>OU426989.1:176975073-178305316 GCA_911387755.1 Chrysotoxum bicinctum | reverse complement strand
ATTTGTATTGTATACAATACAAATACAATACAAATACAATACAAATACAATACAAATACAATACAAATACAATACAAATACAATACAATACAATACAAATACAATACAAATACAATACAAATACAATACAAATACAATACAAATACAATACAAATACAATACAAATACAATACAAATACAATACAAATACAATACAAATACAATACAAATACAATACAAATACAATACAAATACAATACAAATACAATACAATACAATACAAATACAATACAAATACAATACAAATACAATACAAATACAATACAAATACAATACAAATACAATACAAATACAATACAAATACAATACAAATACAATACAAATACAATACAAATACAATACAAATACAATACAAATACAATACAAATACAATACAAATACAATACAAATACAATACAAATACAATACAAATACAATACAAATACAATACAAATACAATACAAATACAATACAAATACAATACAAATACAATACAAATACAATACAAATACAATACAAATACAATACAAATACAATACAAATACAATACAAATACAATACAAATACAATACAAATACAATACAAATACAATACAAATACAATACAAATACAATACAAATACAATACAAATACAATACAAATACAATACAAATACAATACAAATACAATACAAATACAATACAAATACAATACAAATACAATACAAATACAATACAAATACAATACAAATACAATACAAATACAATACAAATACAATACAAATACAATACAAATACAATACAAATACAATACAAATACAATACAAATACAATACAAATACAATACAAATACAATACAAATACAATACAAATACAATACAATACAATACAATTTGTATTTGTATTGTATTTGTATTGTATTTGTATTGTATTTGTATTGTATTTGTATTGTATTTGTATTGTATTTGTATTGTATTTGTATTGTATTTGTATTGTATTTGTATTGTATTTGTATTGTATTTGTATTGTATTTGTATTGTATTTGTATTGTATTTGTATTGTATTTGTATTGTATTTGTATTGTATTTGTATTGTATTTGTATTGTATTTGTATTGTATTTGTATTGTATTTGTATTGTATTTGTATTGTATTTGTATTGTATTTGTATTGTATTTGTATTGTATTTGTATTGTATTTGTATTGTATTTGTATTGTATTTGTATTGTATTTGTATTGTATTTGTATTGTATTTGTATTGTATTTGTATTGTATTTGTATTGTATTTGTATTGTATTTGTATTGTATTTGTATTGTATTTGTATTGTATTTGTATTGTATTTGTATTGTATTTGTATTGTATTTGTATTGTATTTGTATTGTATTTGTATTGTATTTGTATTGTATTTGTATTGTATTTGTATTGTATTTGTATTGTATTTGTATTGTATTTGTATTGTATTTGTATTGTATTTGTATTGTATTTGTATTGTATTTGTATTGTATTTGTATTGTATTTGTATTGTATTTGTATTGTATTTGTATTGTATTTGTATTGTATTTGTATTGTATTTGTATTGTATTTGTATTGTATTTGTATTGTATTGTTTTTGTATTGTATTTGTATTGTATTTGTATTGTATTTGTATTGTATTTGTATTGTATTTGTATTGTATTTGTATTGTATTTGTATTGTATTTGTATTGTATTTGTATTGTATTTGTATTGTATTTGTATTGTATTTGTATTGTATTTGTATTGTATTTGTATTGTATTTGTATTGTATTTGTATTGTATTTGTATTGTATTTGTATTGTATTTGTATTGTATTTGTATTGTATTTGTATTGTATTTGTATTGTATTTGTATTGTATTTGTATTGTATTTGTATTGTATTTGTATTGTATTTGTATTGTATTTGTATTGTATTTGTATTGTATTTGTATTGTATTTGTATTGTATTTGTATTGTATTTGTATTGTATTTGTATTGTATTTGTATGTATTTGTATTGTATTTGTATTGTATTTGTATTGTATTTGTATTGTATTTGTATTGTATTTGTATTGTATTTGTATTGTATTTGTATTGTATTTGTATTGTATTTGTATTGTATTTGTATTGTATTTGTATTGTATTTGTATTGTATTTGTATTGTATTTGTATTGTATTTGTATTGTATTTGTATTGTATTTGTATTGTATTTGTATTGTATTTGTATTGTATTTGTATTGTATTTGTATTGTATTTGTATTGTATTTGTATTGTATTTGTATTGTATTTGTATTGTATTTGTATTGTATTTGTATTGTATTTGTATTGTATTTGTATTGTATTTGTATTGTATTTGTATTGTATTTGTATTGTATTTGTATTGTATTTGTATTGTATTTGTATTGTATTTGTATTGTATTTGTATTGTATTTGTATTGTATTTGTATTGTATTTGTATTGTATTTGTATTGTATTTGTATTGTATTTGTATTGTATTTGTATTGTATTTGTATTGTATTTGTATTGTATTTGTATTGTATTTGTATTGTATTTGTATTGTATTTGTATTGTATTTGTATTGTATTTGTATTGTATTTGTATTGTATTTGTATTGTATTTGTATTGTATTTGTATTGTATTTGTATTGTATTTGTATTGTATTTGTATTGTATTTGTATTGTATTTGTATTGTATTGTATTGTATTTGTATTGTATTTGTATTGTATTTGTATTGTATTTGTATTGTATTTGTATTGTATTTGTATTGTATTTGTATTGTATTTGTATTGTATTTGTATTGTATTTGTATTGTATTTGTATTGTATTTGTATTGTATTTGTATTGTATTTGTATTGTATTTGTATTGTATTTGTATTGTATTTGTATTGTATTTGTATTGTATTTGTATTGTATTTGTATTGTATTTGTATTGTATTTGTATTGTATTTGTATTGTATTTGTATTGTATTTGTATTGTATTTGTATTGTATTTGTATTGTATTTGTATTGTATTTGTATTGTATTTGTATTGTATTTGTATTGTATTTGTATTGTATTTGTATTGTATTTGTATTGTATTTGTATTGTATTTGTATTGTATTTGTATTGTATTTGTATTGTATTTGTATTGTATTTGTATTGTATTTGTATTGTATTTGTATTGTATTTGTATTGTATTTGTATTGTATTTGTATTGTATTTGTATTGTATTTGTATTGTATTTGTATTGTATTTGTATTGTATTTGTATTGTATTTGTATTGTATTTGTATTGTATTTGTATTGTATTTGTATTGTATTTGTATTGTATTTGTATTGTATTTGTAGTGTATTTCTATTGTATTTGTGAAAATTTTTCTTGACTTCAAGATCAAGACTTTTTTAATATTTGATCTTCACGCTTTCAAACATTTGTCCCCTAATTTCATCCATTTTGCAATACTTAAATTTTATTTTCAAATTCCAAGCTTCTTGAACCTAAAGTACGCATACATATGTGTGATCTCGGTTTGAATTTATTTATGTATTTTCTTTCAGATTCACTATAGAAAAATATTAATAAATTGATGGCGGTTTTAGTAAAATAAATCATTTGTTGGTGTTTTAGACCCATACTGCCCGTTTCAATGGGGATCATATCCCGTAAGGTTGATTTTTTTACTTATCAACTAAAAAATAAGCAATTCAATAAAACCTAATTATTTAATTTAAATCTATTTAAGTAAGTGGGTAACACGCTCTCATGCATAAATATAAATATATAAACTAACATTTTTCATCTGGCTAAAAATGTCAAATGAATAAACGCCACACCAACAACTAGCTCCATTAACATAATGAGAGTTAGGAATTTAATTTTGTTCAAAATGATGATTTTTGAGGTACCTACAGCAACATAGAATCTGTTAGTGCTAGTTTTGGGTCGATCACCTCTGAATGGTGCGTCGGCGGCGAGCGTCGTCAATCACTATTTATCGACATTTAGCTAACTTGTAATTTTATTGGTAGATAGGTTTATTTAATGCTTCTTCTGTTAGAAGATTCGCAAGATAAAAACAAATAACTTGTAGAATTTATGATGAACCAACGATTCATTTGGTAAGCTGATGATTAATGAACATGAAAAATTCGTCGTTGGATACAAGAAAGACTAGCTTTGAATAGCCTTATAGATTTAATAATGCTCAAATGTTCGTAGAATATTTTAAATATTTTATTAATTAATCAAAGACAATAATGTCGAATACGAGTAGTCCAGTCAAGGACTAGTTTCTATGCAGACTCTTGCGTGCTTTTAAACTAAGGCAGTTTTGTTTGAAGGTATTTGAAAAATACAAGTTTCTTCTTAAAAATGCAATAAAATGAACAAAAATATATTTTGTCCATGTATTATGACTTAATTAGTAATTATAGAATACAACGTCGTTCAAGTGGCTGCCTCGGCTGGCTTCGCAGTAGCGAATTTTGTCACTCCAATTTTCCAAGAACTTGTTGATGATTTCGGGCTATAGCTCACGGTTTGCTTGAATGATATTGGTCTTAAGTGCTTGAATTGTTTCCGGATTGTTGGCATAACATCGGTCCTTCACGGATCCCCTTAAAAAAAAGTTCAAAAGGGTCAAATAGCACCTCCCAGGCGGCTCATTGACATGGCCAAGGCGGCTGATAACACGATTTTGGAATTTGGTAAGCAAAAGATCAATTGTGACATGGGCTATGTGGCATGGCGCGCCATCCTGCATAAACCAAAAGTCGTCCAAATCCAAATTTCAGTAAAAATAAAATGCACGACTGGATCGCACGAGTCATATAGTTCATTTATTAATTCAATTCTTTTTGCTTAATTATTGACCCGTTCTTTTGAGATATCGAATTTTCAACAAAAAAAAATGTGAATTTTTTCAAAAATAAAAAAAAATTAATATTATTTCTTAAGTTTATTATATGTAATAATTTTTAAGGCTCAGGAACTTCTGTATACAAATTTTTTATTAGAATCGGTTATATCGGTTATGAGCAAGTCCAAATTTTAAAAAATGGTTCTATGGAAGGTAGAGTCAGTAATATTTTGATTTCAATTTTTTTATTAAATTATAAAAGTTGCGGTGCAATTGATTTTAATAACTGCTGCACATCGAAGAGGCATGGAGCCAATTAAGATGTAAACCCAGCAATTTGCGCTTGTTCAAAGATGGATTCTAAATTATTTCATTTGGTCCCATCAATTCTCTGATCTACAATTTCCCAAATATTCTCTATTGGGTTTTGGTCAGGGGATTGCAAGGGACCCTTCATAATAGCAATATGGTTTTCGTTTCCTTCAATCCTTCACAACATTAATAGTATTGTAAGGATCGTTGCAATGTTGAAAGATTTATCGCAATGGCATATTTTCCTTATCATGAGTAAGCATGAAATTTTGAAGAATCGTCCTGTAATTAATTATAAATACCATTAATCTTTTGTATAGGCCCGACTTCTTGGCTGGAAAAACATCCCCAGAATTGTATTTTTTATAAAAAGATTTAAGCTTTTGCGGTTTGGTCTCCGTACACAGATCCCTTTAAATTGAACTTGGAAAGTAGAACGATTTTGTCACATTCCAGTTCAAGTGTGGCGAAATCCAGTTTCGCACATCTTCGTCGGTATTTTTCGAGAAGTGAATGGTTTTTTGTGTTACTCGATAGGATCGAAAGCCACTACCGACTACTCTTCGCCGGATCGTCCTTTTTTATCCTTTTTTAAATCTCTAAGTCTAGTTAATTTTTTATATTTGTTGACGATATAAAGCGGATTTTTTTTTTGATAAGTCTGATGATTTTTTTATCTTTGCGTTTGAACATTTCTCCGGGCAGGAAAACGAGCTATTATGGCTTGTACCAATTATGGCTTGTACCAAATTTATTTGCAATAAATGTCATCGATTCACCGGTAGTGAAGTCAGACCCTTCTTTTTCTTTTAGTTCGTTGGAACATATTTTGCGATCTATTTCATCACTTTCTTACATACATACATATATTATAATATTCGATATAAAAATCCGGCCGATAAAACAAAACTAGATTTTTTCCTTGTTTAGATCTCAAAATAGGATAAATGTGTTTTGTTCACTTACGTTTTAATAAGTTCTGAATTATTTTGTTAAATTTTAAATAAGGTTGGAGTTATGTATAATTAATTTGATAACTGTTTATTGAAGACTTATACAGGGTGTCTGGTAATTCGTGTGCCATACTTTGGGATGTGATTCTTGGTCATTATCTAAGAAATAAAATGCACGACTGGGTTGCACGATGCTCCTATGTAATAGACTAGGAATTTTAAAAACGGATGTTATTAAAGAAAACTGTTCATAAGGATAAAATGATTTTTTTTAAATTCTTTTAGTAATAAGAGATAAAAGCAGAATGCTATGCAAACATGAATTTATGCAAGAACAAAAATTATAAAATGAGCTTTTATGTACAAAATTTTTAAAACATTTTTAAGAAAAAATTTTGGTACGCCAACTTTAAGTTTATATTATTGTTCGAATAAGAGTTAAATTTCCAAAAAAAAATACTAAGCCGTTCTTGAGATATCGAATTTACAAAAAAAAATACTTTTTTTTTTTTAAATTGAAAAAATTTTTTTTTTTTAAGTTTTGAAATGAAATGTTTTTTAAACTTTTTAGGAGCTTCTTTATAAAAAAAATTTATTAAAATCCGTTATGCCGATAATGAGAAACTCAAAATTCGAAAAAAATCGTTCTATGGTAGGTACAGTCAGTAATATCTAGATTTCAATTTTTTTTTATTAAATTATAGATCGTAAAAATTAATCAAAAGAAAACAAATTTTAGCAAAATTCTCGGAACTGTTTTCGAGAAAAGTACGATTTTCGAATACCATTTTTCAAAACTTGTATCGAAGGTACCGTTAGTTTTAGATAAAACAAAATTTTTTTTCTCAAATCTTGTAGATTATGTTAAGAAACTTTTATTTGTCAAGTTTGAAAAAAATCGATCTTGGGGTTTTCGAAATTTTGAGTTTCCAAAAAAAATTTTGAATTTTTTTTAAAAATCCAAAAAATAAAAAATTGAAAATTTGAATATGGAATAATATTCAAACCTTGGAGGAGCTTTGGCATAAAAAAAATGATTCAAATCGGCTGTACCGTTTTCGAGAAAATAAAAAAAAAAAAATGGACACAGGAAGGCTGCCAAAAATAACAATTTTTTGCAAAATTTTTTTCAACCATTAGTTTTAACCAAATAAAAATTTTTCAAATTTTTTTAAAAAATTCCGTGGGACAGTTTTTGAGAAAAAAATATTTATAAAACTTCGAAAAAAAAATCGTATGGTAGAAAAAACGTCCGGGGGGCAAAAATCAAAACCCATTTCTACCAAGTTTGATGAAAATCGGCCGAGCCGTTTAGGCTGTAGTCGAACCGACAGACAGACAGACAGAAAGAATTGCGAGACCCACTTTTTTGGTCTCCGCTATCATCGTAATGTCAACTTTGATCGAAATCTCGAGTTCGATTTTTTTTTAGTACCTATAAGTCGCAAGTAAAAAATTGTTCTACAGTAAAATCTGATTTTCAACTTTGACATCACTTTTGCCAAGTGCTGTAGTAAAAGTAGGTAAAAAAAACCAAAATTCGATTTTTTACCTGTTTTAGATTTTGCCAAGTATCATAAAATCTATGGGTTTTTGGGTACACTTATTAATTAGTTTTTTTTTTATTATTGTTTTGTTCATCAGGTAAAAATCAAAGTCAAAATTTTGCTCGGGCAAGAAAAATTGAACACCATTTAAAATTGAATATCTGGTAACCCTAAAAACATATCAGTTCAATTTAAATGTTGTTTTAAAGGTTAGTATTTTTGCCAAAAAAAAATCCAAAATGAGGTCCCTTATATTAGTACTGACAGAGAAATTGACCTGAACATTGGTCAGGGTCAGAGAACACCAAAAAAAGTGGGTCCGGAAGTACTGTCTGTCTGCATGTATATATGTCTGCCTGTATGTCTAGATGACTGTACCTCGACCTACAGCCTAAGCCGCTGTCGCTATTTTCTTCAAACTCGGTACTAACGGGTCTTCGGTGATTCCCTAAAGAAGGAATTGAATTTTGTTTGCTTCAAAACTAACGTTACTTGTCATACAGCCGTTATGCAAAATCTTATTTATCTCGAAAACGGCTTTAGTGATTTTGAGGAAAAAAAAATTAATGTGCTATTACGGGCATATTGGTCAAAAAATGTTGAGAAAAAATCTAATTAACTGTATATGTCATTGAACGGTTTTTTTAATTTTAATTTTTCTCATCAAAGGCTGTAAAAAAAATGTGTATACTGAAGATCGTTTTTTGTATAAAAACTTTCGGATTTTTTTTTTTTTTTTTTTGATTTTTTAGAAAAATATTCATTTTTTTTTTTTTGAAAAATCAATACCTTTAAAACGGTTGAACGAAGAGTTCTTGAAATTATGTCCTTAAATGTTTATTATTTAATACATACTAAAAATTTAAATCCTAATATTTTTTAGAAAAATTTTAAAAACATTTCTTATATAAAAAATTAATTTAATAAATAATTGTGATAACAACTTTTCCAAAATATAGAGTTAAGCCCCTGATTGAAAGTATTTAGGTCTAAGGCTTCGGCCACGCAGTGAGCGATTGAGCGATTGAGCGATTGAGCGATTGAGCGACGAGTCGCTGAGCGACGCAAAAAAATTAAAACACATGAAATTGTATGGAGGTGTTCACGTACACCCTGAGCTACTTGTCATTGTTTTAAGCGACAGAGCGACGTCGCTCAATCGCTCAGTCGCTAGTCGCCCAGTGCGTGGCTGAAGCCTAATACGTTTTGCAGACAGCCTTCTGCCTGCAAGACACGATAAAAATAGCGTACTTCTTGCACTAGAGCTGTAAAAGTAACGACAAAATGAATACCCGTATGCATACGTTACTTTAGGTATGAGTACCCGTTACAAAAATGTCGTTACTCGTTACTATCGTTACTTTAGGTATTCCAATACAATTCGTATGTATTACGTTATAGTATTAGCCAAATATGAGTATCGTTACTGTAACGAAATACGTATATCATACTTCATACGCAATATTGGTTGGTTTTATTTGAGTCAAATAAGAAGATACGATGATTGCTTCGGAAAGGTTGATACTGGGATGTACTGGAATGCATCTTTTTTTCTCAGAGATTTTTATTATGTCAGACATTTGGAAATAAAGCTTCATGTCTATTTTGTAAAAGACGTACAAAAAATCTCAAATGTCAATTGATTGAAAAACTTCTGAAAAATCTTAATTTTTTTGGATTTTTTTTTTGTCCCGGAAAATTGCAATTTTAGAAAAGAAATACTCTAAGTAGGTCAAAATATAGTATATTACCAATCAACCAAGGCATAAACTGTCAAATTCCATTGGAGGATGGCTGAGATCTCGATGGATTAAAAAACATCTTAAAAATCTAATTTTTTTCAACGAAAAATCGAAATTTTTTGATTTTTTTTTTGTTCAGGAAAATTGCGATTTTAGGGCTTTTGAAAAGCATCTAGAAAGAAATACTCTATATAGGTCAAAATATAGTATATTACCAATCAGCCAAGGCATAAACTGTCAAATTCCATTGGAGGATGGCTGAGATCTCGATGGATTAAAAAACATCTTAAAAATCTAATTTCTTTCAACGAAAAATCGAAATTTTTTGATTTTTTTTTTGTTCAGGAAAATTGCGATTTTAGGGCTTTTGAAAAGCATCTAGAAAGAAATACTCTATATAGGTCAAAATATAGTATATTACCAATCAACCAAGGCATAAACTGTCAAATTCCATTGGAGGATGGCTGAGATCTCGATGGATTAAAAAACATCTTAAAAATCTAATTTTTTTCAACGAAAAATCGAAATTTTTTGATTTTTTTTTTGTTCAGGAAAATTGCGATTTTAGGGCTTTTGAAAAGCATCTAGAAAGAAATACTCTATATAGGTCAAAATATAGTATATTACCAATCAACCAAGGCATAAACTGTCAAATTCCATTGGAGGATGGCTGAGATCTCGATGGATTAAAAAACATCTTAAAAATCTAATTTTTTTCAACGAAAAATCGAAATTTTTTGATTTTTTTTTTGTTCAGGAAAATTGCGATTTTAGGGCTTTTGAAAAGCATCTAGAAAGAAATACTCTATATAGGTCAAAATATAGTATATTACCAATCAACCAAGGCATAAACTGTCAAATTCCATTGGAGGATGGCTGAGATCTCGATGGATTAAAAAACATCTTAAAAATCTAATTTTTTTCACCGAAAAATCGATTTTTTTTTTGTTCAGGAAAATTGCGATTTTAGGGCTTTTGGAAAGCATCTAGAAAGAAATAATCTAAGTAGGTCAAAATATAGTATATTACCAATCACCCAAGGCATAAACTGTCAAATTCCATTGGAGGATGGCTGAGATCTCGATGGATTAAAAAACATCTACAAAATCTGAATTTTTTTAACGAAAAATCGATTTTTTTTGCTCATGAAAATTGTGCAGAAAATATGAACGTCCAACGCGAGCTCATCCTGTGTGTATGCTTTACGCATATTCCGTATGTCGTACCTGTGGATACTGAATTTGTACCAAAACAAAAGTAACGACGTCGTGCGAGTAACGACATCGTGCGAGTAACGACATCGTACGAGTAACGACTCCGATTTGTGTGTATACTTTTCGCATTCCGTATGTGGTATCTCGTATGTGGTACCTGCGTGCGTTAGTAGATACTGAATGTGTGCCAAAAAAAAAGTAACGACATCGTGCGAGTAACGACTCTTATTTGTGAGTAACGTTTCGTTACTTGGTATTTCATTGAATACCCGTTACTCAGTAACGAATACATACGATTCGCTACAGCTCTATCTTGCACGAAGAAGACTGCCTTCAAAACGTCTTGGACTTCGATATATTATTTGCAATCAGGGCACTTAGCTCTTCATTTTGAAGTTTTGGCAAATTTTGTATCACAATTTTTTAGTCTTTGGAAAGAACTGCATATCTGATGCACTCTTATGCACTATTGCTCCCACTAGAGCATGCAAGACGTTCACATTTGTAAATAACTACTAAAGACCTTTCAAATCATGCTAATTATTTTTTGTTATCAATCACACCCAAAAATTTGCTGTGGGCTCTTAGTCTAAATAGACTTCAAAAATGCAAAAGAGATAAAAATTTTAAAATACCAAAAACCACTTGAAAAAATATGGGAATACGCAATAATTTCCAAATGGTATTTTTGTTTGTTTAAACCAGATGCAACCCTGATATCTAGTGATTTATTTGACAATTATCGACTTTGAAGCTTTCAATTCTAGAGTTCTAGATTTATCACAGTAAATTTTGAGACATATTTTTATGTCTAATGGTGTGTCCACACTAAAGAAACATTTCAGGAAACATTGTTAAAAAAACGTTTCTGAAATGTTTCCCATTTGTTTAAAAAACATTTCAGAAATGTTTCTGATTTGTTTTTTTGGTGTGAACGCTTTGAGAAACATTTCTGAAATGTTTCTTTGTTTCCCATTGTTTCCAGATTGAGTTGTCTGTAAATTTTTTTCTTGCCTGTGTTGTACTTTAAGCGCATGAGTTTTTTTTTTCTACTTCATCTTTATCACAATTTATATTTTCGCAAATTTCAGATATATCATTGGCTTTTTTGATTTTATTTTTAAAATTTTCGTCAAGAGCGGATCCGAGCGTCTAGACCAAAGAAAACATTTTAGAAACATTTAAGAAACATTTTAGAAATGTTTCTCTGTTTCTGAAATGTTTTTTAAATGTTTCTGAAATGTTTCTTAAATGTTTCTGAAATGTTTAAAAAATGTTTCTTTGGTCTGGACACACCTTTAGAAAGTATTATTAGAAAAAAATTCCATAGGTACCATATTTCATTGAACAAATATTTGGCCGACCTTTCTCAATATTTACTTTAGTGGTTTAATTCTTTAAAATGTTTCCAAAGTTCAATGACTAAGACTCACAAATATTTTCACTCTATCCAGAAAAGGAATTACGGAAACCAAAGGGTGAAACGATGAATTTTTGTTATCGGCTTATTAAATAGCACCGATAAAAACGCTTTTTTTTTAAATTTCACAGATGACTAACGATTAGTCATTGTTTCATTAAAGTTATCTCAATTGATAAATCCATTTTTATCACAAGGAAATCTTTCAAATATGCACTGAAACGACGTCCGTCAGTCTTTCACTTCCAATTTTTCTCACTGCGCTTTGCTACCCCTAAAGATATTTCATTGTGCTATCAATCAATCCCCAATTTCCAATAATTATTATCGACACGCCAACGAAAAAAAAATTATAGCACTGATTAGCAATCTAGATTAGAAAACCTTTTTTATATTTCTTATGTTTGCAGAACAACAACAACAGGCTACGTCATCGATTAATCAGCTTATAGTCGAGCGAAAATGCTTTCCGATTAATTAAGATAAAATTCAAAACAATTTGCTTGGCATTCTTGAGAGGGCAGACCTAAACCGATTTAACACAGCAATAATTGGCGCGCTTATTAGAGAACTTTACAACATATAGAAGTGTTTAATTTTTTTTTATTATTGGACTTTTTTTTTATTTAAAATTTTTAAAACGTAAGCTTTTATCTATGGCGGCAAATTTGCTTAACATCACGTATTTTTGTTTGAGGGAGTAAAAGAATGTCTCGAGAGAATAAGTCTTTTTTTTTTGTTATTGTAAGTTTTAATAATTAAATTAAGTATTAGTCATAGAGAGAGAAAAAAAATATGTAGGCAATATTAAATGACATTGAATATACTGTGCAGACAATGCCAAGAATATTTCTAAATAGCTTCAGCTTCGACAGACAGCCTAAAGTAAGTGAGAAAATAACAAAAATAAACTCATAAGCTGGCGGAACCTTATTAACTTATCGTAGGTACTCTGTTTTTACATGGAATGAGTAGCTTAATGTGCAGTCTGCACTTTTAAGTATTTTTTGTTTGAAAATAAAAAAAATTTATGTCGCGGATTTAGTGCAAGAATTTTGTAAACAAAAATATTTGAAAAAAAAAAAAACAATCTGATTTTTTCGCAGAGGTCTCAATTTTGTTTTATTGTTTATAGATTTTATTACTCAAGCTTACAAGTTTACGAAGTCAAATGTATTGAGGCCCACAAAATCCTTACATTTGTATCTTATAGAATAATATGTACATATTTTATTTTTGGTCGACTTAATGATATATCTGGCTGTATCAAGAATTTTAAATATTTCAAAAATATAATCGAAATTTTGTATTTCATAGGTGGAAACAAATGACACAAGAAACTCAAAATTAAAAACTACGTAATGTTTTCCTAATTTCCCAAAAAAAAATATTTTTGCCAATATTTCAAGAACCTCTGGTAAAAATGGGTAAAAAGTGCCCTCTCAGGCTTTTACCTTACTTGGACCACGGCTTTTTTTCAAAAATAATTTTTTTTCCATTTTTGAAATGCAATATTTTAAAAACTTTTTATGCCGTTATGCCGATAATGAGAAATTCAAAATTCGAAAAAATCGTTCTATGGTAGGTATACAGTCAGTAATATCTAGATTTCAATTTTTTACTTGCGACTTATAGGTACTATAAGGCAAGTTATGCATTCGTAAAAAAAATCGAACTCGAGATTTTGATCAAAGTTGACATTACGATGATAGCGAAGACGAAAAAAGTGGGTCTGGCAATTCTGTCTGTCTGTCTGTCTGTTCGATTATAGCTAAACGGCTCGGCCGATTTTCTTCAAACTTGGTAGATATGGGTTTTGATTTTTTACCCCCGGGTGTTTTTTGATTTGATTTTTTATGACCAAAAATAACGGTACCTACCATACGATTTTTTTCCGAAATTTTATAAATATTTTTCTCAATATATTTTATATATATATATTTTTTATATATATATTTATATATATATATATATATATATATTTTCTCGAAAACTGTCCCTGCGATTTTCTTAAAAAAAAAATTCAAAAAATTTAATTTAGTTAAACCTAGGTAATGGTCGAACAAAATTTTCAAAAAAATGAGTAGTTTTGATACCCCTCTTGGGTCCATTTTTTTTGTTTTTGATTTTCTCAAAAACGGTACCACCGATTTTGATCATTTTTTTTATGCTAAAGCTTCCCAGCAGTCTGAATATTATTGTGTATTCAAATTTTCCGAAACAAATTTTTTGGATTTTTAAAAAAACTTTCAAAATTTTTTTTGAAAACTCAATATCTCGAAAACCCCATGCTCGATTTTTTGAAAACTTGATAAATAAAAGTTTGGAAAAATAATCTAAAATATATGAGAAAAATAAATTCATTTTACCTAAAAATAACGGTACCCTCCATACAAATGTTAAAAAATGGTTTTCGAAAATCGTATTTTTCTCGAAAACGGTTCCGAGAATTTTGCTTAAATTTTTTTTCTTTCTATTATTTTTTAATATCTATAATTTAATAAAAAAAATTTTGAAAACAAAATATTACTGACTGTACCTACCATAGAACGATTTTTTAAAATTTTGAATTTCTCATTATTAGCACAACGGATTTTAATAAAATTTCGTAGAAAGAAGCTTCTGAAAAGTTTAAAAATTATTGCATTTAAAAACTTTAAGAAAAATATTTTTTTGAATTTTGAAAAAAAAATCAATTTTTTGTTTTTTGAAAATTCAATGTCTCGAAAACGGCTCAATACTTTTTTTGTAAATTTAATTTCTATTCATACAATAATAAAAACTTCAAATTGGCGTACCAACATTTTTTCTTAAAAATGTTTTAAAATTTTCTTATATAAAACCTTATTTTTTAAGAAACCACTACAAAGACTTATAATTTTTGTTCTTGCATAAATCTATATTTGCTTGAATCACATGGCATCCTATTGTTATCTTTAACTACTAAAGAAGTTTTTTTAGTCATTTAAAAAATGAATTTTATGCTTATGAACAGTTTCTCTAATAACATTCATTTTTGAAATTCTTAGTCTTTTACATAGGAGCAAGTTCGTGCGACCCAGTCGTGCATTTTATTTTATTAAGTTATAGATCGTAAAGATTAGTAAAAAGAAAAAAAAAAATTAGCCAAATTCTCGGAACCGTTTTCGAGAAAAATACGATTTTCGAAAATTAGTTTTTAACATTTGTATGGAAAGTACCGTTAGTTTTAGATAAAACAAAATTTTTTTCTCAAATCTTGTAGAGTATGTTAAGAAACTTTTATTTATGAAAATCACAAAATATCAATCTTGGGGTTTTCGAAATATTGAGTTTCCAAAAAAAAATTGAATTATTTTTTTAAATCCAAAAAAATGAAAATTTGAATATGTAATAATATTTAAACTTTGGAGGAGCTTTAGCATAAAAAAAATGATTTGAATCGGCTGTACCGTTTTCGAGAAAATCAATAACAATTTTTTGGAATTTTTTTTTCAACCATTACCTAGTTTTAACTAAATAAAATTTTTAAAATTTGTTTTAAAAAATTTTGTGGGATAGTTTTTGAGCGAAAAAAATTGATAAAATTTCGAAAAAAAACCGTATGGTAGGTACCGTTATTTTTGGTCTTAATAAAAAAAAAAGTCTGGGGGGAAAAAATCAAAACCCATACCTACCAAGTTTGAAGAAAATCGGCCTAGCTGTTTAGGCTGTAGTCGAACCGACAGACAAATAGACAGACAGACAGACAGACAGACAGAATTGCGAGACCCACTTTTGTGGTTTTGGCTATAATCGTAATGTCAACTTTGATGAAAATCTCGAGTTCGATTTTTTTAGAAGAAAATAAAATAAAATGCACGACTGGATCGCACGAACTTGCTCTTATGTAAAAGTACTTTGCAATTTAAGAAACATATAAATATAAAACATGGATTTAATGAGATAATAATGTTGAAATGCATAAAATTGCCGTCTGGTTTCCGGAAAAGTATGAATTTATGCAAATAAACCAAAGAATCGTTTTATTATTAAATAATTTTTTTATATCTATAAGAAATTTCTCTAAAATTTTTCAAGAAAAAAATGTGGGATGCGGATTTTAAGTATTTAATAATATTGGTTTTAGGAAATAATTTCAAAAAATAATCGTTCATAGGTTTTGAAGATATTGATTTAAATTTTTTTTTTTTTTTTTAAAACCCAATAAATATTTTTTCGAATATTTTTATATACAATATTATTTTAAACTTAAGGGGACTCCTGCTTAAAATTTTGGGTAAAAATCCTTAGAGCCGTTAATGAGAAAGTCGAAAATTAAAAAACGAGTCTATGGCAGGTACCCCTAATAACATTTTGCCCCAAAATTTTTTTGACCAAAATGTAGTCCATGTCCATAATATCACACTTAATTTTTTTTATCGAAATCATTAGAGCCGTTTTCGAGATAAATAAGATTTTGCATTACGGGTGTATGGGGGGTACCGTTAGTTTTGGAGCTAAAACAAAAATTTCAATTTCTCCTCTAGGGAATCACCGAAGACCCTTAACTACCGAGTTTGAAGAAAATACCTCCGGTAGTTTAGGCTGTAGTTCGAGGTACAGACATACAGACATACATACATACAGACATACAGACATACAGACATACAGACATACAGACATACAGACATACAGACATACAGACATACAGACATACAGACATACAGACAGACAGACGGAATTGTCGGACCCACTTTTTTTGTCTTCGCTATCATCGTAATGTCAGCTTTGATCGAAATCTCGAGTTCGATTTTTTTTCAAATGCAGAACTTGCCCTATAGTACCTATATCGCAAGTAAAAAGAAAGTTGATTTCATTGTGCACTCCCATACACAGGGTGTTCCACAGTCACCGCCACAAATGTGATATATAATAAATTGCGGAAAATCCGTAATCGGCAGAGGAAAAAGTTGAAAAGCAAATTTGAACGGTTTTGAATTCTTATTATAATTATAAATTATAAAATTTTATAATCGATCGAGGTTTGGCAAAGATAGAGCAGGTTAAATAAAAGATACTCAAAATCATCATAATAACATTGATCACTAACCACCAATACAAAACGAAGACAGTTAAATCCCCTCTTAAGTTTTTCGACTTGAAATCACTTTAAGATCCAGTTTATGTACGTATGTATGTACTCGTATGTTCTCAGTAATACATATAGCTACATACATCTTATTCATTTTTATACTATATTCTTCAAGTAAGTAGAAGTTAGGAACATTATTTTTATATCATAAATCGTGAAAATTAGAAACGACTTCGAATGGAAGGATGTGTTCGTCATACCCACTACCCAGTCATACATTTTGATAACCCTTTATTGTCCTCAATATTATATATTCTTTTTGTTTGAACACCATTGAAATAAGGTTCATAGGATCTTCTTTCTCTTCTTATCTTTGGTGGTTTCATGCTAACCATCAGGTCTTAAGATATAAAGTTGAAAACATTCCAAATAAACGAATCACAGTGCGCAATTTGAATTGGCAACACTCATATCACAGGCCCACATATCTTAAGAGTATGAACTACTTAAGTCAAAATTATTTCTTTAATGGAAAAACGTGCCTCTTGTCCCACCCTTATAGACCAAATCAAAGACCGTTTAACATAATTCTTCCAAATGTCTGAATCTATAGCTTTATTTCTATCCATATTAAATACCAGATACGATATTGAAAAATGCGCATCCGATACATTTATTTATTTTTGTTTTATTTTGCATCTATGAAATTCAAAGAAACAGTCTGTGCAGTTTATTTATAGTTCGATCGATGTTTTCAATTTTTTGCTTCTCCAATAAATCAGACACAGTCAATGGTCTATCCATCGGCCCAATCACAGTTCATTTGCTTTAATTAACTACCAATATAATGAATCATTTGAAATCAACAAGTCGAACGGATTTTTAATTGAAGACAGAGGCGCAAATTCACGGTCAATATTTTTATGTCGTTTTAGATTTTTAGATTAATTTCTATTTAATGACGTATTTTTTGAGTTGATCGTCTATGGATGCAGCAAGTGCAGCGATTATTGCGTCAAATTAATTTGCAGCAATGGAACTGATTTTGATTGAATGGATGTGGCTGCAGCCCGGCTGGCAGTGATTGTTTCAACTGAAAATAATAATTTGTTACTAAGAGCCGGTGTTTGTGTTGATGCAATTTAATTTTTAGCTATGGAAGTAGAGGTGTACTAGCCAGCCAGCCCAGGCATGGAAATTGGCCCAAAATAAAACTAACTATAAAACTATTTCGTTGCAGTAAATTAAAAGCATCATCATCTTGTATACTGACAGGGAGCTTATTGTAAGTGCTTCATGTTAATGTGGCAATTTGGCAAGCAATTTCCTAAATATTATTAAAAATTATTTTTATTATAGCCTTTTAGTTTTAAATATAATTTGTTTTTCAATTTTATCCTAGTTTAGGAAAACATTAAAACAAAAAACAAAAACAGTTTAATAGGAAATAATTCGAGAAAAGTGAGTGTAAAATTTTGTTTTAATTTGAATTGGCAAGACTATGATTTTTTTTATAAAAATAAATAAATTAGAGGCACAACAGTTCGTAGAAATCCAGTCCCTGATTTACAACACTCATCCAAGCAGTCATGTTTGCTGAAAACATGATAAAATGAGAATGAGACGCAGTACTCGTGTACAACCATAAAAAAAAAAAAAAAAAAAAAAAAAAAAAAAAAAAAAAAAAAAAAAAAAAAAAAAAAAAATGTCATTAGGTGGCAGCGCCTGGAAGACGTCACACCGAACGGTGTTCAAGAGAAACAAAAGCTTCCGTACTGGATGTGTCTCCTTTAAATTTTAGTTCGTTATTCTGAATTCTATCCAATAGGTTCAAATGAGTAATGAAAGCACTAGCCCGTATTTGAGAAATGTACTCAATTTTTGGGCGGATGAATGCCTTATACATAGATCATAGCTTGATCAGAAGGACAACCGAATTTCTTGCATCTTTAAAGAAGACTTAAACACTTCGTTGCCTTTTTGGCTACGTCAAATATATGATCATTTCATAAGAGATGGTTATTAACATACACATACCGAGAATGGAAAGCTTTTCATTTTCTTTGATGCCAGTGCATTTCATGGATAATGGCCGACAGAGGACGGCATTGTGCTTTAGAAGCATTAAATTCCACACGGTTGTTAATGAGCTTAGTCATAGCATAGTCTGCGGTTCCGAATAATATAGTCTGCATCCAAGGAACAGGGTTGTGAGTCTAGAAACAGATATGAAACGCTGAAGGTGCTGCCGTCAGGGAAACAGTGAAGTGGGTTAGAAGTTTCAGAAAAGAGATCATTTATAAAGATAAATAAGAGTATCGAGGATAAAACGGAGCCTTGGGGCATACCAGCAATTATTTTATGAGTATCAGACTTGAATACAACTGTTCAAACGGTGATTTGTAATCCACCGAATATTTGATTACAAATACACGCATTTTCTATAAAAGATCTTTTTGCCAAAACTACCAAATGCTTTAGAAATATCAAGTGCACATTTGTTTATCCAAAATAATGTTTCACTTTTCAGTGAGATATGGCATCAGACAACCAGTGAACCTGTTGCTAAGAAATCCGTACTGCTGTAAGGGCTTTCATACTTCTAAATATTTCTTAAGCTGATTGTTGATCAGCGTTTCCAAGACCTTTGTAAGAAGGGACTTAAGTGCAATTGATCGGTACTGATAGGGCTAGGAATATTTGCTTTTTTTAGGGACCGGCTGGACAAATGCCGATTTTCATTTACTTGGAAAGATACCCAAAGAGTATGACAGATGGAAAAGATTATCCAATGGTCTTACCAGCGTAGAAAAACACTTTAATACTAAAGGGGATATACAATCTGAACTAGCGGGTTTATGTACATATTTCAAGATCTTTGAGGACTCCTGCGACTGTACTAGTTTGAAAGAAGATTTTTACCATAGAACCATTAACGCTCTAAAGTATAGGAGGAGTCATACCACTGTATCACAAAGTCGAATTAGCAGCAAACTGCGTTGCAAGCAAATTTGCCTTTTCTTGCGAGTTGACAAAAGAAGGGATATTGTGAACAAGTGTTAGAACCGGTGACTTAGAATAGTTTTTAATATTTCTTACAAAGGACCAAAAGTTTTTTTAATACCTTTGTGACTTTGTAGAATTTTTTGATTTATATTTTGGTCATGTAAGAACTTGTTTTCCAAATATAAGCATTACAGGTATTCCTCACTTGCCTGAACTTTTTACGATTTGCCTATAGGAAACCTAAGGCCAAAACTGACCTAAGAATTTCGATAAAATGTTGTAATCACTTAATAAATTCTTACGAACTGTGATTCATCTATCTATCATGTCAAAACGTAATAAAAAGGTGTGTGTGAGGTACATATTAACAAAAGTTCTTTCTTTATTTGTAAGCCCGCCTCAGTTTCCTATGATGGCACGGGTCCAAGTGTTCCAGTTTTTATTAACACTTCCATAGATTTTTAGCAACGGTCTGTGTTATGTTTACTTTGAGGGCATTATTCGATTGTGGTTTATTCGCATAGAACTGCGGCTTCAAGAAACCCTACAAGAATAAGTCTGGCGTGATCTAATCACATGACCTCTTGCCATTTCACTCTGCGAGAAATAACCTTACCCTCAAATTGGTCAAGCAGAATATCAATCGTATCCATCCTGCTGGAAACACATGGCGTCTAGGATCCATATGGCTCCATTTGAGTCATAAGAAAATGGTGATCGTCGTTCTTTAGCGCTCGCCATTGACGATGACCACCTCACCAAACATCGTTTTCGACGCAACTGGCCCAAAATCCACACCAGACGGAAACTGTTTGGGGATACATTGTCAGCTGGTGAACCCCGTTTGGATTGGTGTCTTCCCATGTACGACAATTTTGCTTGTGAACATCCAATTATCCTAAAATATGCCTCGTCGCTAAAGATGATTTTTCGGCCAAAATTTGGGTCCTGTTCCAAAAGCTGCAAAGCCAAATCAGCTATTAAACGGCGTTGTCTATGGTCATGACCTTTGAGCTTCTGGGTCAGTTGGATCTTGTTCAAATAAATTCCCAAAGCAAAATTCGCCAAGTTGAAGTCTGCGTTATGACGAGTTCTTGTGCATGGCGACGAATCGACTGTCTTGGGAACCACAGAGATGTTCTCGGACGATATTGCGTTCTTTTGACGTTCAAATGTTGGCTGATTGATTTTCGAAACGTTCATCTCAAATTTGGCCACCAAACGATAAAGAGTCGACTGGGAAGAGCCACCACTTCTACCGTAAAATAAGAATAACAATAACAAGATACCATCATTTGACAGATTTGACAGATGTCACCGATAGAAAAATCTACCCACAACAATAGAAAAAACCCTAAATTTAAATTGACTGGAACTAAGTAGTTAGCTCGAATTGATCTAAGTAAGAACATACTTGTTAGACTGTATTTAAAAAAAAAATTAACTTATTCCAACTTTTCACAAAATACCATTACTATCGAAAATCTAACAGAAATGGAAAATAGTATTTTACTATTGAGGCATCTCACAGTTTGTGTATTTTCCTTTGTAAAAATTTCATTATTTATTTTTCTTGTTGAATAATCAAATATCGACTATGTACTATGTTCAAAAATAATTCAAACTGAATAAAATTAGCAATTTTAATGCATTGCCAAAAAAGAGCTGCTGCCAGTTGTTGTTTCAGTAGAATATTCATTTTACAACTTGAAGAGAATTTGATTAAAACAACTATACAAGAGCAAAACATACACACATAGGTATATAACTAAACAATAATAATTATTTTCGTGTTATTGGTAAAAATATCAAAAATGATTTTAGCTAAATTTATTCACACACGAAATGATGATAGCAATGAATTTTAATAAAGGTGTTTTTTTTTTTTGTTGGTTTTTAAATTAAAATATTGTTTCAGTTATTTTGAGAGAGGGAAATATTTAGGACTGAATTAAGCAAGTTAATATACTTTAATTTCTTATTACTGAAGATTTGACTAGGGAGCTTCAGATGGCTTTTTAATATGATTTAGACTTTTTTCTTTAGTTTTCTGAAACAGAATACTGTCTAAGTTCAATAAATTCATAAATCGAGGTTTGAATTTTTGAACGCAATTTCTTAGCTCAAACCCGTATCTCCCACCTAGAAAACCCATTACAGAAATATAGTTTGCTATAAAATTTGGGAATAGTTAAGGACGTACTGGAGGCTATCGTGAACAAAATTTCCCTCGGAAATTTCTCCATCTTAGAAAATTGGAAAGGTCAATACTTCTGCACTGTTCATTGTAAGCTGGCGACTGGCCTTTTTAAATGAGAGCCAAAGTCACTATGAAACTTAATTCCCAATATTAATAAATTCCAAGGGAAACTTTCGACACTATTCGAGATGACAATTTTGAAAGTTGGGAACATTTCCCAGGGAAGTTTTATTCACGATAGGCCCCACTGTTTCGAACATGGATATTTTCTTAAACCGCACTATTAATACGTATGTGCATTGCGCAACGCCTTAGATGTTGATAGCTCAATTTTTCCATGTCATTCAAATATTCAGAAATTCAAGACACATGAACATCGGGATTTCTTTTTACAGTTTTGTCTATATTCCTAACGGCAACGGCTCCAGTATGTACGACAAATCCTGAATTTCGAAGTGATTAATTTGGTGATATGGATGTACTTTCCTCACAGTATTTTTCATGACTTTGATTTGATCATGGTTTTAGGGGGTGAAAATGTCTTATCGCCTGAAAATACCTACCTTTAAATCATGTTTTGGTGAATTTCTCCATCTCACACATTATTTTTAAAGTAATTAGTAAATACTTTAAGGTGTCTCATAAAAATATAATAATGGTTTATAGGAGAAAATAAAGTCACAATTTCAACCTACATGATTATTAGTCGTACAAAAAATTGCCCATATTCCTCATAGTTCTGTTAGTATTAAAAATGCTGTGTAAATTTAATCGTAATAAGTTTAGAATAAAAATACGGAGGCTGTTTGAAAAGTTCTCGGCCTAACATAGAAGACGTTGTTTTAATAAATAAATTTTAATTCCATCAAATAGCCTTATATATATAATAATTGTATGTGAAGTTTCATTAAAATTGGTCGCGTACTTATATCAGTGCAATTTTTTGTTTGAACGAACCTATTGCTAACAACGAAAATGGGAAAAAATTAAATTAGAGTCGTCATTAAATATTTGGTCAAAAAGAATATGACACCAAATCAAATTTAAGATGACTTCCATGAGACATTGGGGGAATCTGCACCTTCGTATTCCATGGTCAAAAAGCGAGCAGTCTTGTTTAAACATGGCAGACAGAGCGTCGAAGATGATCGCAGAAGCGGAAGGCCAACAACATCCACCTCTTCAGAAAACGTCGATAAAGTTCATAAAATGGTTTTAGACGACCGAAGGTTAAAAGTGCGAGAAATAAGCAACACCATGGGGATCTCTTCTGAGCGGGATTACCACATTTTGACCGTAGAATTGGGGTTGCAAAAATTGTCCGCAAGGTGGGTGCCGCGTTTGCTGAGCGAAGAACAAAATTTCAATCGAGTTGAAATCTCTAGAGAGAATCTAGCGTTATTTCGGAGGAATACCAGCGATTTCTCGAGAAGATTCATTACCACCGAAGAAACATGGATTCATCACTATATTCCTGAGACAAAAGAACAATCAAAACAATGGAAGCATAGCGGTTCTCCTCCACCGAAGAAAGCCAAGTCGTGTGCTTCAGCTGGGAAAGTGATGGCGTCAGTCTTTTGGGATTACAAGGGAATTATTTTTATTGATTACCTTCCCAAGGGCCAAATTATCGCTGCTCAATACTATGAAAACCTGTTGGACAAATTGGCTGAAAAAGTTGCCGAAAAAAGACCAGGATTAGCCAAAAAGAAGATCCTTTTTCATCAGGCTAACGCTCCAGCACACAAGTCGGTTGTTGTCATGGCTAAACTCCATGAACTTCGATTTTGTGTACTGAACCACCCCCCTTATTCACCTTATTTGGCACCATCAGACCTCTTTCCTAACTTAAAAAAACATTTGACTGGACGCAAATTCTTCACCAACGAGGAGGTGATTGCTGAGACGAAGCGGTTTTTCGAAGAGTTGGAGGAATCGGCCTATAAAATGGGTATAGAAGCCCTGGAACACAGATGGAATAAGTGCATTTATATAAGAGCAGAATATGCAGAAAAAGATTAAAAAAAAGTTTTAAAATTTATTGCGTTTTATTGGTCAGGCCGAGAACTTTTCAAACTGCCCTCGTATATCAGACCAAAAACATAAATGTTAAAAAAAGAGCCAAATTCTTACCTCATGAAGGTTTAATACCGAATATTTAAGGTAGAATAATATTGAAACAGCGACAATGTAATAGATAAATTTTATTATTTAATGATTACTGACTAAAATTTGATGGGTTCACTGGTCAAGTTTTTAAAACCTTTCGAATTAGGCATAAAAAAAACTTGCCAATTTGGTGAGGCGCCTGTGCCTGACTAGCTTGGCAAATATTCGGAATTTTAAGTTTCTGACTTCATTGGTACTGAAGATAGGGAGGGGTAAAAAATCGCTAGAGTTTGTTCCTGAAAAAACGGTGTAGTGCCAGAACTTGGCTGGGCACTACCGTACCCTTTGATATGGAAAGTTATGGATTAGTTAAAAATCGAAATCGAAGTCGAGGTTTGGATTAGACTTGACAGTTTGGGTTGGTAAGTCTGTTTGTTGTCAAAAAATTTCTAGTGGATTTTTGTAACATTCGTCGTTTAAAGAAGCATTTCCTTGCTCCTTACATCCATTCTACTAAGTATAGGCTAGCTATTTTGGCATTGACTGAAACCCAGTTAGGTGAATATACTGTTAGTTCAGAATTTAGCCTACAAGATTATAAGATAGTACCACTTTTCTTCTTACACTATGGTCCAGCCTTGTACATCCGAAATGATGTTGCTTACCAACTTCAACATCAGTATTACATCATCATCATCATCAGTAAACACATCATCCACGCTTGCTTCATCTGAAAAATAAGTTAAGAATCAAATGTGCAAAACATCCACTTAACCAGAATTTAAAAAGACGATACGAAAAGATGTGTTCCAAACTTAGAAAAGAAGTTCCGCTTTGTAGAGACCGCTTTTATAGCAACCAATTCGATCTTGCTAAAGGAGATATTAAAAATGAATGGAAATTGGTAAACTGTATTCTTAACAAGCCTACATCTTCCAAAAAGGATATTAGCATTAAAGTAGGCGAAAATATAGTATCTGATAAAAACATTATTGCAAGTACGTTTATTGATTATTTTGTCAATGCGACAAACTCCTTACAGTGTTCTTTTTCTTCTAACTGTACTTCTTGCAGTTCTGCAATTATTTGTGGTGATCCTTTAACCCAAAACTCGTTTTTCTTTGAACCCATAACTGGTTTAGAGCTCCTTAAATGTATTGGCAGTCTTAAAAATTCGGATTCTTGTGGTCCTGATGGAATTTCAATTAAGGTGCTTAAAAATATTGCGTGCTTCGTAGTAGATGTATTAGCTTTTATATTTAATAGAAGCATATTCTCAGGATTTTTTCCTGAAGCATTGAAATGTGCTGATATTGTTCCAATCTTTTAAAAAGTTTCAGAGAAAGAAGTAAATAATTACAGACCCATTTCGATTCTTTCTTCAATTAGTAAAATTTTTGAAAAAAGTATTAAAAAAAGACTCATTGATTTTTTAAATAAAAAACAATTTTTAAATCCCCTGCAATTTGGTTTTCAGAAAAAAAATCGACGGAAGATGCTCTTCTAAAATTTTGCTCTGATATCTTCAATAACCTAGATAAACAAAAGTTCACAGCTGGGCTCTACGTTGATATCACTAAAGCTTTTGATATGGTGAACCATGATATAATGGTAACTAAACTAGAAAATTTGGGTTTAAGAAGTTTTATGAGGGACTGGTTTAGATCCTATCTTAATAATAGACCACTGAGAGTTAAAATTGGCAATTTTAGGAGTGTATCTAAATTTACTAACATAGGGGTTCCACAAGGTTCAGTGCTGGGACCAATTTTGTTCCTAATATATATTAATTCTTTATTCAGCTTAAAACTGAAATCTAATGTTACTGCTTTTGCTGATGACATTGGTTGTGCATTTGGTGCTGATAGTCTCCTGGATCTCGTCTGTGAAATCAATTGGGATCTACATATGCTTAGGTCATGGTTCGCTGAACATAAGCTAGTCATAAGTGCAAAAACGAAAATTATGTTCTTTAGTCTTTCCCAACAGAACTCCTTGGAACCGGACATTTTCTTCCATGAGCCTGAATGCCTAAGATTCAAATTGAAAAGTTGCGATTGTATTTGTTATCCAACCTCGATCAAATACTCTCACAACTTCAAATGCAGTGATCATTGTTTTAAAATTGAGAAAGTTGATGTATTTCAATACCTGTATTTCCGTTCCACACTTCGGCATTTTTTTTACCTCCAAAAAGTATGCTCACCTGATCTACTTAAAAAAATTTACTATGGAATTTTTCAATCGAAATTACAATATGGTGTAGCATGTTGGGGTGGAATACATTTTAACAAAATAAAACCGATTTTGACACTTCAAAAATACGTTATTAGAAAGTTAAGCAGAAAACATAGACTGCATCATAGTTTTCCATTATTCATGGGGTTGAAGATTCTTCCAGTAAGACACTTATATTGCTATAAAGTCCTTAAAACTTTTTTCAAGCGCTCAGGTAATTTAAATTTCAGAGTTTTGGACAGACATAACCTCCGTGGTAACATGCAATGTATGGTACCTGTTCCTAACTTCCGCACTACTGCCTTCCGTAATTTCTATTCTGTTATGTCTCCTCGTTTATTTAATAAACTTCCGATCATGATAAGATCACTTATATTACAAAATCGTTTTGAGAAACTTGTAAAGGGCCGGTTGTTTACTTTTCACTTTGATGAGTTGGAAAGAATGTTGTCTCCAGTTATATAAGACTTCAATATTTCTGGTCTTTCAAAGAGAGCTTGTTCTCTCTTCTTTATAACTTTTTGGTTTATCTTTGGTTTGTATAATTGATTTGAATTTTTAACATTTCTTATTTTTCTTTTCATTTTGAAATGTACATTTTTCTTTACTAAGGGTCACCCCACCCACTTATTATTATTTGATTTATTTGTTAAGCTTGAAGTGGCATTTAGCACTGTTTTTATTCTTAAAATATATAATGCCACTACTTTATTTCTATTAGTTATATACATTATTATAATATGAATTGTTGTATGTATCTTACCTTCTGAAGAAATAAATGTATTTATAAATCTAAAAAAAAAATCTAAATCTATACAAGCCCTAGTTTAGATAGTAATCAATTTGATGCGTCCGGCATTTAAATCGTTATTACGTTCGATTTCAGTGTTCATAATTCTTCCTCTGACATTCTTGCCAGACAACTTCCGAAGGAAGGTATGTAGAGATCTTTGTTGAGTTAAACTATTTAAATCAGCTTGTGAACGTGTCAACTCGAAAACCTGACTTAGCGGGTAATTCTGTAAAAACGCTTGATCTGTTCCTCACATCTGATCCTAAAAAATATGATTTCTTAAAAGAGTTGACGTGTATCATTTTTTTTATTTTTGGTGAAAGTCTAATAGATGCTTGTTTAATAGTTTTTCCTCAAGCCATCAGAATATAATATGTTGCTGTTTCCTGTATGAGTTTTTAAATCTTGTTGTTTGTAAGAACCCGTGCGCTTTTCTTTTTTGTGTTAACTTGACTTATCTATTGGTCGTTTGCACAGCTGATCGTTGTAGTATTCTTCAAGAATATTTAGTTGGAATAGTTGTTTTTGAGAAGTCCAAACTGTTTGAATATTGAATGATGATCCGAATATGGTCCCGAATTTATTCCGTTTTTAACATTTATTAAAATTTTTACAATACGATTTTGAATTTTGTGTAGTTCTTGCAAGTTGGTGTGGTGTTCCCCCAAGCTAGTATGCCATACCTTAATAATGCATCTACTAACGAAAAATAAATCTGATTCAATACATTATAATTAGTATTGATACTTAAATGGTGAAGAACGTATACTGCTTTCTTAAGTCTTTTGCCGAGTGGAGATGTGTGCAGATCCCATTTGAAAAAACGATCGAGGTTAACAGCTAAATATTTAAAGTGCTGAACCGTTTCAATTAAGCCTTGGCAATTCTCTTCGTGGTTCAGTATTTCTCGATTACTATTTTGATGTAGGCATTCTGTGTTGTGGAATTTTATTTTTATCTTGGATTGCAATATATGCGAAGGCCTAATATGCATTAGTTTTGGTTTTTTTTTTTTAATATTTATTATGAGTCCAAAATCATGACACCATCTTATCACTGAATCGAATTCCCCTTGCATTCTGCTGGTTGCTACTGATAGGTCTCTATGGATGACTATGATCGCAGTGTCATCCGCGAATGCAAAGTCGGTTCTATTTTGTAACACTCTAAGAATTTGGTTTGCGTAAATAATATAGAGTAAAGGCCCCACAATGGAGCCTTGCGGAACTCCATACCGGAGACTTTGTTCATTACTTACTAAATTGGATATTTTTCCGTTCGTTAGTATTTGAACCAATCAAGATTATAACCTGGAATTCCTATTTTTTCACGCATTTCGAAAAGTTTCTCATACCGTAGTGTTTCGAAAGCTTTTTTGAAATCAATGAAGATAACATGATTATGGTAGTTTTTATTTAGATTAGAGTTCATAAGGTTTGCCAATTCTGCAAGAAGTTTGCTGGTGTTTTTGTTTTTTGTAAGTCCTTGTTGATTTTTGTGTATTATATTGTATTTGTCAATATAGCCTTGAGATGGGTCTATAGTTCAATACGTCAGTTTTAATGCCAGCCTTGTAAATTGGCCGTACTATTGCAACTTTAAGCTCATCTGGTACACATGACTGCTCCAAGCGTTAACTATACGTTCAACTATTGGTATTTCTGCATTTAATTGCAGATCTTTTACTCGTATTCCGTCCACTCTTGATGATTTATTTAGCTTTAATTTCAATAAGATGTTTAAAATATCTTCCCTTGTAACGAGTGATATATATATTGATTGTATCGAGCTCGTAACCTCAGTATGATAAGTTTGTATGTTACAATTGTGGACAACATTTTCGACTTCCTTTATAAAAATTCCAGCAAAAATGTGGGTAAGCACGCTGGGATTGACTTCACTACCAAAATTTTTTTCAATCACTCCGTCTAAGTTTTGTTGTTTTCTTATATGTATGAGGAAGCCAATTGGGACGGGCTAAACAACTTTTTTCAAAACTTTAACTTGTCACTATGCTTCCTCGATAGTAACATATATTCCAGTGGGGTTGTGATAACAGACATTATTCTCGATGGAAAAAAAAAACTTTTATCCCTAACAGGACTAAAGTTATTAGTTCCATACAGATTATGGCTGTAAAGAGATTATCAGGTAGTGAGAGTTAAGCTTCCAAACAAAACAAAATCCACTGAGAAAAACCGGAAAAGGTGCAGGTAAGTGAGGAAAACCTGCATTGCTCATATTCGAAGAACTAAGTTCTCTCATATCCAAAATCTACGTCAAAAAATACTACAACGGTCCAAACTTAGTAAAAACTTTTGGTCTTTTTTTCACATAAGTTATCGGTTCAACCACTTGTTCACAATATCACTCCTTTTGTCATCTCCTAAGTAAAAAGCAAATTTGCTTGCAACGCAGTTTCCTGCTGACTCGACTTTGCCATACAGTGTTATGATAAAAATCTTCTTTCACACTCGTACAATCGCAAGAGTTCTCAAAGCCTTGAAATACAAAAATCCCCTGGTCTAGATTATATATCCCCTTTAGTTCTGAAGAGGTGTTTTTCTACTATGGCAAAACCGTTGGGTAATCTTTTCCATCTGTCATACTCGTTGGTTATCTTTCCAAGTAGATGAAAGTCAGCATTTGTCCAACCGGTCGCTAAAAAAGGCGAATCTTCCTCCCCCTCCAATTAACGATCAATTGCACTAGCGCCCCTTCTTACCAAGGGCTTGAAAACGTTGATCAATAATCATTTTATGAAATATTTAGAAGAATGAAAGCCCTTACAGCAATACGAATTTCTTAGCAATAGGTTCACTGGTGGTCTGATGCCATATCTCACTGAAAAGTCGAACATCATTTTGGATAAACAAAGGTAGTTGATAGAGTTTTGACAAAAAGATCTTTTATCGAAAATGCGTGTATTTTGAATCTTCGGTGAATAAGAAATCTCAATTTGAACAGTTCAATACAAGTTTTATTCAAGTCTAATATTCATAAAATAATTATTGCTGGTATGCCCCAAGGTTCCGTTTTGTCTCCGACACTCTTCTTTATCTTCATAAATGATCGCTTGTCTGACATTTCTAATCCATTTCAATGTTTCTCTGACAACAGCACACTCACCTTTTCATATTCGTTTCCAGACTTAGAACCCTGTTCTTCGATTGTGGAACTTAAAGGTTTGAGCCCTCATTTATTCCATATTGCTTTTTTGCATGAGAATAGCACTCTTCTGTGGAGTTTTTTGAATTCTTTCTTGAATGTTAGGTTTCCAACTTAACTTCTTATCTAAACTAAGTCCAAAGTATTTTCTTCGTAAGTGGTTTACATTTTATAGAAAGGGGGTCTTTGTCTTATATATCCTAGATAAGAGAATAAGATTTGTTTTTTGATAGTTTACACCAAGTCCAGAATGATCAGCCCAGTCTTTTAGGTCATTTAAAGCATATTGTAAGAGATATTTTAGGGTATTATGATACGGTAATAGCAATGCCATCCGCATAGGTGCAATCACTCTGTAACTCTCCGCTTCCAGATATTAAAACAGCTCATTCGATACCTAGTTTCAAAGAAGGGGAGATAGGACACCACCTTGTGGCGTCTCTCTACTTACACATCATTAAATTAATAATCCTGCTAGTTAGCATTTGATTGATCAATTCTCCAAGCAAACCCTCTACATTCAGAGATGGCAGTGCAGACCCGGTTGCAGATATGTCAACATTGTTAAAAGCGCCCTGTATATCAAAGACGACAACCATAGTATACTCTTTATGATGAAGGGACCAGGAGCTTACAACTCCTAATAGTGTGTTGTGAGTAGAAATGGAGAGGACCTTTATTTTTTCTACCGAAATCGAACAGCTAAGATGAATACGACTTTTCATGTCAAAAGTATTCTTGAAGGATATGTCACTTCCTCGCAAGCGGCAGTACCCGCAGAAAATATTCAACATTGTATTATAATTAATAAAATCATTTCATTCGTTGAACAATAGTGCCATTTATTAAAAACTGCTAAAGTATATAATTTGCAGAAAATTCTAATGAAATAACTCAATGGTTAACTCAAAAATGGGATTAAGATTGCCTCTTAGTAAATTCTGGTCAATCGTTTCTGAACATAATTTAATTTGGAATATCGAAGGTCTGTGTTTTCGAAACTATTTTTTTAAGCAAATGTCAATATGTTCTTCCTTTGGAAATTGTAGCATACTTTCAAAGTTTAATAAAATAAGAGACCATGACGGCTCATAGAGAGTCTAAACCTAGTGACTTTCTAAACCATATCTGTGTGTGTGTTTCGAGAAATAGAGGGGGCCTACTATTGATTGCCGATTCCGAATAGCTAATGGCAAGAGGTTTAAAGTTTACGGTCTCCTAGAAATTTGTAAGGAAAAATACTCTCAAGAGTTATGAACCGATCGAGACCGTTTATCGGTTACTCTAAAATAAAAACAGTTTTGACTAGATTCATTCATGCCAAGGATAATGCATTATAATGTTTTCTTTTTTATTAAAATAAATAATTCACAAGCCTTAGAATTTCCTCAAATCATTTCCTAAATAAGACGCTCGACTCTATAAACCAGGAAGACAATAAGCCATTAATTCGTCGTTATTGCAGGACTTCAAACAGCACTCATGATAAATGCCCTCTCGCCTTCTGCGAAGTTTGGCCAAGCTATTGGCTTCCATACTTGCCCAATGCGGTATCATGTCAAAGCTAAAGGCAAAATTATCTTCGTCATTGTTATCGTCAAAACTTCCTTTCAGCACTGTCGAAAAATATTAATTTTTGTTAAGTGGTCCAAGAAATTACAATTGAGTGGTATACTTACTGGAGTTGCGCTTCACATCAAGAGGTTTAGTCCCAAATTTACACATCAAACGCAAAACATCATTAATTGCCGAGCCGCAGACTCTTTGATCGGACAACGTATCCTGCAACAGGATGATACAAATTACCAACAACAAGCCAACTTTAGCCACACCAAATGCACTCCTTGCCATAATGAACTTGAGGTTGGAATTGAAACTGCAACTGAGGTTAGGTCTGTGTGTGTGGTTCTTTTTTGTTGGAGAGACGAATTGCTTCTAACTGATGCAATTACTTTGGATGTAATGATTAATCCTTTTCGCAATTCTGTCTATTTATACCCAGAGTGCAAGTTGTGGTCTATTTTAAGACATGCACAGTATTTACGTGGGCTAACGAGATTCCAAGTGATATTTTAGATGACAAGTGGTTTACTTATTTGTCACATTAATTATACAAAATAACTTTGTCCTTGGTACTGGCTAATTTATGCCTAGATTTCTGGAACACGCAGAGATATTCTCCTTGAGCTCATTAGTTTTCGCGTGGAGGCTTTGGTGCATATACCTGTGAAGATGTCCCTCATGTAGAGTGGATGCAATCTCAATGGTTGTGAACGTTTCGTTTCTTTTTTTTCTGAAGTATGAATAAATATAACTTGTTTGCATTCCTCTATTGGTAAATTGTTAGATACTTTAGTAGAAATTCTATTTTTAGTTTAATCCACATGTCAGGGTAGTTTGATGGTGAAGTTTGTTTTTTTTTGTTAAATGTCAGGCTTAAGGATTAAATTGTAAATTAATTAACTCTTCATATGATGTTCGTGTAGAAAAGTGTTGGACAAAATTTTGCAACGAGTTTTGAGTTGCCTTTGGATTTGTCTTATAAATAAGCGAAGGTTATAACAACAAAAAAAAATCGAACCTCAACTCAACATGTCTTCTATTTCCTTGACGAAACCACATTTTCTCAGAAAATAAATTAAAATATTAAAGCTCAGCTTAAGCCCATAACACATATGCCTGTATAAGGATTCATAAAAAAAAAATTGTATTTATATTTTGACCAAGACGAAATAAAGGTCAATTTTCTTTAAACTTTTTAGACGTCATTTTTATATTGTCCATCACATGTTTTTTTCTTCTTTTTCTTAAGACCATACAATTTTTATCAAAATTTTAGAAAAAGTTGTTTTTTTTTCTCAAAAACTGTTCCATTTACTAAAGAAAAAATTTCAAAAATTTCAATTACTACCCCTTCATGGAGGATCACGGAATTCGTTTCCGCTGACTATGTTAGGCCCGGTCGACAAGTCGAAGTGGATTAGGGTGACATCCTAATTACCCTGCGACGAAAGTGTGTATACTCACCCAGGCGCTTTCGAAAAGACGGAAGCAGAAGTTGTCATGTACATCATATACATACATGTATGAACCTATATTCTATTATATAATAACCTTACTATTGTATTCTTATGATTCAATAAAGTCAGTCTATTATTCTCTCTCTTACTAACTGGTCGTTCCATTTAATCAGGTCATTACATGGTGTCAGAATAGCGGACTAAATAAATATAAAACAAAAAAATAAGAAAAATAAAAACCTAGTTTTGATCTGATTTTTTTTTTCTATTTAATAATTCGAAAAATAGAAACAATAAATATACGATGCCGGTGGATCCACCAAATAATAACTCATCATCATTTGTCAAACCACCAAAAGCATTAGTTATAACAAATAACAATATGGCTTTAATGCGGAAGCATTGGATCCAGCAATACACATGGTTTTCAGTAGCTGCGGATATGGGTAGTAAATCTCCAGAGATTCAAGTGGCTACTTTTATGTCATCAATTGGATCTGATGCTGCCAACATCTATAATTCGTTTTCATTATCCGAAGCAGATAGCAAAAAATTAGCGGTAGTTCAAAAGAAATTTGAAGAATTTTTTGCTCCAAAGGTAAATGTAACGTTTGAGCGGTATACCTTCAACATGATGATGCAAGTCAAAGGTGAGTCTTTTGACGAATTTCTTACTAAAATCATAAATCAAAGTAAAAAATGTGACTTTGGATCTTTAGAAGATAGCCTTATAAGAGACAAAATTGTTGTTGGAGTATTAAGTGATGCAATTTGCGAAAAATTGTTGTCAGAGGAAGATCTCTTGTTAAACAAAACCATCAAAATATGTAGAGCGAGTGAGGCAGCAACATTACAATTAAAAGAACTGCATAAGGCAGAAGAAGTCAATGCTATAACGAAGTATAGACAGCTCGCTCAATCAACATCCTCAAGTAAAATATATAATAAAGATCCGACACATTTTAGAACAGATAGACAAACCTACAAAAATACGATGAAACCCCAAATCAAAACATTCGATTGCAACCGATGTGGAAAACGACACGCAAAAAATAGTTGTCCAGCATATCGTCATAAATGTTCAAAATGTTCCAAAAAAGGACATTACTCAGAAATGTGTTTTAAAAAGAAACAAGTACATGCTTTAAATGATAATGAGCATTATACATATGATGATGATCATGATTATACAGAAAGTGACACCGACTCTGATGGTCTATTAGTACTAGCGGTAGAAACAAATAAAGAAGCAAAAAATAATTGGTATGAAGAGATTAAAATATGTGGCAAAATTAGACACTGGAGCACAGTGTAATGTGCTGCCTAAATCAATTTTCAATGAACTCAACAGTGCTCTCGAGAGTCCCGCTACTAAGAAATTAATAGCCTTTGGTGACAACCAAATAGACGTGTGCGGTGAAATCAACGCAAAATGTGTAGTTCGTAATAAAAAAGCATGAATACATTTTAAAGTCGTCGATTATCCAGTTTCGCCAATTCTAGGAAAAACAGCGTGTGAAAAATTAAAACTTGTAGTTCGTGTTGAAGAACTAAAAATCGATGAAAATATTTTTACCGGCCTAGGATGTGTTCGAGATTACGAGTATGACATCGGTTTAGTTGATAATCAGCGCTTTGAAATCTATGCGGCGCGTAAAGTACCCCATTCTATTCGCGACAAAGTGAAGCTGGAGATCGATAAAATGCTTAAGATGGGTGTTTTAGAAAAAACTTCAGGCATTACTCCAGCTGTGTCTCCGATGGTGGTTGTTAATAAAAATAGTAAAATAAGAATTTGTATTGATCCCTCTGAGGTGAACAAAAACATTATTAGGCGATACCATCCACTTAAAACAGTGGAAGAGATTGTTGCAAACATCAAAGGGTCACAGTACTTTAGCTTACTTGACTGCAAAAAAGGCTTTTGGCAGATAAAGGTTACACCACGTACATCGAAAATTTTGACTATCGCAACTCCATGGGATCGAGTTTCATACAAGCGGCTACCCTTTGGAGTGGCTTCAGCTTCAGAGGTGTACCAAAGCTATATGTCTAATCTGTTTGATGGAATTGAAAACACCGAAGTCTCCATTGACGACATATTAATTCATGGTAAAACAGTTAACCAACTAGAAACAATTACTCAACAAGTACTTAACAAAATTCAAAGCAGTGGTCTAAAACTAAATAAAGAAAAATGTATTTTTAATGCAACACATATAAAATTTCTTGGACACATACTCACAAGTAAAGGTGTGGAAGCGGATCCCGACAAGGTGAGTGCAATTATGTCTTTAAAAGCACCAACAAATAAGGTTGAACTACAGAGACTGCTTGGAATGGCCACGTACCTGAATAAGTTTATACCCAACTTTTCTGATTTAACAAAAAGCCTTAGATTATTGCTCAAGAAAGATGTCGCCTGGGTTTGGACAGAAGACCAGAACAGCGCCTTTAAGCATTTAAAAGAAATTTTTTCGAGTACTCCAATACTAAAATTTTATGACCCCAATGAAGACGTAAGGCTCCAAGTGGATGCCAGTAACTCCAGCGTTGGTGCTGTGCTACTACAAGGTGATCAACCGGTTGCTTATGCATCCAAAGCACTATCACAATCACAAATTTCATTTCCACAAATACAAAAAGAAGCAATAGCCATACAATTCGGCTGTAAAAAGTTTCGCGAGTACATAATTGGAAAGCATATAACTATAGAAACCGATCACAAACCACTCGAGATTATTTTCAAAAAGCCTATACAATCGGCTCCAAATAGACTTCAAAAAATTTTGTTTCAACTAACCCAATATAATCCACAGGTTATATACAGAAAAGGCAAAGAAAAAGCATTGACTGACATACTTAGCAGGGACTGTTTGAATCCGCCTTGTAAAAATGAAACTGACCGAATTGAAATATATTCGCTACATGAAGTGTCAAATGATTCAATGAAGCGTTTTGCAGAGAAAACAGCATCTGATCACGAGCTTCAACAACTTGTGAAAGTTTCTCAACATGGTTGGCCGGATTCTCTTCACAAAGTTCCAGCTGAGCTTCGTAAATATTGGACGTTTCGTGAAGAAATTGTTTACGAAAATATGGTGTTATTCAAAGGCACGAAGTTGATTGTACCTGCAGCTTTACAATGTGAAATGCTAGCCAAAATTCACGATGGTCATTTTGGAATCCAGAGATGCTTGAATCGAGCACGAGAGCTGATGTTCTGGGTTGGAATGACAAATGACATAACAGACTTTATCAAGTCTTGCGGTATTTGCCAAAGCTATCAAGTATATAAATCTAAAGAACCTTTAATTTTAAAAAATATTCCCTCACTTCCGTGGGAAATTGTAGCTGTAGATTTGTTTAATTTTAATAATAAAGAATATCTTCTTATAATCGACAGCTATTCAGGATTTTCGATTTCGTTTCGTTATCCAACTTGTCCTCAAACAAAGTTATTAATCATTTAAAAAGATTTTTTGCAACACATGGAACACCAGTCATTCTGGAGAGCGACAACGGTCCTCAGTTTTCTTCCATCGAATTTCGGAAATTTGTCAATAATTGGAACATAAATTACCAAACCTCAAGTCCTTAGTACGCCCAATCTAACGGCCTTGCCGAACGTTATGTTCAAATAGCAAAAGGGATGCTTAAAAAATGTGCCAAAGACGAGTCAGACATCTACATCGCGCTTCTTAACTATCGGAATACAGCCAGAAACAACGAGCTTATGTCTCCAAACCAGCGTTTAATGAGTCGTTCAACTAGGACACTTTTGCCTACGCACCGAGATCTACTTAGACCGAAAATCGTTAATAACGTTCACAAAAATCTACAACTAGCCAGAAGAGACTGTAAAAAGTTTGCTGATAGGGGAGCAAAACCATCGCCCGAAATGTCACCAGGAGATAAAGTTCGTCTGCAGATAAAAAACAGAGAATGGATTTCAGGCGAGATTGAGAAGGTTGTAAAATCACCATGCTCATTCTTCATTCGCACAGATGATGGAAGAACCTTTCGACGTAATTCAATCCACGTTGATCCAACAACAGCAAACATATCAACATCAAAAGAAGTCGTTACTATTCCATCATCAACTTCGCCAATCAACATAGAAAAAAGTACTGAACCGAAGAGCTCAACATCGACGTCTATAAATCCATCGACTAATACAGTCACCACCCGTTATGGAAGAACTGTCAAGCCAGTAAATCGTTATATGCCAACATAATCTTCTTTTTAATTATTTACTTAAAAATAAAACTTTTTTTTTTCTTTATTTCAAAACAAAAATGAATTTCTAAATCTAACAGTTTAAAAATAAAATCGACTTATGAATTTAACAATTTGATTAATTTTTTTTTAATCCAATAAACATTTTTGTATAAAAATATAAATGTATTAATTTTATATAAAATCAAAGTTAATATGAATTTGTAAATTTTGTAAATTTGTTAAAAAAGGGAAGATGTCATGTACATCGTATACATACATGTATGTACCTACATATATTCTATTATATAATAACCTTACTATTGTATTCTTATGATTCAATAAAGTCAGTCTATTATTCTCTCTCTTACTAACCGGTCGTACCATTTAATCAGGTCATTACAGAAGTTTTCTTTAAATAGAATCAACGTTAGTGTCTCCAGTTGCATTAAGGATGAACAACTTGGTGTCTACCTTAGGTAAGCTACTCTGACTTATTTATAGAAGATGTCAGTAAGGATTTTCAGTACTAGCCAGCTCGCTGAAAAAGAGACGATGGCGAATGAACCCGATGTCTGCCAACGGCAGTTCTAATATCCTGGCCCTGTCCTACGGGTATGGGGTCGGGTTAGATTTCCTATCACATAAAATTTGAAGGTTATGAGAGAGACACACGGAGCGTTGTATAATGATCACCCTCGGAGCTAGATAATGTTTGAAAAAAAAATTCCAAATAATGGTTATTAAAGGTACATCTCGTAAAGGCTATTTTAATAAGAGCGGGAATTTGTTGAAATGGAATAAAGCAAGCTGTGTGTGAGGAATTAAGGATAGTCTTTTTTATTTGACAGGCACATGTATGCCATATGTGTAAAATATGACGTTGTTGAGACGGATCCGAGTGCTCCCATTTCGAATGACTCTTCCGCATATATCCGACTGAATTTGAGCCTGTGTTTTGTTCACTTAAAGGATATCAGTCCATTATGGTTTATTCGCATAGACGTGCCAGTTCAGGAAACTCCACAAGAAGTCTAGCGGGGGCCAATCGCATGAACTCGGTAGCCAATTCACGTCACTTCTGCTATGGAGTTAAGCGTACTCTCAAATCGTTCATGCAGACTTTCAATTCAGAACCCGCTGCGTGTCACCTAACACCGTCCTGCTGGAACCACATGTCGTCTAGATCCATATGGTTCAATTTGGGCCATAAGAAATTGGTTATGATCGTTGTTTAGCACTCGCCATCGATGGTGACCACCCCGCCAACGTCGTTTACGAAAATGTACGGACCAATCACGACACACCACCGCACCGGCCCAAAATCCACACCAAACGGTTACTTTTTAATCACGCATTGTCAACTGGTGAACCTCTTATAGGTAAGTGTACTCCCATATACGGCAATTTTGCGCCTCCTCGCTATATATGATATTTCGGAAAAAACTGGAGTCCTACCAAACGCTCCAAAGACAATCAGCGAAAAAACGGCGTTGTCTATGGTCATGAACTTTGTGCTTTTGGGTCTCTTCGATCTTGTTCGGGTGTAGAATAAGTCCCGTCGCAAAAGTGGCCAAGGCAAAGTCTGCGCTTGGCGAGAAATCGAATTTTACGTACCGGCGATGTTCTGTTGGCTGATTGATAATGTCTCAAATTTGGCAACCAAACGTTAACAAAGATACAACTGTTAAGAGCCACCATACCTACCGATAATGCCACTAACAAACACTCATTTTAATAACAAAGTTCGATCATTTAGACGTGTAACTTGCCACAGTGGTATGACATCAGCAACTGAATAATAAACAAAAGATTTGACAGATTTCACCTGGCCGCCACAGGCTGATTGAGAAACTTTTTATATGTATAAAAGATATTGCCGCCTGTCTGTGCACTTATAACTGATAGTTTGATTTCCAAAATGTTTGACTTGAAGCATTCGTGTTGGTCCAAGGATGGACACAATTAAGGAAAATCCCGGAAAAATGCTTTGAAAAACTGTAAATTCGGGAAGATCCGATCTTGAGTACATTTGTCCAAATAAATGGCGCTGCAAATTGACTTTGATATTTGTTGATTATTTAAAAAGCCGCCAAGTGGCATGGTTGATTCATTTGCCCTTGCGCAATATGACAAGTGTCTTTTTCGTTTCTTAATTCCAACTGAATTAGACATACTCGTATTATTTGTGTTTCTATTTGTGAGCGATTATTTCAAGTGCATCAAGTGAAATTCATTGTTATTTCCATGACTCCTTTATAGATTTCCTATCGAAAAATTCCATTGTAAAAAGTGAGGTGAACCAAACGCTTTTGATTTTTTTCCGGTATAATTATTTTGGCTAATTTGTGAATCAGTGGAAATTTTATAGATTTTTGTGAGTTATACCAACTAACTTATATTTCAAATTTTGTAATGTCAATAATTTTTGTTTTTGTTTTTGTGGTTTGTGATTACGCAACCTTCCAACATTTGGCTATACGATATATCAATTTATCAATTTCGATTGTTACCAGTTTCATTTGTGACTTAATGTGTCGGTAATTATGAAACTCAATCCATTTTTTCGATGATAATTACATTGTTTTGGTTTTCTTTTTAGTGATGATACCTGTGAGAAGGTCAAACCTTTTATATCATATGGTCACTATTCGTCCAAATGAAATTCCAGACGAACAACAACACGATCATTTGATTTTAATCATTCACAATCAAATCCGCCAACTCCGTGAGTCATGAAAATGAGGCACCAATTATCGTACGGTTGGATATTCCGGGCTTGTGGGAGAACAATTTTAAATTGAAAATCGGCTCGGCTCAAATTTCGATTCTCAACTTCGAAGCAATCAAACTTTGCAACGGAAAGCGTTTGATTGTCATTCAAGCAAAGTAGTCCAGTCAAAGCGTCATGAAAAAGGGCCTGACCTTGCGCGCAGAGGCATGGTCAATTTTTTTTTCATGGATCGATAGGTGCTTATGAGAAAAGCTTAAAACCAAATTTGCACCACATGACAACTTTTTTTACCAAAGTTATTGGTAAAAATGTATTTTGTGTCATTTTTTGGTCATTTGCGAATATCTCGGCTCCACTACCTCCTACAAACAAAAATTAAACATGTATTTATTCCTAATAACATTATCTATTATGTTCTAAAAAAAACATTTGTTTAAACAAATGAAAAAAAAAGTTATAGTAAGTTAAACAAATTTTTTGTTGTTTAAAAATCACTTTTTCGTGATTATTAAGAAAAAAGCTCATTTAACGATGAAATTTTTATATTTTATTATTAAAGTTCTTGTAATTCCCTACAATTTGAAAAAAAATTCAACACTCTACGATGAACGAAAGCCGAGTAATAAATTATTGAACATAGGTAAGTCAGCGCACCCACGCATTTTATGATTTTATGTTTTAATTAATATCTCAGTCCCAGTATGTCGCAAAGTGAAAATAAAAAACTGTATTGCTAATAACAATATTTTCTATCAACTTGCATTTAATTTAATATGTTTGAGCAAAAATATAAAAAGTTACCGTTGGTTTCAACGTTTTTTTTCTTGTTTTTAATACCTTTTTTTCAAAGTTATTGAGAAAAAAACTGTATTTCACGGTAAATACTTTTCAGTTTTGGATTTTTGTTTTATAGTCCTGTTAATTTTCTTCAAATTAAAAAAAAAATTAGTCCATTACGACAAGCGGGAGCCAAGATATTCATGATTTAAAAACTTAGGAAAGCTTACAATTTAGTATGTTAACCTTGTAGCTTGTAATTTTGGTGTCGCCAGCAACAAGAAGCAACAAATATGTGTAAGTATGTGTGGAGTGTTTGAAGCATACCAATATTATCTTGTTGCTGGCGACACCAAAATTACTAGCTACAAGGTTAAAATACTAAATTGTAAGCTTTCCTAAGTTTTTAAATCATGAATATCTTGGCTCCCGCTTGTCGTAATGGACTAATTTTTTTTTTAATTTGAAGAAAATTAACAGGACTATAAAACAAAAATCCAAAACTGAAAAGTATTTACCGTGAAATACAGTTTTTTTCTCAATAACTTTGAAAAAAAGGTATTAAAAACAAGAAAAAAAACGTTGAAACCAACGGTAACTTTTTATATTTTTGCTCAAACATATTAAATTAAATGCAAGTTGATAGAAAATATTGTTATTAGCAATACAGTTTTTTATTTTCACTTTGCGACATACTGGGACTGAGATATTAATTAAAACATAAAATCATAAAATGCGTGGGAGCGCTGACTTACCTATGTTCAATAATTTATTACTCGGCTTTCGTTCATCGTAGAGTGTTGAATTTTTTTTCAAATTGTAGGGAATTACAAGAACTTTAATAATAAAATATAAAAATTTCATCGTTAAATGAGCTTTTTTCTTAATAATCACGAAAAAGTGATTTTTAAACAACAAAAAATTTGTTTAACTTACTATAACTTTTTTTTTCATTTGTTTAAACAAATGTTTTTTTTAGAACATAATAGATAATGTTATTAGGAATAAATACATGTTTAATTTTTGTTTGTACGAGGTAGTGGAGCCGAGATATTCGCAAATGACCAAAAAATGACACAAAATACATTTTTACCAATAACTTTGGTAAAAAAAGTTGTCATGTGGTGCAAATTTGGTTTTAAGCTTTTCTCATAAGCACCTATCGATCCATGAAAAAAAAATTGACCATGCCTCTGCGCGCAAGGTCAAATGACGCTTTGACTGGACTAAAGATTCTGAGCGAAAAATTTAATTGCGAAGATGTTCTCATTCTGCGGTATCGGTGTACTCCGAAGGATTTGCCACTCGTATTTAAGGATCTTCAATTACAAATTCTTCTAAGACGCAATGACATTCTTTGTTATAATCAATCCGGTTTCCGTCCCAAGCACAGCTCTGTACAACCGCCCTTACAAATGTAGTGGAAGTTAAAAGAGACAGTGTAGATAAGGACTATGTCACTTTTCTCTCCCTCTAGAATTTTTCCAAAGTCTTCGAAACTGTCAACGACATACAATAATTTATGCATCAAACTAAGGAATGAATTTCAACTCTCCTCATTATTAGCGGTGAGACTCATTTTCTCGTACGTTGCAGATATGAAGCAGTAGTTGCTAACAATCAAACTTCAAGTTTTTTCCGCTATCCCGAGGTATTCCTCAAGGTATTATTTTGTGTCCATTACTCTTTACATTCATTCCAAGCAAGCCAACTACAACGCTGGAGCTTGTACTACCTCAAAAGATATTGTATCTTACTGTGCAGAAAAAATGCTGAGAATATGGAAAGAACATTTCTCCAATCTTTATAACGGCGATGAAGAAGAAAATGCCGCTGCTATAGAGATAGCACCATTCAACCTAGGCGATGCAGACCAACAATACCGCCCACCCGACCTGGACGAAGTGAAGATAGCTATATCGAATCTCAAGTCCAACAAAGCCGCTGGAGCTGACGGCCTCGTTGCCGAACTGTTCAAAGCGGCAGGCGATGACTTGGTTGGGAGTATGCACCAGCTCATCTGCAAAATATAGTCGGAAGAAAGCATACCCGATGAATGGAACCTCAGTATTGTCTGTCCGATCCTCAAGAAAGGAGACCCTCTGAACTGCGCCAACTACAAGGGCATAAGTCTCTTGAACATTGCGTACAAGATTTTTTCTGTCGTATTATGTGAACGTTTGAAGCCTTTTGTCAACAACCTGATAGGTCCATATCAGTGCGGCTTTAGACCAGGAAAGTCCACCATCGATCAAATATTCACATTACGGCAGATCTTGGAAAAAACCCAGGAGCTACAAATCGACACATACCACCTTTTCATCAATTTCAAAGCCGCGTACGATAGCATCTATAGGAACGAACTATATAGAGCAATGTCTAGTTTTGGCATCCCTGGCAAACTTGTCCGCTTGTGCAGGATGACGATGGAGAATGCACGCTGCTCCATCAAGATCGGAAAAGATCTCACCGATGCATTTGATGTCAAAAAAGGTTTTAGGCAATGCGATGCTCTATCGTGCGACTTCTTCAACATAGTTCTTGAAAGAATAGTGCAAAACTCACGCGTCAACACAAGAGGCACAATCTTTCAAAAGACCGTCCAATTACTCGGATACGCCGACGACATTGACATTATTGGAAGAACAAAGCGTGATGTCAGTGGCGCTTTTGTGAACATTGAGACGGAAGCGAAGAAGATGGGTTTAGCGGTAAATGAGGGCAAGACCAAGTATATGCTGTCATCAAGAAAGGACACACAACACCGACGTCTTGGACAAAACGTCATTATAGACAGCTATAACTTTGAGGTAGTGAAGGACTTCATATACCTAGGCGCCGCTATAAACTCTGAAAACAACACCAGTGCTGAAATCAAACGAAGAATAACTCTTGCCAATCGCTGTTTCTTTGGACTAAGAAGGCAATTGAGTAGCAAAGTCCTCTCTCGAGCAACTAAAGTGTCCCTCTATAAGACCCTTATCATCCCGGTCCTTGTCTATGGTGCAGAGACATGGACTTTGTCGAAGGTGGATGAGAGCGCTTTAGGCTGTTTCGAGAGGAAAATTCTTCATATGATCTTTTTGGTCCCGTCTGCATAAATGGGGAGTGGAGGAGAAGATTAAACCACGAACTGTACGGGCTGTAGAGTGAAACTGACCTAGTCAAACGTATAAAAGTCCACCGACTGAGATGGCTTGGTCATGTAGAGCGAATGGACCCGAATGCTCCAGCCCGGAAAGTCTTCGAATCAAACCCCGAGGGGCGGCGAAGTAGAGGAAGATCGCGACTCAGGTGGCGCACACAAGTGGGGGAGGACCTCAACTAGGGACCGAGCTAGCTCGAGAAGCTTGTTGGTTGAGGCCCTGGTCCACCCCGGACTGAAGCGCCACCTTAAGTAAGTAAGTAAGTCAGAAACAATCAGCAAGATTATTTTTCCTTAAATGATTTGCAATATGGTGGTCATACAAAAGTATAATTACGTTTGTTTGGTATCCTGAAATTTTTCAATTTGCTTTCTCCATACGCAAAAACCAGCTTTACTAAACTTGGTGAAAATTTAAGTTACTTTATATTAAAACGATGAACGTTTCTTTGGTAGAAAAGAAAAGTCGATCTAAAAGTTTTTACACGATAAAGTCATAAGTCTTTTAAAAAAAAATTGGAATTAGTGTTTTCGCCATGAATAGGAATGACATTTCGGTTATTTCTATAGAAGCCTTTATATCTTCTTAGTTATTGGAAATAAGACATCGAAATCGTGGATTTTATGGATTTCGTTGCAAATTTCACCGCAAAGCCCTCCAATAGATTTTTCTACGACGGAAATAAAATGTCATTCCTTAACTTTTCATATGCTTTTTATCTAATGGCGTTACACCCATCCTTCGTAGAATTTCGTACTCTTATTTAACAGATAGGGAACATGCATCTTTATTTAATTTGATTCGAAGCCAGATGCGTTAACACTTTGACAAATGTTACACGCAAACGCATTAGGAGACAACATTGTGACCATTGACTATTGACGCTTACCGTCTAATCATAGATTAATATTCCAAAGTAGATACATATATATTTTTGGCCTTATTGAAAACAAACCATTAAGTGCACAAATATCACCGAACGCAGCAATTGAAGGTGCACGACCAGCCGAGGCAGCCACTTTAAATAAAATGCACGACTGGGTCGCACGAACTTGCTCTTATGTAAAAGACTAAGAATTTAAAACATAAAAATGGTATTAGCGAAAAACTGTTCATAAACATAAAATTAATTTTATAAATGACTAAAACAGCTTGTTTAGTAGTTGGAGCTAAAACCAGGATGCAATGTGATTCGACAAATATTAGTTTATGCAAGAAGAAAAATTCTAAGTCGTTGTAGTGGTTACTAAAAAAAATAAGCTTTTATACACAAATTTTTTAAAATATTAAGAAATAAAATGCACGACTGGGTCGCACGAACTTGCTCCTATGTAATCGACTGGGAATTTTAAAAACGAATGTTATTAGAAAAAATTGTTCATAAGGATAAAATAATTTTTAAATTCTTTTAGTAGTAACAGAATGCTATGCAAATATGACTTTATGCAAGAACAAAAATTTTAAGTCCTTGAAGTGGTTTCTTTAAAAGAAGCCTGTATATACAAACTTTTTGAAAGCTTTTTAAGAAAAAATGTCGGTACGCTAATTTAAAGTTTTTATTATTGTTCGAATAAAAATTAAATTTACGAAAAGAAATATTGACCCGTTTCGGAGATATCGAATTTTCAAAAAAAAGAAAAAAATAGATTTTTTTTTCAAAAATTCAAAAAAATATTTATTTAAAGTTTTGAAATGCAATGTGTTTTAGACTTTTTAGAAGCTTATCTATAAAAATTTTCATTAAGATCCGTTATGTGGATAATGGGAAATTCAAAATTCGAAAAAATGGTTCTATGGTAGGTACAAGCTGTAATATCTTAATTTCAAAATTTTTTTTATTAAATTAAAGATCGTAAAAATTAATTGAAAGAAAAAAAATTTTATCAAAATTCTAGGTGCCGTTTTTGAGAAAAATACGATTTTTGAAAACCATTTTTTTTAATTTTTTAGCATTTGTATGGTAGGTACCTTTATTTTTAGGTAAAATAAAAAATTTTGTTTTACATTTTGTAGATCATATTGAGAAACTTTTATTTACAAAGTGTAAAAAAAATCTAGCATGGGGTTTTCGAAATATTGAGTTTTGAAAAAAAATTTTTGAAGTTTTTTTTAAAAAATCCAAAAAAATTTTTTTTGAAAATTTGAGTACACAATTCTATTTATGTTTTTAGGGAGCTTTAGCAAAAAAAAAATGATCAAAATCGGTTGAACCGTTTTTGAGAAAATCAAAAACAAAAAAAATGGTTCCATGGGGGGTACCCTCAATAACTATTTTTCGGAAAATTTTTTTCAACCAATACCTAGATTTAATTAAATGAAATTTTTCTGTATCTTTATTTTTAAAATCTGTTGAGCAGTTTTTGAGAAAAAAAATGTTTATAAAATTTCGAAAAAAATTCGTATGGGGGGTACCGTTATTTTTGGCCTTAAAAAAAAAAAAGAAAAAAACGTGTGGGGGGAAAAAATTAAAAATGATATTTACCAAGTTTAAAGAAAATCGGCCGAGTCGTTTAGCCTGTAGTCGAACAGACAGACAGACAGACAGACAGACAGACAGACAGACAGACAGACAGACAGACAGACAGAATTGCGAGACCCACTTTTTTAGTCTTCGCTATCATCGTAATGTCAACTTTGATCAAAATCTCGAGTTCGATTTTTTTTACGAATGCATAACTTGCCTTATAGTACCTATAAGTCGCAAGTAAAAATTATGGTAAGCCAACTTAAAGTTTTTATTACTAAAGGAATAAAAGTAAATTTCCAAAAAAAAATGTTGAGCAATTTTTGAGGCATTGAATTTTCAAAAATTAAAAAAATATTTTTTTTAAAGTTTCTCCATAAAAAAATTCATTTAAAATTCGAAAAAATGGTTCTATGGTAGGTATAAGCTGTAATATCTTATTTTCAAAATTTATTTTATTAAATTTTAGATCGTAAAAATTAAGCGAAAGAAAAAATTTTGTATCAAAATTTTCGGAACCGTTTTGGAGAAAAATACGATTTTCGAAAACCACTTTTTTAACATTTTTACAGTGGGTACCGTTATTTTTTAAGTCAAATAATTTTTTTTTTCACATCTTGCAAATTATATTAAGAAATTTTAAACTTTTCGAAATACTGAGTTTTGAAAAATAAAATTTGAATTTTTTTTAATCCAAAAAAATAATTTTTGAAAATTTGAATGCACAAAAGTATTCAAACTTTTGGTGAGCTTTAGCATAAAAAAAATGGTCAAAATCAGTTGTACCGTTTTTGAGAAAATCAACAACAGAAAATATTTCCAGGGTGTGTACCAAAAATAACCATATTTTGGATATACATTTTTAACCAAATATTACCTAGTTTAACTAAATCAAAAAAGAAACAAAACAAAACGTGTGGGAGAAAAAATTTTAAAACAATATCTACCAAGTTTGACGAAAATCGACCGAGCCGTTTAGGCTGTAGTTTGTACAAATTAAAAAAAAATTAATAGAAATCAGTTAAGACTTTATTCTGTCGTAAATTTCTAAAAAGACTATTGTAGCCTATTTTCTAAAAAGTATCTTAAATTTGGAGCGTGACTAAACCTTTTTTGGGCGATGTAAGGGGCAAAAATTGTTTCCCGAAAAGTAAGTTTTTTTTTTTTTTAGAAACTTTAAAGGTATATTAATTATTAAACTCGTTTTTCGTAGAATCAATAGATTTTGAGAAAAACCTGAAAAAAAAAACATTAGGATATAGTGCATTTAGTCCAAGAAATGTAAAAATAATAAATTTTTCGTTGGCAAAATTTTATGTTATGACTTATGTTAGAGTACATTTCTTCATTCTAGGATGGATTTTTGTTTGGGCTGGTAGGGGTTAATATCCTTCGGATATCATTTTACAACAAAATGACCCGCCAAAAACTTTAAGAGAATAAATTTATTTAAAATATAAACTATAAACGAGCTAGTCTTTAACTTACAGTAGGCTAAAGATCGCCTATGTTTCTATATAAATATGCAAATCCTTCTGATCTTGTTGTATCCTACAATTATTGCCTACAATTAACAGACATATTGAAAATAAATAAAAAATCTTTTTGCATAGTTAGGAAGCTAAATTTTTTTTTTTAATTTTTAATTAAAGATAAAACAAAATCAGACAGAAAGAATTTCTGCTTTGAACATACATGTTGGAACATCTTCTTTATAGGTATTTCTTATCTTCCAATATCTCCACTGAAGTAGGTTAATTAATTGTTAACATGTTTACATTATTCACAGACAATTCGAACTCAAGAACATGTGTTCCTCTCAATAACATTTTTAATTTAAATGCGAATTTTATTAGCGATATCGATATCCAATTGACAGCTTGTGGATTTGAGGAATTCGATTAGGTAGGTATATTACTTGAAAAAGAAAATTGCGGAAAAAAGTTTTCGAGATATTCCGAGAAAATGAGGTTTGTTTTTTTTCAAGTTAGAGACTAGTTAGAGATTTTCATCGATAATAAGATTTCTGGAAGATTTAAAAATTGTAAAAATTCAAAATTGACGTTGACGGGGAAGATCATGAATTTTGTAATGATGTTTTTGCAGAAAATTTTTAACCTTAAATAGAGCAAAACCACGGATTTTTTTGGAATTTGTTGAATCAAATATCTCCAAAATCTAAGCAAATTTATCAATTCTGAAGTCGGATCAAAAACATTCGTCAACAATAATTGGATTTCGATAACAGAAACTGTGTTGCCCTGTTTACTGGACATAAGCACTTCACTCGTATATGGGCGCCGAAGACACATTCAGAGCTTAGGCCTTAAGTCCTATAAGGAGCTGTCGTTCCTTCTTCTTCCTTTGTTTCGGCGCTGTTATGATCTCGATGTCGAGGGGATCATAACTCTCCCACGTATCTGCTTCACACTAGTGATCCGCCTGTGGGGTTCGCCGGGTTGACCTCAGAAATCGGCGGCAAGCCTCCCGGTTTTGTATTGTTCCATTTCTGAGGCCAACTGAATGCTGGTGTTTTTGCATTTGTTTGTACCAGGAGTGTTTAGGCCTACCTTTCTTTTTATTCCGAATTGGAACGTTGTATGATATTGCCTTTTTGACGGGGTTCTCAGGATCTCTCCTTTGAACATGGCAATACCAACTGAGTCGGTCGTGTTCAATTTTTTGGGAAATGGTATTCTTAACATGAAGGCTTCCTCGGATCTTCGTACTTCTAATTCGATCAAGCTTTGTAACTCCTGCTGTCATACGAAGCATCTTCATCTCAGCTGCCGTTAGCTTACTCTCATACTTTTTGTATATTGTCCAACATTGTGAACCGTATGTGAGTGCTGGACGCACAACTGAAGTGTAGAGCTTTCCTTTCAGCTTAGGGGGCATTTTTCGGTCACAGAAGATAGCAGAATTTTCCCGCCACTTCATCCACCCTACGCTTACGGCGATGATTGATATCGTCATCACAAGTAGCTTCGTTATTTATCATAGACCCCAGATATTTAAACTTTTCACACTTGGGAAGCACTACTCCATTCAAATAAATGTCTGGAATAGGCCTGTGTGGATCAGAAAATGGGCAGCATAGGTATTCTGTCTTTTTCGCGCTTATGCGGTACCCACTTCCTTCTAGAACATCCACCCCTACGTCAAGTGCTCGTTGTAGGGATATCGGGTTTTCACTTATGATGGCTCCATCGTCAGCAAAGAAAGGAGCTGTCGTTCCTAAGGAACTTATTCTCTAGAAACTGGCTCTCTAGGAACTGGTCCTCTAGAACAGCAACCTAGACTGTTAGAAAGCAGAAATAACAGTCACACTGAAAATATAATAAGACAAAATTTCAAATTCAGCAATGTATGTATGGGCGAGAACCAATGGGAACACAAGCTTTTCAGAAGGAATAAAAAGTAGAAAAAAAAGTCCACGATTGAGAAAATAGAGGGACGTTATAGCAGGAATAAAGTTCGTAAGTTTTACGCATTTAAAATCGTAGTAGAAGAATCACAGTCGGTTTTAAGGATTAAGTGGAACTATTTCTGCAAACGGTATAACTGCGATAATAAACCGAATCCCGCTGTCATGCAAATTGTACATTCCAATATAGCCTACGTTGACAAACAATTCCGACCATTTGGTCTCGACCAAGAATATCTACTCGTATGCTTAATGGCAATAAAGGTTCTGGCCCTAACAATGACTTGTTAAGGTGTATTCAGCAGATCATTTTCAAAACATGATTGGAAGAAAGCATTAATGCTGATGAATGGAACGTCAGGATTGTTCTTCCGATTTTTAAAAGCAGAAACCCTGTTAAAATAACCAACTAGAGAGGCGTAAGTAGTCTTCTTAACATAGCTTGATAGATCTTTTCTGCCATATGAGGTGATCGATTTGAATCCTTCGTCAACCACCTAATAAGTCCATATCAGTTTGGCCTTTGAACAGAGCACCATCTAATACAAATTATAACAGAAACTTCAAATCGACACTCACCACTTCTTCATCTATTTAATGACCGCGTGTGAAAGCAGCCATAGAGGCAATATCTAGGTTTAGATGTACACTCCTGCCAAGGAACTCATCAATATCATTGATGTCAAAAAAAGTTTTAGACAACGGGACGGCTCAATATAACCCTCCCTCTTTTCAGCACCAACTTCATGGAGCTTGGAGAAAATTACATAGACAGTTTTGTAAGAGATATTGTCTGCCTAGTCTCTTCTATAAGCTTGGCCAACGATATTAGAGATGAGATCAAATGAATGATAATTCTATTCAATAGCTGCTTATTTGGGCTAAAATGGCAACTAAGTGGTAAGGCCTTCTCATGAGCAACTAAAGTGCCCCTTTATAAGACTAGGGATCCCAGGATTATAGGTGCGTTGCACTTCTGTTGATAGAAGATTTTATGGGTAAATTTTGAATCCGTCTTCATAAAAGACGAATGAAGCAAAAGATACACAAACAAACTGTAAGCCAATAGGGACCTAGCCAACTTCGTATTGAATTACTCAACTTAAACGTCATACCAGACAGACCCGATCTACCACTGCAGTGTAGTATGTGCAACTTAGTCTACGACAAAAAGGCGGAAATTGGGTTGGAAGCGGCATCCGAAAGAGCCAAGCAACTTAAAATTCAGAAGTGGCAAGAGCGGTGGAGCTCAGAAAGCAGAGGCGACATTAGCCCAGAGAACATAGTCCAGAAGATGCTACAAAGCTATGAAAACTGGCAAAACGTCTGTAGCTTCGCAGAGTATATTCTCAGAAGAAAAAAAAGAGAAGAAGGAAATTATCGGGATGCAGTTGAGCCGGCTAGTTGATCGCGCTAGGAAAACATGACAACCCCCATGAAGTAATGCAAAGAGCGGTCCCGGGGGGTAGGTCAGACGCCAATAAGGGTTTTAGAGGAGTTTTAGTCGATATGTAGCGAGTCCGACACACGGGGATGGTCAACGGGTCAACGCCAAGACATCCTTACGGTGCATCATGAAAGAATGGACGTTAAACACTTCATGAGAGGGTGGTACAATTCTCAGGGGAATTAGAAGAGACCTTTTATAGAAGTTCTTATTATCCTGAATGAGATGAGAATATTATTATGAATATTGCAAACTCGCATAAAGATATACCTGAAGATTTCAGATTTTTTAATCTAAATGAGTCATAAAGTTGACAATCAATCAAAAATCAAAAATACATTTACAAATTAAGAACTTTTCAAGCTAAGCCTTAAATTAAAAATTCCAAATAAATTTACCTACAAAGCACTATAGTCATGCCACAATAGTATAACTTTTTTTTTGTTCTTACAAATGAATAACTTAACATTTAAAATTATTTTACAATCAAGTTTATCTTTTCTTTGTTTGTTTTTTTTTTTTTCTTGTTTTTTAAATATTTGATAAAAATTTTTAATACGTAATATTTTGGAAGGATGATAAAATTAGATTTAATTAATTGCTATTATTATTATATCCAACGAAACAAGTTTGGATATGGAAGTGGCCTTGACAATTCAAACGCAATATGATGCTATTCTAGAATTATATTCAATCTTAGTATCTGAGCTTTAGTTTCAAAAGAATAAATCAAAATCTCTATGGTCTTATGGTAATGGGTGATGGGTAATGTTTCAACTTGTTCTAGGGGACAAACAAAGCTCAAAAAGAGTTTTGATTTCATTAGATTCGATTTTAAGAATAACTAATAAGTAAAGAAACATAATTCATAGATGGATCTGGGCAAAGGTCAGCCGCCATTTTTGAAAATGGTGGTAAACGTCAAAACTACCAAAATGGCTCCTAAACGAGAAATTTCATATTTAACAATGCATTGTATATATATTTTAATAGTACTCTCATGGAACACGATTTTAAGTTAACTTATTGTGCCGCAAAATCGTAAGTGTGGCTATGTTAAGCAGTACAGAGTTGACGTGGAAGGAGAAAATATAAGCAAACAAAGAGATGAGGTAGAGATATATTTATTCTGACAACAATAAAGAGGGTAAGGGAGAAAGTCTTATCTTTTCTTTTTGCTGTCAGAATCAATTGTAGGTAGGTAGGTATATACAGTTTTATATGCCATGCGCGAGATGAATACAAGCAAATAGTATTGAGAGTGTATGAGGGTTTTTGTGAATTTTGTTTCATTGCTCATGCAATATGGTTTGTTTGAATTCTGATACGATTAATTACCGAGGTTGCCATTTTATGGACTTTTTAATAAGATCTAGAGGAATTTGAACTTAATAAACTCAAATGGTTTTATTTCGTTTTTGAAAACTAAATAATTTCAAATTGGCTTTATTTCGTTATGGTAACCAAAATAATTTTATAATAATAATTTTATAATAATTATATGCAGTGGGTAGTTAGATAGTGGCAATTGAATTTTTTTTGTAATTAATATAGATATGTACATACACAGTTAGAAAACTATTTCTTTAAGAAAATCTTATAGGTACGTACCTATATTTTTATTAAAGAAAAAAGCTTTTGCATAGTATGTAGGTACATACCCATAGAAAATTGTATCAAATTAAAATAATAATTTGGATTAGGTACAAAAACGAAAAATTATTGTTATGCGTTGATAGGTATTTATATAATTAAATATATAAAAACAAAATTTGATATAGGTATAGACCAGTTTTTAAAATTTATTCATATAAACTTTGTTTGCAAAAAATATAGAAAATTTTTAATACTTTTCATGTGTATAATAAACTGTTTCAGAAATTCATAAATATTCACATAAAGCTATTTTGAAAAACAATCAAATAAGTTTTTCGAGAAAAAAATAATTTTACAAAACTTAAATTAATTAAAAAAATATAATAAAATTATTATTGACATAATATTTAAAAAAAATCAGATACCTTTTTTGGAAAAAAATATTTTGTATGCATTTACATATTGCTTATAAGCAATTTTTGAAAAATTAAAAAAAAAGGAATTTGGTGTGAATTTTAAGAAATTATTGATGCACCCCACATGAAAAATTTTTAAAATAAAAATAAACTTTTTTTTACAAAAAATTGTTTTTATCCATATATTTTGTAAAAAATAAGATATTTGCCCTGCGAATTTTGAACAAACAAACATTTCTTTTAATGTTTGTCTACGAATTTTTATCAAATTTGGAAATTATTAATTCATTAAAATAAAAATTTAGCTTTTTTTTTATTTTGTTAATATAAATATAAAAAGTAAGAATTTATGCAAACAAAGTTTAAAAAACATTTTATTATTAAACTGATTTTGAATATAAGAAATTTCTTTAAAATTCTTTTAGAAAAAAAAATTGGGATATTAATTTTAAGTGTTTGAAAATAAAGATTCTAGGAAATATTTTCAAAAATTAATCGGTCAAACATTTTCAAGACATTGATTTTTCAAAAAAACAATTTTTTTAGATAAAAAAATATTTTTTCGTATTCTCTATCATCGTAAACTCAAATTTGATCAAAATCTCGAGTTAAATTTTTTCCACATGCAAAACTTGCAATTACATAATTTTGTAAGTGAAAATAATATAAAAAAAAATTTGGTACGCCAACCTTAAGTTTTTTTTTTATTTTACGAATGAAATTAAGTTTCGAAATAAAATATGGAAATTAAAAAAAAAAAAACTCAAAGCTTTGAGCAATGTTTTTTCAACTTATTGGAAGCATCTCTATAAAAAATCCCTATTTCGATAATGAGATAATTGTCAAATATCAAAATTTGAAAAAATGGTATCAAAAAAACGAATTTTTATCTTTAAACGCGATTTGCGGCTAAGCGGAGCCTCGTAGACCCCTCAAAGTTGACATTTTCGAACGTGATTTCTGGCCAAACTATTCATCCTACAGAATTAAAAATTACATATTCGTGATCTAGGGAGTGCCACCTTTCAATCCACGAATGAAACGTAAAACGAAAACGCTTAAAAAGTATTTTAAGCGTGGAACAAAAAAATATTGTTTTTAAGTAAAATCTCCTAAAATCGTGCGCTAGCTTTAAGTTTTATTACTGTACGAATGGAAATTAAATTTCGAAAAAAACATTGCGCCGGTTTTTGAGATATCGAATTTTCCAAAAAGAATGACTTTTTTCTAGATATAAATATATAAGACTTTTGATAATATTAAAATTTTCAAAAAAGTATGAACATTTTTTGGAAAAGGAAAATTTGTATACGAGTGAAAATATTTTTTTTTTCTTAAGTTACTTGATATTTTTTCAAAAATAATTTTTATTTAAAAAACTTTTATTCATCAAGTTTGAACAAAATCGAGCATGGGGTTTTCGAAATATTGAGTTTTCAAAAAAAAAATTTGAAATTTTTTTTAAAAATCCGAAAAATAATTTTTTGAATGCACAATAATATTCAAACTATTAGGGACCTTTAGCAAAAAAAAAATGATCAAAATCTGTCGTACAGTTTTTGAGAAAATCGAAAACAAAAAAAATGGTCCCAAGGGGGGTACCAAAAATAACAATTTTTTGTAAAATTTTTTTCAACCATTACCTAGCTCATTGTATATATATACAATGCCTAGCTTTAACTAAATGATTTTTTTTTTTTTTTTTTTTAATCTGTGGGACAGTTTTTGAGAAAAAAAAAAAATATTTATGAAATTTCGAAAAAAAATCCAAAGAAAAAAACATCTACCAAGTTTGAAGAAAATCGGCCGAGCCGTTTAGCTGTAGTCGAACTCAAATGTTTAATAAAGTGGTTTATTGAACATAATAGTTCTTCATAACTTAAAAACTAAAAGAGATAGAAAGAAATGGAGTATGCCATTCGAAAGAGCATGTTTGATTTATAAAAACTGCATTTCTAACTAAATTTCGCCAAAAATGCTCTTTTGAACAAGATATAACTCAGACGACAATATGCACAGAAATAATTTTCTTCTATCTCAAAAAATACGAAATCGCCAAAAAAGTATTGAAAGTATTGACCTTGAAAATATTTGCCTACAGAAAATAACAACTACCAAATCCCCACACACACCTACATTCTACTCCAATGTACATAGTATGTGCCTTTGTTCTCCTATTTTATATACAGTATTCCTATTGCTGTCACTGTCATGTATTAAATGTCTATCTGTTAAAACTCTGCCATAGGCACCTCTGCTAATTTAGTAATTATGGTGCCGCTTGGCTCGCATAGTCGCGTTCCTATTCATGAGAGTACTATTAAAATATATATACAATGAACAATGTCAGGAATAAATAAAAATATTAAAAGAAACAAAAAAACACAGGCAATTTAATTAGTTTTTCGACTCGACTAATATCCGTAATAAAATAATATCAACAAAAAAAAAACTGTTCAATGGTGAACCACATCCCACCGTAAATAATTGAAATTTTCAAATTTTCTATGTAAAAGAAATAAAATGCACGACTGGGTGGCTGATCTTGTGTAGAAAACTACAAATTTCAAAAATGAATGTTATTAGAGAAAAACTGTTCATAATCATAAAATTCATTTTTTAAATGACTAAAACAATTCCTCTAGTAGTTACAGCTAGAAACAGGATACCATGTGATTCAAGCAAATATTAGTTTATGCAAGAACAAAAATTAAAATTCGTTGTAGTGGTTTCTTAAAAAAATAAACTTTTATATCCAAAATGTTTTAAACATTTTTAAGAAAAAAAAATTAGGTACGGCAACTTTAAGTCTTTATTATTATTCCAAAAAAAAATATTGATCCGTTTTTTTGGAATATTGAATTTACAAACAAAAATTATGTTTTTTTTTCAAAAGTTCAAAAACTATTGTTTCCAAATGCAATGTTTTACAAACTTTTAAGAAGCTTCTCTATAAAAAAAATATAGATTAATGGAAAGAAAAAAAAAACCAAAATTCTAGGCGTCTATTTCGAGACAAATATGATTTTTGAAAATCATTTTTGAACCTTTGTATGGTAGGTACCGTTATTTTTAAGTTGAACAAAAAAAATTTCTCACATATTCGTAAGAAACTTGTAATTGTCAATTTAAAAAAAAACGAACATGGAGTTTTCGAAATATTGAGTTTTGAAAAAAAAAAAATGATTTTTTTTTTAATTCAAATTTTTTTTTTTAAATTTGAATACACAATACTATTATTACTTCCATAATTCTTTAAATTCAGAGATCAAGATCGGCTGTACCGTTTTTGAGAAAATCAAAACCAAAAAACATGGTTCTAGAAAAATTTTCTCCGAAAAATGGTTATTAATGGTACAATAACCATTTGTTGGACAAATTTTTTCAAACATTACCTAGACTTTACCAAATGAAATTTTTAGAGTTAAATAAAAATGGCAACACTTTTGAGAAAAAAAAATATTTATAAAATTTCGAAAAAATGGCAGGTAGGTATACCGTTATTTTTGGTCTAAAAAAAAAATAAAAAAAAACGAGTGGGGGAAAAACTAAAAATGATATCTACCAAGTTTAACGAAAATCGGCCGAGCCGTTTAGGCTGTAACCGAATAGACAGACAAACAGACAGAATTGCCGGAACCCCTTTTTTCGTCTTCATCGTATAGTCAACTTGGATCAAAATGTAGAGTTCGATTTTTTTACGAATGCCTTATAGTACCTAAAAGTCGCAAGTAAAAAATAATTGAGCTATTATGGGTATGCTCTACATTTTGGTAAAAACAAAATTTAAGAAAAAATGTTATTAATGGAATCTGGTATAAAACAGTTCTTTTGAATTTTCGACTTTTTGATTCTGATTATTTAAATTTATTTATTTAAGAAAATTATTTAAAAAAAAAACTTTCACTCATTTTCAAGATAATGAAATTTCCAAAACAAAAATGTTTTTTAAATATCCAAATTATATTTTTCTTTTCGAAAAGTTTTATACACAATATTATTTCAAATTCGAACAAGCTCCTAAATAACAATTGTAATCGAAACCGGAGGGAATCACAGAAGACTGAGTTTAAAGTTGTAACTTCAAAAAAATAAAAATAAAAAAATAAAAATAAAAAAATAAAAATAAAAAAATAAAATTTCTAAAAATATTTAATGACCCATTTTTAAGACATAGAGTTTCAAAAAAAAAATGGCTTTTTTTAATTCAAAAAATTCTTTTCCTAGGTTTATATTTGCAATGTTTCTTTAACTATTTAGAAGCTTTTGTATAACTATACAGATATTCAGAAACCCAAAATGAAAAAAATGTTCCTATGGCAAATACTATGTGTAATTTTTTACTTGCGATATAGGTACTATAGGGCAAGTTCTGCATTTGGAAAAAAAATCGAACTCGATATTTTGATCAAAGTTGACATTACGATGATAGCGAAGACGAAAAAAGTGGGTCCGACAATTCCGTCTGTCTGTCTGTATGTCTGTATGTCCGTACCTCGAACTACAGCCTAAACTACCGGAGGTATTTTCTTCAAACTCGGTAGTTAAGGGTCTTCGGTGATTCCCTAGAGGAGAAATTGAAATTTTTTTTTTAGCTCCAAAACTAAGGGTACCCCCCATACACCCGTAATGCAAAATCTTATTTATCTCGAAAACGGCTCTAACGATTTTGATAAAAAAAATTAAGTGTGATATTATGGAGATGCATTATATTTTGGTGAAAAAAAAAAATTGGGGGGAATTGTTATTAGGGGTACCTGTCATAAAACGGTTTTTTTGATTTTCGAATTTCTCACCAACGGCTCTAACGATTTTAACCAAAATGTTTATGCAGGAGCTGCTTTGCATTTGAAAAAATATAAACTAAAAATTTTTGCGAAAAAATAGTTTTTGGATTTTTAAAAAAATAATACATATTTTTTTTTGAAAATTCAATATATTGAAAACCGATACACGATTAAATTTTTAAATTACGTTTTAAAATGTATTTTATTAAATACTAACAATTTGCATATCAATTTTTTTTATAAAAATTTTAAGGAAAATTTAGTACACAAAAAACATGTTTCAGTGTGTCTGTATGTCTGTACCTCTCACTACAGCCTAAACCACTGGACCTATTTCTTTCAATCTCGGTAGTTAAGAGTCTTCGGTGATTCCCTAGATGAGAAATTGAAATTTTTTTTTTTAGCTCCAAAACTAAGGGTACCCCCCATACACCCGTAATGCAAAATCTTATTTATCTCGAAAACGGCTCTAACGATTTTGATAAAAAAAATTAAGTGTGATATTATGGACATGGACTACATTTTGGTCAAAAAAAATTTTGGGGCAAAATGTTATTAGGGGTACCTGCCATAGACCCGTTTTTTTGATTTTTGACTTTCTCATTAATGGCTCTAAGGATTTTAACCCAACATTTTTAGCAGGAGTCCCCTGAAGTTTAAAATAAATTGTATATAAAAATATTCGAAAAAATATTTATTGGGTTTTAAAAAAAAAAAAAAATTTAAATCAATATCTTCAAAACCTATGAACGATTATTTTTTGAAATTATTTCCTAAAACCAATATTATTAAATACTTAAAATTCGCATCCCACATTTTTTTCTTGAAAAATTTTAGAGAAATTTCTTATATAAAAATTTTATTTAATAATAAAACGATTTTTTAAAGTTTATTTGCATAAATTCATACTTTTCCGGAAACCAGACGGCAATTTTATGCATTTGAACATTATTATCTCATTAAATCCATGTTTTATATTTATAAAATGTATCTTAAATTCCAAAGTACTTTTACATAAGAGCAAGTTCGTGCGATCCAGTCGTGCATTTTATTAATTTCAATGTCCGTATTTTACAGATCGCAGGAAATAAGCAAAACAGAAGATATTTTATCAAAATTAAAGGTGTGGTTTTTGGGAAAAATACGAATTTCGAAAACTATTTTGGTACATTTGTGCGTTCTGCTAGGTACTGCTATTTTTGTATCTTGTATTCGTCTATCTTGTCGGTATAGTAAATAAAACTGTTAAAACAAAAAAATTACGATGTGGTTTACGAAATATGTATTAAGCTTTCAAAAAAAAAATTATTTTTTGAATCCAAAAAAAAAATTCTACCCAACGAGTATTCAAACTTTTTAGGATCAAATCCATTTATTAGTTTTTGAGAAAATCGGAAACTAAAACAAGTAGTACTATCGGAGGTGTTTTAGTAATTTTTTTTTTCAGCCATTTCTACCTTTTACTAATGAAATTTTTGGAATCCATTTTGTCTTAGTAACAAAAAGGAGAGACAAATTTGTAAGTGGTGGTCAAATCATCTGAAAAATTAGAGATTTTATAGAGAAAAGCTGAACCGACTTCAACTGTTTTCACTTGTAATTTGAGGGACAAAAAATGTGAAAAATGGTAAAGGTGAAATAAATTTATGTTTTGGTTAAAATTATCTATTAAAAGTTTAAATTGATTTGCTTTTGGGTAAAAATTATCTGCATTTGAGTTAAATTTATTTTTTGTTTGGTAAATTAAATATGCAAAACGGTGCGAACTCTCAAAATATCTCCTTCAATTTATTAGATTGAAGTTAGAAAGGCAACGATTTTTAGATGGCATTGTTCAAGGCTTTTTAGCTGCTTACCAAGTTTCATACAAATAATATGCAATGCTCAAGTATTTTTGATAAAAAGTGCTTAAAAGCATCAAATCTCCAATTAATTGATGTCAACTATCAATTGATAATTGATAAAAATTGAAATTCGATATTTTATAACCCAATTAAAAAAAGCTTTAATCATTGATAATGATGCTTACCGCTGGGAACAAAAAGAAAATTGAAAAATATTGTCAGATTGTTGATAATTTCTTCAATAAAATTGAGTTTAAAAGTACCAAATTTCAATATTTATCGAATATCAATTGATAATTGACAACTATAATAGGGCTGAGAGACTTCCGCTCATACCAGGCCAGTACGAGTGCGTCATTTTATTTTCAGTGAAAGGGTTACCTTCCTGCTCAATTCTAAAAGTTGAGGATGATAAACGAGACAAAAATTTATAGCTATAATCCATACGAACCTACACTTACAAATAACATCACCCTTTAAGGGATTTAAAAAAAAAAACGCCTAAAGAACAGACAGTGGATTTACCTTTTCCTTATAAACAATTCAAGGGATGGATAAAGGTGTTTCTGCTTCATGGCTCACCGATTGCATAAGCGACGAATGATAATAGAAAAACAACTTAAATAAGAAAGTAGTACTCATATTGCGATTAACAACCCTTAAATTCTACCCTTGAATTTTAAATGTTTTGTTGACCTTTCTCAATATAATAGTATATAGGTACATACTTTTGTACTACGTAGACCTACCCTATTATAATTCGTTTTGAAAAACATTTTGTATTGACAGTAAGTTAAAAGGTGCGTTTCAGTAAACAATTAAAGGGACCTTAACAATTGACCTAGGCAATGAAACATGAATTCAGTTAAACCAGGGCCGAACTATCATTTTTATATCAATTGACGTCAAACTTTATTTACTTTACACAGTGGTGCCCTAGTAGGTCATAGGCTACAAATATTGATGTTAGAATAACAGATTCATATCCACTAATAGTTTTACCAATACATATACGACCTGATGGCGTGAATAAAAAACAAATTTACAATCGATACTTTTTATTCCATTTGATGCTAAAGAAGTGAACGTTTATAACAGGAATAATGAGTAGACCTAAAATTTTTGAGCACAGTGTGAACGTTAGGAAAGTTGGAAAGGATTTAAAAGATTATACCGGTGCACATTGGTTTCAAATGTCTAAATGTCTGAGCGTGATATAGAAAGGAAATCTTTGGTCGGGTAAGACATTTTACATTCGTGTAGTGCGGCTCTAATTTTGTTAATCTTGATATCAGATCTTCCAATTTAGCATTTTGTGAAACTCTCACTGATATTGGTTATTTATTTATAACAGAGAATGATATTATGAAGGAACTGTTTTTCCTTGAATCGAGTACTTCTCTTCCACCGGATAATATCCCTCCAACCTTTTTAAAAATGTGTACCTAAACTTGTCCTTCTCAAGCCATTTCTTATCCTTTTCAATAAATCTTTACGATGGTGAGTTTCTCGAAATGTGGAAGTGGTCCTTTATAACACATAAAAAGGATAATCCATCTAGTGGTTTCTTTTTAATCATAGGTTATTTTGACACTGACAGCTATTTCCCGCTCGAAATCTTGACAGAAAGTCAGTATCATACCTCCGAGAAATTAAATGAGTCGCTTTACGCTTAAACAACGTTGGGAAATATTGAAAACTTGTTTCAAAAGAGTGTGCTGTGTAGTCGAAACAGTGCGTTTTTTTTAAAGAAGTTTTGGCCGAAATGAAGCACCCACCGCGTCTGTATGCAAGTTAATAAAAAATGTTCGTGAGATTGGTATGCTAGTGGACAACACTCATGGTTCCCGTCGAAGGCATTTTAATCTCGCCTGCTACGTTCATAAACAAAATTGCCGCATCTGTGGCTCGGAAAACCCACACTTATTGTCCAGAAGCCAATGCACCCACAGAGAATGACAGATTGGTGTGGATTGTGGAGTGGTGGCATCATTGGACTATTTTTCTTCGAAAATGAAGATGGGAACAACGTTTCGGTCAACGGTGGGTGTTACAGAGCCACGTTAACCGACTTTGTTTTTTGTTTACTGAAATTGAAGACACGGAGTTCGATGACCTCCGGTTCATGCAGAATGGCGAACCATGTCACACAGCACATTGTGATTTTTTGCAAAACAAATTCTCCAAACGTGTTATCAGCCGCCTTGGCGATGTCAATTGCCCGACTCGGAGCTGCAATTCGTCCCCTTTGGACTTTTTTTTTGTGGGAAACCGTGAAGGACCGATGTTATGCCAACAATCCGGAAACGATTTAAGTACTAAAGTCCAATATCACCCAAGCAATCTGTGAGCTGCAGCCCGAAACCAACAACAATGTCTTAGAAAATTGGAGTGACAGAATGCGCTTTGGCGAAGCCAGCCGAGGGCTGCCACTTGAACGATGTTTTGTTCCATAATTAATGAGAATGCTTGCTCTTACTAATAAAGCCATAATAGGTACATGGAAAAAATTAATTTTGTTCATTTTATTTCATTTTTATAAAGAATTTTGTATTCGGCCCACTCTGTACATAATTCAGGTTCTAAAAAGCAAGCTGTGATTAATCACAGACCAATAGCTAAGCTTCAAATTATACCAAAAATCTTTGTTGCCAAAAATAAGTTGTACAGTGCTGTACGGGCCTGCCTGCGTGCCTTAAAAAGACATCCAACCGATTCAATATTTACAGACTTCGCGCTTTTGACAGCGTTTAACGTAACATTCTAATTAAGAAGATGGAATTTTTCTGTTTTCACTCACAACTATGAGTTGTGGTTGCGTAGTTAGTTAATTAGAAGAGAGCAATTTGTAATAACTGGATCGAAATTTTTTTTAGAAATAACTAATTCTTCAAGTGTTCCACAAGGTAGCCATTTTGGTCCACTTTTATTTCTTTGCTTTTTAATGATTTACCTATAAAGTCGTTTACTCCTAATGCCTATTATTTGCTGATGACTTTAAAATATTTCAACAAGTTCAATCTAAATACGGTGCTACTGATTTACAAATTGGCTAAAATAATAGGTTTATCTAATTGGTTTATCACATTGCTGAAACTGAAACTGTTTTGAAACTGAAACTGTTTTGAAACTGAAAGAAACAGCTTCAAAACAGCTTCAGATATTTCAGCGAAAATCAATAAATCTGCAGTTACTTCCATACCTGTGTCAACGGTTCAAAAAAGATTGAGGGAAGAAGGTTTGTTGGGTCTTGTTGGTCTTAAAAAGCCATTGATTCGCGAAGTTAATGAAAGATTAGCATATGCACAAAAATACAAAGCTTGGACATCAATGGAAATCAGTCCTATGTTGTCTGATAAATCCAAATTCGAATTGTTTGGTTCAAAAAGTCGAGAATACGTTCGCCGAGAGAAAGTTGTCATTCTGCTGGCATCGCTACCACAGTTAAACACGGTGGCGATTCGGTAATGATCTGGGTGTGTTTTACATGTAGTGATGTCGGTTCGCTCATTAAAATTGATGTAATCAAGCGAAAAGAGGGATATCATCAAATATTGCAACGGATGCAATTCCTTCTGGTCTTCGCTGGGTTCGTCACAGCTTCATTTTTCAATAAGATAACGATACAAAGCACACTTCTTAGCTTTGACTTAATTGACTTAGTTGACTTGAACGAGAAGTGAAAAAACTGGGACCAACCAACAAACGAAAATATCTCTGGAACTGCCTTAATTCGTTGTGGTATAGTAATAAACTTGAGTTATTGAAAAAACTCGTCGAAAGAATACCGAGAATTTCTGCAACTCTTATCAAGTCAAAGGGAAATCACTTTGACGAAAAACGGATTCGATTTTTTTTCTTCTAATATTCTTAGTATGTTATTTGAATATTTCGAAAAATATTTATTCCATGTTTTATTTTAGAGAATTGCGAAAAAATTGTTAAGGTGTTTAAAAACAAATTAAAAGTCGAACAAATTATTTTTTTAACATTGTAGGTATAATATTTTATCTAAGCAAGTTAGTGTACTAACTTGATAGTAAGTAAATAAATAAATTATCTGATATTGGATGATAGACACTACAAAGTTAACAATTCAGTAAAACATGTATCAATATTCTCAGAGCCGTTTTCAAGATGACTTACAATTTGTATGGTTGGTAGTTATTTTTATATTGAAAGAAATATTTTTATCTGAAAATAAACGTTAAGAAACCACTAAGTGCCAAGTTTAAAAAAAAATCTAACGAGTGATTTTCCAAATATTGACAACTAAAAAAGGAAACAATTATATTTTTTTTAATGCAAAAATTAAGTTTTGAAAATTTTACTAAGAAATGTCAATTATATAAACCCTTAAGAAGCTTCCGCATGGATTTTTATACGTTTAAAAAATAAAATGCACGACTGTGTCGCACGAACTTGCTCCTATGTAATAGACTAGGAATTTTAAAAACGAAAATTATTAAAGAAAACTGTTCAAAAGAATAAAATGATTTTTTAAATTTTCTTAGAAGTACGAGATAAAAACGAATGCTATGCAAATATGAATTTATGCAGAAACAAAAATTATAAGTCGTTGTAGTTGTTTGTTGTTGTTGTTTTTTTTTAAATTGAAAAAGTATTTTTTTTTATGTTTTGAATTGCAATGTTTTTTAAACTTTTTAGGAGCTTCTTTATAAAAAATTTCATTAAAATCCGTTATGCCGATAATGAGAAATTGAAAATTCGAAAAAATGGTTCTATGGTAGGTACAGTCTGTAGTCTCTAGATTTCATTTTTTTTATTAAATTATAGATCGTAAAAATTGATCAAAAGAAAAAAAATTTTAGCGAAATTCTTGGAACCGTTTTCGAGAAAAATACGATTTTCGAAAACCATTTTTTAACATTTGTATGGAAGGTACCGTTAGTTTAAGATAAAACAAAAATTTTGTTCTCAAATCTTGTAGATTATGTTAAGAAACTTTTATTTGTCAAGTTTGAAAAAAAAATCAATCTTGGAGTTTTCGAAATATTGAGTTTCCAAAAAAACTTGGAATTTTTTTTTAAAAATCCAAAAAATAAAAAATTGAAAATTTTAATATGTAATAATATTCAAACTTTGGAGTAGCATTAAAAAAATGATTTAAATCGGTTGTACCGTTTTCGAGAAAATCAAACACAAAAAAAATTGACCCAGGGGGGCTACCAAAAATAACCATTTTTTGTAAAAAATTTTTCAACCATTACCTAGTTTTAACTAAATGATTTTTTTTAATTTTTTTTTTTAAATTCTGTGGGACAGTTTTTGAGAAAAAAAAATATTTATAAAATTTCGAAAAAACCGTATGGTAGATACCGTTATTTTTGGTCTTACAAAAAAAAAAAAAGAAAAAAACGTGTGGGGAGAAAAAATCAAAATTCATATCTACCAAGTTTGAAGAAAAGCGGCCGAGCCGTTTAGGCAGAATTGCGAGACAAACTTTTTTGGTCTGTTTGCCTACAGCTTAAACGGCTCGGCAGATTTTCGTCAAACTTGGTAGATATTGTTTTTAAATTTTTTCTCCACAAGTTTTTTCTTTTTTTTTTTTAAGAGCAAAAATAAAAGTACCTGCCATACGATTTTTTTTCTCGAAATTTTATAAATATTTTTTTTCTCAAAACCTGTCCCACAGATTTAAAAAAAAATTGCGAAAATTTCATTTAGTTAAAGCTAGATAATGGTTGAACAAAACTTTCCAAAAAATGGTTATTTTTGGTACCGTATCCCCTGGTACCATTTTTTTTTGTTTTTGATTTCCTCAAAAACGGTGCCACCGACTTTGACCATTTTTTTTATTCTAAGGCTCCCAAAAAGTTTAAATATTATTGTGTGTTTAAATTTAAAAAAAAAAAATTTTGGATTTTTAAAACAAAATTCAAATTTTTTTTTCAAAACTCAATACATATTTCGAAAACCACATGCTCGTTTTTTTTTTTGAATTGATAAATAAAAGTTTTATAATATAATCTACAAGATGTGAAAAAAAAAATTATTTTATCTAAAAATAACGGTACCCACCATACAAATGTTAAAAAATGGTTTTCGAGAATTTTGAAAATTTTTTTCTTTCGTTTAATTTTTACTATCTATAATAAATAAAATAAATTTTGAAGTTAAGATATTTACTGACTGTACCTACAAAAGAAACATTTTTTTTTGGATTTTAAATTTCTAATTATTGGCAAAACGGATTTTAATGAATTTTCTTAAAGAGAAGATTCTAAAAATTTAAAAAAAACATTGCATTTCAAAACTTACAAAAAAAAATATTTTTTGAATTTTAAAAAAAAAAAAAAACAATTTTTTTTTTGAAAATTTAATGTCTCAAAAACGGCTCATTTTTTTTTTTTTGAAATTTATTTTGTATTCGTATAGTAATATAAACTTTAAGTTGGCTCACCAAATTTTTTTCTTAAAAATGTTTAAAAAATTTTGGATATAAAAGTTTATTTTTTTTAAGAAACCACTACAAAGACTTATAATTTTTGTTCTTGCATAAACAAATATTTGCTTAATTCACATGGCATCCTGCTTTGAGATTCAACTACCTACTAATGGATTTTTTTAGTCATTTAAAAAATGAATGTTATGCTTATGAACAGTTTTTCTCTAATAACATTCATTTTTGAAATTATTAGTCCTTTTCATAAGAGCAAGTTCGTGCGACCCAATCGTGCATTTTCTTTTTAACCTTTTATTAGAAGAGTTTTACATTTTTTTTTATAAAAGTATGTGGAAACTTTTTAGAGAATAAAACATCTTTAGAAAAATTGTATATTGATCTTATGGAGATAAAAAATAAGTTCAGGAGAGTAATGAAAAAAGACACAAGCTGTCAAGTTTAAAAAAATCGAGCCCCGTTTAGGCTATAGCCAAACAGATTAATAGAACTACGAAATCTCCTTTTCCCTCTTCCCTTTTTTCTTTTTTCTGTCAAGAATGCTAGATAACTTATGCCTTTAAATAAATAAATCATTGGTCAACCATTAATGTGTGCGTATTTATGGCAGGAATGGAGGACACCTATAATTTTTACGGGTGGGGAGCGAGCCCAGACCTCTGAATGGACAGGCTTATAACGCACTAACAATTATATGTACCAAGTGGTACTTCAAATTTTGCATATGGTAAAAAAGGTAAAAAGTTAGCAGAATTGTGGGAAACAGTCCACCTACATATGTATATGTTTTTATTAAAGTTCTTGGCACGAGTACGATAACTTGGCCGCCAAGATTTGATGACGGATTTTTGTAGAGGGGTCAAAAATAAGCACTTTTTACTATGGGAGGGGGGGGTCTATCTCCCCCCGTTTAGGAGGTAGGGGCACTTTTAGAAAAAATGGTTTAAATTGAAAAAAAAATACTAAAAAACAACGGCAACACCTACAATAAAGTGCTATACTGCGTTTGAAAGCCAGAATATTGTTCTATAATCCTGCATTTAAATTAAATTACTCATATCAATAGTTTTTGAGAAATTCGCATTTAAAGTCCAAATTTTGATAAAAAAAAACGTGAAAAAAAAAGTTTAGACCAATTGCTTTCAAAATTATGAAATGAAATTGTAAATTAGCTTACATGTGTTTCATGTATCTAACAGTTCTTAATCGAACACAAAAAACCGCATGGTTCTATGTCTTCTGGTTTTTGAGAAAATCGAAAATAACTAAAACTACTTTTCTACAAAATGTTTGATATTTTTTGCTTCCTTACATAAATAAATCAGTGCTAGCTTCCAACATTACAATATATAAACAGTAAAGTATGTATGGGGGGGCATGCTGCCCCCCTGCAACCCCCCTGCTTGGGCACACTATAGGATTTGGGGTAGGTGCGAGGTTGGGTGCATGCAAAGTTTCTTTTGCATTCACAGAATCTGTATTTAAAAAAAATCAAATTTATTCTATTTATCCAATGTCCACTAAATACATATAAAATACAATAAACGATCTTGAAAACCAAAACAAACTTCCGACCATGTTCACCAATACATGGCACTATTTTTCTATCGAAAATACTGCCTAGAAAGGAAATATAAGGACGACTGGGGTTCGCAAATAATAGAGTTTTTATCAGATGTATGTAAAAAAAGTTTACCCTTGTTATACCGATGGTGATATATGTGAGGGTTTACAGTTAAAAGACATCGATCCTCCCACCCTTCAGAGCGAAAATTTAGAAAGTGTTTTACCGCCAAAACATCCTCGGCTTCCCACCATAAAAGAGTAACTCAACGAACTCGACAGTTATAGTACAGACGATGGCTTTATTGACGAGACTTACACACCTTTTTAATACATTTTGACCATTTTTAACTAACTATGACTGACTAACTCCTGACTAACTGACAAAATAAGTGACCCAGATGCAATTCTACCTCCTCATGGTGCATTCTGGGTAACGCTAAATGAATTGCGGTACTGAACTAACAAAGATTCATTATGTTTATTTAACATTAATCCTTAAAATGGAATCACCGTCACCACCAAAAATCAAAAAAAGCAGTTTTGGTAATTTTCGATTTTCTCAAAAACTAGAAGACATAGAACCATGCGGTTTTTTGAGTTCGGTTAAGAACTGATAGATACATGGATCACATATAAGTTAATTTACAATTTCATTTTACAATTTTGAAAACAATTGGTCTAAACTTTTTTTTTCACGTTATTTTATCAAAATTTGGACTTTAAATGTAAATTTCTCAAAAACCATTGACATGAGTAATTTAATTTAAATGCAGGATTATAGAACAAACTTCTGGCTTTCAAACGCAGTATAGCAATTTATTGTAAGTGTTGCCTTGTTTTTTAATATTTTTTTTTTCAATTTAAACCATTTTTTTCTAAAAGTGCCCCTACCTCATAAACGGAGGTTTTCTCAAAAACCAGAAGACATAGAACCATGCGGTTTTTTGTGTTCGATTAAGAACTGATAGATACATGAAACACATATCAGCTAATTTACAATTTCATTTCACAATTTTGAAAACAACCGGTCTAACCATTTTTTTTCACGTTTTTTTATCAAAATTTGGACTTTAAATGCGAATTTCTCAAAAACTATTGATATGAGTAATAAAATTTAAATGCAGGATTATAGAACAATCTTCTGGCTTTCAAACGCAGTATAGCACTTTATTGTAGGTGTTGCCGTTGTTTTTTAATATTTTTTTTTTCAATTTAAACCATTTTTTCTAAAAGTGCCCCTACCTCCTAAACGGGGGGAGATAGACCCCCCCCTCCCATAGTAAAAAGTGCTTGTTTTTGACCCCCCTACAAAAACCCGTTATCAAATCTTGGCGGCCAAGTTATCGTACTCTCCCCAAGTTCTTAAAATATCGGAAAAATTGGAACTTCTTTCGCGAATTCGGTCTTTTGCATCATTCTATTTTTATGTTAAGACTTAAGCGCATAAAACAAACAAAAAATGTACTTGGCAACCCTATTTTCTACCTATTCATACGAATACGAGTTATGTTTCCGACAGTAATATTGCCATGGCACTGTTCTAGCATGACTGAATTGTTATGGCGAGTTATATTTTGTTTGTCACGTTAAATTTCTGCAACATGAAAACATATCACAATCTCTGTAGGTACTGCACACAACTAAGTACTCACCCTTCTTCAAAATATTCAGCTCGTTTTTCAACTCTTAGGTATTCCGATTGTTGAAAGTATTTACACCTGGCTAGTTTCACCAACAACAACGACAAAAAATGTGTTTTTTTTTTTTTATTCTCTTCGATACACAAAACACTTTCAATTTTGCTTTAATTTTTCACAAGACCGAAAACCCATTCCAAAATATACGTTTGTACCTTTATATTTCTCGAATACAGATTCAAAATGAAAACGAAATTCCAATTTGTGTCATTCACGGTTCATTTGAATTGCGTTAGCCTCAGCCGGCGACCGTTCGGCCCGTTTAATAGGTAACGTAACGGAGATTATTTTCCTAATTTACAACCGAAACAATAATAACTTATAAATACAAAAATGTAGACCTAATGATTTACAATAAGTTGTCATAGGATGTTGAATGTAGGTAGTGCCTATCTACACATTTTTCCACAGAGCGAACACGCCTCCGGAGGTTGTTTTTCTTTTTTTATCGAACAAAAATAGAAACACTGAAATATCAAACACAAAAATGTTGTGCGATTAGGAAATGATTGTACGACTGAAAGACTCACTTTAAGCAAAAACACAAAAAAAGAACTTCACAATGCCAAGGGCTTATCGCCTCTTTTTTTGAATTTTTTATCCCCAGATTCTTTGTATCGAAGGTTTAATCTTTAGCACAACAAACAAGCAACCGGAGATTCTTTGAAAAATGAAAGACTTGCAGAATGTTCCGCCTTCGAAAAAGAGCAAAAACTCCTCGAGTCGCTGAAGTTCTTCTAGACTAATCGACACGCAGGGTTCTTGCACAAAAGACCGAATAAATGAAACACACACAACAAAAAAAAGTTATTATAACACGACACAGTAAATTCAGCACTGTGACTCCTTTGCCGATACTCACAACAATGATTTACTGTTTCCCAGCGAAGCACGTTTTTAAGTGAACAGTAAACTTGCTGCGGTTGGTGGTGCGACTCTCTCTCTATAGAGTCTAGAATCGAATCAAATATAGCGGCGACGGCGATGAACTAGCGAGGAGGGCACCATGTGACAAAAATGCCTCACAATTAATTATTATTACTTTCGAACGGGTTGCCGGAGCAGCAGACTTCACGAAGAACGAAGAACGACGACCGCGACGACGACACGACGAGCGAATACCGCGATCGAAAGTCTCTACTTTGTCTACACACTCTTGACACTCCGGTTTTGTGAGAGCTGCGCATTCAGCTGTTCGACGCAACAAAGTATGCCAAAGTAGCCTCTCAAACTGAGGCAGGCAATCGCAATAGTTTTTGTTTCTTTTTAACCCTTTGATATGGCTATTACTCGTCGCTCTCACCCTCCGAACCGATCACTGATCACCCTATTGAGATCCACAACAACAACTTATGGCCTTGCACGGAAAGCGTGGTTGGTGATGGTGCCGAAGCTGACGATGACGATGATGACGAATAATTTTGAAGAATCCATTGAACCATGATAACACGCCGGCATTGAGTGGGGGATCAAGAGAAGGCAATTAAAGAATTTCGCTTAAGAGCAGAGCACGCACTCAGTAGCTCTTTAGTCGAAATTCAACAATAACTATAACTCAGATAAAAGTGAATTCGAAGAGAACAATAAGGATCTTTTTGTTTGCATTGAGTGAGTTGGTGCTCGATGATAAATAATACAATTTTAATCTTTCATATTTGTTGTTCAGAATAAACCGATGGCAATGTAAACAGCGTTGCCGTAGTACTTTATAGCAGCGTTGCAAAAGCTTATGTCAGTTTTTAGCTTATGCTTGGCTTTAATTCACAAGCTGAATGAATTAAAAAAAATTAATTCATTAGGTAATGGATGAATTCTGATTAAATAAAATGCACGACTGGGTCGCACGAATTTGCTCTTATATAAAAGACTAATAATTTCAAAAATGAATGTTATTAGAGAAAAACTGTTCATAAGCATAAAATTCATATTTTAATTGACTAAAACAACTTCTTGAGTAGCTGGAGGTAAAAATAGGATGCCATGTGATTCAAGCAAATATTAGCTTATGCAAGAACAAAAATTATAAATCTTTGTAGTGGTTTCTTTAAAAAAATAAGCTTTTATATAAAAAATTTTCAAACATTTTTAAGAAAAAATTTTGTTACGCCAACTCGAAGTTTTTATTATTAACCGAATACTTTCCAAAAAAAATATAAAGCCGTTTTTAAGATATTTAATTTTCCAAAAAAAAACATTTTTTTTTTTTAATTCAATACATATTTTTTTTAAGTTTTTAAATGCTATGTTTCTTAAACTTTTCAGGAGCTTCTCTATAAGAAATTTTATTAAAATCAGTTATGCCGATAATTAGAAATTCAAAATTCGAAAAAAGCGTTCTGCGGTACAGGTACAGTCAGAAATATATTTATTTAATTTTTTTTTATTAAAATATAGATCGTTAGAATTAATCGAAAGAAAAAAGTTTTAGAGAAATTTGTATAGTGGGTACCGTTATTTTTAGTTAAAACAAATTTTTTTTCCTCAAATCTTGTAGATTATATTAAGAAACTTTTATTTACCAAGTTTCAAAAAAAATCAAGCATGGAGTTTTCGAAATATTGAGTTTCCAAAAAAAAAAAATTTTTAAATCCAAAATAAAAACAAAAAACTGAAAATTTGAATATGTAATAATATCCAAACTTCAGAGAAGCTTTAGCATAAAAAAAATTATTTCAATCGGTTGTACCGTTTTCGAGAATATCAAAAACAAACAAAAATGGTTCCAGGGGGACTACCAAAAATAGCCATTTATTGGAATTTTTTTTCAACCATTAAGCCTAGTACGCAGATTGAGACAAGACAAATTTTATCTCTACAATTTTAATCTGTACAAAACTTTTCCAATTCTTGCGCAAAAGTTTGAATTTGGAGAGATAAAATCTAATTTAATGTGTTTTGTACTGTATCTCTGGAACGTTTTGTCTTACAAAAGTTGTTCATACCTTTTTGGAATCCCCTCTTGAAGCATCAGCACCTTTAACATAAAACAATCTTTGACAAAAATCAATTTCGGAAATACGGTGGCTGTCAAAATTTTTTCCCGCAAAATAATGCTTGTATCATTCTTTTTCCTGGCAAAATTTAATGGAGACATTTTGTACAGCAATGCACAAAAGTATGAATTTTGCGAGCGAGCTGCGTACTGCTCGAAAAAATATCCAAGACAAAATTTGTCCCAGAAAAACAAATTTATGGGAGACAAAATTTTTTCCGACCTGCATACTAGGCTTTACCTAGATTTAACTAAATGAAATTTTATGAATTTTTTTTTAAATAAATCTGTGGGACAGTTTTTGCGAAAAAAAATTTTTATAAAATTTCGAAAAAAAATCGTATGGCAGGTACGGTTATTTTTGGTCTTAAGAAAAGAAAGAAAAAAACATGTGGGGGGAAAAAATAAAAATGATATCTACCAAGTTTAACGAAAATCAGCCGAGCCGTTTAGACTGTAGTCAAATAGACAGCATTTCGAGACCCACTTTTTTCGTCTTCGCTATCATCGTTATGTCAACTTTGATCAAAATGTCGAGTTCGATTTTTTTTACGAAAGTATAACTTGCTATCGCAATTTTTTTTTTCATTTTGATGTTTTAAATAACCGCTCCTCCGATTTCGACTAAAATTGTTATTTAGGAGCTTGTTCGAATTTCAAATAATATTGTGTATAAGGCTTTTCGAAAATAAAAATATATTTTGGATATTTAAAAACCATTTTTTTTTTTTTGAAAATTTCATTATCTTGAAAATGAGTGAGTTTTTTTTTTTTTTAAATAATTTTCTTAGTTATCAGAACCAGAAAGTCGAAAATTTAAAAGAACTGTTCTATACCATTTAATAAATTTTTTCCTAAATTTTGTTTTTACCAAAATGTAGAGCATACCAACAATAGCTCTATTATTTTTTACTTGTGACATTCGTAAAAAAAATCCAAGTTGACTATACGATGAAGACGAAAAAATTGGGTCACGCAATTCTGTCTGTTTGTCGGTCTATTCGGTAACGGCCTAAACGGCTCGGCTGATTTTCGTTAAACTTGGTAGATATCATTTTTAATTTTTCCCCCACTCTTTTTTATTTTTGTTTTTAAGAACAAAAATAACGGTACCTGCCATTTTTTCGAAATTTTATAAATAATTTTTTTTCCCAAAACTGTTGCCATTTTTTTTTTAATTCTAAAAATTCATTCAGTAAAGTCTAGGGAATGTTTGAAAATTATTTTTGCCACAAATGGTTATTGTACACTTAAGAACCCTTTTTCGGAAAAAAATTTTCTAGGACTATGTTTTTCGGTTTTGATTTTCTCACGGTACACCCGATTTGAATTTAAAGAATTATAGAAGTAATAATAGTATTACGTATTTGAATTAATTTTTTTTTTTTTTAATTAAAAAAAAAATCAATTTTTATTCACAAAACTCAATATTTCGAAAACCCCATGTTTGTTTTTTTTTTTTTTGGTTTTTAAATTTACAATTAAAAAAGATGTGAGAATTTTTTTTATATAACCAAAAATAACTGTACCCACCATAAAAATGTTCGAAAATGGTTTTAGAAAATCGTATTTTTCTCGAAAACGCGCCGCCTAGAATTTTGATTTTTTTTTCTTTCGATTAATCTATAATTTTTCTTATATACTAGAGAAGCTTCTAAAAAGTCTGGAAAACATTGCATTTGAAAACTTTAAAAACAATATTTTTTGCACTTAAAAAAAAACATTTTTGTTTGTAAATTCAATATTCCAAAAAACGGGTCAATATTTTTTTGGGAAATTTAATTTTTATTCGTATTATAATAACAATAAATACTTAAAGTCGCTGTATCAAATTTTTTTCTTAAAAATGTTTTAAAAATTTAGTATCTATATAAAAGCTTATAACGAGTGATTTTTTAAGAGCTGTCGGAAATTAGTAGTACCCTTTGGCATAATGGTTAGTGCGTTGGACTATCATGCGGAAGGTCTCGAGTTCGATTCTAAGCCGCTGCAAGAAAGTTTTTTTCAGGGTTGTACTGCCTCTTGCGAGGAATTGACAAATCTTCTAAGAGTATCTCTTGTCATGGAAAGTGCTACTCATGAGCCGTTCCGAATCGGCAGAAAATTGTAGATCCCCTCCGTTCCTGGTAACACGCACACAGGAATGGTTGAGAGTTGTTAGTCACTAGGTCCTGGTTGACTTCGAGCTGTTGCACCACCAAATTTATTTATTTTTTGTCGGAAAAAAAAAACATATAAAATTCAGAAAAATGCATGCAATCTTCATTTGAATCGATAGTACGGTGGATATAATTTAATGTTTGAAGATTATTTCATGCAAATGTTGGCCGCGTCTGCGCCTCAAATTGTCCATCCGCTTAGTCCAATTTTGTCATACTCTTTCTAACATTTCGGCCGGTATCTCACGAATAAATGCTTGAATGTTGGCTTCCAGTGTGTCAATCGAAGCAGGCTTGTCGCTATAGGAGTGAACATTAACATAGCTCCACAAACAAAAGTCTATAGGCGTTAAATCGCACGATCTGGGCGGCCAATTGACAGGCCCCAAACGTGGTCCATTGTTACGCGTGCTGGGTGGCATGTAGCACCGTCTTGTTGAGACCACATGTCATGCAAGTCAAGCTCTTCCATTTTGCGCAAAAAATAGCTTGTTATCATCGCACGGTAGCGCTCACCATTCACAGTAACGTTGCGATTCACACCAAACAGTTACTTTTTCTGGATGCATTGGTAGCTCTTGCAATGTTTCTGGCTGCTCTTCACTCCAAATACGGCAGTTTTGCTTGTTCACGTATCCATTCAACCAGAAATGAGCTTCATCGCTGAACACAATTTTTCGATAAAAAAAAGTGGGGTGGATCTTCGGCCAACTTTTCAAGAGCTCGTTCACCAAAAATTCGGCATTTTGAAAGGCTTCACACCTAAATCCTTCCGTAAAATTTTCCACGTAGTGGAGTAACAGAGGCCCAATTGCTGCGGATAATTCACTGTCATCACTAACACTGGCCGATACTGCTGCGATATTTTCCTCAGTTCGCACTCTACGTAAGCGTGTAAGTATGGTTTAATGTCCAACAATGTAAATTTGGTGCGAAATTTAGTCACAATAGCTCGAATAGCAGCCTCAGTAGGTCGATTAAACTGACCATAAAGTGGAAGAAGCGCGCCATGAACTTTCTTAACGGAGCACGCATTTTTAAAATAAAATTCAATAATCTGCAAGCGTTGTTCGTTTGTAAGACGATTCATGGTTAAATTTTAGACCAAACTGAAGATATTTGACAGTGACACAAAACACGAAATGTGCGTAAGCTGTCAAAACCAGTGTTGCCAAAAAGAAAATAGCAAACAAAAAATCACCCATTTTATATAATTTTTTTACAAAAAAAAATAATTGTACTCGTATTGTATCGTTATTTTTTGTTTAAAAGAAATCGATTTAGCCCCTTAGGTTATAATCGAAGAGACAAACAGATATCTAGAATTGTGAGTAATATTTTGGTTTCGCTATCATCTAAAGTTCAATTTTTTATGAATGCATAAGTGGGAATTTTTATGTAGAAATATGGCAAGTAAAAACGATGAAGTAATTATTTTAGGAGTTTTATTGTCCATCGGTGTTTTGATTTTTAACTAAATTCAGTATTTTTTCTAAACGTTAAAGGTATTTTGAAAATGTTTTCATACACCTATGAACAGACTTTTGAGAGAAAGTGACAAATCTTATTCCTCTTTGTACTAGATTTGGGCGACATTTGCGGTACCTGCGTTCCTCCCGATTAACAACAATTAATCCAGTATGCACTGGTTTTCCACGATCTCTGTGAATACCATTATAATGAACACAGTGCAAGCAGTCAGGAAAGTAGGATAGGGTGAGAAAGGAGATACCGATGCACATTGGTTTTGAATGTCGGCACATTGCAATGTGTGGGAAACATTGAGCCGGGTAAAGCATTCCACATTCGTGTAGTGCGGCTAAAACAAGAATCTCTGTACTTGACAGTAAACTTGAATAAACTGATGAGCATTCCTAGAAGTACGGGTATTTGAATTGTTTGAGAGGACAAATCTTAGATATACAATTTGGACACAAATTAAACTTAAAAAAGTACCACAGGTATTCGTGTCCATAGATATAGCACGCAGGGAAAATTAAAATTATTTCCATTAGGAATTTCTAAATTTCTAAACATCTGTCGAATTCTGTTGGTTTTTAATTTTTGTTTTGCGAAATCAACAAGAAGAGTAATAGCGTTAGACAGCATGTGGAAATGATTAATTTATTTTATGAAAGTGGATCTTTTGCACGAGCAACATTTCACGCGCTGCGGTCAAAAAATTATATTCAGCGACAAAGTCAATTTCTGGACGAATTATTTCATCAAGAATCAAAATTGTTCAATGACGAATTTGAGATAGTAATAAATCCACACGAGATCCTTTAAATTTCAGTAGGTACATGCAAAGAAAGTTTTGGGTCGGCGTCATCTTCGGGCTTAACTTTTTCAAGAGCGACGTTGGCCAGGCCATCAACGTCAACGGCGAGCGCTACCGGTTGATGATAACCACTTTCTTATTACCTGAATCGGATGATATGGACGCCTGTGACTTGTGGTTTCAATAGGACGGTGCCATGTAGTCAATGGTGATGAGCTGAATGCTAATTTTTTTTTTATAGACAATTAGTAAAGATCTTAAATATTGCACCTGACTCGAATATCCTGTTATCATTTTTTCACATCAGAGACATTCAGTCAGTAATTGGCAAAACATCTTCCAACTGTTTAGATAGGAATTTGCAATTTTATATCCTCAACTTCATTGCAATCCATTTCATTCATGGAACTATGTTGTGTAATGTACATCCTCTCGTAAACACACTGAATATTTTCCAAATGAACTACTTCCCAAGAGAAGGACGAACAAGTTTTTTTTTCTTTTAATTTCAACTACAGCAGAACTGCACCTTTTTACCTACCTCCCCGTGATGATTTGAATCCTAATTTCTATTGCTGCGTCCTTTTCAATTCTGGCGTTCGTCCAACTCACCTTCTTTTATATAAATAATTTTTTTTTTCTATTTCTTATTTATCCAGAGTACAACAAAAAAAAACCGTGTTTGGCTCAGGTTTGTATGGAGAAAGGATCTGCCACAGGAACACAGACTATTTCTTAATTAAATTCCTTTCGATAGAACATTATAAATGATAAAGTACATACATAGCTAGATCCTTAGGAAATACGATTGCGAAATTCAAAAAAGAAAAACGCATGAAGGACCATTATAGTTTGCATCCCATTGAATGGAATTTATTTCACTTCCTATGGCATTCCAATTAATAGGAAGTAATTTTTTTTTTTTGCAAAAATTATAATTATGTTTTCAGATTTTGAAGAAAAGAAACAAATATTTATTTTTTGGTGCATTTTGTAGTATGGATGGATTTTTAAAGGTTAAGTTTTGGTTTAAGATGTTAAGAGATTTTTTTACTTGATTTGGAAATTAAAGCGAGTCTTCACTTTAATAAACTAGAAAATTAGAAAATCTGAGGAAATTAAATGCGCTAATGGATTATGCAGTACGTGTTACAACACATAGGTAGGTAGTTCCTATAACTTAAAGACTTGAGCTGTCAGTATGTGGTGATAAGAAATAGTCTTTTTTTTTTTAGTTATAGCAATTCGAATAATCCATTTATCAAATAAAAAATTTAAGAAAAAACACTTAAAAACTCACAGAACAATGCGAAAAAACGGACAGAAAATAAAGTCTTACGAAATTAGATTCGAATTTCTTCGCACTAAAAAGAGACTCAATGAGTGAATAGACGTGTTTGATAGTACTGTCCGGCAAAACAGCTTAATTTATACCCATTTTTGTATCACTATCTATAAAAGTCCTAGAGTGTGTGCGGAATACGATCTCACTGCACTGAAACGACAGATTTGGCCAGAAATCAACGTGCGCTTAGTAAACTAAATAAAATAAATTAATTAATTTTCACGAGTGTCACGCGCCTTCTTTTTTCTGTACATTAACTCCATCAGTTCGTATTTCTTTGTTTCTGTGTCCCCTCTCTTTGAAATAATGGCTGGTGTTAAAACTCGCGCCTCTGATAAAGAGAATGAAAAAGCTGTTACCCCTGCAACCTCCAAAAAAATAGAGAATACAAAATTAACTACTCCCTCAACTAAAACATCCTCCCCCGCAATAGTAAAACAAAATCTAATAAAATCAAAATCAACTCCGAAAACAACCGCTTCCATCAAAGAGCCAACCAACACTGCAACAACCTCTGCCAACATCACTGCCACTGCTGCCATTGATATCACACCACACTCCACCAAAGAGAGCGAATCTATGTCACCTACGTTTGCACTCTCTCGATCTGAAATGGACACCCTGATAAAAGACCAATCAACCGATATCGTCAATAGACTGTCACAAGAGATCAAAGATCTACGTTTGGATTTCGTCCAACGTTTTGAACAAATTGAAAAAAACGTGACCACCTTCATCAAAAACACAGATACGACGATAAAGTCCCTTACAGAGCGAATTGAGAGAATGGAATCCCATCACTTGGATGTCGTAAATGAACTTAAGGAAGACTTAGCTGATCTACAACAACGATGTGACTTATCTGAACGTAAGGAGGTTGCATCCGATGCTATTCTTCTCGGTATACCTCAACTGCCAAATGAAGACTTTCAATCTGTCTTAAACCGCATCTGCCACGCGGTTGAATGTGTACCTCCCACTGTAAAAGCTGCTTTCCGACTTAAACGTAAAAATGATAACAACCACGACGCTCCGATCATACTAAAATTTAATTCGCCACACGAAAGGAACTTGGTACTAAAATCTGTTGCTCTCTTTCACAGAGCACACAAAAGAGCACTGCATCTTGATGACACGGGAATAAATGTGCAAGGGAAAAAAGCAAATAAGGTCTACCTCCATGCAAGCTTAACATCTAAAAACCGGTTTTTCTTCCAACAAGCAATGCGTCTCAAACATCGCGGTGTTCTCACTAAAGTGTATACACGCTCTGGTTCTGTTTACGTTAAAGAGAGCGAAGAAAGAGAGACAATACACATCAACAACGATACAACATTGAAAACCATACTCGCTGCCTCTACTGTGACAGGCAATTAAGAAGACGTAGAAGAAGAAGATTTTCACCAGCATTCAACATGATGAACAACTTTTTATTGTATGAAATATTATTACTTATACTATTACTATTATTATTATTACCTTTCACTCTTTCAATTTTTCCTCTTATTATGCTCTCTCTTAATTTTCTTTTTCACCAAAGTTTATTTATCATTGTTTTCATATCGAAACCCTTTTGTAAAAGTTGTTGCTTTGTTTCCCATTTTATTATGTGTATGTTACTTAGATCTCGCCTTATAACCACTCGTTTCAGAGTTGAGTGAAGGTATGGTCGGGTCCATAGGATACACCAGTGATGTTATATTGCGAACTATGTTAAAAGTTTTGAGTTATCGACGTGACGGCTTCAAAGTTGCTCATATCAATGCTCAGAGTTTGACGAGAAAGATTGATGAATTTAGATTACTTTTTGAAGATTCGCAAATCGACGCGATCTGTGTTTCCGAGACGTGGTTCTCTGCATCTGTGAAAGATGCAACATACTCTCTCAGCGGGTATAGGATCTTTCGTTCTGATAGGTGTAACCGCGGAGGAGGTGTTGCTATATACGTCAAGGAAAACCTTATCTGTAAGAAGTTATACTATTCGTCACCCGGCTCTTCTTGCGAGTATTTGTTTTTGGAGATTAAAGGCATTGAAGGTAATCTTCTCTTGGGAACAATCTATAGACCTAATAGGTATATCGATTTGGAGCAAATCTATAGAGTTATTGAAGAAATTACTGTTAGCTCTTCAAACATTATCGTATGCGGTGACTTTAACTGTGACCATTTAACTGACAAAAGGTTAATTGAAAACATGAGTTCTTTCGACTTGCACTCAGTCAACATTACTCAACCAACCCATTTTTCCCAGTCATCTTGTACGCTACTAGATCATTACTATGTAAGTGAAATAAATCGAGTACTTTTATATGATCAGCTCGAAACTCCCGTTTTTTCAAGACATGATCTTATTTTTTTGACCTATGATTTTAATTCAAGTGTAAACCAAGTGATTTCCAGAATTCAGTTTAGAGATTTTAAGAATATCAATAGAACACAACTTGAAAATGATATAAACATGATTACATGGAATGACATTTTCTTAATGCCTTCGCCAGATGACCAAGTCGAGTTCTTAAATGCAAATCTTAATCTTTTATTTAATCAACACGTTCCATTGAAAACAAAAACTAGGATTTGCGAAAATAAACAATGGTTTACTAGTAGGGTTAAAGAACTTATAAATCGGCGTGATCTAGCGTATCGACGCTGGAAACGTTTTCGTGTTAACGAGCTCTGTGAGTTGTACAAATCATTACGAAATAAAGTAGTTCAAGCGGTTAGACGCGCAAAACTACAGTTTTACTCTAACCGTCTAGATTTAAAATCGGATGGTCGTAAACTATGGAACAACCTCCGCAAGCTAGGAATAGGTAAACAAAGAAATAATTTTCCAGCTGCAATGAATATAAATGAGCTAAACAGTAAATTTGCTTCTACACCTGTAATACCTCCAAGAGATGACGTATCTCTCAATACAATACCTCCACCTTCCACAGACACTTGGTTCAGTTTCGATTGTGTGAACGACTTAGACATAGTTGAAAGTTGCATAAGTATAAAGTCTAATGCCACTGGTGCTGATGACTTAAATCCAATTTTCATTAAAGCTATTATTCCATTACTTCTACCCTATTTTACACATGTTATAAATTCAATCCTTACCACTGGCATTTTCCCACATCAATGGAAAAAAGCAAAAATAATTCCTATCCCCAAAAACTCGCTTTGTAATGAATTTAGACCAATTTCAATACTTCCTTTTCTGTCTAAAGTCTGTGAAAGGATAATGCAAAAACAATTAAGCAATTTCATCAGTCGCAACAACCTTTTAGTCGACGTTCAATCAGGTTTTCGTTCACACCATAGCTGTATAACGGCACTAACTAAAATAATCGAAGACATAAGGACTGAACTCGATATTGATAATGTAACCTTTTTAGTCCTACTAGACTTCTCAAAAGCATTCGACATGGTGAATCACTCGATACTTCTGAATAAACTGCGTCACAGATTCAACGTATCTTCAGAAGCTATTAAACTGCTTTCTTCTTTTTTAAATAATAGAAAGCAAGCCGTTTTCTTAAATGAAAATCTCTCCGATTTTCTTCCGGTTCAACAAGGAGTTCCCCAAGGATCAATTTTATCCCCCCTTTTATTTTCATTATATGTGAATGAAATCGGTTTCATTATAAATAAAGTATCAAAACATTTTTATGCCGATGACATTCAAATTTACAAAAGCTGTCCTTTGGGTTTAATTGACGACTGTGCTTTCACCCTGAACCAAGAACTAGAAAAGATATCCTACTGGGCGTCTTGCAATGGGTTGATTCTCAACGCAAGCAAATGCAAATGTCTGGTTATATCAAGAAACGAATTAGATCTAACATATTTTCCTCCCATAATTCTAAACGAGAATCCATTAGAATTCGTAAATTCCAGTAAAAATCTAGGTGTAATCTTCAATAGAACACTGACCTGGAATGATCACATCAACCAATTGGTAGGTAAAACTTATGGAACGCTTAGAACGCTGTGGACCGCCCAAGACATCACTCCATTTAAAACCAGACTAATGCTAGCAAGGACCTTAGTAATACCTGTTCTCACTCATGGATGCGAAATTTTTTACAACTGCGATTCTATCAGCAAAAATAAATTAAACATAGCCTTCAATAGCATCATTCGATACATCTTTGGGTTAAGAAGGTACGACCATGTTTCACATTTGCAAGAGATTCTCCTTAATATGCCTTTAAATGACTTCATGAAGCTTCGAACATTGATACTGTTTTTTAAAATCTTGAGAACACGTCAACCAACTTATCTCTTTGAAAAAATCAGAATGTCAACATCGAACAGATCGACATCGGTAATTTTGCCACGTTTTTCGTGTTTGACCTCAGAAAGGCAATTTTTCATCGCTGCATGTCGCCTCTGGAACTCACTTCCCACTCATCTGCGGGATATTAGTGATATGCACATTTTCCAAAATAGTATTAAAATCTTCTTTTCAAACCAAAGCAACTAACTTAACTTAGCTTTATCTTCTCTCTTAAACTCTAACTATCTGTTTTTTCTTTTTTTTTTTTTTTCTTTTCTTCTAATCTTTCTTTCTATCATTCCATTGTTTTCCAAGTTAAATAATATTTTATCGATGAATTACTCGTATTGTTCTATTTTATTTTGTATTATTTTCTTTTTCATCTTTTTGTATTTTTAAAAATTGAAATTGTTATCTAAAAATTAAGTCATAGGCTCTCACAAATTTATAAGATATCTTTTATCTTACTGTGTAAGCTATTATAAATAAATAAATAAAAACTGAAAACTGAAACTGAAACTGAAAAACTTCTATAAGAGGGTTGTTCGATAAGTCATTGACTTTGAAATGAAAAAACAAATAGCTCTTTAGTAGTTGGAGCTAAACACAGGATGCCATGTGTTTTAAGCAAATATTAGTGTATGCAAGAACAAAATTATAATTCGTTGTAGTGGTTTCTTAAAAATAAAAGCACATACAAAATTTTTAAAACTAATTTAAGAAAAAATTTTGGTTCGCCAATTTTAAGTTTTTATTAATGTTCGAATAAAAATTTAATTTACAAAACAAAAATATTGAGCAGTTTTTGAGATATCGAATTTTCAAAAAAACAATAGATTTTTTTTTTCGAAATTCAAAAAAATATTTTTTTAAAGTTTTGAAATGCAATGTTTTTTTTAATTTTTAGATGCTTCTCTATAAAAAAAATTCATTTAAATCCATTATGCAGATAATGAGAAATTCAAAATTCGAAAAAATAGTTCTATGATAAGAACAGTCAGTAATAAAAAAAAAAGATGAATAAATAAATAAAAATAAAATAAAATATCTTGATTTTAATTTTTTTTATTAAATTATGGATCGTAAAAATTAATCGAAAGAAAAAAAATGTTATCAAAATTCTAGGCACGGCCGCGCCGAAATTTTAGAGAAAAATACGATTTTTAAAAACCATTTTTAACATTTGTGTGGAGGGTACGGTTATTTTTAGGTAAGATAATTTTTTTTTTCTCATATCTTGTAGATTATATTGAGAAACTTTTATTCATATACATATTTAGTTAAAAAAAATCGAGCATGGGCTTTTCAAAATATTGAGTTTTCAAAAAAAAATGTATTGAAAATTTTAATACTCAATAATATTGAAATTGCTGGGGAGCTTTAACATAATAAATAAAAAAAAATCGTATGACAGGTATCTACCGTTATTTTTGGTCTTAAAAAAAATAAAATAATATGCACGACCTGGTCGCACGAACTTGCTCCCATTTAATAGACTAGGAATTTAAAATAAACGAATGTTATTAGAGAAAACTATAAGGATAAAATTAATTTTTTTGAATTCTTTTAGAAGTAAGAGATAAAAACAGAATGCTATGCATATATGAATTTATGTAACAACAAAAATTATAAGTCGTTGTACTGGTTTCTTAAAAAAATAAGCTTTTATATACAAAATATTTAAAACATTTTTAAGAAAAAAAATTTTAAGTTTTTATTATTGTACGTATGAAAATTAAATTTCCAAAAAAAAATATTAAGCCCTTTTAGAGATATCGAATTTTCCAAAAAAAAAATTACCTTTTCCCAAAAATTCAAAAAATATTTTTTTTTTAAGTTTTGAAGTGCAATATTTTTTAAACTTTTTAGAAGCATCTCTTTAAAAAATTTCATGAAAATCCGTTTTGTCGATAGCGAGAAATTCTACGGTAGTTACAAGCTGTAATATTTTAATTCCAATTTTTTTTATTTACATAATTAAAGATCATAAAAATTAATTAAAAGAAAAAAAAAATATCAAAATTTTTTCGAGCAAAATACGATATTTGAAACCCAATTTTTAACATTTGTTTTCGAATTATTGAGTTTTGAAAAAAAAAATTGATTTTTTTTGAAAATTAATTGAAATACTATTCAAACTTTTGGGGAACCTTCAACAAAAAAATTAAAATCGGTTTTACCGTTTTTGGGGTGCGCAACTGGATGGCGTCGGCTAGAGACCGGGATAGGTGGAGAGACTTGTTGAAAGAGGCCAGGACCGGAACCCGGTTGTCGAGCCGATGATGATGATGATTACCTAGCTTTAACTAAATGAAATTTTTTTTTATTTTGATTTTTTAAATCTGTCGAAGTTTTTGAGAAAAAAAAATATTTATAAAATTTCGAAAAAAAATTCGTTTGGCAGGTAGATACCGCTATTTTTGATCTTACAAAAAAAAAAGAAAAAATGTATAGGGGGGGGGGAATAAAAATGATATCTACCAAGTTTAAAGAAAATCGGCTGAACCGTTTAGGCTGTAGTCGAACAGACAGACAGACAGAATTTAGAGACCCACTTTTTTGTCTTCGCTATCTTCGTAATGTCAACTTTGATCAAAATCTCGAATTCGATTTTTTTACGAATGCCTTGCATTCGACATCTGAACGACATCTATGTATGTATTTCTACTGAGCGACATTTACATTTTACATTACATTTACATTTTACATTTATAATCGAAATCTGATTTTAGATTATAAAAACTATAAAGTGAAAAAAAAACTTAGTTTAAAAGATAAATCATAGCGAAAAATTTCTCGCCCAAGGCTCAAAACTAGGCCCCTTCGTCTACAACTTGATGACTTCCGACCAACCTTCTCCAATTGAATGCGAAAACCTATTGTATGCTAATGACTCGCTCACCTACGCCACATCAATATCACCACTAATCGCTGTCCAACCCACATCAACAGACTCTTCCAATTCTACCAGAAATGGGGCATTCGGATCAACACTTCCAAATCGGAGACCTTCAACTGGCAGAGGTATTCGCATTGCGACAATTTGCAGAAATCTGGTAACTCCCTGACGGATCCACCATAGCGGCAAAGGAGTGCACTTCAACGAGTTGCTAAGGTTTAACCTGCACTCACGAAATGTTGTAAAAACGCCCAGCTGGGCCTTGAGCCGATTGCACCCATTGCTGAAACAAAGATCAAGTCTTAGCCAACCGACAAACATTTTAATCTACAAGCAGCTCCACCGACTATAGATCAGCTGTTCCTTCCAAGGCTGGTTTTCAATCTCGAAGACACCTATGAAGGAACTTCAACTATTCGAAAGGAAGATACTGAGGATCTGCACTGGACTTTTCTTCGACCGTCAACGACAGAAACACTACAGGAACGAGCATCTCTTGTCCCACTGGACAAATATCTATACTCTGTCCAACAAAAATTGTCAGTACAGGCCTTATGAGAGATCTTTTTCTAAAGCAGTGGCGCCTGATGCACCCTCACTACAATGCATTAGGAAAAATGCCACAAAAAAAGAGCAAGCCACTTTTCTTAAGGAATTGTTGTTGTAATTCTTTGCAAGAAGTTGTACACCCCAAAACGACCGTCGTATCTCACTGCTGATGAGATACTGTCAAGATCAAGAGTGTCAAGTTCAAGTGTCACTCAATACGATCGTGCGCTCTTTATCTACATCAAAACAGAGTTACCATTATCATTCTCAATTGCAAGCAAGGAGCTTTTTCAGTGGTTTTTATTAAGGAGCTTTTGGGATTTGAAGCTTTTGGGAACACATTTTAAGAAGATGAGTATGTTGAGTGTTGTCCTATTGCTTTTCAACTTAAAAAAAAACGCGCCTATTATCTTACCGCTTGGCTTTGTGGGGAAAAGGTAAATTGAATATTGTTTTCAGTCGTTTTGAATCGGCAGACGTTAGCCCTTTGCGTTTTTTTACTCTCATTTGCGGCAATTTATAATTTAAACTACGGAATCCCTGTGAGAGCTTTAAAAGGCGACACACTTATGCATGGCAATGCAACCAGAATGAGAGACAAACGTGCTATCTTCCCGGTTGGACAGAGTATAGTTCATTCAACGAAGAATCTAATGCGGAACATCATCGACAACCCGAATCAGCTTATGAGAAGGGTGACCACAGAACAACGTTATCATGGACAACGAGGAAGTAGACTCGTTCTACTCTGATCTACGGTCTACCGCGGCTAAACGTCATCCCTGCCCACAACCCACAAAAATTACCACTCACAACCGGGAATGAACACCCTGAATACGATAAAGCCAACCGACCTTTGAAATTTTGTTTGGTTTCGTCATGTAAATTTTATAAAAAAAATAATTAAACTCTAGTCACTGCACATATACAGTTAGGCCCCCTATGAGTAAATTTTCATAAATAGTATCCTATTAGTTGTAAGCCAAGTTGTAAATAGTTTGTTCAATAAAACAAAATTGAATTGAAGATTTAGAAAATTGAATTGAAGATTTAGGGCTCTATTCTGAGTCCTGCCCAACAGGTTCAAATGAGTTATTTGGGCACCAGCCCATATTTGAGAGATATACCAATATACCTTGTAACGAAGTTACATATTTCGGCCGCCGCGGCACGCCGACGCTACTACTCAGCTACTTATCTGAAGCCGCCTTTTCTGCTCAACCCGACATCAGAAAGTATACACCGAAGGTACAGCTGAAACTACAACAAAACTATTGCCTACCTTAAGGCGCCCACGGAGATGTAGGTACACACAACACGCATTGGAACTAAGTCGTCGATGGTACAACAACAAAGTAGGAGGAAAGCATTGTCGGTGGTACAACAACAAATTACGATGAATGCATTGTGTTTGTTTCTTATGCATTCACATTCGCTGATGACGATGGATGTGATATAGGGAGGTAAAAAATCGAGACCAATTCGGATTCTCTCTCGCCTATTGTTGTTGAGGTACCAATATAGAGTACTTAGGTTGCAGATTATCCCCGAAACACGCTGATAGGGTACGTAGTGTACTATCCAGACGTTTCAAAGCTTTTGGCTCTGGCCGTAAATTGTGTGTGTGTTGTTCTGCCTTCTCGGTACCTCCCCTTTATTTTGTCTTAAACTTTGTTTGAGGCTAAGGATTTAATCCTACCCGCTTTTGTACCCCGCTGCGATTTGAGCCGAGGCTAGAGATTAATCTCACTACCGATTTTGCCAGGCGTTTCAATCAAAGCTAAGGATTTAATCCTACTTGTCTGACCGTGTCTTGTCGCTGCTTTAGGCTAGGGATGTAATCCTGCTTCGTTTTGCCTATAGCTTCAGTCAAGGCTAGGGAAGTTATCCCACCTTCTGTCACCGCCGCCCCTTGTTTTGCCACGAACGTTTGTTTGAGGCTAAGGATTTAATCCTACCCCGTTTGTACCCCGCTGCGATTTGAGCCGAGGCTAGAGATTAATCTCACTACCGATTTTGCCAGGCAATTCAATCAAAGCTAAGGATTTAATCCTACCGTCTGACCGTGTCTTGTCGCTGCTTTAGGCTAGGGATTTAATCCTGCTGCGTTTTGCCTATAGCTTCAGTCAAGGCTAGGGAAGTTATCCCACCTTCTGTCACCGCCGCCCCCTTGTTTTGCCACGAACGTTTGTTTGAGGCTAAGGATTTAATCCTACCCCGTTTGTACCCCGCTGCGATTTGAGCCGAGGCTAGAGATTAATCTCACTACCGATTTTGCCAGGCAATTCAGTCAAAGCTAAGGATTTAATCCTACCGTCTGACCGTGTCTTGTCGCTGCTTTAGGCTAGGGATTTAATCCTGCTGCGTTTTGCCTATAGCTTCAGTCAAGGCTAGGGAAGTTATCCCACCTTCTGTCACCACCGCCCCTTGTTTTTCCACGAGCGTTTGTTTGAGGCTAAGGATTTAATCCTACCCCGTTTGTACCCCGCTGCGATTTGAGCCGAGGCTAGAGATTAATCTCACTACCGATTTTGCCAGGCAATTCAATCAAAGCTAAGGATTTAATCCTACCGTCTGACCGTGTCTTGTCGCTGCCTTAGGCTAGGGATCTAATCCCACTGCGTTCTGCCTATAGCTTCAGTCAAGGCTAGGGATCTAATCCCACCGTCTCACCCTTGTATATGAAATACCGTGTTAATTATTTAGGTATATGAAAATTTGTGAACTATATGAAATACCGTGTTAGTTATTTAAGGATTTGCTACAAATGTACAAGTATATGAAATAATTTGTTAGTTAGAATTAAGATAAAACTGAATAAAGTCGGACATTATTTGGAGTTCTGAACTTTCAAAAACCGAGTTTTGTGCTTTCTTCGGACTGACCCTGGACAAGCTGACGCTACCTCAGCCTTTGATTAAAAAAGCATCACAACCTATACAATTTTTGGGCGGATGCCCTATGGAACATAGCTAGATCGAAAGGGGATAGTAATTTTTTGTATACTTAGGAAAACCTAAGCATTTCACTGCATTTTTGACTATGATAATTCCATAAGATGGTCATTAAGACTTTTGATGCACGTGCTATTCTTAGATAATGGCCGGCAGAAAACAACTTCGTGTTTTTCAAGCATTAAATTCCATTAGGTTGATAGTAACCCCATTGTATAATGCTGACAAGATCGGAATCTAATGAAGAAGAACAGGGTTGTGAGTCTAGAAACGAAAGCTGAGGATGCCGTTATCAACGAAACAATGAAGTGGATCAGAAGTGTCACACAAGAGATCATTTATGAAGATAAAAAAAGAGTGTGGGGGACAAAACGGAGCCTTGAGGCACACCAGCAATTATTTTATGAATATGAATACAATTTGTTTGAGCGGTCTGAAAGGTTATTTCTAATCCAACTAAAACGAGATTCTTCTATACCAAATGCACGCATTTTCTAAAAAATGCTTCGTGCCATACTTTATCAAATGTTTTAGAAGCTTTTGTATCCTTTTTCATATCGGACATGAACGCATAGACTTTGGGGGCTATCATGAACAAAATTTCCCTCGGAATTTTTCCTTTCTTCGAAAATTGGAAACGCACTGCTCATTGTTAGCTAAAGGTTGGTCTTCCTATTCACGATAGCCCCCTTTGTTTTTGTTAAAAAGAACTCGTGATGCACAACTATGGTTAGTTCTTCATTAAATGTATGTTTTGTTGGTTGAATATTTATATTAAATATTTGCTTTGTTTGTACGCACCTTATCCAGGCAATCCATCGAAGCCTCATGTATTCTGTAACTTTCCGTTTTGCTTTCTATTAGCCGCCTTGATGTATGATAAATCATGTCTTGAAAAAGAAACAAAGAAATAATTATTATAATTATCAATTTTGTTTTTTTAATTTTTAATTTTTGATTTTATTAATTAAAAAGTATGAAAAAAGACAACGAATTAATGACTTATATACTGGGGGTATTACACTGCGACCCAGAGATCTATTGTGCCCCCACCAAAATCTGGATAGGCTTGCTCTTCTCACAATTCTTTCTCCAAATCTATTGCTCTTAGAAATTATAATATTTGGAACACCTTTAGAGGACAGGTCGCTCTCATCTAACTGGTATTGTCCCAGTTAGTTTTTCCTTTGGTGTATGAGTTGACAACATTTTTCTCATGCATGTTGTAAACCTAGGTGTGTTCTAAGTTTGAAGTGTCCAGTGAGGATATATTATACATATGTTATTATTCTAAGGTTGTTCTTACTAAAGCATAATATGCAGTTTGTGCAACGTTCTTGGTTGTAATTGGCTAGCAGTACTTTCAACTGCCTTTAGCTAGCCCTAAACGACGAACATGCTCGCCAAACTTGTTCGTGCTCGCTATGATTTCCTCGTGTAGGGGCTGGTTCACGAGCCACTCGCTGTTGGCGAGAAATTTCGATTTTCTCGTGTTCGTTTGCTTCGATGTTCGCTGTGTAGGCCCATGTTCGCGAGCAAACCCTTTTTTTGCTGTGAACGTAGCACAGTGGTCTGAGAGCGGAAAAAAGTCTTTGGAAAAAGTCATATCTAGCCTTTCTACCTTTATGTTTAAGTACTCTTAGATAACACGTATGATTTCAAAGTATTTTTTAACATACAAATTGTATATTTTGATTTACAAGCCCTCAAAGTTGGAAAATAATTTTTTTCAAGTCGCGAACCATATTTTTTTTTTTGGTCTATTTTTGACTGTCTAAAAACTGAAAAAAAAGATAATTTAAAAAATAGCCTTCTATAAGTAGCCTGAAACATTGGTACTAAGGAAAAATGAAAAAAACTTTTTGATTTTAAAAAAGTTCCAAGAAACGAAGTATACTAGCTTAACTTTCAAGTTAAAGCACAGAAAGAATCAGTTGCAGATAATTGCAGATGCGCGAGTTCCAAATTGTCTCACTGAATCGGGTTTCAAAAAACTCCGTCTTGCGAGTGGTTTTTATAAAAAATTTTGATTTCATCGGTACTAATTGTCAGAACGAACTGGTTAAGCCCATTATTTTTAGAAAAAGAAATGTTTACCTTTATTTAAAAAATAAAATAAAATTAATAAATTAACCCAGGTCTGAGAAATCGATTTTTGCGAAAACATTTATTTCTGTCCGCAAAATTTTTTAACTTTCATCTCAAATTTTTGAAAAATTTCAATAACTTTTTTACTAATTAATTTTTCTTAACCAAATTTTGACCAAATATGTATATGAGTAATTTTAACATGTGTGTTAAATTTCAATTAACTCCGTTGAACAGTTTAGATTATACAAATTTGTTTCCGGTCTCCCATACAAACATCAAAGCCCTCCAATTTTATAAAAATGTTTAACTTTTTATCCAATTTTTTTTTTCTTATCAAAATTTTGATAAAATATGTATTAGACTGATTTAAACATGTGTGCCAAATTTCATTTAAATCCATTGAACAGTTAACAGAAATATTTCTGCTCTCCCATACAAGCCAAGCCACTGTGCGTCGCACAGTGGGTCCTCTCCATACACATCAGTGCTCAAAATACAATTTTTAATTTTTGCCTTAAAAAAAATAAAAATGCATAAATAATATACATATTATAGCACACGTCATTTGTAAGTATTATCTTCCCTCTCTGTCTAATGGCCAAGTTACGGTACATTCAAGTTGACTCTTTGTCATTGGTTTTTATTAGACATGCGCAAGTTTTAATTTTGTGTAGTTTTATTTTATTTTTAAAAGTTAACTCCGTTAAACAAAAAAAAATTAAAAATATGTTGTTTGTTCAAGAAGGCATGTAGATTGCAAATACATTTTTATTTTCGATTGAAAGGTGTTACTTAGTGTATAAAATACATAAATGGATGACGGGTTTACTCACGGGCAATGAAATTTTTAAAATGATTTTTTTTTAACTGGCGCAGAGAACTTTTAAATCTAAGTACATGAAAGAAGAAGAAGAAGAAATATTTGTTATTAAAAATCCGAAGACAGAAGTAAAAGTTAGGTGCGCCAGTTTGAAATATCACTGTTTGAGTTCGCGGTTGAATAAATAGATAATAACGGGTGATTTTTTAAGAGCTTGAGAACTTTAAAAAAAAAAAAAAACGCATAAAATTTGCAAAGATTCTTTATTTGAAACGTTAGATTGGTCCATGACATTTACTTTTTGAAGATAATTTCATTTAAATGTTGACCGCGGCTGCGTCTTAGGTGGTCCATTCGGAAAGTCCAATTTTGGGTAACTTTTTCGAGCATTTCGGCCGGAATAGCCCGAATTTCTTCGGAAATGTTGTCTTCCAAAGCTGGAATAGTTGCTGGCTTATTTGTGTAGACTTTAGACTTGACGTAGCCCCACAAAAAATAGTCTAAAGGCGTCAAATCGCATGATCTTGGTGGCCAACTTACCGGTCCATTCCTTGAGATGAATTGTTCTCCGAAGTTTTCCCTCAAAATGGCCATAGAATCGCGAGCTGTGTGGCATGTAGCGCCATCTTGTTGAAACCACATGTCAACCAAGTTCAGTTCTTCCATTTTTGGCAACAAAAAGTTTGTTAGCATTGAACGATAGCGATCGCCATTCACCGTAACGTTGCGTCCAACAGCATCTTTGAAAAAATACGGTCCAATGATTCCACCAGCGTACAAACCACACCAAACAGTGCATTTTTCGGGATGCATGGGCAGTTCTTGAACGGCTTCTGGTTGCTCTTCACTCCAAATGCGGCAATTTTGCTTATTTACGTAGCCATTCAACCAGAAATGAGCCTCATCGCTGAACAAAATTTGTCGATAAAAAAGCGGATTTTCTGCCAACTTTTCTAGGGCCCATTCACTGAAAATTCGACGTTGTGGCAGATCGTTCGGCTTCAGTTCTTGCACGAGCTGTATTTTATACGGTTTTACACCAAGATCTTTGCGTAAAATCTTCCATGTGGTCGAATAACACAAACCCAATTGCTGCGAACGGCGACGAATCGACATTTCACGGTCTTCAGCAATACTCTCAGAAACAGACGCAATATTCTCTTCTGTACGCACTGTACGCATTCGTGTGGTTGATTTAATGTCCAATAAAGTAAACTGAGTGCGAAACTTGGTCACAATCGCATTAATTGTTTGCTCACTTGGTCGATTATGTAGACCATAAATCGGACGTAAAGCGCGAAACACATTTCGAACCGAACACTGATTTTGGTAATAAAATTCAATGATTTGCAAGCGTTGCTCGTTAGTAAGTCTATTCATGATGAAATGTCAAAGCATACTGAGCATCTTTCTCTTTGACACCATGTCTGAAATCCCGCGTGATCTGTCAAATACTAATGCATGAAAATCCTAACCTCAAAAAAATCACCCGTTACAAAGGCCGACGAAAAATATTGGTAGTGGATGTTTAGCTAAAATATGAGTATGTGGGTTTATAGGTAGGTTTATCACGATATCAAATCCGAAAACTCCGGCAGGTTTTTTTCTCAGCCTTGGGTAGGGGGTAGGGACGAAGTTCAAAACTATCTATTTTTCCTATCTTTGTTCCAGGAATGTAACCACTTATATAAATATAAAATTTAAATATGCAATTTGATGTTCTGTAATTAAACCTAAGCTAACATACCTGAATATTGACCATCCGACTGATAGAACATAAAATATAAGCTTTTTAGTGAGTCATATCGATTTTTTTGTTAATTTTTTGCTTAATATAAGATCGGTTTTCAGATACATGCGGAAGAATTTATGTGTTTTTGCCCAGAAACAGCTCGACTTTACGTGAAGCTCTGTCCTTGGTATCCCATGACCACAAGTCTGCACCAAATCCTTATCAATGAAAGTGAAATAATGACTCATGCCCTACTTCCAATTAGCCAATTATCCGAAGAATACCAGGAGGTGCGAAATAGAGATTTTCATATATCGGCAACAATTCAGCGGGAAGACATCACAAAAGAAAGAAGGATAACATGTGAGATGTTATAAATAGGTTGTTTATCTCTGCTAATCCCTTGATAACATCGCGCACAACGACAGTCATTCACCGAAAAATGTTTTATCCTGAAGTCATAAATATGTTACTCGAAGAACAATTGTTTTCTTAAAATAAATCAATCAATAACCTATATTCATTATATTATAAATAACTATATTCATTATTAATAATATTTTCATTTTCTATTTATAACAGTTCTTAGCATTTGAAGCAAGATTTTGAATTTTGAGCACTGCTTAGTATGAAGGGGACCCACTGTGCGTCGCCGAGTTCATATCGTGGATGAGAGTAACCACTTTATCGCAAATGCTTACTCTCTGAAGAATCAAACCGAAATGAATGTTTGCCAAATGTGTTCGCCGTGTAGGGGATAACGCAAAAGAACAAATTCGACAAGCTTTTTCGTCGTTTAGGGCTAGCTTTAGCTTTGGGAGTTATTTCAAGTTTTTGAATCGACTTGCCCCGTCTTCTTGTTTGATTTTGTTTTTAATGTTTAAGGCTTATTGATGCGCCTAAATTTGCTAAGGAGTTATTATGTTTTAAAAGATGTTTGTGGATTATATTAAAATACTTCTGATTACTTTACAATTCAAACAGGAAGTGCTTTATTTAGGAAAAGGTACAATCAGAACTTAAGATTAATATTTAGTGATCTTCTGTTATACTTAAACCTAGCTTACATCGAGTATAATAATAATGTACTAGATTTTTAATATATAACAGGAGTCTGCTTCTTTTTTTTTATAATCTACTCACGCTCAATGGATTATGATTACCATCTTTAAATGTTTCAACACAGCGCGGACGTGAAGTTACGGAAGAGAAGAAGGATAGGAAAGATATGTGGCACGATGTTTTGAGAGGTTGACAGGCGAGCACACAACCATCGCGCTACGGCCATCCCACGAACCCACCTGGCCAGGTAGCCGTAGACGTTGATCTGTTCGACAAGTTGGTTTAGCCTTTTGTCCACTCTCACACTAATTTAGAAATGATGGTATAGGAAATCAGTGCCTTGAGTGCAGCTTGGCTATATCTGACATGATGAAAATGTTCTGGTTACGATAGTTTTTTTTTTCGAGATTACGATCCATTCATTTACATATGGCTAGTACCTCAGCTTGGAAAATGCTGTTGGACTGCAGCATTGGTATAGAAAGTTTGGTTCTAGGCCCAAGGAATCCAGCACCAGTCCCTTCGCTTCTTCTTTATCCATCAGTGTATCACTTGATAGCATTAGTTTCGAGGGTTCAGATAATGGCTTGTTCTACCCAATGGAAGAAAACTTCCATAGCTGCGGTAGGACAGGTTGTCATTGCTCCCGTAAAACAAATAAAAGCGAGCCTTTGGCCTCCTAGCTATTCATAATTCGTTTCTCTTGTGCCGTCCAATCGTACCATAGGTAATGATAGGACTTACTATCATAGTGTACAATGTACATCCACCTAAAGATGTGTGGTTTGCAGCCTCATGAGGACTTTCGGACAAGACTTTTGTGACTTACCGACTATAGTTTCTAAGTGTAAGTCACAGTGTAATTCCTAGATATTTACCTCCCTCTGCTTTTGCAATTACTTCACCAGCTAACTGAATAGGTTTCATATGTGGCAGAAGTTGTTTCCTGGTAAATGATTGTCGTCTTTATTGATAATTCTACAGATACCCATCATTTCCGTGAAATCGTTAGTCTTCTTTGGATTATATTGCAAAGGGTTCCTTCAAACTTACCTACGACTATGGTGGCGATATCATCAGCAAATACCATGTTAAGATTTTCTAAGAGTTAAGATTTTCCAACAATTCATCTACTACAAGACTCCACAACAAGGGTGATAGTAACCCTGATTGTTGTGATTATATGAATTTTAAGATGTTGCATTAAGGTGTGTCCAGACCAAAGAAAGATTTCTTAAACATTTCAGAAACAGAGAAACATTTCTGAACTGTTTCTTAAATGTTTCTGAAATGTTTTCTTTGGTCTGGACAATCAGATCCACTCTTGACGAAAATTTTAAAAATAAAAAAAATAAAAATATAAAAAATTTGCGAAAATATAAATTGTGATAAAGATGAAGTAAAAAAAAAATTCACAGACAACTCAATCTGGAAACAATGGGAAACAAAGAAACATTTCAGAAATGTTTCTCAAAGCGTCCACACCAAAAAAAAAAAAAAAAAAACAAATTAGAAACATTTCTGAAATGTTTCTGAAATGTTTTTTAAACAAATGGGAAACATTTCAGAAACGTTTTTTAAACAATGTTTCTGAAATGTTTCTTTGGTGTGGACACACCTTTAGGTATAGACCAACCCGAAAAATTAATTTTCTAAGCACTTTTGCATAAACGGATCACAGTGGACCGCCGCACAGTGGGGCACCTTGTATGAGAGACCGGAAAAAACTCAATTAAAACTAAACTACTGAGCCAATTTTCATGAAATTTGCAGGAAAGATAGCCAATAGCAAGAAAAATCTACACCAATGACCACCCATTGCCACGCCCATTCAGAAAAAAATGCCATTCAAAAAACTGAAAACCTGTTTTTGTTTTTTTTTTTGGATATTTAACCTAGATCAAGGAGAAACACCAAATTTTACCTAAAAATCAATGATTGTGCGCCATAAAATGTTTCAATTTTATTTTAAAATATAAACATACATAAATTCGATTAGAAAAATTATATACATATACATATATGTATATAAAAAACAGTGATGCTATTTAACAAAGAGCAAAGCTAAAGACATTTAATCATAATGCAAACGTAACGGCTTGCGTTTGGGACTTGAGAGAACATATCGTCGCTGTAGATCGAATACCTCGTAACCCAGAAAAAACCGATTTTTAGGTAATGATGCAATTATATACATCCCTATCACAGAGTCCCTCGTAACAAATCCCCGAAAATTTTGTTACGCTACGAATACGAATAAATTTACATCATAGGCCCCGAACGGAATCAAAAAACATTTTCCGAATTTCGGAGTTTCAAAATCAGTTGATTTGCGTCAAAATGTGAAAAAATAAATAAATTTTCGTTGTTCATCTTTTGATTTGGTTTTAATTTCGTTGGTCGTTAAAAATAAATACCATTGCCGTTGCAATCTTTGTAATAAATGTAGAAAATACGCCAAGAAGACAAACACTAAAAATGAGATTCATTACGGAAGGATACCAATATTTATTTGTATTTACTTTATTTGCCCTTCAAAAAATAAAAAATATAAACAAATTCACATGAAAACAATAATAAAAATTGTTTTTATATATTTTATTTGCATGTCCTTTATCTTCGTTCGCTTAATTATATTTGTGTTTCGTTTTAAGTTGAGCTCCGATCAAAATATCTGTTCGTAGAAAAAACTGCCCAACTTCCTATTCATTCGGGGCTAGTAATACCATTATTCACGAACTCCGAATTTCGTAGCAAGTTTTTTTTAGTACGACGGGAGCGATGATACCTTTTTTCGGGGTTCGTACTACGAATCTATTACGACGGGGCCTGTGATAAGGCTGATTGTAAAAAAAATTCCGGATCTAATGAAAAATATCCTGTGAACCTAAAAACTATAATTGCAGAGCCACGCGCATAACAAACAACACGTCTCTCATTGCCTCTCATTGATTTGATAATAAGTTTTTTGTCTCTCCTGAAAAATCGACTTTTCTGGGTTACGAGGTATTCGATCTACAGCGACGATATATTATAATAAATTAAACCCCTATAAGAGCTTCCAAACCCAAACTTTTCCATCAATTAGCGGGACATTCTATCTATCTATCATAATTCTATCTCTGTTGGAGACAAGTAGAACTAAAGAAAAGAGAGGCTTCAAATAACTGGTTTTACTGTATTCCGAAAGTTGTAAATAATGTCAAAAAAGTGGGTTAATGAAAAAAACATTTATTTCAATAGGTAAATGTGCAAAGCAGGTTTCAAATACAAAGTCCTGATGCCAACAGCGACATACAAAGAGAAAATAATATGCAGTTTCTTTGATCGATCTGATCTTTCTAAATGTATTTTGGTATGCTGAATCTAAATGTGAAATCTATTTTGCCCAAACACCCCAAAATATTTGACTAAATTGCGAAAAACTTTAAAATTGTGCGTTTTTTTTAATGCTTTTTTTGCAATTTAATCAACAATTTTGGATTGTTTCGCAAAATGGACTTCACGCTCAGATTCAGCATACCAAGATACATTTAGAAAGATTTGTCTGGCGAAAAGAGCTGCTCATTTTTTTTTTGCCTTATTTTTTTTTTTGCTTTTTTTGGATGACTTTTACAGGTTGAAATTGCTTTAAAAACCAAATACGGACGTCTTCGGGTGAGATTTTTTTTGAAAACTTTTGCTGAAATTCAACACTATCTAACGAAACCTATCCGCCAACAGAGGCAAACAGAGGAAGTAGTTAAAACCTTATGTGAACTTAAAAAGTCACTAAAATTGAATGTTTTTTGTCAAAAAAATCTTATTCAATTATTTTTCGCTAAACTAATGTACCATATTGTTTGTCTATTTATTTTAAGCCTTTTTACAAAAAAAAATGGTTTCAAACCTTGAAATTTTAGAGTAAATGGATCATTTTAAAACTACACGTATTTTTATCAGTTTTCACTATTTTCCAACTTTGAACGAAAATCTCCAGCCCACAATTTTTTTTTGAAAAACTGTTTTCATTTCCTGATTCAACTAATTTACTGTTATAAACACGTGCAATATTAAAATAAATCCTACTTCCGAAATATGGGTTTTTTCCGCCGTTTCCCCACTGTGCGCCGCGCCGCGCCGTTTCATTTGTAACCAAACAGAATTGCATGATACACTTTTTCGTCTTCCCAATCATCATAATGTCAAGTTTGGCTAAAATCTCGAGTTTTCTTACTAAATGCATTCATTACCACCTTTCATCGCAAATAAAAATTTAATCCGAGTGCACTCATACTAGTATCAAGATACATTGCTTCAAGTTCACATAATGTTCATCCCAGAAAGAAAGAAGTTGTATATCTCAGCTGTTATTCGACTCATAGACAACCTCATCGATAGAGAACACTGCATGTGTAAGTCTTTTTTTTTGTCTCGACTAAATAAGTGTGATTCACAGTCATCATCTCAGCTTCATTTGTAATTATTTTGATATTCTTCGGCCCTTGTGGTAATAAATTAATACAATTCATGCTGGCCCAGGTCATGGTTGGTTGTGTTTACCTCCAACTGACAATGCCACCCTCAACAATTCATAAGCAGCTATGTATGTATATATTATTAACTTTTCCACTTGTATCTTAAAATCTTGAATCTGTGGATGAATTCCCCGAAGAGCAGCCGACAGGTGTTTTCGAAGAAGAAGAGCTTCTCCGAAAAGCTCAACCAAAAAAAAACATCGCAAAAGAGACGAAGAGAGCATGTGGTGTATTTAAATAAGAGATCTACCAGCGCATGCTCAATGAAAATCACTCAAACGGTTTGTTGAAAACCACTCAAAGAGCATAACTTGTCGTTATCATTAACATTTTACTTCCATAAAAGCTCTTTTACTTTTCAAATACTGAATTAACTTTTAGCCAAAAACTAGGCAACGGGTTGGTTTGTAGGTTCCATTTTCTTCCTCGTATATGTAGGCATCGCTTCCTTTTTCGGGGGTTTATTTTGGGCTTCCCTTATGAAATGTATGTTTTTCCTTTGTGTTCGAGGACAATCGAAATAAGTGTCTGAAAGGTTTTCCGCCTTGAATAAAGCCCACTCTCCATTCTAACCACAATCATCTCATTCTTTCGTCGCTCGTCTTCATTCAACTGTCAGCTTATTTGACCACTTGAAATATTATGGCGAAAGTGTGTATACTACCTACACCTAATTCATACAAAAAGAAGAACATTTATGTGGTTTTATTTGTTTTTTTGTCAGCCTTGCTTCTTCCAGAGTGAATGGTTTTTATGTTGAGGGTGTAAATAAGAGGAATTCAATTTGTTTGCCGGTTAAGTGCTGTTCAATTACAAGACAAGAAAAATAAATTGACAATCTGAGATGGCACATTCAACCTAATTCTGCATAAAAATTTACTTGAAGAGTGAAGAGGTTGATATATGGAAATTATAAAGCACATACTTTTAGGAGATAATTTGATAGCTTTTCGACAGATTAATAATTTGATAGCTTTTCGACAGATTAATAATACAGTATTCCCAAATAAGTATAGATCACTAGCTTTCTCTAAGAAACACTCTCCAAGATTGAGCCTAGGTCTATAGAAAGAAGCAGATCAATTGCGTATTGACAAGGCCCTCACAAGTCAACCGATAAGTCTATGTGATATCGCCGGGACGAAAGATCAATTTTTGTGGTTAGGTTAGGTTAAAGTGGCTGCCATTAAAGCATCTGACACACTTAGACCAGTAGAGGTTCAATGTGATACCACGATCTAATAGGGAACAAAGGTTCGGGCAAGATAAGCATTTCCGTTCTAATTCTGGCGAGTTCGTCGGCTTTACAATTCCCCGGAATGTCCCTGTGTCCCGGCACCCAGAATAGGTGAATATTAAACTGTTTGGCCATCTCCATCAGAGACGATTGACAGTCTTGGAATATAATGGAGTTTGAAGAGACTGATGCGAGGGATTTCAAAGCAGACTGACTATCTGAGAAGATGCGGATATCCGAGCTAGATATCACGTTTTCTTTAAGCCAAAACAATACTTCCTTTATCGCCAGAATTTTCGCTTGGAATACGCTACAATGGTTTGGTAGACGGAAGGAGAGACTAAGGTTTAGTCTATCTGAGTTCATTCCACCACCCACTCCGTTTTCGGTTTTTGATCCATCAGTATAGAAATGTACTGATTCATTTTCCATCAATGCCCCTTCTTCCCAAGCTGACCTTGAGGGAATGGTGACATCAAAGTTTTTATCAAAAACCAGCACGGGAGTTATGTAGTCGGAGTGACTTGGGAATGTTCGGAATAAGTTCAGTTTGATGGTGTGGCCAATAGAGTTATTGGTCCATTGAGCGATGGCTTTGAGACGTACGACTGTGCTCGCGGCCATTTGTTTGCTGTAAATATCGAGGGGTATGAGGTTGAGGATTATGTCTAATGCAGCGGAAGGTGTCGAGCGGAGGGCTCCGCTGATGCACATACACGCTGAATGCTGCACTTTGCTTAGTTTATCGCAATTTGTCGCTTTATCTAAGGCTGTCCACCGTACGGTCACCGCATAAGTGAGTATCGGTCTAATGACCGCAGTATATAGCCAGTGAGTGATTTGTGGAGACAAGCCCCATTTGTTCCCTACGGATTTCTTACAAGAAAAGAGAGCAACTGTGGCTTTTCCTACTCTTTCCTGTATGTTAGGTTTCCAACTTAATTTTTTATCTAAAATAAGACCCAAGTATTTGGCTTCATCTGAGAAAGTAAGTGGAACACCTTTGATCGATGGAGGGTCTAGCTGTGGAATTTTGTATTTCCTTGTGAAGAGGACTAGTTCAGTCTTGTGGGGGTTAACACCTAGTCCACAACGGTCTGTCCATTTTAGTAGCTTGTTGAGAGCGGTTTCTGCCTTCCTCAGTTTGTTTTTGTGAACAAAAGAGTAATTTTTTGTTTGTCGCTGGAAACATTTAAGACGGTTTCCATTACGGAGTTGGTATGACTTCGCAGTCGCTGATTGTGTGATACATCGTGTTTACTTACCACTTCTGTGACCATTTCTATTTGAAGGTCACGATTTACTCGTATATCGCTACTTCTTATGCACCAAGGGTCATTTATTATTCCATGAAGGACTTTGTTTTGGAATTTTTGGATGAGTTCAGCGTTTGTTTTCTCCCCATACGTCCAAACGGGTTTCATCACTTGTTTGTATAGCAGTATTTTATTCTGGTTAAATAGGCCAGAGTTATGTCCTAGTAACCGGTACATTTTTCTGTACTATAAGTTCAGTCCTTCTCTTTTCTTTCCATTTTAGCTTTGCGACCAGTCATTTTGTAGCCTTTGATACGGATTTATTAGACTCCAATATCACAGAATTGTCAGCAAAGGTGACCATAATAGTCCATTGGAATATCCCTAGTAGATAACAAATATAGGATTGGTCCTAGCACACTTCCTTGGGGTACACCGGCTTTAATTTTCTTTAATTCTGAGTTTCCGAGATTTCAGTCGTACAGTACCTTCAAGAGTTGGTTCGTAACGTAGGATCCCATGATTTTGTAGTACTGCCTGGAAAGGTCTCTATACATTTTGTACTCAAGTACTAAATGCCAATCCTTATCAAAGGCCTCAGCAACATCTAAGAATAAAGCTGAAAATACTTGTTTTTCTTCAAGTGCTTCTTCTACAACATCCGTTATTCGGTGCACTCGGCCCACCGTGGAATGTTTATTTTCAAATCCAAACTGATGGTTGGGGACAAGTCTTCTTTCTTCTATTATTTTTCTAAGCAAAAGCAGTTTCTAGAAAGCTTTGGCCACAATTGGTACAAGCGATATAGGTCTTTAAGATGTCACTTTTCACCTTCTATAGGTATAACAATGACTTCTGCAATTTTCCAATGATGTGGCACATACCTATGTATATAAGCCTTAGGCATGCGTTTAGTATAAATTGGAGTGTTTTAAAGGGTATCCGGCTCCCCTTTTTTGGAGTTATAGCAAGGATCTGGTTTTCCGGTTTGGGGTTGTTCCCGTCGGGGTGACTTCCCCGCCATGTGACAACGAATTTCGGACCTGTACGTGCAATTTTAGGTTGCTTAATAGACCACATGCAGCCGAAAAATTAGCCCTAAACTGCTGAAAACCAGATATTAGCGCCATCTAAGAAAAGGGGTGGGATGGTATGGATAGGCGTGAAAAATTACAAAACTGCGATATCTGCTACGGCGACTGCTATCGAGAACAAAAGCAGCGTTTATTTGGTTGAAGATTCGTTGTTGGAACTTGGCTCCAGCAAAAAGCCTTGAGTTGCAACTGTGTGAACGAGTACCTCACTACAATATAAGCCTCATTCTATAAGCTTCTGGATAAAACATACGAGCAGTGCCCTAGTGTTGACATTAAAATTGTCCTTACTTACTTACTTAGGTCCTCAGACCACAACGTGTCCACAACGCCAGGTCGCCACCGTGTTCGGTTCCTGGATATGAGTCGCAACTCCCTCCAACTCTTGCCTAGTTGGGCTGACTCCTCCTCGACTGTCCTGTCGTCCAGCTCTTCTTCCTTCTTGAGTCAGCGGATTTCACTGCATTGCATGCGCCGCAATACAGTTGTCGCCTTTTCTAAGCGTGTGTCCGATCCACTGGCACTTTCGACGTCGTATAATAGAGTCAATAGGTTCCTGACCCGTTTTCCTAAGGAGCTCTTCGTTTGATATACGATTGGGCCAGAAAATCCTAAGGATGTTTCGTAGACATCTATTAATGAACGTTTGCAGCTTCTTAGTGACACCTACTGTTACTTTCCAAGTGCTGCAACCGTAAACTAACACGGATTCGACGTTGGATCGAAACAGCCATAGCTTGGTTCTTAAGCTAAGAGAGTTTTTCCTCCATATATTTCGAAGCATACCGAAAGCAGCCTTTGCCTTCCCGATTCGACTGCTGGTGTCCTGTTCGGTACCACCCTCGGTAGAGATGATACTTCCAAGGTTTTGGAAGCTCTGTACTTTCTCTACCGGTTGTTGAGAAATATTTATGAGAGAAGATGACGTGGTTCCTAGGCTGATCATCTTTGTTTTGCCGGAGTTGATTTTCAGCCCTACGATTTCTGCTTCTCTCTCCACCCCTGTTGTCATTTGGTGAATATCCATGATCCTATGAGAGAGCAAGCATACGTCGTCCGCATAGTCAAGATGTTTCAGGTGAGACGTCAGAGTCCATCGAATTCCTCCGTTTCCCGTCAAGGACGCTCGCAGGACATCGCTTATCACCAACAGAAACAATATTGGTGACAGAATGCAGCCCTGTCTGACTCCACTTTGGACTTCAAACTCTTCTGACAGCCTCCCTTCGTGCAAAACGTGACATTTGGATCCATCATAAGTTGCCTTAATAATAGCTATTAATTTATCTGGGATACCCCTCCTGCGTAAAGCATGCCAAATAAATTCCCTATTTACGCTATCGAAAGCCTTCTCAAAGTCGATGGATAGCAGGTGGAGTGGTGATCGATATTCGACGCACTGCTCAATTATGATCCTTAAAGTATTGATATGATCAATGCATGAGGATCCAGTGCGGAAACCTGCTTGTTCGGCATCGAGTGTGGCTTCTAGATGTTCCCTGATGCGTTCCAGTACTGTTTTCGCTAATATTTTTGCAACGGCAGGCAGGACGCAAATCCCCCTCCAGTTTTCCACTGTGTTAAGTCTCCTTTGTTAGGGAGCTTGACTATCATTCCCTTTTTCCACTCATTCGGAAATCCTTCGGAGACCCAAGCTTTCTTTATGAGTGGATGCCGGAGTTCGCTCGATGTCGTTGGCGCCGCTTGTAGAAGCTCTGCAGGAATGCCATCAAGTCCTACCGCTTTGTTGGTCTTCAGTGCTTCGATTGCGTTGCGGATTTCATCTCTACTGGGGGGTGCAGTGCGGATTCGGGAATTTGTTGTTCCTTTCGGCTCAGCAGGTATCAGTTGCGCATTGCTGTCGGTAACTCGGTTTAATACCGACGCAAAATGGTCCTTCCACCTTCTCAGTAGATCCTCATCCGAACTTAGTAGCGAGCCGTCTGAGTATTTTACGAGGTGTTGTTTGGAACTGCGAGCTCCAACCAGTTCCTTTGTAATGCTGTAGACGGTCTGTTAGCAGCATCTTCTGCTTGCTGGGCCAAGGCGTTGATGTGATTACGCTTATCACGTCTTACACTGCGGTGAACCTCTCTCTTTCTCATGCGGTACAGGGATTCTAGCTCTCTTTTTTCTACTCCAGTTGCAGCTGCAATACGGGCCTTAAGTTTTTGCCGTTCGCCAATCCGTATCCAGGTTTCTTCAGAAAGCCAAGCGTTATTGTTTCCCCTCGCTCGGCCGACTATTCTTTCAGCACCTGATATAAGAACATTTTTCACAGCATTCCAGTGGTTTTCAATGGATTTAGGTTCCGTGCTGCTGATTGTCATCATTCCGTGTGAAAGGTGGTCTCTCAATTGTTGGCGTGTTGAGAGATCCTTTAGTCTGTCGACGTTGAGCCTGGGTAAGCGGGTTATGCCGTTGGATCTCCGAGTTGCAGCTGTACGAAGTCTTACAGTAGCTACCATAAGGTGGTGATCTCGAGTAAGTCCCATATCGGCCCCTCTTTTATTTCGAACATCCAGGAGAATGCTTCTAAGGCGCCGGCTAATCGCGAAGTGATCAATTTGATTCGAAGAAACTTGCGTGTCCGTCGACACCCAACTTATTTTGTGGCACGTCTTGTGCTCAAACATGGTGCCGCCAATGACGAGTCCGTTAGTATTGCAGAAGTCAATGAACAGCTCGCCGTTATCATTGCAATACCCAACTCCATGGTTTCCCATCACATGTTTGAGTCCATCGTTGTTGCTGCCAACTTAAGCATTAAAATCTCCTATAACCATTTTAATATCTCCGCGCGGTGTGTTGTTGTAAGCGGCTCCTAGCCGACTGTAGAAGCATTCTTTCTCCTCAGAACAAAAGCACCTCCGATAACGGATTAAGGCTGATCAACTTCGCTGTGGGGCGAGATGTTCTGGTAGCTAGTACGCAGTTTAAACATCTTGATATTCAAAAAATCGAAATGGGAATTTGACCAGATTGCAATCGGTGCTTCTCCAGTATAGAGGATGTCCACACGTTCCAAGGGATTAATATCGACTCGGACCAATAACTTGTTGTTGCCAAAACAAGGAAGTACAGAGAGGAAGTTCGACGCTGGAAGGCTACAATCGCAAAAGATTGCTAGGTCCTTTTCCAATTGAATCTCTTACAACCTCTTAAGCTTAAGATTCCGCAAGCATCATCAAGTATTGAAAACCAGTGGCAACATTGCTACATTAGAGATGCCACTTCTGACGTTCTGGGTTTTTACACGACCACCACAAAGAGACCCTTATTTTGACGATGAGTGCCGGCAAGCACATAAACAAGAGTCTTATAAGACGGCAGCGCTGCACAGAAGGACCAGAGATGCTCGTGAGCTCTACGGGCAGAAGAGGAGAGAAGAATATTCAGTTTCTCAGAGAGAAAAAGAAAAAGCATGAGAAGCGATCGATCGAGGAAATAGAGGGATGCCACAGCGGGAATGAGGTTCGAAAGTTTTACGAGGGGTAAAAAAAAATCTTAAAGATACAATCCCCGGGCCGAGGCATGCATAAACAATCAAGGGAACATCGTCCATGCTAAGAATATGGAAAGACATTTTCCCGAAACTCTATAACGTCGATAAAGAAGAGAATTCCGCTGCTTTAGGCATAATACCATTCGACTTAGGTGACGCAGACCATAAATACCTTCATCCGACCTGGACGAAGTAAAGATAACTAAATCGAAACCTGAGTCCAATAAAGCCGCTGGTGCTGACGGCCTCGCTGTACCTACCATAGAACGATTTTTTCGAATTTTGAATTTCTCATTATCGACATAACGGATTTTAATGAAATTTTTTATAAAGAAGCTCACCATGGACAGCTTTAATTTTTTTAGGTAGTTAAGGACTTTTGTTAACTTAGTCGCCGCTATTAGTTCAGACTATAACACTAGCGCTGAAATCAAACGGAGCATAACTCTGGCCAACCGCTGGTTCTTTGGACTAGGAAGGAAATTGGGGACCAGTGTCCTCTCTTCAGCAACTAAAATGTCCCCCTATAGAACTCATCATTCTGATCCTTGTGTGTGGTGCCATGGACCTTGCTAAAAGTGGATGAGAACGCTTTGGGATGCTTCGAGAGAAAAATTATCCATGTCTAATCTCCGGCCCGGAAAATCTTCGAATACAACCCCGAGGGACGGAGCAGTAGGGGAAGCCCACATAAGTGGCAGAGAACCTCACTCAACTTGACGTGCGAGACCGGAGACAGTTAGCTAAGGACCGAACTTGTTAGCTAAGCCCTGGTCCAACCCGGACTATTGTGCCACCTTAAATATGTAAGTGAGTAAGATGAAGCTTTGTTTTCAAACCTTATTCTTAAGGATCGACCATTGGAACTGAATTTATAATTGGTCGTATCTTCAAGACCGCCCAATTTAAATCTTTGTAGTAGGATACAAGCGTTTGCTCTTGTATTTGAGTGCATTGGGCGCCCTCTACTTAATGACCAATGATGGTATGCTAACAGATAACTGTGTTTTCTTTAAGTACTGATGATTTGATATTTGAAACAACGCTATTATTTTGATTATTATTTTTTCTGAATCGTCGGATTACTTCTTCCCAAACTATGCAAAGCAGGAGGAGTGTAACAATTGAGAACACGAAAAAAAAACATGGGAGAGATTTAAGTAAAACATTTTTCATGCAATGCAGTAATCTCTGTTGGCATTGAAAAGCAAACGAACAAAGGTCCTTCCGCTGAAGACCCTAGCAACGAGATCCCCTCTCCATCCACACTAGACGACCGACACAACCGACAAGGACGAAACAACGAAAATCTGAAACAAGTGACAATAAAAAGTTCATAGTTCGGATTTAAAGAGTGTTCCAATCTATGGCTTACTCGTTGGTATCCTGGAAAGTTTTCCTCCTGTTTTTTGTTCTTGTTCATCCTCAATCCTCAAGGATTTTTCGGACTACGCCATGTGGTTGTACACGTGTGTGTGTGTCCTTGTGTCTGTGAGTTTGTTTCCTGTAGCTACAGTTATTTCTGTTTTTTTTTTAGCTATGCACTTTTTGTCAGTTGAATTTTTGGTTTTGGTTGGGGCATTCGGCACTAGGTATTCGGTATTCGGCCTTCTACAACTCAGCTTCTCTATGTGTAGTATCGTTTTGTTTTGTAGACTTTTGGTAAGGAAAAAGAGTGCAGTGTTCTGGTCCACAGGACTTTCGTTATCCTTCTCAGGTATGCTTTACCTATGTTTTTCGGTATTGGCGATAAAACTTTTGCCATTCGTTTCACATGCTGGACAAGTGGACACGTACCGGAAATTGTCTGTGTGCATGTTGTTTTTTATACATATTTTTTTTTTCCTTCTTATTCCTGACGCCATAGCCGTGTGTTGCAGTAGCAACAGCAGGTAACTAGTTCTGCAGAATGACATACAATTTCCCAAATGACGGCCTGAGATATACGAGCATATAGAGAATGAAGAGCCCAGAAAGAAAGGATCAAATATTTGAAAAATAAAATAACTTCACTTATTTTGAGAGACGAAATTAATTAGTGCAAATATTGAATTAACTAGAAACCGCAAAGGTAGCAACACATTCTCTCGAAATTAATATTAGTTTGGATAGTTTTTATTTGAACTGCAAGAATTTGAATATTTAAAAAAAAAATAAACGAACAAAGTTGGATTTAACAACTAGAACAGAAGTCATTTTTGACAGATGAGATGAATTGGAACGAGTTGCCATTTCAAATTTTATTTAATTAATTTAATATTTTACAGAAAAATATTATTTTAAGAATTTCAATTTGATAAATAAGTGATTGCAAAGTTCCAGAAGAGTTTGATTTAAATTCAAAGTGGCAGTAGTCTTGTGCCTTAACAAAAAAGCATACTAAAAATTTAACAGCTAAGTCACAACTCTTGCAGTAGGTACCACTTGAAATAATGGCTATAGTGAACTGAACTGTCATGCCAGAGGTCTGGATTTGATTTGGCTGAGGAAAAAAAATATTTTGTATGGTACTGCTTCTTGCGAGAAAGCGATAAAAACCTCCAAGAGTATCTTATATCATGAAAAGTGTTACTAGTAAGTAAGTAAGTAACTTTATTGAGGCATTTATAAATCAATACATTTTTTTCTTCTTAAATCAAAAACTTAAGTTTAACTTTTGGCCGACTTAAAGATATGTCTGACTGCATCAACTTATTTTAAATAAAATGTTTGTAACATTTAAACGTTTGAGTTCATTGAGAAATTAAGTCAATTATTATATTTTTTTTTATTGTGTACACTTGCTCCCGGCGTACAATCTCAGCTTTGCTTTTAAAGCATCTTAACTTATGACTAGAACTTAAAACTAAATAAAAACCAAAAGGATAACCCTATCAATATATAAAGCATGAAAATATCTTAAACATACATACACAAGGAGCACAAGTTTAAAATATTCTTAAAGATAAATATAAAAACTTATATTATCCAAAGAATATTCCAAGCTTGATGCATTGTAAACAAAGGTTTATGTGAATATAATATTTATTTGTTAGTTTTTAATCAATATCATCCCCCAAAATTAAGTGTAGATGCTTTTTCATAAAATGGTACGGAGAGTGTGCTACTTGTATCTGATCTCAACAGAGGAAAAGATTGCTCATTTAATAAATTAAAAGGTGATAGGTAATAGTTATCATTTAAACTTAGAACAGAATGAGAATCAACTAAAGATCTTACGAGTGGGTTTGGGTGTGTACGGATTCGCTCAGTTTTCTTTAATAGCAGTTCGATTTGATAGACCATCAGAGGTGTTATTTTTGTTGCTTCATATATGACTTTATTAGAAAAATATTTCTTGTCGGGTTTTCTAAATTTTCCACAGCAGAATCTCAAGAATTTTCTTTCAAAGGTTTCCATTTCCTTGGCTACAGAAGGTGATATTGTAAACCAAATAGGAAAACCATACGTAAGAATTGGTCTAATTAATGTTTTATACATGAGGGTTTTTGTATTACCCGATACTTGCTTGGAGTTAAGTAATGGTTTTAACATCACTGAAACCATTTTGGCTCTGTTTAAAACTATTCTTGCATGTTTATTAAACAAAAATCTGTTGTGAAAATGTATACCTAGATACTTTGTTTCATTGCGCAATGCTATAGGGTTTTCATTTATTTTCAAAGATAATATTTTACTCTCTTTGACGGCAAGGTAGTGTCCTTTGCCACTGGAATTTCTAAAGCACATTACACCACATTTATTAGTGTTGATTTTTAGTCTCCACTTTTTGAAATAATTTTCAACATGTGGAAGTTTTACTTTGATTTTATTCAGCGCAACACTAGGTCGGGGATCGCTGGCTAATATAGTGGTATCATCAGCATAGTGAATTGATCCAGGTTCGTCTGTGATTGGATCTGACAGCGGGAAGTCTTGAAGGTATATATTAAATAAGGAAGGTCCAAGGATTGATCCTTGTGGAACGCCAGAAAGCACAAAAAAAGGTTCTGATTTTACAGAACCTATCGCTATTGAAGTGGTACGGCTAGTAAGAAAGCTATATATCATTCTAACAAGCCAGTCAGGATATCTTAAATTCAAAAGTTTAAATATAAGTGCGTCATGCCATATCGAATCAAAAGCCTTTTCGAGGTCAATATCTAAGCTAACTATACATTTTTTATTTCTTAAATTTTCAATTACCTTGTCTTGGATAATGAGTAATGCGTGCTCAGTTGAGCTTCCTTTTTTAAAGCCAAATTGGTTATTTGGAACAATATTTGCTTCTTCAGTAAAGCTGTTCAAATGGTCTCCCAGAACTCTTTCAAAAAGTTTTCCAATATTGGAAAGCAAAGAAATTGGACGAAATTTCGAGATGTCTCTTGCAGCTTTCGTTGTTGCTATTGGTATTATTATTGCTTCCTTCCAAGCAAGAGGAAAGTAACCATTGTTAATACAATTGTTAAATATCAAGGACAAAACTATGTCCAAGGAACAAGGGCATTTTTTTAAAATAAAATTTGAAATCTGATCTTTACCAGCGGATTTTTTATTATTTAGAACGACTCTGAGAGCACTTACTTTTTCAGCTGATGTGAATATGGATAAATCAGGGCTTGTTGCCTTATTTGAAATAGAAAAATTCGTTAAATTTTGATCAAGGTGTGTTGATTTAAACTCATTTAAAACAAAAGAAACTTCGTTTTCAAAGTTTTGATTTAAGAGGTCCACAAAGCCCGAGTACAACGAAGAGTAAAAATTTTTGAATGCATCTAACTTCGTGGCCATGTCATTCAAGTGATGACCATTGTATGTAAGTGAATCTTTTGAAATATCCGTACCAAAATATTTTCGGCCCGTTATCTTATCTATTTCTTTAAAAGCAAAAGGTGATGGTTTAATTTTTTTTAGCCTTGATTGAAAAGCTGTATTTAAGTCCAAATTGACATTCTCTCTTATTATTTTACTCAGGCATTGAATTTTTGAGTGAAGTTGAATATAATCAGGATTTATTCTATTTAAATACCGATTATAAATTTTTTTTAGTTCTTTAAGCCAAATACTCCGTAAATCAATTAGTTTCTTAGTTTTATCAGAAATAGACTGGAATTTTTTGTTTTTCGGGCAGAGAACGACCGAATGAGATTCAACATTTGATGCAATAATATTATTCAACTGGTCTATAGCGGAATCTATTTCATTATTCGATAAATTTCTATCAGCGGGAATATTCAAAGACGATAGATTACTATGAAGCCTTAGTCTAAAGGCATCCCAATCGGTGTTTTTAAAGCTTCTGTATTTCTCTGGGGGCGATGGAATAGGGAGAAAGTTTGTAAGTTTTATTTCTATGCTGATTGCAAAGTGATCGGAAACAACGGGAAATGTTATACATTTTAAAGGGCCTGAGGGACTTAAAGCTTTGTTCGCCGATGTGAGTGTTGACGAGATAAGAAAAAAATCCAAATATGAGGAAGACCTTGGGTACGTTGGGCCATCAGGAGGAACTATATCCAGATTTATATAAGGGCCATTGTAGAACCAATTATTTAAAATCTTACCATTGTTATTACAGACACTGTCTCCCCATGTAGTATGGCGTGAATTAAAATCTCCTCCAATTATAGCAGCATCGAAACTGCCTATGAGAGAATTAAGCCTATCAAGTTCGCAGGATAAATTCCTACCAACATTACATGGGATATATATACTACCAATAATAATACGTAAAGTAGAGCCATTTGAATTCTGTGAACAAATAGTTGCCAAACAGACTGAAAATGTATTACTTTCGAAAGGAACTGTGCTAAAATTGTACGTTTTGTCCAACAATATAGCCGTACCTCAGGGACGAAGCGTCCATATATTGAGTGGAATGAGTGCTTCCGTTAAACCATTTGAAAAAATCGTACCTAGCAAGGAATTAAATTCAAAATTCCAAATTGTATTAATATTTTTATTATTTTATTTGTATCTATTAATGAATCTTCATTTACTCTGTAAATTACATTCAACATGACAACATGACAACATTATCTTCTTTTACTAAAATTACTAAAGGAAATCAAGATCTCTCTGGTTATTACAACTTAAAATGCCACACTGCAAACCAACTGAGAATGCTCAACATCACTCCATTATTTATAATGCTCAATCTCATGAAAGTTCTTGCTAAAATGCCTAACAGCTATGCATTCCTTATTATCGCCTCCATAACTCAATTTCAAAATACCCTTCCACTCCAAGTCAACTGAAAATATACCTACAACATCACTCACCAATATTCACAAAATGCTCAAACAAAAATGATTCTCAAACAATATAGAATGCACAACAGCTGGGCATTCCATTATTTCTCATACTTAACTTAGATCTCAACCCAAAGGCAAAATAATTTTGTCTCGTTTCTTGCCTTTTGCACAATGTGTGAAGAATGAGTTGAGTGAATGCATTACGAGAATTTCCTACAAGAGAGATAGAAAAATAAAAATGTATCTATTGAGTTGCTTATTGTCTCAAACTGATGAGTTTAATTTCGTGAACAAAAGGGGTAGAAGAGTTTTATTTTAACATAATGTGTGTGCAAATTTAGGTGCAATTCATTCATAACTATCAGAAAACAAACAAATATGAATTTTTAAGGTGGTAGTTTTTTAATTATTTTCGTGGCGATAAATACAATCCACCTGTTTTCTGTTTATTTTTTGTTATTATAAGAAAAGTGGTCAAAAATAGTATTTCTTATATTCATATCTGAGGTTTCTTGACATTCCAGCAGAAATATAACTAAAGGTTATTTTCAATTATGAGAATTTTAAATCAAAAAAAACTTCAAGGAATCTTAAGATTTTTAATATCCCTTAATAATGGCATCTGTAGAGAGATCATATCCATGTTTTAAGAGAATTAAATATTTTTTTAGAAATAAATGTGGACAAGAAAGGTTATCTACTCGTAGCTTAGTTCTCATCAAATCGTACTTAGATAATTTTGCCTTAAAAAAAAAAGGATAAATCTTTGCGCAAGGCATCAAGCTTTTTTTTAATAAGACTTTACTGTAATATATTATTTATGTATATTATTTTATGTGTATTACCATAAAGTGGAATTTAAAAGGTTGGATCTCAAAGGTCTTTCATTTTTTGTTTTATGTTCAGTGCTTCCGCTATCGAAAAAATCACGCCTCGTGCCTGCCGTACCTCTACCTGAATCATTTCTAATAATGTTAAAACCGTCAAAAGAGGGTTTGTGTCTTGGAGCCAATCTTGTTTCAGATAAGAAACATATTTGCGGTTTATTATTTTTTAGTATATCTAAAAGTGCGAAACGTTTTTCATTAGAAATTATAGAATTAAAATTTATCGATATTATTTTTAAGTTGAAATAGTTCATCATTATACAACGATCGAGGCTACAAAGTTAAGGTAAGAAAACATTTTTTCCTCCTTACTTTGTAATTGTTGATATTCAGGCCAAAACTGTCTTATTTTGACCAACAAATCTTTAAAGGATATATTGAAAAGGTTTTTAGCTTCATCTAAAAATCCTTTCAAATCCCCTTTTCCTATTATTTCAGGATTGATTAACATATGTTGACTGTTGTTTTTGGGCACTTGTTTATTTAAACTCTTAGGATTGACTTGTTGAAAAGAGGATTTAGCTTTTTCAGCAAAAGAAATATCAGCATTTGTAAAATTAAAGACTGAATCTTCTACAATAGCTCTAGTCTTAAATGAATTTTGTTTAGCTTTTTGGCTAGATAATAGTTTTTTTTCTTTATATTTTAGATATGCAGGGCAACCCTGGTAACTGGCTGCGTGACCGATCTCATCGCAATTAACACATTTAGCTGGAGGTGTCACCTCATTTTTTTCCCTAAGTTCTTTAGAGGCATTTATGCATTCTGTAGAATCATGTGATTCACCACAAACTACACATCTTTTAACGTAAGCGCAACATTCACCTGAATGTCCAAACCGCTGACACCTGTAGCAACGAATTACTGTTCGATTAATTTTTCTTTCCCAGTAAACTCTTTGGAAAAGTAAATATTTTATACATGTTAGATCTTTAATTGATTCTCCTGCTTCTAATTGCACAAGGAACATGTTTAGTTTTAAATTTAACTCTTTAGATCGTGATGTAACAAAAGGTGCAATCTTACTAATCCTAATGTTTGGAGCAATTTCAACTAAAGCTCTTTTTATATTGTCTATAGGAGTGTCCCCATCAAGACCTTTCAACAAAATAGACACTTTCTTTGTATCTTTAGGAGAGAACGAAAATGCACCAACTCCCGTGTCTCGCAAACGATCTATAATTAATTTATGAACGGCTGAATTATTCACATAAACCTTTGTTTTTCTATATCCCATGTTTATAAATTTATGTGTCAAATCAGAAACATTACATTCGGTTGCAACAAGCTTAATTAGATCACTAATAAGTATACAATTGGCGCCAAAAATAAATATAGGAGGGCAAAAAGGTGGCGTGTTTACATTTTTAATTAAAGAGTTATCAGGATTGTTTGTTGATTGAAGAGAAGCTCCGGCGGCGGCAGCGTCGCTCTTGCTCGGTCTTAGATTTGTATTAGTATTTGGAATTTGAGTAAAAGTCTCTCTTGGTTTAAAGTTGGATGATGATGGAAGAGCGAATTTATCTGTAGATTCAGCTAAAGGTGCATATCTATTGCTCGATATGTTTGGTTGGTTTTGGTTAGAAATGGATGGTGACTCACCCATGGAATGTTTTAATTTTTTTTCAGTGTTTGATTGAAAACTATTGGCAGAGCGTTTCAATTTATTAATGACTGTTGTCCATTCAGAGGTACTTGCATCGGTGTTGAAATCCATTATTTCCTCATTTGACTCATGAGCATCATTATTTTGAGTTTTCATTTTAGATTGAAATTCAGATCGGCTGGCTTTTATTGGTGAACTATTTTCACCACTCATAGTATGTACAGAGCTCATACTGAGGAGAAGCTTACTAGCTTCTAACGATTTAAGAGAAAATTTATTCTCACTTTTACTTATAGGTAAAACTTTCGAATTAATCGAAGTGTCAAGGGATTCACGTGGACTTTTTGTTACACTCCGCGGATCACTATTAATGGGCCCCAGCATAAATGCTGGGGAAAGTTTTGGTGATTTATCACTAATTTTTAGGTTTTATAGTCACTATTTTCAGTTAAATATATTTAAATAATATGAATTATATTTTGCGGCTTAAGCCGTCAAAATTAGTACCAAAGTTCGATAAATATTATAAGATCTTAGAGCGCACGTCTATTCACTTCGAATGACCGAAAGAGAGTCCCATGAAAAGTGTTACTCAACTGAGTACTTCGGACTAGACAGAAAATCTTAGATCACTTCCATTTCGACTAAAACTCATACTCGAATGGATAATAGTTTTAAGTCACTAGAGTTAGGATCTCTATAATTTGTTGGCCTCCTATTTAGTTTTCTGTATCCAATTATCCACGATTACAGGCCTCAAAGGAGCTCGCAAATCTTAATTGACGAAATTTCAATTTTGCGGGTCCGGTTTAAAAATAAAATAATCCGGATTAAAAACTAACAATACCCCTTCGACTTATTCAGCTATTTTGACTAAACAAACGAATTTATACACCAGTAACTGACCTATCGAAGTCATCTACTTGACGTTGTAAGGAGCCACATGCTCCTACGGGTCTGGTGAAGGGATGATTTCTGAAGTGGGGATAAAGGAAAAGATCACGCCCTAAAAAGTTGTTTATCTTTCCTCAACCAGGTGATTAAGATATTTCTTCAAGGACTCAAAAGAATCCTCCGACATTTCAGCCTATTGCTTGCCGAAACTCATCAAGACCCTTAACGGGTTTGAATTATAAAGGTTTTATCAAAGTTTTTAATACATTGGTGTCACAATCCCTAGGGTATCACAACGGATCTGCATTGATCTAAGTGTGACCGTAACAATATCAACTGTCAGCCCATTAACTTAACAATAAATAAAACACGCCTTAACTTCCGGAAAAGAATATATTTTAAGTAAGATATTAATAATTGATGTTCTTTAGTTACATTTTTCCTTCTATTTTATTATTGCAGTCGAAAATTAGCAGCAATTACGACAATAACTGTTGTAATAGTCCAAAAAAACAAATTTGCTTAGATGGCGCCCAACGTTTAAAAGTCGGGTGGTCAAAGCTTCTCTTTGGATTACCATAATTTACATTAAAATTTCTAAATGTTTTCGATTTTTTTCGGAACCATGGTTCACATTTGTTATAATATGATGAGAGATTTATAAAAAAAATTTGCATCAAAGGAACATGATTCATTTAGAATTTCAAATAATTTCTAATGAGAAAATATCAACAAATAATTTTGTCCGGATTTTGAGTACAAATACTCCTGTGTGGGCTGGGCCGATTTTCTTTAAACTTGGTAGATATTTAATTTTTCCCTCCACACGATAACTGCACCTGTCATACAAATTTTTTTTCGAAATTTTATAAATATTTTTTTTCTCAAAAACTGTCACAGAATTCAAAAAAAAAGATTCATAAAATTTCATTTAGATAAACCTAGGTAATGGTTGAAAAAATTTTCCAAAAAATGGTTATTTTTGATAGCCCTCGTGAATCACTTTTTTTGTTCTTGATTTTCTCGAAAATGGCAAAACCGATTTTAATCATTTTCTTATGCTTAAGCTCCTCCAAATTTTGAATATTATTGCGTATCCAAATTTTCAATTTTTTTTTGCATTTAAAAAAAAAAATCAAATTCTTTTTTTTTTGGAAACTTAATATTTCGAAAACCCATGCTCGATATTTTTTTAAACTCTATAAATAAAAGTTTCTGAATACAATCTACAAGATTTGAGAAAAAAAAATGTTTTACCTAAAACTAAAGGTACCTACCCATCATACAAATGTTAAAAAATGGTTTTCGAAAATCGTATTTTTCTCGAAAACGGGTCAAAGAATTTTGATAAAATTGTTTGCCTTTCAATTAATTCTTACGATCTATAATTTAATAGAAAAAAAAAATTTTAATTCAGATATTACTGACTGTACCTACCAGAGTACCTTTTTTTCGAATTTTGAATTTTTAATTACTGACACAACGGATTTTAATGAAATATTTTATAGAGATGGTTCTAAAAAAGTTTGAAAAACATTGCATTTCAAAACTTAAAAAAAAACATATTTTTTGAATTTTTGGAAAAAAAAAGTAATTTTTTTTTTGTAAAATTCGATATCTCAAAAACGGCTTAGTATTTTTTTTTTTTTGAAAATTTAATTTTTATTCGTACAGTAATAAAAACCTATAGTTGGCGTCCCAAATTTTTGTTTAAAAAATGTTTTAAAAATTTTGTATATAAAAGCTTATTTTTTTAAAGAAACCACTACCACGACGTATAGTTTTTATTTGCGACTTATAGGCACTATAAGGCAAGTTATGCATTCTTAAAAAAAAAAGGAACTGGAGATTTTGATCAAAGTTGACATTACGATGATAGCGAAGACTAAAAAAGTGGGTCTCGCAATTCTGTCTGTCTGTTCGACTACAGCCTAAACGGCTCGGCCGATTTTCTTCAGACTTGGTAAATATGAGTTTTGATTTTTTTCCCCCCACACGTTTATTTCTTTTTTTTTTTTAAGACCAAAAATAACGGTACCTACCATACGAATTTTTTTCGAAATTTCGGAAAATTTTTTTTTTTTTAAAACTGTTCCACAAATTAAAAAAACAAAGATACAAAAAATGTTTATTTAGTTAAAGCTAGGTAATAGTCGAAAAAAAAATTCGAAAAATGGTTATTGAGGGTACCCCCCAACGAACCATTTTTTTTGTTTTTGATTTTTTCAAAAACGGTACCACCGATTTTGATCTTTTTTTTTTTTTGCTTAAGCTCCTCAAAAACTTTAATAGAATTGTGTATTCAAATTTTCCAAACAAATATTTTTGGATTTTTAAAAAAAAATTTCAAATTTTTTTTTTTTTTTCAAAACTCAATATTTCGAAAATCTTATGCTAGATTTTTTTCAAACTTGATAAATAAAAGTTTCTCAACATAATCTACAAGATGTATGAAAAAATGTATTTTACCTAAAAATAAAGGTACCCACCATACAAATGTTATAAAATGTTAAAAAATGGTTTTCACAAATCGCATTTTTCTCGAAACGGCGCCTAGTATTTTGATACATTTTTTTTTCTTTCAATTAATTTTAACGATCTTTAATTTAATGAAAAAAAATTTGACATTAAGATATTACAGCTTGTACCAACCTACCATAGAACCATTTTTTAAAGTCTCACATTACTCATTATCGACGAAACGGATTTTAATGAAATTTTTGGTAAAGATGCTTCTAAAAAGTTTAAGAAACCTTGAATTTCAAAACTTAAAAAAAAATGTTTTTTTGAATTTTTGAAAAAAAAAAATGTTTTTTTTTTTTTTGAAAATTCGATATTTCAAAAACTACTCAATATTTTGTTTGATAGTTAAGTTTTTATTCGTACAGTAATAAAAACTTTTAGTTGACATACCAAATTTTTTTCTTTAAAATCTTTTAAAAATTTTGTATATTAAAGCTTTTTTTTAAGAAACCACTACGACTTATAATTTTTGTTCTTGCATAAATTCATATTTGCATAGCATTCTGTTTTTGTCTCTTACTGATAAAAGAATTTAAAAAAAAATTAATTTTATCCTTATAAACAGTTTTCTCCATTAACATTCGTTTTTAGAATTCCTAGTCTATTACATAGGAGCAAGTTCGTGCGACCCAGTCGTGTATTTTATTTTATTTTTGTATGAAAACTAAATATTTAAATTTTTTTAAGACTTCACAATTAAAAAAATTTTTAGTAAAATTTACGAGATGTAAGAAGAAAATTATTTTATTTTAAATTAACGGCACCCACCATACAAATTAAATAAAAATAGTTCTCGAAAATCATGTTTTTTTCGAGAAAATGTTTATTATTATTAGTTTTAAAGTATTTTCTGGAACCTTTGGGCTTCTCCCTTCTCAAAGAAATTTTGCAAGCAAAAAAATATCAAAGGGCACGCTAGCACTCTTCTTACTGGAACAAACTCAGGTGATTTTAGACCTCATCCTAACTTCGGTACAAATGAAGTCAGAAAGTACACAGTATTTGCTGAGGTGATTAAATAAAGGCGCTTCATTTAATTTTATCTATTTAGCATCAGTCGTTTCTGAGATATAGGACTTCGAAAATCCCTAAAATCGTAACTGACTGATTCGCTCACTCACAGACAGATCATCAAAATTATGGTGCACTTCCCGACACCGTAGAACCTTATTATTTCGCACAACGGTAGGTCTTATGGTGCATGCAAAAGAAATTTCCATTCGGGAGGTGTGGCATAGGTGTGGCATCCATTGAATGCCTGTAATGTTACCAACAATTGGAAACTTCTTCTTCAATCAAATTCACAGCTTAATAAATAAAGGTCCTTCAGAGTGCAGGTGCGAGTATTTGTGTTTTGTTTTTGGTTAAACGTTTTTCTTTCAAAACGACACCGACACGTACAGCGCACACATTTAAATTGAAAACATAGAATAACGTTTTTCTTGAAATATTTGCCTCGCTTAATCGGAATCAAAAGCAATAAAATTAGGCCCATAAAACAGAATAATAACATCAGAATTGTATCGAAAACGATACATTCAAGCAAAATGAAATGGCACACACTTTTGACAGGACACGCAATCCTTATTATTTAACATCATGGAACCAACAGCAAAAACAAAACAAAAAAACCCACGTGTTAACTGCTTCCATGAGTCCTGCATAGAATATATTTTTGTTGTGCGTATATGAAGAGGTTATATATTTCAGCAGCACTAAAATGCTGGAGAGCTCGCCCATAAATCACCGTTCAGACTTCAACCTATGAAGGCAAAACAAATCGGCCACCACAAAAATACACAATTGAAATAAATCAGATGGTCCGACAGACATACGGTCTTGCTCTCGACCGACCGATTTGAACGACTGTGTCGGCGGCGATGGTGTCCTCGCCACCAAAAGCCAAGCAAAGAAATCAAATAGCCAAGAGATTCATTGCATTTCGGGCCGCGCCATGTAATTTGGGCTTTATTTTTTATACGTTCTGCTTTCGTGTCCAATTGAAGGGCTTCCAGAGTCGAGCCCTCGAAAACTTACATGCAAAGCGAAGGCAAATGCCTTTGCACGTGAGTCTAGAGAAGAGCCCGCACATAAGCTCATTTACTTCACAAGAGGACCACCATGTAATGGGTTTATTATGTAACAAATGCCCAAAAATCGAGCCCTTAAGTCCGTTTCGTCCTTAAACACACAAGGAAGTACCAGAGCCCAAATTGGGTCTTGGCATTTTGTGCCATTTCTGGCCAACGAGAATGGCATGCATTTACTTTGGCAATCGACGCCGCCGTCGTCGTCGTCGTGGCTGTGTCTTAAACTATGACCGACCGGACCACACAATCGATAAGAGTGGAGTGTTGGAATATTAACGCTTATTTCAGCCCCTAGGATGTCTATTGGAATTATGTTAGCTCTCATGTTTGCTAGCGATAGTTTATCTGGGATTTTGCGTTGAAGCAAACTTTGTTTTCGATTACTTTTGGTGTTGTGTTGGTGTGTGTGTATGTGGCTGTGTAGGTTTCTGGTAGACGGGATATAGTTGATTTCTGCGAAAATTTATTGCCTGACAGGAATCAAATCGATATAAATGTGTGAGTGTGTGTGGAGCGAATATGATTTTGTAAGGAATGTTGAGATTTTTTTTTTTTTGCCTCGTGGTTTATGTTCGAGCAGAAATTATCCGGAAAACTTCAACGGAAATTAAAATAATAATAGTTATTGGCAATACTATTTTTGGCACAATTCCGTTGATGTAATTCCGATACATGTATAAGTTTGTGGTCAATTGAATTATATTTTGAGTTTTACATAATAATACATTTTATTTTTAAAAATCTATGAAAATTGTATTCCTTGCAGTTCAAAGGGGAAAAAAATCAATCACATGTATGAAATTTAATCAAAATCGTTAAAGCCGTTTTCGAATAAATTTTGAGAGAACTGTAACGAAGCGTTCCATGCTACTCCACTTCTTGTTATTTTGGTATTACTAATAAAGTTGTATTTTATCAAATACGATTCACACGCACCATGGACACATGACGTCACAGGAAAATCAACCACATTAATATTTTTCGTTCATCACTTGCATAGTTCACATTCAGTTTTGTACTGAAAAAGCATCATGAGGACCTTCTTGGATGACCGAAAAGTACCCCTTCGACCATACACAGTCAGGCGACATAGTAAATTGGTTTTATTGACCATTTGAAATCCAGTCGTAGACAAGTGTAGGCGATTTGGTCATTTTAGATTTCCTTGCTTTCGCGGAGCTTCTCCCCACCAGCGGTAAGTGTTCTCAATTTGAAGTTTAACTTCCTAATTGCCACCAGGGGCTTTGGTACCTGCTGATCTACCACAGCGTTTCCCCCCCGACGGGTTTCACCTTGTCGTGGTGGGGAGGCTTACGTCCATACTCAGCTGTTCCCGAACAGCTGTAGATATGGACAAACGAAGAAAACCCAGGAGGACAGTAGGTTTAAAAGGCGAAGTCTTAGCTGGTCCGCGCCCTGCTAAGGTCTTCAAGTGTCTAGGGAGTAAGAGGTGAAGTTTCCAGCTGGTACGCCCCCGGCTGGAGTTCTTCAAGATGTGAAGGAAGGAAGAGGAAGAAGTGAAAATGATAAGGTCTCTGGATACATGTCCGGGGCTCTGAGAGAATTGATACTTGAAGTGTATTGCTGCTGAAACCATACATCTTATGATGTGATCTTGAACTATGTGGCGTGTCTCCCGTGTGTACCATGCGTAATTCCCACGTGTTCGTGAGGTTAGCGGTCTTGATGATGGTGTAGGTGTTCGGTGCATGGAAGATTGTCATGAATCTCATGAGTTCTTCGGTTCATGCTGGAGGCCTTTGATGTGGATCTTGGTTGGTAGTAAGTAAAGTCTCCGGCTGGCCTACCCCGGCTGGAGATCTTCAAGGAAGTAAAGGAGTAAAACAGTAGCAAATAAGGGTTAAGGATCGTCGTCCTGTTCTTTTTAGAATGAAGACTAGGAGCGTCATCCTAGCTTGCCGTAAGGTGAGCAAAAGACAGGAGCGTCTTTCCTTGTTTACCGTAAGGTAAACTAAAGACAGGAGCGTCTTTCCTTGATTACCGTAAGATAAACTAAAAACAGGAGTATCTTTCCTTGATTACCGTAAGGTAAACTCAACACAGGAGCGTCTTTCCTTGATTACCGTGAGGTGAACTAAAGACATGAGCGTCTTTCCTTGCTTACCGTAAGGTAAACTACCCCGGCTGACTTCTTGGTGTGTATCCTAAGGGTTGGCAGGCCCAGGGTTTTGCAGAAGCCCATCAGGAAGTGACGGGTTCAGATCTGGTAATTCCGAAGCTGAGTAAGAACTTGGACATGTCCGCTCGCCTAGGGAGCTCCATGAAATGACGAAGTGGCGAAACCCCACCGGAAGCTATATTCTGGTACCATGGGAGATAGTGCCCATTTGAGTTTGAGGATTGAGTTTTATTATCTGCTCAAACCCTATCTATGGGGTAGGCCCCCTAGTAGGAGTATCATGGTGGCTGGGTTTATTCTAAATGCTGAATCACACGGTTTTCAAGATTCTTTTCTTGAATTCAAAAGGTGTAGATAGACCTCGCCTCCAAAGAAAGAGGTGTGTATATGCTGCAACATATCACAACATTGCGAACGTTATAGCTTGCTATATCGGGGTTAATGGTCAGGCTAAATCTGACTCCTATGGTGGTAGGCCACCCGTGGGGTAAAACCGTAAGGTAGGCATCCACGTTAAACAAGTTACAGTTCTACCAGAGCGTTTAGCCTGCTGTTTAGTGCCACCAGGGGCGTTGTATCTGCGATTAGTGCCACCAGAGGCGTTGTTTTTTTTTTTTTTTTTTTTTTTATAATCTACCCGCGCTCAAGGGATTAGATTACCCTTTAAATGTTTCAACACAGCGCGGGCGTGAAGTTAAGAAGAGAAAGAAGGATAGGAAAGATGTGTGACACGATGTTCTGAGACTGAAGGTTGTTGTCTCAGATATTTTATCTCCAGGGATGGCGGCTGAACTAAAGCGGAGAATGCCGTGTCTTATTTGTATGTCGCTTATAATTCACATTATTTTATTCGTGTTCACCCTTGTTGGGCATACTAGTTTAACTCAATTAATGTTGTTAGTGTTATGCCTGAACAACATGTAATGAGTAAACCAGCAACCCAGTGATGACAAGTTTAGAAGGTTTTTAATGGAATTAAAATGACATAGACGACGGCAGGGATCGAACCTGTGATCATGAGGTTCACAGGCGAGCACACATCCATCGCGCCACGGCCACCCCCCACCGTCAGATCCCGTCATAAGCCCGACATCCGAATAATAGAATCAGTTTGGAGCCGAATTACCAAAAACCAGAATAATCTGAACCAAATACCAGATTATAAAACCGGAATCCGAATCATCAACAACCCGTACAACCGATACGAGACAGAAAGACTAGAATCTAGGAGAGTCGATACCCGTGAATCATTAAGTTGCCAGAATAGTAGCAGAATATTGTGTATAAGAGTTATTTTTCAATAAAGATTTTGTAATAATGTTTGAAGACCTTTTACTCTGATGTTTCGTGTTTTCTGCAGGACGAACCTGGCGAGAGCGGCCAGCAGAACCTGGAAAGCAATAATCACATCACAGAACCGAAATCTTTGTATGCCAGCTACACATTCTGGATAAGTTTAAAAATTTTAAGTTCCAATTTCAATTTTTGAAGCTTATAAACACCATTTGAAAATTTATTTAACCCAATAGCAAATAAATTTAACCTAAACGCAAATAGTTTTGTTTGTGATGAATCTCTTCATCGATGGATTAGAAACTACCTTCCGAACCGATCAATATAAGTTGTATGGTTTAATGTCTAAAATACATAAAATAAATGCTGGAGTGCCACAGGGCTCCGTTTTGTCTCCGACTCTCTTTCTGATCTTTGGTCTAAATTCACATCCTTGTCCTTCGGATATGGACTTCCTACGGCAGCATAATCCAATGGGGAATCAAAATCTGTGTAGAATTTAATGCCGTCTTCTGTCGTTAATATAAAAATGTCTTTCTTTATATTACCGTTATTTTTATAACCCAGTGTTCAGGTGAAGCAGCCAGTTGCATTCCTCCCCTTAAACAATTAAACCGTAATACTTGCGCTTTAGGTAGTGTCTCGAGCCTAACTTTGGACGTACAGTTAAATTCGGAGATTGTTTTAGCCCCACTACACGAATGTGGAATGCTTCAGCCGAAGCCGACTCTATATTTTCCTGACATTATCATATTCAGATATTCAAACTCAAAGTGCATCGATACCCCCTTTTAAAGCCTCTCCAAACTTCCTAAAATGCTCGCACTGTGCTCAAACATTTAAAGGGTAGTTAAAATGATGTTTTGAATTAATTTAAAAAAATAAAACAAATAGTTGTCAATGACAGAAAGTTCCCAAAAAGCTTATACACATAACCAGTGGGATTACTTTTTGTTAATAAAACAAAAAAAAATATTAACATTACATAAGGGGAGCCTTAAAATCATTACACATTGCCACACTTGAATAAAATTTAATCAAACACAAAATTGAAACATAAAAAGTCCTTTTCCTGGAACTCTCCCGGGAAATGAGTTCTTCTAACAACTTATTTTACTATGGATACAGTATGTATGATGGCTCTGAATCAATTTTTCAATAGTAATAATGCTAAAATTTAACGGCCATCAATTTGTTTTATTAAATAAAGTCATAATAGGCTTTGTAAAGAGGATTTATGCTGATTACTTACTAGTCATATAAGTATATCTACATTAATTCTGAAAGTTTCCAGTGAACGTAAACATAAGCAAAATTACACTTTAAAGTTATTTATTTATTTTAAATTACGATAAAATTGAGTTTCAGAATTTATACTCGAAATAAATAGCACAAAGTGGCTTCCAAGCGAAGCGTGGGTATGGGCATAGGACCTGTTAAAATTGAGCAATAAAAAGTTTAAAATAAATGTATTAAATTAAAGGGAAATTTAACGATATAATATTATTATAGCATACCTAAATTTTACACAACGAACAACAACAAACCTTAAGTGGCGATAAATAAGTTAGTAGAAATGCAGTGACGATAGAGCTTTGTCGTGGTGAAAGAGTAGAGTCGGTTTTGTTCCTTAAACGAGCAGAGTTTAAAATTTTGCGCCATTGCATTTCAAAACTCGTAAGCAAAATATCTTTTTGAATTTTTGAAAAAAAAAAAAAAACTAATTTTTGAAAAAAAAAACAATTTGTTTTTAATTCGATATCTCAAAAACGGGTTGTTATATTTTTTTGAAATTCAATTTTTATTCGTACAATAATAAGAACTTAAAGTTGGCGTACCAAAATGTTTTTTCAAAATTTTGTAATCAAAAGCTTTTTTTTTTATAAGAAATCTCTACAACGACTTAAATTTTTGTTTTGTTTAAATCTATTACTAATAAAAGAGTTTCAAAAATGAATTTTATGAACAGTTTTCTCTAATAACATTAATTTTAAAAATGTTTTTGTCTATTACATGAGAGCAAGTTCGTGCGAACCAGTCGTGCATTATATTTTAACAGATTGTGAGAAAAAAAAATAATTTCTAAAATTTCGAAATAATTTTTATGGCAAACACCGTTAAGTTTGTTCTCGCAAAAAAAAAATGCACGACTGGGTCGCACGAACTTGCTCCTATGTAATAGACTAGGAATTTTAAAAACGAATGTTATTAGAAAAAAGCTGTTCATAAGGATCAAATTAATTTTTTAAATCGTTTTAATAGTAAGAGACGAAAACAAAATGCTATGCAAATATGAATTTATGCAAGAACAAAAATTATAAGTCGTTTTAGTGGTTTCTTAAAAAAAGCTTTTATATACAAATTTTTTAAAAGATTTTTAAGAAAAAAATTTGGTACGCCAATTTAAAGTTTTTATTTTTTTTCGAATAAAAATTAAATTTAAAAAAAAAAATAATGAGCCGTTTCTGAGATATCGAATTTTCAAAAAAAGAAAAAAATAGATTTTTTTTTTCAAAAATTCAAAAAATATTTATTTTAAAGTTTTGAAATGCAATGTGTTTGAGACTTTTTAGAAGCTTCTCTATAAAAAATTTCTTTAAGATCCGTTATGTGGATAATGAGAAATTCAAAATTCGAAAAAATGGTTCTATGGTAGGTACAAGCTGTAATATCTTAATTTCAAAATTTGTTTTATTAAATTAAAGATCATAAAAATTAATTGAAAGAAAAAAAATTTTATCAAAATTCTAGGTGCCGTTTTCGAGAAAAATACGATTTTTGAAAACCATTTTTTTAAATTTTTTAACATTTGTATGGTGGGTACCTTTATTTTAAGGTAAATGGAAATTTTTTTTCTCACATCTTGTGGATTATATGAAGAAACTTTTATTTATCAAGTTTAAAAAAAATCTAGCATGGGATTTTCGAAATATTGAGTTTTGAAAAAAAAAAATTTGAAGTTTTTTTTAAAAATCCAAAAAATTTTTTTTTTGAAAATTTGAATAAACAATTCTTTTTAAATTTTTGAAGAGCCTTCGCGAAAAAAAAAATGATCAAAATCGGTGGTACCGTTTTTCAGAAAATCAAATGGTTCCATGGAGGGTACCCTCAATATCCATTTTTCGGAAATTTTTTTTTCAAGCATTACCTAGATTTAGCTAAATGAAATTTTTTTGTGTTTTTAGTTTTTAAATCTGTCCAGCAGGTTTTTGAGAAAAAAAAAATATTTATAAAATTTCGAAAAAAAATTCGTATGGCAGGTACCGTTATTTTTGGTCTTAAAAAAAAAGAAAAAAGCGTGTGGGGGTAAAAAATCAAAACCCATATCTACCAAGTTTAAAGAAAATCGGCCGAGCCGTTTAGGCTGTAGTCGAAGCGACAGACAGACAGACAGACAGAATTGCCAGACCCACTTTTTTAGTCTTCGCTATCATCGTAATGTCAACTTTGATCAAAATCTCGAGTTCAATTTTTTTTACGAATGCATAACTTGCCATATAGTACCTATAAGTCGCAAGTAAAAACGTCTGGGGAGGGGGGATTTAAAAATGCTGTCTGCCAAGTTTTAAAGAAAATCGGCCGAGCAGTTTAAGCTCTGGTCGAAAAAACAGGCAAGCAGATTGAATCACGAGGCCGAATTTTTTCGTTTTCCCTATCAATTTTATAGCAAGTTTTTTCAAAATTGCGAGTTAGATTTTTTTTACGAATGCATAACTTGGCATATTTTTACTTGCGACTTATAGGTACTATATGGCAAGTTATGCATTCGTAAAAAAATCGGACTCGAGATTTTGATCAAAGTTGATATTAGGGGAAGATGGCCTAAAATGGCCCCCTTGCTAGAAATTGTAGAATTGAATAGAATTAGAAGGTTTTGGTAACACTATTCTTTAGTTTATCTGGCATCACTAACATAAACAAAATATTAGCAGCTTCAAGCTATTGTTTTAAATTTTACAGCTCAAACTGTCTCTAGCCATCTACAAAAGTAGAACCAATAAAATGTTGTAAAAAGTTTGTGGACAAAAAAAAATATAAAAAACTTTCAATTTTGGAGAAAACAGTAAATGAATGTAAGTATTAAGTATTTCTCATTAATTTACTGAAATTAGTTGGCCATTTCAGTGTGTTCGGAATTAAAACTTAAATAAGAGAACCCTAAATGGGCAAAATGGCCTACTAAGAACTCGCCCAAAATGGCATAGTGTGTCATTTTATATTTACCCTTACATTATCATTTTCTTTATAGTGAAAATGGTTGAAAAATATAAACGATATACAGAGAGGTAGTCCTGGACTGATAATGCATTAACAAAAGCCCTAAATGCCGTCAAAAAAAAAAGTACTTGCAATAATTGAGTATTATTATAATTTCTACTTTTCCTAATTTTGTTTTAATTGAAGTTGTTTTAAATGAATTATTGTTTTTATTTTTTTGTTGAGTATTGTTTATGTTTATTTTACTTTAAACTATGATTTTTTTTAAAAAAAGTTTAAATTAAATTGAAAATGGTTTTCAGTTTACTTGCCTAGTTGGTTTACATAAAATGGTAAAATGGCATACAGTATGCCATTTTACCCGGACAATTTTTATCGTTGGAATTTGAAGAGTTCTTGAAAATTAAATACTATAATTTTTTTTTAAACTTTTTAAACTCGTAAAGCAAACAAATGTAAGCGTTATTGATTTAGCTTAAAAAAGAATATAACATTTAAGTTTAAATGTCACATTTTTTTTAGATATGACACATTTTTCTTAGGGGGACCATTTTAGGCCACCTTCCCCTACGATGATAGCGAAGACTAAAAAAGTGGGTCTCGCCATTCTGTCTGTTCGACTGCCGCATTAACGGCTCAGCCGACCGATTTTCCTTAAACTTGGTAGATATCATTTTTCATTTTTCCTCCACACGTTTTTTTCTTTTTTTTAAGACCAAAAATAACGGTACCTGCTAAATGAATTTTTTTTCGAAATTTTATAAATATTTTTTTTTATCAAAAACTGTTCGACAGATTCAAAAAATAAAAATATAAAAAAAAATCATTTACTTAAAGCTAGGTATTGGTTGAAAAAAAAACTTCCAAAAAATTGTTATTGAGGGTAACCCCCATGGAACCATTTTTTTTGTTTTTGATTTTCTCAAAAACGATACAACCGATTCTGATCGTTTTTTTTTTTTGGCTAAAGCTCCCCAAAAACTTAAATAGAATTGTGTACTCAAATTTCCAAAAAAAAAATTTTTGTATTTTTAATTTTTTTTTTTTCAAAACTCAATATTTCGAAAACCCTGTGCCAGATTTTTTTTTTAAACTTGGTAAATAAAAGTTTCTCAATATAATCTAAAAGATGTGAGAAAACAAATTATTTTACCTTAAAAATTAAGGCACCTACCATACAAATGCTAAAAAATTAAAAAAATGGTTTTCAAAAATCGTATTTTTCTCGAAAACGGGGCCTAGAATTTTGATAAATTTTTTTTTCTTTCAATTAATTTTTACGATCTTTAATTTAATAAAAAAATTGAAATTAAGATATTACAGCTAGTACCTACCATAGAACCATTTTATTCGAATTTTGAATTTCTCATTATCCACATAACGGATCTTAATGAAATTTTTTATAGAGAAGCTTCTAAAAAGTCTAAAACACATTGCATTTCAAAACTTTAAAATAAATATTTTTTGAATTTTTGAAAAAAAAAATTATTTTTTTCTTTTTTTTTGAAAATTCGATGTCTCAGAAACAGCTCAATATTTTTTTGTAAATTTAATTTTTATTCGAACAATAGTAAAAACTTTAAATTGGCGTACCAAATGTTTTTCTTAAAAATCTTTTACAAAGTTTGTATATAAAAGCTTTTTGTAAGAAACCACTACAAGGACTTATAATTTTTGTTCTTGCATAAATTCATATTTGCACAGCATTCTGTTTTTGTCTCTTACTACTTAAAGAATTTAAAAACTTCATTTTATCGTTATGAACAGTTTTCTCTAATAACATTCGTTTTTAAAATTCCTAGTCTATTACAAAGGAGCAAGTTCGTGCGACCCAGTCGTGCATTTTATAATGTTAAACAAAGCATGGGCGATGGGGAAATTATGGGAGAGGAGAAAGGAGATGTCGATGAACATTGGTCTTGAATGTTTGCAAATTGAAATTGCATGAAAAAACTGTATTTAATCGTGATGTGCGCCTAAAAAACGAATCTCTATATTTGATGGAAGGACCAAAATAAGGCTCGAGGGTGAACTGATGAGCATTCCTAGCGAAACGGGTATCACGGGTGAGCTGATTGAAGGGAGGAATTGCTTTGTGAAAAAAGCGATAAAACATAGTAGTAAGAAGGTATAATTTCTCCTTTTTTCTCTACCATTAATTCCTTATTTTTTTGGTGATGTTAGATTCCATACCTTTTTCTGCACAAAAAAAAATGAAATATTGTACCGAAAGTCCGTATATATTGATACTCATATTAAGCTAGTCACAATAATATGTAAGGGAATAAAAATGCTGTGTGTTTGTTTGCATCCCCCAAGGAAAGAAATAGACCGTTGGTGTTTCGCCCCATAACTAAATCAATACAATTAAATTCCTGCCAGCGACATTCCAATGCTTCATTGGCTTTTGGAGGGGTGCGGGCCCAGGCTGATGTTTGATGGAGGATTAAGTTTCTTAAATTGCCTTTGTTCCCCATCGAGATTGTTGTTTAGTTCTTGAAAATATTTTCGCACTTAATTTCAAGCATTTGTACGAACGTGATATGATTACCCACAGTTACAGTGTCACAGGCCAGACTTTAAAGAGCATCTTTGTGGTTATTAAGCAAAATATCAATTCAACATCAAAAATCTACTTGAGCTCAAAATGTCAACAAGTCTACTTCAAATAATCCACAATGTAGCTAAATAAAGGTCTCATGTTCTAGCATTGTCTTATCCGCGTAGACATTAACACAACTACCACCATCGCAGCCGCCCCCATTAAACCCTCATTACCTAACGTTCCATAAGCAGAGTAGGCCATCGATTTTATAATAGAAAAAAAGACAAAAAAAAAAACAAGCAATTTCCTTCCCCCCACGCCCTCAAACGATACGATACGTGCGTGATTAGCTCTTTTATAAAACGAGTGATCACACTTCTCCTTTCGAGGACTCCATCATGAATATTCGGGTCGACACTTTTAATACCTTATACTCTGATCTTCCTTATGTTGGAGCCAGAGACGAAGATGTTGGTATATATTTAAAAAAAAAAAGAGGAGTGATAGCATGGTTGCCGCCCGAAGGAGACCAATTCCATGGTTTATCTTTCATGAAGAAGTATACAACGAACACACTTAACCCCCATTGAGTAAAAAGCAGAAAATCACTCATAACAGAAGGCGGAGAAGAAAGTATTTTTTTTATGACAGAGGGGCTGAGAACCCTCCAGGTCAATGAATTAGAGGTGAAACGTTTGTCCTTAAGTGACTTATTATTTCTATTGAGCCATGTTCTTGCGATGAGGATTTTCAATGCGAAACAAAAATTAGGTTAATGCCTCAAGCGAATATTAACTAACTTATTGTGACAATATTTTGTGAGGGCTTACTTTTTTTTTTCTTTGTTAAAGTTAGACATAGGGAGAGAAGTGCTGAAGGGAAATTTCTTGGGAGTTTTTTATTTTATTTGAAAAAAAAAAAAAATTCCTTCACAAATTTGTTAATCTAAGGTTTAATGGGGTTTCGTCAATGGCCTTCTTCTAGATTGATAAGCTTTTTGAGCTAAATTTTTAAATTGACTTATTTTGTTCGTTTTATTAAATGGGGAATTTGGCAAACAAAATTTTGTACCCCTTCGCTCTGCCTTAATTTGCAAAGTCACATGGAACTAATAGGTCAGTTAGGTGTCGAATGTGCTTAAAATTTACCAATTCAATTATATTTTTCATATTGAGAGGGTAAGTGTACCCCTTGATGGTCTACGATCGATTGTCAGCCGCTGTCACCTAAAAAGAAAATTATATTTTTCAGGGGTACTGTCAATCGCAGATAACGGATAAATCCTCGAAAATATTGTGATCCCTTAAATGTATGCAATTATTAAAATTTTACTGAGGCAAAAATCCTAAATCTATTTCGGGATGGAACAAAATGGAACAAAAATCTAATCGGAGCTTCCGGCCAGCCTGGGGATTTTTGGCCGAACTAAGTGATCTGTACATCATTCTGGCGATTTAGAAAACTGTAGATATAGACCCTGCCTGACAAGGGAACATACCTTAAATGGCCTTGACCGAACAGGGTAGAAACACAAAAGGTGTTCAAATCGGAAAATAGTTGACATACATGCCTGACTGAGAAGATTGGAAATACCCTAATTGGAACAACGGAATTGCATGCTTGAGAAAGAAAACCCAAGAGGTTGTTAAATTTTTTAGCACCCGCTAAATAGCAAGGCGGCTACAATAGTGTTGGAAAACATAAGACTTAGTTTGTCGGGTTAGTGTTCACATCAGTTGATAGTGGATTGATAGGGTGGAACGAAACATTGGCTTTTCTTAATAAAGCTGTAACTATTGTTGATGTTATTTGTTGGTGAAAACTGGATTCCGTCCGGTTGTGGGATCTTAATGATCCTGTAATTTGCGGCTCCTCTACTTCTCGAGTTACCAGGTCGACGAATAAATATCAGTTCGGATTTGTCCAAGTTGATTTTAAGAACCAGTGCCTGCTAATACCTGCTAGTAGTTATCTGATGTGTAATTTCACTCGCTTAATAGGGAATACCAGTGACATGGACGGAATATCGGTGACATGAACGACTTGAAATTCATTAGGGAGTTATCAGAAAACAAGAGGACCTTGTTCTGACGTTTAAATGTTGAAAAGGTCATAGTTCAAGTTTGGCTATGGTTGTCCTTGATGATAATTAGGACAGCTTCCTGTTTAAACGAGGAATTTTAATTGAAATAAGGGAAGTAGTAAACAATTTTAATTAGTGAATGTGAATATATATATGCTGAAAATGTTTGTGAAGACATCCCTCGATCATTCAACTGTCAAATGCTTTATCAACATCGAGAAAATATCCGACAGACATCTTAATCTTGCAAAGAATAAATACCTGGATGGAGGAACACGGCTTGTCTCTAGCTACTGTGAAAACCGAAGTAGTGCTATTAACAAAGAAGCGAATTCCCACGCTTCTCGATTTCCGCATTGACACCGAAATTATAAAAAGTAAGAATGCTGTTAAATACCTGGGAATAAGACTCGATACAAAGATAAGCGTCTGGGAAAAAATAAGGTCGGCTGCAAAACGAGCATCCAAAGTGACAGCCTCTCTGACAAGACTGATGGCAAACATAGGTGGACCATCCGCATGTAAGCGAAAACTGTTAATGGCGACAACACACGGTATTCTACTGTACGGAAGTAAGATCTGGGCTGACGCACTAAATCAGTAAGTACCGGAAGCAGATGGCATCGGTACAGCGACGCGGCGCCTTACGGATAGCCAGCGCGTACCGCGCAGTGTCGGAGCCAGCTGTTCTAGTGGTCGCAGGTGTGACACCAATAGACCTCCAGGCAGCACAAAGAAAGTACGTATACGAAAATAAAGCGGAAATTGGAGTGCAAGCGGCGATGGCAAAACTATTACGTCACCCAGTTCCTCACCGGTCACGGATATTTCAACTCCTACCTTCATAAGATGGGTAAAACAAGAAGCCCCTCTTGCCAGTATGGAGATTCGAACTCTGATGACGTATACCACACTGTCTTCGAGTGTAACAGATGGGAATCCCTCCGCCTTGAGTTGAATCGAACTACTGGCGAAACCAACCAAGATAATATGATCTAGAAGATGCTTGAAAATGAGGAACAATGGATGCGAATAAGCTCACATTTAACCCAAATCCTGAGCCCTAAGAAACGAGAGGAGCCAGTTCAAGGAACGTCAGAACCCGCCTAGACAAAGACCCCCCCACCCCTCGAAGTAATGCGAAAGTAGTCCAGACGGGGAGATCATCGAGCCACTTTTGGAGATTTAGCTGGTATGCCAATTTTTTTTAAGACCCTTGGAGAGCCCAGCACACGGGGAGGTTTGGATACCTCCATTCCTCCAAAAGTATTTAAAAAAAAAAAAAAGTTTCTTAATCAAAGAAACTTAGGAAGTAAATAAAACTTCTAATTTTTTCCAGAACCGGAACTGCATATCTGAGATTGTGTGGTTATTTCTGCAGAATGATTAGGTCGCCTGAGTATCAGTTCCTTTTTACTTGCGACTTATAGGTACTTTAAGGCAAGTTATGCCTTCGTAAAAAATCGAACTCGAGATTTTGATCAAAGTTGACATTACGATGATAGCGAAGACTAAAAAAGTGGGTCTCGCAATTCTGTCTGTTCGATTACAGCCTAAACGGCTCGGCCGATTTTCTTTGAACTTGATAGATATCACTTTAAATTGTTCCCCCCACACGTTTTTTTTTTCTTTTTTGTAAAGACCAAAAATAACGGTACCTGCCATACGAATTTTTTTTCGAAATTTCATAAATATTTTTTTTCTCAAGAACTGTCCCACAGATTTAAAAAAAAATTCAAAAAATTTCATTTAGTTAAAGCTAGGTAATGGTTGAAAAAAAATTTCAAAAAAATGGTTATTTTTGGTACCCCCCTTGGAACCATTTTTTTTATTTTTGATTTTCTCAGAAACGGTACAACCTATTTTGATAATTTTATTTTATCCTAAATCTCTGCAGCAATTTGAACAGATTTGTGTATTCAAATTTTCAAAAAATATTTTTTTTGATTTTTAAGAAAAGTTTCAAAAATTTTTTTTCGAAACTCAATATTTCGAAAACTAAATTATTGATTTTTTTTAAACTTTATAAATAAAAGTTTCTCAATATAATATACAAGATGTGAGAAAAAAAAATTATTTTACCTAAAACTAAAGGTATCATACAAATGTTAAAAAATGGTTTTCAAAAATCGTATTTTTTTCGAAAACGGCGCTTTGAATTTTGATAATTTTTTTTTCTTTCAATTCATTTTTATGATCTTTAATTTAATAAAAAAAATTGAAATTAAGATAGGTATTACAGTTTGTACCAACTATATAACCATTTTGTCCAATTTTGAATTTCTTACTATCGACATAACGGATTTTAATGAAATTTTTTCTAGAAATGCTTCTAAAAAAATTTAAAGAAACATTGCATTTCAAAACCCAAAAACAATATTTTTTTTTAATTTTTGGAAAAAAAAAGTCTTCTTTTTATGGAAAATTTGATGATTTGCATTCGTACAATAATAAGAACTTAGAGAGTTGGCGTACCAAATTTTTATCTTAAAAATGTTTTAAAAATGTTACTACTACTACTACAACGACTTATAATAAATTTTTACTGTAGCATAATTTGGATAGCATCCTATTTTTATGTCTTACTTCTAAAAGAATTTAAAAAAATAATTTTATTCATAAAAACAGTTTTCTCTAATAACATTCGTTTTTAAAATTCCTAGTCTATTACATAGGAGCAAGTTCGTGCGACCCAGTCGTGCATTTTATTTCTATTGGTATTGGTATTTGAAATTTTTTTTTGAGGATGATTGCCATGAGATTGGAGATCATCGCCGATTGAGACAGTTTCGTTAGGAAGAATTTTGGAGATATTTTCCGGCCTGACTGACTCCTTCTGTAAATGATTTCTTCAATTTTTTTCAGGATTATAGAATTCAAGGTGGTCAGCGGAATCGATGAAAAATTTTTAGTTTCTCTTTTAATCACGTCTTCTTCTTGAAATATAATTTGCCGTTTTCTTTATTTATATTATCTTATAGTGCTAATACTGTAAGTGAAACCGTTGGACCGGCTCCTCGGGGATCGGCGTTTGCAGTTTTGATATTCTCGGACAGTATATCATTTTAACTTGCGCTGGAGCATAAAGACTGGTTGTAAAGACTGTGTCCTTTTCGCCTGAGAATCTGCGCCAGAACCAATACGCTGTTTGAACTGCACGTCACTATTTACATGATAACACAGTTGACTTTATTGGTATCCTGGACGAAAAATCTTCCTCATAAGCGGACATCCTAAAAAGGCTAAAAAACACGACGGTGATGGAGAGCATGCCATAAGTGGGTTGCGTGCAGCTTAACGGAACCAACACGACTCCTGTTCCGAACAAAAACTATACTTACGAATATTTCATTTTTTGCAGAACAAAAATCGCTCGACCGAATGATTTGCTGAACACTACTTTTTCTTGCTACTGTCTAGTGTCTATGGCAGCCAAGATGGAATACCAATCACTTTTTGTAACAATTAAAGAGGGTTGAGGTTGGGTACCTTTATATTGGTACATATCGTCGATCTTGATAAATTTGATCAATTATCGTATTCTGTCACTCCAATTTTCCAAGATCTTGTTGATGGGCTCGGGCTGTAGCTCATGGATTGCTTGAATGATATTAGCCTTAAGTGCTTAAATTATTTCCGGATTGGCTTAACATTGGTCCTTCACGGTTCCATGTCTTCAATTTCAGTCAAAAAAAAAGTCGGTTAACATATCTCTGTAACGCCCACCGTTGACCGAAACGTTGTTCCCAGCCTTAAATGGTCCCATGATGCCACCACTCCACAATCCGCAACAAAATGTCTCTCTCTCTCTGGATGCATTGGCTTCTGGGCGATTAGCGGATGGTCCTGCGCCCCTTAATTTGCTGAGTCAATTGGACCTTGTAAGCGAATAAATCCGAGATCTTTGTGCAGAATTCCTCTCAGACTAGTGCGTGAAATATTGAGCTGTTGAGATCGATGGCGTGAATCGAGTCTCACAATCTCGGCTACAGCAACAACATTCTCGTCTGTTCGACGACGACGAACACTATGACACCAGTCTCACGAACTTTTTTCACAAACTTGCGTACAGCAGGCAGGCATGGTGGGTGCTTCATTGCGGCCAAAACTTCTTTTCAAAAAACGCACTGTTTGGGCTACACAGCAATCACTTTGGGAATAAGTTTTTAATATTTCCCAACGTTGTTCCAGCTTAAAGCTACTCATTTCGTTCCGCGGAGGTATAATACTGACTCTGACAAGATTTCAAGGAATCAGCTGTCAGTGTCAAGATAACCTATGATTTGGAAAGAAACCACTAAATGGCCCACCCTCTATGTACATAAACCTGAAATGAATATGAATGAACTAAATATCATGCAATCAAATAAGCGAATTTGAGTCTATTACCTTTTATCATCAAGCGCAATTATTTAGAAGAAAAATACTCCTCTTCCTATCCTCTAACACAAATGAAAATTTATATCACCATCGAGAAAATCCATAAAAAATTATTTTGATTTTTTTTTTAAATATTGAATTTCTGATTTTATTATCAACTTCCTTTCTGATGACGAACATTTTTTATTTTTTTTTTCATTTAAAATTAGTATCGGAAATGCCTAGATATAGCCCGTTCTATTGTGTAGCTGAATAATATACACAAAAGTTTATTTCATAAATGAGCCTGTTGAGCGAGTGCTCGCTACATAAATAATAATTGAATATTTTTGCTTTTGACAAAGAAGGAAATATTAAATTTCATTTAAAATGAATTGATATTGTCAAATAAAAACGAATGTAAGGATATTTTTAATCTTTTTTTTTTTGTTTGTTTGATTCTGTTTTTGGTTCACTATGGCGTATGAGTGATATTTTTCCATCTAGAATTTTTGTTAAACGTTGTCCAAGAATATGAAGACCTACTACAATGGTGATGTATTTTATTTATTTAACAGATGGAATCATGTTTAAAATAGAATTAACTTAATAGTAAATGAACTGTACTTTTACATAAAGAAAAGTACATATTTTAATCTGATAAGCTAATTATTTTAACTACAATTCATGTTGATTGAGAAATGACAATACAAAGCCATACAATACAATTATATTTTCATGTATATGGAACATGTATATCTACATCATCGAATGATGGCCAAAAGAAATGCGTTATCATCCTCTCATAGCGCTAGCTGTTGACTGTAATGACTTAGGCTAGGACCGCACTTGCGATTTTTCGTCGAGGCGATTAAAAAATCGTGGTCGCTACAAATTATTATCATGCACTCATTTGTGATTTTTTGCCGCTCGATTATTTAATCGTATGCAACTAAAACACACTACTTTTAATGTGAGTGCACGCATTTGCTACAAATAAGTAGCGACAGAAAAACCGCTTGAAAAAATGGAACTTGTTTCATTAAAGGGTAAATAAGAAACGACCTAAGATCAAATAATAAACTACTTGAAAAAACACCTGAAATAAAAATGTGCGCCACTTGAATGAGACCATTGCGAATACTTCGTTGCAGGAGCTTACATGAACAATTTTTTTCAAAACTTTTGTTTAAAGCATTTTAAAAAAAATTGTTGAAAAGACCTTTTTTTTATTTAATTTGTAACACAACTGGGTTCCGGATTTCAAGGATTTAGGACTCTCAGGGCGAGAAATGGTAAGGAGGCCTAAAAAATAAGTAAGACTGTTGTAAGCAGTTATCTTGCGGATCCAAAAAAATATGAAATATTTTCTAAAGTTTTGCATGTTGCCTCATCCTACCCACGCACTTTTTGATAACCTTTTTAAGTAGTTCACTATTTTTTCTTGGGTATATCCAACGGTCGTTTCCAATTAACCCTTTAATTTTAATTTCTGATAAGAAAATACGTAGGAACGAAAACCAATTGCAAATTTTATGGCCTCATCCTAGTGATTGGCAGTGTAATATAAGATTTTACCTTTTAAAGTACAGCTTGCAGTACAGTTTACTGTCAATTCAACACCGTTTGATAGTGTCATGATTCCTCCTGTACTTGAGAGCGTTAATAATTTTATGGGACGAATTTTCTCTCGCAATCGTACAAATGCAAGAGTACTAAAAGATTTTGATATACACAAATCCCCTAGCCAGCAGTCAGCCATCAGACGAATAGGGGGAACAACATGAAGCATACGAAAACATGCACGTGCCGTAACTATTCGGGACTGGTGGAAGTGTGATCATAGCCTCTCCGCGGCGGCCGCTAGAAACAAGCCTTTTAAAAAAGGTTTGGCTAATATGATCAGGCTGGTTCCTCAGGTTGGCGACAGGTTAATTCCCTGTCCCGTAAAACTTAATGAATTTCGAGAACGACAATAAGCCTCGGAAACGGACTGATCTCACGACGACAACCCACGCAAAGAAAAAGGAAACAAAACACCATGTGCTCGGGGTAGGCTTCCTAGTCAGCGAAAAAATGAAGTCTACCATCATCGGCTTTAACGCTATAAGCGAAAGGCTATGCACCCTTCGCGTGCGAGGCAAATTTACGAACATCAGCCTCATTAACGTTCACGGACCTACGGAGGAGTCCTCAGACGAAGAAAAAGAGACTTACTACGAACAAGTCGAGAGGGCCCTCAATGCCTGTCCAAGGTATGATGTTAAAATCATCCTTGGGGATTTGAACGCAAAAATAGGTCGGGAGCCGGTATTCAGGCATTACGCAGGCACCCATAGTTTGCATGAGAACACTAATGACAATGGACTTCGAGTCTTAGAATTGGCAGCATCGAAAAACATGGTCGTTGCGAGTACCAGGTTCCCGCGTAAAGATATCTACAAAGCCACCTGGGTATCACCTGATGGAGTCACTCGTAACCAAATAGACCACGTGTTGATAGACCGTCGCCACTACTCGAACTTGATGACGGTACGAACGTACCGAGGTGCCAATATCGACTCGGATCACTATCTTGTTGGTATGGTTTTCCGAGGGCGGATTGCCTTGCGAAGACGCATTGCATCCGCCGATCAGGTTCGAATCAACACGGCTGCCCTGCGCAATGAAAACACCAGTAACACCTTTGGTAATGCGTTAGGACTCGCCCTAGAAACACCTGACTTAGGGAGAATAAGTCCTGGAGCCAGTGTGCTGGACGTAAATGAAAAGTGGACACGTCTTAAAAATACTGTCATTAGTACTGCCAACTCCATCTTAGGCAGCAGTCGTAAAAATCGGAACGACTGGTTTGATGATGAATGCAAGCTAGCGACTGAACGTAAGAATGTTGCGTACCGAGCAATGCAACAATCTCATAGAACGCGGGCACGCGAAGAGGAATATAAAGAGCTCAGAAGAACAGAAAAACGGCTTCACAGACAAAAGAAATCAGCCTGGGAGAAGAACCTAATCTGTGAAATAGAAAACAGCCGAAAGCGAGGTCCGCACCAGGCGCGGAAGTTCTACCAATCCGTCCGAAACATGACGCACTACACACCACGCTGCACATACTGCAAGGACGGAGAGGGAAATCTGATCACCGATCCTGAAAGCATACTGGAGCGATGGGAAGTGTACTTTAATGAATTGCTAAATGGTCAGCTCACTGCAGAAGTGGAGGCTCCACTACTTCAAGGAGAATACCCTATGTTGCCGCCACCAAGCATAGAAGAGGTTGAGAAGGCTATAGGCCGGCTTAAACAGAATAAATCCCCGGGAGCCGATGGCATACCAGCCGAATTATTTCATCACGGCGGGCCAGTCTTACGTCAAGCAATTCATGATATTATAGTGCACGTACGGGAGCAGGAAGAAATGCCAGAAGACTGGCGAAAAGGTTTAATATGCCCCATACATAAGAAGGGAGATGTCACAACGTGCAGCAATTATAGAGGTATCACGTTGTTGAGTATCGCCTATAAGATACTCTCCTCTATCCTACAAGACCGGATAACCCCATACGCTAAAACCGTCATCGGACATTATCAGTGTGGTTTCATTCCAGGCAAATCAATAACTGATCAGATCTTTACCCTTAGGCAGGCGATGGAAAAATGTCTAGAATTTAACATCCCAACATACCATCTGTTTATAGACTTTAAGGCCGCCTATGATAGCATAGCCAGGGTAGAACTTTACAAAGCCATGAGAGAATTCGGCATCCCAAATAAATTGACACGACTATGTAGGTTGACCATGACCAACGTAACAAGCCAAGTAAAAATAGCCGGATTGCTATCCAGACCAATCAACATCTTTAATGGACTCCGACAAGGGGACGGTTCGGCCTGCCTCCTCTTCAACCTGGCGTTGGAGAAAGCAATCCGTGACTCTGGCACGGCAACAAGAGGGACCATCGTCAACAGGTCCAGCCAGTTACTGGCTTACGCAGACGACATTGACATCATCGGAAGAACCGAACAAGCTGTATACGATTCCTTCATCCAGATCGAGCAGGCGGCACAAAATCTGGGGCTGCACATTAGTGAAGGTAAAACAAAGTACATGGTGGCGTCGAATTCGAGAGGAACAGTTGGTCAAACAATCAAGGTTGCGGAGCACGAATTTGAAGTGGTGCAATCCTTTAAATACCTTGGGTCAATAGTAGCAGCCGATAACAATATAGAAGAAGAAATACGCGGGCGGCTTCTCAAATCCAACAGAGCCTACTATAGTCTGTCAAAGCTCTTCAAATCCCGAAATCTCACCATAACTTCAAAACTTCTGCTGTACAGGACCATGGTCCTGCCAGTACTCACATATGGATCCGAGACTTGGGTGCTTAGCAAAAGGCACTCCGACCTCTTAGCTGCATTCGAGAGAAAAGTCTTAAGGAGAATTGTTGGCCCCATATGTGAGGAAGGACGATTCCGGAGACGGTACAATCATGAACTGTACGCAATCTACGAGTACCTTGAAGAACATATCGTGACAAAAATTAAGCTCGGTAGACTCCGGTGGGCAGGGCACCTAGCTCGAAGAGGAACCTGCTCCGAAAGTTCTTTGTGGTACATTCTATGGTAGACTACAGCGTGGTAGACCATGCTTGCGCTGGAGAGATGGCGTAGACCAGGACGCCCGAAGCCTTGGGGTGCGCAACTGGATGGCGTTGGCTAGAGACCGGGATAGGTGGAGAGACTTGTTGAAAGAGGCCAGGACCGGAACCCGGTTGCCGAGCCGATGATGATGATGAAATCCGCTATCCCGGATTGTATCGCTCCAACTGTTCTGAAGAAGTATACTTCAACGCTGGCAAAACCATTGCATAAGCTTTTCCATTTGTTCTACTCTACTGGTCTCTTTCCGAGTAGATGGAAAACAGTATTTGTCCCGAATCTTTTTTGCCCTCTAACAATCGACCAATTGCTCTTACATCCCTTCTTTCTAAAGCTTATAAATTATCACCTCAGGAAATATCTTGAAAAACAAAAGCTTCTCAATGACCGGCAGTATTAGTAATAGGTCCGCTGGGGATTTGATGGTATATCTCACCGAACAGTGGCACAAATATTTAAATCGTATTGGAGAAAATAAGATTGATATTTAAGAACCATTTGATAGAGTTTGGCTTCAAGGTCTCTTATCGAAAATTCGTGCATTTGGTACTGATGAATCTCTTGTTCAATGGATTAGAAACTACCTTTAGAACCGCTCGATACAAGTTGCATTGCAGTGCCACAGGGCTCCGTTTTGTTTCCGTATTTATTTTACATATTTTTCAATGATCTTTTGTCTGAAACTTCTAATTCATTAAATTTTTACTTGCGACTTATAGGGCAAGTTATACATTTGTAAAAAAAATCAAACTGAAAAAGTGGGCCTCGCAATTCTGTCCGTCTGTTTGCCTGGCTCGGCCGATTTTCTTTAAACTTGGTAGATTTTATTTTTATTTTTTCCCCCAACACGTTTTTTTCTTTTTTTTTAAGACCAAAAATAACGGTATCTACTTGCGATACAATTTTTTTTCGAATCGAGTTTTTATAAATATTTTTTTTTTTAAACTGTCCCACAGTTTTAAGAAAAAAAATTAAAAAAAATTCATTTAGTTAAAGCCATTTGTTTGGTTTTTGATTTTCTCAAAAACGGTAAAACCGATTCCATCATTTTTGTATGCTAAAGCTCCCCAGTTTGTGCATTCAAATTTTGAAACAATTTTTTTTTTTGGATTTTCAAAAAAATTTTCAAATTTTTTTTTCTAAACTCAATATGCTCGATTTTCTAAAGACTTGATAAATAAAAGTGAGAAAAAAAAAGTTAATTTTACCTAAAACTAACGGTACCCTCCATACAAATGTTAAAAAATGGTTTTCGAAAATCGTATTTTTCTCGAAAACGGTTCCGAGAATTCTGCTAATTTTTTTTCCATTCAATTATTTCTTACATTATCTTATTTAATAAAAAAAATTTTAAATCAAGATATGTATTACTGAATGTGCCTACAATAGAACGAATTTTGAATTTCTCATTATTTGCATACCGGATTTTGATGAATTTTTTTTATAGAGAAGCTCCTAAGAAGTTTAAAAAATATTGCATTTCAAAACTTAAAAAAAAAATATTTTTAAAATTTTTGAAAAAAAAAATTTTTTTTTTTTTGGAAAATTCGATATCTCAAAAACTGCTCAATATTTTTTTTTGAAATTTTATTTTTATTCGTACAATAATTAAAACTTTATGTTGGCGTACCAATTTTTTTCTCAAAATTGTTTTAAAAAAATTGTATATAAAAATTTATTTTTATAAGAAACCATATTTGCATAGCGTTCGGTTTTTATCTCTTACTACTATTTAAAAACTGAATTTTAATTTTTTGAGAGGTTTTCTCTAATAACATTCGTTCTCAAAATTCCTAGTCTAATACATAGGAGCAAGTTCGTGCGTCTCAGTCGTGCATTTTATTTTGTTGCCGACAATACTCTCAGCTTCTCATATTTGTTTCCTGATGCATGTCCTTGGGCTTTGGATGTGGATTTTGAAGGGTAGGGTATGATAAGCTCATTAAATTCTGAAATTCTGATCTCGATAGCATTGTCAAATTGGTAACCATAAACCGCTTAGAATTTAATGTTTCAAAAACTCAATGCTGTCTTCTGTCGTTAAAGCGCAACCATCCGCCCATTCCCCTATCCATGAGTGGCACTTGCATTGAAGAAACCGAACAGCTCTCAGTTCTAGGTATGTGCGTCACAGGCCACCTTGTTTGGAATGACCATTTATTCGACGTCGCCAAAAACGCTGCTAAGTGCTCGGGTTTCCTTCGACGCTGCAAAAAATTTATTACCCCTTTTAATCTGGCAGTAATCTATATTCGTCCCAAGATCGAGTACAATTCCCATATTTTGACAGTTGCTCCAATAACTCACTTGAGTCTTTTGGATAGAATTAAAAAAAAGCACTTTAAAAACGATAGGTAATAGAGGTACAACAGAAAAATTTGAAACTCTTAAGCACCTTCGCAATGTTTCTTGTCTTTCATTTTCTTATCGTTATTTTTATAAACAGTGTTCTAGAGATATAGCCAGTTGCATTCATCCACTTAAATAATTTAACTCGCACTTCAGGAAATGCCCATCAGTTTACCCTTTAGCTCAACTTCGGACGTACTGTTAAACTCAAAGATTCTTTCTTTAGCCGCACTACACGAATGTGGAATGCTTTACCCGGCTCTTTATTTACCTCCCATTATAATATTCAGATATTCAAAACAAAGCATTGTGTATCAGTATCTCCTTTTCAATCCTCTCCAACTTTCCTTAAACGCTCGCACTGTGCTCAAACATTTTAAGAGTAGTCATAATCCTTTTAGTGCGTGCAAAATTATAAAAAAAAAAAAAAGAATATGGTACTCAATGCACATCCCTGCTTTACTCCCATCTCCATTGAGACATTATCTGAAATAAGTTCAACTTCCCATACATTTCTCAACGAAGTTGCTGCCGCCATCTTAAAGTCCACAACAAACAGTGACTTTCTCCGGATGCATTGTACTTTGGTAGATCTCGTGTGGATTGTGATCGCCCAAATTCGACAATTTTTCTTGTTGACGAAACCATTCATCGAAAAATGTACCTCTCCGCTGAATATAATTTTTTGATTAAATTGAGGTCAACTTCCAACTGCTCGAACAGAAGATCCGCTTTCATAAAACAATTAAATCGGTTGCACATGTTATTAAATGTCATTAGTCTCCACGTTCAGTTGGCAAGATAGACTTAATAAATGACAGCCAATTTGACAGATGTACTTTCAACAGTATGGCCGCGATCACTTGTCAAAGTTGGGAAATACCTTTATTAGGAAAAGCACTCTCATCACCTCAGTCATATAGTGTCCTGGATCACCTGAATGCCACTTAGATGAAAGACAAAAATCCTGGACAGGCAAATATCGCTCAAAAAAGGATCTCAAAGTGAAACTGCCGACTGCCACGAATACCCAAATGACTAACTGAAGATACATACTCGTACATTCCTGCCAACATCGGAACTCTAAAGTGTCAATTTAAGTAATGATATGAAATGGCCCTATAAAATTTGATCAAGCTCATCCTTGGATATCAAAATATCTTGCAAAAAGGTAAAACACTATTACATCTCAGGGCACACCTCATTCTAACACACCAAAATGCATTTTCTAGTTTTCCATCTTTTTTTTGTTCCTCTTTTGTTTTAATAAAGCCCTTCAAAGCAGCTGTTAAATACGGCATGCTATTTTACATGTAGCATGTTTCCAGCTAACCTCCCTAGCTTTGGGTACTCTATTAAAAAAAAAAAATACAAAAAAAATAATAATAATAAAAATACCCCATGCATGAACACGATTGTTAGATTTGCCAAGCCAACATATGCCTCATACATCCCCAGCGTTCTATTGACAGGAAGCAAGCAAACTATACAACCTACAGCCATCCATCCACTCTTCCCAACTATCGTGGGTATAATAATTCACCATCATAAGACCGGAACGACCATAGAATTCTGCAGTATTTCAAAGTTTTGTCACGTAGATATATAGATGCTGAGGTTTTTCTAAAACCTAAATTTGAATTGTTTACGAGAGCATAACTAGTTAAGCTAACATCAAAAAAGCCACCAGAGCATGTTCCGTATACACAGTGGCTATTTATGAAGCAAAAAGGGTTGTCAATACGTGAGATTCATTTCTACAATATCCTTCCGAAATGTAGAACGACCAAAAACAACAACAACAAAAAACACAATTCCAAGTTCTCCACTCCCTGGGCCTGATCTTTCTTGGTTAGATACTGTGTACACCTGACAGAGGGCGCTCCCCTCAATTTAAACTTGTATTTCACTGGTTAAGGTAATTATTTACATCCTTGAATGTGGTAGGGGAGAGGTGCAGTGGAACTGGTCCTACCACAAACACATCGTCCGCAACAATTCGTCTAAGCATTCAAACACATGGTGTGCGCCCGCAAAAAAAAATTAACAAAAAACTTTTGCAATGATTTATTTTAATAATTTCCACTGAATTTTGTGTTGCGGAAAGAAAACACCAGGAGGCAGGACCTTGCATTGGGGGAGCGAGGACGATATTGATGTCGTCGTCGGTTGTCGTCTTCATTTTCGATTGTTCGTCGTGATGACGAAAAACCATGGAGACCATGAGAAAAGTGCCTGGGCTTTTCATGAGTTGTATTATGGGTAAATACCACCAGATACCACATTATGATGTTCACGGGATAGCGTCTCTATTATGGCAACCACACACAACCATCTGGTGGTTTATTTCTCATCACTTATGCCACAATTTGCCTGCTCCTTCCCCAATTGTTGCCATATCACCCACCGCCCTTAACAAGACCGACATCTTCATTCTCACTTGCAGCAACCACGATGAACGATTTGGATGGATGGATGAATGGTAGATGGACAGGACAGTTGTGCATGACGATGATGATGTTACCGCCGCCACCTATCTGGCCCCACTCCTTAAATCAACTTAAACTCTCAAATATGAATGTGGTTTCCCTGCTGATGGGTTGAGTGTGCTCTGCATGTCCTAAACCATTGGACCCGTTCATAACCCTTCCGATAGAAGCCATGAGTAGCATTTGAGAGGAGATTATGTCACGTTGACAAAAGATGCTGACGACGACGACAATGGCAGCAGCTTGGAATACTATATTTATGAGAGATATACAAAATATGGAGCATAGTTTTGGCTAAAGGGGAAATTGTTGCGGTCTTCGGTCTACCGATATGCTTCAATTAGCTTTGCTTTCTTAATGCTAATGGATCTGATAAAATTATTTGATTGTAGGAAGATTGCTGGCTGGTATTATTTTACTGGGTCTACTTAAGTCTGGAATTTTCGAAATAAAATATAGGTATGTGTCAACATTTGCGTCTGATGTGGTTTCAGGGATAGGTTTTTGAAAAAGGATGACAAAATTACTTCACCGATATTGGAAGACTTGTTGTCATACGATGTGTCATAGGACTTATCATAAGGCTTTTGAAAAAGAGTTCTTTACGAAGATGGTTCGACATTCCTTATGATGCAAACATTGGATTTGAGGTTTTAGCCGAATGCGGAAGAATTTTCCAGCAGTTTCATCTTCCAGTTCAACCGAACTACTAGAGTTTCACCTCCGGAAGAAATCTTAAGGAACCTGCCCTTTGTACAATGTAAAATTTCTGCTCGACAACTTCAATACTATAGTCGGAAAGGATGGCATATTCAAAGAATTGAACCGTTGACACAACCTCCGTGAAACGTTTTGGACACACTCAGAAAACTGATCGGTTAAAAACAACATAGAACTAGTGTAAAATTAAACAAGTAAAACTGCTTATCTTCAACCGAGACTTCTTTTTTACAACCTTTAAACTTATCGAGTAGTCCAGGTAGGTAGCTAGAAATGGCGACCACTGGCAGTCTAGCCTTGGGGCCCAATTAGTTCTGAATTGCGCCATTTTGATACCATAACTTATAGGTATATATGGAATTGATACGGAAATTTTCACGGATTCATCCAGTTTGGATCATGTAGGTTTTGACGTCTCTTATTGTGTGTTTGCATTTGTACAATCATCCGTTGATTGGATCACTCAATCAACCGGACCACTACACTCATCCAACACCATCGATATTGTGCTAAGATAGACAGCCAGTTGTCTGGTGCAGGAAAAGTACCAAATCAGATTGAGTGATCATCCGGCCCTAGTACCGTAAACTTCCGCCGAAGCCCTCAGTCCGGTATCTCGGGATATAAAGAATCAAACAGGGAGCATGAACGGTAGAAGGAACAGTGATCTCTGGCCCTAGCACCGTAAACTTCCGTCAAAGCCCTCAGTCCGTAAGCACGGAATGTAAAGAATCAAACAGGGAGCACGACACAGAAATAACCGAAGTTCGTCCAAGAGCCATTTCGTCACGTTGAGAACAGAAATCAAGTCTTTGATCTTCATTTCCGAAAGTTCGTCAATGTCGTCAAAAAATACCCTTCTCAATGATTGTGCGCTACATTTTACCGGAGCAGGGCATTTGCAGAGGAATTAGAGGGCTGTTTCCTTTTCCCGATGGTCCGCACAGCTGTAACAGTGAGTTGTGAGGAATGCCTAGCTCCGCTGCATGCTCTCCTATTGGCCAATGTTACCTATAGCTACCTATAGCGGGTTAGCTACTATCTTGGCCATGTCTTGAATGAGTCCCTTCCGTTCCTGCTAAAACGCTTACAGGTATTGTTCAGAGTTGTAAGTCACTAGGATCAGGATCTCTACAAGCCCTTACATCTTCTAATTTATTTAATTTTTTCTTATTGACTTTTGCTTGATTCGATTATTCACTGCTTAAATAGCACTAAGACTTCTCAAGAGTGCTTGTACGGCTAGCTCAACTTTCCTGCCTGGGCGAAACGCGTTTGGACTAAAGATAAAAAAAAAAAAACTTTTAAAATCAAAAGATACCTTAATACCTATTTAGAATGTAAACTAAAAGGTTTTCGAATAGGGAATTTCAATTTTTGACAAGTAACAGCGGCCCTATCTTTCTAGCTACATATGTCAAATTTGCTGTCAAAAATCAAAAAATAATATTTTTTCGAGTTTGAAAAAAATTGATACATTGTTGGAAAGATCTATTAATGCTCTACAAAGTTTTGAAAATTGCGACCTCTTGCGATCCTGGGTTGCGGAAATATCTCCAACCGAAGACTTTTATTAGTATTTTGGTTTAGATTAATATTAAGCTCTAAATTCACTTTGAATAGAATTATTTCAAGAACCAGACTTCACCGAAGGTTTTGGCTTTCAATAGATAGATGTTATGATTTCTGAAAACTACAAACCTTTGCAAGACTTGATTTCGGAAATATCGCCATCAGAATCAGATTTAGCGTTGGGTTGAAATGCAGTTGAATCACTTTGGGAAGACATATTCGACAACCAGACTTTGGAGAGTTTTCTAGTTTTCACCTGTGGATAGCTCTTAAAAAGTTAACATAGGATTGTTTAAGTCGCAACCTCTTACAAGGCCTGGTTTCCTAGATAAAGCTAACCAAGGAGTTTTTTGGGTAGTGAAGGGTCGAAAATCAGCATAATCACTTTGGATGGCAATAGTTCGACAAGCAGACCATGCCGACGCTTTCGGCTTGCATGTGTATATAAAAATTGAAGAGACCTTTCTTTTGGTGTATGTCTCGATGAGCTCAAGAAACACTGGTTAGGTTAGGTTAGGTAAAGGTGGCTGCTGACCGGAAAAAACCAAAACACTTAGACCAATATTTGGTCCGTTGTGATACCACAAGGATTTCAAAAATCATCCTTACTCGTTAAAACCATTTTGAGCTAAAAATGAAGCGTTTGAGACAGTGAATGTCGGAATTATTTAGATCACTAGGATCGTTATAGTAGTAGTCTCCCAAGTGGAGTCTATGTCTTTGCGCTAGGGCAGGACAAGAACATAGAAGGTGAGGAACTGATTCCTCTTCTTCTTCATCTATGCAGCTTCTGCAAAAATCATTTGCAGGAACTCCAAGACGGAAAGCATGTCTTCCTATTAGGCAGTGTCCAGTAAGGACACCCATAGCGGAGCTAATATGCAATCTACCAATAGAAATTAGTTGTTTTGAGCGTTTAGCATCAAACAATGGCCAAATCAGTTTAGAAGACCGGCAAGTTGGGGTGCTGGTCCATCTGTGGTTAGCTTTCTTCATGGTATCATTTTTTTAGCATAAGTTTACAAGTAGCTAGGGGTATACCGATGTTCGATTTGCTATCCAACAAAGGTAATATTGTTCCGTTTTTTGCAAGTTCGTCGGCTTTACAATTTCCTGGAATGTCTCTATGCCCCGGCACCCATGTAAGGTGAATGTTAAACTGTTTTGACATCTCCACCAGAGATGATCGACAATTTTGGGCTGTTAGTGAGTTAATGGAGACAGAGTCCAGTGACTTTATGGCAGCTTGACTGTCTGAGAAAATACGTATATCAGTAGTCGATATAAAGATTTCTTTGAGCCAAGAGAGGACTTTTTTTACTGCTAGAAGCTCTGCCTGGAATACGTTACAGTGATTGGGAAGTCGAAGAAACACTGGAACAAATTTTTAATTTTCTAGATGATTTTTTTTTTCAAACACCTCAATTAACTCATTTTTCGAGTATCACATCCATGAAAAGGTCTATCAATTTTCTATTTAGCACTGAAAAGTGTAACCCCTTCCAAGCCTTGGTTGGGGTAGTATCTCCATCCGAAAACTTTACTTCGTTTGGACCTATATTCAGTTTTAAAGTCTCTTTGGATGAAAATATCTCGAGAACCACACATTAGAGAAGTTCCGGAATAAGGTACAGTGAAACCTTAGCATGAACGTTTTGAATTATAAATTCTTACTGCTATATCTTACAATTAATATTTGCGTTTAATAAATCCCAACCAGACAAGTCGGGTGTTGCTAGTTTACAGCACTTTAGGGTCCTTAGATTTCCTATTATCGGATTTTAACTAGCTCAACAAAATTGTTTCTCTTGGCTACCAATGGCTTTAGACGGCTCATCAACAGTGATTCCACTATCCGAGACACGTTGGACTTCAATAGTTTTCTATCCCAAGCACGGTGCTCACAGTCATCTGGGCTAAATGCTATAGGAACCATGATGGATTGGTCTTCAGGCCAGAGGTTCAGTCTTTCTTCTTACCATGAACGTAGTACTGGACTCGAAGATTTTCTTGGCTCTTTAATCGCTATAAAGGGTTCTATTATGGAACGTTATATTGCCCTCGCTTACCCTACGGACGATCTACTTCAGAACGAGATTGAAGAAGTCACATGACACCATATCTTCTTGCTGATGTCCGGAATTGTTTGGAGATGCTTTTCTCTTGCTCCGCGTTGCACCGCATTTTAAAATGTCACACTACACAACTGTATCAATGTTTCTGGAATTCAAGGTTTGGACATTGCCATATAAAACTCTTGAGAATGAGTGCTTCCTATGGACCTTTAAAAGGCGGGATGCTGAAGTGAAAATCATTGGTTTTTCCCAAGGATTGTCTAAATGCAAAGATTTGATCTGTGGTCAATCTGGTAACTGCTAATATATAAATATAGACATCCCGGATAATATGTGATATTTAGCAGGGATATGCATCAATGGCTTTTAAAGGACTTAAGATTGCCTGTTTTGAAGAAAGTATATATATGGAGCTGGTAGTCCAGTCATCAGGCATGCATTCTTTCACCGACGAGTGGTTGATGATTTGATGGATGGACCTTCACAAAATATTAGCACTGTGATTGAAAAGCCCACTACTAAGCCATTATTTTTGTTGCTTTTCTTCTTAAGGTTTTTCCTAAAAGTTTAGTTTGTATTTAGCCTAATAAAGGGGTGTGTTCCCAACCCCAAAAATTATTTCTAATTATAAGTCCTACAATTTGGAAGAGGAAACTGATTATGCATTGACTGGAAATTAGTCTTGCCCTATTATTCACTCGTCATGATGCCTTTGAAGCAGCTGTTGGAAATGCTCCTGGAATACGGGTGCATCTACAATTCTTAGATTGCTTATTCCGAAGAGTGTGCGTTCCGGTCTTAAAACCAGCAGCAAGTTGCTTAGATTTTTTATAAAACCACTGTATTTTGCTTGGATAGCAAATTTGTTCCGAGAGACTTCTTTCTACTCACGATATTTTTCTCCTCTCACTGCTCGATACTCTTCTCTCGCTGCATCATTTTTGGACCTTTCTCTGGTGTTGCTTGGTATCGGCTCCCTCTTTGATTATATCACAAATAAGAGACCACTGATTGTTGGTTTATGTGCTAGGTATGTGAATTAAAAGTGAAAAACCTCTTGATCACTTGCTCTCTGTAGCCTCTGAAAACTTAAGGGTAAGCTAAGGCGTCCAATAGCGAACTTCTGCTTAAGCCTTTTTTCGTTGCTCAGTTCAGCTATAAATTTTGATACTTAAGATGATTTATTGACCAATTTGGAATTTATAAGTTGAGTGGAATCGATTTATAATCTTTCCTTCGTCTTTTTTGGTCACTGTAATATTGGCAATGAAACAACCATGTTACATTGACTTTCCCGACGTTTCGGCAGGGTTTGCTGCCTTTTTCAGGGGAACTTTAAAATAATAAATTTTGATGCAAATACGAAATTATCCGAGATTCACCAGAATTCCAGAAGCACCAGATTTCTGTATGTATCCTCAGCCTAGGAAATCTCTTGGCAGTCGAAGACCGGTGTAGATTGGGGTTTTGTCCAGGTTGTGATTACCAAATAATCCGCTTAAGCTATCCTCCTTTCCGAGCTTCCGCAGCTGGAGCCGTAGACGCGAGCCGCCCATATACTATGAGGCTTAATAAGAATGGTCATTCGTGCAATACTATTCACAATACATAAACACGTTGCATCATACAAATTATTATTTTTATTTCGATACAATTTAGTTCACACTCATTTTCTAAACGAAATATCCATCAGAGGACCAACTCCAACACAGGAAACTCACCTATTCAATCCGTGTTTACGTCATCTCATAACAGACGAAAGTTAACTTAATTTGGTCATTTGATAGTTCGAACAGTTCTATCTTCAGACTTTCCCCAACCCGTGGTAGAGTCTGTGGTTACTGTTCCGAAAGAAACCAGGGGCGTAGTGTCTCCTGATCTGATGCAAGCCAGGGCATTATACCTGCTGATCTATAAGTGCGAAAGCCTCCTGTTCCGCCGATCTCTCATTATCTTATATTTCTTTTTATCTGCACACTGTAAATAACAGGAAATCAGGATACGCTGAAACCGGATTAATAGAGAACCCAATATTGATTCGGGAATTCGGGAAACTTATAATTTGTTACATATAGTTTAAAAGAGTTGTATTTAAATAAATATTTTGTTGTAAGGTTCCAAGACCTTTCCAACTGAAGTTTCGTGTTTTTAATTCAGAACGACCCTGGCTATCCGACGAGCAGAACCTCGGCTCGAAAGCAAATACTCGTAGCACATCACAGCTTATGTTTTGGAACATTTCATCGATGTGGATTACAACACCTGAGTTCGCTTTAACCTGTCGAATATGTAACATTTTAGTAGCCAACTAAAGCTCAGTTTTTTTTTCTGTCACAGTAGTCATTGTTACATTCTCTAAGTATATGAACAAGCTGTTTTCATGGTTATAATTTCTTGGGAATCTAAGGTGATGGAAAACCATTCTTATGATAATTCAACTTCCTGATCTATGCAAGATTGCAAAAGTGTTTTGCTTCTACGAAAAATGCAAACGGGAACGAATTCAGATTCATTTTAATCCTGCCATTTTTACCAAAAGCACTCCAAGTAGTTCTGCAAAAAAAAGTTTTCGAGACAAACACAGCTGCATCACAGCTCTATTAAATGTAACTGATGATATTAGACTTCTCTAGTGTCACTTGATTATTCAAAAGCATATGATATAGTCAACCGCTTAAACCTCTGCACGGCAATTTTATTTCTCAACTACTCGAAAAAGTTGATGTATTCCGAATTGACAAGTCGAAAACAAGCTAAAAACTATCTGATATTCTGCACAACCTTTCTGGTGTTCCTCTAGGTTCGATACTAGGTCCTCTTCTGTTTACATTGTATGACGGCGCGGCGGTCGGATAAGTACTTAGCCAGTCCACCCAATTGGTGCCAGTATCGTCTAGTACATTCTCTTAAACGGCTTCTGTCAAAGTTTCAGCCGATTCGGACTCGTAGTTTTGTTTTGACCACGTGTGAAAGCCTGCTTGTCTGCGAATTTCAGAAAAATGGAAAAACAGCAATATCGGTCGGTAAGTCGATTCTTGTTTTTAGAAGGGAAATCACGCAGCGAAATCAAAGAGCGCTTGGATGCTGTATACAGTGACTCTTCTCCTTTGATTCCGACCGTCGAAAATTGGTATAACGAGTTTAAACGTGGTCAACTCGTCCAAGTGACCCGAAAATGGCTACTACGGAGGATAACGTGTCAAAAGTTCACAACCTCGTATTGGCAGACTGCCGGTTGAAGGTGCGCGAAATATCTGAAACAGTTGGCATCTTAAAAGACCGCGTGGGGCACGAGAAAGCTGTCGGCGCGATGGGTGCCGCGTTTGCTCACTCCGCACAACAAGCGCTGAGACCCACTTCTGAGCAGTGTTTGAAGCTGTTTAAGCGCAATCCGAAGGAGTTTCTGCGTCGTTTCGTGACTGTCGACGAAACATGGATCGACTCATACACACCAGAGACCAAGGAACAGTCGAAACAGTGGACTTATTTTTCCGATGCGTTAAAGAAGTTGGAGCATCACTGGATCAAGTGTATCGAGCTAAAAGAAGACTTTGTTCAGAAATAAATCGCCACTTTTCCAAAAAAAAAATCTTTTTCTGCTGTAGGCTAAGTACTTATCGGACCACTCTTGTATGTTACTGAACACCCATCTATTATTGAGAATTGCCCTTTTCAAATGTATGCAAACGACGCACGTTCAAGTGTATTTTAGCTGTCCTCTCGATCTTATTGAGCATGGTGCCTCATTCCTACTTTCCTTCGATTTATTTAAGCAATGTTCCCATCGAATTCGTTGCAAAATGCAAGAAATCTTGGCATGACGTTTAATCGCTATTTAACTTGAGATAACCCTGTAAATTAGCTTAATAAGATATTATATCTTACAGCTTTAAGCATTCTCATGTAAATAAATAAATACATAAAATCTGTTAGTTGAATACAATAAATTCATCTCTATGCAACTTCTAGAAGCCGAGTGTCTATATGCTACCACATGGTTCATTGTTCCAATTAAACTAACCAAAATGCTACACCAAACAAAAGGTTTAGACTAAAATACACAGTAATTTACAAGCAAACTTTGGCAAAAAATATGAAATTCTATCGCCAATTCCCTATTGAATAGCTCTTGGTGTACCTATCTATCAACACCATTTTATTGTTCGAAAATTCCCCCGAGTTATTTGCGCAGAGTAAATTTCCAAAATATACAATTTTTTGCTCGTTTTTTTTTTTTTTTTTTTTATGATGGCATGCCGCTATGCAACGCACGTCCAAAGGGTTATAACAAGGCCCACAGCCACAAGGATGGTAGGTACGAGTATATGGAAGTGGATTGTCGGTATTAACGAAATGATATTGTTTTAATTACTAAACAGGATGTTGTTCCACAATGGCGTACTAATTAGATGGGCAGTGCGTTGAAGTGGGGGTGTACACACACACAAAATAGTACAATTTAATTTTATAATATTATTATTTTAATTATTATTGAGGTGTGATGTACATCATTAGGGGCTTCATTCAATTGGGCTATTAGAACAGTAATTTTCTACTGGTTTAGGTAGTTAAAAAAAAAATAGTACGTAAAATTGGGTTTTAATCTGTTAATTAATTTTGTTCATAGAAATTTGAATAAACTGTGCCTGGAGGGTGTTGAGCTATGCAAATTAAACTATAAACGAGTATGGAAGTATTGTTAATTTAGAAAATCAATTATTGAGTTTTCTGTATAGAATTGAAATTATGTGTTTATGTAGTTAATGTAGTTCAAATTTGTAATTTTGATTGTTTTTGACAGTTTCGAACTCGAGTCTGATGGTGACATGACATTTCATTTAAAATTATCATAAAATAATAAAAATTAGAGTCGCATGATGAAAAAAGTATTAAATTAATTATTTTTTGTTTAACTTTTATATTATATGAGCTGAGGGAGAGTATTGAAATGGGGATTTTGAATTCTGGTTACGAATATTAAAAACAATTTTCTAGGGCCATTTTGAAGTATTATTTGTTTAAAATTTAAATTTTCAGAAAATTGATTTATTCACGATATAGGACCTGAATTGCTTTCTTGTTCTTTGATTAATTCTAAAACTTGAACAAACGGGTTTTTCTGTATATAGACCGAGAGCCCACAGCAATTTTTGGGTGTGATTGATAACAAAAAATAATTAGCATAATTGGATAGGCCTTTTATAGTCCTTTTGGATACAAAATTTGCAATAACTTAAAAATGAACAGCTAAGTACCCTGATTGCAAATATCGAGGTCCAAGACGTTTTGAAGTTGGCCTTCTTAGTGCAAGAAGTAGCCTATTCTTATCGCGTCTGGCAGGTGGAAGGCTGTCTGGTAAAACGTCTAGAACCTCGATATTTTCAATCGGGGGGCTTAACTCTACATTTTGGCAAAGTTGTTATCACAATTATTTGGACTTGGAAAGAACTGCATGTATGATGCACTATTATGCACTATTTCTCCCACTAGAGTATGCAAGACTTTCACATTTGTAAATAACTATAAAAGGCCTATCTAATTATGCTAATTATTTTTTGTTATCAATCACACCCAAAAATTGATGTGGGCTCTTAGTCTAATAGGGGCGATCAAAAATCAGCTTTCTATCAATCGTGACGGACGTTCTTTTGTTAAGCTAATTATGAAAAATAAAATGCACGACTGTGTCGCACGAACTTGCTCTTATGTAAAAGACTAAGAATATCAAGAATGAATGTTCATAGGCATAAAATTCATTTTTTAAATGAATAAAAACAACTCCTTTAGTATAGTTGGAGCTAAACACAGGATGTCATATGTTTTAAGCAAATATTAGTTTATGCAATAACAAAAATTATAAGTCCTTGTGGTTTCTTGCCCGGCAAAAATCCTCATTCAAACCCTCCAAGTGGGTGCCAGGTGGGCAATGATCACCACAGTAGTCCTGTGCGTTTTTGGCAGGATGGTGATTAGCTAAGGTTGAGTTGGGTCGCCAAATTGTTGTAACTCCTCAATAGTGCAACGTTCGGAAATCCAATTCAATCATAGTTTAGAGGTTCCTAATTTCAGTGGTGGTGTGAGCGTACTTTGTACGAAAACCGTGCCGAAGAATGGAAGGCTGGGGGATAAACCAGCCATTAACGAGCTCTTTCGGATGCTGTGGCAAGGTCCGTCATATTTTTGCCTTGCCCCGGTAAGCGGCTCTGCCGGGGCTGACCATCTTTCCGCTTTACTCGTGGGAATAAAATGAAAAAAAAAAGAAACTAATCGGAAAATTATCAGGAAAATTAATCGAGCCAGGGCTGACAACGCGGTCACATCTCCTGAAAAGGCTGTCGAGTCAACTCAGGGGTGCGAACGGGTTGTAAACCCTGTGGTTGCTACTAGTGGCGGGAATCCTTTTCCCTCTACTAGCCGCAACCTCTACATAAAGGAACTACCCGTCAGTGGTACAGCTGTGACGCTCGGCTGTCCCAAGGGCGGTGATTCCGCATCACACACCATCCCCGCTCCTGCTAGGACGTCGCAAGCGACCCCAAGAAGCGACACTCCATCCGGAGAGGCAAAATCTACGACATGTGGAAATGACTCAAAGAATGAGGGCGCACCCCGATTGGTATCGATAGCGATTAAATCTGGAGGTGGATCCACAACTGTGTCACACGGACATAGTTCTGGGTCGACCAGAAAGAGGTCCATGAAGGCACAGGCCAGTCGAGATCAACGTAATGCTGCGCGGATTCTGGCCGCAGTCGGTGTCATACCGGCGGCGGAGAGAACCCCGGAGCAAACGCGAAAACTCGAGTGGGCTAGTGGCTTTCTTAGTAGTAACACCAAACCGACCTGCAGCGACTCAACGTCAAAGCGCAATAGGTCTCTTGAGGGCGACAAGCCTGAAGCGAAAAGGCAGAAAGTGCATTCCAGCAGCACAAAAGTCTTCAATAAAGATCTTTCTTTTAGAGACGCGCTCAAAGACAAGATCATAGTCGCGGTCATTGACAGAAGTCATGTGGATGGTAACATCTCTCATGATCAATGGGCAGACGTCAAGGCTCACCTTGGTTTCAGATTTCTATCTGTCATCGAGGAGAATCCGGGGCCTCTCCCAGACACAGCCGATGCAGGATGGTACCAAAATCGTATCAAACTCATCGCCTGTGGTGATCAGAGATCTTTCGATCTATACAGGGCTGCTGTCAATGGCTTGCCAGAAGTCTGGCCGGGTGCCAAGCTCGAAGTTGTTACAAGGGAGAACATCCCTTGCCGACCAAGAGCACGTATAATGGTCCCGGCTCTACATAACTGCCCAAATATGATTTTGAAATTAATCAAAACCAGCAATCCAAGCCTGCCTACTCACGACTGGAAAGTCCCAAAGGTTGAGAAGGAGACAGTGGGTCGCTATAGATCAGCTCTCTTGGTGATTAATAGGGAATCGCTGGCTCCACTGGCCGCGACCGAAGGCGTGATTAGGTATGGCTTCGACGAAGTCACAGTTCGCATCTATAAAAAAGATGAAGATCCGCTAAACGCGCCCCCCACAGAAGCCCCTTCAGCGGAAGGAAACGCTTCACAACCTCAAATAATGGAGGTCGATGCAACACCACACGAGGAACCACCGATCTCCAAAGCCCCGAACAAGCCATCCGACGTGGAGGCTAATTCTATAGTCGACAGCAATTCCGACATGGATACTGAAGACTCGACATTAGGCATCACTCTGAGTGAGGAAACCCTACTTCATTCCTCCTCAGACGATGAAAACGCCGATAAAACAGTGGTGGAGGTTGATCTGGCTAAAAGTAGCAATGCTGCGATTAGTTCAGATTAATCTCCATCACGCCATCATGGCCACAAATAACCTGGTACTCCGACTGCATAACAACAAAGAAGACATTGTGTTGATACAGGAGCCGTGGGTCTCAAACTCCATCATCAGAGGCCTCAGGACTCCTGGTTATATTCTATTATATGCATCGGAGAAAGGTGAACCAAGGTCATGCATATTAGTAAAAAAAGACTTAAATGTATTTTTACTCCCCAATTACAGCGACAAGGACACTACCACCGCTGTCCTAACAACGGATAAAGCCACCTACTGGCTCATATCCTCCTACCTTGGCCACGACAGCCCAGTTCCAGGAAACACCTTAAGGAAGGCAATTGCGGACGCGCAATCGAAGAAAGTGGGTCTCCTAATCGGTATGGACGCTAACGCCCATCACACGGTATGGGGTAGCTCTGACATAAATGAGAGAGGTGAGTCCTTATTTGATTACATACTAAGCACTAATCTACTCATTAATAATATTGGTAATGAACCTACATTTGTAACCAAGAACAGGAAAGAGGTACTTGATATTACACTTACCTCTGACTCGATCCATAACCTGATTTCAAACTGGCATGTCTCAAAAGAGAATTCCTACTCTGATCACCGATACATTCAGTTTGATCTCAGTGATGTGGCAAATATATCTACGGGATTTCGCAATCACCGTAACACTAACTGGGAACGATATAGGGAGGTACTAGCACAACTGCTTGACCACAACCTTCTTAAAAGCTCCTCCACCAAAGATGAACTAGACCTCTCGGTAAATCATCTCACCGAAGCCTTCAACGAATCAATGAGGACTTCATGCCCTATTACCATTGTAAAGGGTAAAAAGAAACCACAATGGTGGCACAAAGATCTAGAACCATTCAGGAAGAGCTGTCGCAAACTCTTCAATAGATCTAAATACACTAGGTCCCCCTCTGATTGGGACTTATATAAACAAGCTCTAAGGCAATATAAGAAAGAATTAAGGAAGAGCAAGAGGTCTTCTTGGAAAAACTTCTGTGGTAAAATAGAAAATACTTCAGAAGCCTCAAGACTCAGGAAAATTCTCTCAAAAAGTCCGACTATACCCAGTGCATTAATGACTGAAGCGAGCACGTGGACTACCACAGATGAAGAATCTCTTAATCTGTTATTAGACACCCACTTTCCGGGTAGCTCTAGCATACTTTACGACTTAACATCAGAGTCTCAAACCGCTACTAGCGACACAGTTGATCTAATAACGCGGGAAAAACTGCAATGGGCTGTAGATAGCTTTGATCCATATAAATCTCCAGGACCAGACGGAATCATTCCAGCCGAATTACAAAAATGCTCTGACATGATCATTCCACCATTGGAAATCATTCTGTCAAGCTGTGTAAGGTTGAGATATATTCCTAAAGCCTGGAGAATGGCAAAAGTAGTCTTCATTCCTAAAGCAGGGAAACCCTCTAACGTTAACCCTAAAGATCTACGACCAATCAGCCTATCATCCTTCCTTCTTAAAACCTTGGAAAGATTGATTGAAATTCACATCAGACATAACTTAAAACCATGTCTCATTTCCACAGCTCAACATGCGTACTCTAAGGGAAAATCAGTAGAAACAGCACTTCATTCGCTGGTACGTGGTATTGAATATTCCCTCAAATACAAAGAATATAACCTAGTAGCTTTCCTAGATATCGAAGGAGCTTTCAACAACGTCAGCTACCAGGCGATCACAACAGCAATGAACAAGCTGAAATTAGAGAAATCACTCATAGAACTTATAAGTCTCATGCTCCGAAGCAGGACTATAACTTCCAGCATGAGAAGTTTTACTACCACCAGATCGGTGAATCGAGGTACCCCCCAAGGTGGGGTCCTTTCGCCTCTCTTATGGAACATGGTAGTAAACGAACTACTAACATCAATGGAAGCAGAGGGTTTCAAGGTGATTGCTTATGCTGACGACGTTGCAATATCTGTATCTGGGAAACATCCCCAAGTTCTCTCAGAACTCCTACAAAATGCCTTAAATAGGCTAACAAAGTGGGCTAAGCAATGTGGCTTGGACGTCAATCCACATAAAACAGAATTAGTACTCTTTACGAGAAGATACAAAATTCCTCAGTTTAATCCACCCAAGATTAAAGGAATACCATTAAGCTTTTCCGATCAAGCCAAATATTTAGGCCTCATTTTAGACAAAAAACTAAATTGGAAGGCAAATATTGATGAAAGAGTAAAAAAGGCTACCGTAGCGCTTTTTACTTGTAAAAAGGCAATAGGTTCAAAATGGGGCTTCTCCCCAAAAATAACCCACTGGCTATACACCTCGGTAATCAGACCGATACTCATTTATGGAGTTGTCGTATGGTGGACCGCACTGGACAAGATGGTAAATCTAAATAAACTCATCAAAGTCCAGCGGTCAGCAGGTATGTGCATCACAGGAGCACTTCGTTCAACACCAACAGCAGCCCTGGAAGTGCTTTTAAACCTTACACCTCTTGACATCTTCTCCAAAATGGTGGCAGCCAACTCATGCGTGAGACTTAAAGCCACCTCTCAATGGATCAGTAACAATACTGGTCATACAACTATTTTAGACAATTTCAGATCTATCCCAGATCGCTTAGACTATACCACCCCAAAAATGGTATTCGAAAACAGCTTCCTTGTTTCCATCCCCTCAAGATCGTCTTGGGAAGAAGAGAGACCCCTGGAAGACAATGCGGTACACTTCTATACAGACGGTTCAAAGACCGATTACGGCGTTGGAAGTGGCATCTATTCGGAACAACTGAATCTTAGTCTTTCATATAGACTTCCTAATCAATGTAGTGTATTCCAGGCAGAAGTAATGGCGATCAAAGAGGCTAAAAGAAAACGTTATATCTTGCAAGGATATACGAATCTTCTCGGACAGCCAGGCAGCTCTCAAATCTCTCGCGTCTGTCTCCACAAACTCTCTAATAGTCCACGACTGTCGATCATCTCTGAATGAGATGGCAGAACAGTTTAATATTCACCTTATTTGGGTGCCGGGCCACAGAGACATTCCGGGAAATTGCAAAGCTGATGAGCTCGCCAAAAACGGAACACTTCTGCCTACTGTTAGACAAAAACATAACATAGGAACACCACTTGCTACATGCAAATATCTTCTCAAACAATATGCTCTAGAATCAACAAATGCTAGATGGTCACAGGGTACCACCTGCCTGGCAACTAAACAAATATGGCCAAGCATAGACCTAAAACGGTCAAAAGGCTTGATCTCCCTGAGCAGACAAAATATAAGCTCTACAATCGGAGTTATAACAGGACACTGCCTCATAGGTAGACATGCTTTGAGGCTAGGAGTCTACACAAATGACTTCTGTAGAAGCTGCATGGACGAGGAGGAAGAGGAAACAGTCCAACACCTTCTATGTACATGTCCAGCACTCTCCAATAGAAGGAATAACTATCTCGGTAATCCCTTCTTCGATAATACCAGTGAACTGGCAACGATCGACACAAAATGTCTCTCTAACTTCATTAAAAGCACGAAATGGTTTGTTTAAATTCATTACTCTCCCATGAGTAACTTCTTTAGTGGTATCACAACGGATCCTTGAGGTCTAAGTGAGTCAACAACAACTAGACAGCCACTCCAACCTAACCTAACCTTGTGGTTTCTTAAAACAGTACGCTTTTATATACAAAATTTTTAAAACATTTTTAAGAAGAAATTTTGGTACGCCAACTTAAAGTTTTTAATATTATTTTCAAAAAAAATATCGAGCCGTTTTTTGAGATATCGAATTTTCAAAAAAAATATATTTTTTTCGAAAATTCAAAAAATATTTTTTTCAAAGTTTGTGATGCTTTTTTTTTTGTTTTCAGCTGAGGTAGGTTAGCGGGGTCAAGGGTCAACCGAAGAAAGCAGTAAAACTCGACCAATGGAGAGTTCAAAGCTCCAGTTCCAATTTTTGTTTATTCAATATTTATAAGCAGGCTAGCAAAGTATTTCATATACTTTAACAATATTCACGGCCCTACAATACGATAACACGAGTATTTCATATAAATTAACGGCGGTTTCGGAGAGGCGGTTCAGACAGCGAAGATTGGGATAGAGTCCCTAGTCTGAGTGGAGGAGGAGAGCGGAGGGGGTATTAACGGCGGAAGCCAAAAGTTTCAAAGCTACTACCTGGTATGAGTGACCAGCAACCAGCAGTGTGCTTCTTATTGTTTTATTGAGATGATCTTTACCTTGTACACTTGATTGGTGCAAAAGACACGGTGGCAAGAAAAATCTGATTTTCGATTAATTTCTCACTATTACTTGTCGACCTGGCGGCCAAAACCAAATGTGGATTGTAAAACTGACGAACGAAATTTATTTGCTGACGTCGCCAACCATCTGTATGTGTCCCGTTTTGCATATTTGCGTGGGCGCCTTGAGGTATGTAATACTTTCTGGTCATTTCATCCGAAATAGTAAATTTCGGCATTCTGTCTGAGGTGTAACTTCGTTACAAGTTTTGAATTGCAATTTCTTTTAAACTTTAATAATGAGAAATTCAAAATTCGAAAAATGACTCTATGGTAGGAACAGTAGGAATATATTAGTTTCAATTTTTTTTATAATATTATAGATCGTAAAAATTAATCGAAAGAAAAAATTTTTTAGCAAAATTCTCGAAACCGTTTTCGAGAAAAATACGATTTTCGGAAACCATTTTTTAATATTTAACTTTATTTTTTCAAATATTGTAGATTATATTAAGAAACTTTTATTTATTAAGTTTTAAAAAATTCGAACATGGGGTTTTCGAAATATTGAGTTTTCAAAAAAAAATTTTGAAATTTTTTTTTGCAAATTTGAAAACACAATAATATTAAAGTTACTGGGGGGACTCTAATATAAAAAAATTATCAAAATCGGTCGTGGCATTTTTGAGAAAATCAAAAACAAAAAAAATTCATACGACAGCTACCGTTATTTGTGCTCTTAAGAAAAAGAGAAAAAAACGTGTAAGGGGAAAAAATCAAAAACGATATCTACCAAGTTTGACGAAAATCGGCCGAGCCGTTTAGGCTGTAGTCGAACAGACAGACAGACAGAATTGCGAGACCCACTTTTTTCGTCTTCGCTATCATCGTTATGTCAACTTTGATCAAAATTTCGAGTTCGATTTTTTTTTTTAAATAACAGTGAAAGCTTTTGGAATTTTATTCTTACTCTAAACGTAATCAAACGGGGTATCCATGCTGTATAAAGTACTTAAATATATCAACAAGTGACTTGAATGTCTGCTGTCTACTTTCAGTCTGTTTATTTGACAAACTCTCCTTCTACTTTTGAATTACCTCAGATTCCAGTGTCTTTTAAAAAAGGTTCGATGATAATAGAGGTTTTAGAAGTCAATAAAGCCGCCCATTTTATTCTTTAGCTAAACCGTTGACGACCAACTTTAATTAGTCTCTCTCCCAGGGTCAGTTCCTTGAGTGTTGGAAATTGTCTTATATTATACCAATATCTAAACAGGATGTTACTAACTATAGACCAATCTATAAAATTTCAGCTTTGCCAAAGTTATTTTTTAAAAGATAGTCTTTGATAAACTATCTTATCAAACAAAAGATATTGTTTCAGTATACCAAGGTTATATATCCGGTAGATCTACGGTAACAACTAATCTATGGTTAGTGACTATCTATATAATAAATAATTTCGAATCCAATTTTTAAACGGATGTTATCATATATTTACCGATTTCGCCAAAGCTTTGGATCACGTAAATTATCAGATTCTTTTGAGCAAGTTTTTTCGGTTTGATTTTTAGAACTTTTACGATTGTTTAAAATCTTATTTAACTCAAAGGGATCGAATTGTTAAAATTAGAAAGAATTTTTCAGAACAAATCCAAGTGTCATCTGGTGTTCCTCAGAACAGCCAGTTGAGACCACTATTATTGCTATTGTTTATCAATGATATTACTGAAGCAGTTCTCATGATTTCATTTAGTTTAATGAGCGTTTCCATAGAACAAATAACGGTCGTAATGAATCAATCTCTCGTTGCATCAGGGAAGCTAATTTGGTTTCCAATAGGTTAGACTTTTTTGATAGTTGCACTAGAGATGTATTCAACTCATTAAATTTGCCATCATTGTGATATTAAATTATTATTAATATTTATTAAGTAGATACTCATATAGAATATAAAATGATAATTTTATTTTATAACTAGTTTAGTTTTAAGAACTATTTTAATAGTCTGTAAGAGAAGTTGTTCTCTGATTGATGAAAATGAAATAAATAAATGTTTATTTACAAAGAAATGGCGTTGAGTTCTATTATACTCTATACAACTCAACAGCCTTTTAATGGATTAAAGCCTTATTAAATTTAATACACGACTAGGTCGCACGAACTTGCTCTTATAGAGAGAAACTGTTCATAAGCATAAAATTAATTTTTTAAGACTAAAACAACTCTTTTTTTTCCAAAAATTCAAAAAATAATTTTCTTTTAAGTTTTGAAATGCAATATTTTTCAAACTTTTTAGAAGATTCTCTTTACATTTTTTTATTAAAATCTAAAAAAATGGTTCTATGGTAGGTACAGTCAGTAATATCTTCATTTATAAATTTAAAAAAATAATCCATGGAAAAAAAATTTATTAAAATTTTAGGAACCGTTTTCGATAAAATACGATTTTTAAGAAAAATATTTTTTTTTATTTTATTGAAAAACTCTTATTTGTCAAGTTTAAAAAAATCGAGCATGGCGTTTTCAAAATAGAGTTTTAAAAACAAAAATTGATTTTTTTTTTGAAAATTTACATACAAAATACTATTTAAATTTTTGGGGACCCTTGGCATAAAAGAAAATGATCAACATCGGTTTTACTGTTTTTGAGAAAATCAAAAACAATAAAATAGTAACCATTTTTCGGAAAAATTGTTTCAACCATTACCTAGTTTTAACTAAATGGAACTTTGTATTTTTCTTTTTGAAATCTATCGAACAGTTTTTGAAAAAAAAAAAATATTTATACAATTTCGAAAAAAAATCGAATCGTATGGCAGATACCGTTATTTTTGGTCTTAAAAAAAGAAAAAACGTGTGGGGAAAAGTATAAAAAAAATATCTACCAATATAAAAAAAAATCGGCCGAGCCGTTAAGGCTGTACACAGACAGACAGACAGAATGGCGAGACCCACTTTTTTCGTCTTCGCTATCATCGTAATGTAAACTTTGATCAAAATCTCGAGTTCGATTTATTTACAAATACATAACTTGCCTTATAGTACCTTTTAGTCCCAAGGAAAAACTTAAGATGTTTTAAATTAGTCATCCATTTCTGGAAATCACGTTTTGCCCGAATTTAAATTTAAATAAATGTGGCATTATGCACCGTTTTTTTTTATAAAAAATTTCGTCAAAGACGACTTTTTGAAAACCGATTTTCATCTTTAGTTGAAAATTATGTTTTTCAATTGGCGCGGGTAGATTTTCTTGGTCGCGGCGACCATGTTGTTTTGGTCAAATCTCTTGTATATTATTCAATTACATTGCAGGTTACACAATAGAACATCACGTTCAAATCATAAAAATTTATTTATCAAAATGAGTGTTCGTTACTGTTTACTGCAAACGTAACGCCCATTTTACGGTACATGTGGTGGCCCTTCAGAGTCGGAACTTGAAAATTTGGTGGCCAAATTTGAGTCGAATCTTTTAGGTATGGTGGCCAAATTTAACACGACATTCATACCTAGAACGTCATAGGAACGCAATTCATGATATTCCATACTCGTATATAATGGTCTTTAACCATATCATCAATTAATAAAATATAAATTCTAAAATTCTTTTTCATTTAAAAGTTATTGACAAACAAAACATCGACCTGGAACATAAAACGCAAAAGGTGTACATCGGTGTGCCCTTTTGAAATCCCCTCCACAGTCCCCTCTCTTCTATAAAAACTCATAGTTTATTGGGCCTGACCTGTTGAAGTATCGCAACTCAAAATTCGTGTGTATTTCACTGTAAATGTTTTTTGTTTATCCAAATTAATCTTATTTTTATTTTAACTCAAAAACAAATTTCTAATCGTGATGTAAAGTTAATTAATGAAAGTCATAACTTAACAATTTATTACTCCCAAGTATCGACGGAATAATTTATGTCAAGCCAAAGAATATGCTAACGAAACCAAACTATACCCCAGACTAATGTCATATCTTTTAAGGATTTATCTATGTAACTATGCCCAAGTGACTTCAAAGTGCCTATTAATAACCAATAAATCTGTGTTAGGTTTTCGGTTAGATAGCCATTAACCAAGAATTTAATCTTTAACTTTTTATCATTGAAGATAAAATCTCTGTCCCAAATCTCAAAACAAAAAAATACAAGACCTCTTTTCTAACCGAAAATAGACATACACACAATATACACATAGAAAAAGGCATTTCGTTCATCCCTGTCTTCTACCCTAGCCAAAAATTTGAGTTCCAAAACAAAGACCCAATTCTTTTCGATATGAACAACGGAAAGTAATAATCCCAGACATATTCAAATTTAAGTCCCTTAAGTCTTTACGAGCATACCTACTATGAGATCTCATTCAGACTAATGCTCTCTTACAATACAAATCTCGTTCTTAGGCTGCACTGTTGTCTTCTTGAAACAACCACAATTTGGACAGGCTATCCGAATCTCACACAGTCCGTATGTTTGTAGAGTAAAAAGGTTCCTTCGACAAATCCAATAGTCTTGTTTGCTTATTTGCAACAATGGAAGAACAATGGACACAATCCTGACCCTCAAGCCCCAAACCACCAACCAAAACCAACCACCACCCACCCCCATCCGACAGGCACAACCACAACCAGCTAAGTTATGAACTTTAAAATAGATTTGAATATATTGTCCTCTTAAGTATACAACGGTTCATTGGGAAACTTTTTAGCAAAAATAATAAATTACGTAAGATTCTATAATGTGTGTGTTGTATCGTGTGTGGCAATCTAAAATGCATTCTCGCTCGCCATGAGATTTCAGGGATATTGAAGATGTACCTCTGATTCAGCAGAATTGGAGGAGAGAAAAAATCAAGGGCATATAGAAAAGATGGAATTAATATTTTTTAAAGGGTTATGAAAATCTTTTGTGTATAAGTTAATCTGTTCAGCGAACAAAAATTGTACGAATCTTAAAGACTATTAAGCTTGGTTGGACAAAATGTCCACTTTAGGGAACTGTCCGCTTAAGTGAACCGTCCGTAATGGGAGATTTAACGGTATTGGCATCGTATCAGGAATATCGAGGTATGACTCAAAATAAGTATTGATTATACCGACTGTCGTTTGGCGCAGGGGCATCAGTCCCCGGGACATAGGTCCCAAATTAATTTTTTTTGGGATTTATGTCTCATCTACGGGGACATCATAAGTCCCAAAAAGGTAAAATACGGATCTATGTTTCGGAGACGTCATGTTGGTCTGTGCAAATATTGACAGTGTACACAAACAAACAAATTATGTCTAAGCATGCTCACGCATATTCGGCGATGAACTCAGAAAGTCACAAGCATTCTTAGACAACAGTAACTTGAGTTATTCCTTGGGCGGTATATTCTTAATTTTTTAGAAAACTGTTGACAGAGGCGCCTGCTGGACGACTGAATATAGGCTCTGGGATCTTGGAACCCCATTGATTGGAAATTCGCAAAAATATTATGCCATCTTGTTGGTCAGCAATTTGTTAAGAAAACTCAACTAGTATTAGAAATTGGCCAAGTACAGAATTTTTTACCATCTGAAAGATCAGTAGATCGCGATATAAGATCAACTATTTTCAGTAATTGGTCCATAAATTTTTTTTATGATTTTTCAAAATTTTTCCAAGATCACAGACAAACATTTTAGAACCTCATTTGGGTCATTTAAAAAAAAAAACATATAAAATAAAATGCACGACTGGGTCGCACGAACTTGCTCTTATGTAAGCGACTAAGCATTTCAAAAATTAATGTAACTAGAGAAAAATGTTCATAAGCATAAAATAAATTTTTTAGTTACTAAAACAACTTCTTTTAGTAGTTGGAGCTAAAATCAAGATGGACATGACATTCTTAAAAAAATAAGCAAATTTTTTAAAACGTTCTTAAGAAAAAATTTTGGAACGCCAATTTAAAGATTCTATTATTGTTCGAATTTCGAAAATTTACAAACAAAAATATTGAGCCGTTTCTGAGATATCGAGTTTTCAAAAAAAAAATAGATTTTTTTTCAAAAACTCAAAAATTATTTTTTTTTAAGTTTTGAAATGCAATGTTTTTTAACCTTTTTAGAAACTTCTATATAAAAAATTGCATTAAAATCCGTCTTGTCGATAGTGACAAATTCTAAATTTGAAAAAATGGTTCTATGGTAGGTACAGGCAGTAATATCTTGATTTCAAATTGTTTTTATTAGATAATAGATCGTAAAAATTAATCAAAAGAAAAAATCATTTTAGCAAAATTCTCGGAACCGTTTTCGAGAAAAATAAGATTTTCGAAAACCATTTTTTAATATTTGTATGGAGGGTACCGTTATTTTTAGGTAAAATATTTTTTTTATCTTAGTCCCCTATTACACGTTGCCTCATGAGACATGTCTCATTTTTGACTTTCCTTTTAAATTTGTATCCCGTGAGGCAAAAGCTATTACACGTTGACTCATGTCTCATGAGACTCATGTCTCAAATTTGACTGTTGTTCGTATTTTTTAATGCACAACACAACATAAAACGAATATGAGAAAAAGAAACGTCAAAATGAGACTACTAAAAATCAGCCCGGTACTCACCGAGAATATTTTGTTGCATCTTCTTTCCTCATATCTGCTTTCTTTTTCGCACTAACGTGAGCCTCGTCTCGTGAGACATCGTGTAATAGGGGACTTACATCTTATAATTTATATTAAGAAAGTTTTATTTATCAAGTTTTAAAAAATCGAGCATGGGCGTTTTGAAATATTGAGTTTTGAAAAAAAAAATTGAATTTAAAAAAAAAAAAAACCAAAAAAATTTTTGAAAAATTTGAAAAATTATGCTTAAGCATAAAAAAAAATTATCAAAATCGGTTGTACTGTTTTTGAGAAAATCAAAAACCAAAAAAAATGATTCCAAGGGGTGTACCAAAAACAATCATTTTTTGAAAAAAAAATTTTCAACCATTTCCTAGCTTTAACGAAATGAAATTTTTTGATTTTTTTTTTAAATCTGTGAGACAGTTTTTGGGCAAAAAATTATTTATAAAATTTCGAAAAAAATCGTATGACAGGGACCTTTATTTTTGGTCTTAAAAAAGAAAAGAAAAAATCATGTGGAGGGGGGGAGGGAATTAAAAAAACTATCTACCAAGTTTGAAGAAAATCGGCCCGGCCGTTTAGGCTGTAGTCGAAAAGACAGACAGACAGAATTGCGAGACCCACTTTTTTCGCCTTCGCTGTCATTGTAATGTCAACTTTGATCAAAATCTCGAGCTCGATTTTTTCCGAATGCATAACTTGCCTTATAGTACCTATAAGTCGCAAGTAAAAATAAAGTGTGTCATTCAAGGTCAAGGTCAGCTAGGTTTTGTAATTGGTCATTAATAGACTGTTATAAATAATTTAGATATTTTTCTTTTCTTCAACCACTTTTGTGGGATATTCGCAAGAAAACCTATCCCAACCAAAAGGACTCTTAATCTTTTTAAAATGGCAGCTTGTTTCAGTTATAAGTCAGCCATAGATTTTTTATTTAACTTGTTTTTTTTTATTTTATAAAACGATCCACTGATCTTTTAAATGGTATACATTTTTTTGTGAACATCCCAACAATGAGGTACCAAAAATCGACCTTCAGTAACCTTTAAAAAATTTAAACCCTGATTACAAATTTTTTTATGGCTGATCAATTTCGAAAACAAGTTGGACTTTTTAAACCAATTACTGATCAATTATATGGCATAATACTTTCGCGAATATCCCATATATGGAGTGCCAAAATTCCAGAGCCCGGAATATGCAGAGCAATGGAGTTGCGTGAGTGGGACAGAAAACCCTAAAAAAAGTTGAAATTTTTAGCATCCACAATGCGGAAAACCTTAGGTATTATAGGCCAAAATACCTACAGGCGCCTACCTGACGACTGACCATAGAGGACCCAAGAGCGGGTTAATACAGTCTCATGTTTAATCTCGCCAAAACAACGTCTTTTGGCCTTATTTCACTTGGATGAAACGCCACGGCATGCACCACACGCACCCACTCAGTTAGCGGTCAGTGCTTTGATTTTAAGATCCTAGTTTTTGATTGGGCGAAAGTCATAAGGCCTTACCAATAAACAAATTTGGAGATGACTTTAATATTTGAACGAAATGAACCATTGGACTCTATATAACTGACCATACATGCTATATTTTATTTTTTAGTCTCCGTACAATAAATGGTTCATAATTTAGAGTCCACTTAAATATTAAGTTTATATGATGTATACAGGGTGTCCGGTAATTCGTGTGCCATACTTTTTGATGTGATTCTTGGTCATATTCTAAGAAAAAAATTGTTCTACAGTAAAGTCTGATTTTCAACTTTGACACCACTTTTGGACGATTTAAGAAAAGGCTAACTTTAATGTACCCTGATCAATGTTAAGGTCAATTTCTCTAACAGTATTATTGGTAGGGACCTCAATTTGGACTCTTTTTTAGTCGAAATACTAACCTTTCAAACTACGTTTAAATTGAGCTGATATCTTTTTAGGGTGTTCAATTTTTCTTTTGCCGACCAAAATTTTGACTTTGAGGTCAATTTTTTTTTTTTTTTTTTTTCAAAAAATGCGTAATAAACATAAAATTTTCTTATTTTTATCTGATGAACAAAACAATAATAAAAAAAACTCATTAATAACTACATCCAAAAACCCATACATTTTATGATACTTGGGAAAATCTAAAACAGGTAAAATTAAAAATAATGATTTTTTGCCCTGAGGTGTAAAGTGTTTGAATAAAACAATAATTTTTGTAGTTTTAAGTAATTATTTATTTTATGTACACACGAATACCGTCATAATAAGTGCTCAAAGTTGAAAATCAGACTTTACTGTAGAACAATTTTTTTCTTAGAATATGACCAAGAATCACATCCTAAAGTATGGCAGACGAATTACCGTTCATTTCACTGAAATATTAAAGTCGTCCCTTAATTTGATTCGACACGAATCGGCACTCCTCAAAGAGTTTCGCTAGTTGGGTAAGAGTCAATTTCTATTTTAATAAAAACGTAATCAGGTTTAAGCAACAACCACAATATCTCCAATTTCAAAATATGGCTTAAGTTTATTGATTCTTAGCTAATTTCCCATAAGGAATGCTCATCCTCATAGGTAGGATTTTTTATAATAATTTCCTGGGGTCTCACATTTCAGCCCTTGACCTTCTCTGTTACCGTTATCGGAAAAGCCATTATCCAAGGGTCTTATAACCAGAAAGTCTTACGTGTTGGTTTGGTAACCAGAAAATATTCAAATATTCTCTAAGCAAGACCACAACCAGCTCCAAGGGCAGAGTATCAGTAAGAATACTGTCTAAAAGTCAATACTACCAATAAAAAACAAGAAAAACAAGAGCTATTAAGAAACAAGTCCATTAGTTCTACGACCTATGGGAAGGTAAAAACACCTACTTTTCAGACGGAAAATATAGAGAACCGGCCGATCTTAGTCTATGAGGCTGCCAGGTGCTCTATTCGAAAATTGTATCAAAGCTATCTAACCAAATTTACTAAGGCTCAAACAGAAGTCCGTCTATTAAAAAAAGGAATAGAATTAACAAATCGCTGGCTTGCAGGTCAAGATCAGACAAAAACAATATTTTTGTAGGCTTTTATTTAGTGAACTATGTATATATGTAAATTTTGATGGTGAGTGAAGAATAAAATTCAATGAAAATCTCTACGGGCTTTACTGGACTTCAAATTCAAAATATAAAATTAAAGCCGATATATGGTACCAATTGAGCTTATTATGAACAAGTAGCATAAGCCAGCGAGAGACGAGTTCTAAGTAAAAGAGGGAACTTTCAGTAGAGAATGCAAATAGAAGTAGTGCAACTTCAATTAGCTTGGCATTAATACCATATGGCGACTATCTGAAAGAGTTTGCTGGTTGAGTTCATGGTCCAATCTCTAAGCTAGGAGCCTAACTTTGATTTCTCAAATATAATAACGAGCAAGTTTTTCTGATGAGCTTTAATCCGAAATCCTTCACCTTATTCGCCTTATTTCCTCACGAAATTAATATGGATATAACCAATATTTTTTTGACCTTGACGAAGACAAGGAAATCTGAAAAGCCACCTCCAATAAGTACCAAAAAAGTTCCGCCCTTCTTCGTTTTTCATGTGTGTGTTGACTTGAGATACATTTTTTCAGTTTAAGTCCTTTTCTTTTGGGACGATCAGGATAAGAGTCATTATTCGTATCTCTGTTGCTATAGCAGTTTAAATTCTTTGTCGAATTGCTTTGTGGCGAATAATGACGGAAGCAATGCGATTGACCATATCCTCCTAAAACCTATTTCTGTATAAAACAAATTTAAAGTACTTAACTTTGTGCTATAGTTATATTTTCCAAATTAGTTGGAATTCCAATACAAAAAAGCAACTCCAGAGACATCAAAAACCTAACATTTCCATTTGACTTGCTGCGAAACACGCACATTGAGTAGGTATAAAACATCAGCAAAAGTAGAGTAGCCTTGACTTATTTCCATTTTTTGTTGATGCAGGGTGTCCTTTAGTAAATTGTTGCAAATGCAGATGGAAAGTTAATTAATTAAGAACAAATGAATTCTTTAATATTTAAATTAATATATCTCCAAATTGTAAATATACCTTTACAAATCTCATGAAACCCAAGCTTCCAGTCTTCATTTATCTAGCCACCATAGCTTGGGGAAATGTGAAAATAACAAAGACAATGGAGACAAGAGAATAGAACAGGTGGACTAAAACCAGATTATTAAACCTTGGACGCAAAAGATAAAGTGACTTTTCAACCCTCTCAGTGACAAAGATTCTACAATTCAGATTTATGCTTCATTTCCTACAGTCCCGAACGTCAATCACTTCCTGCTTCCATCAGAAGAGTGTTTATTGAATTTTTCGAATAACCCAGTCGTAATAGCTGTCAGTATTCAAATCCCACGAACAACTTCCGTTCAATTGACGCACTCGACACTATCTCAGGATTATGAAAAATTTCACGACTCGCGATAAGATATGGATATCAAACGTTAAAAACTGTAGTGTATCATGTCTAACAAGAAAGCATTAAGTCTTTTAGCAGACTTGGAAATAACAAGTTAAACACGACAAGTTCCTGCAATCTAATAAAGTAAAGCACTGTAGAACTATTTCTGTACACTCAGGGAGCTTAAAAACAATACCAAACAGACATCCCAGTTTTTGGAGATTTTCGGAAGTGAAGAAACCAGCAGTACTCTTTGGGCAGTAAAAGTGGAAGAAGTGGTGATGGCATTTACAAGGATTTTGTTGTAAAAGACAATATTTTTGAATTAACTACAATACCGACTGCTTTTAAGCGAAAGAAAATCTCAACTATCCCCAGTAAAGTAAACCTAATGACCTACTGAAAAACTATCACCCTACAGTGTTTTCAAGTACATGCGACTCGTACAGACTCCTTGAAAGCCTTATCATTATTTAGATGAACCCTCCCACGGTAGAACAATCGAACAGTTTTCCATGCGGAAGAAATTAAAAAAAACCTTTTTGTAATTTAAATTTTTTAATTTGCGATGCATTAGTGTTCCTTTAAACCGTAATCACTATGGTGGAAGACAATGATGAAGAAGGGGCACCCCTTAACTGGGGTGAGTTCGAAGTTAGATAAATCTTTTGATCTTTTGACATGAACTTAGAATTTTAGGGTTTAAAAGGTGTTTAAGTCGGTCCTTGTTATAAGGTAGGTTATAACTTATATGGACCATAACTTCCAATTCCGCGGAAAGTGGAGCACAAAATCTGTGGACTTTATTATATCGTCAATTCGTCACTAGACCGGGGAAGAATATTCTAGGGTGGTCTTTCAAAAGTACTATAAAGGTAATTAGTGGCCAAGGCTTTTCGAACCCGAGAACCAAATAGGCCTTGCTGATAATTTTGTGCAAGTGTGAACAAAAATTTAATTGAGTGTCACAAGAGCTTAGGATAAGATATCCTTAACGACACACATTCAGACCGGTTCTTAGAGAAGCCTCAAAACATTTATTGTCTAAGTCGAATAACAAAGTTTGGAAAGATGAGCTCATATTCAAGTTGCTAAAATTAGTTCACATCATATGAAAATCTAATAATAAACCGCCTTATACATACAGCCTCTCATCAATGATAGCAAGTTAATGTAGAGTGAGAAAGTTAAATAGCGGGATTCCTCATAGCTCATGGCCTTGCCTATCTACTTTTCATATTGAGAAAATTTTTATACAGGATTAATCCAAGCAATTGTTACATACCTAGAAATAAAGCCTAACCATATAGTTTTGGTAGGTTTTGTCAATTGTTTAGCTTAAGCAGCTGTCAAAGTTCATAATGACATTCAGCTGTTATCATATTCATTACGGTTCGCCATTTCATCCATACGACAGTTCGCTAATTGCGCACAATAAATTTTTCCCAAAAAATATTTTTGGCTCAGCAGCTTTGTCAACAAGCAAAATTGTCTTATTGGAGGGAACACGATCCTCAAGTGTTAGTTTTCGATCAAGCATCAATGCATCCAGAAAGATTGACTTGAAAGATTGGTGCAGTTTAGACATGGCGACTTCATCGGAGCTTATTTATTTTGAAATGAGAAACGTAATACCGATATAATCAATCGTCTTGGGTATAGACCGCTCTTAACCGACTTTCTGTGACCAGAGCTGCAAAACATCGATGTATCTGAGCCGTGGTTCCAATATTATGGCGTTACATGCCTATCAAAGAACATTCGAAGTTGCAAGGGGGAATTTGTTTGCTGGGTCATCTCGCGGCGACAGTTTATCAATTGGTTGCAACAAACATGTGACTTGACAGCACTCTGGGGCTAAGTCCTTAGTCTACAGTAACTAATCAACCCCTTTAGAAGAGCTCAAGACCAACATTCGAGACGCTTGTTGAATCACTTCCAGCTGAGATTGCTTTTTGTATTCCACACATTATGGCATCGATCCATATAGCTTCGAAACTATAAATACATCTCTTTTCATATCGTTCTTATCTGGTCACTCTAAATAAACACAGAAAGAGAGTTATGGAGATTACGTTCAAGTGGGAGTATTCCGAAAACGGAAATCTGTTGTTTCCACCAAATTTTCTAAATTTCAAACTTCAGAATTAATGTTCTTACATCACTCTTAACTCTGGTCGAAACAGAAAATACCTAGCTGTTATCTGCTTTCAAGTGCGTCAAAGCTTCATACTGAAGCACTTGTGCTGGTGTACTCTACGGCGACAGAATATTTCATTCCAATATGGCTGAATAGTTTTTACGTCTAAAAGGTGAACGTCCAACTGGAATACACCAGCGAAACATATCTGGCACGAAAGGATCAACAACAACACGACGACTAGCTGATTAATATTTTTCCACCAATAAAATAAATACCTACTAAGGGAGCGCAGCAACAAGGTACTCACTAACATTAAACTAGCTATTCATGAAATCACTGACACATGCAACTGTCTTTTCAGCGTATTCTAAAATCTAGGCCTCATACAATTAAGCTCGCTGACAAACTAGCAAATGAATGGACAGGTATAAAGCAAACTCTGCCTGGTAATCAGCCTTGAGTCAAAATCCAGACAAATCACAGAAAATATACGCATTCCCTGTTTCTATTGGGAAGTGCCAACTCTCGAACCTGTAACTTAATGAAGTCCATGAATCCATAATAAATCCATATGTAATTGCATTAAATTAAATTAAATCAGGGACCATGGCAGCCTTATAGATCCTAAACCTAGTGACTTACAACTGTCAACCATGTCTGAGTTCGTTGTTGCAGAAATTTTCTGCGGGTCCCCTCCATTTCTGCCGATTCCGAACGGCTAATGAGCAGCACTTTTCATAGCAAGAGATACTTTTGGAGTATTTGTCAATTCCTCGCAAAGGGTGAGAATCGAACCCAAGATACTCTGAATGAGAGTTCAACGCACTAACCATTATGCAATTATTCACTAGGGTACCCAGTGATTTTCTGAAACCATCTATGAATTATAAGAAAATAAGAGGCGCAGCAGCTCGTTGCAAACCTAAACCTTAAACCTAGAGAATTACAATTCTCAAACATGCCCCAGGCAGGAATGAGGGAGAAACTTAGATCTTACATGACAAAAGAGGCGTCCTTGTCGTTGTAAGAGGCAATACCCCTGAAAAAAAACTATTTTTTTTTCTTTTAGAAATCAGTGTCTGGGAAACGAACCCAACCCTCCAACATGAAAGTTCACAATAAACCAGGATCACCTTTAATTTCCCAAAGTAAGCTTTGATTTAACAGACTTTGGCAACATGAAAGAATAAACCAATCTTATTAATTACAACTATCTTACATTACAAATCTGCTATTAAATTCTCAAAATATTTATACTACGAGTATTTATCAAAAGTTCAAAGAACTTTTATTTGTGCTACAACACCCTGTATAACCAAAGCTTTCTGAGAAGAAACCTATTCTCAAGCATACTGGAGCTACGTGCATGCAATTGAAGAATGGAACCCCTTGTCCAGTGAAAAGTCCCTAAGGGAATTTTGTGTGATTGTTGGTTTTCCAAAAGAGCAATCCTGACGCAAAACTTCTTGGCAGAAAACAAAAACAAAATCAGTAACTGACATGGGTATGTTTGTGTTATCTTCTTTTTTCCCAATAAAAACAAATATATACATTGCTGCAGCTAAAACTGTTTGTTTGGGATTTTTTTTTTAAGTTTTTAGAAGAAGTAGGTATAGAAATAAAAACAGGATCTACTATGATAAAAATTGCATCCTTCTACTCAAAGTGAAGGCGACTGGTTTTTCTGTGGATTTTGATGTTGATGGATAAAGTGAAAAGTTTACAAAAGCAATTGGATGGGTCAACGTGCATAGTTTTTAGGTATTTCTTTTGTCCATGTTTTAGTTTTTTTTTCACAAAATAAAAACTAACATCATCCCTTTGAATAAGAACAGATTTTATAAAACAAAAAAAAATTGTTTTGGTTGGAAAATTTGAAACTTTGATTTGAAATTTTATTTTTTCATTGTGAGTTTGTTCTTTTGTGCAAACTGCTACAAGTCTCAATACTCAATAACAGTGATTTTGATTAACAAACTAAATTGTCGAAGTCTTTATTCCAAACTTTCGAAACGCCTTTGAGATTTTGACGTATTGGTGGTTTGTTCGTTGAGATCTGACGGCACCTTGGAGTCGACCTAAATCGTTTTTTGAAAAACATGAACTCAACCTGGTGAGTAAAATCTGTTTTTTTTTTTTTAACTCGCCCTAAAGCAGATCTAATGTAGGTATAATATTAGATAAATATTTTCCACCTGTGTCAAAGCATAGTATCGGAGCAGACGGGATAATTTGACGATATCAAAATCGACAAATTAAATTTCCGGATTCCAAGAGAAACTTCTTTATAGCTGAAACAGATGTTCATCTAGTTGCATGCGGCAAAATATTGAATTACACAGGTTTTTATGTTACTCAAGGGCTGCAGGCAGTCCTTCTTTAGATGATATCTCTATTTCTAACTTGGCTGTGCAAGTTCATTGCAACAATAACATTAAAACCAAAGAATTGATATTTGGCAATAAAATGTCAGAGAGTATGCACAATGTACATTTATTCCGAGTGCTGAGCTTTATGCATCGATGTGTCCAGATATTCTGCACATCTGTTTCAGCCATTCGAAACGTATTTGTTTAGAGGACTGGTAATTGATCTTTCTCTAAAAAATCGTTGATGTGTCCGAAAAAAATGTATTTTCAGTGGAAGATAATGCTTTCGAACAAATAACCAATATAAAAGAATATGTTCAAGTAAGAAAACTGCTTATTCGGTACAAATTACTTAGTTTAAGTTTAAGTTCATTTATTTAGTTTAATTTAAACTATTTACATTTTCAATAAGTTATATTTTTACATAATTGATTTTTTTTAAATTTAAAAATATGTTAATACTGAGATTTAACAAATTCGATAACATTTTTTTTAAATATATTAAAATTAGTTTCATTTTTGATGTGAGCGTCTAAGCTATTAAATAATTTGAACCCTTTATATATAATAGAATTTTGTGTATTTGCATTTAGAAAATTAGGAAGTCTTAAATCATTTCGGTTTCTTAGTGCATAGGGTTGTAAGTCTCTTATAAATTGTATATAATTAATTAAGTATTTTGGCATTAAATTGTTGACTATTTTATAGACAAACACTAAAACATTCATAATGATTCTTTGTTTAACAGATAACCACTTCAACGAGCTCAACATATAACGAATTGACATATATCTATTGCACTTTAAGATACATCGCATTGCTTTGTTTTGTAGTTTTTGCAGTCTTATAATATTGCTCTCATTACATAGAAACAAAATAGTGGAACAATACTCAAAATGAGGTTTTACAATGACGTTATATATATTTATTGCACTAATAGTCGAAATTTGATTTCTTATTCTTTTCATAAATCCCACTTTTTTAGCTATTTTTTTACAAATATATTCTATGTGGTTTCCGAATAGTAATTTTTGGTCTAAAACTATACCTAAATACTTTATTTCGCTTATTTTTTCAATTGAAATACCACCAATCATAATGCTGTTGTCATCACTTCTCTCGTTCAGTACCATGAGTTTTGTTTTTTCAATGTTCAGTTTTAGTTTATTTTGTGTAAGCCACTTGTTTATAGAGTCTAAGTCTTCTTGTAATTTATCTCTTGTGTCAACATCGTTATCACTGGATAGGTAAACAACTGCATCATCCGCAAACAAAGCCAATTTGCTATACTTTACAACGTTTTTGAGGTCATTTATGTATATTGTAAATAACAGAGTACCTAAAACAGACCCTTGGGGAACACCATAGTCAACTTCAATCGCGTCAGATACTTCTCCGTTAACTTTAACTCGTTGCTTTCGATTTTTCAAATAAGATTCGAACCACAGTGATTCATTACCTTTAACGCCATATTTTTTCATTTTCATTATTAAAATATCTCTACTCACAGTCTCAAATGCACGTTTTAAGTCCAAGAATACACAATAAATAGTTCTTTTTTTAGCTAGTTCCTCTTTCCACGATGTAACAACTATATTGATTGCGGTCTCACATGAGTAACCTTTTCTAAAACCCGATTGAAGGTCCATTATAAGATTATTACTTTCAAAGTAATGATAAAGTTGTTTAAATACCACTTTTTCAAAAATTTTTTCACATAAAGGCATAGAATTAATTGGTCTGTATTCTTCACATTTCACTGTATTCACAATTTTTTCTATTGGTGTTATCAAAGATTCTTTCCAGGAGTCAGGGAACTTGCTTGTTGATAGAGAACCATTAATTATTTTGCATAAAATTGGACCTAAAATTTCGAATTGATCCAAGTAGATACTGGGGGTCATAAACTGAAAATCGCGTTTGTTTTTTATTTCTTTTATAGCTTGTTTTAAATCATTTATCGAAACATCGTTAAATTTGAAAACGCTTTCTACTTCTTGCACATGATTTACAAAAAGAGTCAATGGGATCGTATTTATTATCTGGACTATACTTTCAACAAAAAAAATATTGAAATTATTTGCTATTATTTTATTTTCTTTACACACTTCTGTACCAAATATAACACTTTTAATTTCGCTTTTTTCTTTTTTTAAGATAAAATTTTTTAAGTTTTTCCACATTGTCTTTTGGTCTACTGAACAAGATATTTTTGACATCACATAATCATTTTTACGCTTGACGATTTCTTTTTTATAATAATTACGTATTTCAGTGTAGTTTTTCCAATCTTCTTCCGAACTGCTTAATAATGCTTTAGAATATTTCAAAACTTTTTGATTTTTAAGATTATTCAAATAATTGTTGAACCACTCATTTCCACCCGATTTAACTATTTTATTTGTAATAAATATAGAAACACTTTCATTTGTTTTCTTTAAAAAGTCTTCAGCTAGTAAATCATTATCGTTTATATTTTCCAAATGTATTAAATTATTTTCTAGGGTCTGGCCAAATAACTGTTTTCTATATTTAAAATGAGGAAATACTTTCTTCTGTCTCGTATTTTTATCACAGATTATATTAATCACAATTGTTTCATGATCACTTATTTTAAGATCTTTAACTGTTTCTGCTTTAATCAACGAATTATTTGTTATAACATAATCAATTAATGTCCTTGTATTTTGAGTAATTCTCGTCGGTTCATCTATTATTTGAATACACGCGTTGTCTTTAATAATTTTTTCAACATCCTTTTTATAAATACTAGTAGGGGAAAGCCAATCAATGTTTAAATCGCCTACTAGAAGAATATCTTTATTTAAATCATACAGTTCATCCATCAATTTTCCGAATTCATCACAAAAAACCCTACAACTTGAACTAGGGGATCTGTACATACCAACAACAATGCAGGAATAGTTTGTAAAATGAAAAGTGTTTACTGACCACCATAGTTCCATATGTTTGACAAATTTGTTTACATTGGATGCTCTAAAGTCACTCCGGATATACACTAGGACTCCACCGGTATGTGTTGATTCGGTATCACACCTGTCAACCAGTGTAAATTTATCCAGACCTAATTCACTATTTTGAACATCTTTAGTCACATGGGTTTCGGATAACACTAATGCATCAAAGTCATTTGCATCGATTATTACTTGTAGTTCCGCGAGATTATTTAAAAAACCGCACATATTAAGATAACAAAGTCGTATAGACTTTGACTGCTAGAAAGAAGTTCTGTTTTTTTGAATTTCAATTTTCTTTTTATAAACTTCACACACATCGCTTCTACAATCATGATTTATCTCAAGGTTCAAACCAAGCCTCGCGTTTGCCAACACACAGTTATTACATTTAAATGAAACACTCTTGCAGCTTTTTGCATCGTGATTATCACCACATCTCGCACAAATTTCTTCATTTCTACAGTCCTTTGCTTTGTGGTTATATCCCCAACATTTATAGCACCGTTTAACTGCAACAAAATCGTAAACAACACATCTATCCCAACCCAGGTTAATTCTTTTTCTCTCAATTATATTTCTATATCCTTCCGTTTCTATTGAGATTATAGCACTATAACTTTTTTTTGTATTTTTTACGACACTGTAAATTTTTAAACACTTAATTCCGCAATTAATATGATTTTGTTTTTTAAAAGCTGACAATAGTTCTTCCTCACTCCACTCTTCTGTCATTCCACATATCTTCACGCATGGGTTTTGCAGATTCGGTACCGAGACTTCGTATTCACTTCCTAATTTCTCTTTAACTTCTTTTTCAATTATTTTTCGAGAACTATCATCGTCACAACTTATTAGGATAGCTCCATCTCTTCTGTCAACAACCTTATTCACTCTTACTGCCAAAGATGATGGATCAATTTTTTCTTTAAGATCTTCTTTTGTCTTTTTATTCTCTTGAGCTTTTTTCGGTTTTATCACGACAGGTTGATCTCTTCTTACAGACTCCGCGTACGATATCTTTGTTTCGCTATTACATACTTTTCTTACTTCACTCAACACTTTTTCTTTCTCTTCACTTAGTTTGTTTACATTATGTAAAATTTTTTCAATACTAGCATTTTGATTCTCACTACTACATGCCTTTTTTACTTCACTCAACACTATTTCTTTTTCTTCACTTAATTTGTTTACATTATGTAATATTTTTTCAATATTAGTGTTTTGGTTCTCTAACTGCTGTTTGTTTTCTTGTATGGCTTTTGCTAACTGCCCGACTTTTTCAAACATAATGTTTACATAGTCTCTACAAACACTGCACATATACAGAATCGCTGGTTTCTCATTTATAATTTTTGCATCATATTCCGATAATTTAGCACACTTAAAATGAAAAAAAGTTCCACATATTCCGTTGCATGGTAAATAAGTCCCCCCTTTCAGAGATCCATCACACTCCTTGCACCGGTCACTCATTGCAGTGTGTGTTTTATACACATACACTCCACTATGTTTGTGTTAACTTATTTCACTCAAAACAGCGGATTTCACCGCTATAATTAAATTCTTATTTCTTTAAATTTCTTTATATTTCAATTTTTATTTCTTAAAATTTCTTTATATTTCTCCAATTTTTCACAGTTTTTTAATATTGGGATTATTTCATCCACCACTGTATCAAAAAAATGTAACTTTATAAATTAATTCGGTCACTATAACACCGTATAAATCAATTATTTTTTAGCACTTCTTTAAACACGTCCGCACAGATCAAATTTCGATAGATCTTCAGATCATAGATCAAGCAAGAGTAAAGACTAAAAAAACCTGAAATGTAGTCCGCGAACTTGGTGGCAGAAATCAGGATATGAAGTATTCCTTAGAAGCCGAGAAGTTAGCAGCTCATTTTAAAACTATGCTTTCAGCTGGCGAAGGCTTTCATACCTTCGATTACGCTCTATCTAATACTAGATATACATACATACATACATAGCTATCTTACGACCCGAATTGGAATCAACAGTCCAAAAATGGCATATCAGTTGAGTACAGACTGAATAACGATGAGTTTGTTCCCAACACTTTCAATGCATCCCTTATTTTTGCTATTTTTTAAAAAGTTGATGCGATGGCTGCACAAAATTATACAGGCATTTTGATCCTAAGTACAATAAGAAATTATTTTTCTTTGCTGAAATTCTGAATGATTGGCTTACTAAATAGACATTTTTTATGATATATGTATACAGATGCGGTCAAAATAATAGTAGTGAACCTATTGACACAACAAAAACTAAAATAAATTAATCTACTAATTTTAAAGAAATAAATAGTCATCTGATTTTCAAATTAATGTTTTTTAGGTTTTATATTTTAGAAAAAAAATCATTTTCAAATTCAATAAATTAGTTGTTAATTTCAAATCTATCTAAGTCAAAAAGAAAAACAGCGGTCAAAAAAATAGTAGCGCATTCAAAATCCACCTTTAAATATTACGAAAGGGAAAGTTAATAGGCAATTTCTACCATAACTGATAGTCCAGTGTTTGAACCTTACATTATGGTATTATTTAGTTGCATTTTAGAAATAACAGCAGCACAACGACGTTGCATCGAATTAATAAGATTTTCACATCTTTCTACAGGTATGGACCTCCAAGACTGCTGTATAGCTTTCCAAAGTGCTGTGGTAGTAGTTGGTTTACAACTAGCAACATACTTCTTGACATCGCACCAAAGATTTTCTATAGGGTTGAGGTCTGGGGACTGCGCAGGCCACTCCGTGACATTAACCCTCTTTTTTTGGAACCACTGCTTCGCAGGTTTACTTGTATGCTTTGGGTCCTTGTCTTGTTCAAAGACATATTTCAGTGGTATTTCATCTTCAGCATATGCGAACATAACTTCCTCCATGATCTTCACATAGCGATGCTGATCCATAATGCCTTCCATTCGGTATATGGGACCAACTCCATAGAAGGAAAACATGCCGATGCTTTATGTTTTATTGTCTTGGCTGTGAAGCGTGGATTATATTCTGTGTTTGGAGGCCATCTTACATATTGACGAGATCTCTTACCACCATATAAAACAATCTTGGACTCGTCTGACCACAGAATATTCTTCCACAAAAACATGAAAATTCAGGGACTTATCAATAATTTTATTTACACTACTATTATTTTGACCGCAACTGTATATTTAACAACGCTAAGCATGAGCAATACCATGGTAGCTTGGCCAAACATTATATTTGTTGGTCGCACGTATATAACGAATACGATATCAAATTTAGGATATACTAGCCGACCCAGCTCTCGAAATTCGAGTGCCAATTTATTTATTATTTATATATTTGGCAGTGCTTTCAAGCAAATTTATTAAATTAAATTTTATTTTATGTAATATGCAAAGTGTTCGACAGTGCAAAAACAAAAATGACACACAGTGTGTAAATGCGTGTCTCAAGTATATTCTGCACATCTCCGTAACTGTGGCTTTCCAACCATATAAAATTTATCGAAATCGGTTAAATACTTTTGGAGAAAAGTGTACCACAGAAAACATGTTTGCCGTTTTATTATATGATGATTTTGTTACTGATTATTTTTCACGATGGGAAGATCGGAAATTACTGGCGTTGCTATTGCTAAGTCGTCGCAAGATGGACAAACATTTGATTGGTTCTTAAAAACTTTCTCATTTCAAAATTCTGAGGCTTATCATAAAAAAATACATAATGTCAGATAAAAATCAAGCACAGAGAAATGCCTTTCGAAAGAAACAATGTATATACGACATGCCCAAAATGTTATCTACGTATTTTTGAAGCATTATAAAATTTTTCAGGAAAAGAGAAACATCTACATATTGCTTAAAGATGTTGACTAAAAGAATTGGTGTATAGCTCTTGATCTAAAGAATATGACAAATTATATTCAACCATAACAAAAAACATCCAAAACCCTACATCTGTAGTAGAATATTTCAATAATAATTGAAACTTAATCAAGGATAAATAGACAGTTTTCAATATGAAAATCTTACAGAAAGTACAAACCGCATTATCAAACAAATTTGTCAAAAATAAAATGCACGACTGGATCGCACGAACTTGCTCTTATGTAAAAGTACTTTGGAATTTAAGATACATTTTATAAATATAAAACATGGATTTAATGAGATAATAATGTTCAAATGCATAAAATTGCCGTCTGGTTTCCGGAAAAGAATGAATTTATGCAAATAAACCTTAAAAAATCGTTTTATTATTAAATAAATTTTTTATATAAGAAATTTCTCTAAAATTTTTCAAGAAAAAAATGTGGGATGCGAATTTTAAGTATTTAATAATATTGGTTTTAGGAAATAATTTCAAAAAATAATCGTTCATAGGTTTTGAAGATATTGATTTAAATTTTTTTTTTTTTTTAAAACCCAATAAATATTTTTTCGAATATTTTTATATACAATATTATTTAAAACTTAAGGGGACTCCTGCTAAAAATTTTGGGTTAAAATCCTTAGAGCCGTTAATGAGAAAGTCGAAAATCAAAAAAACGGATCTATGGCAGGTACCCCTAATAACATTTTGCCCCAAAATTTTTTTTTACCAAAATGTAGTCCATGTCCATAATATCACACTTAATTTTTTTTATCAAAATCGTTAGAGCCGTTTTCGATACAAATAACATTTTGCATTACGGGTGTATGGGGGGTACCCTTAGTTTTGGAGCTAAAAAAAAAATTTCAATTTCTCCTCTAGGGAATCACCGAAGACCCTTAATTACCAAGTTTGAAGAAAATACCTCCGGTAGTTTAGGCTGTAATTCGAGGTACAGACATACAGACATACAGACAGACAGACGGAATTGTCGGACCCACTTTTTTCGTCTTCGCTTTCATCGTAATGTCAACTTTGATCAAAATCTCGAGTTCGATTTTTTTTCCAAATGCAGAACTTGCCCTATAGTACCTACAATCGCAAGTAAAAAAACTAAATTGTGTGCATACTTATGTAAGTGTTCCAACAAAAACTAAATTGTAGAGTAAATCATTCACGAGAGTATGAACAAGAGACCTAATTGAGGAACACCAGAACTTACTCCGAGTACATATAACCATTTTTGACCTTTTGCTTTTTGCGTTAAAAATGAATAAAGCTATAACAGCAAACTAGAGTGAAAACTAAAGGCTCTTAGTTTGTTTAGTAGAACATAATGGTTTACTTAAAAGCTCAAGTGACCCCAACTCCAAGGTGCGTTTCGCCAATGTACGACAGTGGACTCATCAGTTAGATGCTGCCGTATTTTTCTAAGACGCAAATATTGGTCGATGTTTACCGACTCTTATAAAATTTACAGCTTTTATAGACCTTGGAGTTGAGGTCACTTGAGCTTTTAATTGAATTTAATTCAATCACTCCACTTAAACAGAAATAAACTTCATTTTCTTCATTGACATAATGGTTTACCACATCAAAAGCTTTGGAAAAGTCTGTGTATATTATTGCGTTCTAGATATGTATACCTAGTTCCCCATAATAATATTATTGGGATTGTAATTATAACTAGGGTTCGGATTTCCATGCAAATGCATATTTTTTTAGGAACACCTTGGAAGCAAGGCAACTAATTATATATACGAATCAAGAAATTTCCTTTAAAATGGCATTTAACCGTTAGTGCATATTTTTGCATATTTTACTATAAATACATATTTTGCATTTTTTGGTGCATATTTTACTATAAATGCATATTTTGCAAAATTTTTCATATTTTTTATAATAAATTTATATTTTTGAGTACGTACCTATATTTTTCAAAAACTAAACTAGACAGTAAAAAAAATATAAATTTTATGTCAGTGCAACCGAACCTTAAGACTATTATCTATTTCTTTTATTCATTTCACAATCTTGAACCATATTCAAACACCACAATATAAAGCATTATATAAACAGAGGTGCATATATTAACTTGACTAGATTGTGCCGGCAAAATATTGAAATGAAAAAAAAATTAAGTCTGTGTGTTTGAAACTGTTTAAATGAGATCGAAATTTAAACGATCATCTATCAAAAATGAAAGTGTGTGGGTATAATGTGGTAAAGCTTAAGGCGCGAAACAGATTAAACCAGCACCAGCAACGTCACCAGCAACAGCAGAAGCCATTGTTTTAGACCCAAATCGTTCAACACAAAATAGACCAGCACCAGTAACGTCAACAGCGTCGTTTAGTCAAAATCCAAAATTTGCTGTTGTTGGTTACAATAACACAAAATGCAACAACAATAAGACGTATAAATGTCAAAAAATTGCTGGTTTAATGTGTTAGAAAAGTATTTGCTGGCCAGGTTGCTGTTTGCTGTTGACGGCGCTGGTGCTGTTGCTGGTTTAATCTGTTTCGCGCATAAAGCTTAACACGTTTCATGTACAACAGCCAACTGTTTTCGGTTGCGAATACACATAAACCACTACATATAAACTGAAAAATGTTGACTGATGCACTCATGCTTAGTTTTTGAGTCTACCACACCATATACGAATATAGGTAGGTACTTCGTTGTGCCGTTGTTTCTTGAAGCCATGAATTGACGTTTCTCGCAGAGCGGTGCCACTTTGCTGCAATTGCAGTAGATCAACTGCACTTTTCCCAAAATATAAATCTTCTACCACAAAATAAAATCTACTCCACTTTTTTCAAAATCCCGCACACTTCATATGTTTGGAATCCGCTCTTATAGCAAAATGAATCGAAGACTTCGTCTTAAGATATTATTTTATTTTAATAAAAATAAACAATGTAACTTATTTTTACAGATGAAGAAAATGTGTTTTTATATTGAATAGAAATTAAGTTGAATTGGTTTTAAGTGCATATTTTAAATGCATATTTTGCATTTTTAAGCGCATATTTTGAGCGCATATTTTCAGATTTTAAGTGCATGAGAATCCGAAGCCTAATTATAACTATGTATTATGAAAATTACCTTCAGGGCAATTGCAGTTATTATAAATACTCTAAAAAAAGTTTGAACATTATTTGCAACTACTATGCATCAGTGGAAAATGAACCCTCGTAAAATTAGATTTTGGTGAGCCGTTCGTTTTAGGTTTTGAGTTTACAAGACTCCAGGAACTTTTACAATTAGTTTTGATTTTTGATTCAACTTCGAGAATAGCTAGGTATAATTTCTGTAGAAAAACCTATTAAGGCAATCCAATTTTTTCTACAATCGTTTCTTGCTGGTCGAAAACATTTTAAGGTAACATTATTCAGTGAAGAGCTATGTGAAGTATTCGTATGATAGTCGAAAGCATATGATGAGCAAAATCGTTGTTCGTTTCAACCTGGTTCATCAAGAAACTTTAAACCAGAAAAAAAAACGTTTTCTTTTGCTGAATCAACGAAATTCAAAAAGTTACAATTAATTGCAAAATATATGAGCTAACTAGCATAGGAAGTCTATCAACAGGTGATGAGCGGATAGGACTTCGATAGCAATTTTATATGCACTTAAGCAAAGAATCCAATTTTTAGGGAACCGAACAAAATTATATCCTACCGGAAAAATGAATTTTGCACTCTGCTGTTGAGGAACTTATGAAGGAACAAAATAACGTGTTCGATAAAACTACAGCTTTAAATAAAACCAACAACGCAGATATAGAAAGAGTGCATGAAACACTCAACATCTTAGGATTCTCAATGTTTCAAAAGATATAGTTCGGAACTGGACGATAAATGAACATTTACAATAGCACCATTCATTCGAAGAAAAATGCAACTCGATAGATTTTATAAGCGAAAACAAGGCCAGGATGTCTTTCCTAAACTATCCAGTCAATGCTTTTAAAAAGAATAATTTATCACAAATAAAAATTCACGCACTAAAACCAAAAACTTTAGTCAATGCCCAAATTTGGTTAAACTGGGGACAGTTGTAAAAAACAAACCGAAACACAAGTTAAATGGATTTAGATCTGATCCGACGACGACTACGTCATAGTTACGTCCACTTAAAGAAACACCAAATATTCTAAAATAAATAACTTAAAAATAGGTACCAAAACCAAAACAAATAATCTTTAATCACACTTACACACAATTTCACATTCACCCCATATTTTTCAATTGGATAGCTTTTCGCGCCATGATCTGACTCTCCTTTTATTTAGCCATTTTTATTTTCCAATTTTCTTTTTCCATTAAGAATCTGCAAATTATTTTCATCGCCAATCAACTAGTTTTATATTTCTTCTTTTGTTTCTTCACTCTTATTGCCGGAATATGATTTATAAACTATGAATTATTTAATAAAACAGAACCCACACAAAATTAAAACTGAATATTCGAATACCGTTTTTAAAATCACAACAGTTTAAGTTAAACCAAGGCAACAAAAAGAGAAACAACGTTTCCTTCCTTTTCATTTCCATTTGTCATTCCGTGACCGTAAGTCTTGTGAAAATGAATGCGTGCCGTTGAATTGATCGTTTGTTTCTGGGTGTGTTCGGCGTTCAGGTGTTAAATCGTTGAATTTGAGAATGAAACCATCTAGCAAGATTATTTTTCGGATCAGTAAAGATAAATTATTTAAGTTATAAAATTACCTTGACCAGAATAAAAGATACGAAATTAATAAAATGATAAATAAGCATTCGAAGTATATTTGTTTTGCTTTATATTTTTGTAAAATAAAAATCAGCTTAGCTTAATACATACATAATATTCAAAACTGAATGTCCGCTTTGTAGAAAGATATAACTTTCCGCAGCATGTTTTCATGAACACCCCCTAAGAAATACTTGCGTAAATGTGAGAAATATTTTGTGAAATGTCAAATTAAAAGTCAGAATCCATACTTCTTTAGTTTACGAGGTTTATTTCACTTTTTGCAGCAAATTTGTGAGTTAAACTTATGAGATTTGAAGAAACTTTTTCCCATACAAATTTTGACAGCTCGTTTCTGTGGAAATAAAATTATCTGGTTTACGAGGTTTACGAGGGTTTTCCGCGCTTACATGAATACCCTTAGGCTAGCCGCGCACTAGTAATTTTTAGTTGCGAAACTGCTTGGTTCGAGCAACTAAAAAGTTTGTGTTTTGACACAAACTAAACGATTGCCTAAAATAAGTTCGCCATTTTATTGAACATATAATTATCTGCAAATTCACGGACATTCAACCAAACAGTTCATCTGTTTTCTATAAGTAACCAAACAGTTTCGCAACTAAAAATTGCTAGTGCGCGGCTAGCCTTATTGTAAATAATATTAAATGAGCACAACATGGAACAAAAATCGAAGTAGGCTTTGATTTCAAAATTTAAAATTGACATTTCGTTATAAAGAAACAACTTTTGCTTTTGGGTCAAAAAGAATAATTTCCTTATAAAGAGAATTACGCTATAGAGAATTTCATTATAAAGAAAATAATTCATGTTGGATATTTTGTTAGGGGAAGAGGAACAAAGTGAAATTCGCTATAGAGAAAATTACGTTACAAGGAAGTTCGGTATAAAGAAGTTTCACTCTTGTTGGATTTTGGTCAAAAAATCAATGTAAGCTGACCTGAATTTAACAATAATTGAAAAATGGGTATTTAAAAGTCCCTCACAGTAAACTGATGAGTCCATGTGAGATCGGCGGAACGAAATCCCATTGAATGTGCGCGCCCAGCCTTTAGGTCAATAAAGTTATTTTGAGTAAAATTTAATATTTTGTGTTGTAAAATTGTTATAATTTTGTTAAGTTGACTTAATGAAAATTAGTTCTAAACTTTTGACTAATAATAAATAATAAAATTTGTAAAATAACGATTCAAATTAAAAGTAATGAGTAAAATAAATTGAAAGTGAAAACTTGATTGATTAATATAAAAAAATGTTTTTTTTCTTAAGGGAGGGGGAAGAGGTGTTATATAACAAATGGGCTATACATCCCGCCCATGACTTGGATTCTTGCACACCAAATGAATTTTTTGTTTGAAGAACAAGTAAGCTGGAATACGAATGTGTCACAATGTAACTTCTCATTGTGAATTATATGTCTTAAATGTCAGAAAAATAAAAAAATACATCCATTTAAAAAAAAAACATGTCTGCCATGAACTGTCATAATTTATATTTTGTATTTTATTTATTTATTTTCGTCTTAGTTAGGCACACATCAGGGCACTTAAATTTTAATATGAAATCATACAACCCTTAAGCTTTAAACAAAACAGTAATAAACAAAAGTAATCGTACAAATAAAGTTTATTATCAAAAATTGAAATTTGGTTTAAAAAATATTGTTTAGTGTTTTCATGAGTCGATTAGTCGACAGTTTAAAATACTTTCAAAATTTCGTACATATAAGTATGTCTACAAACTTCCGGCGGATTAACTTACAAACAAATGTAGAAACCTTTATTTCCGCGAAGTAATGGTTAATTTAATTTGTAAGACTATCACGGTGAAGGTCTGGAGTCGATTCCCCCTGTCACTTAAAAACATATTTTCTTTAGGATTTCTGTCTCTTAAGGGGAAGTGACATAAAAATGGTTGAGAGAGCTCTAAATCTGCGGATTTTGGTTTAACCACGAGCTGTTGCGCTTAAAATGTATGTAATTTTTTATCCAAGTATCTTCCAAAGTAGATACCTGTATAAGCAAAATAAAAGAAGCATCTGTTTGCATAATTTCAAACCTTATGTAAATTTTCAAACTCAAAATCATTAAAAGTCGACAGAAGAAAATCATGTCCCCCATCTCTAAACACAAATAAAGTGATAAGTGAGCATTCCGCCAATAAACACTCTAAATAATTCACCTGGCTGTATACAAATAGATAGGTATAGAGTAGAAACACCTTGGCGGCAGGGTATGTTTTCATTGAATTTATTAGCAATTCAATTTCTCCGCCCTCAACATCCCCACCTCGTTGTTTGCTTGTTCGCGTGTTATAGCTAAACGAGATGAAGTTTTGTAATTGTGGCATAAATCATAAATTCCCAAGTGAAAATTAGCACATTCATTGGAAAACTCAAACAATATAAATCAAATACACCCCATTTATATTTATATATTGTGAAGGTAGATGATATACACGGGTAAACTCCGCCAACGCCTTGGCACGGTCCAACCTTTAAGGACTTCTTAAACACATACCCACAGTAAACACACATTATGACACTTTTGAAAGTGTTAATTAATTAATTGTTTATTGTTGCTAAGACTAACCGATGCGATGTGTGCGTTCCACATCGTTGCAAATCATTCCATGATGTGTAACGGTTTGTCTAACAAAGCCTCATGAATAAATTACAGTACCATCTTGAATTTGAGGATTGTATCAAGGCGATGGCGATGGCCCTGGTAACGGTGGTGTTACCAGTAGTAACGTTTTGTTCCCACGCCCGCCGCGCCGTTTCCACTAGCGACAAATCCATAGCAATCGCAACAGTCAAAGCAGAGAGCAGAAGTACTGTCAGATTTTTTTGTTTGGGCATCTCATCACATACTTTTTTAGTATAGTGAAAAATTTTAATGGATCAAATTACAAAGGCTTTCAAACTGGGAATTAATCATACATCAGACATGTTTTAAACTTGGAAGAAAAACGTAAATCTAAGGCAAAACCTTTCTTCCCACGCGAAACTCAAACTCAAACAAATTAAATTTGGGAATAGAGTTGGGTAGTTCCGGACATGTATAGTTCCAGGAACTATGTCTTCTGTCGGATACATTTCAGTTCATTCCGATCAACAAAATCAAACATGTCCGCATTTCCAACCTCAAGAGACAAGTAAAGCGAACATGTTTCAAGACGCAAAGTGCGAACGAATAATACAAATCAGTTCCAAATTCACAAATACAAAACAAAAGTAAAAGAACGAATTTGTTCGATGACGGAGATCTTAAAGCAGGAGAAAAAAGAAAACCAATACATACAAACTTTAACTCGCGCGTACAGAGAAACAGTTTGTGGTTTGTGGGATACATACAAAATAATGTCCGATCATACATTCATTCTGTGTATGAAATGAACGAAGTATACTGAAACCGGACTCATAGTTCCTTGGATTGCTTGTTAGTTCCATGTCCTTTAACCAGTTCCATGTCCGTAAAAGAAATGAACTATTAATGTGGATGCGGTTGGCGTTGGATTGCTTGTTAGTTCCATGTCTTTTAACTAGTTCCATATCCGTAAAAGAAATGAACTATTAATGTGGATGCGGTTGGCGTTGGATTGCTTTTTAGTTCCATGTCTTTTAACTAGTTCCATATCCGTAAAAGAAATGAACTATTAATGTGGATGCGGAAATTCCCAGTTCTTTTCATTTGTAGTTCCATTTCTATTATGGTGAGAGAATGAGAGATATCATGCATGTTTGTCTGATAGTGGTAGATGAAAAAAGAATGTTTCTTGTTCAATGCAATTGTTTTCTTCGGTTTCGTTGGGTTTTATTTTCTTTCTTCTGGTTGGTGACTGTTTACTGTTTTGTTTAGTTAGTGTTTTATCATTAATCATTATTAATTATTTGTTGAAAGTTTGATTAAGATTTGATAAAGTTCATAGTTCAGTAAGGAACACTAGTAATTTAAGTAAAGAAAAGTGTTTACGTTGGATTATTGGTAATTTTAAAGTAGGTATTTTTGTTATGTCTTAAACCTACTCATGCATTCAACTGACTGAATTTGTCTATAAATCTTGAATGTTTTTTGTTTGTCTTTCTTTGATGTACAAAAATCTAGTTCAAACACTTAGCTTCCTGCTACATTTTTAAAACAAACTTTGAAGCTTATAGTTTTTAGCTTTTCTAATTAAATAAATTTGTATTTTACTCAAATTGAAAAGAGTAATGTTCTGTTTTTTTTCATAACTCTTGAAAATGCATGAATATCAAAAAAGGAATTTAAATCATAAACATGTCTTAAATTGCTTTTTTCACACTGAAATGATTTCAGTTTGTTCTAATACTCGTAAGTAGTAGGAGTAAGTATATATTTTATTAGAATTAACCTTTTCAGCTTTGATAATTGAATCACCAATTGGAAGAAGGGAATAAGTGCCAAAATTTCCAAAAATGACATTTTGATGCAAATGTCATCTCTATACCTAGACCCATTGGTTAGGCCGAAGAAAGAAACAAAAACCCGTTTTTCTAATAGAAATAGGTATAGGTGATTTTGAAAAAGCATCTTAGAACAGTCACACAAAGAAATTATTCAGTTTTTTGCGTTTTCCCAACAATTAGATCAGATGGATTTATTCCCTTCTTCCAATTGGTGATTCAATTATTTCTTGGATCATTCTTATTATAATTAAACTACATACATACGAATGAAAAGAACTTTACATAATTTATATGGAACTCAAACCAGCAAGTGAAACATGGAACTAAGCACCAATTAACAAAATAAGTACCTATACGCATTAACATAATTTGAAAAACCTTAACAGTTCCGCGGACATGGTTCCAGGAACTGGTTCCGACGAGAAAAATAATCGTTCCATGTCCGTTCCGGTACTGGAACTGTTTTGCGCAACTCTATTTGGGAACGTCAGAACAATATGACAGTTCTCCTTGGGATAAGTGAACCGATGAATGGTATGCGATTAGAGCATACTTTCTATCGCACGCAATGGAAATATAGCTGCGATGGCGGTCTCTACTTGCTTGAAAACATGCTCTAGATTCAACGCTAGTGGATTCAAAATCTTAGTTTTTCCCGATTGTATTTACTTTGACAACTTCTATTTTCAGTCAGCTTATAAATCTCTGATAGAGGGAGTGAGATAAAGTACAGAAACATCAAAAAATTATGTTGGATGACTATAAGTTCAGTGCGAAAAGACTGTCTATTACTACGTTTATATGTGGTATCGAAAGATCGAGTTGGATTAGGCTCAGATTTATGACCCAGGTTTTTCGTCTTTTGAGAACTCGATTTGGAGTTGAGTTGAAATGGTGTTGAGCGATTCTGTAACAATGTGTTAAACCAACTCCTCGACCCAAGTTTTTTGTCTCACATTTCGACTCGACACCGCTGAGCGAGTAGGAACGAGTCGAACGAAGCTTATTTCAACTCAATACAGGTATACAAAGGGTCGAAACGAGCTTCAAGCTCGCTTCAACACATATGAGATAATATAAATGGCAGAAAAAAGACATCAAGAAGCTGATTACATGATTCTTTTTTTAGTTGCTTCGTCTTTTGCCTTTTTTTATATATTTGGTGTCAGGTAAAAAAGTGTAGCAAAATGAAGCTATGTTTCTACACCCATCACACAAACTGTCAAAAAGACGAAAGAAGAAAAGAACGAAAAAAGAATAGTGTAATCAGGCTCCAAGAGTTAAACTGAAGTACCATTAGGCGTGTTCACAATCTCAAATATGTTTGACAACCACTGAATAATTTTCGCATCCAACGGCTTGTCAAGCATAGTGGGTGAATTTCAAAATGTTTTGATGTTATGGCTGCATGACAAACATTTTTAACAATGTGAACGCATTTTTGTCAAGCCTGAAGCAAATTTCCTTTTCCATGAAGTTATCGAGCTGTGCGAATCGTAAGAAAATATATCAAAATGAGTTTTATAATCAAAAGCGGAAATTCAGGTGGATATTTTTTTCTGTAGACCTTGATTATAAAATTCAAGTTTTAAAACCATTAAATATTAAAATTAAAAAGTTCTTTTAAAATTTTTGAAAAGAATTAATTTTTTTTATATTTCATTATTTTAAAAATTGGTTGATGACTTATTTTTGAAATCCAAATTTTGAACGAAAAAAAAAAACAAAAACTTAAAATTGGTGAAGGTGCAAGCATTTCTCTTTAATATTTTGGCGCAAAATTTTAGTTTAATAAGTATGATGCTAAATCTGTTTTAATGTGAATCTATGTTAAAACAACGATTTTGTAAATTTTAGTCAAGTAGAGTATTCCACTTTCTCTACTCTTTTATTAAATTTAAAGTCATCGAATACCTATTTTATTTTTTTAGTATCGTGCTAACTTCATATGGCTCTTTGACATCTGCAAATGTCAATAAAGGTCTGTTTCCTCAGTTTTTTTACACGAACTGTCATTGTGTTAGGTGTGTTAGAAATTGTTTTAAATTAAGAATGAGTTAATAAACTTCTTTAAAGTTAGCAAACTGTTAAGTTTAAAATTGAGTCTCTGTGTTTAAAAACTTATTTCAAATATTTAAAATTATTTTTCTTACATGAATTCATATTTCTTTATGGCATTTTATATTCAGCTCCAACTACCAAAAAATTAATTTATACTTTTAACAACTAATTTTGTGCTCTTGAACTTTTAGTTTTTATTATTCTTTCCTTCACTTTAAATCATCTCATCTCTTTCTCTTGTCTATTTTTGGTTTTTCACTAATTTTATATCAAATTCCTTAAAACTTCAAAAACGACAGCATTGATCGTTGATACAATCAGAAAAAATTGAAACTCCAAAACGAAAAGCGGGAACAATGCACTTCGAATAATGAACAAAGCTTTTCGTCTCTCTGACTCCATTGTTGTCGGTTCGGACCTTTTTTTTTGGTTCTTTCATTTTATTTGATGAAAATGCACCCAAGAAAAAGAAACCCTTTTATCCATCAGAGAGCACGAGAGTAATGGTCCTTGTTGTAAGTTGGGCGTGCATGAAAACCCCAATAAGGAGTCATGATGTTTTCTATTCAATTTGGTAAATGAACTCAGAGAATAACTGTTTTTTGTGCCTTCTTTCTTTCGACTCATCGAATATGTGTTTACCTTTTTATTGGTTGTTGAGAGATACCTGAGTTGTTCAAACGAATAAAGGGTAATCGATTCTTTATTGTTCAAGTTTCTTTGAAATAATGAAAGAGAGAGACAGAGTTTGATTTGAGATTTTTTTCTTAATAACAATAAAAATGTGAAGGGTATCTTTGATACGGATTTCTAGAAAAAAAAACAAGAAATTCTGATACCTACATTAAACTTTTGCTAATGTAAATTATTAAATATTAATAAGAGCCAATTGTCACTTGTCTTAATATAAATTTTTGACCTAGTGTCCAACGACCAGGAGGTTCAATTCCACCAAAGTTTTGGTTCGAAAAATTTGTATTTCAAACATCTTTTGAAAAGTAATGGAAAATTCTTAATTTTAAGTATTTTGAATTGCGCCCAAATTGGCTCAGTGTGTACCTAAGAATAGACACACTGTTATACATACAGTGAATTAATACTTTTATTTATTTTAGTCTTTACAATAATACTGTAAAAAAAAAACTTTTAACTATAAAAAATGGCACAAGATTTTAAACAATACATTTACGGTATTATTACGATACTATTTAACAATTTGCTAATTTTAAAGTAGTTTAATAACTCATTCTTAATTTTAAACATTTTCTAACTAATATCGTATTAAATCAATTTTCTTAATAAATTGCTTCTGAACACACCTAATAAATGACAGTTCGTGCAATAAACTGAGCAAACAGACCTTTTTTGACGTTTGCAAATGTCAAAGTCATATGAAGTTAGCATGATACTAAAAAATAAAATAGGTATTCGATGATTTTAAATTTAATAAAAGGGTAGAGAAAGTATCATGCTATATTCGAATAAAATTTGCAAAGTCGTTGTTTGAACCTAGTTTTATACTAAAACAGCTTTAACATCATACTAACTCAACTAAAATGTTGAGCAAATGTTATTTCTAATATTTAGCTTGATTTTCAAGGGAAAGATCATTTTTTATGGGAGTAGTAGAAGCAATCATACTTCTTTTCTTCTTTAAGCGAGGCCTGATCTAATCCACGTCATTGTTTTTCCGACTACTCACTATTCTATCCTCGGACTTCTTACACTCGTTCTCAAATTCAAGTCCATCTCTTTCGGAAGTGGAATGCAGCGATATTGTATGATAAGCTAATTAAACTCCGATCTTTATAGTATTGTAAAATGGGGTATTAAAAACCGTGTGGGGTTTAATGCTTCGAAAACTCAATGCTGTCTGTTGTCGTCGAAGAAATATATTGTTCACTTGCATCGAAGAAACCAAAAAGCTCTCAGTACTCGGTATGTGTGTCAACGACGATCTTCTCGAGACCGCTAAAAACGCTGCTTAATACTTAGGATTTCTATGTCGTTGTAAGAAATGTTTCGTGTTCTCTGATCTAACTGCCATTTATAAGGACCTCAAACGTCCGAAACTCATGAATAACTCACATCTTTGGACACGTGCAGCACAAATTTCTCTCCAATTATTGGATAGAATTCAGAACAGAGCGTTAAAACTGATATCAAACAGAGCTATCATGGATTCATTCCCATCTCTTGAACACCGTCGGAATGTTTCATGTATTTCCCTGTTTTATCGCTTCTTTCACAAGCAATGTTCTCTCGACGTATAGCCAGTTGCATTCCTCCCCTTTATCAATTCACCCGTGATACCCGATTCGCTAGAAATGCTCATCAGTTTACCCTTGAGCCTAACTTTGGTCGTACCGTCAAATATAGAGATTCGTTTTTTAGTCGCACAACACGATTATGGAATAACTTACCCGGCACAGTTTTCCCTCGCCATTCCAATTTGCAAACATTCAAGACCAATGTTCATCGTCACCTCCTTTCTCCCCTCCCTAATTTCCCCATCGCTCGTGCTGTGTTTAACATTATAAGGGTCTACAAACATACCCTTGAGCGCCTTCAATTGCTGAGTTCTTGTAAGTGAATAATCCGAGATCTTTGTGCAGAATTCTCCTCAGGCTAGTGCGTGAAATGTTGAGCTGTTGAGATCGATGGCTATAGTTGATGTTCGTGAATTATTGAGTCTCACACTCTCTGCTACAGCAACCAACTAGTGTTGTCTACTAGCATATCAGTCCCACGAACTTTTTGCACAAACTTGCGTACAGCTGGCGCGGTGGGTGCTTAATTTCGGCCAAAACTTCTTTTCAAAAAACGCACTGTTTGGGCTGCCCAGCACTCACTTTGGAAATAAATTTTCAATATTTCCCAACGTTGTTCAAGCGCCAGCGACTCATTTCGTTCTGCAGAGGTATGACTGACTTTCTGTCAAAATTTCGAGCGGGAAACAGCTGTCAGTGTCAAAATAACCTATGATTTAAAAAGAAACCCCTATAGATGACCCAACCTGTAAAAATTACCTTTTATCGTTTGAGAGTGTTTTAAAATCTAACGGTAAACACTTTTGGAACTTTATAAGCTCGAAACGTAAATTAAATGGAATACCAAGCCACATGAACTATACCTTGATTCAAAGCCTAATGAAGTACCTAAAATCTGCAAATTATTCGCTAAATATTTCCATTCGGTTTACTCATTGGGCGCTCCTTCTGTCCAGGAAGTGCCCTTTGTTAGTAGATTTGTCAACATCGACAACTTGTTCTTGTTGTTCTCAGTCTAACTGGAATAGAAGAGGCCTTATCCGGTTTTAATGCTAACTATAAGCGAAGGGCCCGATTGGATTCCAGCAATTGCGTTGGCGGAACCATTTTCTATAATGTTTAATCCATTTCTAAAGGCCAATTTTTGGATCATTGGAAAATTTCTTTTCTGTCTCCAAAGCGGTGTCAAGGCAGAAAATAATAAACTACAACCCTATTTGTAAGATTTCAGCTGTCCCAAAAATTTTAAGACATTAGTTTATCATTATCACATCTGCTTCGGAACAACATATCTATTTTTCAGCATGGATTTGTGGCAGGTAAGTCAACGGCGACAAATCAATCTTTAATTACTAACGTTATCATATCTAATATGGAAAATAGGTGAGAAACTTATATTATTCTTACAGATTTATTAAAAGCATTTGACAGAATAAATCATAATGTTTCATAACTTAATTTCTCTAGGTATTTACTCTTCCTTATTTAAGTGGTAATCATATTTGACGGGTGGATTGCAAAAAGCATGAATTGATAATTTGTCTTCAGACGACTTTTTTGTGCCGCCAGGGATCCCACAATGAAGTCATTTAGGGCCATTACTATTTTTATTATTTGTCAATCACATTTTTAATTATTCGGCTTGCCTTTTCTTTGTAGATGACCTTAAACTGTATCGCAAGATAAGCTGTGATGCGTTTTCTTCTCTTGAAAGATCTGGCGAGACTTTATTATTGGTAGAAATGAGCCTATTTGCCGTTGCATCAGGGAGGCAAATTTAATTTGTAATAGAGTTGTTTTTTATTCGAATTGATAGAGAGACATCCTTAAATCTCTTGCATTAAATAATATTTAAGCAATCATTACTTAGATATGTATTGTAATTAATTATATTGTTAATTAATGTTAATTTTTATATAATAGTTGAATTGATATACATTTATACCCAGGAGCACTTAAACTGTATATATATGTATATTGGTCTAAGAGATTGTATTCTAATTGACGAAATAAACTAAACTAAACTTAATATTTATTATATATTTTTAGATTACCTTTATAAGAAAGAAATAAAATCCTGTAACATAAAAAATGCGTAAAACTCAAGAGGCACAAAATGGAACAAAGCATAAAATTGACCTTTTGTTCTTTATTATCCTTTTGAACGAAAAAGAAAAATCCTTCTTTCTTGTTTGTGTGGATTGTCATAATGTTTGTGGTAGAATGTCGGTACTGGGTAGATTTTTTAGGGATTTCTATCTTAAGATTGTATATGTGAAAGTCGTTTCTGTCAAGGCTATTTATTAGCCTAATTGGAAAACAATTGAGGCGAATAATAACCAAAATGTGCAGAGCGTGATCGAAAATTGAAAAATTTTACAAAGTAATGTTAAATTATACACATACTCCTTTAAACATATGTATGTATTTACGTTAAAATGTTTTTCTAGAGAAAGAATGGTGGTTGAAGTTAGGAAGAGTGCTAATGGTGTGGCAAATTAAATATTACAAGTTAAACTTTAGTCGGCAAATTAATCAGACGACAAAATATAATCCTTGAAAATTGTCACTCGCTTTAGAATATCTACCACATAATATTACATAAGCCGTGTTTTATTGGTTAGTGAATACACTACATCGCAAAATTTAACATGGAAAACAACAACAAACGATTAGTGAATAAAAATAAGCTAGTAATTGAAATGGATAATTTAGTAAAGATGGAGTTTCGGATGTTGAAATGTAGGAGGTGCTTAGGTGGTGTCCGAAAAAATATATGTGGCATACTTGAGGGTGTGTTCGTTGGTATTTATTTTGTTATACTTTGCCTTTACTAATCCAAAGTGTGATCGCTCCGAAATTTATAAAACAAATATTTTTTCAAATGGAAAACTTTAATTCATACCATAATTCTGGCTTTACATTACTGCCATTAATGTTGTCATAAAATATTGAATCAATTTACGCGAAGGCGATTGGTTTCGATTGATGTTTTATCAGTTCACTGGCATTTGTTCAAAAATTTCGTATAACTGCGGCATTATGCTGAATTTATATAACAACTGAAAAATTAAATTGCACATTTAAGTTGAATTAATACGATGTTAAGGCTGTTTTAGTATGAAACTAGGTTAAGACAACGATTTTGCAAAATTTTAATCGGACACAGCATCATACTTTCTCTACACTCAGAATACCTATTTTATTTTTTTAGTATCGTTTTAACTTCATATGACTCTTTAATATTTAAAACGTCAAAATAGGTCTGTTTACTTAGTTTTTTGCACGAACTACTATTGTTTTAAGGTTGCTCAGAATTAATTTTTAAAAGAAATTGCCTTCGGCTAGGCGGTTTCGCAACTGCTTGGTTCAAGAAACTAAAAAGTTTGTGTTTTGACACAAACTAAACGATTGCCTAAAATGAGTTCGCTATTTTGTGTAACATATAATTATATGCACCTGCGCGGACATTCAACCAAATAGTTCATCTGTTTTTATTGAGTACTATGTTTTTTTTCTCCAATAATTTTCGCACTTTTGTAAGTTTTAAATCAAATTTAAGAGTGAAAAAAACCCTAAATCAACTCGATCTGCATTTTCATGAATATTTCAACTCAATCTGCATTTTCATGAATATTTCAACTCCAGCTTAAAAACGAGATACAGACCTCTGGAACACATCCGTGTAAGTTAATTCAACAAGAAGTAGGAAGGAATAGTGAGTTAAAGAGTGAATAATGCGAGAAACAGATTAACACAGCAAGTCAGCAACTTCAACAGCAACTTTAACAGCAACGAAAACTTCAACATCAAAAGTCTTGTGGAATAGATTACAACGTGAACAGCGTTTTTGACAGCATATATAATCAAAATAGTTTCAAATGCGAAATGAATTTGCCGTACATAATTTGATAAAAATTAACGTAAATTGCATCAATTTAAGCGACTTGCAATTTGTCGTACTAAAATTAATTTGTTTTTAGTAGTTCTTCCATTGTCAAAACCAAAATAAATAGACAAAACAAAAAGATGGTTCTCACATTTTCATTTGAGTGTTGATAATACTCACAAATTTCACCTTAAAAGTTGGTAGCATTTGCACAGCGACGTTGATGTCGATGTCGAAGTTGCTGTGTTAATGTAATCAAAGTCATTTAAAACCACTGGCGCAAAATTATAAACAGCCTATTATTAAGGTATTAGTATGATACTACTTAACAATTTGCTAACTTTATAGTAGTTTACTAACTCATTCTTAATTTTAAACATTTTCGAACTAGTATCGTACTAAAAGAATTTTCTTAATAAATTGCTTCTGAACACACCTAAAACAATGACATTTCGTGTAAAAAAGTAAGTACACGAACCTTTTTTGATGTTTGAAAATGTCAAAGAGCCATATGAAGCTAGCACGATACTAAAAAAATAAAGTAGGTATTCGATGATTTTAACTTTAATAAAAGGGTAGAGAAAGTATTATGCTATATTCGATTAAAATTTGAAAATTCGTTGTTTTAACCTAGTATCAAACTAAAACAGCTTTAGCATCGTACTAATTCAATTAAAATTTTGCGCCACTGGCTCTAAAAAGAGTGATGTGGTTGTCAAAGTTGCTGTTGAAGTTGCTGTGCCAATCTGTTTCTCGCATAAAGCGTTTTTTTGGTGCTTATATTACTGCGCTTAATATAGATTGCCAATAACACGCGCCTATAGTATCTAAAAGGTTTTCCAATAGAAATTTTCAAAATTTGACAGATGATTCAGGCCATACTGTTGTAGCTCCTTTTGACAAAATGGCTGTCATAGTCTGTGCTGCTAAAGCAACATGAAGAGTAATAGCGTTCAGTAACATGTGAAAATGATAAAATTAATCTGTTTGAGCAAAATTTTTCTCGCTTCACCTATTTTACAGTTGCCATAATCGTTCTTACGTGAAAACTATTCGCAACGTAGTGGAAAAATTCGTGTCAACAGACTCAGTGAACAATCTCCGAAAATAACGCCGCCGTCCGTGAGAGTGTGTTACAACTTGGTGAATATTGCATCATGATATACGATAAGTGTACACAATTGGTAGATCGTAGAATATTGTGAGATCTGTCAATGAAAAACATTCTTACGGTGCCTTACAACCGTGCAGTCTTACAATTAATATTGTCAGAAAATTTGTCTGTCAATTAATTGTAAGAGGATTAAGGTATTTGATAATCGTGTACACACAAAATCTATTGTCAGGCGTGCCAATTTGTATCGTTGTCTGACGTTTCTGCCAATCAAGAAATTGTTAAATGTACTTTTTTTAATATTATACAATTTTTTCATTTTTGCAGTTAATTTAGACGTTGATTTGAGGTGAATCTGGATAGTAAGGTTAATTTTTTGAAATTTTATTTAACAACTTACTAATTTATTGCATTTATTTGATAGAAATATGGAAAGCCCAGAAGTGAAAATAATACTAGCAACCGATGCAAAATTTCGACCTATTTTGCCATCAAATTTGCAGTCTCTACCTCAGCCTTTGTATATATATACAAGGGATTTTCTACCAACAGTGTAAGCACACAACTTAACTGTCAGCTCATTGGTATATACTCGTAATTGTCAGACATTGTCAGGTCTGACAATATTGTCAGATTTAAGAATTGTGTACACTTAGTTTTAGGCTTACACCCGTCCAAGCTTTAACCGACCTAGGACCTCAGAGTTAATGACCATAGACAACGACCGACGACGACGTGGGTTCACTAACTGGCCTCTTTAGTGTTGGAAGTTGACCCCAATTTCAGGCGAAAAATCATATTCAGCGGCGTGGCCCGTTTATGGATGAATAGGTTCGCCAAGAAGAAGAATTGAATTGTAGAAATTGGGACGAACACTATCCACCACGAAATCCTCTAACCTGCAATGCTTTAAGTGAAAGTTCCTGTTTGGTTGGGATTTTGGGCGGGAGGCATAGTACGTCTATACGCCATTGAGAACGACGACGTTAGACAGGCCATCACCGTATACGGTAAGCCCTATCGGTCGAAGATAACCAATTTCTTTTAGTGCGTTTCAACAGTGGACATTTTGCACGAGCTATTTCTGAACATGTTTATCTCATGTGTAGATATGTGGGCCAATATTTTTGACATATGTATGAAACATTTTTCACATGACAGTTTGCTTCGAAAAACTTGGGAAATTTATGATTGAAAAACTCAGCTTAGAATGAAGAACCAGAGTTTTTTAATTTTGTTTTGAAATAACTATTCAGACACAAGAAACATATCGAAATTTCTTTCATTTTCGAAACGCGCCCAGTGCTCCAACAATTAAACGATGTGTCCAGGGTTTTCAGCAACAAGGGACTTTCTTCTATCTTCCACATGCTGGTTCGAAATGATGTGAACATTGCTTGGTTGCAAGCAAGTATTGAGGAAAACCTTAGCAGTTGGTGATGCTTAGGCGGGCTTTGCAAGAAATTTTACGACAGTAACGCCTTATTCCATATAAGATTAAATAGGTTCATATGTTGAAAGCAAATGATCCACAATTTTTCAAGAAACGTTCCGAGAGAACAACGAGTTTATTCACAAGCTCATAATAATCAATGAGGCTCATTTTCAGCTAAACGGTTGCATGAATAAACGAAATTAGAAAATATGGGGCATCGAAAATCCAAAAATAATTAGTGATACATAGTATGATGTGGAATAAACTCAGAAAGGATCAATGGGCTATCTGGAAAACGACGAACTAGTTGTGGTTAAAATGGATGGCTTTCAATACCAGGTAATGGCCATACCCCCAATATATGTATAATTCATTGAATTTATATTTATATATATTTATTCAGAGTTGATGGAACCAACAAGATGGATCCACGGCTCACACAGCTCATCCAACTATGTTTCTCCTGAGGGAAATTTATGGTGATCGGATAATATCGCGTTTTTGTGATTGCCAGTTAAAATCCCACGTTCGCCCGATTTTTTACTTAGGGGATACCTAAAAAGTAAGCAATGATTTTTTTTGATTCCGAGCCCCTCAAGAAAAATGATGTGCTATGCACAGAAATGGGAATGTTACTTTCAATAATTTTGCTTTAATAATAATTATTTTAACTTTGCCATACATGTATGTGGCTGTGGCACGACGATGCTGTACTGAAATAATGTCCTTAAAATCTTAGGCAACATCTTTCCTCATGAATTAATTTCGGTTTCTGCAAAAAAGTTCCAAAAGTTTAAGAAGAAGAATGGCTCAGAGATAAGAACATAATCGTACATTACTCTCATAAATCGCTTATCGTAGTCATCATCATCATCTCTTATACTGAAGAAGTTCATCTTCTTTGTTTTTTTTTTGTTTTATTTTTTTTTTTTTTTACCAGAAGAATGCCATGGGGTGCAATATGAAGGCACGTCCTAAATATGCTGATGCACATTTTGTGCTACACGGATGACGCAGAGCCAACGCAACAGCATGATTATTACAACAACAACAAAAAATTCCCAACCAACTTTTGAATGACAACTCTTCCCAACATCACTTCATCTTGACGTACGCTGATGCCGCGTGTGCATTTGTGCAACTGCCACCAAGTGACACTTCTGCCACACAAATTTTGAAATATTCCCCCTGTAAGAGCTGGCAAGTGTTATTTTTTTTTATAACTACTTGGCTTAATGTGCCCCATCATTCCGCGCTTTTACCATCCCTTCGGTTGATATAAGAATAGAAATACGCTGACATACCTCACCCCTCGAACACACAAGTTAAGGTCCTGAAAACTGCAACTTGCAGAGCGCGATACCGAAGAAGTAAGCACCTTTATCCTACAAATATATCGCTTTATCCTAACGTGCGAGTTACACTACAAGAGCGTGTTGGTAATAATGCAGTCTACTGCATTTGTTTGCGTATCTTCGGGCATTTTAGTCCCGTATTAGTATTTCGTATCTCTTGTACTTCATGTTTTTTTCCAAAGAAAAACACCGCGCTCTGGCAGCGTATGGCAGCCAGCAAAAAATGCAAAGACAATCGCACAAACAAGGACAAAAAAGATACAACAAAAACTCAAACAAGCATTTACAGGAGCATCAGCAGGAAGGAAAGAAATTTGCTACGGAGGGGAACAACGGCTTCCCGGTTTCGAATAGAAATTCCTCCGTTTCTTCAAGAAAAGGGAAATAAAAAGCAAAATTAAACTTACAAAACTAAAACAAAAAGCTAACATGGCAGAATCTAGAAAAGGAAAAGAAAATATTTTGGGATATGTGATGCTTGTGCATCCTGCAGATATGCAAAGCTACTAGTTTTGATACATCCTCTATTTATCATTGTTTTTTGCTTCCACCTTAATACCACTTGAAATTGTCTACCGTGAAGGCGTCATCATCGTCACCGTGCGTCGTCTGAGTCGTCGGAAAGGACGATGGGTGACGACGACTTGCAAGCAGATTTACGGGTATTGTGGGCTATTAACCATGGCTTAGAAGAAAATGTTTAAGGAAATGGCGTACCAGGTAAAGCGTTGGGCGCCATTCATTGTCAAATACTTCTTTTATGCGGAAACAATTGACCAGTTCAGGATTGCCCATAAAAAACAAGGGACCATCTAATGGGCTCTGTGTTTTATCTATCAGGGGCGATGTGAATAACTGTCGGAAGTACATAGACACACCTTCATAGATGTCCCAATCGTATAATCACCTGATATTGATTTCAACCGTCCGGACTTAACTTGTTAAAATAAATTCATAAACTTGAGTAATGAGTTTGGAAAAGAACATTTGATTGGATAAAACGATTCATTAGGAGTCTTGAGTCGTGTTCATCAGGATGGTATTCGGCCGATGAATTCAAAAGAATGAATCAACGGCAAGTTGTCAGGAGCCTGTAGGACAGAGACCTCAAGTGGAGAATGAGCTCTTTGTCGGTTTATAAGGTTACTGATATTGGATTATCTGAATTGTTGTCTTAAGGTTAACGAAGAATCTTGCCCTCTAAGTTCAGCGGTTATAAGAATGAAACAGCGAGCCTCGAATAATGATAATCTTCAAATGGTAACAAAACCCGGAATATCAAAAGAAACCAATTTGAGAGTATGTGCTTCGAACGTGGGGACAATACCTTACAATCCAGGTATGAGGCAGATATTACCGAAATCCAGAGGATTGGTAAGAATAGGTATGACGAAAAGAAAAAAGTTACAACATATAACGATAGATAACTCGTGAAAAACCAAGGTCTAGTGACTTGCAACTTTCTATAATTATCTTCTGAGTTAGAGTCAGGTGGCAGAGGTTGGGAATCGATCGCTTTCTGTGGGAAAGTCGAAAATAAGAAAAGAAGGGGGAGAGAGCATCCTGCTTAGAAAGTAGAGGGCGTGCGCAGTCTCTCAGTTCACGAAAACAGTCAATTAATCAGCTTGGCTTAGGCTTTAAGACAGGAACCTAGGCTCGAAATATCAAAGGTAAACTAGGAACGAAAAACAGGGAATTGTTGTTGTTCTCAAGAAGCATTTCTAACAGTTGATAAATGGACATCACCTTAAGCAATTATGTATAAATTAGGACAAGAAGACAATCCACTTCCAATCAATCAAGAATCCAAATTAAAATATTGATGGTTTATGTAACCTCCCACATAAGCCATCAAATATTTTTAGTACAACAAGCCTGCAAGATCTGATGGGTTACAATAAACATAATTTAAATACGAGGGTGATGTTTTTAATCCGTACAATGTTCAATTCTTCAACCGAGTATGGGATTGAGGGATTGAGGGTTGCATGCTCAATGAATGAACTATTTTACCACATTAACATCGTTTTCAAAGTCGCATATTATAGTCAAAATGGTTGAGAGTTATACATCACTAGGTCCTCTAGGTTCTCTAAGAGCTTTCGCACCGAATTTATGATTGACAACATTTTTCAAAGTCAATTTTGGCATAGTGCTGGTATTTGACGTTCCAAGATTTGACTTCCCTTAGAATGCCAACATAACTTACTCCAGCCGAGTAATAGAAAACACTCCAAAAGGTAATGTTGATGATGCATCATCTTCTCTTCTATTCTATGAGATGAAAGTGCAAAATAATTTAAAATTCCAAAGAACTTAATGAAATTTCCTGTAATTTGTTTTTGAATGACAGATGTTGGCTTGAAGCATATCCGTAAAAGAATGTTGACTTCTATATGTACTTGTGTAAATGTCACAATAATTTTACGTCTGAAAAACTAAAAAGAAACAGTCGCGCATATAGGGTAAGATTTGAAAATGTTTAAAATAACTCTTTCAACTTGTGTAATAGCTTTTGTTGAAATTTTATATAGGTATGTTGGTGAAATAGGTTGTTATTTGGTAGATAAACAACCTTAGACAAGCTTTAAAATTTCACAAGACTTTTCTGAAAAAAAAAACAAATATTTTTAGAACAAAATTTCTTTTGGCAGGTTTTGAGGTTAATTCATGCAAGTTCTTTCGTCATCATAGATTGGCAGGGTGTTTTCTCTTGATAAATATATTATTATATAGTATAGATATGTTGAAACTTTTATATCAAAGGTACATTTGCTTAGAAATTCACTAAGAAAAATAAGGGTAAATAAGGGTGAAACTAAATGACGGTGGATAGCTTTTGAAATTATGAGATGGTCATCGAATTATACTCGCTTAAAAATCGAAAACTCAAAAATCGATGTTTGAAAAATAAATCCCTATGCCTATGTATATGGGGAAGCTAATTTTAGACCATAAAAATGGGCGTAACATAAAAAGTTTACCGATTTGTAAGGAATTTTTCAAATAACTTTGTTTTGAAAAAAAACTTGCATTTTTGAGTGAAATTTCGAGGGATTTTTGTTGTTAAAATTTTTAAATGGACACAGAAAGCATCTGAAGTTTTAGAAATCGATGGGAACTCTAAATGTTAATATTTAATGAATATTTAAGTATTAATAGAGATATTTGAGTATTAAAAAATTCACTAGAATTTTTATGACTAATATTAACAAACTTGAAAGAAGTCGCAGAACAGTGTTTGTACCTTAGTTTTGACTAAATTCCAAAACTTATAATCTTAGTTTCAATCAACCACAACCCACGGCGGCATTATTAACCACATTTAGACCTCTTGTTTTCGACCTTATCCGAGGACTATATCCCAACCGTATTTGTCCCTTAACATTGATCAGGGGTAGGAACTTTATCCGAACCTTATTTGAACCTTAGTCTCGAGCAGGACTTCGGACTCTATCCCAACCCAGATTGGTCTTTTATTTCGGTAGTGCTGGGTACTCTTTCCAAAACTTAATGGGTGCATTTATTTCAACTCGGGCCGGAATGTCTATCAAAAACTTGATTTACGTTAGGTGCAAATATAGTAGTTTTATTCTTACAGGGTTTTTCATTTTACAATTTCAAAGTAAAATTTTATAAAATTATCAGCCAAGTAGAAGTGTTAGCTTTAAATGACTTTTAATTCACAAAATCAAACTAGGTAAGGAAGAGGAGTATTTCTAAGGAAACTCTCTTCTTATCCAAGCGGTACCAGAAGAATTCCCTAGATGAAATAAATGGTGGTGTCTACAGTTCCAGCCAAGGTTATTTCGGAGTTGTTTATCCGGCTTCCTGTTCTTTGATTTATACCAAAGGATCGGTGTTTTAGGTTGGAGGTTGTTCCGAACTTCTGATCTCTATGTGAAATTTTAGATTTCTTAATGCACGACCTCACGTACATTTGAGCAATTTTCAGAGCCCTAGATTGCTGCGAAGTACGTATCACCGATATTTAAGAAAACCAAAGGGATCGGACATGAATCGTGGGAGGAAGACGTATCAAGAAGTCTAAAGATTCATATTAAATAGAGCTCAAGACAATTATTATGAAGGATAAATTCGCCGACATAAACCTTATTTGCGCACATGCTTCTATATGAACTCCTAGAAAAGACATAATGAACAGAGTCGTAGTAATGATATTAAGACTGCACCAGGAAATTTTAAAGGTCAAACTTGCTCAATCAACTAAGTTGGAAGTACCAAGCTACTTCCAATAACGGACTCAGGTTGATCGACTTTACAGCGAGGCGAAATATCCTGGTAGATAGTATGTATTTCGAACAATTTAACATTCACAAGAGAACGTGGAACTCTCCAATGATGTTTGAAGACACCAAGGGTCCAACATTGACTTGGATCACTACCTCCTTGTAGCCAAGGTTCTACTACGAATATCCTCAAGTATTAAGAACCATTAAACACATTAGAAAGAACCTTTTAAAGATAGCGCCTCGGACATTATTGGCTTTAGACGACCACCAAAACAAAATTATGCAGGAACTTGAAATATAACAAAATGCATACAAGGAAGCGTTGCATAGAACGACCAGAACTTTTTGGGGCTTGGGAGACCTACGAGCAGAAGAAGAGTGAGAAGCCCGTGCTTTAAAAAAAAACAAAATGAGCAAGAAACCGACGTGATCTAGCAAATAGAAGGATGACATAGCAGGAATTAAATTCTAAAGTCCTATGAAAATGTTGCAAGGACATTTCAAGGTTACAAGGCCCGAGCTGAAGCTTGCAAAGACTATCATGGCACAATCGAAATTGATGATGAGATTATAGAAAACCATTCTGCAAGTATTTTATCTCCGAATATATTAAATTCGACAATGAGTCAGCTTATCCCCTTCAACCTAGATGACAACGAAACACTTTAATTCCATTCATCGATATCAACGAATTAAAGATAACTCAAACTTAATCTGAAAAAGCTGTTGGACCTGACAGACTTTTATGTTCAGTTGTTCAATCTGACAAGTGATGACTTAGGAGTTAAATAATTGAATTAATAATTTTGGGGTACAAGTGCACTCCGACGTTTAGATCTATTGTGGCCTGGTTAGGAGTTTGCATTAGCTCATTTTTTTAAATATGGTTAAAGGGAGGCATCCCCATTTGCGCCCTTCAGGGGCATTCGTCACCTACAGAATATTTCCTTCCGTATTACGTGAACACCTGGAGTCGTCATCAACAACCTTATCCTATCAGTTTAGCTTAAGGTCTCTCCTGTTATGAGTTGCTTTAACCTAAAGTAGCGTTTGATAGAATCCATACAGATGAGCTATATATTTACTGATGTCTAATTTTAGTATCGTTGAAGAGAATGTACGCTACTTCATCAAGGTCTACAAAAACCTCACCGATATATTTGACGTCAAAAAAGTTTAGACAAGCTGATGCACTGTCATGCTACTTCCTTAAAATCGTTCTTGAAACAATACTTTAAAACCTTCGTCTCAAAGCTGGAAGTACAATATTTCAAGCGTTATCAACTATTTCTTTTTTGGTTTAGGAAGAAAAGTGAGCTTCAGAGTCCTCTCTCGCTCTTCTTAAGTCTCCCTTTAGAATGATACTAATCATCCTGGTCTTGATATGTGGTGTAGAGGCAACAACCGGTCAAAGGTCGATGAGAACGCCTTAAAAATCCTCTGGGTAATTTTGATCCCGTCTAGAGAAGTAGAAGACAAGATACCTCACAGGATGTACATAGACCAACACTGAACTAACCAAAAAGAAAATAAACTAAAGATTGGGGTGGCTGGGCCATATAGACCGAATAGATACCAATGCTAAGACTCGGAAAATCTTTTATTATGACCCCGATGTACGGCACATAAGTAAGTAGAGGAAGACTGCGACTCAGTTGGCGAACACAAGTGAAGTGCGAAAGTGGAAACAAGGGACCCAATTAGCTCAAAGAAGCTTACTATTTGAGGTCCCGTTCCATTCCGAATTACGAACTATAGCGCCACCTCAAGTTTGAAAGTGGAAGTAAGTAAGTTGTCAACAAATTTTATAAGGTGATATTAACCTGGGGCCAAATTACCGCATCAGTTTTCGAGTAATAGGTACGTGACTGAATTATGTGAGTTTGGAATTACCGCTTACGTCATCGAGCAATCATTTACACTAATTTGACATTTTCATTCGATCACTGATGGGACTCAATCACTCGGTCACTGAAGCGGTAATTTGGCCCCTGCTCTTTTTCACTTGGATTTTAATGGAATCATGTAAGGACCTATAACTTACAAAATGTTGAAGATTAAGGTCTCAAAATCCGAGAATACATATTGCTCCATAGCTCATATTGCTTTTCTCGTAACTTTCAGCCAGCCTCTTAATATTGTCAGATATTTTTATTTCGACAGTAAATTTTATTGATTCACTGTACGTGCAATATGATTACGAACCATTTAAACCGGATTCGTTGTTATTTTGATCCAGTTGAATAGGGTCTTTTTTAAAAATACCAAGTAAAGTATATTTTTATGAATAAGACCTTAGCCAATGTACTAATCCCCTATTATCTAAGCCTTTTTCTAGTTCGTGTTTTTATTTTAACAGTTTTCTTATTTTTTGGCGAAGGATTTCACATACTCAGCCAAGTAACGCGAAAATACTTCGGATCAGAGTAAAAGTAAAAATAAAAATAATAATAAAAATAAAAACTAAGGCGCATTTTTGCTATTCCCTTGTCACAGGGATATAAAATCACTTGATGACACTGCATTCAACCAGAAACCACTCAGCAATATCATTATTGCTCTCTAGCTCTACACTACGACTATACGACTACGACTTATACCGCCATCAATGTCGCCTCCATCTTCCTTGTCATCGTCATCATTGTCATCACTGTCGTAAAAAAAAAAGAAGAAAATAAGAGACGGAAAAGAGTGGATAAAATACTGGAAGCTGCGGATCAGCCAGCAAAAATGGGACCATTCGACCCGACCCACAGCAAAAAAGTGTTACAAGACAACAAAATATGAAACTTAACAATCCTCGTGCCATCATCGTTTTCTTCGTGTTGTCCTTTCTTATCCTTAAAATGCGGTCCATTTTTTTTTCTTTTGTGGTTTTTCACTTTTACGTATTTGCTCCTTATTCTTTCCAGGACACAAAAGGCTATAAACAAAGTAGACTTTTACTATTTCGCAAGAAGAGAAAATGTTTATTTCTCATAAAAGCGGGCGTACAGTCAGTCTTCAAGCTGTATATTCAAAGGAGGTGTAGGTATTAAACGTCGTAGACTTTTACAATGTTGGCTTAACCATTTTGTGCTTTTCAAACAAACAAAAAAAAACTAAAACTTGTGGTGTCCTTTGACACAAAAACGGACACGTACCCGAATATAAATCAGGTGTTGCAGCAGATGAGAGCTATAGTTATTGGCGAGGAGCACCTCTTAATTACGTGCAACATCACCGCTGTAGATACCTATAAAATTCAACAAGGACCTTTATTTGTGTATGATGCAGTTTAAGTCGCCGCCGCCGCCGCTCTGACCCGATATGGTGGGCGAACTAAACCGTTTACCATCAGAAAACTTTTACTTTTGAATTCCTCATGATCAAAATTTATAGCTTTTTGTATGTCAACAGACAGGACACAAAACACAATAGCATGCCTGTGGATGCTGTGTGGATGTCGTCGAAATTGAAATCCGTTTTTATCCTTTTGTTCTGCTTTTATTTGTGCGGTTGGCTTTTTACGACCACGCTTTTGGGTAGGGGGTCAATATTTGTGCTGGTCATTATTATTTAGTGGATAATATCTTTTAAAATTGTTTTGTGTACAAGAAAAAGAATGGCAGCGAAATTATTTTTGAATCGTGCATTTAAACGCAGAACACACACATAAATAGTTTTTTACGAGTTTAAAATGAATGGTTCTCGATTTACCGCATGTTTTTACGTGATGGAGATGAAGAAGAAAAAGATAAAGTTGATGGAAGGGAAAGTTTTCTATGAGATTGATCTGCTTGCGAAAATCAATGAGGAATTCTTTAAAAATGAAGAAAATGGGTGGTACTTACTTCTCTGGGAAGAGTGTTAGAACCTCTGCTTTTATTTTTCCCCGATACCTAAACAATTTCCGTTTTCAGCATTACTATTGAAATCCATTTCACGGTAAACGACGAGCTCCTCCAATTTCTTCAACCAAAGAATTCTTTTTTCAATTGTTCTAACAGCAACGATTTAGGAAGTGTTTCTTCGGGCATCTCTAGTACCTTCAAAATATAATCAATTTGAAGTTTAAAGGATTTCATAAATATCGGTGACAGTTCTGTCTCGATTGTGATCATGTAATTGGTTGTTGAACTTGGTAAATAAAAGCATCTATTAACATAATATCTACTGACTTGGCTAGTGTTTTTCAAGCTGAATTACGGTTTAACAGGAAAGAATGTAAGGAACTCAAACAAGATCCAAACCAGAAGCGGAATACGGCTATAATCACAGATAGTCAGGCGGCTGATAAAACCATTAATTTTAGTACATCATTCTCCAAGTTCAGCAGTGCTGGAATGGATGCCACTCTTATCTGGGTTCCGGGGAATTTTGACATTAATGGAAATAAACGGGCGGACCAGCTGGCCAGGCAAGGATTAGCCCTTCACAACTCACTTGCAGAAAGATATAACATTCCGATGAGAATTATAAAGGGCAATATTCTCTTAATCTTTCTTAGCGAATCAAACCATATGTGAAGCAGTTTAACTACCTTCATTAAATATATTAAGATTTGGGCCACCTAAAACAAGTCCCGAAAACTTGATATAATATGCATACCCAGGCAAGACATAGTGAGGATCGTCGCTCCCCGTAGCGGACTCTGACCAATAGAAGAGCATGCATGGAAGATAGACATTACTCACAACACTATCTGTAATAGCTGTGGTGATCAGTGGAAAAAGGAAACAGTCCTCCATTTCTTCTGCAAACGCCCTGCTCTTTGCAAATTTAGAGCACAATCATTAGGAATAGCATTTTTTGATGACATTGACGAACTCTCGGAAATGAAAATCAAAGATTTGATCTCTTTTCTCAACGCGATAAAATGGATCTAGGGAACTACGATTAGTTTTGTGCGTTGCCCTCCGTTCGATTACTTAGATCCCGAGCTAGCGGACTGAGAGCTTTAATGGAAGTTTACGGTGCAGGGGGCTGGTTGATCATTTAATAGGATAAGCTGCTGTTCCAGCAGCAGTCAACTAGCTGTTTAGCTTGGCAGAGTGTTAATGGTGTCAGATGAGTGTGGTGTTCTGGTTGAGTAAGTGATCCGCATTCTAAATGACTCTGTGAAAAACAGCGCACATCAGCGATAATTGGGCCACAGAGCTAGACTGCCATTTCTACCTATTACCTAACATAATATGTTTTGTATGTATATCACTCCAAAACAACTCATTACGGGAGCTGAAAGTACTAATACGAGGTATTCAAATCCATGAGTACAAATAATAATTTTTACACACATATGCAATGTAATCTATTTGTAAAAATATCGAGCTCAAGAAGTATCTTACGGTGTAATGAAGAAGAAAAGGAGAGCAATGCAGGACGTAGATTATGTGTATGGGAATAAGGTTGATTCATTCGATGCAGGCAGCGATGATCAAGATTATTTCCAACGTATAAGAAAAATCTGATAAGATAACGATAAAGCTGCGGTGGAAGAAACTTTTTTCTTCAACGCTGGCAAAACCATTGCGTAAGCTTTTGCATTTGTCTTACTCTTCTGGTGTCTTTCCGAGTGAAAGAAAAACAGGTTTTGTCCAGCCTGTTTCTAAAATAGGTGAATCTTCGTCTCTTTCAAACTATCGTCCAATTTCACTTGCATCACTCCTTTCTTAAGCCATGGAAACGCTGATAAATTATCAGCTCAAGAAATATCTTGAACAACAAAAGCTTCTCAATCCACTGGTGATAATTTTTCTCAGCGAACAGGGCACAGATCTTTACATAATTTTAAGGAAGTATGATTATTGCGCTTGATATTTCAAAAGCATCTGATAAAGTTTGAGACTAAGCTCTCATATCTAAAATCCGTGCATTCGGTATTAATGAATCACTTCTTCGATGGATTAGAAATTACATTTCGGACCGCACAATAAAAGTTGTATTGGATGGCTTTAAGTCTGAAAGTAAAATAAATGCAGGTGTGCCACAGGGCTCCGTCTTATCTCCGACTCTCTTTTTCTGATATTCATCAATAATCTTTTATCTGAAACTGCGATTCCATTAGATAGTTTTGCTGATGACAGTACTCACAGCTTCTCATATTTGTTTCCAGATGCATGTCTTTGTTTTTTGGATGTGGATTTAGAACGGCAGCGTATGATAAGCTCATTAAATTTTGATCTCGATAGCATTGTCAAATGGGGAACCATAAATTGGGTATAGTTTAATACCTCAAAAACTCAATACTGTCTTCTGTTTTTAAAGTGCAACTCACCCCCATGCCGCTTTTCATGAGTGGCACTTGCAATCAGGCAACGGATTAGCTTTCAGTTCTCGGTATGTGTATCACAGACCAATTTGTGTGGGATGGTCTCATATTCGACGTCGCCAAAAACGTTGCTAAGTGCTTAGGTTCCTACGAAGTTGCAAGAAATTTCTTACCCCTTCTGATCTGCCTGTAATCTATAAGGCTTATATTCGGCCAAAGATTTAAAGGGTGGTTAAATTTTAAGGGCCGATGTTGATTTGGAATAAAACACAAATTATTTAGAAAATTATTGTCATTTCTTTTTATTATGATAATATTGGTATGGTTCAATTATGTAAGGAACAAAATATCGGCCAAATGACCGCCGCGACCTCGGCGGAACACCTCCATCCGATGGTCCAAATTTTCGATGACGCTGAAGCATAATTGAGGTTCTATGCCGCTAATGTGCCGAATTATCTCATCCTTTAGCTGCAGGTAAGGGGGTAGAGTCAGTAGAAGTTTAAGGCATGTCCGGGGCTCTGAGAGACTTGACCAGTTGACTTGTGTTGCTACTAAACCATACATCGGACCATGACAGCGAACGTAAGTCCATAACTATGCATGGCGTGGTGGCATGCCAGTCCGAGTACAGCATGCCTATGGATAGGTTACGTAAGTAACTGAACCAACTAAATGGGAACATCCTGGACGGTGGCTTTAAAGTAGGAATCCGCTAAGGAGTGTGTAACAACTCACCAGATGGTTGCACATTCTTGGTTGATGGTTTCTACCTCGATCATAGCTGTGTGTGTGTATATCTTGGGCTGACAGGCCCTGAAGTTTTGCAGGAACTTCATCTGTAAGTGACCTTATGGTGGAGAAGCTCGATCGGAAGCTATATTCTGGTTCCACGGGAGAGAGTGTAAAGGAGTCTGGGGGCAATAGCGGACATCTTCGGGCTCTCCTATTCTATCTTCGGATAGAGAGGTGCAGCCGTCGCGTGAGTGCTCTCTTTCTCAGACTATCTATTAGGTAGGCCCCCTAGTGGGAGTATCGTGGTGGCTTGGTTTATTCCGAATGCGGAGACATATGGTTTTCAGGCGTGCCTCCTAAGCAAGAGGTGTGTTCATGCCTGCAATATGTCACAACTTTGCGAACGAGATGGCTTCGGCTATGTCGGGGTTAATGGTCAGGACCCAATCTGACTCTGATCGAGGTAGGCCTCCCGTGGGATTGAGCCATAATCGGCAGATGCTTAAGTTAAACCAAAAGACGATTCAAGAAATATCTTGAAGAACAAAAGCTTCTCAATCCACTGGTGATAGTTTTTCTCAGTAGCACAAATCCTTACATCATTTTAAAGGAAGTATGATTTTTGCACTTGATATTTGAAAAACATCTGATAAAGTTTGAGACTAAGCTTTCATATCTAAAATCCGTGCATTCGGTATTGATGAATCTCTTCTTCGATGGATTAAAAACTACCTTTCGAACCGCTCAATAAAAGTTGTATTGGATAGCTTTAAGTCTGAAAGTAAAATAAATCCTGGTGTGCCACAGGGCTATGTTTTGTCTCCGACTGTCTTTCTGATATTCATCAATGATCTTTTGTCTGAAACTGCGAATCCATTAAAAAGTTTTGCTGACGACAGTACTCACAGCTTCTCATATTTGTTTCTTTTTTTTTTAACGCCATCAGTACTGCTTAATGCAAGCATTTGTAACAATATTTCTTTTCTCTTCTGGTTTTTTCACCTTTAGATACTGGGAAACATCAGCTTGTCACAGTCATCATTTAGCGTGGTGTTAGTTGTTAGTAAATAGATATACATACATATAGCCTAACACTCTACTAAAAAACGAACAAATATGACAAACAAAGAAATAATAAATATTAATCTACTATCTGTAGCTACAAAAATAACTACAAGTCAAATACTACTTGCTATAAAAACAATAACGTTACGAGTAGTTTCCAATACTTAATGAGAACGCCCATACAACCTGTGCTTAAGTGTAAGCTTTGAGTAACTTAAATAGAAAAAATCATGGTTTATATTAGCCTCATGTTTCATACGTGTCAAAGGCTCATTGAGACCATAATTGGTACGGTGGAAGTCTATGTGAAAAATTTCAGAGTTCCGAGAACTGTGGCTTCTAACTTTAAAATGAATTTGTTCTAGAAGAACCGGTGAATCTATGGAACCAACCAAGAGCTGGTATAAAAACATAACATCGCTGACTTTCCGGCGTTTTTCTAGAGAATTCATGTTTAAAAGAAGAAGGCGACTGCTGTATGGAGGAAGATGATTTGGGTCACTCCAATTAAGATGACTTAATGCGAAGCGTACATATTTACGTTGGACAGATTCGATTCGATCAATGTGTATTGAGTAAAGTGGCGACCATACAGAACTAGCATATTCTAATTGGGGACGAACAAAGGTGTTGTACAACGAAGATGTTACAAGACTACAAGAAAATTCCTTACTCCAACGCTTAATAAATCCAAGCATTGAGTTTGCTTTACTGACAATTTTCTCAATGTGGAGTGAAAAGTCTAGATTTTGCGAGAAGTGAACGCCCAGGTCGCATGTTGTTTCTACCTTACTTAGAATGGCTTGATTTATGCTGTAATTGTAACATATTGGGTTTTTTCTTCTAAAGAAGGACATTGATTGGCACTTTGAAACATTTAGAAAAAGATTGTTATATGAGCACCATTCAGAAAACATATTTATGTCATTTTGAAGAGAAACACAATCGGATTGGCTTCTGATGATTTTAAATAATTTAATATCATCTGCGTAGATAAGAACCCTACATGATTTTACAATTGAAACAACATCATTGATTGATACTATGAAAAGAAGTGGACCAAGGTGACTACCTTGTGGAACACCAGAGTCAGCATTAATTGGATCAGAAACGATTCCTCTAAAAAGAACTTGGTATGTCCTTCCCTTCAAATAAGACCTGATCCATTGAACGAATGCAGAAGGGAATCCAAGAGATGAAAGCTTAAATAAAATTAGACTATGAGACAACTTGTCGAAGGCCTTACTGAAATCTGTATAAATACAGTCAACTTGATGACCATCCTCGATAGTTTTATTTGTAAACGACGTGAATTCAACAAGATTAGTAACAGCAGATTTCTTTTTCATAAACCCATGTTGCTCGCTCGCAAGGAAAGGTTTGCAGCTGAAATAAAAGCTCTTAAATATGATAGCTTCGAATAGTTTCGGTAAGCAAGAAAGTTTGGCTATTGGTCTATAATTAGAAATATCACCGCGATTTCCTTTTTTGTGAATTGGTATAATGAATGAATTTTTCCAAATTTTAGGGAAAACAGCTTGTTTTAGGGAGTTTCCAGAAGCATGTCTTTGTTTTTTGGACGTGGATTTAGAACGGCAGCAAGTGATAAACTCATTAAATTGATCTCGATAGCATTGTCAAATGGGGAACCATAAATCGGGTATAATTTAATACTTCAAAAAAAGTGCAACTCACCCCCATACCGCTTCCCATGAGTGGCACTTGCATTGAGGAAACATATCAGCTTTCAATTTTCGGTATATGTATCACAGACCATTTTGTGTCGGATGGTCTCATATTCGACGTCGCCAATAACGCTGCTAAGTGCTTGTTTTTAATTCGACGTTGCAAGAAATTTGTTACTTCTTCTGATCTGGCTGGCTTTCAGGTTTATATTCGGCCAAAGTTCTAGTACAATTCCCATATTTGTGCAGGAGCTACACCTCTTCGATAGATTCGAAAAATGAGCTTTAAAATCGCAGATGATAGAAGTATAACAGAAAAATTTAAAACTCTTGATTACCGTCAAAATGTTTCTTGTCTTCCATTATTTTCCCGTATTTTTATAAACATGGTTCTAATAAAATAGCCAGTTGCATTTCTCCCTTTAACCAACTTAAACGTAATACTCATGCTTCAGGGAATGCCCATCAGTTGACCATTGAGACCAATTTCGGACTTACGATTAAATTCAGAGAGTCTTTCTTTAGCCGCACTACACGAATGTTGAATGCTTTGCCTGACTCTTTATTTTTTTTTTTGTTTGTGGTGCAACAGCTTGTAGGGAAAGAACAGCGAACTGAGTTGTATGAATTAAAACAACAAATAAAATAAAGACATTTCATTAGGTAGATGGTAACCCTATTTTTCTGCATAGGATTAGGATAAATGATTAAAGTCTTTCTTATTGATATTGCTGAGAGCTACCTGACCTGAAAAAAAAAAAATTTAAATGGTCTAAAGTAGGTAAACCATGGCTCCAAGGGTGCTACTCACAGAGGAATGAGGGATGATTGATGGTGAGTGGCCAATAGCATCACGAAAGCTTACAAAAGATCAGCATATGTTTAAACAAAAAAAATTGTGAACTGTGCTATCGGATGATGTTGTGGAGAGAGGTACAGTCCACGAAGACTTGGAGGTACACTGCAATTAACGAAACGAGCAGTGGCATTTAGGCAGTAGAGAAGAAGACACTCGATCACTCGACACGATCGTTGCAGAAGTTTCAAGAATTAGAAGTAATTAAAGAGATTGTGAGACATGTTAATTTGTGTCGCGTTCGTCTAAACTTAAGTCAAATATTTCAAAAACAAGTTGAATTAGCTAAAACGAAAGTGAAATAGATTAACTTGCATTTGGACTCTGATCAGAAAAAAAGGAATAAATCAGTGCCCAGTGAGACTTACCTGCAAGATTCATCTAAATTCAAGTTCGTGTCTTCACAGTACGACACTCAGTCGTTTAATCAGAGAACAGATTCGCCTAATTACCCAATTACAAGAGCAAGAAAAAAGGCAATCGTGAATTCGTCACTGCCTCATTAATTATTGCGCCAATTTACATAAACTCCGACTTCATCATCGTCATCATCATCAACAACTTCTACATCATCATCTTTATCTCTCAATCCACCCAGATCATCATCAAGAAGAGAAAGACAAGCAAAAAATATGCTCAGTGCCAGATTACCAAGTGTTAATCAATCACATTCATTAACAAACAATAAAAATTTTTTTTGTGATTTTCTCTCTCTCTCTGAGCTTAGTTTCTTAAAGTTAGAGCTGTGAGAATTAAGAATTTAATAAGTTTATATCTATTAAAGTCGTTGATCAAGTGCGAAGATAATTGTACCCACTTAATGTCCCTTTCTTCTCTTCCTAATAATAATAATAAAAAAGAATCATCTTATTATACGGATGGTAACCATAATTCACCGGACTGGAGTGCTGAGCTCACCACGCCATCACCGCTGGATAAATTATCGAAATATAAAGGATCTTAGGTAAGTGACTGTAATATGAATGATCACTATATACGAAAAGAATAGAGAGGCTGGTGTGTTCAATTAGGTTGAAAGCTTGATCAATTCCTTGACTGTATTAGCTTTGTTAGAATCAAAGATCCAAAGGATCAATGACTTTCGGATGTTTTCAATTGAAAGGATAGTCTATTGAGAGAGAATAAAATTGAATGAAAGAGAGGGAGAGTTAAATGATTTTAATGAGATAAGATGAATTGAATTCAATTAAGATGAATTGATCTAATTAATGTAAGAGAGTTTCAGACCTAAGCAAGATAACACATTAAGAGATGTATTTTTCCATATGAAGGTATATGGTTTTCCAGTATTTTGCTCTCTTATGATGAAAGGCAACTTAAACTAGACTTATAAAAAAAAAAACAAAAAAAAAAATAAATAAAAGAGACAAAAGTTTTAATTTGATAGAAATTTTTTTTTAGTTTGTATTCTCTCATTTTCTCTTAAAAGAGATCAAAATTTAAAAATTTAGAAAATCATTTTAAAGAGAATAATTATTTATAAAGTTTTCTTCTGTTGTTTATTTTTCTTTATTTGATTCAATAAATGAGGACGAGAGATCTGTAATAGAGTAAGAGCTAGAGTATGAGAATTTTGAATAAATTAAGATTGTAACTTGAAGAGATCAGTTTTTTTTCTTACAATACCGAGAACTTTCATTTTAAGAGGTGAACGAGATGGTAAATATCTCATGGTTCAGACTAGATTGTGAATTTAGAATGAATACAGTCTAAACACAATTACAATTGGAGGGATGTGGTTGGACCCAAACAGACGCAGGTGTGGGCTCAGAGAGTGAGTATTTGGAGCAGGGGCTATCACTAAGAGAATCGTAAGGTGGTAGCCACGGTGGCATTTTAATGCAAGGGTGGGTATTAGATGGAGGACAATGACATCTTAGTTCCTCCAACCTACAGGAACTTGCTCCTTATTTTTTTTTGTATGCAAATGTAGCAATTCGCGTCTCCTCAAAATACAATTACAGACAGAATACATCTAAGTCTTGGCATGGTTTACGTAGCACAGTCTTCAAGCATTGCAGAAAGAATCCCCCCATCCGACGAGCTAGGACGAGCGTGTGGCTAGCATGCCTCCTCTGCTTTGCTTAAGACACCCCTTTATCTTGCTGCCTGGACTGGCCTAAGGAGTCCTGTGGTCTTAGGTCATATAGGTGGCATAGAGGTGAAGGGTACCCTTCCAGAGAAGATAAACGTAAATAAATGTGAAGTCATCAGGGTTTTATGATTTGTGCTTCTCGGTAAAGGATATTACGTTACAGGTGGCGCCCAACGCGGGGCCCGAAATTGTTACAAGAAATAAAATAATTTGCACAAAAAAAAAAGGAAAAAAAAAATCAAATTAGGAGTTAAGAAGATCAAGTTAGAGATTTTGATAGCTGAATTAGGTTATATATATTTTTATTTTCTGCAGTTGCAATAGTGTATCTTGGCTTATCCATTAGTGAGGCTGTGATCAGATACTAATGTTGCTAAGTCAAGGTACATCGTTGTCACCCGCAGTTGAACAGATATTCTGAATAGTCAGAAAGTTTATCCCTCAGATTTGTTCCTTAGGTTATATAGGTGGTAGCGCTGCCTGGACTAGCCTGAGGAACCCTCAAGTAATCTTTGAGTCTGTAAACATCTCAACAATTTAGAATATATTGAGTCAAAATATTTTGAGACTGGAGTTCTTGACCGGTAAGTGGGTGAAACTAGTCCTTACTTATGACAGACGCATAGGATTAATTGTTCTCAGAATTTTTTCTCTTATTTGAACTGAAAATTTTGATCAGTGCATGCTTGTCCTATATATTACTCGTAGCACGGTGCAATATATTGAAGCACCATCACTGTATCGAAAATGGTTCGTCAAAATCAAAAACATGCAAGTTCCATTCAGTGGGTATCCTTTTATCACTCGACACTATACTTGCGTCATGAAAAGTTTAATCACATCCTTCCAAATAAATGAATATAAGAAATCCATTACAATAAACAGGTTAAAGTTCTAAGATAACTTTGATATTGTCGTATAAAAAATATACATACATACATATATTATAAGAGTAAAGAAAATAAGAGATATTGATAGGTCATTCTATCGTTGTTTTATTAGATTTAAAAGACAGAAAGGGAATTGTGAAAGGATTGTTTCCGATAGTTTTAAAAATCAATTCTATATTTCTGTATTGATTCATTTTCTATCGAGAGATTCTCTGGTTGCAGCGCTCAGACAAGTCACTTAATTACACATTTTTAGAGGCATATTTGTAAAGTTATGTCTAACGCTAGGTTCCCAACCAACGTGAATAGATATAATATGCGCAAGCGGGTTGGTCGAAAAAGTGTAGCCAAAAGGTTAGCTGAAGCAAATATGGAAACGCAAGAAATAGATCAAGCTCAGGCTGCATGTCAGGCTGAAGGGGAAGTTGCCTCGGGGAGCAGAAATGCAAATGCTTTAACTGATGAACAGGCGAAAATAGCTACGTATATTAGGGAAGTTGTTCAGGCCACCATGGGCTTGTCTCATGCCGAGGAGATGCGTTTGATACGGGAAGAAATGGACAAAAGCCGAATCACTCTTCAAAGAGAAATTCCTGCTTTGGTGAGACAGGCATTATTGACAGACACACCAAATAGAAGTCAAGAAGCTCATCACAGTTCAAGGAGGGAGGATGAGAATGCTGGTCATCCGCAGGCTCACTCCTCAAATCAACCTCCAATAATACATCAGCCAAATATGGTAAATCCCAATCAGAACGCAGATGATTTCATAAGACGTTTGAATAATCTGACCTTTAGTGACCCTAGCTTACAATTTAGCCCACACCGACCTTCATCCAGTAATCGTTCCTATAATCAGAATTTCCATAAGTGGGGAATCAGGTTTGATAATCGCAACATGTCGGTGGATGATTTTCTTTTTAGGCTGGAACGGTTAAAAATTTCATACAATGTTTCATGGGACGATGTTTTGATGAATTTTCATCATTTTGTGAGTGGTCAGGTTGAGAGTTGGCTTTGGGTTTATTTAAAGGCCAATCCAACAGTAGGTTGGATGACCTTTCGATTAGCTTTAATAGACCAATTTCGGAGCTTAGAGACGGACTCAGAACTGTCTCGTAAAATGTCAGACAGAATGCAGTCTTCAACCGAATCCTTTGATGAGTTTTATGCGACAGTGCAGCAAATGAATAGTAGGCTTAGAGCACCAAAGTCAGATAGAGAAATTATCGAGTTGCTTAAACTAAATGTACGAAGAAGGATGGGAGAACTTCTGATAACCTTCCAAACTGAGAGTCTACCAGAGATGGTGTACATGTGTCGAAACTTAGAGAAGCATTTAAACGATCGTGAACATCAGAGGGTGAGAAATAGTTTTATTCCTCCAGTAAGAAGGAATGTCGTTTCGGAAGTAACAGGAAACTTCACTACGGAAGAAGCTTTGCCCACTATTGACGCTTTGCAAACACCGAGAGGATCTCGAAGTTGTTGGAATTGCAAAGAGAGTGGTCATAGCTACTTTGATTGCCCTGTACCTCAGAGATCACTTTTTTGTTACAAGTGTGGTAAGGAAGATACTACTGTTCCCAATTGTCCCAACTGCTCGGGAAACTTCCGAAGGAGCAATTTTGCGGCCATGAGAAATTGCTCTTGGAACACAAGTCAGGCTCAACCCCAATAGAAACTTCTCTCAACATCTCACAACAAAATAAAGATCTTTCGCCACATCTTTCCTATTCAGACAATTTGGATAGAAAATCTTTTGCGACAAAGCCTTTACAGGTTCTGAAGCGGGCAAAATCACAACCTATCAGTCCTCAACCTGAAAATCAGTCAAATAGGCCTCTTAAAACATTGCATGAGCGACTTAGGAATTACTATGAAGTTAGGGATAGAATATTTGGTCACCACAAAAGTCATGCTTCTGAGAAAATTTTAAAAGTCCGTGAGAAATTTAAAGATAAAAAGCGAGTTTACAAGGCAATAGAGTCAACAACTTTCTGCAGATCGGATGACCCTCGTCCATATGCTTCAGTGACCATCTTTGGAGAACAGATGTTGGGACTCCTTGACAGTGGAGCAAGCATAAGTTGCTTGGGGGCAGGAGGCTTAGATTTTTTGAATACGAAAGATGTCCAGATCACCAAGTTTTCATCAAAAGTGAAAACGGCAGACGGAAAAGGACAGGACATAGTTGGGAAGTTCATTGCTGAAATCGAATACAAGGGTTGTAAAAAGCCATTTGCTCTTTTCATAGTGCCATCACTTGAGCAGAGATTATACCTAGGTATAGATTTCTGGAGGGAGTTTGAGGTTGCACCTTTTTTGTTGTCTGAAATTTCACAGGAGGAGGACGATAGATACTCTGACCCAAACGCTCATAAATTGACAACAGATGAACATAGGGAATTAAAGATAGCCGTAAGCATGTTTCCGTCCTCCACCATCATTGGTCTGGGAAGAACATCGCTAGAGGAACACGTCATAGATACGGGGGATGCTGAGCCCATTAAACAGCGGCATTATCCGGTTTCTCCAGCGGTGCAGAAACTTCTATATGAGGAGCTGGATCGCATGATCGCTCAGGGAGTCATTGAAGAGAGTTCGAGTGCGTGGAGTTCTCCAGTAGTTCTGGTGAGAAAGCCTGGGAAGAACCGACTCTGCATTGACTTTCGAAAATTGAATGCGAAGACGAAGAAGAGTGCGTATCCACTTGCTCATATAGAGGGAATGCTAGCTCGTCTTCCAGATACGCAGTACATATCTAGTGTGGATCTGAAAGATGCGTTTTGGCAGATCCCGCTGGAGAAAGGTTCGAGAGAAAAGACCGCTTTTACTGTGCCTGGCAGACCTCTCATGCAGTTTACGGTCATGCCCTTTGGTCTGTGTGATGCGACTCAACGCATGTGTAAGCTAATGGACAAGGTGGTACCCCATGAACTAAGAGAAAATATCTTTCCCTATGTTGATGATCTGTTGGTAATTTCTCGGACGTTTTCGGAACACATCAAATTGTTGAGGATCTTATCTGCAAGGTTGAGAGAGGCAGGACTTACAATCAATGTAAAAAAATCAAAGTTTTGTTTCAAGGAGCTCAGATATCTTGGTTATGTTGTGGGGCAGGGAGTTCTTAAAACAGACCCCGAGAAAGTAGCCGCAATAGCAGAGTTCCCCATTCCTAGTACAGCTCGACAAGTAAGACGATTTTTAGGAGTAGCTGGATGGTATAGGAGATTTGTTAAGGACTTCTCTGATCTCGCCGCACCACTAACAGATACTCTGAAAAAGGGAAAAAAGTTCCACTTGGACGAAAGAGCTTTAGAATCTTTCAGAAAAATGAAATCTATACTGACATCGGCACCAGTTCTTATTAATCCAGATTTTTCGAAAGAATTTGTCATACAATGCGATGCGTCCGCAACTGGTGTGGGTTGCGTCTTGGCTCAGAAAGATGAGAACGGTGTGGAGCTTCCGATCTGTTATTACTCTCACAAGTTAAACGCCGCCCAACGAAACTACAGTGTAACAGAGAGGGAATGTCTCGCCGCAGTAATGGGGGTGAAAAAGTTTAGGGCATATATTGAGTGTCAACCCTTTAAAATCGTGACGGACCATGCGAGCCTAAAGTGGTTGATGAGTCAAAAGGATCTTAGTGGTCGTCTAGCTCGATGGAGCCTAAAGTTACAGGGTTTCGACTTTTCAATTGAGCATCGCAGAGGCTCCCAAAACGTGGTACCAGATGCTCTTTCAAGAGTCTTTGAAGTCGACGCTTTGGAGGCTGAAGATGCTCCAATTGCAAAACCGAATCCCTATGATGTGTTACACATTGATATTGAAGATCCCAGTTTCAAATCTGAGAGCTACTCCAAGATCATTGCGACCATCGAAGAACAAAAAGAAAAGCTGCCAGACCTACAAGTTTCGAATGGTTTCGTTTACAAAAGGGTCAGGCATAGCACAGGTAATCCAATTGAGGATGACCTCGCTTGGAAACTATGGGTTCCTGAAGAGTTGACAGAGGGATTAATTTTCCTGGCTCATCAACCACCGCGAGCTTCGCATGGGGGCATAGCAAAAACACTCCACCGTCTACGTGACCAATTTTTTTGGCCCAAAATGGCCACACAAGTCAGTATGTTCATATCCAAGTGTGAAACTTGCAAGACCACGAAAGCACCAAACACTGTTCTAAGACCTCCTCTGGGACAAGCATTTGTGGTTGAAAGACCATTCCAATTTCTGTATATTGATTTTTTGGGACCCTACCCCCGATCACAAAGTGGCAACACATGCATTTTTGTCGCACTTGATCAGTTAACAAAATTTGTCTTTATAAAACCATTGCGTGCTGCGACCACATCAAATATTATGCCATTTTTACAAGAACAAATTTTTTGCATTTTTGGAGTCCCTGAATCCATATTATCCGATAATGGTAGACAATTTATCGCCAACGATTTCAAAAAACTAATGGAAGCCTATGGCATCACACATATTCGAACAGCAGCGTACTCACCGCAGGCCAACGCCAGCGAACGCGTGAATAGGTCAATACTTTCGGCTATTCGTTCTTACGTCGATTTAGACCAGAAGAATTGGGATGTCCATCTGCCTTCAATAGCCTCCGCATTGCGTACATCAATTCACTCCGCTATAGGCATGTCACCATACGAAGCCTTGTTTGGACAGCGTATGGTGGAACATGGGTCAAGTTACAAGCTATTAAGACGATTAGATGCAGTTAACAATTCAGAACTACACGTAATCCCAAAAGTGAATCGCATGAATATCCTACACAGTTTCGTGAAGGAGTCACTTGAAAAGGCACACAATATCTACGAAAAGGTGTATAACACCAGAAGCAAGGTTGTAAAGTTTGTGCCCGGGGAAGTGGTCTTTCGAAGAAACTTTGTTCTGAGCGATGCATCCAAGGGAATAAACTCGAAGTTAAGTCCAAAGTTTGTCAAGTTACGAGTAAGAAAGTCAGTAGGAAATAATCTGTACGAGCTCGAAGATTTGAAAGGAAAGTTGTTAGGGATATTTCATTGCAAGGATATTAGGAGGTAGAGAAGTAGGCCCGGCTAGCCAGTCTGTGCATGCGACTCCAGACTGAAAAAAAAGAAAAAAAAAAAGACATGTATACATTTCACTTCTACTGTTCTTCCTCTTTCATTTTCCCTTTTCTTCGTGAAGACTCAAACAGGGAATAAGTTTTGTAGGGAAAGAACAGCGAACTGAGTTGTATGAATTAAAACAACAAATAAAATAAAGACATTTCATTAGGTAGATGGTAACCCTATTTTTCTGCATAGGATTAGGATAAATGATTAAAGTCTTTCTTATTGATATTGCTGAGAGCTACCTGACCTGAAAAAAAAAAAATTTAAATGGTCTAAAGTAGGTAAACCATGGCTCCAAGGGTGCTACTCACAGAGGAATGAGGGATGATTGATGGTGAGTGGCCAATAGCATCACGAAAGCTTACAAAAGATCAGCATATGTTTAAACAAAAAAAATTGTGAACTGTGCTATCGGATGATGTTGTGGAGAGAGGTACAGTCCACGAAGACTTGGAGGTACACTGCAATTAACGAAACGAGCAGTGGCATTTAGGCAGTAGAGAAGAAGACACTCGATCACTCGACACGATCGTTGCAGAAGTTTCAAGAATTAGAAGTAATTAAAGAGATTGTGAAACATGTTAATTTGTGTCGCGTTCGTCTAAACTTAAGTCAAATATTTCAAAAACAAGTTGAATTAGCTAAAACGAAAGTGAAATAGATTAACTTGCATTTGGACTCTGATCAGAAAAAAAGGAATAAATCAGTGCCCAGTGAGACTTACCTGCAAGATTCATCTAAATTCAAGTTCGTGTCTTCACAGTACGACACTCAGTCGTTTAATCAGAGAACAGATTCGCCTAATTACCCAATTACAAGAGCAAGAAAAAAGGCAATCGTGAATTCGTCACTGCCTCATTAATTATTGCGCCAATTTACATAAACTCCAACTTCATCATCGTCATCATCATCAACAACTTCTACATCATCATCTTTATCTCTCAATCCACCCAGATCATCATCAAGAAGAGAAAGACAAGCAAAAAATATGCTCAGTGCCAGATTACCAAGTGTTAATCAATCACATTCATTAACAAACAATAAAAATTTTTTTTGTGATTTTCTCTCTCTCTCTGAGCTTAGTTTCTTAAAGTTAGAGCTGTGAGAATTAAGAATTTAATAAGTTTATATCTATTAAAGTCGTTGATCAAGTGCGAAGATAATTGTACCCACTTAATGTCCCTTTCTTCTCTTCCTAATAATAATAATAAAAAAGAATCATCTTATTATACGGATGGTAACCATAATTCACCGGACTGGAGTGCTGAGCTCACCACGCCATCACCGCTGGATAAATTATCGAAATATAAAGGATCTTAGGTAAGTGACTGTAATATGAATGATCACTATATACGAAAAGAATAGAGAGGCTGGTGTGTTCAATTAGGTTGAAAGCTTGATCAATTCCTTGACTGTATTAGCTTTGTTAGAATCAAAGATCCAAAGGATCAATGACTTTCGGATGTTTTCAATTGAAAGGATAGTCTATTGAGAGAGAATAAAATTGAATGAAAGAGAGGGAGAGTTAAATGATTTTAATGAGATAAGATGAATTGAATTCAATTAAGATGAATTGATCTAATTAATGTAAGAGAGTTTCAGACCTAAGCAAGATAACACATTAAGAGATGTATTTTTCCATATGAAGGTATATGGTTTTCCAGTATTTTGCTCTCTTATGATGAAAGGCAACTTAAACTAGACTTATAAAAAAAAAAACAAAAAAAAAATAAATAAAAGAGACAAAAGTTTTAATTTGATAGAAATTTTTTTTTAGTTTGTATTCTCTCATTTTCTCTTAAAAGAGATCAAAATTTAAAAATTTAGAAAATCATTTTAAAGAGAATAATTATTTATAAAGTTTTCTTCTGTTGTTTATTTTTCTTTATTTGATTCAATAAATGAGGACGAGAGATCTGTAATAGAGTAAGAGCTAGAGTATGAGAATTTTGAATAAATTAAGATTGTAACTTGAAGAGATCAGTTTTTTTTCTTACAATACCGAGAACTTTCATTTTAAGAGGTGAACGAGATGGTAAATATCTCATGGTTCAGACTAGATTGTGAATTTAGAATGAATACAGTCTAAACACAATTACAATTGGAGGGATGTGGTTGGACCCAAACAGACGCAGGTGTGGGCTCAGAGAGTGAGTATTTGGAGCAGGGGCTATCACTAAGAGAATCGTAAGGTGGTAGCCACGGTGGCATTTTAATGCAAGGGTGGGTATTAGATGGAGGACAATGACATCTTAGTTCCTCCAACCTACAGGAACTTGCTCCTTATTTTTTTTTGTATGCAAATGTAGCAATTCGCGTCTCCTCAAAATACAATTACAGACAGAATACATCTAAGTCTTGGCATGGTTTACGTAGCACAGTCTTCAAGCATTGCAGAAAGAATCCCCCCATCCGACGAGCTAGGACGAGCGTGTGGCTAGCATGCCTCCTCTGCTTTGCTTAAGACACCCCTTTATCTTGCTGCCTGGACTGGCCTAAGGAGTCCTGTGGTCTTAGGTCATATAGGTGGCATAGAGGTGAAGGGTACCCTTCCAGAGAAGATAAACGTAAATAAATGTGAAGTCATCAGGGTTTTATGATTTGTGCTTCTCGGTAAAGGATATTACGTTACAGGTTAAGTGAACCTCGACCTAGTGACTTACAACTCTCAACCATTCCTGTGTGCGTGTTACCAGGAACGGAGGGACCTACAGTTTTCTGTGGATTCCGAACGGCTAATGAGCAGCACTTTCCATGACGACAGATAAACTCTTGGAGGATTTGTCAATTCCTCGCAAGTGGCAGTACACCCCTGAAAAAAAATTTGCCGCTGCTGAGAATCGAACTCGAGACCTTCCGCATAACTGTCCAACGCACTAACCATTAGACTCTATATTTCTCTCCTATTATAATATTCAGACAAACCAATGTACATCGGTATCTCATTTTAAATCCTCTCCAAATTTCTTAAACCGCTCGCACTATGCTCAAACATTTTAAGGGTAGTCGTAATCCCTTTAGTGCGTGCAAAATAGTAAACAAAACTAGTAACGTAGCTAATTTAGAACTTTTAGAAACTTCACATCGAAGTCGAAATTTAGTCGGCTTGCCTTACCTTATTTAATGCACCCTGCAAACCTCCTATTATACGAGTACCACTATTAAAACCAGACAATACCCAACAAAATCCATGTCATGCTTTTGTTATCTTTCCCTAATACACTCCAACGTAATTCTTCCAGGTTGTAACCATTACAGTCTAATTATAATCTTCATTTTCAAAATCTCAATTTCATATTAAAATAAAACTCAGCCCACAAAAGCTAACCCATTTCAAAAATAAAAAGATTTGATATCTTCACAATAAGTGAGCGGGTAATAGAAATCCGTTTACTACCCTATTATTGTCTCATGCTCTATTCTGAATCTACCCCAAAAGCAACTCCCTTTAGCCGTCAGCAGGGAAGTATAAATTTCATTACCCCAGAATAAAGTTTTGTCTCTTTTATGGTAGTAGATATAGAATAACCAACACCATCTAGAGGGACTGTCCATTAGGTAATCTCCATTACAATTATTTAAAATAACAGCCTTTGCAACTAACTTGTTTTTTCGTTCACTATTATACGAGTAGGTATAGTAGTTTTTTCAGGGCACTTTGCCCCGGCTCTCGTGGAGGAATTACCCAGCAAACGATATGTGAATTTTGTGTTTGTTGGACTTAAGCTGCTACCCTTGTATGCTAATCCTGTATGCTATGGAATCCTTTTTTCCGTTTAACTGACCCGTTTACCGTACCGTTAGTGTGTCTCGGACAGGTGTATATGAGTGTGGTCATTAATGGTTGAAGTGTGTTTTTGTTCCTTCTGATTTTGGACAGAAAAAAAAAGTGTACCCATTGCCCATACATACTATATACCCAACCCACCTAATAGCTCTTTTCTAGGCTGTGTTTACTCTCTCTCCTTAAACGATACTGGGTATTATAGGTTTCATGGGAATCCTTTTGCGAGGCTCGTAACTTGTTCGTTTTATCTGACGGCTTAATCGCTTTCAGTTCAGTTTTCTCTCAGGCTGGGTATATGTTTATTTTCTGTTATTGTTGTTGTTTTAATTTAAGTCTTATAGCTGGACAAGAGCACTATAACTATTAATGGGTTCGTTTGGCATTTTTGTTTGTTTGCTGTTGGTGTTAGTTCATTGGTTTATCGTTTTTACTTGTTTAGTACAAAGAAATTCAATAAAATAGAGACCCTAATCCGATAATTAAAATACAACTGAATTCTGCAAATAGCGAAATTTTTTGGGGGCGAAAAGTATTTATACAACTTTTCGTATATGGAAGAGGAAGTGTTAAAAAGGATGAGATGAGGTGTTTTGATTTTTAATGTTTGTTTGGGATAATTTGAAACTTTTAATACATACCTAGCAACGATATACATACCTATATACATACATATATGTAGGTATTTGGACCTTTATTGACGACACGTGACCAAGCGCGGATACAGGGGGAGGGCAATGGGTGCAATTGCCCCCCCTGGGCAGTTCTTCGTTTCACAATTATAAAAACCATAACACTTTTATTTTTACTTGCGACTTATAGGTACTATAAGGCAGGTAATGCATTCGGAAAAAAATTGAACTCGAGATTTTGATCAAAGTTGACATTACGATAATAGCGAAGACCAAAAAAGTGGGTCTCGCAATTCTGTCTGTCTGTCGGTTCGACTACAGCCCAAACGGCTAGGCCGATTTTCTTTAAGCTTGGTAGATATGGGTTTTATTTTTTTTCCCCGGATGTTTTTTGATTTGATTTTTTAAGACCAAAAATAACGGTACCTGCCATACGATTTTTTTTCGAAATTTTATAAATATTTTTTTATCAAAAACTGTCCTACAGATTTAAAAACAAAAATTCATAAGATTTCATTTACTTAAACCTAGGTAATGAATGAAAAAAAAAATTCCAAAAAATTATTTTTTTATTTTTTATTTTCTCAAAAACGGTACAACCGATTTTGATAATTTTTTAATGTTAAGGCTCCCCAGCAGTTTCCATAATATTGTGTATTCAAATTTTCAAAAAAAAAATTTTCAAATTTTTTTTTTGAAAACTCAATATTTCGAAAACCCCATGCTTGATTTTTTTTAAAACTTAATAAATAAAAGTTTCTTAAAATAATCTACAAGATATGAGAAACAAAATTTATTTTACTTAAAAATAACGGTACCCTCCACCTCCATACAAATGTTAAAAAATGGTTTTCGAATTTTTCTCGAAAACGGTTCCGAGAACTTTGCTTAAATTTTTAGTCTTTCTATTAATTTTTAAGGTCTATAATTTAATACAAAAGATTTTGAAAACAAGACATTAGTCACTGTACCTACCATAGAACAATTTTTGAAAATTTTGAATTTCTCATTACCGACATAATTGATTTTAATGAAATTTTTTATAGAGATGCTTCTAAAAGCTTTAAGAAACATTGGCGCAAAATTTTAAACATTTAAAACCTACTCTAAATCAATTTTAGAATGAGTATAAAACGAGAACCGACTCTTTGTTAATTTTAAAGGAGATAAACTATACTTTTAGTATTACTTTAACAGCAGCAAATAGCTAGTTTATCTTTTAAAAGTATATTGACAATGGCCATTTCATACCAAAGCAAATCGAACAAAAAATGTTTACTGATGATTTATTCGATTTTTTAAAGATGTTGCTTTGTAAATAGACTGAATCACTGAATATTATAAATTCCAAACAATCGTACGAAAGTGCTCCACGATTAACAAATCTGTACAAATGTACATATCTAATGTATGCACGCCGCCGCCGGCCAAGACGAGTATACCTAAATGAATCTGCACCTTGCAACAACAAATTGAGTTTTTATGAGGTAAATTTGCGATTTATACTTTATTTCTATCTAAAATAATGTAAATAACTTATAAATTATTAAAAAACTGTACCGAGGTAGTATATAAAATGCACTTTTTTCTGCGAACAATTATTTGGTTTGAAGTTGTCCGTTTTTTTACTTTTTTTCTTGTGTTTTTGTAGTTGTGTGAGTTATGTTATGTATCTGTCAAATTAAGGGTTGTTCAAAAAGTTACACAAAGTCTCCAAGCTAAACGACTGCATTAAGTAGAGCCGGTTTTATTGCTTAAACGAGAACTCTTTAAAAATATTTTTTGAATTTAAAAAAAAAAAAATTATTTTTTTTGGAAAATTCGATAGGTATGTCAAAAATGGGACAATATTTTTTTTGGAAATTTAATTTTCATTCGTACAGTAATAAAAACCTAATGTTGACGTACTATTTTTTTTTTTAAATATTTTAAAAATTTTATATATAAAACCTTATTTTATTAAGAAACCACTACAACGACTTATGTATAATTTTTGTTCTTGCATAAATTCATATTTGCATAGCATTCTGTTTTTGTCTCTTACTACTAAGAGTTTTTTCTAATAATATTCGTTTTTGAAATTCCTAGTCTATTACATAGGAGCAAGTTCGTGCGGCAAGTTATGCATTCGTAAAAAAAATCGAACTCGAGATTTTGATCAAAGTTGACATTACGATGATAGCGAAGACTAAAAAAGTGGGTCTCGCAATTCTGTCTGTCTGTCGGTTCGACTACAGCCTAAACATTTATCATTTTGAATTAACCCCCCCACCCGTTTTTTTCTTCTTTTTTTTAAGACCAAAAATAACGGTACCTGCCATACGAAAATTGTTCGAAATTTTGTAAATTTTTTTTTTCTCAAAAACTGTTCTACAGATTTAAAAAAAAGATACAAAAAAAATTCATTTAGTTAAAGCTATGTACTAGTTGAAAAAAATTTTCCGAAAAATGGTTATAGAGGGTACCCCCCAAAGAACCATTTTTTTGTTTTTGATTTTCTCAAAAACGGTATGACCGATTTTGATCATTTCTTGTTTGCTTAAGCTCCCAAAAAACTTAAATAGAATGTGTATTCAAATTTTCAAAAAAAAAAAAATTTTGGATTTTTAAAAAAATTTCAATTTTTTTTTTTTTCAAAACTCAATATTTCGAGAACCTTATGCTAGATTTTTCTTAAGCTTAAAAAATAAAAGTTTCTCAACATAATCTACAAGATGTATGAAAAAAAGTTTTATTTTACCTAAAAATAAAGGTATCTACCTACCATACAAATGTTAAAAACCGTTTTCAAAAACCGGCCACACAAAAATATTAGAATTAAGTATTAAAGAACTATGTATATCATGTACAACACTATAATTCCTTCATTTAAATTAATTAATTCATTTTTTTTAATACGTACGAGTTCCTATTTAATATTTTAAGACATGCATACAGAGCATTATTGAAAGAGGCTAAAGTAATGTAAACGAAGATGTTTGATTTACTATTTAATAGTTACATATTTACATACGACCTACATATATTATGTACCTGCACATGCTATCCTTAATTCAATTTTATAATTTGTTATTTTTACATATATTCGATTATGTTTATAACTTTTTAGTATTTTAAGACAGAATGCAGAGAAATTGACCATTTTTTTAAGTTAAGCAAAATATCACGAAAATTGCCCCCCCCTGAACGAAATCCTGGATCCGCGCCTACACGTGACATTGTGTAGGATATGACCTCTTTGAAAAGGTTCGAAATTTATTTTGAGAATCTAAAATTTAAAATTGTCTATGAAATTTAAATTGTTTAAGATGCATAAAGTGCACGTGTGTTTGCTTTTAACTTTCGAAATAATATCAGTATTTGATAGATGATTGCCTAAATATTTTGGAATACTTTCAATTAGGACAGGAAGATGTTGAAATGGAATAAAACAAGCTGTGTGTGTGGTATTAACAAAATCCTTTTCTTAATTTTAAAGGCCTATGTACACGCGAATACTTTTGGAGTATAACTTCGTTCAAAGGCCCGCCTCGGGTTCCTACGGTAGCACAGATCCGTGTTGTCTAATTTTCAAGGGTATTGATCTATTGTGGCTTATTTGCATAGACCTGCCAATTCAGAAAAACCTACAAGAAGAAGTCAAGCGTGGTCAATTTGCTTGGTCTTGGTGGTCAATACACATCACCTCTGCGAGACATAACTTTACGTTCAAATCGGTCATGCAGAATGTCAATTGTGCCCCCCCCCCCCCCTGTACCAAGTACTAAGCGCCAGCGTCCTGCTGCAACTACATTTCCCCATAAGAAATTGGTAATTATAGTTCTGTAGCACACGTCTTTGAAGGTCACCGGCTCACCACCGTCCTTTTCGAAAAAGCACGGACCAATGACTCCGCCACGCCTGCCAAAAATCCACACCAAACCGTAACTTTTTGAGAATGCATCATGTCACATGGTGGACCTCGTGTGGATTCGTGTTGTCCCATATACGGCAATTTTGCTTGTTAACACAGCCATTCGTGCAAAAAAACGCCTCGTCGCAAATGACGATTTTTGCCCGAAATCGGATCGGGTCCTCTTCCAAACGATTTGAAGTTCATAAAGTTTTATTGGTTGGGCATGTTGTTCAATTGCATTACTTGCCATGGCTTCAGTATTTAAAATTAAACAATAGATCTGACATATGTCACCAAAACAACATGGCCGCCTAAGCCGAAATTTCCAATGTGTTTTAAAATCAAGAAATACTTTACCAGTACTAAAAGTACAGTACTAAAAAAAATTCAATTTCACTTCTAGAAAATCACCGAAGACCTTTAGATTTAAGTACCGACTTTGGAGAAAATAGCTCCAGTGGTGTAAGCTGTATATCGAGGTACAGACATACAGACGTCTTCGCTATCATCGTAATGTCAACTTTGATCAAAATCTAGAGTTCGATTTTTTTTTCCAAATGTAGAACTTGCCTTATAGTACCTATGTATATCCCAAGTAAAATCAGTATTTTTTTTTTGAAAATTAATTTTATACGCTAATATGAAATTAAAAGTTGGCAAAATTCATATCAGTTCTTCTATCAAAAATGGACGTTCAAGTTAAATCGGTTGATAGACTTAGGTCATGTGGAGAATAGAAGCCATGTCATAAAAAATAATTGTTGACATGATTAGGGTCAATCATGTTAACGATTTTATTTGATTTACTATGAATATCACATCTTTTGATATTTTTCCACTATAGTCTGCTAGGAAGATTTACACTAAGTTTTGAAGAGTAATATTGCACCTTTGTTCTTTTTGCTTCATCAACGACAGAATACGAAAGCTCTCAAATTTGCATCACTTTTGTTTCTTCTCTAAAATAAGACTGTGTTTAGATTCGCAGTCAAGAATACATCAATCCAATTGGGTATACAATTTGGAAAGTGCGTTGCGAAAGTTGTGTTACATAGCTACCTGAAGACCATACATAGCATAATTATCATAAAGGTATATACATATTATAATATAAGGCGTGTTTTGTTGAGCTTCTTAATGTACACATTAAGAAATGTTACATATCAAGAAATGTTACACATTAAGCTTATTTTGCACATGTAAATACAACAACAACAAGTTAACAGCACATTCACTCTGCAGTAATTTTAATGTAACATTTCTTAATGTGGACATTAAGTATCTCAACAAAACACGCCTATATTCTTCGTTAAGTTAGGTTTGTTTGATTGAAATTTTAAAAGCAATTTCTTAAAATTAAATCACAATGCAGCGATTGTTCCTTACCAATGAAAAATATTTTTTTTTTTTTATTTTTTATTTATTCATTTATTATTTGCTTATCCTATTTAAATATACAGTAACAATGACAATAATAATCAAATTTACGATGACTGATTTTTACAATTTACATTTTAGCATTAATGAACTGATCGATGTTGCGTTAAATAGGAGGAAATTTGGGTTTTTTTAATCAACGGTTTTATTAATAAATTGAATGAACACTTTGTGGTGCAGATACCAGTATCAAGTGCTCTTAGGAAATTGGTACATGAATTGAATTGTGAGGAAAAAATAAAGCAGGAATTGTTTTTTTTTTTTTTTTTTTTTTTTTTTTTTTTTTTTTTTTTTTTAATTTATTAACTAATAACTTGGAAAAGTGTCTCAACTTCAGACCTTGAGAGTAACCATTGTTTTACTTTCTTAATGAACACGTATTTTTGCAATACTGTACCCTTTATGTCAACTGCCAACTTGTTGAAAATGTGTGGACCCATTGTACTAAGAAATCTCCTACAGTGCTCTTTTCTTATAGCAGGAACGTTAACATCATTTTGTAAGTTACTACGAAGGGGATATAAAGCATTGAATCTTATCTGTGTATTGTTGTTTCTGATGAAATATGATTTGAGAATTTTAAGTATATATAAATAACGAAGAGGCAGTATTCTAGTGGTTTGGAACAAGGGTAGTGAGGGTTCAAGTCTTCCTCGACGCAATATTAACCTAAGTGCTCTTTTTTGCATCACTATGATAGGTTTCAAGTTGCTTAAGTAAGCACTTCCCCAACATGTCAATCCATACTCTAGTCGTGAATTTACCAGCGCAAAGTATATGGTTTGAAGCAACTTACTCGGAACAACTTTGCGCAAGTAATATAATTTGTTTATCGAATGGTATAGAGATTGTTTTACTTGATTGATATGAGGTTTCCAAGTAAGTCCTCTGTCAATTTTTATACCTAAGTATTTGTATTCAGAAACAAATTCCAGTTGAAAACAAAACTTATCACAACGAGAATTGTCACATAAAGGGTGATGATGTTTTATAGGTGGAGCTTCAAACGATTTAGTCAAGGAAAAAATAATAGCCTTAGATTTTGAACTTAAAACCATATTATGCGAGTTCAACCACATGCCAAGCAGCACTAGATCATTTTTGATTTGCGTTGTTAAGCTTTCTAATGTACATGTCTCATAAGACAACGCTAAGTCGTCAGCAAATGCAGTTAGCTTACCATTTACAGGGACATTGAAGATTGAGTTGATGTACACAACGAAGAAAAGTGGGCCAAGGACATAGCCTTGTGGAACACCTACATCAAAGCAGTCTTTTAAGTCACTCAGAACACCATTTACCTGAACGCACTGTTTTCTTCCACTAAGGTAGCTTGCAGCCCATTTGTGCGACATGCCTCTAAAACCTATTTGAAATAATTTACTCAATAGTACAGAGTGGTTAACTAAGTCAAAGGCTTTAGTTAGGTCAAGAAAAACTCCAGCCGATTTCTTGTTTTTATCTAATGAGCTATAAATACTGGTCAGAAAACACTCCATAGCATCTTCCGTAGATTTCCCTACTCTGAAACCAAATTGTGATGAATCAAAAAAATTTGATTTATCTAAAAACTGTAACATTCTTGTTTTAATGGCTTTTTCAAATATTTTGGAGAAAACAGAGAGCAGGGAAATCGGTCGGTAGTTGTTAGGATCGCTAACATCACCTTTTTTGAAAACCGGGATGACAACAGCTGTTTTGAGGCATGATGGAAACTCTCCTTGTTGAAAACTCTTATTAACAAGGGTAGCTAGGGGTGACGATATATGTTTTCCGATTTTTTTAAGAGTAATTCCACTTATTCCATCATTCCCACAAGAGTTTGTTTGTTTCAGGCTATTTATAATTGTGAGCACTTCTTGTTCGTCGATTGGGCTTAGGAAAAAGGACAAGGGATTATATGTTTCTCTTGTGGAAAGGATATCAGGATCACAACGACTATTATGTTGGTGTAAAAGAGGAGCTTGTGTGAAAAATCTATTAAATTCGTTTCCTATTTCAGCTTTATCCGTAACATTCGTGTTCACATCAATTTTAAGTATTTTAATTTCCTCTTTTTCAACTACCCGTCCTAATATATTATTCACCAGTTGCCACTGTTTTCGAGCGCTTAAGCGATATTCGCGAAATTTGGACTGATAATAACTAATTTTTTGGTTTTCTATTAACTTTTGCACGTTATTTTTCAGATTATGATAGGTGTTTTTGATTTCAGGCGTATGTATATATCTTTTGCTTCTGGAATAGAAAGTATTTTTTTCCCTTATTTTGGAGCAGATATCATCTGTCATCCATGGTTTGATTTTCTTATTTCTTGACTTCACCTTTTTCATTTTATTAACATTAATATGCTCTGAGAGTATGTTCAGAAAGGAAGAAAAGGAATGAGACACATTGTCAATCAACAAAGCTCTATTCCAGTCCTCCTGCTCCAGAATACTGCAAAGCCTTTCATAATTAAATTTAAAAAGGTCTTCATCACTCTGATGCTTTGCATTCCTCTCTAACGCTACTATATCCAGAAGGCATAAACCTGTTATATAATGATCGGTAATATCAAGCTCCAAAACAAATGGGAATAGATTAATAAGTTGTCTAGACTTGAGAAATACATGATCAATACAAGTTTTTGATCGCTCTGTTACTCTAGTGGGAACATTTATTAAAGATTGAAAACCCATTGATGAGAGCTGCAAAACATAATCATCACTTTCTGGAGGAAAATCAAGAATGTTGATATTTAAATCCCCAATCAAACACACATTATTACAATCTGTTGTACTAAGTATTCTGTTAAGTTCGTGGTAAAAGATATCTAAGTGAACAAATTGCAATCGATACACACATAAAAAGCACATAAATAGTTTTCCTAATTTCACTTTTAATTTAACGCAGTCGACACTCTCAAAATTTGTGACAGAAACATCAACTTCAAGTTCCTTTTTATAAAAAACAGCAACACCACCCGCTTGGTATGTTTCATTGCAGTTAGCGATTAATATGTATCCTGGAATGTTAAAATTTTCTAACTCGTGATTAAAAACCCAAATTTCCGTCAGAACTATGATTTGAGGTAGGCAATTTGTACAAGTAGCCATATAAGAACAGAACTTATCAAAATTTTTTCTTAAACTACGTATATTTTGATGGAGCACAGTAAAATCTTTATATGTAGAATTCAAATTGTTGCCAATAAATAAGTTCTCTATGTTATTGTTTTCGGCCATCTCTAACATTGCAATAAATAATAATAAAAACGGAGTAAAACTTAAATAAATGATACAAAATACAAAATAATTTTCCGAGAACAAATACAAACAAGTTAAAATGATGTAAGATCGCAACAATAATAACATAAATGTATGAAAGAGAAAAAAAAAAAAAAAAAAAAATAATAATAATTTAAATTAATTTTTAAAAGATAAACTTAAATACGTTTTGACATTTCAATAATTATAATTACATTGATCTAAGTGGGTGGCAGTGCATATGTCAATAGTTGTTCATGGCTTTCAACCAATATACCTCTTGCACCAGCTGATTGTCTTACATAAATTAAACCAGATTTTGTGTACACAGAGAATAATTGTTTTTTTTTCTTGAGTTGGATTGCTTGTTGTAGCGTATTGCGATTTTTTTTAGTCAAGCTCTCATTTAGGTATATCATGACATTATTATCATTTGAGTGAGTTTTTAGCATACTAAGATCAAGTTGTTTGTTGTTTTCTCTGCGGAAGGAAGATGCTGCGCTCAGTACTGTAATCTTGTCATGTAAAGAGTTGAATTTTATTATGATGGGAGCATGATCTGGATTTGAGTGCTTTGGCCGAAAAATAGACTTGAGAATAGGTGTCTCACAACCAATGTCTCTACAGAGATGCTTGAAGTAATCATTTAGACTCTCGTTGGGTGCAACAGGGACACCAAATAAAACCGCATCAGCTGCAATTTCTTTTCGTTCGATTACGTCAAGTTGTGTTTGAAGAGAATGAATATCTTCCTCTAGAGAGGGGGGCGGATGTTTTGTTTTTGTTTCCAAATCTTCGACTCTCTTTGTAATTAGATTCACTGATGATTTGAGTTGATTAAGTTGTTCTGTGTAATTATGTTCTAGTTCTTCTATTTTAGTTACAAGTTCAGTACGTAAGTTGGCAATTTCCGATGTGAGATGACACTTTATCGTTGCACTGAGTTTATTTAGGCGATCATCGAGACACTTGCTAGTGAGGGGGGTTTTTGCCATTTGAGAGGCAGAAGATAATGGTGACAAGGAAGAGTTAGTTAAACTTCTCAGACCCCCACTCATGAGGGAACGATGGAATGTAACAATAAGAGCACACTTTAAGTTAGAATATATATTTTAGCTGTCAAATTAATTTTTGGCGCAAAGATTTTAAGAAAAATTTTACTTTTTTTAACACCAATTAAATTCTTTATATTTTATATATTTTATGTTTCACAAACTTATATTATTAGAACTTTACTTAGGAAACACTTTTGATGCTAATAATTATTTTTGGTCGATGTATTAACTTTGTGATTATGATTTTTTTCGGGACGACCCAAAGTACGTGTGATTCCAACCAACTATCTATTATCCTTTATTTAGGTATACATTAGGCATTATTTTGTGAGTTCGAGTCCCATCCCGAAAAAAAGCTGCCCTGGCAGACAGATGAATTTATGTCTGAAATCCGTGACGTCCCGGGTAAACCGGGATGTCTGGCAACGCTACAACAAAGTCAGCAGTTAAAAAACAAATAATCCAAAGAAAAAAGCATATTAGGATTATGTACACATACTATATACACATTTACAGATGTTATCAAAGACTTCTAGAAAGATAAATGCAGTTTTATCTGATTCCTGCGAAGTGTTAACAATGCGACACGAATAAGAATCCCTGCAGTAAATTCCTTATCAACAACCTGTCATTTTGACAGATAGTATTCCAAGAATATCAATCAGTGCATTAGGGACCTCAGGTATCAACCATGTTTCACATATGCACAAGGCATCAATCGGACCATTAGAGAATAAGATTTTAATTTTAGCTATGTATATGCCCTGCATAGGTATATACCTATGTATGTATACCTACTCTGGGTATTTTATGGGGAACACTTTGAGGCCAGAATATTGATTAGAAAAAACTTTAACCTAGACTTTGGTTTTTTCTATGAGAATTCATCATAAAAAAACTAAAGCGTAAATCAAATAATCAAAATCAAAAACAATATGAATGAATGCGGCCATTTTATTGTAGCTACATCTGTCAAATTAGCTGTCATTTTTAAAGCCTGTTTTTAAAGCAAAATCAACATTAGGCGTTTTTCTTTTTTAGCCCCGAGCAGGGCACAGAGCGGGGCCTGAGCGCTTAGAGCTCGCTCCGAACCGAGCGTGACCTGAGCGCTTCGAGCTATTTAAGAAACACATCTAAGCACTGAATTGTCATTGTATCATTTTTCAAATAAACTGTCAAAATTCTCAGCTGTGTTTGTGAAATTTGTGTTTTCATATTCTTGAAAACTTGTTTTTAATTAATTTCTAATTAATGAAAATGGAAAAAGCAATTATTTTAAGGGAAGCGTTTAATTGGTTTTTTGATTTTGATGATGAGGAAAACTTTGAGCAAAACTCGCTCATAATTATATTTATTTTTCCTTACCTTCACTGGGAGAGCAACCAGCTTCACCCGCCATTTCCATTTGTTTTGATTTTTTATTTCTTTTTTTTCTTTTACTATCATCCCTTCCAAGAAATTTAATGAAGTTAGCCGCGCTCAGATTTTTGCTCGGTCTGCTCGAGCTCTGAGCTAAAAAAGAAATGCAAGTTGAGCGCCTAGGGCGCTCTGGGTTAAAAAAGTAACATAGTTCTTTGTTTGACAGTTCAATGCCCCGCTCGGGCGTTCAACAACACTGTGAATGATAAAATTGTCAAAAATTAAGTTGGCAAAATTTCGGTCCAAAAATCATATTCAACGGCGGAATCTATTTTGGATGAACAAAGCTAAAATTTAGAACGATCACAATCCACACAATATCCACCAAATTGAAATCCATCCGTAGTAAAACATTATTTGGTGAGGATTTTGGACCGGCGGCAATCATCAGTCCACACTTCTTTGAGAACGACGTTGACATCACCGTCAACGGCGCGGGTGCTATCGGTCGATGATAACCAGTTTTTTTTGGAACAAATTCGATGACATGGACACCATCGACTTGTGGTTTCAATAGGAACAATGAACATTTTGCACATAATTTCCGAACATAATTATCTCACACTCAGGCGATTTGAATGGGCCACCGTGATCGTGATCATGCGATTTCACCCTGTTAGACTTCTTTTTCTGTGTTTTCTAAGTTCACAGGTCTATGCCAATAAACCTCGAATTCAGTCTAATTTATGCATCAGAGTTATGGAAAATTGGAAGTTTCGGATGCAGCTGACATTTGAATGATATAATTAAAAATATCAAAGTCACAGTTTGTTTTGCTCAAATTTAAAAATAAAAAAAAGTCTTAATGGAGAACCCTTTACTTGTTCACAGTGGGATGTGTCAGTCGGTCATTCAGAACTTTATAGGATCCATTTCAAGTGACGTAGACTACACCATAGCCCAGATGGTCATAAAGAAAAGCGATGCGATGGCTTTCCAGCAGAGTCAGCAAAGTTTTCCAAATACGGCGGTTAAGTTTTGGTAAGCTGCATTCCCGAAATCATGAACCAAGTGCTACCGTATCTGCAAAGAAGGCTATCCTTTGCCCAGTTTAGTCTGCCTCTTTCATGATATCACGATATCACGCACCAAGTTGCTGGTGCGGCAAAATCTATTGGTCGGAAGCCATTATAAGTTGATATTTCGTGGAAGGAGTGCTTACCGACTAATCTCTCGAAGATGTTCTACTTTCCAACTAAAACATTAAAGATTTGTATTAAATTCACCAGTATTGTCATCGCACCCGATCCTATCCACCTGATCGAACTTATCTCCACCATTGCAATTATTGTATCTTACATCTTACTCGTACATCGAGTGATAAGACCTCAACCTTTTCATTAGCACTTGGGGTGTAAAGTGCTAAAAATTTCATTTTCTATGCAGGACTTGACCATTATGTTTCGTTGATAGTTAAATCAAAGGGCACGGTCAGTAGTGCCCAGCCAAGTTCTGGCACTACACCCTTTTCACAGGAACAAACTCAGGCGATTTTTTACCCCTTCCTATCTTCAGTACCAACGAAGTCAGAAACTTAAAACTCCGAATATATGCTAAGCTGCTCAGGCACAGGCGCCTCAACAAATATCAATTTTCTAGCATAAGTGGTTCCTGAGATATAAGGCCTCAAAAATCACAAAACCGTAACTGACTGACAGATCATCAAATTTATGGAGCACTTCCCGATATCGTAGAATCTTGTAATTTTGCACAACGGTAGGTCTTGTCATGCAAGCAGAGGAAAAAATCGAAAATTTGAAATTTTCCATTCAGGGGGCGTGGTATCCGCCCACTTTCTCCGAATTGGTGTTGGTTGAATGGAGCACTTCCGACTGCTATAAAACGATGAAATTTGGCAAAGTGGTAGGGCTTAAATTGCATTCAAAGAAAAAAATATAAAATTAGCGGTTTTCCATTCAGGGGCGTGGTATCCGCCTACTTCCTCAGAACTGATGTAAATTATATATGGCACACTTCCGATTGCAGTAGAACAATGAAATTTGGTAGAACGGTAGAGCTCAAATTGCATATAAAGGACCAACAATAAAAATTGAGGTTTTCCATTCAGTCAGTAATCTATAAATAATAAAATTTCTCTATTACATTATAGCTGTTTCAATATTATTCTACTTTAAATATTCGCTATTAAACCTTCATGAAGTAAGAACTTGGCGTACTTTTACTAGTTACACAAAGGTTTTTGTATAGAAGAACTTGGCTCTTTTTTTAACATTTATGTTTTTTTGTCTGATTTATCTTTTGTGGAAAAATTCGCCAGCTTCATTATTTTGCCTCTGTCGAAATATCGAGGCAAGATCGTCTAGAGTAAGAGAAAAAAGAAAATATTAATTATCCTAGCTGCTGGTAATGGCAATTTGCTTTCTCTCTATACAAGATTTATAATGTTCCTAAAAATAACAATCCCTTAGTTTTCAAACAGTCCTAGAAAATGATATGAAGTCGAAAGGCTATGAAATTTTATGCTTCTAGTAAATTAGAAAATTATATCCTAGTGCTATGGTGGCTTGTGTTCTTTTTTCTTTATTTTTTTTGTTTTGACATAAGAATCTACTTTTCTTCTGGGAACTACTACAGTCCCGAGTTAAGTTAAGTGCATACCCGTTTTCTTTCTCCATTCAACAGCACCAACTAAGTATAGGTATAGCTACATACTATACGTACAGATACTTTGCGATAAAAAAAGTGTAAACTTCTTAATGGATACCTCTGCACTACCATCATCATTATAGTCGACGACACCATTTTGAGGCGACAAGAAATTATACAGGAATGGAATATAATATTATGAGAAGAAAAGAAAGAGAACAAAAAAAAAACGTTTATGGCGCCACTTCTTCGGCAGTCCTTATAAGATTACGCGATAAACATTGTTTACCCCGACCATTTTGTAGCCAAAAAGGATTTCCTCTTCAAAAACGTGTGATGGTCATTTTGTTGGCTTGGCAGTTGCGAACATTTTAATTTTGATCTTTCTCATTCTCCTAACCATCCATTCCATGGATATAAAATGAAAGAAAGTAACTATGTATGAACATTGGAACTGTTCGAAAACTTAATTCTGAAATAAAAAGACACTGCATGCGCAATGGAAATGAAATGTTCTATAATAATACCCCCAAATCTGATCTCATACATGCTCCAAAGTTCTTGTTCGCCAAGAAGGATATTAAAAATCAACCTAAATGTTTCTAAAATTATTATATCAAGTGAAATCTGCTGGTTTGACGGAAGTTTCCATGTTCTCTATAATGCAGGAATTTTCTTATATGTATAGTCTTAGCTAAAAGTCGTTTATTTCACCTTTTATCCGGCACATGTAGGGTGGGCTGAAGCTTCCTAACCGGAAATTGGAACATAAAATTTTATACCATCATGTGAATGTTGGTATGTAGTTTGTGGAAAATTCTTTTGAGATTGTGTCAATATCCTTGAATGGCATTTATTTCCTTCGATTAAAAAACAACTTCGGCATTTATTTCGATTTGAGCTCAAAACGATTCTATAGGATGCACGCGTACTTATTTTTAGTGACTTTATTCTTAAGTATGGTTGACATTTTTAATGACGAAAAAACTGATTTCGAAATTGTGATAAAAATGAATTCTTATTAAAATTAAAAGGAAAATTGTAAGATTTGTACAAATTGAATGAAAAGTCAATTGCCTAAAACGCCATTTCGAGTTAAATAAAAATTCACAAAAGTTGTGGAATAGGGAATGGTTTTGGCAAATGTTCTGACTTGAGGGAAAATAGCTATTTCGAAAATTTGGATAACGTCATTAAAAATTTTTTTATATCTACATAGCAGGTAATAAGCCCTTGTTAGCATTAAAAACCGCAGGCTTAACGCTTTTGTATATCAACAAGGACTACACCACTGGTGATACTAAAAATAGCAAGTTAAACTATCTGGTATGTCAACATTTACCGAAAGCCCTGGTGGGCTGGTGGATGGAAATTTTGTGAAGGAAAATGAGCGAGCAAAACCACATTGACTCATTTGTGACTGGATAAAACAAAGTGCTTTTCATCAATCCAAGAAAGTTTTCATAATATACTAGCTGGCCGGTACGTGCTTCGCTACGTATAAGTGAAATAATAAAACAATTTAATTGTAACATCAAATTATTCATTTATTCAAACAAAAAAATATTTTATTAATTGCTAGCTATTTTAAAACTTAATCCAAAACATTTGGATAAACAATATTTTTTGTTTTTCCATACCAGTCGGAATCATAGGGATACGCGGTATCAAACAAACTTCTCCTTTTGATTTAGCAGTTAGGAGTTTCGCTTGAATTTAAAAATTAATGGCATTGATATGAATGTTCTTGGGTGCTAAAATGGCGCGTTTTCTCAACCAATCATAATTTCTGTAATTCTGAAGAATATTCGGAAAAACACATTCAATCAATTCATCTATCGATTGCGCAATTGTACAAAAATTGTTTGGTACAGCGATCAATCCGTTGGTACTGTCGATTTATATTTTGCCATCACCAATTTCTAACAATTGTTTTGAAAATTCATGGGCAGCTAGATCATTTTGTAGGTGAATACGCATATTAGTGTTCTGTGTCAATTTTTGTACATACATATCTCCAAAGAACTGATGACTTCAAACAGGCATTTATTTCCACAGCAGGAGTTGATCAAGGAATGACAGGCAATATTTGACGAAAATCCCCTGACAGTATTATCAAAGCACCACCAGAAAGCTGTTGATTACCACGCAAATCTTGCATTGTTCGATTAAATGCTTCTAGTGATTTTTTATTCGCCATTGTACACTCATCCCATAAAATAATTGACGTTAATCGCAGAACTTTTGCCATAGCCATCTGTAATATGTATGCAATTTTAGGTAGATGTTGGATCAGAATTTTTAAAACTATCGAATACTTCATGATTCAGATTGATATAAACATGGGACAGTCCTGTTGAAGTATTTACCTTAAACGTCGGCATAAAATTATCTCTAATAATTTTAGTAGCACCAAAAGAAGTCATTTGAAATGCCGAATTGTATAGTTCAATATGACTCAAAAAGGTATTCAACATTTGAGATGTACCAAAAATAAGTGAATACAATGGTTCGGGTGGAGTTTCTAATGCTGGCAATCTCACTTTGCCATTAGCACAACACATGCCGGGCAGGTTTCGAACCTAAATCTACTCCTACGCTCCGATTTTTCGAGATTTACTCCACTTTTTCCACACAGACAAATTGTCTTATTTATATACAAATATGACATTGTTGAAAAAACTCATTAAACCTTTGTTAAAAATTCTTTCTGAATTTGCAATTTTTGAAAATAATACTGTGATTTATTTTTCTTTTTTGCTAATACTATTTTTTTATGTTCATACATACATAATATGTATGTTTTAATTTTCCTGAAAAGTAAGGATTTTCTTTTTGTTTCAAATCTACTCCGAAAATCTTGCATTTGCTCGACTTTTTTTTCAAATTTGCTCCGACATTTCATGATTCAGGTTCGAACCCTAATGCCGGGCGTTTCACCTGGAAAGTTAGCAGCAATGTGGACATATTGCGTCCATCATTCCAATGTATCCGTACATACTATAGTTAATTTGACTGTTGTAATTAAAAGCAGCACGTATTATTTCAGCCAAAGGAGCACGACGTATTCGTGATCGCCGTGCAAAATTCAGTACAGGTACATGGTAAACCAGTGACGTGCCGTGGTGGTTTTAGTAGGGTGTTCACTATAACTTTTTTTTTCTAATCATTTATCTATTTTAAGTTTTAATCCAGGATCACGGCGAGGACGTAGTAGACAACCATCCCATTTCATTTTTGTTCTTTTTTTATTTTTTTGTTATTTTGTTTTTGTTTTTATTTTTTATATTCTTTTGTATATTTATTTATTTTTTTTTTTTTTTTGTGTTGTTTAGTAGTTTAGTAATTAGTAAACAGTCCAACAGATATTTACTTGTATATAAAGGTCGATTCGACGGGATTTCTTCAAAAATAAACTTGTACAACATAATCATAAAAAATATTGTTTGCTTTAATTTCCTTAAGAAATGATTTTTCTATTGAAATAATTGCCAGTTCTGACAATCTGTTCTCTAGCATTTTATTTCTGGCATATGATTTTATGCGCTTCAGGGCAGAAAAAGATCGCTCGACAGAGCTACTTGATACTGGAATCGTCAAGATTAGTAGGCTTAATTTAAAAATTTCCGAAAAAAAGTCTCTTAGTTCCATATTATCGAGCATTTTTGAAATGTCCCTAATGGAAATATTTTTGAATTGTGACTGAGTAAGTTTAAAAACACAGTAAGTTCATTCTCAAGCTTCACAAAATCAAAAAAACGGACCATAGGAACTTTTAAGGCATTCGAAGCCATCAGTTGTAAATTTTTTTTCATTTTCAGCAAATTTTTTTACGGAAAGACCAGAACGATTCTTCAGATTTTGTTTGAATAGCAGCACTGATCATAGAAATAAATGTGCTCATAACAAAATGTCAAAATTCAAAAAGATTCTTGTCTCTTTAGTGCAGGTCTTGTCAGCTATATACGTTTTTAGTTCTACTATTCTTTAATTTGTTCTTGCTTCAAAAAGTACAAATTTGTAGATGATAAATTTATTTTGATTACCTAGCTTCATATATTTTTGCTAAAACTATACATTTTCATTATCGAGTAAGAGTATATTTGTTCACAAATACTATGTAAATGAATCGCTGATTGTTAAAGCAACATAACTGAAATTTTAATATTTTTTTTGCAGGAGATACAAAAAATCCTACATTTTTGGCCTTGTAGTCATTGTCATTTTTTTAACCAAAAAATCCTATTAGAGTGTTTCGATTTTTAAGGACTTTTTAATATGTTTTTTTTTCTTCCGCGAAAAATTAAAACATCACTTATGTTGTTTTAACAATCAACGATGATTAAAATGTGATTTAACTTTGGTTCTTTTGTTTATAATTTGTTGTTACCTAATCAAAAAAATATATGTATTTCTACTGCGAAAATTTTGGTTTTACTGCGATTTCTTTGCCAATATACTGCGATCTGCGATTTATGAAGTCCGAACCCTGGTTGGGTGTTGTTCTGTTGTACACTTGTGACCTTGTGTACAACAACAACTGGTATACAATGAATTCGCACTCCATAATGAAAATGAATCATATCAGAGTTCACTGTGTCTCTCGATGCTGAATTGAGGATGGTACGCTAAATGAAGTTAAACACCATACGCCAAACCAATTTGTCTTCTTTTCTGTAGATTGAGTTGTTTCTGTGAGTTGATTTGCTTTACGTCGCGTTGTCCTTGCTTTTCGTCGGTGCGTTGACATGGAGATAACATTGTAGCGTGAGAATGAATTCTCTGTCCATTCGGATGAAGGATCGTGGTGCGCTCGATGAAGGTGAACACCAAGGAATATAGAATTTTGGATTTATATATACACATTTTGTCTCTTCTTTGCATTTTTTTTGTGTGGTTGGGGATGTGCTTTACCTTGGTTTCGGAGGTCGGTCGGTGCGTTTACATGAGGAGAACACCCTAGAGCACTATTTTTGTTATTTTGCTTGAAAATGTATTCTTCATCCATTGCATTTGAATGAATTGCCGTGGTGCGCTTGAATAAGCAGAACATGGAGAACATGAAATATGGAATGTGACTTATGTGATGATTTTGGTAGGGTGTGCGGTGAACACCTGCGTACCTTCGAATAAACGTCACTGGGGTATACAGATCTATTTCGTGCATTACGTTCACGCTGCGATGCATTAGCTTGTGCGCGTTCATCTGCAGTCTTTGATCGTCTTAGTAATGCCACATCATTTGCATTACGCGTTCGCCGACCTATATTTGCTCGCCCGGCTCCTGACATTATTCCTTCATATAAAAAAGAATAAATCAAATTAAAAACAAATTGTTACATTAATAGTGGTGTATCAGTATCGCTAAAAAACTGAGAAAAGTACACGCACACATATACATAGTACAAGTACATTTGAACAATTCAGTTTGACAGCACAATCCATATATGAAAAAAGTTTCAATTTGACAGCAAAATCTCCACTAACAAAATGATCCTACATTTATTGAATTCATTTGTTACAAAAAATGTGATAAATGAAAAACCGCTCGACCGATTTTGTGCAAACTTCACATAAACCATCTACTAAATAGTCCGAACAAAGCCTAAACATTTGGTTCGGATAGGTGAGCCCGTTCTTGAGTTATAAAATTACAACGAAAAGTGGCATTGATTTTTATATATATAGATTCAGTAAATACTGAATGTGAACTGTACTGAACTGATCGAAAATAAATATAAATAGTACATAATTGAGCGTATTTTTCTATAACAGACTTCACTTGTATTGTTAGTGATTAGTAATAGTATTCTGGTAAGATCCGTGTAGCGTGGAACCCTTCGTTACAACGCTATCCCTTATATTATACTCTTAACATTTTTGTAGTGCTTTTTAGAGATAATTAGTTTTGAATTAAAACAAAATTATATTCTCTTCTAATTTGGTATGCAAATTGTTTTTGCTTGATACAAAGGTAAGAAGTAACAAATCTGTACTTATAGCACCAAACTAATGTCAACAGTGCTCAATTTTTAATGTTAAACGACAGAAACCTACAATTTTACAAATTGAGGTTTTAGCCCAGCAAACACACAGAAGCTTACGAGTTATCTAAATGAACGTGCCAAAAGATAGTTAAGCTTAACAAACCTCTGCTAGGCATTTGTCACGCTAAATATTACCACTGTCACCTCCTCTGTATACACCATTCAGTCTTCACCCAGTTATTTTATTACATTGCAAAAAATAATAAACATGTTGAATATCTCGTGACAAGCCAGGACAATGCTATCTTCTCTGGAAAAGCTGCAATCAAATTATATAATATAGTAATGATAAACTAGGTGAAACAATTTAATATGAGTAATTATATATTTTGTCATTTAAAGTTGGTGACAAAAATTACACGTTAACTCATCAACAACATGTTAATTAATTTATGGGCAACACGATACAGACAGAGATGCTTCATATGATAAAAGCTTACTCGACTGTTTTGGTTTCGTGCCGTTTTGGTCAAGAGAGGGAGAGAGAGACAGGAAGAAATACAAGTGATGTTCGAGAGGGCTGTAAGCTGTAGGTCATACTTTTTATGCAAATATTTCCCGATGATAGGAATAGTTTGAAGCCAAAGCCCAAATTGATTTCTTTCATCCAAGGATTAAAGTTATACATGAGTTATTCGTAGTTGAAAATAATGAAAACAGAACTCTTACTCTGCATGGAATATCCATTGAAAATAAATAAATTTGAGGGTCTCTATAGGTCGTAGAGAACTAAGGCATTGGGATTTAAAACACCTTAACATTCCCGTGTGCGTGTTGTCGGTGCGTGACTGTTCAATGTACAAACCATTACGCCAAGTGGAAGCAATTTTCTAATATTATTTCAAAACAAGCTTAAATATTAATGCCATCTGCCAAATTTTAAATATTGACTAAAATTTCAATCAATATAAAAGGTTTTTCAATGTAGGGATTTTCAAACTTTGACATGTAAATGCGGCCATATTGTTGAAGTTACTTCTGTCAAAATGGCTGTCGTTTATGGAAAGTTAAAGCGTTGAACAACATAGGCAATGATTAAATTGTCTTATGAACGTTGGTGTGGGTCTTCTGGGGAAGATTTTGCGCGCTTCGCCCCATTTTACAGTTGCCATAATTGTCCTTCCGAGAAGACTATCTGCCAACACCCGTACAACAACGAAACGAGGGAGTCAATTCCGTGACCTTTTCAAATGACTTAGACCCACGCCGCCCAAACTTCAACTGACTCGAGAGTTAAAAGTTAACGACGCCGACGGCCCCCGACAAGTTGGAAGTTTTAACCAATTTCGGTGGGAAAAATCATATTCAGCGGCGAAGTCCATTTCTGGATGGAATGGGTTCGTCAACCAAGCAAATTGCAGAAATTATGGCGATCACAATCCCCACGAGATTAACCAAATTGCAATGCATCCAGAGAAAATTACTCTTTGGTGTGGATTTTCACGTGGCGCTATTATCGGTCCATAGTATACTTTGAGAACGATGTTGTCAACGATGGGCGCTATTGGTCAATGATAACCAATGAATTTTGGACAGCACTAAGTGGCATACAGCCAGCCAGTGCCACAATAGACATTTTTCACGAGCGATTTCCGAACATGGTTATCTCACATTAAAGCGGGAGATGTGAATTGGCCACCGAGATCGTGTAAGATTGTTCCCAACCCAGTCCAACTGAATACTTAATTACTTACTTATAACCACTTTCCGATACACGAAGAGACGCTGCCTTAGCCACGGTGGCTCTCTATATCTACTTCGATCACCAGCTTGCTGCTTCCAGTCCAGTTATCTAAACTAAGCGCTCTGTTAATCAAGATAACTTGGTATTTAAACCATATATTCGATCTTCTGGGTTAGTATAGGTTAGCGTGGCTGTCAGCGTGAAAGCTTGACGCACTTACACCTTAAGTTGGGATGCACCAGTGTCTTTAAGAATCCTAGCCTTTCTTTCTAGCGATTTTTTATTTTTCGGAACTTCCGAGAAGGCTTGTGAGACGTTGTTTTGAGAGATTTTATATTATTAGTAGTGGAAGGACCATGGTGCAAAATGCCCCCCCACCACATCATGTCAGTCTGTCTGTGTTGTCTGTTTTTTTTTAGTTTTGTTCCCATGAATTGCGAAGAAAGAAAGGTCCGTCTGCTGAGCTGGTTAATTCGGAGGTGACCAGCTATCTGCATACTCCGCTAGCTTTTTTTTGAATTGGGCCCTCAGCCAGTCAGAACATCAGCACGAAAAGTTATTCATGTGTATTTCGAAGGAGTAGAATTTTCCCCATTTAAATATTGCACCACGGGATTAGTTTTCTCAAGGTCCCCAGTTCACGTATCGTCATATTTATATTGACGATGAATACTTTCATCAGTGGCTTTGATATTAATAGAAAAATGGCGAGTTCTCTAATAGAAGTTGTTTGATCTTTTTGAGGATTTTCCTCAATGTTAAGATTTGGTCTATGATTAATCTACCCAATTAGAAGCCATTATAGTGTTGGAAAAAGACTTAAAACGATCCTACTGTACGTTGAATATGATCTTATATATACATATGTGACATTAGGTAGGAATAAACCTCGATAGTTCTTGCAGGATATAGAATCACCTTTTTGTAGATGGGGCAGATGGAGTTGATAGTCCAGCCATCGGACATACTGCCTTTCAGCAATACTTTTGTGATAAATGAATGCATCTGCTACGAATTTAAGGAACTCCGTTGGTAAGCCATTAGATTGTGCTGCCTTATTCTTAAGCTTTAAATACCTAATACCACCTTTTCTATGCTAAGTGGTGGAATTGGTTGTTCATTGATTGGAAATAGGGTTTATTCTTTATTCCTTTCTGACTATCCATGTTGTCCATTAAGTGCTGGAAACGCTACCTTAAATCATCTACTATTATTTGTGATTTGGTGACTAGGTCACTTACGGTGATTGTCATCCAGAGGGTCTTTGCGTTCTATTATCAGCCTCTTTATTCGCTTGTCATATTAAGTGCTGGTGATTAGCCGTTCGGAATTGACATGAGATTGTAGGTCCCCTCCATTTTTACTATCAACCACACATTTATGGTTGAGAGTAAATAAGTCGTTAAGTTAAGGCTCTTTATTCGTAACGTCCTCAAATTTGTATTATTTTTGTTCTATCGATTACTATAGAATCTTCGATCTTCTCAAGTTTGAAGGTACAAACACAATTTTCTTTTTACGCAAAATCTTCTTCTCCTCGCGCGAATACCACGGGTTCTTTCTCTGTGGTAGTTGGTAGCCTATGGTGGTTTTGGCTGCTTCTTAAATGGCCCCTTTACACTATGGACTATCCCGAAGGCGTTGTTGATGCGTCAGATGCCTTATGACCTAGTACGATGGCCTGAGATGGCGTTGATGTCGGTTTTTCACCCGCAAATCAAGCGATAGTCGGCTTGTGATGACGGTACACGTTCACACGTGCCCCACTACTCATCCCAAATACATTTAAGCAACGTCGATAGCGTCTCTCTATCCACCTTCTCCCTTTATCGTGTAGATGTCACACCATTGAACACTCTTCTTATCGACCATCCAATGTGCCATATATTGCCTATCGTTTAGAGGGGCCATAAAGATACGAGTATCACGATACTGGGACAACTAATTATTGGCGTCTGTGGTGGGTGAATGCACAGCGAACGTTGTTCCATTACTTTCTCTAGAACCTAACAACTCCACGTTTGCTAAGGTGTCGAATTATTTTTGAATGTTTCCCCACTCGTCCAAGATGTCAGATTCGTGTCTTGAGTTGATTACATGCCTTGATTGACCATATGGAGAGCTTCAGGCAGGTTTATTCGTGGATCCTTAGCCATTGGAAACCTCGTACATACTATACTTATCACCGTACTATGAGCTTCTGGAAAGTCTATTGAACAGAATTCGTTATCAGTTGTCATTTTGTGGAGCTTGTGCTCTTCAACTAATTCCGCGGAAATTACTTTCTTCATGAGCATATCTTAAACATTTGACTCCGGTCAGGCTCCGTATGCTCTGCCCAAGAGGTTATTTAAGTGAAATCTGTCAATATTTTAATGTATTAGGTAATTGTTAAACTTGTGTTTTTTATTTTTTAATAAATTTATACATATATGTACATAATTATATTTGATAGTCTATCCTACTATCGTAGTTTTATGACGAAAAAATAAATAAAAATTAAAGCCTTTAAATTTCTCTTCTATTTATGTCTACAATCATATATCTTTGGGCTCATTTTCTAAAACACTAAGCTCATAGTGATATTTATTGATATCGTAAAACAAAACCCAATGCGAAGGCGGATGCATGTTGTACATCATTCTAGCCCTTCGTTATCCCGATTTTTTTTTTCATTGACGACATTTCGTTCTTCAAAGTGTTCGCTTTTGGATTCTACTCCTTTTGTTTCGATACTCTATGGTCATAAAAGTCGTGAGCTGAATGAGTCGTAGATAAAAAAAAAAGCTCATACATTTCATCGTCCTTATCGAGTCCCACATGGTACTGAGACTTCTATCTTCCTTCTATCAGCAGCTTTTGCAGGCAAAAGATGGCATCTACATCATCTTCAAAGTCTCGCTTTTATCGTCAAATTACGATTGATGGTTTACAGAAGAAAATCCGCATGGTTTATGTGTATCGTCACCGCGGCAACGCTGGCGGTGGCAATGGAAGTGCGAATTTAGGGATGATTTGTGGGAAGATGCGACAAACTTCTTTATTCTGAGTTGGTTGGGTACTCTTCTTTTTTTTTTGCAGTCTGGGAATCTTCTGTTTTATGTCATTTCCGGTGGCAACAACGATGTCAGTTTAACAATGTTCCGGTCGTATTTTATCTGAGGTACACATACAAAGTTCCCACGCTATATTACATCAATGTCAGGAGGTTATAGTCTGAGAAATAAAGTTATAAATATCTATGGTAGATACTCGTACTAACTTAAGACCCAGAGACAAACAAAATTTATGATACGGTTTTATCCCAAGACTGATGTTGAGTCAGACTAGGTTTTGATATTACAAAAATTTGTAACGGTTCTACTTTGTAGTTTTCTTTACCTCAAAATTTAGAGCATCTGCGCAAAGTTTGGCGTATTCATCCTCCCAGGAGTGCCCCCATTTTGTTCTAAGTTCGAAATTCTACCAACAATTTGTTCACTGCGAACTGAGCCTCGTTTTTCAAAATAAATTTGGAAAGCTTAGAAGGGTTGTTGTTATGAGAGTCTATTAATTTTAAAAAAGGAAAAGTTACTGAAAAGAAATTAGCAATGATTTTCCTTAGGAAAATTGTCAAATGTCAAAAACTGTCAAGTCTCAAAAAAGCGCAAAATATTCCGAAACTTTACATAGCCAAACACCAGGAAGTAATCAAGTCATTCAAAAAGGATGATCTCGTGAACAATTCCAAAGTCTAGTATATTTTTCAGTATTTTTTACAGTTCCCCTTGAACGAGTCCTCAGTAAGTCAATGTTTTCTTGAAGATTCTGTTGCAAGGCGAGGATAGATTTCGGCGACCTGTGGCCATGTTGTTTTGGTGACATCTGTCAAATCTGATGTTTATTATTCAGTTACTGATGCAAAACTACTATGGCAAGTTATACGATTGAACATCAAGCTCAAACAACAAAACTTTACAAAACTGAGTGTTCGTTACTGCAAACGTTGCTCGCGCTGCGCTTATTTTACGGTAGACGTGGTGGCATTTCACAATCGATTCTTCAACATTTGGTGACCAAATTTGAAATGAAACGTTCGTCAATTAGCCAAAATTTGTACGTCAAAGAAACGCCAGATCGCCGAGAGCATTGCCGCGGTTCGTGTAAGCTTATAGCAGAGCTAGAGGCAGTCGGTTCGTTGCCATGCACAAAAACTCGGCCTTTCGCAGAGTTCAACTTGGTGAATTTTGCGTCGGGCTTTACCTCAAGGTTCATGACTATAGACAACGCCGTTTTTTCGCTAACTGGGCCTCGAAGTGTTTGGAAGTGGACCCCAATTTTGGCCGAAAAATCATCTTTAGTGAAGAGGCACATTTTTGGGTGAATGGCTGTGTTAACAAGTAGAATTGCCGTATATGGGATGACTCCACCTATACGTGGAGGAAAAAGATAACCAATTTCTTACGATCCAAATTGAACCATATGGACCTAGATGACATATATTTCCAGCAGGACGGCTCTACTTGTCACACGGCGGACGCTACTGCTAACATTCTCCATGAACGATTTGAGGATAAGTTTATCTCTCGCAGAGGTGAATTGGCTACCAAAGCCTTGCGATTCGACCCTGCTAGACTTTTTCTTGTATATGGGGTTTTCTGAAGTCACAAATCTATGCAAATAAACCACAATCGACCGATGCCCGTAAGGGAAACCTAACACAAGCCGTTGTCGCTCAAATTCAGCTGGAACTATATTATAATGCAAGAGTATCAGAGAGCGCTGTGATTTGTAGGTCGTAAGGACCTCAGCTTTGAGACTTACAAATAACAAATATTACTGTCTTTCTTGTGTCGTTCGTCGACAGGTATGGGGGAGACCTATAATTTTGCCGAGTCCTATTGGCTTAGATTAGATAGAAGGACCTTTTCATGACATTATATTTACTTGGGAGATTTGTCATTTCCTCCATACAGGCAATACCTCTAAGAAAAATGTTGGGTTTTATGTGGCAGCGACTGAAAAAGATGAAACCCAGAGCTCATGAGTAATAGGACAATACGAAAAAACACTTCAGGTCAATGAACAACCAGTTACAGTACTCACTATAAGAAGAGCAAGGCTTAGTTAGGAAAAAGCTCAAGTACAACAGTGCCTAAGGATTTAAAGGCTTGCAAGCAGATTTCTTTAAATACGGAGTTGACGTAATGTTTTGATAAGGTGTATGGCTGAAAGAAGGCATGCCCGGTGAATGCATTATCATCTACTATAGATATGTTTATGTCCTGGAAGTACTATCGAGACATATTTCTACTTCACGTTCTTAGAGCCATTTTGCACCCTTTTTAATTGACAATTTCTGGTAAGGCTTCCGAGTTGGCACATAGACCTTAGACCAAATCTTCGTAAGGAGGAACATTTTGTAAAAGACCACCCGTCACTAGTTTTTCATCGACTTCAAAACTGGTAATGACATCAAAGCCGATCGTCAAACAAGCGGTCCCGAAAAAAACTGATGCAGCTTTATCCCGTGTCATTGAAAAATATGCGATGCAATAAATAACTAAGAAATAGCTCCTCAGAACACCTTCAAACATACACGGATTTTCGACAATAAGATGTCATTTCTTTGATATTGATCTGGAGCAGATAGTGCCTTGGACAGATGTTATTGTGTTTAACGTGTACACCTGTCAACTAAGAATTAATTCCGTTCCACGGTCACTTCCATATAAGTTCCGCAAAACTCAAGGCCTGTCAACCTTAGATACACACACCCAGTAATTGATCGAAGTAGAAATTAACAACTAAGAGTCTGTACCTTTGATTAGTCTTTATTAGTCCTACAACGAACTAGGAACGATAGTCCATAAGCAATCTTTCTTAATCTCAATCTTTTAGCATCAATTATCCAAAATAGTTGAAACCAAAATATCATAGCAAAAGAGAACACTATCCCAAATACTTTTCTTTATGTTTTGGCCGTGACTTCCCCTGATCACTCGCCCAAGATTTGTATAAATACATAGTGTCAGGGATCCGTTGCTCAGATTACCTGAGATAGGATAAAGCACTAGATTTTTTCGGATACAGTTTGGGCTTAAACTCCTTTGTCCTATCTAGTTAGTTCAGCTACGGTAGAAGAATGTGTCAGGATTACTTCGTCCTTTTTCTTTTGTAGCCTATCCACATCAGCCATCACGAGGAGGTCGATAGAAACCTCAGTCGACGAGCTCATTTGAGCCCCGGACAAGCCTTAAACTACTTCACGCACCATTACACTCCACCTGCATAGATGTTAACAGTGAGGGCTCTAGTTTCAAAAATCATCTAACGTTTCTTCTCAATGAGGAGAACAATGCTACAGCGAAGATAGTTTTCGAACTCCAGCCCCTTCGTTCGAACATGTTTAAAGATCAATCCATTGCGGATGCCATCAGAGCACTTGATCTAGATGATTGGAAGCAACCTGGGGTAATTATCGTAAATGGATAAGAAATTGCAGTTTTTCAAGGAGCGACAATGAGACAAGAAAAAGAAAGTAGAAACAAAATTACAACTTTATTATGCCGAATTATTAGCACCTGGTTATTGTCGAACATAAGACATTCAGGTGAAGGTAGATGAACATGACTGATGGACGGGCCAAATTCACTAAAGGGTTGTAGATTATATTGGAGTTAAGTGAAACATAATATTGTCAAAGTTACGTACACGACATGCAATGTCAATCTTAAGACATTCTGGCTTATATTAGTGTGTCAAAAAGTTAACTCATTCTAGACGAGACATTTTCTTTAAGTGACATAGTGTATTCATGAAAGTAACTAAAAGGTGAAGATATTTTTTTAAATAAAAATCCAAAAGGAAGCATGTCATAAAAAGTATGAAAATGATGTACGTTAGATGTTTTAAAGTTTCATATTTTATGAAGATTGATTGAATTTAAAATCACGTTTATTTCCCAATATTTCTAGAAAAACATAAACATCTTGGGACTCGAAATATTACTGAAGGATAGGAAATTTAGAATGCATGGGGGTTACGCGGGGGTGTACAGGTAGAGAATAAATTCTCCCCGGACACCAGCGAAGTTTTCATCCATGGATCCTGAACTATTGAAGCCAAGTCCATTACCATAAAGCTTTAAGTGTGCATATCGCGTCAAAAGCATACAGAGTTACCTGATTTTTTTTAAAATGCCTCCTGAAGAAAAACACCTCCCAAATCAAGTGCGATGGTCCCAATACAAGGCATCATTTGTAGCTCCATAAACCTCAGTCAAAACCAAGGTAGGACGATTTTGAACTGAACGAAAATAAGTGGCGTTTATGTTGCAAGCATTTTTTGAAAAAAAAAAAAATGTCTTCTTAAATAAAAAACAGGATAATGACTTTGCCTAGCATTCACGTTAAAAGCATCGCTTAATATGTGAAACCAATCACATTATTTGTGCAAGGACTATTCATTTCACTTTTGAAACTTCCTGGTGGCTTAGTTTCTAGACAGCCAGTCTTATGTCTACGACAGTCATATAAAGACATAAATAGGTATAGCTAATTACAAAAACGAAACCTCAACTACAATTAAGAAACAAGAAAGTAATGATATTTCAAAAAGCATTTAATCGCTGTGCATTCAGACTCTGACACAAGACCAAACCAGACCAGACCCAAAAACTCCACGCAAGACGTCCAATCCTGACATTGCAACTCATGCCACGATAAGCCCTTTAGTTGTGTGCTCATTTAGAATTTACCGATGCAGCTGAGCAATTTAAATTACAACAGCAAACTTAAAATGGATTGTTTGGAAAGTTCTGCGTACTCAGATAAGAAGTTCACACTACCCGCCCCCTCTGTTCTGATGGGTTTAACCTTCTCATAGCATAAAATACAATTCGCGTGTACTATACTCGCACACACTCACCTGCCAAATATCCTTTTTTTTTTTTCTTAAGTTTTTGTAGAACTCAAGCCATTTTGAAATGTTGCTTGTTTATTGTTAACTTTGCAGCACGTGAACTGCATTTCCTGGCACTGTGCTCCATAATACTCTTCAAGGACCACCAAAGCCTGTAGGGACTTCTAATTGATTTTCTCCAAAATGTTCATCCACACATGTATATACACAGTTATGTAGGTAGATACAGGTAGGTATAAAATATATGGCTTGTAGATACGCCTTTACAAGTTTATATTATGTGAGTTGTGTGTTAGTTGTTCTGTGGTATTTCGTTCGGGCCAAAGTGAGCCACTTAAAGCTCCAAATTACTGCGATACCACTATGGCTCGACATGAACAAGTTAAGCTCCAACCTCCAAGTCCATACCACAAATATTGTAGGAACAAAATACATACCCATAGACGTATAGTTTTGTGTTGTTTGTTTTCACTTCGAGTCTCTGCACCTCAGCCAACCAATTTCTCTTTGTAAAGAGTCAGAAGGACGAAAGGGAGAATCCATGCTGGTGACATTTTGATAAATTTCCAACCAGATTGTTTGATGGCTTAGGAAGTCCTTTTTCTTAGTATCCATACATACATATGCGCATATAAGTATACCTATGGGAAACCTGCATAATTCTCCCATTCTCCATAAGTAGCCATATCAAGAGACCTAACCACTCCGAAGGACCTCAATTTTCAATTGCTATATATAGAACAAATGGGGTTTGCGCTTTTAATTGCAAGTGATTACGTTCGGTGAAAGGTTTAATGGCGGGGAAAAAAATGTCGTGGGAACCAAACACAAACAAAAAATAACAACCAAAAACCAAAGAGTAGGGGGGGGGGGGGCGGGGAGTTTAAGGAAAACTGCCAAGTAAACACGGAACAATGGAAAAACTATTGCTACAGGTCCAATTAGTTTTTTTTTTCTGTTGTTTGTTTTAGGTTTCGTTAGTTTTTAATCGACCACAAAAACACTTTCTGAATTGAAGGTAATTAAAAGTCATAACTTTTTCATTCAACACTTCAAATTATAATTGCCAGAGTGACAGAATTGGATTGAAGAAAATTGGGTCATGACTTTAAATGAATAGAGAGACGTTGAGAAATTATAGAGTGCAAGAGAAGATGGATGGGAGTTGTTATACATATATACAAATGGATTAAGCTTTTTTTTAACTACCACTGACAAAAATAAGGGTTTGATTAAAAATAAAAATTTATAGTTTTTTACATAAACTACACTGAGAAAAAATTTATGTATTCAGAACATACAATTATATGCACTCATTATATTTGTTTCTGCAAAAACATGAGTTTTGTACTGGGTACATTTATTGAAATCTGCACTAACTGCAAACATTTATTAGCTGTGCTTTGTAGGAAACATTGGCTAAAAATGTCGTGGATACATAGAAACTGTACAAATCACAATATCAATAATTTTATGTAATTGGTACACTTTCATGTACTCACTACATATTTGTAATTGCTCCCTATGTGAGCTGTGCTGGTTGTTGCACTTCAGTTTTCCTTTATAAGAGAATACACATTTACATAATGTTATTTGAAAAAATCTAAGGGTTCACTAAGTTGGATTTGAGCTTGGAATTTTCCAGGCAAAAATAGAGAACTTAACCAGCATATTTGACTTAATTAATATTGACTGAATTCATAACATCATTTCAGTTGATCCATAAGTATTCTATCATCTGTATTTACAACACATTAAGCCTGCGAGGCGTGTTCAACTGATTATATTATTGGTTTATTAAAATAATAGGTTGCTGGGTGTCAAACGGGACGTAAATTGAAATGTAACCAGTACAAGTACACTGCACTCAGTAGCTGTAGAGTACTTGAACGAATCTAATGCTACCATAACTTGTTCATATACATTTTACATAAAAGTATTGTTGTTTAAAAAAATTATTATTTAGAGAAATTTTGTACTCATACATATATACTCATTGTATTAGTTATCAACTTATTACATGCATAAATCTGTATTGATAACAAAGATTTATTCGCAGGGATGTATAGTCTACCTATTAGATCGCTGGTGTAAATTTTAAAGATTTGGCGAGTTAACCGCTCCCTGGTGAAGACCCATTTTAATGTTGAATACTGTAGTAGAAGTTACATTCACACTTTTGACAACAAATTTTCTACGATTGAGCATGTCATATAGCATATACAAAAGTGGTTTACTTATGCCAAGCCTGGTTAGCTTTAGATAAAGATCTTTTACCCATACGGTGTCGAAGGTTTTCCCGTACACACTGTCTTTGGAAACAAGCTAAGATGCAACATGAATAATGCCATGTCCCGTCTTCAAAAACGAACTGGTTATCCGATATGATATTACTGTCCCCCGCCAAAATTACCAGAGCTCTAGTTATAACTTTCTCGAATACCCTGCTAACACTCGGTAGAAGATTTATCGACCGGAGATTCGCCGGATTAGGTTTGTCTTTTTCCTCTTTCGGGAGAGGATGAACCACGGCTATTTTTTCATCCCACTGGATAATGTGCTGTCGTAGTACAAGGTTGGATATACCATCAACTCCTGGTGATGAGTCAAAGATAAGCTGGAGCTCTACAGGAATGAACCAATTCGGTTCAGCGATGATGGCGTTTGCCAAATGATCGTCATTGAATCCGGTGAAAAAGCGGTTCTCCGATCGCCATTGCGTAATTTCATCTCGAAGTTAAAAATGGTAAAGTAGGTCTCTGTTTTCCAGTTCAATATTCTGGCAAATGCTAGCATTCACCTTGTACACTTGCTGAAAACCAGCCACCAATGTCTCCACTCTCTATATTGTCTTTGACAGTAAGACACCATCGTCCCAGGTGGTATCCTTCGGATCTACACCTGCTGTCAGAAGTTAGTTTCTTTTTTTTATCCTCCTCCGAAGCATAAGAAAGGGAAGATCATTTAATCATTTCTCCTAAGGATATTACCAATTTGTAGATACATACTCGGTTCGTTAGAATTAATGGCCTGAATTCTATTATTCCAAAACAAATTAATGGACAACCGATAGTTCTCCTTGATCCATTGGTTGATGCTTTTGATTGACGACTTCAGTGTCCTAATCTTTAGATCATATGTGGTAGAGAACCATGGGTACAAGGGTTTAGGTCTTGTCAGTAATCCACTTTTTTGTCTCTGTATAGAGATTATAATCTACTTTAATCGAAAAAGGAAACAAAGTAGAGTTTAAGGTGAGCACCTGCTCTCTGGCTCTATCTCATCAACTGACCTACCAACCAGCGTTGCCACAAAGTGCCCGATCGGGCCATTTGGCCCACTGTTTTACATTTTGGCCCTTTGCCCGGGCCAATTATAAATGGCCCCCAAATCTAAATTTTAGAAGATTAAACATCACATCATATCGTGCTTAATAATAATTAAAAAGCTTTACAAAATTAAATATAAACCATCGCGATGCATCGCCACTACAATGTGTTTCCACCACATACAAATAACTATACTTAAAACGGAACTGAATTCATTCATTTATCTCGTTTAATTACTACGTTTATATGCAGTATCGCTTCAAGCTCGCTTCAATACCTAATATAAACGTAGTAAATGATTTGACTTTTTTCACGTCAATTTCGTCCAGCGTGTTGACTTTTCTCACGTCATTTACTTTCGTCATCTACCAAAGCGTTTATGTAACTTAAATAACAAAAAAATAAATCTTACAAATTATATCGTACATTTCCCAATAAAGTAGATATTCTGATAAAACATTTGCGTTTGCAAAAAGAATTTTATTTTTTAAATAAATTTTTATATAAGGACTACTTAATTCGAACTGAATCTAGTCTAAAACTTAACAGTAAATTTTTTTTTGGTCATTTAGCAATGATAAAAAATGTTCAAATGGTATCCCCAATTGCATGCAATGTTCTGGAAATACATCTACTAACATTTCAACAATTTGCAACTTTTTGCAGACCTTTTCACTCCGTTTATAATCCCCAAAGTATGCCCTCTAACCTTCCTGCAATTTCATGTTTAAATTCAATCAATATCGGTCTCTTAAACTTAAGTGACAAACAAAAAAGTGTTGAATTAGCATTAATTGGACTAAATGATGATAAACAACCAGGACCCGATGGTATTCCTCCGATCATTTTGAAAAACTGGTCAGCTGCTCTATCGGGACCGACCATTAACTTTTTTGTTTAATAGTTCTCTTAAAAAGGGTTATTTTCTTGATGATTGGAAAATCTCGTACGTTAGGTATTCCTATTCATAAATCAAGATCTAAGCAAGATGTTTCTAATTATCGCTCCATTAGCACATACATTTATAATGTACCAACAATTTTGGAAAGAATTGTCTCTGATAAGCTTACTTTTGTTCTTAAAGAAATTATTTCCCCATTTCAACATGGATTTGTTGCTGGAAGGTCAACAACAACTAACCTCGCAATATTTAGTAATCAGATTATTAGTAATTTTGAAAATGGTTTCCAAACAGATTTCATATATAACGACTTTGCTAAGGCGTTCGATAGAGTAAACCACCATAAATTCTAATATGAGGTCACAGCAGGAGTACCACAAGGAAGTCACTTGGGCCCTCTTCTATTCTTGCTGCTGATCAATGATATCCCTGAACCTTATCATCGGGTAAATTATAATCTAATTGAAATTTTAACTCGATGCATTAGAGAAGTCAACAGTATAATCATGTTGATTTTGTTTCTCAACAAAGTCGAGAATCTTTTTATCGTAATATGGTGGTCTATTAAGTTATTCTTTTAGATTAAGTTCATTTTGTTTTTTCTATTTTTCAATAAAAAAATTGTATTCTGTAGTCTGTAAGATTATATAATATATTATATAAATCTGCTTGATGAAATAAAAATAAATAAATAAATCGTATAGGCATTTTTTTTTTTTGCCGTTTATTGTTTGTTCGTTCTTTGTCCATTCATATATTGAATTAAAATAAGGAAAAGTATAATATAAATATTTTAATAATATTACTGATGTGATCTATATTTTATAAATTGTATTTTTTTAAAGATATTTTAAGATAATTCCCAAGAAATCAAATCAGACGAAACAGTCAAGATCTGCTTCTGCTGCCTACTACATAGATTTAATAAATGCATTAAATAAATAACAAAGAATAAATACATATTAAATAAATAAATATTGTAGTTTAATGTTTAAAGGACGGATTTGTAAGTAAAATATTTGGCCCCAACTTTTGTCAAATGGCCCTCAAAAAATTTCGAAATGGCCCTCTCTGCTTTTTCCTTCGCGGCAACGCTGCTACCAACTCTATCAAGTTTGACGGAAATAAGGTTCCCAAGAATAAAGTTCTAGATAGCTATTTGGTTTTCCTTAGGTAGCCATACCTCCAGGAGTCGGCACCCGTTGAAATATAGTTCATTTAAAAGCTTAGAAGTGACTAAGGTAACTCATATTTTGTCAACCCACCAAACGTAACGGAGGCCGTAACTCCTGTACCAATTTATCTTTAATGCAAGCCAAGACCTCTTTCTTGTAGGTTTTTTCTATCTAATCATTAATAAATTACTCAACAGCATAATTACATTCTCAATGGATGTCCACTCTTTATGTGTGTGGGTACTATCCGCCCGCTGTACCCTTAGAAGCCTTTTACTCATGTTAACAATCCATGAGCTTTAAGTTATTGTGACTATAATCTTTATTTAATTACGTCTCTTCACACCGCTTGCATTTGATATTAGGAACGAGACAATTCTATTCTTTTATCCCTTAAGGTTTAACACCCCTTGCCTGTTAATAGTCTGCTATAGAAGAATGTGTCAGCTTATTGACAGGCCCCAAGGAGCTCTGACCAAGCTTTCAAAGACACGAGGACCCTGCAGCATCTTCAGAAGCACAATCTTATCCAGGTCAAATTTCAATTTTATTTTTAGCATTTAAGATGACAGGCCCTTGAGGGCCCTGGTCTAGGTTTCAACATATCAAAGGATATAATAATACTGTAATAATACCATCAATCGATAAGGGAGTTGGAACTTCCGAAGTTTTTCAAATTCAGTGTTTTTTTCCATTGCAGGTTATATTCTGTCAATCGAAATTAGGTTGGCGTTTTATTTCAGAGGTCTGGGTTCGATTTCTAGCCGCTGTCACCTTAACACAAAAATGTTTTTCAAGGGTTTTGCCTCTTACCAGAAGGAATTCTTGGGAGATGTTGTTTTAATTTTAACTGTTGATACACTTCGTGGAGTTAGTACCTTATTTTAAATTCAATTTTTCGATGAAATCAAATAGAACTCTTTTCAAGAAGTTTAAGGACCTATAGAGCTCTAGATATAAGCTGACATTTATATTCGTTTTTAGGCATAGAAGTATATTATGGAGTGAATTTTAAACTTGTGATTGTTAGAAGCAACCAGTGTTGTGACAATTAAATACAAAATAGTCTTGCTATATTAACCAAAACATGTTCCAGAAGAACCTTGTACATTGCATACAATGAGTTTAAATGACATCATTATCATTAATACCACATTCAACCACTGACAAACACACAACTTGCTGACAAATCCCCCGCGATAATCTTTAGCAATAACATCACTAAAATGTCCTTCTTCCTTATATGTATAGGTACCAACGAGCCTTGCCATTGTCATCGTTGTGCGTCGTCGTCGTCATCGTCAACATGCAAGGACTTTAAGCTGTCGCTGTCGTTGTCGCTGCTCCACTGTTCTGTATATTATTGAGGGAACAAAACGTAACGTTTTTCTTATTGATGACCGGACCGTTAATTCCATGGTGAGCCTGGCAACTTGTTTACTCAATTCACTTAATGCGAATGTTAATGACGATCGTTATGGTGGCGAGGTGATGAAGTTTCGCACTCTTGTTGCGGTTTCAGAGAGAGTGTTGTATATTGCACTATAATGCCCCCAGGGTGCTGCATGCCGTTGCAACACCACATCAACTCAATTGTTGTTCCAGAGTAGTTAGTTATCGATTGAGACAAGAATCACATCTTGCGACGGTTGCATGCAACAAAGCGATGTTGAAGCTCCACTTAAGTGGGTATACGCCCCACCAATCTTTGCCCTCTGTGCATTCTTCTAATTGTTTCTGCGATTTTCATTTCAATCTCGAGCTGCATGCATAAGATACTAAGTATAATGGCTATTGGCAACGGGAATTCTTTTAAATCTTATAATAGAAACTCGTGAGTGGATATTTTCCAGTAGCTTTATACAAAAACCAATGGGACTCAGGGCAGTTGACATTTTGAAAACGCGCTTTTTCAGGATTTTCAAAATTCAATTGTTTTTATTTCGAATTTCTAACTTCCAAGCTCTTACCAGGATTTTATTTATATCCCTAAGGTAATTTTAAGCTGACAGTAAATCGGCCAAGTACAGAAGTTTGTCGCAGAAGATATTCCTGTATCAATCAATTTCCTTTTTCGAATTTGGTTAATTTTGAATAACTGAGTTCTATTGTCGATTGTACTCTTTATGGTAACCCGGAATGACACCTGTCCCGTGTGGTGTATGGTGGCGTGGTGTCTCTTTCGCCCTAATGTTCTTCATATGCGTTGCACCTTTGGCTGATGTGTTGTGATGCTTTTTCTTCGTAACTAAGGTAAACTCGTCGGTGGCCAGGATTCTTCCCAAAGAAGCAACAAAACTTGGGCTTGGGGGGTCCAAAATCCGAATGAATGTGTCCCCAGCACGCAACCTGGGAAACAAAACGGTGGGAAACTTGATCTTTGTCCAGCGCTATCCTTGAAGAGGAATACGAAGGAACGAAACGGTTATGATGGGATCCTTATCGGAAGCCTTATGACCCTAGCACGCAACCTAGGTAGGGAACTAAACGAGTGGAGCTCTTGCAGGAGAACCTATCCAGTGAGTTACTTGAAGAGGAACCCAAAGGAACTAAACGGTCGGGAATCCTTATGGAAAGCCCTTGTCCCTATCACGCAATCTAAAGACCAAAACGGTCCGAACTCTCAGAAGAGAACCTGTCCAGAGAGCTACTTGAAGAGGAGCTCAGAGGAAAAATCCGGTCGGATTAGTAAATAAATAATATTAGTAGTAATAACAAGACTTGCCCTACCCTAGCTAATACCCTAACAATTTATAACATTTAGATCGGGGCTTCACAAGTACAGTAATGCCTCTCTGTGAATGAAACACCTTATTAAAGGTTTTTGTTTGCGGCCCGATCTTAGACTCTGTATACTCTAGATTGGTATCCACACAGAAAAGAACAAAAGACAATTGTGTCGTTTTCTTAACCTCTACTTATCACATCTGCGGCTATAAGTCAGTGTGAACTGAAAAGATAAGAGGCAACATTTTATGGAATTCCAAGTAAGTAGTGATTACATGACTTCAGGTTCACGCTGAATGTGCAAGATGATTATTTAATAAGGAGTTATGTTGGTTTCCTAGCGTTTCGCACGGTACAGTGATTAAGGTTATGTAGGTGTTGTAACGCTTCGTTACAGTGTTTTGTCGTGTTTCGTTGTGTTGTGTTGTTTTGTGCTTGGTTGCTTCGTGTTATGGAAAGGTGTGTGGAAAAGTTTTCTGACTGCCTCATACCAGGCTGTGTCACATCTTACATACATTTTATTTTGTATGACAGGCATGAAAGAGCTGAAAGAAAGAGTTAGAGAAAAAACTCAGAAGAAAAAGCAACACAAGAAACTGTTGACTGACACAACAACCAGTAATTTAGTACTAGGTTTGTGGAACTCATATTTTAGAATAATTACGGGAAATCTCAGAACATACATACATAAGTAGATTTTATGTTTTGCTTGTGGATTTTTTTGGATTTGTAAAAAAATAGTGATTTTAATCAACTTGAAATTATGTAAAATGATAAAGAACTCTACTAGGACAAAGTGAATATTAAAATTCTGTCTGCTTGTACCGATCTCGATCAACAGGCTAAAAGGTGAAAGCGATTTACTACAAATTTGGGATTTAGGAGTTTAGGTAATATGGTTAAAAAAAAAAAAAAAAAAAAATAGTTAATATGCTGAGAACCAACGAAGCGTAACAACCAAGGTACTGTTGTCTAAGAAAACTTTTGACATTGGTGCCTGCATTGGGCTTTCGCTTAACATCAATGGGAGCTATCATTTGATTCTCAGATGAGGGAAATGATACAGCAAAATTATTTGTCTTAAGCTACGTGTACAGTGGTGCGACAAAACGATGGGATACGAAAAGCGATTCGAGATGCGAGAACTACATGCGACATAGCGCGCACAGTAAAAGCGATTTTGTGAGGCTGTGTTGTTATTTCCTATATAATTATGGCCACCAAAATTATCAAAAAGTTGCAACACACAACACAAGCGCTTAAATATCTAAATTGTACTCGTTTTTTGCTTTCTTTGGACGTCAAAACAAACAAAGTGAACCTTCTCGCACAAACTCGCTTGAAAAAGTGGTCAGAACAGTTTGTGAGCGAGATGCTTGCGATAGGTATGCGAGAAACTCGCAACACTCGCATCGAATATCGCTTCACTGTGCGCACGTATATAAGAATCAATTTAAATATTTTTCTCGCACGCAAACGCTTCTCGCACCGCATCGCTTTGTCGCACTACTGTACGCGCAACCTTAGAAATTGACAATACTCGCATCAAATATCGCTTCACTGTGCGCACGTATATAAAAATAAATGTAAATATTTTTTCTCGCATGCAAATGTTTCTCGTATCGCATCGCATCGAATAAACCTTCTTGGCATCCCAAGAGATGGTGATAAAAAAATATTAGAATTGTGTAGGAGAAGTAATCAACTAAACCCTCAAAAGAAAGGGACTAGTGCAGGAATCTTTGGGCCTAGACGGAAACTTTCCACACCGATGGAGTAGTCCACTAGCATTTGCCAAGCGGAGGTACACGCCATTGGTAAATGCGTGGATCGTATAATCTCAATATAAACTATCGTAACAAGAATATTGCCATCATTACATATAGCCAAACTACTAGTGGGAGTGCATAAACAAGCTAAACGAACTTGGCAAACAGAAAAGGGGTCGAACTTCAATGCGTACCTGGTCACGTGACTGTTCATGAAAACAAGGAGGCAAACTCCTTAGTAAAGATAGGCGCACTAACCTCTTTAACACGGCTTGATTCCTATTGTAGAATAGAACAAAGCATAACATATTAAAAAAAAAAAAATCAAAGAAGAAGGGGAGGCAAGAAGATCCAAAAACTGTACCCAAAGCTAAGGCAGGCGAAACTACCACTAATCAATTACAACCAAAAACCAACTGCATCAGCTTAAATATGAACAACTTAAGAATATTAACATCGTTCTCACAGGACACTGCAGGCTTAGAAAACGTTTGTACGCCGGAAAACAGGCATTCCATGTACCTGCAATAAAAACTTTATGAAAAAGATTATTTACTTCAAAAACGTCACTAACGATTTTGATACACGAAATTTGTGTATTATCTTCGACTTCCTCGTTTCAGTTCTACAATCGAAGAACAGGGATAGAATCGGCTAAGTTCATAGTTGATTGTGATTGTCATTTTGACTATACTGTCTTCATCATATCAATAAAGAAATATAGAGAGAGCGATCGTCAAAATGACAATCACAATCAACTATCACCTTAGCCGATTCCACCCCAGGATTTTGAATCTGAAGGTGGTCTCGTCAGTGAAACAATGAAATGTATTAAAAGTTTTAGACAAGAAACTGTTATATGTATACACATAGTTTACATAAATAGTATAACACTTATTATATTTTATGTATATGAACTAAATAATGTATGTGTGTTAGATGTAAGTAACGCAATACAGAGCCAGTCAAAACTGAAACGTCTTAACCTCAACATCGTCTCTTAATACAAGTCAACAGAAATCATTTATGAAGATAAGAAAAATTTTCGGAGACAAAACGGAGCCTTGTGGCAATTTAGGTTATTATTCAACATAAACTTATTTTTTCAAATATCAAATTTAAAACCATTCAAAATAGCTCAAATTTAACGGTCAAAATCGGAACTTTCTAATATCGATACCAAATGCAGGTATTTTCCACAAAAGAGCTTCATGCCAAGCTCCATCAAATACTTTTAAAATATCAAGTGCAATTTCTTTTATTTTTCTCTAAAATGATGTTGGAATTGGTTCCACTTTTCGGTGAGATACTCGTATAGCCATCTGATCAATAGGGGATCTATTGCATACGGCAAGTTTTGTAATAACTTTCCTTTCTCAAGATATTGTTTAAGTTGATTGGTCATCAGCTTTTCTTCGGTAGTGTAATTGGAGAAAAGAAAGATTCGCTTTTTTTAGGGACCGACTGATCAAATCCATTTTCCACCTACTCGAAAAATGTCCCGAAGAGTAGGACAAATAAAAAAGCTTTTGCAATGAGTTTTCCTAGCTTAGAAGAACACCTTTAAGAATGAAGAGAGATATAATTCTGGTCCCGCGGATTTAGCTCTTATGCACATGAGGAGACTGAACACTATGTGTATACATATTTCCAGCAAACTGCAAGCAAATCATCTTGTGAACGAACCGATGTCATAGCTGATTTTCTAATATTTTTTAGAAATGACCAAAAGTTGTTACTACCTTTGGGACATCGTATAGTAGAACTTGCGATTGATTTTGGTCATATTTGAACTTTATTCTTTAAGTATGAGAATTGAAGATATTTCTTACTATTGTTTTATTAAGTGGAGTCTGTTCTGTAGCAATGAAAGTTTGACTCTCTCGTACTGAAATCTTCTTTACAGTCATGCTCTTTTGAACTCACGCCATCAGCCTTTTTAATAGATAAAGGCTATAATTAATTTCAGAAAAATTCCTCTTATCATTTCGAAACTGGAATCTATATCTATATCAGTTAAAGTTCCGAAAAAAATTGTTGAGACCGTCTAAATTTACTCTCTCTTATTACCAAACGGTTCTAATTGGAATGTTTTTTATTTCACTGGATTACTGGAGCATAAGAATGTGCTAATATGATATAGTGTTAAGTTAAGTTAAGCTTATATTGTTTTCATTAGGATCGGATGTAAGGAACATATAGAACGTATTGGCTGAATGACCTTCAAATTATGGTATTCAAATTGGTTCGTCTACAAGCATAGTTAGATGGTTAAACGGGGTAAGAATCTTTTTGTACAGACGTTCCTTTGGGTGTTGTCTGCCCAGGAACGGAATATCAAAAGTCAAACTCAGGAAAAGTTATGAATATGAAAATCATCTATCATAAACATTTCAGTGCAATTGTAAAATCAGTAATATTTAAGCAAAATGGCCACCAAAAACTCATAGAATGTATAAGCCCTATGGAAAACTTCTTTAAAAAATGGATGACTCACTTAGTTTAATTACTAAAATATAGTAATGTGATTGCCTGCAAGCCACTGGTCAGGATTTTAAGGATTTGATTATGCAGAATTCAGCATGTCCTTATAATTCTTTTACTGTTTTAACACTACGAATAATTGGAATTAAAACTAAACAACACGAACGTCCAAGTTTTCTTCCATTACCCAAACTCATGAAATTTTGACTATTCGCCAAGAATATGTGAGAAACAGGACCATTAAAGTGGAGTTTGACTGACAAAATAAAACTTTAGTTTTTTTTTATGTGCTCCAAGTCGTACCTCTGCTGCGTAAGAACAATTTATTTTTTCGAAATGACACTCTCTTTAAGAAATCATAGCATCAAGATGACATCTGACAGCGCATCATCATCTATCCTCAAACCCGCGAAAAGCTAACTGCAAACATTTAGTTCCGAAATTATCTTGAATTTTCCAGTGACACATTTTTCCTCGTCTCGATAGCCCCATCATACCAGGGACTGTATCAAAAATCTTCACCTCCAGCCACTTGGTTTTTAATGTTTTAATTTTCAAGAAAACACCACAAGATAAAAAAAAATTGGGAAAATAAAATCAAAAAAAAAAAAAACACCAACTTTTCTGTCAAAACTTTTTTAGAAACTTCCAATATATCATTTTCTGTGTTGGGTGTAGGCAAACCAACCAGAACTTGGACTCAATTTTCACTTCTTAATTTTATTTTACTTTTCTATTCGTTCGGTGGTGGTAGATTTTTTGTGTTCCTTCGTCCTTCGTCTTTCGAACAGTTTACTCAATTTGCATTTACAGGGTAACAGGGCGGAAAAAAACTGAAAGTTCAACTTAAATGAACATGAAAAAGTTTCGAGACTCAGTAACAACCGCAATCTCAACAAAAATATACTTCAACCTAAATGTTCGCTATGAATATTTTGTCTTGTTTTTTTTTTTTTTTTTCTACCCAAGAGGAGGTTGAAAATTGCCTAGTTGTGTGTGTGGCTTGTCTCAATTGGTCAAGCTGGTTGGGTGTTTTTTTATTTTTGAAATTTTACTCCTGGAACGTGGTGTATCCCAAACCAAAAGCTTAACCAAGAAAACCGATGCCAATGTCTACCGTCCTCAAGAATTCCAAAGAAAAACCTCAAAAGTTAAACCCCAGATGGAAAAGTTTTCTATCCTCAGAGCCGTTCACTGTGTTGACTGGCATTGGGTGATGGCTGGCTATCCAGTCTGTTTGGTATTTTCCATTGAGTGTTCAAGAGTTGACACATAATACAGGAGCATAGTTCACAAAATAAAATTATAGAGTTGGTTGTAAAATAGGCAACAACCATTAGCATAACTTACACTCAGCAACGAAAGAGATATGAAATTATGGTCATTCAACTAATAGAGACGAAGACCATCAACATTGCGACGAGGCCCGCAGGTCGTAAGACTGTGATTTCGAGAATAGAGTTAGTAATTTAGGTAAACATTAAGTACCTACCTGGCCTATGCCAAGCAGTAATTTATTCTTAGACTTTCGAGATTGTAGATGATATTGTTGAATTTTGTTGAAAATTACACATTTGTGTCTGAAATGTTGAAAAATTGGAAATTTCTCAAGGACTTTTTAAAATTAAGACCATTTCTATGAAAAATTGAAAAAAGGCTTGTTGCCTTGAGTCAGATATAGAAAGTCGGTTATGGGGAATTCGATGAATATTTTTTTCATTTGACACAAAATTTTTTTGTTACACGAAATTTTGGAACGTGTTGCCCACCCAACTGATTGAAAGTGTAGTGTTTAGGAAAAAAAGTGTAGTAAGAAAGTAGTACAAAAAAAAAAAAAAAAAAATTAGGCAAATTTTTTAATCCTTTAATTCACTTTAAAATATACATACATAAATATGTAGGTATAATAAACTATATTTATAATCAACTCATAAGAAATTCTTATATAATAATAAATAAACTATTAACATCTTTACAAACCAAAAATATACATTAAAGGATTAATTTATTTTTATAATGACTTGTATTGTGGTAACTGAATTTGTGTGCAAAATTTATTTGCGGGGGCTCAAAAATTCTCTCTACGTCTTTCGAGATTTCTTTTAATTGAATAATTGCATCAACTGTTGAAATATTTAAATTATTTCTTAAATCATCTTTTATTATATTTAAGCTTGAGCAAAACCTCTCTGCAGTTGCACTGTTATGAAGCAAGCTACACAAATTAAGCATGTAACTGCATACATTTTCAAAAACTGGCTTTGCAAGAAAATTTTTGGCACTCAATAAATTTACCTAACATCTAACAATGTCTTCAATGAAATATTCTTTTAACGTTTCTTGTGAATCTACTCGTATAATAGACCAAATTCGTCATTTATCATGGTTGCATTTCCTTGTATATTAAATGGAAATTTTTTTCACAAGGTGCATTAGGCTAGGCGCGTACATTCAATTTTTAGTTGCACAACTGTTTGGTTGCTTATAGAAAACGGATGAACTATTTGGTTGAATGTCCGCGCAGGTGCATATAATTATATTTTACACAAAATAGCGAACTCATTTTAGGCAATCGTTTAGTTTGTGTCAAAACACAAATTTTTTAGTTGCTCGCACCAAGCAGTTGCGCAACTAAAAATTGAATGTGCGCGCCTAGCCTTAGGAGTTGAATGACTTGTTTTTTCATTATCAATTGAATTAAATCTGTCTAAGAGTTGTTCGCATAAAGCAACAAACATAAAATTGACATGACTTCGTTTGTACTTTTTTTAAAATATTATTTTCATTGTCGTTTCTACAGCAAAATTTTTCGAATTTAAATCCAAAATACATGGACGTAGTATAGGCAACGTGATGAACTTTGTTTTTTAAATCTAAATTGGTTGATATAAGATCAGGTTTGCAAACATTTTTCATAACCTCTAACAAAAACTGTTTTGTGGATTTGTATATAAAATGCACTTTCGTGTTTTCGCTTTGGAAAAAATTGTAGTGTTTGGAGGAGCGTGCGTAGTGTGTGCTTTTGAATAAACAGTGTAGAAAAAACAGTACGATTGTAGTAGGCTGCATATGAGTTAATGAAATATTGTTGGGGCTTATGCACTGTAGTATACCTCTTTTCATAATGTTAGTGCTTTGAAATATCATGCCAGAGGTGTGGGTTCGCTCCTAACCCGCTCCTAAAACCGGAGAGGCAGTGACGAATCCTACAAAAGTATCTCTTTCTAAGATTTACGGACTCGCCAGAAAATTCTAAGTCCCTTCATTCCTCACAGGAATAGTTTTTCGATGACTGCGGGGCATATCTATAAGGAGTTTTTTAATTGGCCTGTAGCCGCCATGTTATATTGGTGACATCTGTCAAATTTGTTGTTTATTATTCAATTACTGATCCCAAATTACCATTGCTTTATTTTGAGAACGAGTGTTCGTTAGTGCAAACTTTGCGCGTATTGCACCTATTTTACGTTAGACATGTTGACTCTTTACAGTTGCCTCTTCAAAGTTTGGAGTCGAAATTTAAGATGGTAATCAACTAGCCAACATTCTTACGTCAAAGAAATGACAGATCGATCGAGAACATCGTCGTGGTCCGTGAAAGTGTACAGAAAAATCGCAGTCAACCGATTCTTTCCGTGCACAAGAACTCGTGCTTTCGCAGACTTCAACTTGGCGATTTTTGCGTCGGGATTTGAACCTACACCCGTACAAGATCCAAGTGACCCAGGAGCTTAAGATTCTTGACCATAGACAACGCCAATATTGTTCGCTAACTAGTCTTCGGAGTATTTGTAAGAAGATCCTTATTTTGGGCGAAAAATCGTCTTTTGTGACGAGGTGCATTTTTGGAGGAATGGCTATGTTAACAAGCAAAATTGCCATAGATGGGACGAAAGCAATCCATAGGTTCACCAGGTGATAATGCATTCTCAAAAAGTTACCGTTTGGTGTGGTGTTTTTCGCCATCGGCGTAATTAGTCGGAACTTTTTCGAAAACGACGTTGGTGAGGCAGTCACCGTCAATGGCGAGTGCTACAGAACGTTGTAAAGCAATTTCTTATGACTCAAATTGAGATATACGTACCTAGACAATATTTGGTTCCAGTAGAACAGTTCTACGTTCCATATAGTGGACGTCACGATTGACATTCTACATGAACGATTTGAGTTTATCTCTCGCAGAGGTGACGTAAATTTGCTACCATGGTCAGGTCATGTAACTTGACTCCGTTAGCCTACTTCTTGTGGGGTTTCAGGAAGTTGCACGTCTATGTAAAGAAAATCACAATTGACCGATGTCCTTAAGGTGAACATAATACAGGCCATCGCTCAAATTCAGTCGGGTCTATGTGTAAGATTCAATGAAACTTGGACTACTCTGATCCATGCCACCGTAAGAATCCGAGGCGGGCATTTGAACGATGTCATATTCCATACATAATGGCAATTATGGGCCTTTTAAATAAAAGAGAATATTTTTATTTTTTACCTCACACACAGCTTGTTTCATTCCATTTGAACATGTACCCGCTTTTATTGAATAACCCTTTATCAGCCTGAATTTGAGCGATAATAAGGGGTAGTGTTATTTGTGGCATATTGACATTGATCTAAGATTTAAGGAAACCCCACAAGAAAAGTCTGACAGGGTCAAAGCGAACGATCTAGGTCAGTCGTCTCTGCGTGAGGCGGCCATTCCGAAAAATTGCACGTGCTACGATTCCATTGGGGGATAAGATGTGGGAACTACGTGTTTTCCATATACACACATCATTCAGTTCCGACAAAAAGAAAGTTCTCCGTTGATGTAAGCCTTCTTCATTTTCCAAGTACGAGTCGATGAATAAACCGACGACGGTCCATAATCTACAATTCATAATCCATAAACAAACAGTGACTTTCTGTGGATGCATTGCCACTTGTTGGACCTCGTATAGACGGAATCTTCAAAAATTTGTCAATTCTGCTTGTTGACGAACAGATCTGTTTATCACAAAATGGATGATGATTTTTTTTTTTTGAATCCAGCAGTCAGTGAACCAACTGCAACTGTAATAGCCATGGCAAAAAAACAAAATGGCCACCATGAACTGTCACAATTAAAATGTCGCGTCATTGGAAAACCCACAAACACAACTTGCTGATAGAATCATGTCTAATGAAAACCATCATTGTTTCAAGCTCTTTTACAATGTTTTACTGCTGTTAATCGAGTTAATGAAATGGAATTAATAATCTGAATACAATATCGTTACCTGTGTTCCATGGAACGAAAAAAATTTCATCGAGTGATTGTTCTACTAAAATTTTGAATTGCGATATTGTATGTGACAAGACAAAAACTCCTAGAAAATTGCTCAATGAGACGGTTTTGTGTTTCATTTATTTGACAAAAAAACTACTGGGTGGTTATTTTTTAACATAAATTTATTGAAAAAAATATAAATTTGTAGATTTAACACTTTATGTACGAAAAATGTAGTTCTGTACGATTTTCACCGGTCAACGGCTGTGAAAACATTTCTTTTTCTCCAGAAATAAGTCACCATGATGTTTTAATATGTTGATCCTGGTATTCTGAATAATGTAATGAGCTTGAACAGGACTCTGTCAATGTAATATTTGATGACTTTTTAACACATTTCGGACAGTAACCTTGTAACAGTAACACAGTTGAGACCTTGAAAAATATTGTTTTTTAAAGCTTCAGAGATTTCAAACACGATTTTCAGCATAGCCTCACGAAAAAAATCCAATGGTGACAAATCAGCCGATATTAGTGCCCACTCTTCACTTCACATCACGTGAAATATGTATGTACATACCTAGTCCAGAAAATTTTTTCTTGCAATAAAGCTAAAACGGGTCGTGTTGTTTGATACTATGTGGCACAATCTTGTTGAAACCAAATGTCTTCCACACTCATATCTTCAATTTCCAACCAACAAAATTTACACCTTCCTTTTTTTACGAAAAAGTATGGACCTATGACAACACTAGACCAAATTGGAACTCGTGCAGAGACTTTTTGTTAATGCAATGGTCTGTCAATTTACATGTGGATTTCATCTTCCACATTCCGTTATTTATTGTATTCACCAATTACAATAGCACATAATAAAAATTAAAAACGATGACAATTCAATGTAATTTAAGCTAAATGTAAAAAGTAAGGGCCTTATTGTTCAAACATACATACATATATACATACATATGTGTATAGATTACCAATTTGTTATTAACATAACTTACCTTAGGCAAATTATAAACATTACGTTCAGTAAAAAAATCTTGAATCTTGTAACTACCAAGTGAAGAATGAGTCTCTGTTATGTTGGCACCTTATATATGGGATATTCGCACAAAATAGTATACATTCTAATTGGTCAAAAAAGATCAACCAATTGTGGAAATTTACCAGCCATAGAAAATTAGTAATCAAAACTTAAAATTTGTCAAGGTCATGCATTGTCATATGTAATCTTAGGCACCTCATTTGTGGGATATTCGCAAAAACTGTATAGCAACTGAAAGGTGTCTAGATCCATATGAAAAGTCAGCAAATTTCAATAATTAGTCGGCGATAGATTTAAAAAAATGTAAAGATAATTAAAAGTTTTGGTACATCATTTGTGGGATATTCGTAAAAGATGTATAGCATTTTTTAAATTTTTTTTTAAATGGTCAGCGATTTTGAGCACGTCACTGTGTGGGATATTCTAAGAAAATGTTTTACTTTTATGTCCAACTACTGACCAATTAGAATGTATACTTTTATCGAATATCCCATATATGTATAATGACATAGTTGAGAAGAGCTATACGACTTTTAACAGCGTGATCCTTTCGAGACATCATCCCTCCATCAGACCCGTAGGAATATGTGGCTCCTTGTAACTTCTTGAAGATGAGTTTCATAGGTCGGTGTCCGTTTGTTTGGTCAGGATTGTTGAATAAGTCGAAGGGGCTGTCCCTTTCATCAAGAGAATTTTAGCAATCTTACAAACATAAGGTGCCAAGATCCCAGAGCCAAAATGTCAAAATAAATGTTATGTCAAAATAGCTCATCCAAAAGTTGATGTTTTTGTAGCAAGTTCTCAAAACTTAAGCACGTTCATCGATATTGTCAAATGTTAGATATCTATCGATAAAATGGTAAACATCAAACCTATACAGTCTCAGATGACGGTATAGTTTGACGTATATTATTAACACAGGGATGTCAGATCGGTTCAAAAACTGATATTTTTGTTTAAATTCAATATTTTAAAACGGGTGAATGCATAGTTTTTGAAATTATGTATGTTCCATATTTATACATTTTTTATCAATGGACAGTCATGCTGGAGGTCTAGGTTTGATTTCCAGCCGCTGCTATCTAAAAACAAAAATCAAAAAATGTTTTTTTCAGGGTAACTGCCTCTTGCGAGGAAGTGATAAGTCCTTCAAAAATATCTTTTGTCATGTAAAGTTCCCCTCATCTAAGCTGCTCGGACTCGTCCACTCCATTCTTGCCGAAAACACGTTCTAGTAAAGGGTTCAGAGTTGTAATGTTATTAGGTTTTCTACAGTCCTGCAAGGGTTGTTTTGGCTTAATTTTTTTTTTTTTTTTTTTACCTTAAAGATCAGATAATTAAAACTGGCCTTATATTTTTTAAACTTCACCATAAGTAAAACATAAATCGAGCCCAGTAGACCCGCTCTGTATAACAAATCACAGCTTAGATTAAATTAATTCTCTCTTAATTTATTAAATGTAAATCATTTAAAACAAATTATTAAAAAAAAAACTTGATTGTATGCGTCCCGGTACCAGACGTTCCTTAAATATTCTTCCATACACAAAAAAATTCAACAAATTCTTACCAAACACGCTGGAAAGTCGTCTTCGTCGGTCGGTAGTGTGCTCATTAAATTTGTGAACGCCAAGTAAGATGAGTTTGTGCTGTGAATTGAAATTAAATTTTCATGGAAAGCGATCATCCTGTTTCCTCTTGGAAACCAAATATTTGTAAAGACTAGGACATATTTTCTTCTCTGTGTGATGGTTAATGCTATATGTGTGTGTTTATGTTATTATGCATTGAAATGTCTTTCCTCTTTCAAAAAAAAAATTGAATACTGTTTCATTTCATCGTGAAGAAAGAAAAAAAAAACTCAACGCTCAGTCCTACATCCATTCATTTCGACTTGCAGCAGCCTTAGCGTTGATGACGGAGACACGACACTCTATTCAGATGTTTTTCGTTAGAAACAGTTTTTTGTTGCCTTTGCCTATGTGATGTATTATCCCCATTTCTACCCCCTCCCCCTTCTAACTGACTCCTTCACCAGAGTGTGACATTAAGAAATATCTTCACTTTATAATATTGAAGTGCCAAAGATGTAATTGCATCGCCCACAATTTCAAAAAGTGTCCTTTTCGCCTGAAGGAATTTATATGAATCAGTTTCTTTTCTTATTTAGGTTTTTTTTTTATTATTTTCTTTGCTTGCTTTCAAAGGATAATGCAGCTTATTAACAGGCTCAGAGACTGAATGCAGTCCGAGCTATGACACACCAAGCGTGGTGCAACAGAAAATGAGGGGATTTTCCCCAAAGAATATTCGACCACCACTACCCCCGGCATGATGGTGGTGCTTACTCATACTCTGAGCTATGTCGACGGGGGATGGGAGGAAGAAGCAGGGAGGTTTTGACGACATTCATGGCCTGGCATAGATAAACAAGGACCAGACGACACGACGCAGCTTATGTTTGCATTCTCACACCCTCAACGCTCCACTGGCAAAGCTCTTGGACTGAATCTGGAACTCACATATACGACACACATGTGACGTGTGGTTCTGCATTAGGGACGACTCAGAGAGCTGTGATATATATTTCAAAAGAAGACGCGTCCACGACGACGACGACAACGTTAGCGTTGGTTGTTGGTATTATAAAAGCAATGCACTGGCTGGAGGAATGGGAATAGAGATTGCAGCTGAGAAGAAAAGTTTGTCCTTATATAAAAGTTGGAATCATCTTTTGGATTCTAGGATAGCAGCTTTGTCGTTGGCATCGTCTTCGCGCAAAAGAACGTTTTCTTCTTCATTGTCATTGATGTCGTACTTCGTCCTGATCTTAGTCTTGGTCGTCTTGGAGCGCATTTGTCAAGTGAGATTCATTTTAAGGCAAAATAATGACAACAATAAGTGCCTTCATCATATTCGCTCGCCTATAGTGGAACTTTGTGAAGACGCAGCAGGTCATAGGGTTATGTTACTGTTTACTTGAGAGAGTAATTTCACTTCCGGAAATGATGGAAAATTATTAAAGAACTCAAGTGTAAGTTGTTTTTTTCCTTCGTTTATTTTTAATGGAGTGGTTGTTTTGTTGTTAGGGTTTTTGTTTATAGGAAGTCCATTATGAATTTCTATAGCAGCGAAAAACAATCACAAACTAACTATGAAGCTGTACTCTCTTATACTTTGAATGGAGTCTTAAGATATCTATGTTATTCATTGATGATTTAGAGCAGTTTGAAAGCTAAGCCAACTTGTAGCTAAAATGCTACAGGGTTGTAAGAGAATGCAATCTTTTGTGAACGCAATCTTTAAAAATCATTGATTGAATTAAATTAAACGATTGCATTCATTTATTTCATTTTCAGACTGCGACTTCAAATTTGCAACCACCATTCAGTTGGCATTAAAAAGATTATAATCATTTTTTCAGCATTCACAACCAATTGATTGCAACATTAGGTGTGTTTTTTTCGCAAAGCTATCCGTAGTGAAGTAAGATTTTATACATATTACAAATACAAAGTCTTCACTGCCGATAAAAGTAGAAGTAGGATCCAACTGCGGATAGAATGTTGACGTTTGCTCGAGTCTCGAATACAAATGTTGGTACAATTGAAAACTCTTTTGTATCTCGAAGGCATGTTCGTAGAGTACGAAAAGTAGTTTGTAATTTAGCATTTTCCATTGAGAGTTTAAGTGTTTTTTAAACAAAACCATTTTTATAAGAAAAACGCTGCATTTTGTATCGTGTTGGTGTCAAACTCTTATAGAAAGCTGTTTAATAACTAACGCGTTTTTGTAGGAGCGAAATGTCGTGGTCAGCTGTATAATTTAGTTAAACAGCGACATTTAAGAGTTACTAAAGCGACAAAGCCTTCTTATGAAAAAAGCTGTTGAGAAATCCAAAACTAACTAAAGTCTGCGAACAGATCCCTTGACTTTTGTGGTGATAATTGTCAAAAAAAAAAAAATTCACAAACAAAACTTCTGCTTTATGAAGAATGGCTGGTGAACAGAAAAAGTAAATACAAAATGATTTAAATTGAAATTCATAAATAAAAACCTCCATATATATTTTCAGAAACATGAAAATTACTTGGCAAAAAGTTATTGGTTGTTTTTTTTTTTCAATTAAATATTTGACAACTAGTCAGTGGTACCAACTTTAAAGTAGAAAAATCGCAAAACTGCGGATACGTTTTTTTGGGAAATCCTACTTCACTACGGATAATTTTCCCAAAAAAACACACCTATTTTAAGAATTGATAAATTTATTATAAAGAGATAGTTTAGTTGCTCGAAGGAAGGCTTTGTTACCCAATTATCTTTTTAGTCTAAAGAAGCTATGATTGCCAAGAGTTATTCTTTGTTTAACCTCAATGTTACTTTCGTTCATATATCTGATGGCTTCTCCGCAGAAGAACTTACTTATCTGGCTCTCGATCCATGACCTACCTAAGACACGGCAGCTTTCCATCTTCTACGATGCCGAGCACGCTGCCTTCAGTCTAGAGCTGTGTCAATCGGGATCGATTCGATTTTTTTGATCCGATCATCGAAAAGTATTGATGATCGAAATCAATCATTTTAATCGATCTCAATCTCAATCATTTACATGATTCTCGATTCTGGATTCTCGATTTTCTATTTCAATCTCAATCATTTCAATGAGTCTCGATTTTCGATATCAGTTGACTCCATTAATCATGATTTACTTGATTCCATTTCTTCCGATTCAATCAACGTGGATTATGAACGCCAAACGGACGGTGGACTGGAACTTCTGGGTTGAACTCGGCATTGAACATGATTGATCGGGTTGGTCGTTGATGTTGTAGGCCGCAAAAACAATTGTTTTTGTTGAACTGATGTTATTTGATGTATCAGGATCCGCTATGTTTAATGTGGATTTTTGGACGTTTCTTAATCCATCGGCATCGTAGCCATCCATTGATGGAATTTGACAGTTTATGACTTGACGAATTGAGGACGAATTCAGTTATGACGTACAAAGTATATTTCGTACCAAATGTTAGCCGAAAGCCCTAAAATTGCTCTTTTCCGAAGCAACAAATAAAATTTCTTTTTCTTGAATTTTTTGACACTTTTTAATTTATGAAGTAGCCTCATCATAGAGAATTTTTTGAGAACTATCAAAGCCACAAGTCAATCTTATCATCGAAATCGAAATTAATATCGAATAGGAACAGTATTGAATCATTTCAGTGAAATGAAAATGATCGAATGATCGATTGATTGAAAAGATCGGATCATTTTCGTAATCGATTGTTGAATGATTCGATCATTTGAAATGAACGATTTACACAGCTCTACTTCAGTCATAGAGGCTGAGTGCTCTGGAATCCCCGTTAGAACAGGGGGATCGGTCTTTCTTGTTCCGAACCTGGAGGCTGGAATTTAAAGACATTTTTATGGAACATTGTTTTCCATTCGCTCAATGTTGCAGAGCTAATGTAAGTCGACGTGTTTTGGCTTTCTGGAACTAAATGCATATCATGATGTATCTTAAAGAGTTCGCGATTATATCTTTTCCTCTATTTTCTTTCGAAAGAGCTATTTCTCCTTTTCTGCATAGCCCAACACTCGGCGCCGTAAAGTAGGACTGGTAGTATAAGAGTTTTGAACAGCATTAATTTCGAGTTAGGAGTTTTTAACGAGTTTTAAACCCATGTCATACATTAATTCTTCTTCGGATCTACACTAAGGTGTCTTTCGTGGAATTTATTAACCCCGAGGAAGCTGAACACCATAAAAACTTTGAAGTTCCTGTGAGGTTTTGCCCTAGTCGGTGAACAAATGTTTGTGTATTTGTTGATAGCATGTACTTGTCCTCATTTTCTTCAAGACCAATAAGTCCATCCCGTCCTGTCACATTCATGTTACTTTTTTTTTCAATTCGGAGGGTTCTCTTTAGCGCTCAACTCGAATTTATTTCTTAGATCAGAGCTTAAACAGGGCTTGCTTTATGACTGCGGCCAACTTCATTCATTTTTGTGCATTAACAAAAATTAATTAAATACAAAAAAAATGTTGAAAACACAAATTTCAAAAGCAAAGCTGACAGTTTTGACAGTTTAATAAGAAAAATAATACAATGACAGTTCAGTGCTCAATTGTGTTTCTTGAATAGATGAAAGCGCCTAGGTCACACTCGGTTCGGAGCGACCTCTATTCGCTCAGGCCCCGCTCGGGGCTCAAAAATACAACCATCTTTTGTATTTCTATGCTTATTATTAAATTTTATATTTAACCACAGAAAAGGACTCAAAAATGTAAGAATTAATATAGAAAGTCAAAAAAATGTGAAATGTCTCAGTTCTGTCCCAGTATTTTGAAATTTGTAAATTATCCAATGTGAATTACAATCCGGTAGGATTTTGTCAAAAAATCAATGTAAGGGGCCAGTTACAGGTTTCATTGAAATGCATCATTGAAAATTTTCGGTTCCATTTTTAATACTACTAAACAAAACAAACTATAAGGCTAGCCGCGCACTAGCAATTTTTAGTTGCGAAACTGTTTGGTTACTTATAGAAAACAGATGAACTGTTTGGTTGAATGTCCGTGAATTTGCAGATAATTATATGTTCAATAAAATGGCGAACTTATTTTAGGCAATCGTTTAGTTTGTGTCAAAATACAAACTTTTTAGTTGCTCGAACCAAGCAGTTTCGCAACTAAAAATTGCTAGTGCGCGGCTAGCCTAATGGCTTCAATTGTTACTAAAATGAAGCTAATGATTAGATGATTAGAATTTGATTACTCTTAAAAAATATAAAATTCTGATTTAAATTTTCTTTTAAATCCACTTTTATTATTTCACTGACAGAAATAAATTTCAATGAACAGCTGATTTTCGTGTCTTTGACTTGGAATACAATCGTTCCACTGAATGTGGTCGATTCTCTTTCTATTCTTAAATGTCAGTTTTGCCTTCAACGAACCTCATTCACCTAAAATTGTAGAATTGGTTGTTATAATTCACGGACAGGATCTTTTACTGAAACCAATTTTTCAATGATTGCTTGCCAAAAAAATAGAGTCAGAATTTCACTGATTTGTACAAATGATGCATTTCAATGAAAGCTGTAACTGGGGCCTAAGATGAACTGAATTTAACAAGTTGAGATCGACAAACACAAATGTTTGTGGACTATCACCAAAAAAGGGTGTTTTGAATCTAAAATATCGAAAGCCAAAATCTCGAATGACAAAAACGACAATACTACATACTCGTAGTTATAAAGCTACAACTTCAAATCTACAAACGGTCGAACAACTTTGCGACTACATACCGGCAGTTAGCAAAAGCAAACAAATTTGTTTTGGAGATTTTATAAAAAGTAAAAATCAGAAAAAACAAAGTCTCCAAAAAAAATTCCGATTAGGTTCGCGTAAATAGCTTATATTTTGAGTTCTCTTAATCGGATCGTCAAAATTTAGATGTTTTGAGCTTAGGGAAAATGACAAAACATAATTTCCTGTCATTATACCACTGACATAACAATAGGAAATAGGCAAAAAACAAACCGATAACATGACGCATGCACTTATAAACGCTCACTCATATTTTGGTTACACCTCCAAACCAAAACTATGCTGTCGGTTCTTTGACAACTATCTCGAAAATGCATTACGATCAACAAAACGCCATGATTTCCCTAATTTATTATGATTTATGACATTGACATTTCTATTTTTAAAGACTCCTGTCCCGATTCCGATCAGTTTTCATTTATGCTCTTCAATTTTAAAAATACGCAAATAACCAAATAGGCAAAATTTATCCATGCGCTTTGTAGAATAAATCGATATAATTGTAGAGTATCTCCACGTACAGCTTGATGTTCTAAAAATGTATATATGTATGGATGCCTGTATGTTATACCAATTAGCAATATACAGGTACATTTCAAAGCTGCCACTCTTTACCAGTCAACCTAACCGGAATCCCAGAACCACGCGTAATACTCGTATTGATGTCCCGGTCCCAGACTCATCGATTAAATCCTCCATGGATACCCAAATGTATGTATATAATAGATACAGCCAAACCGATACGAACGTGACATGCATAACTGAATATCAATAACAAGCTGGAAAAACAGTGAGAAGTCATTAGTTCCGTTGAAGATTATGTGCATAATTTAATGCGGTTGCAGCACAGGCAGCAGCGCTTTTATGGACATTGGCAGTGGATAACTTCAGGAGTAGAGTAGGTATGTTTGTGTGTAAAATGTGTGTTGGTTATACCTCAGTTAAATATAAATTGACAGTCAAAACTTCCTTGTTGAAGTAAATTGTCTCATAACCAGATTTTCTGGTAGTCTAGTTGTTTCGAGAAAAAATTGAACGATATTTAAACGAGTTGAGGAATGCAACGGCGAAATGATAATAAAAAAAAGTACCAAGAGCTGATTTATCAAGACTTATTATGCACGAAAGTCGAATTGATTTGAAGTTGATTAAAGATAACTTTGTGGCTGGTGAAGCAGCAAATCGATGGTTAGTTCAATTTGCATTGATTTACCTTTGAATAATATAAGCGCAAATGAATGCATCTATGAACTTGCTTTTTCCTTACGTCAAAAATACTGATACAAGCCCAAGCGCATTAATTTTTCATGAAGTATTTGGTTCATACTTTAACCGTTAGGCTAGCTGCGCACTGGCAATTGTGATCGAAATCAAATAGTTTAATCGCCAGTTGTTAGAGTACCGCGCACTGGCAACTCTTTACTCACGCTCACACTCTTTTTCTCTCTTTCGCTTATAGAAAACAGCTAAACTGTTGCGAATTAATTTGAGTCAATCGTTTAGTTTGTGTCAAACACATAAACTTTTTAGTTGCTCGAATCGAGTTGCTCCAAGTGCGCGGTGTCCCATATAAGCCTATATGTTTCATTTTAGCAACTAAACAGTTGCGAAACTAAAAATTGAATGTGCGCGCCTGGCCTTATCTCTCTCTTTTTATTTTATGCTAAATGTTCGCAGGAAAATTTGTTGGTGATTGACCTTCACAAGTCTAACATGGACACAAGTGATATTCTTGTGACAGCTTGGGATCAGCGTTGCTGCATGCCTTAATCAAAGTGTAACAATTGTTTCTTAAAAATTGTTACAAAAGAAAAAAAGTTGTAACAAAACCGAAAAAAAGAAATTCGCGTGAAGGAATTAAAACTTCTTAAAAAATTAAGTTAGCGATAAGATAGATATCAAGATTTCAACTCAACCACACTATTAGCCCTATTTTTTTCGCAAGTCCATATAGAATTGTAGAAAAAACGACATCGGGATTTAGGAGCTTTTTTTCCAAATAGCTGGGAGCACTGTGTACACTATGGCATTTGTCAGCTGTATTGAGACTAGTATCAACCAGCATCCAAAAACCTCACTTTTGACTTCTCTGAATAAATTATCGATAACATATAGATAATATTATTTTGGCATCACGATTTTTATCGGGTCTTATATTAAGTCCCGAAAATTATCTGGTCTTAGCTTACTCTGTATAGATTAAGGTAGTTGTTGCATTTGCATGTAGCATGTCAAGCGCTTAGTCCCGATGTCGTTTTTTTCTACAATTCTATATGGACTTGCAAAAAAAAAACACGCCTATTGAGTCGAACCAAGCTAATTTTAACTCGAATCAGGTATACAAAATGGAGAAAGGGTTCAAGCTCACTTCAACCATGACTATAAACATAGTTTATCAGTTATGTGAAATGCATGTCAAAATTAAGAAAACTTCTGCCAGTTGTATTTTGAAAAAAGTTATGTTGAAAAAATTATAAGCAGAAAACATTCGAGAAAATTGTAAGTGGAAAGTGTGCTTCGGTGCCTTTACCCACCTCAGCCAGAAAGAAGTTAAAAGTTTTCAAAAGTTTATGAAAAACTATTCTGGAAGAAATAAGGCATTTCAATTAAATAATATCCGCCAACAAAAATATGACATTTCATGAAGATCAGGGAAGGGCGGTAATCACTTAAGAGTGGTTCAAAAAAAAAACGCACCAAAATTCATATCATTCATATGATTTGACAGTTGGCGTTTCAGACTTTAACACAATGGAACGCAATGTGTGGTGTTTTTAAAAGTATTCAAAAATTAAGGTAAGGTAAGTAAGGTAGGTAGGTGGAATAATCGATGATTGACCATGGCGTCTCAGGATGTTCCTTCAGTTCTTGTTGCGAAAAATAGCAACGCCGACATAAGTAGCTGTTTCAAGAAGTAGCAACTCTTTTACTGGCGAACAGCTTTCAATGAAGAAAGCGAAATTCCAGACTATTCGTGAAAGCAAATTTCAAAAACGGCAGCTGTAGACTTAATTTATGGCTCCAGCTTGAAAATCAAATCTTTGTTTCTCACTGTATCTGACATTTTTTAGTACACGAAATAATATTTATTTTTGCACATTATTGTCGAGTTAAATTATAACAGATTCAAATACTCTTCATAACTAATTTTTGTGATAATGAAAATAAGAATTAATCGAGGATAAAAAATCGCCGCCAATTCTTTGAAATGTTTCAATAAAAATTCTTTTCGGTAAACAGTTATTTTGTTTTTATATGACATACAGGATCTTACCTCGTTTGATGGCTTAAGATGTTAACTAAGGCAGTTTTCAAAAACGTCAAATCAAATTCAATTTGATCTCGCACAGTGCAAGCGTTTAGGAAAGTTGGAGAGGATTTGAAAGAAGAATATCCGAATATCTTGACGGGAGGGAAATATTGAGCATTCCACATTCGTGTAGTACGGCTAAAAAAATCTCTGAATTTAACAGTACGTTCGAAGTTGGATTCAAGGGTACACTGATGGGCATTACATAAGGCGCGAGTCTTACGGTTGAATTGTTTAATTGGAGGAATGCAACTGGCAGTTGCACATTGTTTATAAAAATATCGGTAAAATAATGAGAGACAAGAAAAAGAAAAGCGGTGTTCGAGAGACGCAAATATTTCTGTTATACTTCTGTCACCTACATATCTGTTTTAAGGTCTTTTTTCAAATTCTATCCAAAAAAAACAAGAAACCACTAGTTTTATCACCTTTAATTTTTTTTAAATTAATTCTATTGGAGCTCCTGCCCAAATATAGGAATTATACTCCAGCCCCAGCCTTGGACTAATATAATCTTTGTAAATTGCGGCCAGATCAGAAGGGGTGAAAAATGTCTTGCGACGTTAAATATGACGTGTTCATTCCACACAAAATGGTCTGTGATACACACACCGAAAGCTGCAAGCTGATCTGTTTCCACAATGCAAGTGACACTCACGGATAGCTGCATTTGACGACAGGAGACAGCATTGAGTTTTCAAAGCATTAAATTCTACGCGGTTTTTCGTTCGTCTTTTAACAATGCTATCAAGGTCATAATTTATTGAGCTTTTCATGTGCTGCCATTCCAAATTCACATCCGAGGAACAAGGACATGCATCTGGAAACAAATTTGAGACGAAGTAGGGTACTATCGTAATTAGGAGTTTCAGACAAAATATCATTGATAAATTTCAGAAAGAGAGTTGGAGACCAAAGGGATCATGTTTTCGTTTAAGAACATTTTGGAATAACAATTAACGTTTTTGAAAAGGGCCAAATTTAAAACAAATTCTAAATGAGTTTATATGTACTCAACTACTTTTTACACAGAACCTAGCATTCAATTAGGACTATTCAGCCACATCTGTTATTCTGTTATGAAACTGAACTTAAATTTTCTATCATAATCAGCTGTGATTAAGTAAAATATTTCATCTGCCATAATTATAAAGGATGACGAACAAAAAAGTAAACTTACACACTATTTGTATATATATGTAAGCCTAGTACGAAGATCACGCTAAATTTTATCTCCCATACAAAATTCTCTCCAAAATTTAGCCAAGCTAAAATTATGTAAAGCATTTTACTCGATAGGTACACTGCTCCAGCTTAAAAATCTAAATTTCTCTCCGAACTGTACATAACTTATCTGTCAAAATTAAGCGCACAAAATAATTCGTCACCTGAGTTCTATCTTGTTCAAAGTCCATTTTGAAAAATGTTGGGAAAACGATTTTTTAACTTCAGAAGCAAAATTTTTGCTTAAATTTGAAAGGAAATACTGTGGCGTTTTTTTTCCATTAAACTCAATAATTTTTGTTTGCAAAATGATTTATAAATCTATGTTTTATTAAATCCTGAAATAATAAAAAAATAAAATCAAGTGGGGTGTCATTTTGGATATTGAACAACGTTGTATGGGCTGTAAACAAGTTGATTAAATTGGTGGATATTGAACAAAAAAGCTAAATATTGAACAAAATAGAAGCACTTGATAACTAAATCATTGAAACTACGAAAATACTATAAAAATAGAACAAAAATTCTAACTCATTCTTTGAGTTAAGCACTAGAACATAATGGGTAATCAGAAAAAAAATATTGCTACTGCTCGGTAGGCAATGAAATTCAAAATTTGTTATAAATACATGTGTTTTTATTATTTTTCATTAATTATAAAACGAAATTAACTCAAATAAATATCTTCTTAAAACGAAATTCATTAACGGAAAAACATTTTTTTGAATTCACTTTTTACCCCCCTTTTTCAAATAAATACATTATTAATTTTGCATACAATTTTTAATTCAAATTTTGTAATTGTTTTAAACATACTGGTGCAAAATTTTAATTGAATTAGTACAATGCTAAAGCTGTTTCAGTATGGTACTAGAATTTGCTAATTGTAATCGAATATACGTAGTCCTGCACATAAGTTCTGTCCCTTACAAAAACACGTTTTATTTAAAAAATAAAAAGGCAATCAAACTTCTTTTTACGTCATTTATTAAGTATTAAATTTACAATATAAATATATAAGAAACTATTCAAAATGCCCCCCCTTAGCCTTCAAACACTTTCTTAGACGATCCGGCCACTCGTCTACGTCGCCGCACGCACGACTTCCAGTGGAAACGAAGCTACTGTCTTCAACAAATCAGCTTTGAGAGCCTCAATATTTCGGTGAGGCTTACAGCAAGCCTTCTCCTCTAAAATATTCAGCGGATTAAGATCGGGGCTGCCCGGCTGGCAAGTACTGGATATTTCAGCAAGATTCTGCGCCGGCCCACAAAGCAAAAACAACACAACTATCGCTTAAGGACAATTTACCAGAGTTTATTGCCGCAGAAGATTGGCCCTCGGGCAGTCCCGATCTTAATCCGCTGAACTACCGGTTATGGGACATTTTGGAGGAGAAGGCTTGCTGTAAGTCTCACCGAAATATTGAGTCTCTCAAAGCTCATGTGTTGAAGACAGTAGCTTCGTTTCCACTGGAAGTCGTGAGTGCGGCGTAGACGAGTGGCCGGATCGTTTAAGAAAGTGTTTGAAGGCTAAGGGGGGGGCATTTTGAATAATTTCTTATATATTTATATTATAAATTTAATACTTAATAAATGACGTAAAAATAATTTTGATTTTTTGTTTTTTAAATAAAACGTGTTTTTGTTAGGGACACAACTTATGGCAGGACTACGTAGCATCATACTTTCTCTACCCATTTATTAAAGTTAAAATCGTCGAATACCATACCTATATTATATGTTTAGTATCATGCTATTTACAAACGCCACACAAGGTCTGTTTACTTAGTTTTTTGTACGAACTTTCATTGTTTTAGGCGTGTTCAGAAGCAATTTATTAAGAAAATTGCCTTAGTACGATACTTGTTAGAAAATTGTAAAAATTAAGAATGAGTTAGTTAACTACTTTAAAGTTAGCAAATTGTTAAGAATTATCATACCAATACCTTAATAATAGGCTGTTTAAAATTTTACGCCACTGAGTTCTATTGTAATTGGTTTCTTATTATCTTTTCATAAAAATCGTTGTTTTAACCTAGTGTCATACTAAAACAGTTTTAACATCGTACTAATTCAACTAAAATTTTGTGCCATTATGATTTTATTTGCAATGCATTAAAAGAAGATCAAATTGTCGATATTGTATTTGTCTACATTGAAAGTAAACTTTTTTCTTGAAAGTACTTTAGCCAATCTCTTTCACTACTTTGGCTCCGATCTTATCACAAATTTGGAATAAAAATGTCCTATTTCAGAATCTTTTAAGGTCCAAAATGAATCAAATATTTTCACACGTTCGTCATAAAAGAATTTGGTGAAACAATTATGACTGCAACTAACGTCGCAAGCGGATGTCATTTGAATATTGCTTACCACCTTGACGCATTCGTTTTTGTATATTTTGTTTCCACCAAAATGGTTTTCGGTTTTTGTTTTACTCGATCCAGGGCTTCTCTTGGTGTAAAGCATGTAGTTTGTTTAGATGAAACGAAACCTTCTGCTGGTACTACATTTTCCGATGAAGGTACTGAAATGACTTCTTCCAGATGAAGGAGCTACTCGTATTTATGAATCATAGAATTCTGAAATATCAGATCCTGGATGAGCTGGATTTATCATACAAATATTGTATTCAAAAACTGTCTAAAAATAAAAGGGTTTCTCAAAATACCTTAAAAGCGTTTGAAGATTATGCTCTAACTTTTCGCTTACATTACAATGTGCTTACAGCTTCCAATGTTATATCAGTATCTATTAATTTTGTGTGGTACATTACAGTGCAGTGATATTGAACAAAAATGCGGTTTTCCGTCCGCATAACTTTTTTAGTAGGATTTTGTTCAATAACATACAAAACTAAATGGATATGGATATTGAACAACAAAGAAATACATGGTAGTTTTTTTTAAAGTTAATATAAAATTGTTCAATTTCATACAAAAACAAAAAGCAGTGGTTAATTGAATAAAAAAGACACTCAAAATATTTAATAAAGTGGTTTATTGAACAAAATAGTTCTTCATAACTTAAAAACTAAAAGAGATATAACAAAATGGAGTACGCCATTCGAAAGAGCATGTTCGATTTATAAAAACTGCATTTCTAACTCAATTTCGCCAAAAATGGTCTTTTGAACAAGATAGAACTCAGGCGACGAATTGTTTGACACATTTATTCTCAAGCTAAATTTCAATATGAAATGGAAGAATATTGAGAAGAAAATTTGGTGACTAAGGTCTTACAAGATTTTCCACAATAAAAATGATAATTCTTAAGAATTACACTTTAAAACCAATTCTTTTAAATCTTTGAAAAAATTTCATTTAGAGAATAGCTGTTTTCTGTGACATATTATCCACAAGGCTCTTATGTCAAAATTTTGCTTGGATTTTAGCTGATGTTTGGAGAAAAATGTGGGAGATAAAATTAAGCGCGATCTGTGTTCTAGGCTATACCATGAAAGACGATTTTACCACTTATGTTTCAGGGAATACCTTGGCAAAAGTCTACTTATTTGTTTACATATATGATATGTGTTTTAATATACCTAGTAGTATATTTTCTTACATTTTTTGTCTCATTTTAAGAATATTTCGTCGACGAAATAAAAAATAAATATCCATTTTTACTTGACATACCTGTGTACTTATTAGAATCTTTTACGATAAAAGTCACAGAAGATTGTCTTTTGTTCTTTTATGATTTTAAACAGATTTCGTAATAGATTTTGGCATGCTGAATACCAAAAATGCGATTCGTGAAAGACTTTTTCTGGGTTCGAACGTTTGACAGTTCATAAAAGTTTCTTGACAGATCTTATAACAGATTTTAGCAAAGTTATAATAATTCATGAAAGATTTGTTGGCAGCTCAAACTTTTGTATGGAAATTCATAGCCGAATAAAAGATCTCGCCGAATAGGCTTAAATATTCCCTAATTAACAGGACCTTCTATTTACTCTCGTTAAGTGAAGTTCACATTCTCCAATTTGTTTGAAATTCACGGCATGAAGAATATTAAGCGTTGCTGCCAAATATCAGTTCTTATTAGGATTTTCGGATGCTTTGATAGTAGCTCGTGTTATAGATGAAATTTTAGTAGATGATAGATGGAAGAAGAACAAATTGCAAACAACAAAATGAGAAGAAGCGACTTTAGAAAGGCTTGAAAATCGTCCAAAATCTTTCAGGAAAACTACATTACATTTTTAAAAAATTCTCTCCAAAAATCTGTAGTTCCGATTACAGCCTTTTTTATTTTCTTTTTACGATCCACACTGGTTGGAAATTATTTTGACATGAAATTTCCTTCCGGCATGACATGCAAGCGTTTACATTATCAAATTTCCGTGCCATGCCAGCCAAATATCAAAATATATCCAGCATGACTGACAAGACGCTGGATGGAGACAATCATGCCGTGCTAGTCAAAAATATTTGAGAATATGAACGCCCCTATACATTAGTTTTTCTTAACCTTCCCTTCCATAAATTCTTTATCTTTCCTTTGCTTCTTCAATTTATAATTCACGCGTGACAAAAATAAACAAGCAAAAACAAACAAACAAAAAGCGAACAAAATAAACGAAAAAATATCTTTCCAAGAGAGTATTTTCATGACGTCGTAGAACGGTAACTCCAATAGAAACCAACAGAACCGCCCGCGCGTCGCGCTGAGAGAAAGAACCGTGATCAGCCATCGCTTCGTTTTACAGGTTGCCGTTGCAATTTCAACAACTCAACTCTCGTCTACAAGCAAGTTGTTCAGCGATCGTCAGCCAGACAGCAGTTGAAAAACAGTGGCCATGGCCAGTCAGTAGTTCTTCAGTTCGAGTTCAGTACGTTTCGTATATTTTGACGGCGCGCGAATCGGTGGCCATTGTGCGGATAAGAGAAAAAAAAATTAATCTTTGGTTAACTTCGTCATGATTGCGAATAATTTTTATGGTAAAATCGTGATAACAGAAAATAAATTGTGAATTCAAAAAGGAAATTCTGTGCTAGTGTTTTTTTTTTAATAAAAATTTATATCGATGATGTAATTTAGCTAATTGAGAGCCAAAGTGCAGTGAAGTGAGGCGAGTTATGTGAGTGATAAGAGTGTAATAAAATAAAAATATTCAATCACACCGAGATTGCCGGCCGTGGATTGCAATTGCAACGCATTTTTTACAAAGAAAATTTTAATTTATCATTTTATGGATACACATTTGGATTCGGATAAGATAAGCGCGGTAAGTTTGTTTAATTCTCTTCTTCTTCTGAAAATGTATCATCTCATAAAATACTTGTTTGTTTCGTTAGGAATTGTTTAAACAATTTAATCAGTCAATAGAATATTCTTCTATTAACACGACGACTTGTGTTTGTGTGCTGCCGTTACCTTGAAAATGACGTTTTAGTGTTTTACTCCTGTTCCCTGTCCGCTGTTCTGTTTTATTTTCAGTTTCTGGTTGTGATGTCGATCGATGTGGTCATATTGTCACTTTGTCAGTCAGTGGCTGTCACTTGCCTTTACGGGATTTCCATCATGGTGTATTGCAGGTTGCAGTTGCTAAGAAGTGTCCATAGTGGTTGAAAAAATAAAAAAAGAGCACGAGGGGAGACGAATACAGAACTGTGTAAAAAAAACTTTATTTAAAGCAAAAATACTATATGGAATGGATTTTTAGATAAGTTAATTATAACTTAAGACTAGGGTACCAACCAATTGGGGGCGACTTTCCTCTAAGGTAGCACGCTTATTATATTGATTTTTTTGTACAGTTATCTCAGCCATGTGTGTGTGCATTTTGTATGGCAAATAGAAATAGTTATTAATATTTACTCACTTTTTGTGGAGTTTGTAGAGTTCGCTGAGTTCGTTATTGACGGTGAGGCGTTTAGCTCTAGGTTGTTTGGATGGAAAAATATCCTCTAGGATTTCGCACATAACAACTGTTGAAGATATTTTAGATCGAATAGGTACCCCTTCTTCGGCTTATTTTACAATACATGGGTAGTATTTTTTAATGTCCACCAAAAATTGCATGATTTGAAATCTCAAATCGTTCTTATATTATTTTTCAAGACAGTGTTTTTAGCAGATGGCCAAAAACCAACATGAACTAATGAAGGTGGTTCGTCGTTCTTCGGAATAAAATATATAGATTTTATTTCAGAAACTTTTCTCTGGTTATCTAGATACATACATAGTTAATTTTGTTGGTTGGATCGGTTTAATTCATAAACAGGGTGGGACATAAACGTACATTTTAAAATGACAGCAGTTTCCCGCTCTAAACCTTGACTAAAAGTCAGTATCATACCTCCAAGAAACGAAATGAGTTGCTTTACGCTTGAACAATGCTGGGAAATATTGAAAACTTATTTTAAAAGTGTGCTGCGTAGCCCAATCAGTGCGTTTTTTGAAAAGAAGTTTTGGCCGAAATGAAGCACCCGCCACGCCTGCTGTACGCAAGTTTGTGCAAAAAGTTCGTGAGACTGGTTTGCTAGTGGACAAAACTCATTGGTCCCCATCTTCGTACGGTGCGCGCAGACAAAAGTGTGAAACTCAATTCACGAACATTGGGGGCTATCGTGAACAAAATTTCCCTCGGAATTCTCCCCATCTTTAAAAATTCGAAACGACAATACTTCTGAACTGTTCATTGTAAACTGGCGACTGGCCTTTTTAAATGAGAGCCAAAGTCACTAGGAAACTTAATTCCCGATATCAATTAATTCCAAGGGAAACTTTCGACATTATTCGAGATGACAATTTTGAAAAATGGGAACAATTCCCAGGGAAATTTTATTCACGATAGGCCCCATTAACTCGACATCGATCTCAACAGCTTAACATTTGAGGCAGTAGCCTGAAGAGTATTCTGCACATAGATCTCAGATTATTCGCTTACAAAGTCCAATTGACTCCAACCGAGGCAGCCACTCGAACGATGTTGTGTTCCATAATTAATGGAAATGTTGGACCAGGGCCTCAACTTATAAGCTTCTTCAGCTAAAATTTTCATATAATAGAATAAACTAAATAGAAAAATTATTTTTATGTTGTTTGTTTGTCATTTGAACCCGATGATGGAATTTATTTCCGAAACGCGTCGTACAAATTTAAATAATAAATTAATAATTTTTAAATAAAACAAACAACATAAAAATAATTTTTCTATTTAGTTTATTTTATTATATTAAAAATTTTATCAAAACCGCGCAACTGGAGACGAAACACCAAAAATGATTTCTCCAGCTAGCTCGGTCCCTAGCTAGCTCTCTCCAGTTTCGCACGTCAAGTTGGTTAACCCAAGGAAGATAAGCATATTTCACCTCTCATAAGAGAAACACATAATGTATGCGTCGATTTGACGTAGGTTATCTTTTTAGGGTTAAGGTCCTCTCCCGCTTGTGTGCGCCACGTGAGTCGCGGTCTTCCTCTACTGCGTCGTCCCACGGGGTTGGATTCGAAGACTTTCCGGTCGGAGTATCGGGTCCATTCGCTCTACATGACCTAGGCCATCTCAGTCGTTGGACTTTGATTCGTTTGACTAGGTCAGTTTCGCTGTACAGCCCGTACAGTTCGTGGTTATACCTTCTCCCCCACTCCCTGTCTATGCAGACGGGACCAAAGATCACACGGAGAATTTTCCTCTCGAAACATCCTAAAGCGCTCTCATCCACATTCGACTAAGTCCATGCCTCTGCACCATATACAAGGACCGGGAGGATGAGGGTTTTATAGGGAGACACTTTAGTTGCTCGAGAGAGGACTTTGCTACTCAATTGCCTTCTTAGTCCAAAGAAGCTGCGATTGGCAAGATTTATTCTCCGTTTGATTTCAGCGCTGGTGTTGTTTTCTGAATTTATAGCGGCGCCTAGGTATATGAAGTCCTTAACTACCTCAAAGCTATAGGTGTCTATAATGACGTTCTTTCCAAGACGTCGATGTTGTGTGTCCTTTCTTGTATATGCTACTTGGTCTTGCCCTCATTGACCGCTAAATCTATCCTCTTCGCTTCCGTCTGTTTGCTGTTATGATGAGCATGGTCAAACCCCGACTTACATATTTTATTATAAACCACCTGTATCGGGAAGTTGCAACACAATGAAGAAGTTGACATAATAGATGATATGAGTCCAAATTCTTCTAATAAAGTGAATCTTTTTTATCGGATGTCTATATACTGACGTAATTCACCAAGTGCAAGTTTGTGAAAGACTCATTTCTTTTGCTATTTTATTTTTTTTTACCATTGTAGTAACTTCATATAACTCTCGAACATGAAGCAAATGTCAAAAAAACTCTGTTTACTTTGTTATTTTTTGCATAAACATAACATTGTCTTAGATCTGTTCAGAAGCAATTTATTAAAAAAAACGATATTAATTAAAAAAATGTTTTGAAATTAAGAAAGAGTTAACAAACTTTTTTAAAGTTAGCAAATTGTTAATATTATCATACTAAACTTTAACACTAGACTGTTAAAAATCTTACGCCATATTTATTGAAGAAAACTTCACAATCAAGTGAAACTATGTTGTTTTCTTAATTTGGAATAACTCTAATTCGCATGTCCTATTCTAGACCGATATAATTTTTTTCTTCTTTAATTTCCATAAGAACAAACCTGAAGTTTGAAAATGATTAAATTTTACATTTGTTGTTGGATTTTTAACTAAATAATTTGTGATTTCGTCGTTATCAAAATAATGGAACTTGTCAAAATTCACACCACTTACAATGAGTAAACATTATTTTATTACAATTTTATCCTTCCCAGGGTAATATCTTAAAACCAAACAAATATCCCCTAGTTTTCTTTTTCATTTTATAATCTTAGCTTCGAAAATGAATGCTCGACCATATAAAAGCTTTATAACTCAAGTTATTTACTTCGAAATGGTCCTACATCAAAAAGTTGATCTATATTTTTTGAAAAAGTTTTTCACGCAATAACTGAACTCACGTTAATTAATTTTTATCTAAAATGATTTTTATTTGTTAAAATACAGTTTTAAGAAACTTCAACCAAAACACCAACTTTGTTCCAGAGGTCGACAAAATTAGGTATGTCTTACTTTATTTTTGTACTATATTTAAGTTTCAATGCAGTTTTGTAAAAGAAATAAGGTTCAGTAGATTTTTTCAATGATAAGTTAGATTTTTAATCAAATCTTTCAATATCAAATTGATAAACGCTACATTTTAGGATTTAAAGTAATTTTTTAAAATATCAATGGTGACAAAATATTTTTTGTATTCTACCCTAAAATTAAGGCTACATATTTTAAAAATTAAAGTAAAACTATTGACTTGGATTTGAAGCGTCTTTTTGGAGATTTTTTTTTTTCTGAAACACAATCCTTCAGAATTTTACTAATTTATCGTGGGGTGAATGTTAATTAACAACTAACTTAACCTAGCTTACTCCATTGCCAGGCTCTGTCATGTGACCTATCCCGCCGAGCGCCGACTTAGTGACACATCGTAGCTTAAAGCTATCTGTCAGTCATCGTCAGATCAGAGATCACATGTCAATGCCTAGTTCTACTAAGCCTAAGTTTCGGCTTCAACCCAGTGAAGCCACTAATATTTTGTTCGATTTAATCGACTAGAATTATTTTTATCCCTTTCAGGTAAGGTAGTGCAGTATTTCAGTTCAATATTCCCATCTCCCGATTCAAAAGGCACGTAAAGGATTTTTTCATCTGTTGCTCTTCGTACAGCATGGTATATTATTGGTACGTTCATTGGATCTGGGTATCTAACATAAGCATCAAGATACATGAATGTCTCTGGTCCAGTCCCGATATAAAATCCTTTTTTACAACGTCCGCCGAACGCGCAAAGTGATTCCACCTAACGTTCAATATGACGTTGTCAATTCTGGACAGTCCGAAAGCATCCAATAGTCTTTTGTTTCAGACATAGTGCCGAAAGTCAGAATGTGTCCTATACATACAAGCTCTTAAACATTTCCTTTCAATTAATCGAAGCATCAGCATCTTCACATCGGGTCTTTAATATCCGAAGTAGAAAAGACTTTTGAGAGACATAAATGCCGCTCTTGCCTTCTCTAACTGGGTATCTATGTGCTTCTTATAGTACAAGAACTTGTCCAAATAATCAGCCTATAACCGCTGTGCCTCGTTGAATACTAAAAAAATAGAGAAATATGCTCCGTCAGAAGCTTCGTTCTTCCATACAAAATTTTTAATTCACAAGGTGTGCTTATCAGGCCATTGGAATTATCACTTGTCTTCGTATTTTCTTTCCCTATATTTCGTATCGAAAATTCGTAAAAACTAAAAAAAAAACTCTTTGGTCAACATTTCTCACACAGCAGTGTTTATAGTTTATACAGCGTGGGCAAAACAAATGCAAATATGGCTGAGAAAATGAGAAATGGCAAAACTGGTTAAGTTGTTATAAACTGTCATCTGGCATCGGAATCTGGTAGGTAACGGAATGTGTTTATTTGAATGAAATATGATGCACGAAATGACGTGTTTGTTTATGTAGTGTAGTGTATGGTATGTTAGTCCCTGAGATATTACATTGTGCGGGCTATAAATTTTAAATTTTTATTTGATATGTAATTGAAAATAAATTTTCCTTTTGGTTCAACAAGATGGTTTTTTTTTTGTTCGTATTCGTGTAGATACTCGTATGTTATAATTTTTTTTTTACTCGCGATATTTACTATGGTAGATACAAAACACACACTTGAAGGGACATTGTCGAAATAAAGCAGTAAATTTTATTTATTACCTAAACAGCACTCATGTCATTATTTTCCCTTATCGTTTTTTTTGTTCCCTAAGAAAATAAGTCCATACCTACTATCTTCTTATGTAGAGACTTATGTATGTCTGTATTGATTGCAAATAAAACGGAAGCATGTTAATAAAATTTTATTATTTTTAAATTGAGACACAGGTGCGTATTGAACTTGAGGGGCTCATAAAGAGCTTAGTGTTTAGTTGAATAAAATAAAGTCTCTTTAATTATATTTAAATAATGTCGGCAATTTTATTAAGTAGGTAATCTGTACTTATATCTATTTATTATTTAACTTATGTTGTTCTGTCTTATATGTGTTTGAATATTTTATGAAAAAAAAAAACAGACGACTTTGCACAATTGGCATGATTTTGCAGTTCTGCAGCATCTCACACCCAATTAACATTAGACAAAAATGTTCTAAAAAAATGTTCACCGGAAGTAAAGCGCTGAGTGCAACACGAGAATCCGAATGTGCTTTTATGGAATTTTTAAGATTTTTTCTTTAATTAAAAGAAAAACTCGGTATGGTTCCAATCAAGGTCATAAAGTATTGTTACCACAAAAGTATTTCTAAGGGGGTTCTCCAGGGCTTCTCAAGGGCAGGTCAAAGTTGAAATGGAAGAAAAAGAAGTTGTGTGTGTAAAGTTTCTTTTTATTTTAAAGAAAGGTCAATGAAGATTCATATGCCATTATGTATGGAATGTTATATAGTTGAACTGTGCCCCGAGATTTCGCTTGGTATAATGGATCGGGGAGGTCCAATTTTTAAAGTCTCTTCCACATAGATCCGGCTGAATTTGAGCCTGTGTTATGTTCACCTCAAGGGCATCGGTCGATTGTGTAGAGGTATCAAATCGCATAACCTTGGTGCCCAATTCACATGCACAGGATGTCAAATGTGTGCGACTGATATGTGGCATGTACCGGCGACTTGATGGAAGCACATGTTTCAGTTTGGGCCACAAGAAATTGGTTATCATTTTCTACGAGTAGTTCTGTAGCACTAGCCATTGACACGCGGCCACCAGCCGCCAAAATCTACCTACCTGCGCCAAATGGAAAACCGTTTATATAGCATGCAGTCCTATTAGGGTTTGTAGAAAATCCTTGGCAAATTCATAACCTCACCATCCCAACTTCCGGAATAAAAACTAGTGTAACATATCTCCATGATTCGGGGCCATATTTGAGGTAAGGTCTTCTTTTGAAGATTGGCTTGAGTGAAAAAATTGTCACATTTTTAAATTTTAAAAGTATAATTGGCAATGTCCCTTCGAAAGTGGTGAAGACTTATTTGGAGAGAAAGCGTTAATCTCGTGCAAATATGTTACTGATACGCTTCATATGAGGTATCGACATGTTTTTCTTCGGAAGAGGTGTTCTTCATCATTAGCAAAACCATTGCATAAGCTTTTCCATTGCTACTACTGTTCTGAAATCTTCCCTAGAAGATGGAAGATAGCATTTGTCAAGCAGTTTCCTCCCACTCCTTATATGGACCAATTGCACTTACGTCTCTTCTTTCCCAGGGTCATGGAATTGCGGATAAACCACCAGCTCAAGGAATATCTAAAAGATCAAAAGCTTCCTAATGACCAGCAATACGGCTTTCGCAGCAATCGTTCCACTGGTGATCTGATGGCATATCTCACCGAAGAGTGGAACAGATCTTTATATTGTTTTGGAGAAAGTAAAATTATTGCGCTTGATATTTCTTAGGCTTCGGCCACGCACTGAGCGACGAGCGACTGAGCGATTGAGGGACTTCGCTCTGTCGCTTAAAACAATCACAAGTCGCTCAGGGTTTATGTGGCCACTTCCATACAATTTAATGTGTTTTAATTTTTTTGAGTCGTTCAGCGACTCGTCGCTCAATCGCTCAGTCACTCATCGCTCAGTGCGTGGCCGAAGCCTAAGGCATTTGATAGAGTTTGGCACCAGGCGCTCTTGTCGAAAATGCATGCCTTAGGTATCACAGAAACCCTTATTCTTTGGATCAGAAATTACCTTCTAGATCGTTTAAGCCATGTTGTATTGGACGGTTTCAAGTATGATCTTCACTAAATAAATACCGGTGCTCCCCAGGGCGCCGTTTTGTCTCCGGCACTCTTCCTCATTTTTGTAAATGATCTCTTGTCTGTAATTTCTAATCCACTGCCAACGACTCTATCTTCGACTTCTTATACTCGTTCTCAAATTCACTTCCATCTCCTTCGAAAGTGGAATTCCAATATGATAAGCTCATTAAACTCCGATCCTTACAGCATTGATAAATGGGGTATAGAAAACCGTGTGAAGTTTAATGCTTCGAAAACTTAATGCTCTCTATTGTCGTTGAAGTAAAATGTCCCCCTTATGCAATTGTCCTTGAATGGTACTTGCATCGAAGAAGCCGAAAAGCTCTCAGCACTCGATATGTGGGTCAACGACGATCTTCGTTGGAATGACCACATTCTGGAAACCGGCAAAAACGCTTAGGATTTCTATATCGGTGTAACAAATTTTTCACCCCTTCTGATATAAGGTGACCAAAACTCGCATATAACTCACATCTTTTGAGAGATGCAGCCCAAAATTCTCTTCACTTCTTAAATAGAATTTAGAGCCGAGCATTAAAACTGATAGGAAACATAGCTGTCATGGATTCATTTACATCTCTTGAGCACCGTGTCGGAATGTTCCATGTCTTTTCTTGTTCCTGGTTCCTGCCAGGATGTACATGCTGCTCCTAGATGTACATTTTCCAAATAGCTCTCTTTTCATTAACGACACTGATCCTAACAACATCGACAGTAGCATAACTCCTTCACAAGGTCTGATTACAAAGGAAAAATTTAAAAAATCAACAGCTTCGATCCATACAAATTTGCTCGGCCAGATGGAATAATTTCTTCTCCAAATGTAGCAAACCTATCCATGTTAACCCTAAAGATCTAAGATCTATTAGTTTTTCATCATTCCTTCTTAAAAGATTAAATCTTTGTCTATCTTTTCGTCTTCCCAATCCCTGTAGCGTGTTCCGGGCAGAGCTTCTAGCAATCAAAGAAGTCCTCTGTTGGCTCAAAGAAAACGTGATATCGACTACTGATATACGCATCTTCTCAGACATTCAAGCTGCCATAAAGTCTTCACAAACTCACTAACAGCCCAAAATTGTCGATCATCTTTGGTGGAGATGGCAAAACAGTTTTAAATTCACCTAATATGGGTTCAGGGTCATAGAGACATTCCAGGAAATTGTAAAGCCGACGAACTTGCAAAAAATGGAACAATCTTACCTTTGCCGGATAGCAAATCTAACATCGGTATACCTCTAGCTACTTATAAACGTATGCTAAAGCATGAAACCACTGAGAAAGCCAGCATTCCAACTTGCCAGTCTACAAAACTAATTTGAGCATTGTTTTATGCTAAACGCTCAAAACAACTAATTTCTATTGGTAGATTGCCCATTAGCTCCGTTATTGGTTTCCTTGCTGGACACTGCCCAATAGGAAGACATGCTTTTCGTCTTGCAGTTCCTGCAAATGATTTTTGCAGAAGTTACATGGATGAAGAAGAAGAGGAGTTAGTTTCTATTATGAGAAAGGCAGTTACTCTTGCGAAGGTAGAACAATAAGTGAATATTTATTTAGAACGAATGAAAAGTTTATACAAAATATTTTAGTAACAAATAATAAATGAGTTGCTCTAAAAATATAAATATGAAACAGGTACAACAAGTACATAATTTCAACACCCTCACTTATTAAGCATTTAAAATTATTTAATTATATAAACTCTAAAAATAATATAAATGTAGATAAACAATTAGTAGCAACAATTTAAGAACTTAAGATAATTTTATATTCTTAATATAAACCCATTGCTTTTGTGCAAAAATTATGTTTACCTACAGCGACTGCTTTCGTTAAGTTATCAGCAACCATATTGTCTGTAGAGATGTATACAATTTCGACCGTTTTGTCTTCTAACTTTGTTCGTAGGAAGTGGTATCGTATATCAATGTGTTTTGATCTTGGTCGAAAGCCATCAGATTCAGCCAATTTAATTGCTCCTTGATTGTCGCACCCCGGGTAGAATTTTCGACTCGATAATGCCAAGGCCCCAGCTAGTTTTTCTTAGTTTCAATCATGGCCCTACCGAGCAGTATCTAGCTTGTCCCTTGCTAATTTGTTAATGCTCTGTATATAATGGGCCTTGCTAGATGTTCCTATATGGGCCCTAGATGGGTCTTCACAAGTAGCACAAGGGCTACGGCAATTCTTAAAAAATTATTAGAAAAAAAAAATTTTTTTTTTTTTTTATTATTGTTGTTTATTTTCATTTTTTCTTTGCCTCCCTATATTCGACTCTTTAAGTGATTTTTTGCTGGAATGAAATAATTTTTTTTTTTTTTTTAATTTACCTCCACTGAGATTCGAACCCGAGTCCTCTCGCTTGCCGTGCTTGTGCGCTACCTATTGCGCCACTGTGATATATAAAATATCGTGTCTCAAAGTGCTACTCAAATAACTCTCTTTTAATTATACTGTTTAAAAGACTTAAATACGTATTAAAGAATCTGAAAAATACCGATTTAGGACCAAAACAAAAAAGTTATGTTTTTAGAAGGATAATGGATAGCCTTTTATAGAGACATATGTATAGGCACATCTAGGATACATCAAGTAAAAACTATATAGCCCCAGTATAAGTAACATCTGAGAATGCCTATAAAGAGGCGAGACTAGCTAAGGCCAATATAACGCCCAGATACAATTCCTTATCCAGGCTACACCAAGTAAAAACTATCCAGGTCCCTTGTAGTTTATTTGTTACAATGCCAATAAAGAGGCGATACTATCTATAGCCAAGATATCGCCAAGAACAAGTTTCATATCTAGGCTACATCATGTTACAAATATCTAGGCCCAGTCTAAGATACTCCTGGAAAAGCCAATAAATAGGCAGTTCTAGCCAGGTTCAATATAAAGCCAGGATAAGCATAAATTAGTCAAGATCCGCCAGGCTTGCATCTGTCTAGGCCCAGCATAGAATTTACTATATAATGGCCAATCTAGCTAGGGCCACGCTATTCGATAGTGTTTCCTAGATAATTTTCTACCCGGGACATTAATTTTATTGGATTAATGGTTTTCCCATCGAGTTCGCAAGCTAACTGTTTTATCCAAATTGCTTCTTGAATAGCTGAGGACATAGCCATAAACTCAGCTTCGGTACTAGATAAAGCTACTGTTGGTTGTCTCTTGCTACACCAAGTAATTGCAGCGTTTGACATTTTAAAAATGTATCCTGTGCATGATCTCCTTTTATCAACATCAGATGCCCAATCAGCATCACTATATCCATATAAGTCTTCACAATCAGACTTTTTATATGTTAGCTTCAAGTCGATTGTTCCTTTAAGATATCGCATGATACGTTTCACAGCTTTTCAGTGTGGCAATCCGAAATTTGAATTAAATCGACTCACATCATTTACTGCGAATGCAATATCTGGTCTTGTACATTGAGCCAGAAACAGTAAACTTCCAACTGCCTCCTGATATGGAATCTTCTCAAGCTTTTCCTCATTGTCAGATTTCTGAGTTACCATTTTAATTGATAACTTCTGGTTAGGATCACTAGGAGTTGATATCGGCCGACATTCTTCCATGTTAAATCGGTGTAAGATTGTTCGTATATATCCAGCTTGATCTAATTCGATTTTCCCATCGGATTGTTGAATGCGAATCCCCAAACACATCTTTGCAGCTCCCATGTCCTTCATCTTGAATGAAGAACTCAAAGCATCCTTTAGATTCTTCAAAGCTGAAGGTTCGTTCCAAAATATGAGAAAATCGTCAACATAAATGGAAACAATCAAGTTCAATTGTTCATTAAAATAGATACATGGATCCATTTTTGATTTACGCAAACCAAACTTCTTCAATACCCCATCAAGTTTGATATTCCATTGCCTTCCTGCTTGCTTGAGTCCATAGATGGCTTTCTTAAGTCTACATATTCGTCCTGAGCCATCATCGAATCCTTCTGGTTGATGAATGTAAATTTCTTCTTCTAAGTCACCTTGCAAAAATGCTGTGACAACATCCATTTGGTCAACCTTCAAGTTTTTACGCACAGCGAGGGCCATTAGGTATCTAATAGATGAGTATCGCACAACTGGAGAATATGTTTCGTTGTAGTCAAATCCATATTTTTGGTTACATCCTTTGGCAACAAATCTTGCTTTATGTCGAATTATTTGACCTTCCTCATCTCGTTTCGTGGTAAAAACCCATTTTGTTCTTAATATCTTGCGGTTCTTAGGAAGTTTAACCAAGTCCCAGGTATGATTTTGTTGAAGTGAACTTATTTCACTTTGAATAGCCTCTTTCCAGTTAGATGAATCATTACAAGCCATTGCGTCATTGAATGTAATTGGATCATCTTTATCGACTCCACGTGACAAATAAGTTACACTTCCATATAAGTTCCTTGGTACTGGTACACGCGATGATCTACGAAGCTCTGGTGTCTTCTGTTTTACATTGCTGTCACTAGCACAATCCGATTCTGTGCTGTGGAATTCATCCAGTTCATCGATGTCACTTTCAAAGTTGTTAAAGCTATGGTTTTCTTCATCAGGTGTCGATTCTTCTGATATTTCTTGTACCCTCACTGAATTGAAATCGTGGTCAACATTGATTTCGCTTCTGATTGGAACGTATTTTTCATAAAATATCACGTCTCGACTTATTTTTAGTTTCTTCGTAATTGGATTAATGCAACGAAAACCTTTTGTGTCGCTGTCATATCCTACAAATATCATCTCACAAGACTTACGATCTTATTTCTTTCGTTGCTGCTTTGGTAAGTGCATCATTACTCTTGATCCAAAGATTCTTAAATTTGATAAGTCGACTTTTACTCCCGACCAAACCTCCTCCGGTGTTTTATCCTTCCAAGTTGAACAAACTGAACGATTTATAATGTGTACTGCGATGTTGCAAGCTTCAGCCCAATACATATCATCAACTTCAGCATCAAACAACATACACTTAGCACGTTCGATGATAGTCCGGTTCATTCTCTCAGCACATCCGTTTTGTTGTGGTGTATAGACATTTGACAATTGATGATGGATTCCATTTACCTTGCAGAACATTTGGAATTCCTTGGAACAATATTCGGTGCCATTGTCAGTTCTTATCTTCTTGATCCTTTTTTCAGTTTGATTTTCAACGAAGACTTTGAACTGTTTAAAAATGTTGAAAACTTCAGATTTTTGTTTTAGAAAAAATACAAAAACCTTCTTTGAAAAGTCATCGATAAAACTTAACAAATATCTGGCTCCACCTATTGATTTAGTTTCCATCGGGCCAATCAAATCCGAATGAATGAGTTCCAATATCTGCGTTGACTTACTATCGCTTTGACTTGAATGGTAGTCTGACTTGCTTACCTTCGGCACAAACTTTACAGTTTTTTAAACCAACCTCTTGGTCTTCGAAGTTAATACCAGTCACTGCTCCATCACGCATTTTACAAAGACTTTGATAATTCAAATGCCCAAGCCTTCGATGCCATAGTACTGCAGTTTCGATTTTAGGCTTTGACAACATGCATATTGGTTCCTGGTTTCGAATCTTGTAAACTCCGTTTTCAGGTTTGCATTTCGTTACAATATTTTTGTTCTTGTTATAAATAGTACATCCTTCCTTATTGAAAACAACTGTTTTGTTCTTTTGTACCAATTTATGAACAGACAATAAATTCGTTGACAGATCAGGAACATGAAGCACATCTTTCACTTCAATGTTTTTACAATTTAGGATAATATTTGCATTACCTACACAATTTACTGGCATCCTGGAGTTGTTTGCAGCTTTGATGTCTTCTACGTTTGACCTTTCGCACTTAAACAACAAATGTTCATTAGGTGTCATGTGATTTGAGGCTCCGCTATCCAAATACCATTCATCATACTGATTTTGTGTAGAAGAACAAGTAAGAAAGGCGTCATTAGTTTTTTCTGTCTTGCCTCTGTGTTCTTTACCTTCTTTTGACTTTGTTGGACAGTCAGGGTTTTTATGACCTCTACCACCACATGAATAGCATTTGAAGATTTTAGGTCGTTTTTTCTTTTCACCTCGTACAGCTTTTTTACCAATGAATGCATTTCCTGATTCTGAAGTGTTAAACTGTGTATCAAACAGTTTCATCTTAATTTCATCAGCAGTAACCTTTTGGACATTTCCTTCAAAACTCAATATTAGCGGTTTATATTCCTCTGTTAATCCGGCTAGGAGTATAGCTGCCAACCATTCATCACCAATGCTAAAACCAATACATGCCAATTTGCTTGCTGTTGACATTATTTGATCAATATAACATTGTATAGTTTCACACTGATTAAGTCGTATGGATATCAATGTTCGCAAAAGACCAATTTTTTGCAAAAGACCTCGATCTTCAAACATGTTTTGAAATGTTCGCCAGATTTCCAATGCGGACTTGCAATGCCTTATATGAACATACAAATCTGGTTCAACAGATAAGGCGAGCATTGTTTTGGCTTTACTTAATACCGAAACATCTTTTTCTTTAGCTATTGATGGTGATTCTTCCAAAGGCTCTATACATTCTTGAAGGTTTTTTAATTCCAAATAATTTTGCATGGCAAAACTCCAATTGTGGAAATTCTCACTACCTCGCAATTTTTCTACTGAAAAACATTCGTTTTTGGAAACCATCTTAACCGATTTCTTATTTTCTTGATATTCTTGAATATTCGAATTTGTTCACCTAGATCAAAATTCAGTTATTCTTCTTTAAGGTAAAAAATACAATGAAAAATTATCGGTTAATAGTTCCAGTAAATTCTCTAGTAAGAAATTTTTCAGTTTCGTCCTGGGCCCATAACCTATTATGAGAAAGGCAGTTACTCTTGCGAAGGTAGAACAATAAGTAAATATTTATTTAGAACGAATGAAAAGTTTATACAAAATATTTTAGTAACAAATAATAAATGAGTTGCTGTAAAAATATAAATATGAAACAGGTACAACAAGTACATAATTTCAACAGTTTCTCACCTTCTATGTTCTTGTCCTACCCTAGCCCAAGGTGGTAGTCTCCACTTGGGAGACTTCTACTATAACGATCCTAGTGATCTTAGAAATTCCGACATTCACTGTCTCAAACGCTTCATTGCTAGCTCCAAATGGTTTAACGAGTAAGGGTGATATTTGGAATTCTGTGGTATCAGAACGGACCAAATATTGGTCTAAGTGTGTTGGCTTTTCCGGCCAGCAGCCACCTTAACCTAACCTAACCTTCCTTGTTTTATCGCTTCTCACTCAAAGTATTCAGTTGCATTTTTCGCCTCAATCAGTTTACCCGTGATACCCGTTTCGCTAGGAATGCTTATCAGTTCGCCCTCGAGTCTAATTTTAGTCGTATCGTCAAATTTAGAGATTCGTTTTTTAGTCGCACAACACGAATGGGATGATTTACCCGGGACGGTTTCCCTTTATGTGAAAACATTCAAGACCAATGTTCATCGACATCCCCTTTTCCCCCCCCCCCTATTTTTCCCATCGCCATCCCTGCTGTGTTTGACATTATAAGGGTCTCTTAATAAACCCTTGAGCGCGTGTGAATTATAAAAAAAAAATCACGAGATCTAAGAATATAGCGTAACTACTTTCATTGCATTCAAATCAGAGGCCATGAGGCGCGGAAGGTACAGAGTCGAGTTCTTTGGGTATAACCTTATCCGTTACAACTTATTGGTTAAGGGAATTGAAGAGGGGTCACTTACTTCACTGAATATGAAAAATGTATGTGGTGGTTTAAAATTTAAACAAAAGCTGGCACGACTCTAGCTCGGACTGTGAAGTATGTAGAAGACATTCAAAACAAAGCGACAACCTTTAATACATTAAAATTTCCATTTACCTCGACATACACTAGATTCCAATTCAAATCTCCTTTATTTTAATTTGAAAGAGAACAAAAATAGAACTTTCGTTTGTTTTCAATATAAAATATAAATTCGTACAAATGGCATCCCAAAAACCAAAGCCCAAGATTGTTTTCATAAAATCCAACATATTTCATCTTGAAACCAAAACCGATTATTATATAAATGTTGTTCCACAAATGGAATATTCATCGAAACGGAAACAGAAACCAAAATCAAACATACATAATAAATTAGACAAAAGGTTCGTTTCGCTTTGTACCAAATATATACGAAATGATAAAATATTCCTCAAGAATATTTACTTATGCAAAAATAACAACTGAAAGCCCCCCCAATTCCAAGTAAGTTGATTTAACGCTTTATGCCCACAACCGCAATCATCAAGAGAGATTCAATGTTCGGTATTGGGCGCACGGCCAGATGAAGATATATAATATATACCCACATTCTGGGCCTGAGATTCCCAACCAACAGCCTTTCTACTCGTATGTATGGAGCGAACATCACAAAATAATTCATTGTAAAAAAAAAAAACGAAAAATACCTTTTTATCTGCGTGACAGTTAATGAAATTCATTTCCATTTTAACCTAACGACAGTTGTTGGGTTTATTTATTTTTTTTTTTGAAGAAAACCGTTTAATTCATCGCACCTCAACTAGGAAAAGAGTGAGAGTCATGAATACGGTTGCCACTGGGTACTAAAACTCTACTTCAAAATTCGTTCAAAAATATGCCAATTTTTCTTCCTGAAACCAGATTTCCAAAAGCAGTATTTGGTTTTGTATAATATGCCCAAACTTAAAGGGGTTTTGACTACCCTTAAAATCATTAAATCAATGTGAATGTTAGAAAAATAGAGAAGGATTGAAGAAGAGCTATTGATACACGATTTTTGAAGTTCTGACTATCAAATTCAGAGAAGAAATCAGAGCCATCGAAAGCATTCAACATTCGTGAAGTTTGGCTAAAGAAAGAATCTCTATATTTTACAGTACGCCTGGAACTGGCATAAGGGTTAACTGATGTGTATTTCTAGAAGAGCAAGTATTTCGGGAGAATTGAAACTTTGCCAAAAAGGTACATCGTTCCGATGGCTCATTGATTGGGTATCAAAATCCCCTCAAACACCACATCTTAAAGGTTTTCAAAAAATATGCTCTTATTTGAAAACTTTGCTGATGGATCTAGCGTCGATTTTCTGTTCATATGACATCTAACAGAATGTTTTTCCTTCTATAATATGATATTGAGGTTTTTTTTAAGAAAAGGGGGAAGTAGAAACCCCCCACGAAATTTTTTGACTTTTATGATTTATAAGAAAAGGAACGACCAATCTAGTGCTAGCTGAAAAAAACACCAAATTGGTAATCATGTTCACGACTATAAGTTCAAACGTGCAGTAAAGCCCTCGGCAAGTTTTTAATTCCTGCGTTTGTTTGGCATCCACAACTCATGCCGATGAAGCACTTGTCTCAGTCATATCCCCTTCCCCAGCCAAAATTACTAACGAAAACAACGAAAGTACATAGTTACCACGATGCGACACAATAAATGGACAAAATAAAAAGGTGAAAGGATGAAAAAAAAACGTATAGTGAAATTGAGTCCACACGACACTAGTTCTGCAAAAGATTATTATAGCACAGATTCCACTGGGCTCATTCTGCCTTGCAACCTGACACAAATGCAACACAATGTGTTGCAAACAACAACACCAACAACAAACAAAAAATGCAACTCAATTGAAAAAGTATTCAAAATACTCGTATATCTGTCAGTATTGCCATCACAAGATATAACTTCAAATGGGATACCGAAAGGTAGACATTAAGTACCCACTTTCTTTTTATGGACATACTTTGGTCAACTATAAAATGCAAATTGTCATTCCTATATGAGATTATGTGTGCATAACTCCAGACACAGATTACATTACACCTTTTCTTCGTATCTAATGTCATTATGCAGAACACACACTGAAAGATACAATTCCTGCTTCTGTGGGCAGTAGGAATACTCAGGTGAATAATTATCTGCCCAGCTTTGATATGAAAAATTTAAGAGTTTGTGTGAATTTTTCGAATCAGAAAAACCATTTGATCTGGAAATGCTAGATTTGGATTCATGTTTACAAATGCAAGAAAATATGAGTCGACAATTTCATTTTGGTTAAGTCCTGTCTTCGCTTAAAGGAAAGGTGATATCAATCAAAGATATCCATATCTTCTCGGACAGCCAAGCAGCTATTGAATCTCTTGACTCTGCCTCTAACAGACCTTAACTGCTGATCGTCTCTGATGAAGATGGGGCAGCAGTTTAACATTAACCTCTGCTGGATGCCGAGCCGAGCCACAGGGACATATCAGGAAATTTTTAAGCTGACAAACTCGCCAAAAGTGCAACAATGATACCTTTATTGCCAAATAAGGCCAACATAGGTATTCTCATCACTACGTGTAAATTTATGCTGGGGCAAGATGAACTCAGAGATTCAATGTGGTATCAGCATTCTTGCTAACAGCCACGTCAATCTTGCCTTACTTAACCTTGTGATTTGGTCATGTACCAAAACGAACATAAATTTTACTGACTTGGACTTTTAGTTAGCTACCAAAAAATGTAGGCTAGAAGGTTTTTCAATAAGTTCGGTTAGATTGTGAAATGAAATAAAACAAGCCCTTTGGCATTAGTAACCAAATGAAGAACAACAGATTTGACAGATGTCACCAGAACAACATGGCCACCACATTCTCCCAAAATCTACCCGCTCCAATTGAAAAGCCCTTTATAGTACTTTCTTTTCTATTATAAAATATGGCTTGTTTTTTAAGCTTACATGTGATTCAATTTGTCTGATGCAAAACTGCTAAAGCTTAAATATTTTGGAAAATGCTAAAAAAACATCAAGATTTGTACACTCTTGTCTGGTTTTGAGGGCTTTGATTAGTACATATTTTTGGAAATCTCTGATATGGTGAAATATTGCATTGTAAATATATACATGGGATCTAGTACCTTTTGGTGTGGTATTTCTTGGCTAGTTTGTTGGACTGTCATGCCAGAAAACTGATTCAAAAAATATTTTTTGCAGGGAAACTTCGCCTTGCGCAGAAGGGAACAAAACGTCTAAGAATATCTTTTTTTTTCCATCTTAGACGTTTGGACTTGGCAGCTTCATTGCATTCAACTTTGATAGCATTAAGTCACTTTAGAACCTTGTTTTGCACGAGCTGTTGATCCTTAAAAAAATACATAGAAGACGTTGTCATTGACACTAAAAAAACAAAATCTGAAACCCTTTTGCTCAACTTTGCAGTCTATTAAATATCAATTTCATCTAAAACCACCTAAGCCGTAATATGGACGTGCCGCACTTAAGGGGTCTTGACTACTCTTGAAATGATTAAACACAGTGCCGGCGATACGAAAATAGAGAAGGATTGAAGAGGAGATACTGATGGACTTTGATTTTGAAGCTCTGAATATCGAAATAGAAAAGGGAAAAGTAAAACCATGTAAAAAGATTTCCACATTCGTGGAGTGTAACTTAAGAAAGAGTCTCCATACTACATTGTACATGCGATACTAGGTAACTCAAGATAACTTTTAAGCTATAATTTTCTAGCTAAAGCTGTTGAATCTAATCGACCAAATTGATAAAAATGCTTATTCCACTTCTGATTGTACTAAACGATTCAATAGTTGTGAAATCTCGACTTATACGAGTAGTTTTACATTGAAAAAAAAAATCGAAATGTTCGTGACGTTTATCAAAAATCTACTATAGTAAACAAGATTTCTTTTTTTTTATTTTCTATATCCACCTAAACTTATTCCCTGTTGCCTGTGTCAGCTTCTTACTTGTTTTGTTTGTAAATACTTACTTACTTACTTAGGTCCTCAGACCTGTTACGTCCGTGTGGTTCCACTTGCGGGGCATAGGGCCTCTACTACTCCAACGCGCCATCGTGTACGGTTTCTGGAGATGTACCTCAGCTCTCTCCAACTCTTCCCCAGTTGTGCTGATTCCTCTTCGACCGTTCTTCGCCAAGTACTTCTGGGTCGGCCCACTCCTCTGCCTCGTTGCGTGAGAGGGTTCCATTGCATCGCTTGACTCGCAATGCACTCGTCGCCTTTTCGAAGCGTATGTCCTATCCACTGCCACTACTTACGTTTTCGTATTATAGAGTCGATGGGTTCCTGACCTGTCCTCGCATGAAGTTTATTAATGGAAATACGGTTAGGCCAGAAAATCCGCAAGATGTTTCGCAGACATCTATTTACGAACGTTTGCAGCTTTCTTGTGACAGTGGGTGTTACTTTTCAAGTACTGCATCCATAAAGAAGCACGGATCCTATATTGGAGCGGAACAGTCGTAGCTTGGCCTTTAGGCTTATAGAGTTGTTTCTCCATATTTTGGACAGCATTCTGAATGCAGCCTTTGCTTTCCCGATTCGGCTAGTTATATCTAGTTCGATCCCGCCATCAGTAGAGACAATACTCGCAAAGTATTGAAAACTCTCTACCGTCTTTACTGGTTGTCCAGAAATATCTATTTGAGTAGATGAGGAAGTTCTAAGGCTGATCCTTTTAGTTTTTGCCGTATTGATCTTAAGCCCGACGGTTTCGGCTTCTCTCTCCACCCTTGTTGTCATTTGACGGAGATCCATGATCCTATGAGAGAGTAAGCACACGTCATCCGCGTAGTCCAGAGGTTTCAGGTGTGATAGAAGATTCTATTGAATTCCTCCATTTAAAGTCGACAAAGCTGCATGCATGCAGCATATCAGTTATTACCAACAGGAAGAGTATTGGTGACAGGATACAACCTTGTCTAACGCCACTTTCGATTTCAAACTCCTCTGACAACCTTCCTTTATGCAGAACGTGACATTTGGATCCTTCATATGTAACCTCTTTCTTTGGTGGTTTAGCAATGATAAAGCTAAACCACGAAGAAGTGGTTTAGAGAAGGACTAAGAGTTAATAAACGCCAATGAGCAGACATTTTGTTTTATTAATGAAATTTTACACTTAATCCAGAACATGAAGATAAACTGCCACTAAACAACCTTTATTTATTAAGGTAAATCCTTCTTTGGTATGCACACCCTTGCCTAGTTTTGAAGGCTTTGATTAGCTCATATTTTTAAAAAACAAACTTTTATCTTAGCTTTTATTTTAGCTACGATAAAGCTAAACCACCGATAGAAGGTAGTTTAGCGAAGGATTAAGAGTTAATAATCGTCAACGAGCACATATTTTATTTCATTTAAGAAATTTTGCACTTAATCCCTTACAGGAAGATAAACCGCCACTAAACCGCCTTTATCAATTTAGGTGAATGTGTTTTTTTTTATTGGTACATAAAACAAACTAGCTGGCATAAGCTTTGACTATCTTAATCACAAGAGCTATTCTATAAAATATTGACAATTTCTCTAAAAAAAAGAGTCTCTGTTTGTTTTAGGTTCTAAAAGCCCATAACTAAAACATGAATCCTATCAGTTCATACATACATATATGTACATATAAGACAAACTCTTACAAAACTTGCAATGTTCTTAACATCTTAAGCATGCAGTTAATTTGGCACTTGAGTATATAATTCTGCACGCACCAAATACGTTGGATGCAATTAATTTGTGTAAACTCAGTTGGCTTTGTTCGGCCTATATATGCTTGGAATTATTTAATCGTTGCAATCAGCGATTACGGAGTAAACTGCTTTGTAGACTGTCCAGAGGAGATGGTGAAGGGTGTCATTTTCCAAGCATGAGCTTACATATGGCAACCGACCGGCCGGCCAGCCGGTAGGCAGATACACATATGTGCCTATTATAATGGCCATCAAGCTAGTAAATTATTGCATTTATTTATTATGTTACTTAGAGTTTGTCCATAGATTAATAGGTGCTCTGAGAAGAATGCCTTAGGTTTGACAAAGAAGATGAATCAGACAAGAGAGGTTATTTGCTCGGGCAACACACTATTATGCAAATTCATAGTCTAATTCAAGTTATCTGCTTGTAACATTGTGAATAATTTGCCAAGATCTGGCGAGCAAAATAGGATCTGGTCAAGCGAGTAGTAGGAGTATAGAGTTTGCTATCTTAAATTTCACAGATGAAAGATGAACTAGTTTCATCGATTGATCAGCAATACATTTTTTGTATGAATTTTTAACGATTTTGTTCCATGAGATTAAAAAAAAAAACATTAACAAATAGTTCACCTTGTTGACCGTTAATGACCACGAATGAAGTGCTTAAAACTTGGAGCCCAGAAGAGTTAAAAAATTGAATCTTTTTATTCATACATACACCATAATCGAGATTTTAGTCAGACTTGGCATGACGATTTTTTTTAAATAGCTTTGTGCACACTTAAAGGTCTTAGACTACCGTTAAAATTATGATTATTAGTGAGTGTTAGAATATAGGGAAATTTTGAATACGAGATACGCACATGGGTTATTAAAGCTCTTAATATCAACTGGGAAGACAAAATAGTGCTATCTAAAACATTCCACATTCGTGTAGTTTGTTTTTCATAATTTTGCATGAACTTAAACACCCTTAAAATGCTCAGAACATTGCGAGCGTTTATAAAATTTGTAGAGGTTGTGAAGAAAGATACCGATGCACATTAGCTATGAATCTTAGAATATTGAGTCGTTTGAAGAAATCCACATTCGCGCAGTTCGGCTTAAAGAGGGATCTCTGAATTTAACAGTACGTCTGAAGTTGGGCTCAAGGTTTAACTGATAGGCATTCCCTGAATTGCGAGTTTTACGGTTTTTAAAACGGAGGAATACAACTGGCTATTTCACTATTTCACTAGAAAATTGTTTATAAAAATAGCGGTAAGCTGATGAAATACAAGAAACATTTCGGTGGTACTTGAGAGATTCAAATGTTTCATTTATATTCCTATCACCTATCATTTTTTGATTTCTGTCTAAGAGACTCAAGTAGGTTATTGGAGCGCCTGTCCCAAATACGGGAATTGTACTCAAGCCTTGGAAGGCCTTAAAGATTCCAGCCAAATTAGAAGTGGTTAGAATATTTCTTGTATGGCCGAAGGATAGCTAAGCACTTAGTAGTGTATTTTTGCGAAATCGAATATGTTTGCATTCCACACTAGTTGGTCTGTGATGTACACACCTAGAACTGAAAGCTGTTCTGTTTTCTTAATAACGAGTGATTTTTTAAGCTCTATCGGAAATTGAAAAAAAAAACACATACAATTCAGAGAAATGCATGAAATCTTTATTTGAATCGATAGTAGTCGATAAGATTTAATATTTGAAGATTATTTCATGCAAATGTTGGCCGCGGATGCGCCTCAAATGGTCCATCCGCTTAGTCCAACTTTGGCATACACTTTCTAACATTTCGGCAGTTATCTCACGAATAAATGCTTCAGTGTTGATATCCAGTACGTCAATCGAAGCGGGCTTGTCGCTATAGACATAGGCCTTAACATAGCCCCACGAAAAATAGTCTAGAGGCGTTAAATCGCACGATCTAGGTGGCCGATTGACCTGCCCCAAACGTGAAATCAACTGTTCACCGAACTCAAGTGCTGTGTGGCATGTGGCACCGTCTTGTTGAAATCACATGTCATGCAAGTCAAGCTCTTACATTTTGCACAGAAAAAATTTGTTATCATCGCACGGTAGCGCTTACTATTCACAGTATCATTGCGATTCGCATCATCTTTGAAGAAATACGGCCCAATGGTTCCGCAAGCCCATAATCCGCACCAAACAATGACTTTCTGGATGCACTGGTAGCTCTTGCAATGGTTCTGGCTGCTCTTCACTCCAAATACGGCAGTTTTGCTTGTTCACGTATCTATTCAACCAGCAATGAGCTTCGTCGCTGAACACAATTTTTCGATAAAAAAGTGGATCTTCGGCCAACTTTTCAAGACTCCATTCACCAAAAATTCTGCGCTGTGGTAGGTCGTTCGGCTTCAATTCTTGCACCAGCTGTATTTTTAAAGGTTTCACACTTAAATCCTTCCACAAAATTTTCCACGTAGGAGAGTAACAGGGCCCAATTGCTGCGAACGGCGCCGAATCGATAATTCACGGCCATCAGTAACACGGGTCGACACAGCTGCGATATTTTCCTCAGTTCGCACTCTACGTAAGGTTGGTGGTTGTTTAATGTCTAACAATTTATATTTGGTGCAAAATTCAGTCACAGTAGCCCAAATAACCGCCTGAGTAGGTCGATTAAACTGATCATAAAATGGAAGAAGGGCGCGATGGACTTTCTTAATAGAGCACGCATTTTGATAATAAAATTCAATAATTTGTAAGCGTTGTTCGTTTGTAAGACGATTCATGGTTAAATTATAGACCAAACTGAAGATATTTGACAGTGACACATATCACGAAATGTGGGTGAGCTGTCAAAACCAGTGTGGCCAAAAAGCAAATAGCGAAAAAATCACCCATTACATGTATCGCTCATGGATAGCGAAATGGGAAGGGATGGAATGGTATTTCAGCGTCAACAACTTTGTCTAGCATTGAGTTTTTGATTCATTTAATCCGACGATCTTCCCCATTTGGCAATGCTTATTATACGCTGTCGTTCTTAATCCACATCTGAAGTGCAAGGACATGAATTTGTCGTCAGCGAAACAGTTGAATGGATTAGCAGTTTAAGAAAAGAAGATCATTAATGAATATGAGAAAGAGCGTTGGAGACATGACAGACCCCTGTGGCACACCACAAATTATCTTATGAAATTTGGCTTAAAACCATCTAATACAATTTGTATAGACCTTGGAAAGAAAGGGTGTAAGTGCAATTGAACAATAGTTTACAAAGGGAACATGAAGAGTTGAAGAACACAATTTCAGCCCAATGGGAAGGATATTTCAGGCAGCAGTTCGAACCTGCTTTGTGACTGTCCTCCATCTATTCTCTCTCTACGAGGTCATGGAAAGTGCAGTAATGGGAACTATCGTGGCATTCTCAAAGGAAGCTGGAACTGGCAAAATTATTGGACTCAGCAGGTCAGCAGCAACAAAATAGATTGGGTAGAAGAAGCAATTAACTACACCCTTTAAATAAATACCATTAAGTAGTACTCCGAAGGATCGAGAACAAGTGAAGTGACTGGTGCAGGAAAATTTGGGCCAAGAACCAAATTTTTCATACCGATGGGGCAGTCCACCATCATTTTCCCGCCATGGGGAAATGCGTGGATCGTAATCTCAACAGAAACTATTGTAACCAAAACATTTCCATCAGGTCAGAAAGCCAATCTCCTTTACCATCAGCTCTAAATTAGTGTGGAAGTGCATAAACAGGCTAAACGAACTTGGCGAACAAAAAAGGGTTATACTTCATTGGGTGTGTGTTCATGGAAACGAGGACCCAGACTTACTTACCTTTTTACTTAAGGTGGAGCTACAGTCCGGGGTGGAACAGCGCCTCAACTAACAAGCTTCTCAAGCTAGCTCGGTCCCTAGCCAGCTGCTGTCTCCAGCTTGGCACGTCAAGTTGGTTGAGGTCCTCTCCCACTTGTGTGCTCCACCTGAGTCGCGGTCTTCCTCTACTGCCCCGCCCCCGGGGTTGGAATCGAAGACATTCCGGGCCGGAGCATTCGGGTCCATTCGCTCTACATGACCTAGCCATCTCAGTCGTTGGACTTTGATTCGTTTGACTAGGTCAGTTTCGCTGTACAGCCCGTACAGTCGGGGTTTTATCTTCTCCTCCATTTTCGATAACGTCCATGTCTCTGCACCATAGACAAGAACCTGTATGATAAGAGTTTTATAGAGGGACACTTTAGTTGCTCAATTTGCTACTCAATTGCCTTCTTAGTCCAAAGAAGCAGCGATTGGCAAGAGTAATTCTCCGTTTGATTTCAGCGCTGGTGTTATTTTCTGAGTCTATAGCGGCGCCTAGGTATATGAAGTCCTTCACTAACTCAAAGTTATAGCTGTCTATAATGACGTTCTGTCCAAGACGTGGGTGTTGTGTGTCCTTTCTTGATGACAGCATTTACTTGGTCTTGCCAAACTCCTTAGCAAAAAATAGGCGCATCAACTCCTTTAACAGTGTCTGAAGTATATGGCGGAATAGGAGAAAAAGTGATCAAAAACAAAACCAAAACAAGAAAAGGAGGCAAAAGGGTTCAAGAACTTGAAAGAACTCCCAAACCTAAGGCAGGCAAAACTACTACTGATCATTTTCAACCAAGATGGTTTCACCAACTGCATTAGCTAAGATACGAATAGCCTTAGAATAATAGCAGGTATTTTCACTGGACACAGCAAACTTAGGAGACACCTAGGCTTACTTGGTGTAGAAAGCAGTGCCACACATGTGGATTCAGCAATATGCATGAGGAAACACCAGACCACATACTAGGAAAATACTGTCCACTAATGCCTTAAAAGAAAAACTATCTGCGACGATATCAGTTTGAAGAGAGCGACTTATCCTCTCTGAAAGTGTTCCAAATACCAACATTTCTGAGGGTTTTAGATTCGGGGAAAGAATTGTAAGATGAGAAAGCTCATCTAGAGTTAGGTTGGGGCACAATAGATCTGTAGGTCGCAGTGCAATACCTTCAAATATATAATTCATTCGTTCAAATAGCTTTAAAGACCTGAATTTTGTAGAAAAAATCAATCAATAAATCTTTTTTAATACTCGTAGTACTCTCTCTTTAAAATATCGATATCATCACATTATTGAACCTTTAACGTGGATTAGGATTAGGTACATCTTCACAAGAGCAAGATCCTACCTCTTTTGCAGTTCTGCGTTTCATTTAATTTGTCAAACTACTGCAGCTCACAAAACATCACATACACACTTTGAAGCTTTGCTAGAAAATTGATTACAACAGAGTTCAAGGAATTGCTTTTAATTTTATCCATTTTCACTTGGAAAAACATAATCAAATTCTATTTCCAAGTGCACCAATATCCATTCCTTTCGGATGATACGAGTAGTAGTTGTGACAATGAGCGTATACACATTACAAAGTGTGCTTGATATCCCCTCAGTAACAATATAAGTGAATCGATTTTCGCAGCAACTATCGAATTCCAAAATTGTATTGTTAAACTATCTGACGTTCTTCACCATCAGCATCAGATAATAACATGATAACAACCAAGACGACACCGGCGACTATAAGTTTAAACCGAAAAGAGAGCACGGTGGATGTTAAAGTCCTTTTGATTCAAATTGGAAATATCAGCATTGGTATTGTTTGTTCGAATTTCTATACTTCTATATCGATAGATGATTTGCCGGGACAAATTTTTTTTGTGTGTACAATGAAATTCAAATTGAAAATGCAATCAAGAAATCGGCACATTCTCAGTTATATGTGGTGGTATCTATAGCTCACCAAGAGTCAAAGAAGTAGTGTTACAAAACATTAGGTCTTCTATATTTCTGTGAATTGCTATATCAGATGGAAATCGACGTTTTGTCTTGGTACTTATATTATGGTACTTACAATATCAATTATTATCAATCGCCAAAAAGTGATATGCCTTAATTTTTGTATCAGGTTAATATTTATTTAGATACTTTATCAACTACATCCACATTTTGATTCAAGTCAAAGAGTTAGCGGTTATGCTTCCTCTTCCATCCAGCATACACAGGACTAAATACTGTTTGAAGAAGCTAATATCATTCGGTCTTTCTTGTCGCCTTGATTGTGGGCTGTGATTCGAATACTCTTAGATGGAGCATTGTTGTCCAATTGTTTGATAAAACCAAGGCAATTCAGTCGACTTGATATGACTTTCTCAACTACATTCACATCTTGGTCCAGGTCAATGAGTTTGTCTCCTCTTTAATCCGATACACAGGTTCAAATACCGTTTGAAGAATTTTTCTTTTAAAAGAGACCCGTATCAGCTTATCGTCCAAAACTCAAAGGCAAGACTGACATTATAAAGGTTTTGTAGAGCGTGCACTTTGTCTTATGAGCAAGGAGTTTCGAGCCCAACTGGAAAAACAGCAATTTCCTAGGGGTTTTATTCATCGGATTTCCACAAATGTGTCGTTCCTGTAGCAGTGAATATCAACTCCGAAAACTACTTAAATACTCGTAGTTCGAAGTTCTTAATATCAATAGTGATCAAAAGTCCAAGTCCGTGGACAGATTTTTGTTAATTGATAGCACGTACCTCGTTTAGTTTAAAACCAAAAATTCTTAGCGGATCTTCTATCGCTCGTTCAGGACTCTATTACAGAACATTGGGAAAGGCTGATGCTATCAATATCGTCCGCTCACCTCGATAGTTGAGCAGTTTTCGTTATTAACGAGATCGAAGAAATCACAATAATTGTCGAAACATTTTGCATGTTCGAAATATTGCGGAGGAGCTATTCCCTAATTGCACATTATAATGCGATACAGTTGGATCAGTTTTCCGGGGAGCCTGAGTTTAACCATTGTCATATCTTGTCGAAGCTAAATGAAGATTATGTCATATCGGGATTTGAGGTCCATGAAAAGGTAGAAAATGCCGCTTTGAAATTTTTTGTTGTTCTTTTCCAGGTATCCCTTGGCCTAATGATACGTATCTGACTAACTGTGACTGCCATGCCAGAGGTCTAGGTTCGATTCTAACTACTATTCTTTTCACTATTTTTCCCTATGGACGCCAGACGCTATGGACGCCAGACTATTAGTAACTTGTCGGTTTTCGTCGCAGAACTGCCTCAGAAGCTCACATACCAAGTTGTATAGTATTTCATATGTGACATTTAGCAGAAATATGCCTAGATAGTTCCTGCAAGACAGAAGATAGGTTCTTTGAAGTCCATTGAGCATGTAGTACCCCTTGGCATAATGGTTAGTGCATTGGACTGTCATGCGGAAGGTCTCGAGTTCTATTCTCAGCCGCTGCAAAAAAGTTTTTCAGGGGTCTACTGCCTCCGGCGAGGAATTGACAAATCCTCTAAGAGTATATCTCTTCTCATGGAAAGTGCTGCTCATTAGCCGTTCGGAATCGGCTGGTAACACGCACACAGGAATGGTTAAGAGTTGTCAGTCACTAGGCCCTGTTTCACTTCGAGCTCTTGCACCACCAGATTTAATTTATTTATTGGGGATGCTTCTTCCTATCCTCCTTAACAAGCTGGCAAGCTCTCAGATATTGAAGTGTTGTTGTTCTCAAGTTTCAATATTGGGTTCTTTCTTGAATGGACGTGGATTACCTTCTTACCCTATTACATACTCGCTTGAAATGATTCCTGTACATATAGCTGGAAAACATCAACCACTCCCTATGGATCGTTGACTACGTTATCTCCGCTGCTTCCGAAAGCCCAAGATTTGGTCTTATAATCGGCAGCCAATTGCTGAACTTGTTCTTATATACTCTTGAGTTATTGTTTCGATTACGAGACTGTTCAAGCCCTTTAAGCTTGGGGGCAATTTACTTATGAGCACCATCTTCTTCTCTCGAAACTCTTCTCTTCTTATTTTTTTTTTCTGCAGCATATTTTTAGGTGCATCTACTTTGTAACTTCTTTCTGTTCAACTCATGCATCATCATACCTCGGGTCTGGAAGTCTTTTTATGGTATCGCAAAATTCGGAGGACCACAGATTGTTAGCGCCTCTCTTTGGTGAATGTATAGCGAGGCAATTTTTGCCTCCAAGTGCTTCTTATTGCCTAAGCCCTTAAATTTTAACTCTTTTGGCTAGGACGGCATTGCTGACCTTCTCTTACAGTTGCATATACTCGCCCACTCCTTGAATTTGTAGAATTGCTTTTTAAAAATTGGCCAAAGCCTTCATCTCCACATTTGACAAGGTTCATGGATCTGGTCCATATAGAAGAATCTGATCGGATCGGCTGCTAAATTTCTTTTCCAAGATTTTCCGTAATGTGAATATTTGGTTGTTGGTAAATGAATTTTACGGGGTGTAAAACAAACGCTTACCTATCAGAATGTTGAAAACGGCTTCCGGCCTTTATGACGGAAAAAAATGTTTTCGGCGATGGAACAGCTGCTTTTCGATTTATATACATATGAAAAAAATTAAAATTCGGGGGCGTGGCAGTTTCAGGAAAATCAGGCCCTTGCCACATACAACCCTCAGCAACTTCTGCCTGCAGGTAGTTAGCAGGAATCGAGAAGATATACAATTTTCTGCCAAGCCTAAATAGGTTGGATGAGAGATACTGGCAAAGAATTTGCCAAGTCCTTGCTGAAGGAAGTACCCCGCAACAGTCCAATGTTATAATATAACCATAACGCACTGCAGTGCAATAGAGTAAGTAGCTTTCTCCGAAAACTTTTGTCAATCGAAATTCCTGACAGTAAATAAATCTTTCTAAAATTTAAATTACCAAAGAATGCAACGCTACTCCCTGAACTATGCAGTTTATACATCAGAGAAGCATGAACTTGCTGATGCGAGATGTTGTGTTTGGCATGTAAGTTACTCGAATTTGGATTCGGATTACAAGACAACAACGTCGATATCTACTCAACCCTTTCTTCCAATTGTGCTTATTTTTCGGATTACAGATGAATACATTTCAATTGAAATCTTCACATGCAATAACTTATTTTGCATGCAAGTATTCCCAATCTTTCACATTTATCTAAGGTAGGAGGTGCTAGTGGTACCTCAACATACATATGTGTATGTATATACAGTATATGACCAATTGAATTGAGAATATTGAAAGACAAAAAATTGATAAGAAGACTGCGGAAGAATACAGAACAAAAAAAAAACACACAGACAATTTTAGATTTGATTAATCTGTCAAGAGTAAGCACATTTTGATTGATGCACATCATGTATTTTGATAAACTGTCAACAATTTTTTGACGAAATTCAATCAGCAAACATGACTTTTTTTTAATGAGTTTTCAGTACATACCCGTATATGTATGTACATTTCAAAGATTAGGATTAAGTATAATCTTCTTTTTGATTTTCTCAGATCTTGCAATAAGGAAAATTCTTCTGAATGAATATTTTGGTTACAAATATGACGAATTTTTGACAATTTAAGTACATATTGAAAAGCATCTTTAAAGATAAAAAAACTTTATTTTTGAATTTAAAAAAAAAGTGTCAACCTTTTTAGAAGGCGTTAGAATAATGTCAATCGAGGCTTTCGAAATGTCTCCGTTAAAATAAGTCGGGTCACTCCAGATGTCCAAAAGACGAGACATAACAAAGCTAGACTTTTGTAAAATTTCAATATATCATCTCGGTATCAGTTTCCGCCTCGAATAACTACGGTCTGTGAATGTCCGTCAAGTTATCACTACCACTTTAAAATTTTATAGTTTTAATAATTGAATTAATTGTCGTAAATTTGTCGTGAAACGGAAAAATTTGTCGCCCTTGTTCTTTTCTTTAAATTAACTAAGTCAAGTAAGTACTACCATCCCTCAAAATAGGGTTAAACGAACTCGAAAAAGAAAAAGGACAGCGTAAATAAGTATCGCAAAATTTTTTGTCTTACAACATATTTACGACTAATTTACGAAAATTATTCACACTGTCCTTTTTCTTTTTCGCGTTCATTTTACCCTATTTTGAGGAGTAGTGCTAACTTGACTGTCAAGTTAGCATTACCAGGGTTTAATTTTTAAGAAAACAAGTGCGACAATTTTTTTGGTTTCGCGACAAATTTACGACAGCTATTCCAATAAAATTTTGAAGTGGTAGTACTAACTTGACGGACATGGTCTGTGACGATCAAAGTAAATGATCAAACGGGTTGACTTCTTGATGTCATCGTAAAAATAACCAATAAGCTTCAATGTACTTGTACAGTCTGTGTCATTCGAGTGATGCCAGATTGTTCAATGTTGCATTGATATCTCTGTTAACGCAAATTGTTGCCTTTGGTATCAACGTGTTGACACGTTAAATTTTTACAATCAGAACACGCTAATCATGCCTTGAACAAATTTGAAATTTTAAAAAAATTTATACATAAATATAACTGACTTAAACCCATTTCAGACTTTCAAACTAGTTTTCTCTTTATCGTATGTACCAAAGAGCAACAACCCAGGTACTTGAGCGGTACAGGAGTCCCAAAGACGATCCATAGAGGCTCGTGAATCACACTTATTGTTGTCCAAGAAAATTGCAATTCAATTCAATTCAATTCAATTTTGTTTTATTGAACATACTATTTTACAATTTGGCTTACAACTAAAAAGATACTACATAATGTATGAAAATTTACATTTGTTAGCTCATAGGGGCCTAATTTAAGGGTGGTTAAATTTTAAGAGCCGATGTTAAATGTGAACCACACCTAAACGTCAAGTTTTTTTCTGCATTTCATTTGACATTTCTCAATTTCAGACTAACTCAATTTCAACCATGGAAAGATACACAATCGAGCAACGCGTTAAAGTTATCCAGGCTTATTATGAAAATGGGCGTTCAAATCAAAATGCATATCGTGCACTTCGTGATTTTTTCGGTCAATTTAATCGTCCAAATGTGCGTACAGTCGGAAAAATCGTGCAAAAATTTGAGCAAACCGGGTCTGCAGGAGATGTGAAAACACCATTGCATGCTTGTACAGCTCGTACTGCAGAAAATATTGCTGCTGTTCGCGATAGTGTGGCTGAAGAGCCATCCACCTCAACTCGTCGTCGGTCGTGCCCAACAATTGCACCTCTCATGCTCGTCGTTGATGAACATTATGCATAAAGAATTGCATTTATTGCATTATTTGAATAGAAGTTTCAGGCAAAAGATCATTGATGAATATGTGAAAGAGAGTCGGAGGCAAAACGGAGCCCTGTGGCACACCAGCATTTATTTTATGAATATCAGACTTAAAACCGTCCAATACAGCTTGTATGGAGGAGACGTCGAAATGTAGTTCCTAATTCAACGAAGAAAAAACGCATCGATTCCAAGTGCACTAATAAGAGAGCTTGATGCCAAATTCTATCAAGTAAATAGTGTTACTTTCTCTAAAACGATGTGAAGATTTGTCCACAGTTCCGTGAGGTAAGCCATCAGATCACTAGTGTACCTATTGCCACGAAAGCCATATTGACGGTCTTCAAGATATTTCTTGAGTTAATAATTATTAACTAAATTATAATTTATCAGCGTTTCCATGACCTTGAGAAGAATGGGCTTTAGTGCAATTGGACGATAGTAAAAGGGGGGAGAAAATTCGGCTGCATAAATGCAGTTTTCCATAAGCCATAAAGGTCCGAAAAAAGTCTAACAATTTTCCTTCAAAATTGTATCCGTTTTGTTGATGGATAGCTTATAGGTATTTCGGTACGTTCCGTCTCTTAGGGTCGGTGGTGTAGTCATTATCTACATCTAAGTTTATTATGTTAGTTCAAAAAGTAAAAAAGGTATATCTGCCATAGTTAAGGAAAAACTTATTACGTTGTTTAAGAAGCGATTTACTTCAAAGCATTTTGCACGGAGTTCCAATAATTTTGCATAGAAATACTGTTCGAACACGCACCTCCAATTCATTTAATTTCCCCGAAAAAAAGGTATGCCCTCTCAACTTTCGATTAAGCCTATAAACGTCCTTTCATTCGAATGTGTGTGTTCGAATAGTTCTTTCGGATTATGCTACCTTTTATTCATCCCTCACTTTTCAGCCCTTATCATCCTCCTGCTTTATGCTTTTCATTCTTCATTGGACCTGCTCAAGAATCAAGTTATTTAAAAATTGAATTTATTTACATTGAAGGTCAAAGTTAAGTGGTGACAGTCCTCGACGAGGACAACGTGTGTTGTGGAAGGATTTTTATGTAATTGTGTTAGCCTTGCATATACCCCAAAGCCATGTTTGTGTTATGTCAAATATATCTCTCGAAAATTTAGTCATGTTCAGGAATCTCATTTAAAATTCGATACGACAGCGGGTATAAGAGTTCACATTTGTTCTTCTATCTCGTAATGTTTGCATTGTGCCCTGAAAGGTTCTTGAGTATTTATATGAATTAGTTGATACTAATGGTTTGAGAAATCGTTAGTTAAACCTAGAACTTTGGGGGTAGGCTGATGGCCATTTTTCAAGTTGAACTGAATTTTCGATGAGCTTTTCATGGGAAAGTTTATTCACTTTTAGCAGGCGATTCACTTATTTTCACGGTCATCGAACATGGAGGTATTTCAAACTCACAGCTAATTTTGGTTGGATTGTATTCTTCTTTGGCATCACTGAAGTTGTAGACAGAAGAAGACAGATCTTCATGATGTAGACCATCGCCATCTACCGTGTTTAAGATGAACTTCCTCATGTCAAAAATAACTTATGGTTTTGTTCTATTGCTCTTTAACCGTATTTCATATTTAAAATAGACAGGGTTGCATTCTTATTCAATATACGAATCAGCTAGCAGAAGTCATGTTGAAGTGTACATGTCAGTTCCTAATACTCTGGTCTGCTCTTTTGATATCATAACTAACTCACAGGGCATTTAAAACATTTTTTTTTCATTTTACGACATATTTACGACAAATTTACGACAGTTATTAAAACGGTTCTTTTTTTTTTTTTTTTTGGTTTATTTTAACCTATTTGAAGTGGTCGTGGTGCAAACTTGACTAAAAAGTTGGCATTACCAGGGGATATTTAAAAAAAAAAAATTAAGAACGAACATTTTTTTTTGTTTCACGACAAATTTACTACATATTATTATTTCATCTTTAAAATGTTTAAGTGGTAATTCTAACTTGATGGACATCCCAGTATAATGTGTGTCGCAAGTAAAAACCAAGTTTTTGGTCAGATTTTACTTAAAAAAATATTAATGGCGTATTTTCTAAATAAACTTCAACCTGTAAGAAGTAAAAAAGTGTTCTTTGTTGGAAATTCGAGTAAATTTCATTTTGAAAATTTTGTATTTGAAAACTTTATTCAGCGAATTAAAAATGTCCTTATGGCAGAGTTATCACCAGGGTGCGGACTTAGGTTTTAAATTTTCGAAGTAAATACGGAAAAAAACTGAAGTAGATCCAAAATTTTGGAAGTAGTTCTAGGAAATTAAATTATATAAACATAACACATATACGTAAATTCTGATTTTAGACTTGTTACAAAATTGTAATTAAATATAACTATTTTGAAGTAAATTTTCTATTAACGAACTTTTATTTTTGTATGAATATGATCAATTCAAATGTTGTTGTTGTAAGTGATCTCGAAAACATTAAATTTTCAACGGTGCTTACGTTTAAACGATTCCTAAACTGGTTTTTTATTTAATGCAGAGTGATCAGAAGGTAACTTTTAAAAAGAAGAAACAGAAAACTCTACCTATATGAGTTCTCTCCAAGTATTCATAAGTTTGTATATTTCTCTGAGTTAAATTAAAAACTATAAGTGTATCTTCGGGTGGTCCATAATTTTCTTATAGTTTTTTTTCTTTTGTAATTTCTCATTTCTGCTGGAGTTAAGTTCCCCTTTAGCCAGACATGCTGCAAAGTAATGTCCGTCAAGTTAGCACTACCCCTTTAAAATTTTAAAGTTGTAATAATTGGATTAATTGTCTTGAATTTGTCGTAAGTTTGTCGTGAAACAAAAAACATGTTGCGCATCTTTTTTTTAAAAACTAACCCCTGGTAATACTAACTTGACAGTCAAGTTAGCAATACCACCCCTCAAAATAGGTTAAAATGAACTCGAGAAACAGAAAGGACAGCGTAAATAATTGTAGTAAATATATCCTAAAAAAAAATGTCGCATAATTTTTTTTTTTTTTTCAAAAAATGCCATAAAAATGCAAAAGTCCTTAAAATAGCATTTTTTATAAGCCCTAGCACTTTCATACCAAAAATATCGCTGATAACTAATTTTTTACTGTGCAATTTGTTCAAAAAATTGTCGTAGGACGTTCTTGAATAAGTTCCGTCATAAAATAATTTGTCGAAACTTTCTTGTCCAAAAAAAATGCCTTAATTATGACAAGACTTTTGCATTTTTTTACAACATATTTACGACAAATTCACGACAATTATTAACACTGTCCTTTTTCTTCTTCGCGTTCGTTTTACCCTCTTTTGAGGGGTAGTAGTGCAAGTGGGCCTCGCAGTGCTGTCTGTCTGTTCGACTACATTCGAAACGACTTCGCGATTTTCGTTAAACTTAGTAGATATCATTTTGAAATATTTCCCCCCACACGAATTTTTTTAAGACCAAAAATCAGCAATATGATTTGTTTTCAAAATATTTCCACAGATTAAAAAAAAAAAAAGTTCAAAACATTTCATTTTTAAGATGATTTATTGACCAATTTGGAATTTATAAGTTGAGTGGAATCGATTTGAAATCTTTCCTTTGGCTTTTTTGGTCACTGTAATATTGGCAATGAAACAACTATGTTACATTGACTTTCCCGACGTTTCGGCAGGGTTTGCTGCCTTCTTCAGGGGAACTTTATTAACACAAAAATACAGAGAAAAACATCAGTTAACTCAAGAGTATAATAACAATTAAAACAATAAAATAAACTCACTTGCTTATAAGTTATTTGTTTTTTCACATAAAATATAAATGATTGTTAAAAAAAAACAAAGAATAAAAGAAAAGAACACTTCAAATGAAGCTTAGTCTATGAAACTTATTTTTAAAATGTCATAAATTAGGAGACAAGAGAACAATAGACGGCAGAAATGTTTTGTGTGTCCTGTTTTCTGTTCATGTTGTTTTTGTTACTCATTATGTGTAATGTTTCTAAGGTATAGCGTTTTGATGTTCTCTTGTCTCCTAATTTATGACATTTTAAAAATAAGTTTCATAGACTAAGCTTCATTTGAAGTGTTCTTTTCTTTTATTCTTTGTTTTTTTTTAACAATCATTTATATTTTATGTGAAAAAACAAATAACTTATAAGCAAGTGAGTTTATTTTATTGTTTTAATTGTTATTATACTCTTGAGTTAACTGATGTTTTTCTCTGTATTTTTGTGTTAATAAAGTTCCCCTGAAGAAGGCAGCAAACCCTGCCGAAACGTCGGGAAAGTCAATGTAACATAGTTGTTTCATTGCCAATATTACAGTGACCAAAAAAGCCAAAGGAAAGATTTCAAATCGATTCCACTCAACTTATAACATTTCATTTTGTTAAAGCTAGGTAATGGTTGAAAAAATATTTCCGAAATATGGTAAATAATTTTTTTTTTTGATTTTGTCAAAAACGGTACAAGCGATTTTGATCATTTTTCTATGCTAAAGGTCACCAAAAGCTTAAATATTATTGGGTATTCAAATTTCCCAATTTTTTTTTTCAAAACTCAATATTTCTATTTTTTTTAAACTTGACAAATAAAAGATTAAGATGGTATTAATCTACACAATTTGAGAAGAAAATTTGATTGTACTTGAAAATAACGGTACCCAACACACAAATATTAAAAAATGGTTTTCAAAAATTGTTCTTTTCTCGAAAACGGTGCCTAGAATTTAAGTAAATTTTTTTTCGTTCAATTAATTTTTACGATCTATAATTTAACAAAAAAAAAAATAAAATAAAAATAAAATTTAAATTAAGATATTACTGACTGTGCCTACCATAAAATTTCTCATTATGGGCATAACGGATTTTAATCAAATTGCTTATAAAAAGCTTCTAAAACATTGCACTTCAAAACTTAAAAAAAATATTTTTTGGATTAAAAAAAAAAAAACTTTTTTTTAGAAAATCCGATATATCAAGAACGGCTCAATTCTTTTTTTGGAAATTTGATATTTATCCGTACAATAATAAAAACTTAAAGTTGTTGTACCAACATTTTTTCTTTAAAATGTTTTAAAAATATTGTATATAAAAGCTTAATTTTTTAAGAAAACACTAAAACAACTTATAATATTTGTTCTTGCGTAAACTCATATCATATAAATCACGACATTGATGAACTGTCGGAAATGAAGATGACTTGATCTCTTTTTGCAACGCAAGAAAATAGCTCTAAGATGAATAAGATTCGACTTTTGGCTATTTCAAAAGCTTCTATCTGATGCTTCTAAAAAGCTTAAGAAACATTGCAATTTAAATCTTAAAAAAAAAAAATATTTTTCCAATTAAAAAAAATCCAAATTTTTTTTTTTAATTTGATATTTCATAAACGGGTCATTTATTATCTTTTTAAATTAAATTTTTATTTGCACAATAAAATGAATTTAAAATTGACGTTATAACTTTTTCAATGGTTTAAAATTGTTATTCTTGCAGAAATTCTGTTTTTAGCTTCAACATTTTGAAAACCAATTTTTTGGTTGTAAACATTTTTACCAAACATAAGAACGATAGTTGTTTGCAATTTCGGATTTTTGTTTTTCCTCCTCCAAGAGTTTCTCTTGTTATGACTCGGCAGATAATTGTAGGTCCCCCACATTCCTGGTAACAAGCACGCAGAAATGGTTGAGAGCTGTAAAGCACTAGTTCCTGACTCTCTACGAGCTGTTGCACCATTAAATATATTTTTATTTTGAAAACAGGTACTTAAATTAAATATGCAACGCAACCAAAATCAACTCTCCATATATTAAGGTTAAAAAACTAAAAATTCGACATTGATGTAGTTTTACCCCTATTTACCCTATTATAAATAAAATAATGGACAAATCTTTTTTAATTGAGCGTCTAAATAAATGTACCTCTTGTGTTAAATTTCGTAATTGTTTCTGCTTATTACGATATGAGAAGAAACACCCTACCCGAAGTCTGCCAATCTGTCGTAACGCAAAAAATCTGCTTACCCCCTAGCTGCATATTACCATAAAGACCCTCTTTCCAAAAACTGATTTTTGGCATACATTTTATCATCACGAGCTATGGACAAGATTTTAAGTACCAATTTGTATTTCGAAGAGAATCTAAAAAAAAAAAGAAATACGATTTCGGGTCACCCTAATTTACCCACCTTTTACAACATTACATAATTTCCATTGGTTCAAATTCAAAAGATGAATGAATTATTTAATACAAGTTTGCTGGGGATACTTGAGAATTTTTCTAAGAAATGAGAAATGCATTTCTTAAGCTTGATAGCGCCATAATAAATGTAGACAAGGAACTTACGTATAAGGTTAAGATAACCACTTCATCAGCCCGTTTATTATAAATACCCCAAGTATACACCAGGCATTAACATTATAGTTAACGCAGCAGCTTCATTATGTGTACCTAAATATATGTGTTTTCCTTGAAATCTTTTTTAATTGCAATTACGAGATGTGATGTATACAAGTAGGTACATTGCTACCCCGAGTTCAGAGTTGGGTGCTCGTTTAAATAGCAAGGACTTAACGAACGCTGCGCGTAACTTAATTGCAGTTAGCTTGCACTATAGGATATCTACATACAACCAATAGGTGTAGGATTAAATGAATCAATCTTCTGTTCTCGTTGGCTTATATAAAAGGGTGCAAACCAGAGTGAATTTCCTATAAAGCACTCCTGTATACTCGTAAAGGATGTTTAACAAAAAAAAAAAAAATAAAAGTAACCTGAAGGATTATTCGAATGAAATCCTTTTACCATGAGTTAATTAAAAGCAGCATAGATATTATTTTACACAGCACAAGTTTGCCTCCCTCCCTCCCTCCCTCTTCCATTCAAACTGTCCATCACGCACACCCAAATGGCTCCTTTAGAATATCCTTTCAATTATAAATTCAACCATCGTATTATCCTTCTACCTAACATTTTATAAAACAAAAAAATAAAAACATAAAATAGAAACATACAAGACTGCCCTATGGTATAGCTTACCATGAATCAGAATCTCAAGTTGCGATAGGGATTGTGGACTCGAAAAGCTGAATGAGTTCATTCAAAGGACTGCATTATGTTCAATAGCAACAAAAATATTATCTACAAATAAATACAAGTATCCTTTTCAGTATGGAGTGGAAAGTAACCATACCACAATGGAGTAGAAAGTCAAGTGCCGTTGCTAGTGCCGGGGCCGATGCCGATGCCGGTGTGTTTAGAGGTCCTTTTCACATCATTATCGCACGCTTCCGAGCGGGGACTAAAAGAGTGTAAAATCAACGCGACAACGATGACTAAGATGGCGACAAGGGCGCTCTAGAGGCGCATTTCTTACGCGATCGTAATTATTGTGTATACGTTGTTTGTGAGGGATTTATTAACAAGGATTCGTGTTAATATTTTCCACTCAAGATTAACACGAAATAAGTATAAGAGGGGTGAATCCTTGATACCTCCCCCCCCCACACACACACACTCACACACTCACACATCCTGTTGAGATATTTAAATAATTAAAAGCATGTACAGTAAAGAACTGCGATATTTTTGAGCTCCTTGTATGTAGACTGGTGGTAGCTCGAAGGAGCTATGAGTTATAAAATCATGTTCGCAGTTTTAAGTTTGCAGGACCAACAAATCAAAGAAAAACATTTTACTTTTAATGATTTCATTATGAGATATACACAAAGTAATTAATATTTTGTTTTCTGTTTTTCTTCTTTCCATTTTCGTATGAATTACCCGAGAAAAGGGATAAGTTGTGGAAGGAAGAAAAATAAGATGTTGGTAGGTATCGTAAAAGAGTGATTTTCTTCATGCGATTACTGAAACGGTTCTAGCACTCTCTTGAAGCTTTATCCATGCAATAGATTTTACCTAAGGATTGTTTTATACACATTTTTGATACTCGTAGCACGGATGTGCTCGTAATTAAAAAGGAGAAGCTTCGTGTTGGATTTAAATAATTATTTATTTTATATATGAACGATTTCTTAAAAAATGCATTGAATTATGAAAGGATTAATTGTTGAGTTTATATCTTGAAACCATACCCTCGGCAATAAGGTTTGGTTCATGAATGTCGGGGTTTAAATCAAAACTAACATAGCACGATAGAGAACTCAAAAAAAAATATTCGTTTTCTTTGTTTCAAATTTGGTACTAAGCATTTTTATGCCAGGTGTATTTCTCCTCTCGATCAGATCATAATACCCGTTTCAATCTCGAGCCTAATTTTGGACGCACCGTCACATGTAGAGATTCCTTTTTTAGTCGCATTACACGTGTATAAACCCAGCACGGTTTTCCCTTTACAAACCATTAAGGCCAATGTTCATCGACACCTCCTTCCTCAAGCACAAAAAAAAATTGATTATCATATGTATGTAGACATGTACAACTCTCCGTTGATGATTTTGCCATCGATATTTCCGAAAAAGTAAGGACCGATGATGTCCCATTCTTTTGGATTCATTCCGAGTTCGTGTACATTGTTTGGAATGGCATCGCCCCGTCAACCTTTTTGACGAAGCCGTTTATCAAAAGACCAAGGAATTTTTTTCGAAATTTCAGAAAATATTTTTTTCTCTCAAAAACTACCTATTCCACATATTAAAAAAAAAAAGAAAATCAAAAATTGAATTTAAGCTAATGATTGCAAACAAAAATTTCAAAATATTAATGATACCTCACATAGAATAATTTTTTTTTTTAATTTTGATTTTCTCTAAAAAAAAACGGTACAACTCATTCTGTAAAATTTTTCTCATGTCGAAGCTTCTAAAAAGTTTCGATTTAAGTTTTCAAAAATTTTTCTTTTAGATTTAAAAAAAAAAACTTTTCAAAAATGTTGTTTCAGAACGCAATAAATATTTCGAAAACCACATATAAGATTTTTACTTGTGAATTATAGGTACTATAAGGCAAGTTATGCATTCGAAAAAAAAACTCGACATTTCGATCAAAGTTGACATTACGATGATAGCGAAGACTAAAAAAGTGGGTCTCGCAATTCTGTCTGTCTGTCTGTTCGACTACAGCCTAAACGGCTCGGCCGATTTTCTTTAAGCTTGGTTGATATCACTTTTGATTTTTTCCCCCCACACGTTTTTTTCTTTTTTTTAAGACCAAAAATAACGGTACCTGTCAAAAGAATTTTTTTTCGAAATTTTATAAATATTTTTTTTTTTCAAAAACTGTTCTGCAGATTCAAAAAATAAAAATACAAAAAAAAATTAATTTAGTTAGGGCTAGGTTGTGGTTAAATTTTTTTTTTTCGAAAAATGGTTATTGAGGGTACCCCCCATGGAACCATTTTTTTGTTTTTGATTTTCTCAAAAACGGTACAACCGATATCTCAGAAACGGCTCAATATTTTTTTTGTAAATTTAATTTTTATTGGAACAATAATAAAAACTTTAAATTGGCGTAACAAAATTTTTTCTTAAAAAGCTTTTAAAAAGTTTGTATAAAACAGCTTTTTTTAAGAAACTACTACAACGACTTATAATTTTTATTCTTACATAAATTCATATTTGCATAGCATTCTGTTTTTATCCCTTTACTACTAAATGAATTTAAAAAATTAATTTTATCCTTATGCACAGTTTTCTCTAATAACATTCGTTTTTAAAATTCCTAGTCTATTATATAGAGCAAGTTCGTGCGACCCAGTCGTGCATTTTATTTTTTTTTTTGCAGTCGATTTTCTCTTTTCGAAAATGTCTTATAAAATATCTTATTTTCAAAATTTTTCTTATTGAATTACGGATCGTAAGAATTAATCGACAGAAAAAGAATTTTATCAAAATTCTCGAAGCCGTTTTCGAGAAAAATACGATTTTCGAAACCCATTTTTAACCTTTGTATGTTAGGTACCGTTATTTAAAAATAAAAAATAATTTTTTTTTCTCACATTATTATAGATTATAATATTGAAAAAAAGTTTGAAAGAATTGAGGTTTTCGAAATATTGAGTTTTGAAAAATAAATTCTACTTTTTTTTTAAATCAAAGAATTATTTTTTGGAAAATTTGAATACACAATACTGTTCATACTTTTTGGAGCTCTAGAATAAAAAATAAAATGCAAGACTGGATCGCACGATCTTGCTCTTATGTAAAAGTATTTTTGAAATTTAAAATATATTTTATAAATATAAAATAATATGGCTTAAATGAGATAAAAATATTCAAAGGCATAAAATTTCCGTCTGATTTCCAGAAAAGTATGAATTTATGCAAACAAAGTTAAAAAAGCGTTTTATTATTAAAATAATTTTTTATATAAGATATCTCTTTAAAATTTTTCAAGAAAAATATTTGTGATGCCAATTTTGAGTATTTAGTAGTATAGAGTTTAGGAAATAATTTCAACAAATAATTGTCCGCACGTTTTGAAGATATTGATTTTTCAAAAAAAAAAAAAAACTGTAATTTTATTTTCCAAAAAAACCCAAAAAAATATTTTTTCGAATATTTTTATTTGCAACATTATTTTAAATTTAATGGAAATTCTGTTGAGAAATGAGAAAGTCGAAAATAAAAAAAAACCGTTCTATGACAGGTACCGTTAATAACATTTTTTCCTAAAATTTTTCTTAGAGCAAAATGTACATAATAGTACACTTAATTTTTTATCTATCAGACATAGAGACAAACAGATAGACGGAATTGCCGGACCGACTTTATTCGTCTTCGCTATCATCGTAAGGTCAACTTTGATAAAAATCCCGAGTTGGATTTTTTTTTCCAAATGCAGAACTTGCTCTATAGTAGCTATGTACATACATATGTAGTATATCGCAAGTAAAAATGATTAAAATCGGTTGTAACGTTTGCCAGAAAATTAAAAACACAAAAATGGTTCTGAAGGCGTACTATTAATATCTAACCATTTTCGGAAATTTTTTTCAAGCTAAATGACATATATGTACATATTTGAATCTTGATTTTTTTTTTAATGTGGAATCTACCATAGAACAAGTTTTTTGATTTTCTCACTAACAGCATAACAGATTTAAATGAAATTTCTTATAGAGAAGCTTCTAAAATGTTTAAAAATAATTTTTAATTGCTTTTGGATTTCTGCAAAAAATTTCAATATTTTTTTTGCTTTAATTTGTTAAGTCAAAAACGGGTCAACTAGCAAAATCCTTAATCTGGCGTACCTATCAAAATTTATTCTTAAAAGAGTTTTAAAAATTTTGGTTGCAAGGCTCTTCTAAAATTGCTAGTCGTGGCTCCTAAGGGTATTTAATACCTGGAGATGATTTTTGTATTTCCTTATCAATTATTATATCATTATCAATATTCTTATACTATTAACTCATTATCTTCAATGTAAAATAAGCCCTCTTCAGTAAGAAACTTTTACTTACAATATTGGTAATATAAATTATAAATAATATACCCAAAATTGAACCTTGTGGCACTCCCAAATCTGAATCGATTGCATCCGATTTACTCCTTTAAACTTTACAATATGTCCTTTTCCCATCAGATACGACTTGTACCAATTGAACTCAGTTGTTCGTATTCCATACTTATTTTTATTTAAATCCATATATCTAAAGTTTCAAATGCACTTTTTTAGGGCGATAAATACGTACATGTGCAATTTTCTTCATTCAATCTCCTTCCAATCCTTTATGACATAGTTTGATTCACAAGAACCATTTCGTCTGAATCCAGATTGCTTCTCAATTATATTATTTAGCTGTAGATATTCTTCAAGTTGGGTTTGAACAACCTTTTCAAATATTTTTTCGTACAAATTACGATATTTTTTCCACTGGGGTTAAAACTGACGTTTACCAGGAGCTTGGAAATTTACCACTTTCTAGTAGTGTATTATGTATTATCTTTTATTGTTTTTTACTTGCGACATAAAGGAACTACATATATGGCAAGTTATGCATTCGGAAAAAAAAATCAAACTCGAGATTTTGATCAGACTTGACATACTCGTACCGATAATAGGAAAGTCGAACAAAGTGGTTCTCGCAATTGTGTCTGACTGTTAGAATACAGCCTAAATTTGCTTTGAATTTGGTAGATATAATTTTTAAATTGTCCCGTCCACAGGTTTTTCTTGTTTTTTTTTTAAGACCGAAAATATCGAATTTATTTCACAAGGAAAACAAATCTTCTATACAAAATTATTTCAAAATCAAATAAACTCCTGTAAAAAAATTTTGATCGAAATCGATAGAGTCGAAAATAAGAAAGTTGAAATAAAAAAAAAGTTCTACCGATAATAATATTTTTTTGACCAAAATGTAGAGTATTTATCTGCACATTAATAATTTTTCTTAGAGCCATTTTCGAAATAAATAAGATATTTCATAATGTCTGTATAAAAGGAGCGGATTAAAACACTTTAATCTCTCTTCTAGGCTGCAGGTTGAGTTACAGACCTACAGACAGACTGAATCACCACTATTTCGATTTGTAATGTCAAACTGACGAAAATCTCGAGTTCATTTTTTTTCTAAATGCAAATAAAAAGTCCCTTTGAAATCTACTTCGCTTTTTTTTCTCAATTTATTCCACTTTTTTCTTTAAATCTACTTCGACTGGTTTTTCTGGAAGTGGTAACACTGCTACCAACTGTTGATTAAGATTTCATAGTCAAAAACATGCCAACCGAAATAAATTGAATCTATTTTTTTCCAAACCACCACCGCCGTATGATAATAGAAGTCGTTTTTGTCAGGATGTTGTCAATAGGGGTAATCTCTGTTGCGTTAAAAATATATCAACGAAAAACATTGATTAAAATAAATAAAAAAAAATCTTAACCAATCCGACCGTTACGCAGACTCACTGCTACTTCCTACTTGTATATTAGTGAAAACATCCATTTTCCATATCTTTGCCTCAATCACCAGCACAACATGTTGAACACGCCGATACCAATTTTCATACTTACTTAACCGAACAACTTCATCAAAAAATTGTCCAAATATTAATTATTCCCGAAAGAAAATTTCAACTAGCGAAAAACTGGAAACAGAAAAACACCAAGTGGCAACATTTTTGTTTAATTCTTTCTCAAAAGCTCTTAAAAAGCATTAATCCTGCAAGCTCTTTGGCAAAAACCAAAGAAAAACACTCAACGATTTGCAACAATGATCAATTGGTAACTCTGCTTCATTATTGTTTGTTTTTTAATGCACACAATAGGAGTTGATGGAAAATTTGGGATCAGTCTGCACTCAGATAAAATGGGAAACAGGAAATTTGATGTAAAGATTTTTCTAATAGGGATTTCGGAAATTGGACAGGTATTAAGCCTTATTTGCCAAATTACTACAGAGAGTAATAGCGTTCAACAGGATGTACAGATGATTAAATTGGCTTCTCGCTTCGCCCATTTTACTGTCTCCATAATCCTCCTTCCAAAAGTGAGTATTCGCAACGTGGTGTATAAATTCGACTCGACTGATTCAAAGTGAACAATCCGCCTTCCGAAAATATCGCTACTCTCCGTGAGAGTGAGCATGAGAATCCGAGGTAATCAATTACGTGGCTTTTCGCAAACAACAACTTGGCGAATTTTGCGTCATGACTTGGGCCTACACCCGTGCTAACTTCAACTGACCCAGGAGCTCAGAGTAAACTGCCATAGATAACGACGGGTGTTCGCTTACTGGACTAGCGAGCAGTTGGAAGTTGAACCCAGTTTTGATCGAAAAATCATATTCAGCGACGAGGGTGAATGGGTTCGTCAATAAGTAAAATCGTTAAATTTGGAACGATTCCTACTCACGGAGGATTTCGGGCTGGTGGCACACGGTCCATACTTCTTTGAGAACGACGACGTCGGCCAGGCCATCACCGTCAACGGGGATCGCTTTTAGTCGATGATTACCAATTTCTTCTAGCCCGAATTGGTTGATTTGGGTACCGACGAGATTTGGCTTCAACAGGACCGCGGCGCTATGTGCCATACAGCCCATGTCACAGTGGATATTTTCCACGAGCGATTTCTGAACTTGGTTATCTCACGAGTAGGAGATGTGAATTGGCCACCGAGTTCACAACCCATAAGACTTTTTCTTGTGGGAGTTTCTTATGTCACATGTCTATGCCACTAAAACACAAACCACAACTGCCTTGAAAGCCAGTCACTATAACTGGAGGAGGAGAAAAATTCACCGTTTTTTGGGGACAATTAGTCGAGCTAATGCTATTTTTCATTCACTCGAAAAGAGACCAGTAGAGTAAGACAGATGGAAGAACTTACGCAATGGTTTTGCCAGCCTTCTACAACTCTTTACAACTAAAAAAATAACAATCTGGACCTGAGGACTTTTGCATTTTTTTATATTTGACGACTATTGAGACAAGTTCGAAAAAATGTTTGCCCTCTAGAACCATTAACGCGTTCCAGTATAGTAGGAGACATAGCCTAATTTGCAAAAAGCACGTTTGCTTTATTTTGGGAGCTGACGATAGGAGTTCGGATGGATGGATTGTTTGAACTACCGATGTAGTAGTTTATGAGGTCCTAATAGAGCTATTTCTTTCCAGACTGAATATCTAAGACTTTGCATGTAAATTTTAGAAGAACACTTTCGCAATTTCTAGAGTTGACAACATCCTAAAAGACCACAGGCAGATTCACTTTACATCTCAATCCATCACGTCTCAGCTTAATCTCTCGTTCATCACAGAAAAAAACAAACGAAGCAACCCTTTTGATTTGCATTCTCACCTAATAGCTTATGGCCAAACAATCACGGTCTAAAAGGAGAAAAATCAAACCAACCACAACTATCCCCCATAAAATGTTGTGTTTTGTTATTGTTAGACAACACACATTATGCAAGAAGATCAAACACAATAACGAACGAGTCATTGTCCCGGGGGGGTGGCGATGCGATGATTTCCCAGGACGTCAGCATCATAATATCAATATACTTATATTTTGTGTAGAGAAACCCAAGGGAGAGAGGGAGTGTTTTGTTTTAAAGCCATGCAAAGCTGCCTTAAGGTTGTACTTTATAATGTACGTACATGTTCAATGTACACAACCTCTTTTCCAAGCACTTTACCCTCAAGCAGTTGAGCATGGACATCCGCTGCCACCACCACCGTCCCTGCACACACTTCTCGCAGACCCTTTACAATATAGGAGCTCTTTATCTTTAAGACAAGCCAATCCAATATATTAGCAAGGTACCAACTAAACGTATTGAATTGCTTGCGCGTGCATTTCAGTAAACGGAGGGGGGAACTACAGAATTTATCCCCCATGGAGGACCCGGCAATTTCTCAAGAACCAAACGAATAATTTTCTTTGTAAACCAACAACGGACACAAAATAGGGGTTGAATTTCTAAAGGGTGTTGGCTCAATATCCGTGTTCGGAGTAGGGAACCCTGCCTTGACGTGTTCTATTACCATCACCATGATGGCTCGTATATACTACATTTAGATACTTTTTTGTACCGCACCAAATGTACATACATTGCGTGGGCATAAAATGGAAATTTTATTGTTCGCCTCGAATTCCGGTTATACACACTGCTAGAGGCGGAGGAGCGAGCTAAGGCAGGCAGGCAGACCTAGTGGTGTGTGTGTGTGTTTTTGTTGATGGCATGGCCAGGATCTAGTATCCTATTGTGCCGCACCATGCGCCCGTCCTGCACCCCAAATCCACCAATCTATTGTGAAAAAGCATATCTAAATTATATTATGGTTCAGTGTACTACATCAACCTTGTGCCATAGTGTTGTTTAAATTATTATAATAGAAGGAGGATATGAATTTACTATTATACCATCCCTGCTGAATGGCAAGGAGCTCGTCCTTTTTTTGTTTTTTTTTTTCGTTCATTTGATATTATGTTAAGAGGTATGAAAAAAGTCTTGATTGTTGGTATTCACTTTTGAGAATTCTGTTCCTGTTGAGTGTCCAAAGAAAAAAATACGGATGGAAATTTTTGTAGCCAAGGATACTCTACCCACATAAGCAAATATGATGAAATTTGATGGTTTATCTGTCGCCCATGGAAGTCACAATCATAATCCAAAATTCAGGGGCGGATACCGTTCTATAAAGGGGGGTATTCAAACTCGCCCCATAAAATAAGTAGGGCCTTAAAAAATATTTTAGACCACTTTAGTAAAGTGGATTTCGTTCCCATTAAGTGAGAACTGAGTGCCTCAGTGGACTTAGTACATGTGGACTTATTTCCCACCTCTAGTCAGAACTTAGTCCCTCAGTGGACTTAGTTCCTGGGGACTTATTTCCCTGCACCGTCTTTTCCATTCGAACTTGACTTTCCAAAACTTATAAGCTTCAATATAAAGCATATGATAAAAATAGGAACACTTTAATACTGTTTCGGAACTGAATAGCCGAATAAGGTGGCTAAGGTCTTGGACGATCCCAACAGAACGGCGGATAAGTTCAATAAAGTGAAGCAACGGTGTCATAAAAAGCCTGGAAAAATGAGATCAAGCGTGAGCTCTTCTGATATGAGGACAGATATTTATACACAACCTTAACGTAAACGTATTCCAGTAGTTGCTATTTTCACGGTTTGTCTACCCACGGTACCCAGATCAGAGAGCGCTGTTCAACACCTTAAGGCCGTACAAGTAAATACTTAGTCCAATTTTATAGCCATGCATATTGCATAGGGAGTGAACAACACCTCTCGCTTATGAGTGCGGCTTCTCTAACACATCCTGCATTCTAAGGTCTTCGATAGAAATAACAGGCTAGAACAAATTTTTCACTATTTTGGGCCATCTTAGCCACCATGCTGATCCCACTGGGGGACTTACCTCACAGACAAACTTAACCAATTAAAATAAAATAAAAAAACTTTTAAGCTTCCTGTGGAACTTCGCAACTATGAAAGTCGATTCCAGATGACTTCTTACAGACCGGGGTCTGACAATTATTTGATGTGTCTCTAAGACTGCCAGTTGGTAATCGGTATTCATGGAGACCAACATCAACCGCTAAAGGACAGAAAAGTAACCATCAAGGGATATTTTAACTTAAGGACCAAGAGTTCAAGTTAAAAACCGGAACTCATCTGACTAACAGCGACGAACACAATATTCTACCTAGAGTCAAAAAAACACTTAACTCTGGCCCAACGTCTTTTGAAAGTCTCATTGGTGAGCACTGCTAGATTGTGGGCAGTGTTCCTATTAAAAAGGATAGTTGCTGTCATCTTTTATCTTTACCACACTCATAGGAAGAATCACGTCCTTCTCGTTCTTATGTACGTGGAAAGGACAGTAAGACTTTTCAGAACTCCCAAGGTTCCGCAAAAGAGATTATCGCTGAGAATCCTTTTATGGATCACTGTAGTCGGTCATCGGATTATCTAATCTACCTTGGTAAGGTAGATCCAGGTTTGAGGGTTAAGTTCCTAAACATGCATTAGCATAACTCAGCCTTGAGAAAGACACGAGGAACCTCGGATTATGATTACCCTTGATTACGACTTGAGAGCTTGTTCCTGAGAACCACATACTTTTAAGAAGCTAGGGTATGTTTCAAATCGGTAGAGGCAGATGTTTAGGCAACACAGAAGACACGATGGATTAAAGCCACTTTCTTAAACATAGGTTGAAAATCAATGACCTATCAAGGAGGTGTTTTATAAATCGTGTACGGATTTTGCGGACCTTGTCCGAAGTATGATGTGATAGTTGTAAACAAGTAATTTAATGCTTAGGTCAGTAAGAAAGACATCTTCGGTGCAATAGCTGGTAAGAATAAAGTCTCCATGAAACAAAACTGAGAACGGATTTCGAATAATCGTAATACGGTAATATCTATTACTGGGTTTTCAAGGCCTGGATCAGTACCACAAAGATCTTCAGACAGTCGAACCTCCAATTAAATCGATCATGTTCTGATCGTCGCAAGGCACATATCCGACATCTTAGACTTGTGTACATTTCGAAGGGCAAACGTCGAATCTGAACACATCCAAACCGTAGTTCTTTTTCAAATTGTTTCGGTCTCGGCCAGGACGAAACGATTAGATAAATGAACGATTGAAAAGATTTCGTATCGGTCTTAGTCTCATTCGGAACTAAACGGCTGGATAAAATTGATTTTGATTGAATGAACGATTGATTGAAAAGATAGAATGTTCGAGCCAATCAAGCCTTAATTGATTCGATCTTTAAAAATGAACAATTGGCACAGCTCTATTACAGAAAGCAGTGCAGGAAAAAATCTCTTCGGCTTCATCACCTAGTCTAGACGATTTGGTATAAACTATAAAAAAAGATTAAGTACGAGTATAAGGCCGCACAATCTGATGGCTTTCCAGCAGAGTTCTTCAAATGTCAAGGTGATGCTTTGATCAACTGATCAACCAAGCATGGGTGGAAGGAAGCATACCCAATGACTGGACTATCAGCTCCATGTGTCTCATTCATAAAAAAGCTGACCTTATATCCAATAAGAACTAAAGGAGATATATCCCAGCTAAGTGTTGCTTGTTATAGAATCATATCCAATGTGATGTGTGAACGTCTTAAGCTGTTCTTCGACTCAAGTACCATTGTGGCTTACGGCCCGCCAGATTAACCATATTCTAGATCTTCACTCTGAGGCAAATATTGAAAAAGACAAACCAATTCCAAGTCAAGGCTTACCATCTTTTCATCGACTTCAAAGATGTGTATGTTATCCAAAAAGTCAAAACACGCGCCCAGGTTCTAGGCGACAAGAAAGACCAAACCTACACTTTAAAAAAAACACCGTCGAGTCGTCTCGGAAACAAGAGTGCTTGTTCTCGATGGCTGGAAGCTGTATGATAAGGTTTATGAAAGTCTACCGCAGATTGGTTTTTAAGTATTTGGGATGAAAAAAGGATTTATTCCCAAGGCAAGATAAGCTTGAATCCGAACTCCAAGGGTTCGAAGCGAGAAAAAATATCGAAATCTCGAATGTAACTACACTACTTGGTATCGCTAACTGGAAGAAGGGTGATAAGGTTCGTAGAGGATGAAATGCCTCCACCGTGTCTCAGGCACCGATACGTCATAAATCGAATTGGGTCTTAAGCCTTTGAGATCAAAAAGGATTTGTTCAAAGTAGGTGGGACACCTAACATAACTAAGAGCATGTCAGATCCAGTTCTAGGACAACATTTGGCAACATACTTACAGAGCCATTTTCTTTAATTAAAATACAGATTATAGGTAGTGTAAAGTGTAGTCCCGTTGCTAGTTTGAAATTACCATAAACGGTCGGCGCAGGGACATAGTAGTAACTCCCAGAGGCATAACCCCCAATTTTGATTTTTGGGCCTTATGCCTAACTTGAGAGGGACATAAAATCCAAATCGACTTTGGCACTCACAAGGACATAACTCCCAAATAATTTTCTTGGAGTAAGGACATAAAAACCAAAATGTTCTAGAAAAAGTAATTGTACATTTTGAGCATTTAAGCCCTTTTAAAAACTTATAAAGGCAATTAGCCCTTATGTCACCTTGAACGGTTTTTTCTGTCATTAATACCAACAGATTTCTATGGGTCAACTGTAGCTGTTTGGCTCGCTTCACAGGTTCTTAGGATATTAGCTCATTCTTTGGGTTCTCCGACCCACTCACGCTTCTCCTTTGCTGAGCTTGTGTTAATGTTCAGTCACCGGGCAAGCACAGGCGCCTCAACAGTTTTTTTTTATGAACAGTACCTTCCACACGAACAGTGACCGTCTACAAGAAAAGAAAGACATTGGCACTTGCCTTTTGAGCTCAAAGCCACCAATTTAAATTTTTGGGACTTATGTCCAAAATTCGATTTGACTTGTGTGTTCCACTTAATTGGGACCTAAGTCTTGAAAATAAAAACTGGTGATTACGTCCTGGGAAGTTATGCCAATGTCCTAAATTATTATGACGGAAAATCATTTGCGATTTCATTTCCCATCGACTTTAAGATAAAACACTTCTTCGTACTTGCAAGTTGTCAATCTAGAAGTTGGGTTTATTGCGTTTGTCATAAAGAACTAAATCCATCAAATACACCTTGTGTCTTAAGGAAAATTATAACCACCATCACGGAAAATGAAGACATAGATACGCCCCTGACAATACTCGCACATGATCTAAATAATACCTTAAAAGAGAGAAGGTAAAACAGAACAAAAAGAGGATACATTACTCAGCCCCATTCCCGTTCCCCTAGAGCACAGACAAATTTAATAAAACTATATGAAGGGGCGGAAGATATGATTTACAAGTTGTTGCTTTGCATATAAATTGACAAAAAGTAGCCAGGAATCATTGTTATTTGTATATCTCTTTCCAGGATTGTTTATGCCCGAGGCAATGTCCGTCTAGTCAATTTCCATGCATATAGGGTGTTTTAGAGAGGTGATATTATGTTTTTTTTAAAAGTCATAGGACTCTCGTTTATTTACCGGAAAGTCCGGGAGGAAATAGGAAAATATTTCCCAGAGATTTCAATTTTTTCTTTGTTGGTCTTATTTTTTTTTTTTTGTACATTTCCTTGTCATGGGATTAGGGTTCTTAAATGTTAACAAATTGTTTAAAGTGTTATTTAGGAAATGTTAATGGATTCAAAAGGTTGAGGGATGAGCATTAAGGTATCTACTATATCGTTTGTTTTGGGGAGAATTTCCATTTGGAAATTGCAATCTTGAATGTTGAAGAAGGAGCTGGTTTTAGATTGATATAGTTATTTTTATTTCATTTCGGTGTACCTGGTTACCAAACAAGTATTAGCTTTGGGGGGGTGGGGTGAGTATTCTCATTTGGTATGTTTTGGTCTTTTGAAAATTGCGAACGTGAATGATGCTCGAAAATTTTCCACAGAATTTGCTGGTATCTACCATCTGACTGTCATTTCGATGAGATTTTCTTAGGGGGAGAAAAATATTTTCAGGACCTCCAAATTCTCCTCGAATTCCTGTTAAAGTTCAACATTGTTGAATGAAATCAATTTCCTTTTAAAGGTCTTAATGGATCTGACTCCTCAGACAAATTTATTAAAAAGCTATTTTAAGAAACTAATGCAAGGCTACCTAGCTTTGAAGCTTCGGATACGAAAAGCATTTAATACCTGCAAAACGAAATAAAAAAACAATTAAGAATTTTAGATCCCTTAATAAGCCACCTAATGCGGATAGTGTTTTGAATCGCGTCCTGATGTTATAAGATCAATTCCCAGCTCTGCAAGTCAGACATATATTTTTTCGGGGATCCTGTTTCTAGGGAAAAAGTGACAAATCTTCTGAGCGGATCTTCCAGCCTAAAGGTCTAGGATCGCTTCGAAGCTGCTGTCACATAACGAAAGCAGCTTGTTTTTGAAGATTACTGCATCTAAAGAAGAACTTACAAATCCTCTGAGAGGACTTGCACTCTGAACGTCCAAGCGGTTGCTAAAAAAAAAGTGTTTTAACGGGGTACTGCCTCTAGAGAATAGTTAACAAATCATATAAGAGATCATTTTGGAAATCTGGGATCGATTCTCATATCTCATTCACTGCGATATAAATAAAATGCACGACTGGGTCGCACGAACTTCCTCTTATGTAAACGACTAAAAATTTCAAAACTGAATGTTATTCCAGAAAAACTCTTCATAAGCATAAAATTCATTTTTGAAGGGGCTAAAAGTACTCCTTTTGTAGTTGGAGCTAAAAACAGGAACAAACATTTTAAGTCATTGTAGTGGTTTCTTAAAAAAATAAGCTTTTATATACAAAATTTTTAAAACGTTTACTAGTACAAATTTTGGTACGCAAATATAAAGTTTTTCGAGATATCGAATTTTCCAAAAAAAAAAATTGATTTCTTTTTCAAAAACTCGAAAATTAATATTTTTTTATGTTTTGAAATGCAATGTTTTTCAAACTTTTTAGAAGCTTATTTATAAAAAATATCATTATTTGTCCATTATGAGAAATTCTAAATTTGAAAAAATGGTTCTATGCTATGGTAGATACAGTCAGTAATATCTTGATTTTAAATTTTTTACTTGCGACTTATAGGTACATACTTATAAGGCATTCGGAAAAAAAATCGAACTCGAGATTTTGATCAAAGTTGACATTACGATGATAGCGAAGACCAAAAAAGTGGGTCTCGCAATTCTGTCTGTCTGTCTGTCGGTTCGACTATAGCCTAAACGGTTCGGCCGATTTTCTTCAAACTTGGTAGATATGGGTTTTAATTTTTTCCCCCCGGATGTTTTTTTCTGTTTTTTTTTAAGACCAAAAATAACGGTACCTGACATACGATTTTTTTTTCGAAATTTTCTAAATATTTTTTTTTTTTCAAAAACTGTCCCACAGAATTTAAAAAAAAAAATTAAAAAAATTTCATTTAGTTAAAACTAAGTAATGGTTGAAAAAAAATTTCCAAAAAATTGTTATTTTTGGTAGCCCCCCTGGGTCCATTTTTTTTGTTTTTAATTTTCTCGAAACCGGTACAGCCTATTAAATTCATTTTGCTTGTGCCAAAGCTCCTCCAAAGTTTGAATATTATAACATATTCAAATTTTCAATTTTTTATTTTTTGGATTTTAAAAAAAAATTTTAATTTTTTTTTGGAAACTCAATATTTCGAAAACACCATGCTCGATTTTTTTCAAACTTGACAAATAAAAGTTTCTTAACATAATCTACAAGATTTGAGAAAAAAAAATTTTGTTTTATCTAAAACTAACGGTATCTACTTTCCATGCAAATTTTAAAAAGTGGTTTTCGAAAATCGTATTTTACTCGAAAACGGTTCCGAGAATTTAGCTAAATTTTTTTTTCTTTTGATCAATTTTTACGATCTATAATTTAATAAAAAAAAATGAAATCTAGATATTACTGACTGTACCTACCATAGAACGATTTTTTCGAATTTTGAATTACTCATTATCGACATAACGGATTTTAACGCAATTTTTTTATAAAGAAGCTCCTAAAAAGTTTAAAAAACATTGCATTTAAAAACTTAAGAAAAAATATTTTTTCAATTCTTAGAAAAAAAAGTAATTTTTTTTTTTTAAAAATCGATATCTCAAGAACGGCTTAGTACTTTTTTTGGAAATTAGACTTTTATTCGTACAATAATAAAAACTTAAGGTTAGCGTACCAAAATTTTTTCTTAAAAATGTTTTAAAAATTTGTACATAAAAGCTTATTTTTTTAAGGAACCACTACAACGACTTATAATTTTTGTTCCTACATAAATTCATATTTGCATAGCATTCTGTTTTTATCTCTTACTACTAAAAGAATTTAAAAAATTCATTTTATCCTTATGAACAGTTTTCTTTAATAACATCCGTTTTTGAAATTCCTAGTCTATTACATAGGAGCAAGTTCGTGCGACTCAGTCGTGCATTTTATTTTATTTGATTATAGATCCTAAACATTTATCAAAAGAAAAAAAAAATTAAGCGAAATTCTCGGAACCGTTTTCGAGAAAAATACGATTTTCGAAAACCATTTTTTAACGTTTGTATGAAGGGTACCGTTATTTTTAGGAAAAATAAAGTTTTTTTTCTTATATCTTATAATTTTTATTAAAAAAACTTTTATTTATCAGGTTTTAAAAAAATCGCTCATGGGGTTTTCAAAATATTAAGTTTCCAAAAAAAAAAACATTTTGAAATTTTTTTTAAAAATCCAAACAATTTTCTTTTGGAAAATTTGAATACACAATAATATTGAAACTTAACATAAAAAAAATGATCAAAATCGGTGGAACCGTTTTTGAGAAAATCAAAAACAAAAAAATGGTTCCAAGAGGTGTAATTTGGAATTTTTTTTCAACCATTACTTAGCTTTAACTAAATGAAATTTTTTGAATTTTTTTTTTTAAACCTGTGGGACAGTTTTTGAGAAAAAAAATATTTATAAAATTTCGAAAAAAAAATCGTATGGCAGGTACCGTTATTTTTTTTTTTAAAAGAAGAAAAAAACGTGTGGGGGGGAAAAATCAAAACCCACACCTACCATGTTTGAAGAAAATCGGCCGAGCCGTTTATGCTGTAATCGAACCGACAGACAGACAGACAGAATTGCGAGACCCACTTTTTTGGTCTTCGCTATCATCGTAACTCAACTTTGATCAAAATCTCGATTTTTTTCCGAATGCATAACTTGCCTTATAGTACCTATAAGTCGCAAGTAAAAATTGAAGCACTGAAAGGATGAAGGTGTTTAGCGACATTTTTAAACATTTGAGTTACAAGAATTTAAAGTTTATTTACTATAACTTTTTTTTTACCAAAGTGGTTGCATATAACACGTTCATCTTTGGCTAAATATGAATCTATAGGCGATAGAAGAGTAAAGATGAGTCAGAAATTTAAGTTTCCATTTAATAAGACTTCCATCTGTAAGAAAATTATACCTAACACCTTCATCCTTTCAGCGACTCAATTGTTTGACTATTTGAATAATGAATACACAATACTATCTAACCTTTTGGGGAGCCTTAGCTTAAAAAAAGATCAAAATCGGTTTTACTGTTTTTAAGAAAATCAGACACAAAACAATGGTTCTAGAGGGGGGGGGGGGGGGGGGGGAGGGTCATGTTGGAGGCGAATGCAATTCGTGTTGATTCTGTGTCCTAAGAAATTTACTGGTGATTGGGCGAACACGTTTTTGTCCTTTGGCTCTACAGGAATTTGGTGGTATGCTCTTAGTATATCGAGTGTTGTGAAGATTTTGCACCTATGCAGACGGTTAGTACAGTCTTGAATATGGGAAATCGTGTACCTGTACATATCTGGTAATGTGCCTGCGTTTAGTGCACGACAATCACCACAGAGTCTCCATTGTCCATTTTTCTTTACTGCTTTGCTTTTTGATGGTCTGCATGCAACTTGCTCAAGGAGGTATCGAAATTCTTTTTAGCCGTCGTAGGTATGTTTATCAGACATAATTCCTAGCTAGAATTAAATGAAACTTTGTGAAAAAAAAATATTTTGTTAAATTTCAAAAAAAATCGTATGGTAAATACCGTTATTTTTGGTCGTAAAAAAAATAAAAAAAATGTGTGAGCTGGGAAATTTAAAAATGCTATCTACCAAGCTTAAAGAGAAAATCGGCTGAGACAGACAGAATTGCTAGACCCACTTTTTCGACTTTCCTATCATCGTTATGTCAAGTCTGATCAAAATCTTTAGGTATTTCGATTTTTTTTACGAATGTGCTATATAGTACCTAAACTTCCATAATGTAGCAAGTAAAAATGTATTTAATAATAAAACGATTTTTGAAACTTTGTTTGCTTAAATTAAGACGTTTCTAGAAATCTGACCTTAATTGTATGCAACTTTAGACTGGGCCAAAAAAATTGACTATTTTTTTTTTGAAAGATATATCGAGAATATCATTCAGAATGACAAAAAAAAATTTTCGTAAAAGTTTGAGCCCTTAATATCAATTTTAAGAGGTCTATCATCGCTAATTTTGATTTTTAGTCATAATTTCATGTTTTGCGTCAGAACTGACAAAACATTGAAGTAAAAAAAATTCATTTTGACTTACTTTTATATAAAATTAAATTCCCTACAAAAAAGGTCTAATTGAAAATTTTCGTCAGACAAGCCGTTTTTGAGTAATTAAGCTTAATAAATTGTTATTTTTCTTCGATTTTACTTTTTTAATTTGGAATTTTGTAACTAACGAATCAATGAATATCTCAAAATGATCACAATGGATTTTTAAAGGAAATTTAATGCTCTACAAAAAAGGTCTCTTAATATTTTTGTCTAAATTTAATTTTTCAAAAGTTATTCACAATTAAAATTGAAAAAAAATTGAAATTTCAAGTTTTTCTTTCTTAACTCAATTTTTTTTTACTTAAAGGAACAAATTGACTTTTTTGAACATTATTAATCATCATTCATCGAAAATCTCTTAATATTCACCATTATTCTAACAATATTATTACAAAAATATATAAATTTAACAATAAATATGAATTTATTTTTGCCTAATTGATCATTTCTCAACAAAAACATGGTTCTACTATCTTAAAGAAATTTTTGAGTAAACAATTATTTAATTTCGCTGTTATTCATATTTATTGTTAAATTTATATATTTTTGTAATAATATTGTTAGAATAATGGTGAATATTAAGAGGTTTTCGATGAATGATGATTAATAATGTTCAAAAAAGTCAATTTGTTCCTTTAAGTAAAAAAAAATTGAGTTAAGAAAGAAAAACTTGAAATTTCAATTTTTTTTCAATTTTAATTGTGAATAACTTTTGAAAAATTAAATTTAGACAAAAATATTAAGAGACCTTTTTTGTAGAGCATTAAATTTCCTTTAAAAATCCATTGTGATCATTTTGAGATATTCATTGATTCGTTAGTTACAAAATTCCAAATTAAAAAAGTAAAATCGAAGAAAAATAACAATTTATTAAGCTTAATTACTCAAAAACGGCTTGTCTGACGAAAATTTTCAATTAGACCTTTTTTGTAGGGAATTTAATTTTATATAAAAGTAAGTCAAAATGAATTTTTTTTACTTCAATGTTTTGTCAGTTCTGACGCAAAACATGAAATTATGACTAAAAATCAAAATTAGCGATGATAGACCTCTTAAAATTGATATTAAGGGCTCAAACTTTTACGAAATTTTTTTTTTGTCATTCTGAATGATATTCTCGATATATCTTTCAAAAAAAAAATAGTCAATTTTTTTGGCCCAGTCTAATGCACTTGCCTATAGTTTTCTAAAATGAAATCCATTTATTTATATTTTTAAACAATTTTTAAATTCCAAAGTACTCTTACATACGAGCAAATTCGTGCAATCCAGTCATGCATTTTAATTATTTCGAAAACTGCTTTAACGATTTTAATTTAAAAAAAGTCAATATATTTTATTTTTAAAATTTCAATCATAAAACATGAGAGTATGTTTTTGAATTGGGAAAAATATTTTTTTGTATCTGCCGACCATAGAAGTTTAAAGACTACTTACTTACTGTTTTTTGAATGTCAAATTTTTCTATTCATCAAATTGTAACCAACTCTTTCGGTTATTCGAAATTGATACAATTTTTGTTACTCCCCTATCTTTATGCGCCACCCTAATGTACATTCACGATACAACTGACTGCCCATCAATGGTAAATTGACTGCTGTGTGTCTGGGTCTACCTACTTCGTTTTCTCTGATGGATTGTAACTCAATCTGAGAATTGTATCTTTTGCCTTAAACACTGTAATTTCTTATTTCAATTCTGTGTAATTTACCGTAATCACATAGTGACGTGCTGTTGATTGCATAAATCGTTCTTGAAGTTGGTCTGGTTCGTTCTCCTCTCTGAATTTTATATTTCTTCCATTTCTTATAATTTATATATGGAGAGAATTTTTGTTCTCCTGTCAGAAGCCAATTTAATTCCTATAAAATATTATTGTGAACTACCACTTTGCATGCATTGGGCATATTCCATACGAGCATAACACATGCAGCATTCTTTTAACGGTTTGTGGGTGCTCTCAGGGGCGCTACTGCTTTCATATGGTAAATTTAATCTTTGAGATCTTTATTCGTGCCAATTTTTTTTTCCCGATGGAATATAAAGTGCGTTTCTCTTCATCTTGAGTCGTCACCCAGTTCCTGAAGAGTGAAAATACCAACATTATTAGAAATGCATCTGTCACAATAACATCCCGATTCTTATGATGTGGCTGGTTGTGACTTTGTTGAAAGCAGCTACAACATCATTGTGAGGTTCTCAAGTTATGTTGTATGACTTGCTGCACGCCTACACCTTGGCGAAATTTAATTTGTAATCGGAGGAGGTACACGCTCAAGCTTATTGGTCGTACAGTGAGTCGTGAAGTGAGTAGGTGGAGAAACTGAATAATTGCAATTGCAAGATTAATTGTAAAATAAAGTCGTGGATTTCTCGATAAGAATCTTTGTGACATAAAGTTATTCATGTGCAAATTGTTTTTTTTTTTTTTTTTTTTTGATTATTTTCCAACCTTCTGTAATAATTCATTTGAAAACAATTATTTCAAGTTGCGTGCCACTTCACACAATTACTTAATGACAAGTGTCTGTCTTGTGAGAGTTGTACTTGAATTTGAAACTCTCTCGCTTAGGTATTTTCAAGGTGAATGCTTCAGAGAATGCTTTATGTTCGAGACATTATTGTAGATAATTGTCGATACTTAGAAGCATCATTTGTAACCTTTGTAGGCAGCCAAGCATTTAGTAACATTTTGGCAATTTATTTAATTTTTTTTAAGCACATAGGTATTTTGTAATAAGTTGTGAAATTGGTGACATTGAGTTAGAAGCAATCAAATGTACGTTAGTGAGATGCGATGTACTCGTATAAGATCGAAAAATTTCTGTGTGAACATTTGTTGTTGGTCCAGTGAGAGTCAGCAAAAGGTACTCCCTAATGGCTTAAAGGATTTCCTCTTACATTATTGGTATGTTAAGTTTTATTCGAAATTTAAGCTAAAATGTGAAACTCGCAATTTTTTTGCCTCGATCTGTTTGGATGTTCTTAATGGCTTGCTGTATTTTCTTTAATTTTGGCAGCTAGCATTTTTTGGTGATATAACGATACCTAGTATAGAAAAGTAGTTAAAGTCGTTAAAAAAATCTTATTTTTCTCAAAAATGGTTCCACAGATACATTTTTTTTATTTTCTATTATGCAGGGTGATTTGCATAAGGTGTGACAAAAAGCTAGGGCGTGTAGGTTGGACTTAGACAAGAAAAAAATCGTATGGGAAGGGGGGGGGTCTATTTCCCCCCGTTTAGGCGGGAAGGGGCAATTTAAGAAAAAAATCACTTAAAACAGAAAAAAAAATTATTAAAAAATAACGGTGATACGTACAGAGTAATGCTATAGCATTTTAAAAAGCCAGAAATACATTCTTTAATTTTGTTTTTAAATAAAGTTGTTCGAGTGAATAGTTTTTGAAAAATTAATTTTCAAAATCAAAATTTTGAAAAAAAAAAGAAATTTTTTTTTTAAACAATTTTTTTTTCAAAATTTTACGTAATTAAGTATTATTTTTTTACTCAATATTCAATGCTCTTATTAATTTTTGATCAAGCACAAAAAACCGGATGTCAAAATGTTTTGCAGTTTTTGAGAACATCAAAAATAACAAAAACTACTTTTGTTCTAAGAAAAGCCTTTTATTTTAGTTTAAAAAATTTTTTTTGGATTCTTAGGTGAATTTACGATTGAAAGGATTAAGTTTCTTTTTACTATTTTCTTAATTATCGTCTTATAAGCATACAATAATGTGACAAAGTACTGGATTAACCATATTTCACACATTTTTTCACTGAGAACACCTGCGTGAGAGCATTGGTTTAAAATTGACCTGCCACTTTTTTATTATGGTGGGGTCGGATTGGCTTAGGTGCATTTACGAAAGAAAGGATTAACTTTTTTTGTACAATTTTTTTATTATCAGTCTTATAAGCATACAATAAAGTGACAAAGTACTGGATTAACACATTTTTTCATTGAGAACACCTGAGAGCATTGGATTAATATTGACCTGCGAATGTTTTTTAAATAATGCAACGTTACACGCCCTACCTTGTGACAGAAAAATGCAATTGCGAAATAAGAACAAAAATGTTCCTGAATCTTTAGATAAAATACATAATTAAAGCCGTATTAATAAAACACACAATTTGCTCGTTTAACGGATAATGAAATTATACCTTTGATAAATTAAAATATTAATAAAACTATCGTTTCTTTATTTTATGTATTCACTGAATAACAAGGAAAAATTGGCAGCACTTCCTTCAATTCTACTAAATATTCTAGTACTTGTTTCGTTATTGAAAGCCGGCATGTCATCTCAGACATACAAAATAATTTTTGTTGTCAAACAAATTCTAAACGGTTATTTAATTTTTGTGTGAAAGTTCAAATTAATTTATAAAAAAATAGATATGCGAGTAAAGAAAAAAAATTACTGAAAATTGGAGTTCTGGCGACAAGGGTAGTCAACAAAATAACGTATGGCAGACATTACTTGGATACTTAGTGGAATTTGTATTATTAAACAAAATATTTCTGTCAAATTTGACGAGCAAGTTGAAGATATCCGCTCGTATAAAAACTAAAATAAAAGGCTTTTCTTAGAACAAAATTAGTTTTTGTTATTTTTGATTTTCTCAAAAACTACAAAACATTTTGACATCCGTTTTTTTGTGCTTGATCAAAAATTAATAAGAGCATTGAATATTGAGTAAAACAATAATACTTAATTACGTAAAATTTTGAAAAAAAATGTTTTAAAAAAAAATTTTTATTTTTTTTTTTTTCAAAATTTTCATTTTGAAAATTAATTTTTCAAAAACTATTCACTCGAACAACTTTATTTAAAAACAAAATTAAAGAATGTATTTCTGGCTTTTCAAAATGCTATAGCATTACTCTCTAGGTATCACCGTTATTTTTTAATAATTTTTTTCTGTTTTAAGTGATTATTTTCTTAAATTGCCCCTCCCGCCTAAACGGGGGGAAATAGACCCCCCCTTTTATACGATTTTTTTCTTGTCTAAGTCCAACCTACACGCCCTAGCTTTTTGTCACATCTTATGCAAATCACCCTGTATAAACGGACGCTAACGAAAATTGACTATTTTTAAAATGTATTAACACAGTGCGAGCGTTTAGGAAAGTAGCACAATTGCTTCGCAGTTCTGAATACTGCAAGAGAAGCCCAAAATAGAGCCCATGCAAGACATTTCACATTAGTTTTTTTTACTTGAGACTTATACATAGGTATTACAGTGCAACCTCGATAAAACAAATCGGAAGGGAACAAGTAAATATTCGTTATATTAAGTAATTTGAACTGAACTGAGTTTTGTTATGTTGAGGTTAGGTTGGTCTAAAATTCGTTATAAAGAGGTAAAAAAATATTTTTATTCACCTCAGCATTACGTACTTATCTTGTTATAGCGAACAACTTCTACTAATAAATGATTACACATTTTTATCAAATTACCCTATGGTCATACATTGGTGGGAACTTTATATAAAGGTTTTGGTTTGACAAAATTCGTTAATTAGAGGTATTTATACTTTTTCTTGATAGTTGAAAAATTGTTATAAAGAATGTTGTTCGCAAAAAATGTTCGCAATTTAAAGGTATATTTTACATTGACTCTTATTGTCAATTCAAGAGGATAACAAAGAATTTGTTAAATCGAGGAAGTCGTTATATTGAGGTTCGTTATATTTAGGTTGCACTGTAAGGCAAGTTATGCAATCGTAAAAAATATCGAACTCAAGATTTTGATCAAAGTTGACACTACGATGATAGCGAAGAGGAAAAAAGTGGGTCTCGCAATTCTGTCTGTGTCTGTTCGACTACAGCCTAAACGGCTCGGCCGCTTTTCGTCAAACTCGGTAGATATCATTTTTAATTTCCCCCCCCCACACGTTTGTTTCTTTTTTTTTAAGACCAAAAATAACGGTACCTGTCACACGATTTTTTTTTTTAATTTTATGAACATTTATTTTCTCAAACACTGTCGCACAGTTTAAGAACAAAATAAAAAAATTTCATTTTGTTAAAAATAAAAATAGATATTTTTGGTAGCCCCCTTATTGGAACAATTTTTTTTTTTTGTTTTTGATTTTCTCAAAAAACGGTACAAGGGCGATTCCGCTATAGACGATTTTTGACACCAATTTTTGAATTACAATATTTTTTTACTTTTTTTGATAAATATTCAAAGTAGAGCTACTGTATTTAATAATTAAAACAAAAACTGAGACCTAACTTATAGAGAACATTTTTCTTTGCGCTTGGCAACATTATCATACGAAGAGTCGGGACGAACTGCAATTATTACAACTGGTAACATACGCTCAAAATAGCTATTTCCAACAGTTTTAAGTTATGCTTTACTCAATAGACGTATGAATCAACATGCCATTTAATCGTTTTCATAAAAACATAGACGAATTTGTTATTATATTTTTAGCATTATTGATTGCAAATAGCCATTGTAAATTTGTTATACCGTGACATATAAGATAGTTTACTTTTTTGGCAGAAATAAAGTGCTAGCGTTTTGAAACTTTCAAAAAGTAAGAAGAAAACAAAACTAAAATTAAATCAGTCGTTATTAGGAATATATTGTACGTTGAACGACAGAAAACGTTGATTAAGGTTGGTTGCACCCACGATCGCAATATTAAGATCGCGGGTGCAACTTATTTACTACTAACATTATAACGTGATTTATTATATTTCATTAATAAAATATGCTTTGAATAATAATTTCTACTGTTCAAGTTATTTTTTTAATTATGTAATATAATAAAATTTGTTCTTTTTTATATAAAAATATATGGTTAAATGAAAATGAAACAAGGAAAAGAGACTGCTTTACAGAAAATTGACAAAAACTTAACAAAAACGCTGAGCTTCATGCAGAAAGAGAACTCTTGATTTAATGTGAAAGAAAAATTTAAGGCAGATAAAAATATTAAAATTCTGACCAGAATCAGACAAAACGAAAAAAATTACTGAAAAAGTCGCACAAGTGAAACGTAACGTAGTTGAAAAGGTCAAAAATGTATCTAAAAAAAAGTGATTCTACCAAAGCAATGCCTAAAAAACTGAAGGATGACAGGTGATTTCTATAAAAGGGATAATATTAGCAGACAAGTGCCGGGTATAAAAGATGTGAAATCGATTAAGTCGGAAGTTAAGAATCGAGAAGAGCACAATGACCATGAGCATTCATGAAGTTAAGTTTTCGATGTTTTTATTGAGTCAGAAGACAAAGCATTAAGGTACTTGTACGGTCTAGAAATCGCAAAAAACGCACGATTTTTGGGAATTTTTTTCTCAGAAACCTTATTAGGTAATAACATATTATTTTTTTTAAATAATGAATACATGTGTCAAGAGTACAAAAAAAATTTGTTTATCGAATTTCGGCCGAATTATAGACTCTTCAAAAAACACATTTTCCCATGGCGGACAGTCAATCTCCGGATCTACTGAACCGATTTTCAAAAAACTTGTTGCAACTAGATTGTTTTTATGTTTTCTAAAACAATTTACAACAATTTGACCAAAAAGTTATGAATGAAAAAAATGGCGACCCAAAAATGGCCAAATAAATTGCCAACATTTTTTTTTTTTTTTCAAAGCTCGAGATTTTTTTTTTGTTTTGACTTTTCAAACAAATTGTGGTAATTGTCTCGTAAGAAACCTTCCTTTAAATAACCCAGTTTGTTTTTTTTGTTTCAGTCAAGCCAATCCTGAGATTAACTGTCCGCCATGGAACAATGTATTTTTTGATGAGTCGACGTTGGGCCTTCTATAATTCGGCCAAAATTCTAAAATAAAAAAAAAAATTTTTTTATTGTACTCTTGACGCATGTATTCATTATTTGAAAAAAAATTATGGGGGAGAGTACGATAACTTGGCCGCCAAGATTTGATAACGGGTTTTTGTAGGGGGGTCAAAAATAAGCACTTTTTACTATGGGAGGGGGGGGTCTATCTCCCCCCGTTTAGGAGGTAGGGGCACTTTTAGAAAAAATGGTTTAAATTGAAAAAAAAAATATTAAAAAACAACGGCAACACCTACAATAAAGTGCTATACTGCGTTTGAAAGCCAGAAGATTGTTCTATAATCCTGCATTTAAATTTTATTAGTTATATCAATAGTTTTTGAGAAATTAGCATTTAAAGTCCAATTTTTGATAAAAAAACGTGAAAAAAAATGTTTAGACCGGTTGTTTTCAAAATTGTGAAATGAAATTGTAAATTAACTTATATGTAATCCATGTATCTATTAGTTCTTAATCGAACACAAAAAACCGCATAGTTCTATGTCTTCTAGTTTTTGAGAAAATCGAAAATTACCAAAACTACTTTTTTTGATTTTTGGTGGTGACGGTGATTCCATTTTAAGGATTAATGTTAATAAACATAATGAATCTTTGTTAGTTCAGTACCGCAATTCATTTAGCGTTACCCAGAATGCACCATGAGGAGGTAGAATTGCATCTGGGTCAGTTATTTTGTCAGTTAGTCAGGAGTTAGTCAGTCATAGTTAGTTTAAAATGGTCAAAATGTATTAAAAAGGTGTGTAAGTCTCGTCAATAAAGCCATCGTCCGTACTATAACTGTCGAGTTCGTTGAGTTACTCTTTTATGGTGGGAAGCCGAGGATGTTTTGGCGGTAAACACTTTATAAATTTTCGCTCTGAAGGGTGGGAGGATCGATGTCTTTTAACTGTAAACCCTCACATATATCACCATCGGTATAACAAGGGTAAACTTTTTTTTGAATCTGATAAAAACTCTACTATTTGCGAACCCCAGTCCGTCCTTATATTTCCTTTCTAGGCAGTATTTTCGATAGAAAAATAGTGCCATGTATTGGTGAACATGGTCAGAAGTTTGTTTTGGTTTTCAAGATCGTTTATTGTATTTTATATGTATTTAGTGGACATTGGATAAATAGAATAAATTTGAATTTTTTTAAATACAGATTCTGTGAATGCAAAAGAAACTTTGCATGCACCCAACCTCGCACCTACCCCAAATCCTATAGTGTGGCCAAGCAGGGGGTTGCAGGGGGGCAGCATGCCCCCCCATACATACTTTACTGTTTATATATTGTAATGTTGGAAGCTAGCACTGATTTATTTATGTAAGGAAGCAAAAAATATCAAACATTTTGTAGAAAAGTAGTTTTAGTTATTTTCGATTTTCTCAAAAACCAGACGATATAGACCCATGCGGTTTTTTGTGTTCGATTAAGAACTGATAGATACATGAAACACACATGTAAGCTAATTTACAATTTCATTTCACAATTTTGAAAACAACCGGTCTAAACATTTTTTTTCACGTTTTTTTATCAAAATTTGGACTTTAAATGCGAATTTCTCAAAAACCATTGACATGAGTAATTTAATTTAAATGCAGGATTATAGAAAAATCTTCTGGCTTTCAAACGTAGTATAGCACTTTATTGTAAGTGTTGCCGTTGTTTTTTAATATTTTTTTTTTTTCAATTTAAACCATTTTTTTTCTAAAAGTGCCCCTACCTCCTAAACGGAGGTTTTCTCAAAAACCAGAAGACATAGAAACATGCGGTTTTTTGTGTTCGATTAAGAACAGATAGGTTCATGGAACACATATCAGCTAATTTACAATTTCATTTCACAATTTTGAAAACAACCGGTCTAAACATTTTTTTTCACGTTTTTTTATCAAAAATTGGACTTTAAATGCTAATTTCTCAAAAACTATTGATATAACTAATAAAATTTAAATGCAGGATTATAGAACAATCTTCTGGCTTTCAAACGCAGTATAGCACTTTATTGTAGGTGTTTCCGTTGTTTTTTAAATTTTTTTTTTTCAATGTAAACCATTTTTTCTAAAAGTGCCCCTACCGCTTATTTTTGACCCCTCTACAAAAATCCGTCATCAAATCTTGGCGGCCAAGTTATCGTACTCGTGCCAAATTATGTTATGACCTAATAAGGTTTCTGAGAAAAAAATTCCCAAAAATCGTGCGTTTTTTGGCGTTCTAGACCGTACTAGTACCTTAAATTCTAAATCTCCAACAGGGTCTTTTGAACCCCCTATATTACCAGTAGCTCCATGCTCTAAATTACCGTTCTGTTTTTACAGCAGCAGTATTGCTAAAAGTTATTTCCGCAGGTTTGTACGTTCTTGTACAGGTTGGCTGCAATATCACAATATCATTATGTGGGGTTATCCTTAACCGATATCGATAAAGATGGGGTACTTCTAACATACATATATATGTATTTTCGAAAAAATATTGAAGTATTTAAAAAAAACAAAATTATAATTAATAGAGAAGGGTACTGACTTGTTACATAAATGTGTCTTATTTTATATTTTTTTCCAGTTTTTTAAATCAGTTTACTAATTTAAGTTAGACGCGTTGCATCCGCGATAATTTGATGTTGCACCCGCGATTGATTTTAAAGTTAATATTTCGTTGCTTACTTTTTTTTTCTATCTTTATTTTTATTTATTTAGTTAATTGAATCAACGTCGTTCAATATATGTAGGAATAGCATGATAAATGTTTAACAATTAGCAGAATTTGTGGTTTTTGTACTATGATCTGGAAAAGTCGGGCCAATTCTGTTGCACCCGCTATCGCACTTTGAAACCATTCTTCTGCCAAATTATTTATTATATTTTAGAATTCTAAATGAATTAAAAATAAATAGGTGAAAATATATCCCTTCAAGTAATAATGTCATTAAATATTTTGCTTATTTTATTATCAAATGTACTTCAAATGAGTCTAAATGTTGCACCCGCTGTAATGGAATCACCCAAAACCGATTTTGATCATTTTTTTATGGTGAAGCTCCCCAAAAGTTTAAATATTATTGTTTATTTAAATTTTCAAAAAATTTCTTTTTGGATTTTAAAATTTTAATTTTTAAAACTCAATATTTCGAAAACTCCATGCTCGATTTTTTTGTACCCCCAATTACGGTTAGCGAATTGAACGTTCGAAGTGAGATGTTTTCATTAGCGAACTAACACTTTCGATATACCACAGTTGGCGAACTTCACAATTCGAGTTTGAAATTCAGTAGTACCATAAACAAAAATAACAAATAAATAAAACTTCAACTCATGAAATTTCAAAAAAAAAAACTATCGTTTTCATTAATTGATAATTTGCTTGTTTATTAAAAATATAAAACCAACCAAAATGATAATCAACATAGGTAGATTTGATTTTTGAAGAAAACGATATTCAACATTTCAACGGTTTTTATCCAGATTTTCGTTTTCTTTTTTCTGCTGCTTTTAAAACAGCAAGTTTCTCTTGTATCTTTTTCTTGAAAACCGGGCGATATCGGACAAAAAAATTAGTTTTTATTTCGTTCGACTCGCCCGCGGTAATAGCGGGGTACTTGATAAATAAAAGTTTCTTAATAAAGTCTACAAGATGTGAGAAAAACAAAATTATTTTACCTTAAAATAACGGTACTCACTATACAAATGTTGAAAAATGGTTTTCGGAAATCATATTTTTCTGGAAAAAGACTCCGGGAATTTTGATAAAATTTTTTTTCTTCCAATTAATTTGTATGATCTATAGTTTAAAAAAAAAAACAAAGAAACTAAGATATTACTGACTGTACCTACCATAGAACCATTTTTTCGAATTATGAATTTCTCATTATCGGCATAACGGATTTTAATGCAATTTTTTAGATGCGTGCGACTTTTCGAATAACGTAAGTGCAAAAGAGAAAAAAAAATCGAAAGATGAGACGGAAAAAAAACTGCCCTGTGTCGCGTGGGTAAAATTTTCGGTGCAACAATTTGACGGTTCTCTTTTCTCTTGTCCGTTTTTCTTCCATTCTGCTTTATATGATTTCGTTATCTGAGGAGTAAACTTCAATGTAATGCATAGAAATACTACTTTCTGATTGCTTCTTTATTTTGAAGAGCATATACGCTCACCAATACCGAAATGAAAATTAAAGAGAACTGCCAAATTGGATTCATGAATCTGGTTTCAACGTGTAATAGCGCTTGAATCAGTGGACGAAATATCAAAGCAGAATTCGAAGAAGGCGCATGCATCTACATTCATCGTGTAATAGCAGACTAATGGCCAATTTCACGAAGGACTTTTAAATATTTAACAGGCTTCTAAGCCTTAAAATGAGATGTTTTGGTTTCACCAAGCGCTTTTAAATTAAACAAGCTTTTAAACACCCTTATAAACTAAATGCCCATTTTTGGTTCATTAAATTTTAAAAGTGTCATTGAAATGTCATCAGATGTAGATCACAACAATTGGATATAGGTAGCAGCTGAAATTATTATTTTGCAACATTTTAGTTTTTAATTTTTGAAAATAAAAAGTGGATAGGTTTTTAAATAATTAAAATATGTTTTTTATTTCGAATAAAATATTGAAAATTCTTCATCCAATGCTAAAGTGCCACACATAAGTTATACGCCGAGCAAGAGTATTCCGGGTTCACAGGAATAGGAAAAGAAATCCATTCTCCGACTGACTTCGAAATAGGTTACGAGTTTCCAAAGCATTTGTGAATCTTGAATCTGTTTGTTGAATTTGTTTAGTCGACATTTGGAACCGAAACAAATGCATCAGTGCAAAAAAAAATAAATTAAGTGCTTATTACGATTTTATCCCACAGGATCTTTCCAAATATTTTTGTTTACATTTTTTCTTTGTTTCAACACATAACGCTTTCTCATTTGTTCTCATACATTGCGCTTGTTAGAAAGACAGAACCAAATTCTTTTTTCCAGGTATGTGAAGAGAACTCAATTTTAACAAAAATTTCCCTAAAATTTCCCTTTTATAGATTGGTGAAACTAAAAATATTTAAGAGTCTGATAAAATTTAAAAGGATTTTTGATAAAAGTGCTTTTAGTGTTTGTTTATGAAATTGGCCATAAGCATTTTACTCTGTCTGCTCAGTTATTTTATTCTGAGCTCATAGAGCGCACTCTGAACACGCTCAGAACATGCTCAGAACGAAAAAAGAAACACATTTTCGAAACTCTGAACACTCTGAACTAAAAAAGAAACACAATTTATTTTTTGACAACTCAGGTTCTGTTCTGAACTAAAAAAGAAAAACGCCTATTGCATCCTGTTTTTAGCTCCAACTAGTAAAGTAGTTGTTTTAGTCGTTTAAAAAATGCATTTTATGCTTATGAACAGTTTTTTGGGGGTGGCCGTGGCGCGATGGTTGTGTGCTCGCCTGTTAACTTCACGATCACAGGTTCGATCGCTTCTAAAAATTGTCATCAATGGGTTTCTGGTTTACTCATTACATGTTGTTCAGGCATAACACTAACAACATGTGATTGAGTTAAACTAGTGTGCCCAACAAGGATGAATACGACGTTTTCTTAAACGTTGTCTGTGAGTATACAGACCCTGAACGAACTTGTTCGGACCCGATCGGACACAGTCTTACTCAACCAAAAGTGCTAACCTACAGTTCTGCGGGCGATCGTTTCGTTAACGTTAGGGTAGTAATCCCCAAAATTAAGACTGTTGGTCGAGGACATCGTTGATGCAATGTGACCCCGAATCAGCTGCATGATAATAACATTTCTGTTTGCAGTAATTTTATAACTTCCTTATCTCATTTTCTTAAGAATACAAAAATTAAATTGCACTCACGATTTCCTAAGAGTTCATTAACTTCCCCATGATTCGTTCCATCGATAGTGTCTTGGCCAGTCCTGGTGTCGTAATCCTTGTAGTTTGATAGATACAAAAAGAAATATCTCAGCGAAAGGTCATCCGTCGTTCGCTAACGTCAACCCAAACGTTACTGCAGATGAATACGAGGATATTCAAAGGACATCTTCATATGGTTTTTCCATTATCATTTTATAGAGTTTCAAGTGCGAAACATCACAAAAAGAAATGAGACCGCAAAATTGTGTGGTTTCCTTAAAAAAAAAAAATAAAGAAGGACGATGGCCGAGTAATTGCAAATGATGGTTAACGTCATGCTCTTGGCGGAATCCCTTAATTCCAAGGGACAATTGAAACGATGGGACGATTTTCCATTGGAAATGAAAATAATATAATTTTGTCTGTCCCTTTGTTTGCATTTATATTTCATCTTCGTTATAGAATTAAATCTCTCTTCCGCACTATTTTTCCATTATGTAGGTCATCGTACATCGTTCATCGAATCAGGAAAGCCAATAAAGTTACTTCATTGTCCTGTTACGGGGTCTCGATCGTCTTGAAAGTAATTTCCCTTAGTTTATTATTTTAATTTTTTTTTTTAATTTCCCACAAGCACGTTTTATTTGCTGAGAAATTAAAATAGATGTGCGTTTTGAGCGTTTTTACAAGGTCCTTTTTGATATTTAAGATTCATTGTATTTATTTTTCTAAGAGACCTTGTAATAGTTTTTTTTTGTTTCCACATCCTTTTAGAAAGCATGTAAAACACCCTGGGTTCTGAGTATTTTCATAGGCTTTTTACAGTGTGTTGAGTTTTGTCATTTTTGTGTAAAAAAAGAGCCATCTTTAACCACAAAGAAAAACAAAAAAAAACACAAAAGGCGCGTTTCTCTATTCCTTTGTTTTTTGTCGTATGGAAAGTTTTTATTTTAAGCCTTTCTCTATAATATCCTTGCAATAATTTGTTTTTGTTTTCAAACATTTTTATTCGTCTGCACAAATATGTGTGGGTGGCATGGGGGAGGAGTGTTAATGTGTGTATTTTTAAGGATTTTCAGGCCATTTAGCAATTCAGGACACTCTTATGAGAGTGTACCCTTACCAGAATGACTTTATTCAAAATATTGTGTTTTTTAATCCTGAAGAGGAGGTAGTGTTGATGTGTGCTATTGGGCTTTTGAGTGGTTTGGTTTTGTTTTATTTTTTTTTATTTCAATTAATGTGAATGAGTCTGTAAGAAATCAGGTGAAAACTGCACACGACAAACACGTTTTTTGTGACAAAAAAAAAAAAAAAAAAAAAAAAACAATTTAACTCATTGTTATGCTCATTAAGGTTGGTTGTTGTTTTGTTAAATAAAATGTGTTTATGAGTCAGTCATTTGCCACCACAACACCACTCTCGCCGCGCCACTGTGTGCTTTAAAATTACCATAATGAAGGATGAGCACAATGGAAGGATATAAACGTGAAAGCTTCGTGAAAATAACTGTAGAACACTTCATTTTGTAGTATAATGTTCGAATGTTTCAAGGCTATCAGACAAAATTTCATGTCACATTCGTTTTATTTTAAACGTGTGTTAAATAACTAGCTGCCCTGCCCGGCTTAGTATGGGAAAACCAATCTATGTTGTGTAAAAAATATGCATTCATAAGAAACAATCGAAGAAATTACGATGATGGGAACGACACGAAGAGAGTTAGTGGTGTAATTCTGCCAGTCTGTTCAATTACAGCCTTATGGGATTTGTCGATTTTCTGTAAACTTGGGACATAGCGTCTTTTAATTATTCTCCCACATGAGTTTGTTTTATTTTTTTTTCTTAAGACTAAGAATCTTTTTTCCAAATTTAAGAAAGTATGTATGTGTGTTTTTCTCAGAAACTGTTCCGAAATTAAAAAAAAAAATGTCTTATATTAAAAACTAGATAATGGTAAATAAAATGCACAACTTGGTCGCACGAACTTGCTCTAATGTAAAAGACTAACAATTTCAAAAATGAATGTTATGTATTAGAGAAAAACTGCTCATAAGAATAAAAATACATTTTTTAAATGACTAAAACAAGTTCTTTAGTATTTGGAGCTAAAACCAGAATGCCATGTGTTTCAAACAAATATTAGTTTATGCCAGAACAAAAATTATACGTCGTTGTAGTGATTTCTTAAAAAAATAAGCTTTTATACATATATCTACAGAATTTTTAAAACATTTTTAAAAGTTTTTTTTTTTTTTTGTGGTATGCCAACTTAAAGTTTTTAGTATTTTACGAACGAAAGACAAATTTCAAAAAACAAAATACTGAGCTGTTTTTGAAATATAGAATTTTCCAAAAAAAAATATTTTTTTTTCCAAAATTCAAAAAATATTTTTTTTTTAAGTTTTTAAATGCAATGTTTTTCAAACTTTTTAAATGCTTTTCTATAAAAAAAAAATTCATTAAAATCCGTTATGCGGAAAATGAGAAATTCAAAATTTGATAAAATGGTTCTATGGTGGGTACAGTCAGTAATATTAAAAAGAAGAATTAATTGAAAGAACAAAAATTTTATAAAAATTCTAGGTGGCGTTTTCGCGAAAAATACTTTTTTCGAAAACATTTTTTTAACATTTGTATGGTGGGCACATACCGGTATTTTTAGGTAAAATAAAAATATTTTTTTGAAATCCTGCAGATTGTATTAAGAAACTATTATTTCATCATCATCATCGGCTCGACAACCGGGTTCCGGTCCTGGCCTCTTTCAACAAGTCTCTCCACCTATCCCGGTCTCTAGCCGACGCCATCCAGTTGCGCACCCCAAGGCTTCGGGCGTCCTGGTCTACGCCATCTCTCCAGCGCAAGCATGGTCTACCACGCTGTCGTCTACCATAGAATGTACCACAAAGAACTTTCCGAGCAGGTTCCTCTTCGCTCATGCGAGCTAGGTGCCCTGCCCACCGGAGTCTACCGAGCTTAATTTTTGTCACGATATCTGCTTCTAGGTAGATTGCGTACAATTCATGATTGTACCGTCTCCGGAATCGTCCTTCCTCACATATGGGGCCAACAATTCTCCTTAAGACTTTTCTCTCGAACGCAGCTAAGAGGTCGGAGTGCCTTTTGCTAAGCACCCAAGTCTCGGATCCATATGTGAGTACTGGCAGGACCATGGTCCTGTACAGCAGCAGTTTTGAAGTTATGGTGAGATTTCTGGATTTGAAGAGCTTTGACAGACTATAGTAGGCTCTGTTGGATTTGAGAAGCCGCCCGCGTATTTCTTCTTCTATGTTGTTATCGGCTGCTACTATTGACCCAAGGTATTTAAAGGATTGCACCACTTCAAATTCGTGCTCCGCTACCTTGATTGTTTGACCAGCTGTTCCTCTCGCATTCGACGCCACCATGTACTTTGTTTTACCTTCACTAATGTGCAGCCCCAGATTTTGTGCCGCCTGCTCTATCTGGATGAAGGAATCGTGTACAGCTTGTTCGGTTCTTCCGATGATGTCAATGTCGTCTGCGTAAGCCAGTAACTGGCTGGACCTGTTGACGATGGTCCCTCTTGTTGCCGTGCCAGAGTCACGGATTGCTTTCTCCAACGCCAGGTTGAAGAGGAGGCAGGCCAAACCGTCCCCTTGTCGGAGTCCATTAAAGATGTTGATTGGTCTGGATAGCAATCCGGCTATTTTTACTTGGCTTGTTACGTTGGTCATGGTCAACCTACATAGTCGTGTCAATTTATTTGGGATGCCGAATTCTCTCATGGCTTTGTAAAGTTCTACCCTGGCTATGCTATCATAGGCGGCCTTAAAGTCTATAAACAGATGGTATGTTGGGATGTTAAATTCTAGACATTTTTCCATCGCCTGCCTAAGGGTAAAGATCTGATCAGTTGTTGATTTGCCTGGAATGAAACCACACTGATATTGCCCGATGACGGTTTTAGCGTATGGGGTTATCCGGTCTTGTAGGATAGAGGAGAGTATCTTATAGGCGGTACTCAACAACGTGATACCTCTATAATTGCTGCACGTTGTGACATCTCCCTTCTTATGTATGGGGCATATTAAACCTTTTCGCCAGTCTTCTGGCATTTCTTCCTGCTCCCATACCTGTACTATAATATCATGAATTGCTTGACGTAAGGCTGGCCCGCCGTGATGGAATAATTCGGCTGGTATGCCATCGACTCCCGGGGCTTTGTTCTGTTTAAGCCGGCCTATAGCCTTCTCAACCTCTTCTATGCTTGGTGGCGGCAACATAGGGTATTCTTCTTGAAGTAGTGGAGCCTCCACTTCTGCAGTGAGCTGACCATTTAGCAATTCATTAAAGTACACTTCCCATCGCTCCAGTATGCTTTCAGGATCGGTGATCAGATTTCCCTCTCCGTCCTTGCAGTATGTGCAGCGTGGTGTGTACTGCGTCATGTTTCGGACGGATTGGTAGAACTTCCGCGCCTGGTGCGGACCTCGCTCTCGGCTGTTTTCTATTTCACAGATTAGGTTCTTCTCCCAGGCTGATTTCTTTTGTCTGTGAAGCCGTTTTTCTGTTCTTCTGAGCTCTTTATATTCCTCATCGCGTGCCCGCGTTCTATGAGATTGTTGCATTGCTCGGTACGCAACATTCTTACGTTCAGTCGCTAGCTTGCATTCATCATCAAACCAGTCGTTCCGATTTTTACGACTGCTGCCTAAGATGGAGTTGGCAGTACTAATGACAGTATTTTTAAGACGTGTCCACTTCTCATTTACGCCCAGCATACTGGCTCCAGGACTTACTCTCCCTAAATTAGGTGTTTCTAGGGCGAGTCCCAACGCATTACCAAAGGTGTTACTGGTGTTTTCATTGCGCAGGGCAGCCGTGTTGATTCGAACCTGATCGGCGGATGCAATGCGTCTTCGCAAGGCAATCCGCCCTCGGAAAACCATACCAACAAGATAGTGATCCGAGTCGATATTGGCACCTCGGTACGTTCGTACCGTCATCAAGTTCGAGTAGTGGCGACGGTCTATCAACACGTGGTCTATTTGGTTACGAGTGACTCCATCAGGTGATACCCAGGTGGCTTTGTAGATATCTTTACGCGGGAACCTGGTACTCGCAACTACCATGTTTTTCGATGCTGCCAATTCTAAGACTCGAAGTCCATTGTCATTAGTGTTCTCATGCAAACTATGGGTGCCTGCGTAATGCCTGAATACCGGCTCCCGACCTATTTTTGCGTTCAAATCCCCAAGGATGATTTTAACATCATACCTTGGACAGGCATTGAGGGCCCTCTCGACTTGTTCGTAGTAAGTCTCTTTTTCTTCGTCTGAGGACTCCTCCGTAGGTCCGTGAACGTTAATGAGGCTGATGTTCGTAAATTTGCCTCGCACGCGAAGGGTGCATAGCCTTTCGCTTATAGCGTTAAAGCCGATGATAGTAGACTTCATTTTTTCGCTGACTAGGAAGCCTACCCCGAGCACATGGTGTTTTGTATGACAGCTGTAGTATATGTCATATTCTTTCTTCTGTAAAACACCATTCCCTGTCCATCTGATTTCTTGAAGAGCTGTTATGTCAGCTTTATATTTTGACAGGGCATCGGCTAGCTGCTGAGCAGCTCGAGCGCTATAGAGCGATCGTACGTTCCATAAGAAAATTCGTAAATCGTTTTTCCTTTTTCTTTGCGTAGGTTGTCGTCGTGAAATCAGTCCGTTTCCGAGGCTTGTTGTCGTTCTCGAAATTCATTAAGTTTTACGGGACAGGGAATTAACCTGTCGCCAACCTGAGGAACCAGCCTGATCATATTAGCCAAACCTTTTTTAAAAGGCTTGTTTCTAGCGGCCGCCGCGAAGAGGCTATGATCACACTTCCACCAGTCCCGAATAGTTACGGCACGTGCATGTTTTCGTATGCTACATGTTGTTCCCCCTATTCGTCTGATGGCTGACCGCCAAGAAACTATTATTTGTCAAGTTTAAAAAGAAATTCAGCAAATCGCTTTCGAAATATTGAAAATTTTCTTTAAAATCCAAAAAAAAAAAAATTTTTGAAAATTTGAATACTCAAAAGTATTAAATTTTTGGCGAGCTTTAGTATAAAGAAAATGATCGCAACTGGTCTAACCGTTTTTGAGAGAATCAAAAAAAGAAAAACTGGTTCAAAGGGGGGTAGTATTTATAACAATTTTTCGGAATAAATGAAATTTTTTGAATTTTTTTACAAAACAAATTTGTCGAACAGTTTTTGTATTTTTTCGAATGCATAACGTGCCTTATATTACCAATAAGTCGCAAGTAAAAATTCATTTTATGCTTATGAACAATTTTCTTGAGAATTATAACAATAGTTGAAATTACTCCTACTTGGTAAGCATTCCTCACTCACGCCTCACCACTCCTCTAATCAAGTTTCAAAAAAATTGATAACGTGGTTTTTGAAATTTTAAGTTTTCACAAAAAAAAAGAAACATTGAAAAGTGTTTTTAATATACATATAAAACATTTTTTTTTTAATTTTAAATTCACAGTATTAAGCACACAAAAATTAATCAAAGCCAATTTTAGTGTTTTTTATTAAGATCGGAAAAAAATTCTTCGTTCCGACTGTTTTTACTTGTGACTTACAGGTACTATAAGGCAAGTTATGCATTGGGAAAAAAAATCGAACTCGAGATTTTGATTAATGTTGACATTACTATGATAGCGAAGACCAAAAAAGTGGGTCTCGCAATTCTGTCTGTCTGTTCGACTACAGCCTAAACGGCTCGTTCGATTTTCTTTAAACTTGGTAGATACCATTTTTAATTCCCCCCCACACTTTTTTTTCTCTTTTTTTTTAAGACCAAAAATAACGGTACCTGTCAAACGTTTTTTTCGAAATTTCATAAATATTTTTTTTTTCAAAAACTATCCTATAGATTTAAAAAAAAAATCAAAAAATTTCATTTAGTTCAAGGTTGAAAAATTTTTTTCCAAAAAAATGGTTCCAAGGGGACTTTCTCAAAAACGGTACAACCGATCATTTTTTTTATGCAGTTTTTTTTAGATTTTTCAAAAAATTTCAATTTTTTTTTTTTCAAAACTCAATATTTTAAGAACTCCATGCTCGAGTTTTTTTTAAACTTGATAAATAAAAGTTTCTTAATAAAAGTTATAACATGTAAGGAAAATAAATTTATTTTACCTAAAAGTAACAGGTTTTTGAAAATCGCATTTTTTCGAAAACGGTTCCAAGAATTTTGTTAACATTTTTGGTATTTTGATTAATTTTTTCGATCTATAATCTAAAAAACAAAATTTGAAATTAAGATATTACAGCTTGTACCTACCAGAGAACCATTTTTTCAAATTTTGAATATAATATCTCATTATCGATAGAAATTTTCTTATAGAGAAGCTTCTTAAAAGTTTAAAAAACATTGGCGCAAAATTTTAAACAGTTCTCGTTTAAGGAATTAAACCGGCTCTACTTAACGCAGTCGTTTAGCTTGGAGACTTCGTCTAACTTTTGCATAATTTTAAACACGTTAGACAACTCTTCTAACTGATGTGGGTTTTACAACAGAACCTAAGCGAAATTGCGTTGAACAACCCTTAATTTGACAGATACATAACTCTCACAACTACAAAAACACAAAAAAAAAGTAAAAAGACCAGACAACTTTAAACCAAATAATTTTTCGCCGAAAAAAGTACATTTTTTATACTACCTCGGTACAGATTTTGATTGTTTATACTCGTAAGTTATTTACATTATTTTAGATGGAAATAAAATATAAATCGCAAATTCACAGCATAAAAACTCAATTTGTTGTTGCAAGGTGCTATACTCGTCTCGGCCGGCGGCGGCGGCGCGCGTGCATACATAAGATATGTATGTACCTACATACATTTGTATTTACAGATTTGTTCATCGTAGAGCACTTTCGTACGATTATTTCGAATTTATAATATTCAGTTATTTAGTCTACTTACAAAAAACGTCTTTAAAAAATTGAATAAAACATCAGTAAATATTTTTTCTTCCATTTGCTTTGGTATGAAATGACCATTGTCAATATGGATAAAGTATACTTTTAAAAGATAAACTAGCTATTTGCTGCTGTTAAAGTAAGACGAGGTCTTTAACGTTAAAGTATAGTTTATGTCCTTTAAAATTAACAAAAAGTCAGTTCTCGTTTTATACTCAATATTTAGAGTCGACTTCCATTCTAAAATTGATTTAGAGTAGGTTTTAAATGTTTAAAATTTTGCGCCATTGTATTTCAAAACTTAAAAAAAATAATTTTTAATTTTTGAAAAAAAAAAAAAAAAATCATTTTTTTTTTAATTTCGATATCTCAGAAACGGCTCAATATTTTAGTTTGGAAATTCATTTTTCATTCGTAAAATAATAAAAACTTAAAGTTGGCGTACCAAATATTTTCTTAAAAATGTTAAAAAAAAATTTTATATAAAAGCTTATTTTTTTAAGAGACCAGTACAGACTTATAAGTTTTATTCTTGCATAAACCAATAATTGCTTGAATCATATGGCATCCTGTTTTTAGCTCCAAATACTAAAGGACTTGTTTTAGTCTTTTAAAAAATGAATCTATTCTTATGAACAGTTTTTCTCTAATATATAACATTCATTTTTGAAATTCTTAGTCTTTTCCATAAGAGCAAGTTCGTGCGACCCAGTCATGCATTTTATTTTTTCATCCATCAGCAAGCGCTTACTAAATGAAAGTTTAGACAGACAAAATTAGGAGGTCAGGAGTTGATCATCGTTTTGCCAAGCATGATCAAAATTTCGAGTTCGATTTTTTGAGAATGCATAACTTGGCATATGACACGTACCTACCGTACATACATAAGTATAAGTATACTCGTATATCTCAAGAAAAAATATTAATACAAAAAATTGCATCAATAAATGAATGATAACAGAAACTATTAAAATAAATAAATTTGGTGGTGCAACAGCTCGAAGTGAACCAGGACCTAGTGACTTACAACTCTCAGCCATTCCTGTGTGCGTGTTACCAGGAATGGAGGGGACCTACAATTTTCTGCAGATTCCGAACGGCTAATGAGCAGCACTTTCCATGACAAGAGATACTCTTGGAGGATTTTTCAATTCCTTGCAAGAGGCAGTACACCCCTGAAAAAAAACTTTCTTGCAGCGGCTGAGAATCGAACTCGAGACCTTCCGCATGACAGTCCAACGCACTAACCATTATGCCAAGGGGTACTACAGAAACTATTGAATCAATGAAAATTTTCGTTCGTAAACTGTATATTTCGCATCACAAGCTATATTCGACAAAATGCTCGTCAGTTTTTGCAATCCATTTAATCCATTTTATTGGAACTTAAAAGCAGTTTTAATATCATTCCCATATTTCACTCCAATGGAATTCCGTCAATTCCAACAGCATTGGTTCTCTATGTCTCACCGGTTTGCTTCATCCTCGGCTTTTACTTAGTAGTAGCTGATATCTTGTTCGTCGAAGGTACTGACACTTGTAAGGAAGTGACAAATCATCTGAATGTATTACGAAAATTCTTTCTCATCTTAACCGTTCGGACTCGTCAAGAAATTGTAGGTCCCTCCCATTCCTTCCGATAACACGCCCACGAAAATGGTTGAGAGTTGTAAGTCACCAAGCTCTGTTTCTCTGCGAGCTATTGTATACCTTTTGTTAATTTTTGTGTGCGTGCAGCGAACGAGTTGATGTGGTTATAGTTATAGCCCGGTACACTATAAGCTGTATTTCCTATTTTATAGTGCAATACTGATTGAGACTAAATCCAGATTTCTTCACATCTTAGGTTTCTGAAATTCGATTTTTGAGTTAAATATGCTTTTCAATCAGTCTTCAGGAGTCCCCTGATGGCCGTGTGCTGCGCTGTTGATTATCTGCCTATCACCAAGACTAACCTCTACACTCTGATTGTGAAATTATTTTCACAGATCTCAAGTAGTCATCCAGAGTTCTTTGGTTCGATCGTGTTTTACGTTGTTGTTGAACTAAAAGCAATTGCTTATAATTTACATACCTCAATGTTGAATTAAACCAGTAGCTGTCTTAATTTTACGCGAGAAGAATAATGACTTGACATTGGGAGCAATTATTTTGACAAGATTTCCTGTCAAATCAAACCAATTTTAATGTTACTCTCGTACTTAACCAGAATTGAATGTCTTTCCTTAGAAATCAGTCCCTGTTAAGGTAATATGATCCACTATAAAATTTAATCCATGACAATATTATGCTTCAACATGAAACTGGCAGAATTAAATGACACAATGAAACTTCACCTACGCAGTGAACCTGCTTGGTTTTTAAGAACATATAGATTTGAAAAATCAACTTGTACTGAGCTTAGTTATGAAGTTTAGGTCAAAACTAAATCACAAACAAGTTTCAACATCAAAAAACTATTTAAATTCAAATTATAATTTTTTTTTATTTTTTTTTTTATTTATTAACTGTTTATTAATTGACTTTGGTTTTTCGACTTTTTTCTCTGTTTACTAGAAGCCGATATGTTCTCTAAAATGTGGTCTCAGAAAACAGTTTTTATAAAACAAATGCAACTGAAATTTCAAAACACAGCGATCGAATAAATAACAGATAAAATAAAAGTTCAATTATATGAATCAAAATTTTGATTTAGTTGAATTAGCAAATAAACTGTAAAATTTAACAATTGCCTTACTTATTAAGAAATTTAAATCTTTAAATTAACACGATGACCTGCTTACTGGAGATCACATTCTATAAAATCAACAATGTTTTCAGATGCAATTTACTTTCATATATTTACTTTTTTGTAAGATTAGATTTACATAATTTTAAAATTTTAACACGACTATCTGTTTAAATGAACTGACACATAGTTGAATTTACTGAAGACTATGTCAAGTTCATCATGTTAATAATTATCAAAATAATTACATGAGTCTTTAAGTCAATAGTCTAAACAATGTGATCTTGTTAAATATTTTATCAAATTTTAATTTACAGAAATTTCATGTTGAAATAACATGGCATCTTGTTGAATCAATATCATGTTTATTAAACAATGACTATAATCCACTTTCGAAAGTGTAAGTTTCTGATTTTTCTGGAATTTATAGAAGGAAAGTATACCTTGTTAATTTAACAAGACACTTGTTAAATTTTTACCAGATCTTTTTCGTTGAGTGTAAATTAATAGAAGAGCACCTTGCGTCTTCATTCAAACTATAAGTGCAAGTTCGAGCGAATTAGTACCGAAATTTTCCTCACTAATTGGGTCTTAAGGTTCTTAAAAAGGTTTTTAAGATTTAAAAAGGTTTTTTAGAAAGGCCCATCATCTGACTAAATTATTTTTTTTGGAAATGTATATTTCAAAATTCTAATTTATTACTAAATTTCAAATGCGTTACTGGAAAAATCTGTCAGTTTTTTTTAGAAAATTTCTTGAACTAAAATTTAACATTGTCATCTAAGCAATTATTTATAGCACGATGGGCCTCTCCCAATAATTCCAACGTCAATCACCGAAGAATTGCCAAAATTAAGCATCTAATTGATTTAAGTTTGTAAAGCTTATGGCTATAGATATGTAGGTCATATTCCTATGTAGAAAAAAAGCAATTGTTTTACTCGTCCTTCCTTTAGGCTCAAACAAAAAAACAGTATTTGGTATGTATGATTGCCCGTATCCGATGACGACGCACGACGACCGTATCGCCGGTCGAAGCGAACACAAACAAAAACGTCGTCGACTAACCGGAAAAAAGAACTTTTGCCGTACTTTTGATTAATGACAACTTTCCAAAGTGGCAAATCCATTCACTTTCACTTGAGAAGTTGTGATAAGTCCGATGGTCTGGTCCGGTCGACATCAGGCAGTTGTGTGTAGTTAACGGAATATACTACGTGGAAAAACTCCTCGTAATCGAAAAGAAAACTAAAATCAATTTCTGACGAAAGTCATCGTTCCGGGAGTTCACAATCCTCCCTTGCTTCGGCGGCGTCCTCGTTGCTGTTGACGTTGCCATCGTCACCAGTCACCATCATCATTCTACGAAGTCCAAATGTTCCATCAGGGTTTTTGTTGTTGTTATTTCCCACGCACCAGTCGGTCGGTCTCAAGGTTTTGAGTTGAGTTGTGAGCGAATGAAATCCCAGATTATCCATGAAATCCTTTTTCCGGAACAAAACACAAAAAAACAACCTTCTGTTTCTCCATGTTCGATGATGATGATGATAGCAGTGGCCGAAAGTTCCTGTACGATTTATAGGTTATGGCATACGGATTAAAGTGACGAAAGTTTTGATCACACACACACACAAACATCACGAAAAGTGGGGTAATTGCGAATTCTAATCAAAAATTCCACCTCGGCAGACCCGACCGGCATTATATCCAGACCAAAGGACCAAACTGATGATATTCTAGTGGATTCCGCATAGGACTCCATTGCCAGAGTCTCCATACTTGACATTCGAGAGATTCCGGGCAATAATCGTTTCATTAACATGCTCCATGTCAATGTTTCACGTGAATGGAACAACTATCTATCGGCACTATGCATTCAGGCAGCAAAAAGGAAACTATAAGGACTCGAGCCCCAACTCGCACAGACTAGTCTTACACGATGAATAATCACTTTGTTTGCAAAAGTTGAAGAGAACTTTTCATGGGATCTAAATAAATATATAAAACTATATACATATACATACATACGTATGTACTATTTAAGGATGTGGATATGTACGAGAGTGGATGTGGAGTGGATGGGTATAGGGGGCATGAGTTTCCAAATGCGGACGTGTTTGTGTAAAATTGAAATTTATTGTTAAAATTTTCGTTGCGAGGATAAAATTTTAGATCCTTTTCAATGATTTATAGCGTGGCATTAGGACAAGCAAAGGAGGTATACCTTAGGTCACTGGTGTTTGTTTTTCAGTTTTATATTGCAGTTTTGTGCTGGTTTTGCATTTTTAGTGCAGTTTGATGATACTGCAGCACTTTGAGGAAGTTCTTATTGGAAAGAGCTAGAGTCGGAGGGACCTAGTTTAAGCTGTGCCCATAAAGGTAAACGGGCAATAGTTTTTGATAGTTTGCTTGTGAGTTATTGTGAGTTAGTCAGGAGAGCCTTTTTCCGATCAAATATTAGTGAAAAAATTCACTTTAGTCAACAAAAAGCGTCAAGCTAGGAAATTAGTCACCACGCAATAAACCCATTAAAAAATAACACTTTCATTGTTAGATACACGATGTTCTTAAAAACGGTGTTCTAGTGGAATAGCCAGAAACAACTCAAGACCACCGTTATATAAGGTTAGGTTGACGTGGCTGTTAGCAGGAGAGCTAACACACTAAGACCGTGCGCTGGCCCATTGTGATACAACATTGCATCTTGGGGACTTTCTCTCTAATCGTTAAGTAGAAATCTCCCAGATTGAGTCTTGGTCTTTGGGATAAAGCAGGACATGTACAGTGAACCTATGTTTGGTTTTACATGAGTACCTGCCGTTACCGGCTTAACCCCATGGGAGGTCTACCTCCATCGGAGTCAGATTGGGTCCTGACCATTAACCCCGACGTAGCCGAAGCCATCTCAGTCGCAAAGCTGTGACATGTTGCAGGCATGAACACACCTATTCCTTTCAGCCGAGGTCTATCTAACACCTCCTGAATCCAGGCATGCCTGGAAACCATGTGTCTCCGCATTTGGGATAAAGCACGCCACCAAGATACTCCCACAAGAGGGCCTACCTCATAGATAGTATGAAGAATGCTCGCACGCATGCGACAGCTGCACCTCTCTATACGAAGATAGAATAGCAGAGCCCGAGGACATGAAAGCTCACAAACCTCTGGGCACTATCTCCCATGGTGTCAGAATATAGCTTCCGTACGAGTTTCGCCATCTTAAAGGTCACTTACAGATGAATTCCTGCAAAACTCGGGGCCTGTCAACCCCAGATACACACACCCAGCTCATAGTCAAGGTAGAAACCATCAACCAAGAATGTGCACCCCTCTGGTGAGTTGTTACACACTCCTTAGCGGATACCTACTTTAAGGACACCGTCCAGACTGTTCCTATCTAGTAAGTTCAGTTACTTACGTAACCTATCTACAGGCACCGCGAGGAGGTCGATAGGAACCTGAAGTGATAGCTTTGTGCAAGGTAGCAATACCGGCCCACCGATAAATCGATGGACATGCCCATCAGAACTTCAAACCAGCATTACCATACTTCAGCACCCAATCACGTTAGTGCATGGATTGTGCATCCGCAGCAATACCAGCGAGTTCAACAGAGCCTCGGACATGCCTTAAACTACCAAGCACGCCATCACCCACAACTGCACATGTACAGTGAAAGTGGGGGATCGATTCCTACTCTTCTTCGTCCACGCAGCTTCTGCAGAAGTCTTAAGAATAAATTCCAATCCGCTTTACAAACTCGCCTATCAAGCAGGGTCCTGTTATAACACCCGTTACGGAGGTTTAGTGCGATCTGCTTAAAGGCATTAAGCCTTTGGATCTCTTCAGATCCAGCATTAGCCAAATCTGTTTTGTTTCCACCTTAACTTTGATGTCTATATAGCCTCTTGTCTCACCATAAATTTACACGTAGCGATGCGAACACCTATTTTTGACTTACCTGGCAATAAAGGTATCACTGTTCCACTTTTGGCGAGTTTGTCTACTTTACAATTTTCTGACATGTTCCTGTGGCCCAGCACCCAGCAGAAGTGAATGTTAAACTGCTGCCTCATCTCCTTCAAAGACGATCAGCAGTTAAGGCCTGGCAGAGACAGAATTAAGAGCTTTAATGGCTGCTTGGCTGTCCAAGAAGACGCGGATATCTAAATTTGATATAAAGTTTTCCTTAAGCCAAGACAAGCCTTCTTTAATCGCAATAAGTTCCGCCTGGAACACGCTACAGTGATTGGGAAGACGAAGAGAGAGAGAGAGACTTTAATTTAGTCCTTGTGACCATAAACCGCCACCAACCCGTTATTAGTTTTTGATCCGTCGATGTAGAAATGGATTAAATCATCTTCCAGAAATACCATGTTCTCCCAGATTTCTGAGAGCTGTTGTAATCGATGCTATTTGGAAGTACACCGAATGAGTTCACAATAATAGAGTGGTTAACTTCATTATTAATCCACTGCGAGGAGACTTTTAGTTAGAAATGGCTACCACCGTCAGTCATGCCCTCTGGGCCAATTAGGACTGAAATAGGCCTTTTTGATACCCTAACTCATATAAACGAATGGATGGAATTGTTATTTTATATTGTGGACATTCTCACGGAGTCATCTAGTTTGGATTAAGTTCAAAACTATTGATCTGGTAGGTTTGATGTCTCTTATTGTGTGTTTGATTTTGCACAATCATCCGGACTTTGGATCCCTCACTCAGCCGGACCACCACACTCATCCGACACCTTCTACAATGTACTATGCTAGGGAGCTTGTTGTTCCGTCTTAACCCTCAGTCCGCTAGCTCGGAATATAAAAAATTAAAAAGGGGGCACGACACAGAAGTAACTGAAGTTCGTCCAAGATCCATTTCGTCGTGTTGAGAAAAGAGATCAAGACTTTGATCTTCATTTCCGAATGCTCATCAATGTCGTCAAAAACTGCCCTTCCTAATAATTGGGCTCCAAATTTGGCCAGAACAGGGCATTTGCAGAGGAAGTGGAGGACTGTTTCCTTTTCCCGCTAGTTCCTACAGCTGTGACAGTGAGTGCTGTCAGGAATACCTAGCTTTAGTGCATGCTTTCCTGTATGTAGCCAGTGTTTGCTACAGGTAGTAACGATCCTGGTTATGTCTTGCCTGGGTCTGCATATCAGATCAAGTTTTCGGGAATTATTTTAGGTGGAACAAATCTTTGTAGAAATAATTCAGTTAGTTAAACTACTCTACCAACGGTTTGATTCCTTAAGAAAAATTGAGTGAATTTTGCCCTTCATAACTCCGATGAAGGGCTGATCCTTGCCTGGCTAGCTTATCTGTCCGTTTATTACCATCAATGCCACAATGACCTGGAAGCCAGATAAGAGTGATATTGTGGTTAATATTGAAGCTAGCAAGTTCATTCCGGCATTGCTGGACCAATTTGGAGTATGATGTACTAGAATTAATAGCCTTAACAGCCGCCGTATTCCGGTTCTTGTTTGAATCTTTTTAGATTAAGATTAAAATGTTTATTTCTTATAATTTCATAACAGTCTTCAGATATTTCAAAAAAGAATTAATAACATATTAAAAAAGTATAAGAAAGGTTATGACATTCATTATTTTCAAGATATTTAAGAAATAGAGTTGAATGTCACTTCAAATAATTAAAATATTAAAAAGTTAGTGGGTGGGGTGACCCTGAAAAATTCATAATAGTTAAAAAGAATTGTGCAATACAATCATTATATAAAATGCAATAAACAAAACACAAAAAAATAAAGTTGATAAAAAATTATTTACTATGTAAAAGAAAAATTAAACCAAAACATCAGAAATATGTGATTCCAGAGCAAAATAGTCTAGAGAAAAAAGCCAAGATTTAACATTTTTGAGAAACACTCCAGGTATAGTGATTATCCTAATTGATTGAGGAAGGGTATTATAAAGCCGATAAGACATAATAGAAAAAAAATTTTGATACGCAGTGGTATGAAAAACAGGTACATATAATAAGTTCGAAAGGTTTCCACGAAGATTGTATCTCGAAATTAATCGAAAATTCAGATTACCAGACTTCATAAAGAATATTTTTAACGTTTTGAAACAATATAAATGACGCACTGGAAGAATTTTGAGAGCACAGAACAGAGAAAAACTAGAATGCCTACGAGACTTACGACAAATTAATCTAACGACATATTTTTGTAAGATCAAAATTGGTTGTATTTTATTAAGATAAATACCACCCCAACAAGCAATTCCATATTGTAGCTTGGAATGGAAAATACCATAGTAAATTATCTTTAATAGCTTAGTTGAGCACACGTTTCGTAAATAATAAAAATGACGCAGGGTACAGCGGAAATACTTTTTCAGGGATTCAGCATGATTTGCAAAAGACATACGAGAGTCTAAAGTCAGTCCCAAATATTTGAACTCGTTGACATTCTCAACTACAAAACATCTATCACTACAAGTCAAATCACAAAGAAAAGAAGGTGAGGAGAAGCCAGACGAACAATTGCAAGTAAACAGTTTATAACTACGACACTCAGGCGCGTGGAAACAAACATTTGCATCCAACAATCTAGATGAAGATAAGCTATAAAACATTATCTTGGTTTTGGAGCTTATTACCAAATTATGTTCAAAAAACCAAAGTCGCAATAAGTCAAGATCAAAATTAATATTTGAAATCAGATCTAAAGGACTATTAGCACCGTAGGAAAGTGCAATATCATCCGCAAAAGCTGTCGACGAGCCCTTGAAATCCAAATTAAAAAGCGAATTGATGTATACCAAAAATAAAATTGGACCCAGGACAGAACCTTGTGGAACACCCAATTTAAGAAACATTGCGTCACTCCTTGTATCATCAATCTTCACTCTCTGCGACCGATTTTCAAGGTAAGACTTAAACCAGTTAAGAATAAATCCTCTAAAACCAGCTTTCTCCAACTTTCTTAGCAAAATATTGTGGTTGACCATATCAAATGCCTTGGTGATGTCAACAAAAAGGCCAGCTACACATTTTTTCTCATCGAGATGAGACATAGTTAAGGAACAAAATTGTAACAGTGCATCTTCCGTCGATTTGCCTTTTAAAAAACCAAATTGGGCTGTATTAAAAAACTTAGTTTTATCTAAAAAACACATAATCCTATTTTTCATAAGTTTTTCAAAAATTTTACTAAATACAGAAAGAAGTGAAATAGGCCTGTAATTACTAATTTCAGTAACAGATCCCTTTTTAAATAATGGCAAGACATCAGCACACTTGAGTTCTTCTGGAAATTTACCATCATAAACGCACCGATTGAAAACATAAGCTAGAACATCAACTAAGTAAAAAGCAATTTTTTTGAGTACATAATTTGAAATACCATCAGCTCCACACGAAAAAGAATTACGTAAGCTCCCTATAACTTTCAGTATTTCAAATGTAGTTATGGGCTGAAAAACAAAACTGCTGCTTTGAATATTCTCAGTACTTTGACAAAGAGAAGAACAACTACAACATAAATTGCTTGATATAGAATTTAAACCAACACTAGCGAAATAGCAATTAAAAGCATTAGCAATATCAAGCTTATTACAGACAATTAAATTATTCACATGCAGAACAGTAGGTTTCTTAGAAACAGAAGATTTGTTCAGTAAACCATTTACTACACGCCATTCATTTTTTAGATTACCCTGTGCAGAGCTGAATTTGTCACGGTAATAGGTGTCACGGCAAATAGGAATTTCTTTTTTTAATTTTGCACACAATTTCTTATATCCGTTTTTTAAACGTTGGTTGGCAGGATACTTTTTGCATCTTAATCTTAGTTTATTTTTTCTCGTAACTTTATTTACAATACATCTAGATATCCAGGGCTTAAGATGTTTAACAGTATTTCTTGCAGGTAGAAAAGAGGAAGCGGATATTATATGTTTCTTGAGAGAGTCGATAAAAATTGTGTACGCAGACGATGAATCACTTGAAGCAAAAACATCTTCCCAAAACTCGTAGCACAATTTATTTTTGAGCTTAGCAAAATTAATCTTCAGCTTCCTCTCACCAGAATTAGAATATTTGCTACGCTTTTTATTATTTATGGCTAAAGCAAGTCCCGTCATGCAATTATCAGTGATTTTAAGATCGAAAACACATTTATCACACACAATACATTCAAGATTACTAAAACGACCATGAATATGATCTAAACAACTTCCAGAGACGGGCCTAGTAGGCTCATAAATAAAGCACGTAAGCCCTTGAGACGCAAGTAAAGTAAGGTAACTAGAGATATTATCATTTCCATCCAAAATATTTATGTTGAAATCACCTACAATAATTAAATTCTTAGATTTTTCACTAGCTAAGAAATTAGAGAATTCAGTTATAAAAGTTCCAACGCTAAACATATGCAGTCTATATACACATACAAAGATATACGTAACATGATCAATTTCCACGGAAACCTTTAGAACGTCAGCACTAAGTAAATTAACACGCAAGAATTCAATGATTACAAGATTATCTTTAACAAAGCAACCAACTCCACCTGCAGCATAATTTTCATTCGTTTTTGAATAAAAGTTAAACCCAGGAATAGCATAATCATTCTCCTCAAAGCCATAAATCCAAATTTCAGATAGAAAAACTATATCTGGAACGCAAGCAAAAGAATCAATGTGAGTAACAAGAGATGCGAAATTTTCTCTCATACTTCTAATGTTTTGATGAACAATAAAAAATTTATCATTACAAAAGGAACTATCAGTAAAAACATTATCACAGTTGGAAGTACGTACACAAGAGAGAGAAAAGTCATCATTTAAATCTATATCAGAATTCATGTTTAAAATAAAAAAGAAAACAAAGATATTGTAAAGCACTAAATTAGTGCAAGATCATTAAACGATTTAATAGAAATGACTTTTCCCCCCTCAACCTTTCTTATAAGAATTTGATTATTATTATACCAAACATATTTTCCGTTTGATTTCTTCATAGCCTCTTTAGTCTTCATCAAAAGCGCCTGAGTAAATTTAGTGAGAGCATCGTTGATAAAAATTCCACTACCTTTACTCTTTTTACTGCTGCTACCGCCGTTGCTGCTGCTGCCGTGCGTCGTTGCTGTTGCTGCCGCCGCACTGTGGTCCAAAATGACTTTTTTCGTTGCAAAAATCATAACTTTTGAACACGTGAAGCTATCGCAACAATTTTTTTTTTCCCTTAAAGGTAATTTCCAAGGCTATATAAATTGTGAATTTTAAGAAAATTACTTTACAGGGTGTTTCAGAATAATTGGTTGATGTAAGATTTTCTTAGAAAAAGGAGTTAACAGAATAAAGTCTGAAAGTAAACCTTTTAAAAACAGTCCTAAATTTTTAAAACTTTGTAAAAAAAAAGTTTTTGATTATTCAAGTGAATTCATAACAACAGTGGATGCTTAAAGTTAACGCACCAATTTCAGAAATATTTTTTAAAGAGTATTATAAAACAGTATTTTTTCATGTTGTGGGGCATCAGTTTATTCTATAAACTGTTTGACTGATATATTTTATATGAAACAGTGTAGGAAAAAAGTAAACGGACAAAAAAAAAAAATAGAATATAAAATTTATATTAACAAAATAAAATAGAATACATTATAAATATTTGTTTATAATTAACTACTATAGATCTAATTTTTACAAAAAAATTCATCGGCATCATTATCATTTTCAACAATTAATAGACCTATTAGTTCTGGGCAGTAACTCTTTTTCAGCTCTTTTTTCTGATCTAACGTGTCTTAAAGATGAAACAAGTGGATCTGATGATATAGCTAGCATATTAAATAAATCTTCATTTTGTCGTTTCCGTGAGACTTTGCATGTATTTGAGTATCGATATCGCTTGTAGTCTTTATTCCTTGATTCCTGTGCTTCTTCTGAAAGCTCCCCGATTGGCAAAATTTGATGTCTTATAAGTTCCCCTCCATGGTCCAAAATTTTGTGCAGAGTTGGTGTCAGGAGTTTGTAGCTGTGTTTGGCTTTTAAAAGATCCGAAGTGGTTTTGGTATACTCGTTGAATTTATCTACATTAATAGATTCTTTAGATGACAGCGCATTTAAAATAACTTGCAGTTTATTTATAAGATCCTTGTCTACTCGGGTTATAGCTGACGTAACTTCTGGATTTTCAAAAAATCTTCGTGAAATGTTTCCATCATTTGTGTTATCGAATCCTTGTTTTGGCGTATCAATGATTAACCCGAGTTGTTCCCTAAATTCCTTTTGAATCAAATTTGATGGAGTTGCTTGTATTTAAGCTTCCATTAAAAAATTGTAGCTCGGAAACACATCAACGTTATGGCTTCTTAATGATTTTCTCATCAAATTATATTTTTCTTTAGAAAGCCCCATATCCAAGAACAAGGCTAGCGCAGTGGGACCATCGTATTTTATTTGATCCCTTTGAGGTGTGGGAATACTTTCTTTAATCCGTTGCACTCGCAATGGGCTTGCATTAAAAACTGCTTTTATCCGCTTTTATCTTTTCGTGTTCCTTTTTATATTTTATACTCAGAGCTGTGGAAACATTTTCAGTCGAAATATGGCCCATAGTTTCCAATAGTTTCCTCCTTTTGGTATATACTGATTATGTATCTAAGGATTTCGAAGGCCTTCCTCTTGATGTACTTGGCACGTCACTGTCTTCAATTTCATTACATTGGATTGTAAATGTTCCATTCAAAAATTCTTCATATTTTGAGAGAAATCTTGTTTTAACTCTAAAACAGTCAATCCATTTTTTTTAAATGATGCGTATAATCTTTGGAGTTTCTTTTTCGTTTCATCGTTGTCACTTATATCTTCGTATTGGTTTTGGATCAGAATTACAAATTCTTCAGAATTCTAAACATGATAAAATGTTCAAAAATTGTTCTGTTTGAAATATTCATATTGGTATTTAATTTGCAAACTCCACTCGTCAGTAAAGCCTCTTGAAAACTAAGAACATATATCCATTGTCATAGTTTATATATACCTCCATAATGTATATGCACAAGGATTATTTTACCTGTGAAATTTAAGCTTAACAATATGGGGTATCAGAAGAAAATTATTATTCCTACCTGTTTTATTAGATCATAAAATAATAATCCAAAATTAAATAATTCTTTCAACTTTGTATATGGAGTAGGCAATAAAGCTATTAATCCTTTTCTTTTGGCAAGTTAATCTATGTTTAGGTACTATTAGAAAAAGATCAATAAATATTTACAATAATTTAAGTCAAAGAGGGTCGTTAAAGTGGGCGGATTAAAAAAATTTAATGTTCAATAAAGTAATCAATAGTTTGTGTACAATATTTTATATTTTTTTTAATAATAATTGGCATTTGTATAAAAAGGGGCGTAGAAGTGGGCGGTTTTTTTTGTCAGAATCAAGATAGTAATAAAACGATTTTTAATTAAAAAGAAAATTTCACGTTCTTAACTATTTTAATTAATAAAATAATTGAAGTTTTCCATAAGGGAATTTGCTTTTAAGACCAAAAGGTCAGCACTGGGAACACGACTTTTTTTTAAACAAATTACAATTTCTCTGAAGGTTGCAAATAGTTGCAGCTACAATTTTGCATATGGTTTAAGAAATAGTTAGGGTAAACTATCATGGTCAATTTTCCGCGCGAACTCGCGAGTATTTTTTTGTAGCTCTATTCAAACCGAAAAAATCTGCTAAAAAAGGGTGTTTTTTGTTTTATTTATTAAAAATATTAAATATTTTTTTATTTTTTTTTTAATTAAAATTTTGATTTACGCACAAATAATACAACTAGAATAAACTATAGAAAATTATTATTTTACATTTAATATGCCAAAATTTCAAATACGAAAACAAAGAAGTTAGTTTTTTCTGTTTTTTTTTTTAACTCTAGAACGAAATTGACCAACTTTGAAAAGCTCTATAAGTCAAACTAGTTAGCGGAAAATTTTTTTGTTTGCTGTTTTTGAAGCTCCGTTTATATTTCTATTAGAAATAAAAAACAAAACTTTAAAAATAAAACATCGAAATTAGTATTTTTGCCACGAAATTTTCCTTTTTGGACCACAGTGCGCCGTTGCTGTTGCTGCCGCTCGCTTCGATGTTGACAATTGACATGTCCATCGCTGCTGAGAGAATTCAAATTGATTTTATGTTTCCTCTTTGCGCACATAATTCGCTGCTTCGTTGTTAGGCTGGAGAATCTCAGACATATGATTGATTTTAGAGTAGACGTCGATGTTTTTGTTTTAATTTTCTTCACATAGCATTTCTCGATGTCATTATCGGGAACATCAACTAAGAGTGCTTTAGAAAATATTTGTTGTGCAATTCTAATGCAATTGGATTCGTTTGCATTAGATACACCCGCAATTTCAATTTCATTGCTAAGCAGCTGTTGTTGTTGCCAGTTCAACCTACTTTCAAGCACATTGACTCTCAATTTCAATTCTTTATTTTCATTTAGAAGTAAGTTCATTTGTGAGAGAAATTGTTTATTAGTATCCTTTAAAGCCGAAATTTTTGCATAAACCATTTGAAGAGTGCAATGACTTTCAGTGTCCATGTTTACCGTGGCCTCTTCAGCTGCTGCTTGTGCTTTGATTTTCTTCGCTGCATTGTTGTTATTTTGCAGTGGTAATACCGGTGGCACCGGCAAGTTATGAAGAGAGCGTCTTCTTAACACTGCACATTTATCACAACGAAAAGGTTGGGCACTTGATTTATAAAAGTTTGCATCGTCTTCAGTGATATTAACACATTTAAAATGAAAAAAATGTTTGCAATCATTACAATTAATTTTTGTATTGCAATTGCGATCAATTTTATTTGAACAAACAGAACAATTCATATTGAAAATAAATATAGTAATTAAATACGTTCTACAGATGCGCACCCCACGACAATCAAGTGAGAACTGTTGGAGTTCCTTGCATGCTTCCCTGATAGCCAGAAATTCAGCTCGAAAAACACTAGATAATCTTAAGTCACAGAAAAGATTTCTCAGCCAGCACCACTCTCCATTTTTGAGCCATCAGTAAAGATAGTTGAGTCGAAGTCTTTCGTCACGACGTCATCATACCAGTTCTTTCTTGATGGGGAATATAATCTTAAAATCTTTACTGGTTTGAGGGGGTGAAGTAGTTAGTGTAGTGGGAGTCGAAAAGATCTCTTTTGGAATCAACTCCTTAATATTGATGTGGCCATAACGTTTGGCAATCCAAGAGTTCGATGCCTTCAGTCTTAATGCATGGCGAGATACTAGATACTTAATGTGTAAATAAAGTGGTAAAAGGTACAGAAAAGGCTTGGGCAAGATCTTAGAGCCCTTGTTGTGCCGAAACTAGCACTTCTTTGTACCTTCTTCAGTTAATTGATGTTATATGTTTGGTAAGCGCGGGTCACCATACAATGGAACCATACGTGACGATCGATCGCATCAGGGCTGTGTATGTCCACAAAATCATATCAGATTGAAGACCTCACTTTTTACTAAAGGTCTTACCCTTCTTAACCCTTTCTTCAAAATTCATTTTCCAGTTCAACTTAGGGTCTAAAATAACACTTAGATATTTTGCACTGGAAGAAAGCAAAAGCGTTTGGAAGGGTTTTTCCGAGAGAACTATTCGCACCGTGGTGGAACCACCAATCCGCCAAAACCTGTACTTCCACGAAACGCAAGATCTGTCGAAAATATCGTCACTGTCCATGCGAGTGTTCAGGTGAATTCCAGGCAGTCAAATCCGCGCTGTGCATCACGACTTGGGCCTACATCCATACCTACAAAATTCAACTGACCCAGGAGCTCAAAGTTAACGACGTTTATGTTCACTAACATAGTTCTCGAGCAGTTGGAAGTTGACCTCGATTTCGGTCGAAAAACTATATTCGGCGACGAACCCCATTTCTTGATGAATGAATTTACGACGATCACAATCCATACAAGATCCACTAAAGTGCTATTCGTCCAGAGAAAGTCATTTGTTTCGTGTGGACTAAAAGCTGCAGGCATTATCGGTTCATACTTCTTTGAAACCGACGTTGGCCAGGTTAATGATAACCAATTTCTTTTGGGTCAAAGGGATGATATGGCTACCGTCAACACTTGGTTTCAAAAGAACGTTGCTACATGCCACACAGTCCCGGCCACAATAGACCATTTGGCACCATCGATTTCCTAGTCGAGGCTAAACCAATTCGCCACCACGATTGACGCGACTTAACCCATTAGACTTCTTCTTGTGGGATTTTCTTAAGTCACAGGTCTATGCCAACAAAGAGCAAACCATCACTGCCCTGACACCCATATAAGCAAAAAAATAAAATAAATTTGGTGGTGCAATAGCTCGAAGTGAACCAGGACCTATTGAGTTACAACTCTCAGCCATTCCTGTGTGCGTGTTACCAGGAATGGAAGGGACCTACAATTTTCTGCCTATTCCGAACGGCTAATGAGCAGCACTTTCCATGACAATAGATACTCTTGGAGGATTTGTCAATTCTTAGCAAGAGGCAGTACAACCCTGAAAAACTTTATTGCAGCGGCTGAGAATCGAACTCAAGACCCTTCGCATGACAGTCCATAGAACTAACCATTATTCCAAGGGGTATTACACCATAAGCAAAGTAATTTGTTAAGTTCAGTCTGATTTATGCGACAGAGTTTGTGATGTGCTTTTTGCTTTCCAGCCGAGGTTTTGCTCACAGGATTTCAAGGGTCGCTCCTAAGAAAAACACGAAACTTCAGTAGGAAGGTCTTTAAAACCTTATACAAAATCTTTATTGAAAACAAATCTTAAATTCATATAACAACTAAAATATTCTTGACTTTAATTAATTTGCACCCTGCATAGTGCATCTGGTAAACATCGGTTATTCTCCTTGTATCGTGATCCTGTTGGTTTCCTTTAGAAAGCCCTATTCTGGCATCTGGTTTCTTCATTAACTGGTATTCGGTATCGGGTTACTCTTTTACAAGTACGGACTACGCTCTTGGCGCTTACAAGATCAGCAGGATTAAGGCCCCTGGTAGGCACTAGATCGGCAGGCATAAGGCCCCTGGTAGGCACTAGATCGGCAGGTTTAAGGCCCCTGGTAGGCACTAGATCGGCAGGCTTAGGGCGCCTGGTAGGCACTAGATCGTCAGGCTTAGGGCGCCTGGTAGGCACTAGATCGGCAGGCTTGAGGCCCCTGGTAGGCACTAGATCGGCAGGCTTAAGGCCCCTGGTAGGCACAGCCAATGTATAAACACCGACAGATCAGCAGGTACCACAGTCCCTGGGGCAATTGGGACGTTTATTTTTCGAACCAAACTGATGGAACGAAATAGCTGGACGATTTCAGTTGCCTTGTAAACTAAACTCGGGCTCGTCAGCTTCGACCGTAGCAAACAAGTGACTTTGCTTCCCAAAAGGAGATCCTTTTGTTATATTTTCTGTATTAACTGCATGTGAATTATATAAAAGTCGAACGAAAATTACCAAATGTGTTCACTCGGCTGTGACGTCATGATCTTATAGTGGCTGCGTATTATATTAGAGCATGGTATTGAATCCCTTATCTTACCGACGCACGTGCCTGGTATGTCGTTGGTAGCTGCTGCGTAGTTTGATGTCGTCGGTCGCTCGGTAGCTGCTACGTGGTATGGTGTTGTCGGCCGTTGCTGCGGCAACTGCGGAATCAGGGTTGAACAATGATTTATTATTGATATTAGCGGGAGCAGGGAACGCTTCGTTATAAGTTATAGAAAATTGGACTTTTCGAATGGGCGCCCGCCATCCTAATTTTGGCGGTAATGCTAAGAAAGGCCACCTTTTGGTGTTGTTTTTTGTTTCATTAAAGAACTCCTTTTGGTATTATTTTACAACAAAATGACATATAAAATACAATTTTCTAAAATTAAGGTGTTAACAAGTTCTGTAGCCTGAACCATCTTAAAGTTACATAAAGACATAGTTCGCCTGTGACACGTACAATTTTTATTTTCTGCAAAAAAAAAAATACAACCTGGGCCAGATGCAGGGGGGATTTATAGGTAATCCTTAAGATATCCAATTAAAATTCTCCACTAAAATACAGCTGTGAACATTTTTTTAAAAGTGAAAGTCTCACTTTCATGGACTATATATACAGCAAGTAAATATTCTATATTAAGGCAAACACCTTAGCCAGTAAAAACCCTCCCTTCTATGTATAGGAGTAACTCTAAAAAAATGTCCAGGTTATTTGGACTGAGATCTATCAATTCTACATAAATCCTTACGAAAATCTTCAAACACTTATTTCCATAAACAAATATAACTAAATAATAATAATGGCTATTAAATCCTCCTGACAGGCGGAAGGATTTCCTTTTAACCATTGAACAAAATGGCTACATCATAAACATCGCTCCCCTTAAAGACTTTGCATAATTTATTAGATGAATTTTCGAGGAAGGTTAGAAGACTATATAAAGCTGCAATATCTGGTCAATCAATTTGTATTGTAAATGTGCAAAATGGCGAGAAAGAAGGGAATAAACATTTCAGTATTTCAAACGACGCCGCGCCGTGCGTTTATATGTGCAAATAATAAAGCCTCGACTATTTTGTAATGATTAATGACAGTGCTTAGGTGATGCCTTGTTAATTATTATTCTCCTCTATCTGGATATAATCTATCATCTGCTTGATATACGAAAATAATTATGCTCGAAACAATATAATATCCCAAAAGATAGCCTGCATCATTTTTCATTTTATTTAATTAATTTTAGAAGATCAATTTTGGTGTAAAAATTGCTCCTGGATTTGTGTGTCTTGTATAATAATAATAACCTATAATTTATAATATGAATTTGAAAGGGAAATTTTACTTCAATGGCTATTTTTTCCGTCTTAGAGTGAACGAGTATTATGCTTAGGTGGGTTTCCATAGATAGAAGTACCGAAGTCCTCTCATCCTTTCTTATAAATATCCGTCTTTAGATCTCTTCAAAGCTGACAATTGTCTTTGGCCATGATTGAACTCATATCATAAGCTTCTTTGATGAAGTTTTCTGATTACAGATTGTAGAGAGCCAAAATATAGTGACTTAATAAAACTCTCAACCATTCATGTTTGCGCGTTAGTAGAAATAGAGGAGACCTTCAATTTTTTGCTAATTCCGAACAGCTAATGTGCAGCACTTTTCATGGCAAGAAAAACATTTTCCAAGGGAATGAAAATAAAAGCCAAGACCCTCTGCATGATAGGCCAATGGAATAACTATTATGCTGGAGTCAAACAAGAGTCAGTTGCCGATCAGTATTTTGTTAATTCTTCATTGCGACCTAAAGCTTTTTAGATTAAAAACAACATGAATTTATGGAAGATTTTTCTGAAATTATGCTTTTCGGAGAGGTGATCAGAAATTAGAAACTACATCGTATTTGATGAAATTTTCAAAATAGCATATTGAATGATAAACTATCCCTGCCATATTTCTCAAAAACTGCTCTTCAACACTCTCTCTTCGCCTCTCAAAAATTTTCAGTTTATCTCTATCTCTATATCAAGGAAAATTCCCTCAGTTATGGAAGACCTCTTTCATAACCCCAATACCTAAAAAAGGACCAAACTATCGTCCAATTGGTAAATTTTCACATATTCACAAGTATTTTCTGAAACCGGTACCAACCGGTTTCAGTAAAGCCTTTGACTACATCTCACATAAACTTATTCTATTCAAACTGCCCACTCTTGGGCCTGAACCTATCTTCTTAAGATGGATTTCCTCTTACTTGAAAACACGTTACTACAAAAGTTCGATTCAGATCCACCTTCTCTGATGATTTCTTACCTACCTACGGCATCCCACAAGGCAACCACTGAGGACCTCTCCTTTTTATTCTTACTATTAACTATATTGAAATGGTCATCAAATATTCCCATATCTCCCTCTAAGTCGACGAAGTTTTTCAAGACCGTTTTTTCAACACCGATTCCAACTCTTCTACAACTTGATCTCAACAGTTTCTCTTTCTGGTGCTTAAAAAATTGCTTAGATCTAAATACTTTCATCTAAATTTTATTCAATCACCGAGTCAATTCGCGACCTTGGTGTTTTATTTGATAGAGAGCTCAACTTTCTCACACATATTGACAAGATTATTCTAAAGGCATACTCTCCACTTGTCCTTGCGAAACGATGGTCCAGAGGTTTCTCTGACCTCTATGTAACCCGATCTTTATACATAACTTCTTTTTTTTAATAAAAAAGAATTTTTTTAAGTTGTGATAAACATTGTTTTTTAAAGTTTTGAGTATTTTTTGTATACAGAATCTAGTTAAAGTCGCTAATTGCCAATAGTGAGAAAATTAAAATAAAAAAAAGTAGATCTTAGGAACATACTGTTGGCAATGCCTAAATTTTAATTTTTTTATCGAATGATAGATTGTTGAAATTTTGCTTAGAATTTTTATAAATTTAATTCTATTTAAATTTATGAAAATCATAACCGCCGTTTTCAAGGGAAATACGATTTTCAAAAACCATTTCTTAACATTTAATTGGGAACGTACCGTTGAATTTGTTTTCTTATTCTCGTAGATTTCATCGATTGCTCATAGACACATCCTTTCTTTCACCCCCCCCCCCCCCCACTAATTTCTCCATTGCACGTGCTGTGCTTAACATCATAAAAAAGGAAGTTTTCGAAAAATCAATTTTTTAAAACAATATTTTAATGTTTAGAAATCAAAATTTTTCTTTTTGAAAATTTAAATTCATAATACTATTAAAATTTTGTAGGCGATTAGGGTTAAAACAACTGATAAAAATCCTTTCGATAAAATCGTAAATAAAAAATTATACATTATGTAACGTTATAGATTCGTTCAAAAATCGATCTTAGGATTTTGATCAGACTTTAAATTACGATGATAGGGAAGCCGAATAAATGGGTCTTGCAATTCCGTCTGTCTGTCTCTTTTTCGGCTCAGCTGATTTTCTGCAAACTTGGTAGAAAACATTTTTAAATTTCCCCTCCAGTTTTTTTTTCTTAGACAAAAATAATCATACATTTTTTTCAAAATTTTATAAAATATTTTTTTCGCAAAAACTGTTTCATAGATAAAAAAAAAATTCAAAAATTTCATTTAGTAAAAGCTTGAAAAGGTTGAAAATTTGTTTTCAAAAAATGGTTATTGATGGTAAATTCCACAAAAAACATTTTGTCGGTTTTTGACATTTAGATTAATAATGATTTTATTTCACACAATTTCTTAAATACTCGTACTATGTTGTATTGTAACAAATCATAAATAAAGCTCCCCAAAAACTTGAATAGAATTGTGTATTCAAATTTTCAAAAAAAGAATTTTTGGATTTAAAAAAGACACTTCAATTTTTTTTTTTTTCAAAACTCAATATTTTTAAAACCCCATTCTAATTTTTTTTTTAAACTTGATAAATGAAAGTTTCTCAATATAATCTACAAGATGTGAGAAAAAAAATTTATTTTTCCTAAAATTAAAGGTAGCCACCATGCAAATGTTAAAAAATGGTTTTCAAAAATCGTATTTTTCTCGAAAACGGAGCCTAGAATTTTGAGAAATTTTTTTTTTTTTTAATAAATTTTTATGATCTATAATTTAATGAAGAAAAAAATAGAAATTAAGATATTACAGGTTGTTCTTACCATAGAACCATTTTGTTTAAAAAACATTGCATTTAAAACCTTTAAAGAAAATATATTTTGATTTTTTGAAAAAAAAAAAATCTATTTTTTTTTGGGAAAATTCAATATCTCAGAAACGGCCGAATATTTAATTTATATTTGAAAAATAATAACAACTTTAAACTGGCGTACCAAAAATTTTTCTTAAAAACATTTTAAAAATTTTGTATTTATAAAAGCTTATTTTTTTTTAAGAAACCAGTACAGACATATAATTTTTGTTCTTGCATAAGCTAATATTTGCTTGAATCACATTGCATTCTGTTTTTAGCTCCAACTACTAAAAGAGTTGTTTTAGTCTATTAAAAAATTAATATTATGCTCATGAACAGTTTTTCGCTAATAACGTTCATTTTTGAAAATCGTCTTTTACATATGAGCAAGTTCGTGCGACCCAGTCATGCATTTTATTTTAATATCGTGCTTACATAAAATGACTCTTTGACATTTCCAAACATCAAACCAGGTCTGTTTACTTTGCTTTTTACATGAACCGCCGGCCGTTACTTTAGGTTTGTTCAGAAGCAATTTATTGAGCAAATTTCTTTAGTACGATACTAGTTAGAAAATGTTTAAAATTAAGAATGAGTTGTGTAAATTATTTTAAAGTTAGAAAATTGTTAAGTAGTATCATACTAACCCCTTAATGATAGGCTGTTTAAAATTTTGCGCCATTGCAATTAAGACTTAAAAAACAAAACATATTTTTTGAAAAAAAAATTCAAAATATGTTTCTATTTTTTTTTGAAAATTCGATTTATCTCAAATTGCACAATAATAAAAAGTTAAAATTAGAACACAAATATTTTTGCTTAAATATTTTATACATAAAATCTTTTAATAACGATTTAAAATTGTTATTTTACATAATTTCATATTCGTTTGTGGAATTCTGTTTTAATCTCCAAGCTCCAACTACTAAAAAAATTATTTATTTCTCATATTTATTTCAAACTTTCCCTCGAATTGAGCAAGTTATGGGATGCCTTTCGAAAACTTGCCAAATTGGAATGTCTAAATACCTATGTACATAGTTTCTTCTGAGCATTCTTAGAGTTATTATAAAATGTTCGCGAGTGATTCGAATAACGAACGAATCATTTTCAAACCAATTCTTTCGTGAGTAAGGCATATTTTTCAAATCAGGAATTCTTCTCTTTCTTTAATGGCTTTGCATAGACCTATCTTTAAATAATTTCATTTTATGAAGATAAGGGCTGCAATATATATTTTTAGATAACCTTTAAGATTTGATTTATAATGCTGGGTCGTTGATTTAAAGTAAAATTAAAAGTCCGCCTGCTTCCTCTCGAGTTGTAATGCCCCAAATTAATGTATTTACATATTTCAAAATACTAATTACCACTTCAATTGGTATCGATGGGGTTCGTCGAGAAAAAAAAAACTTGCCAGAATGATGCCAATGCACACGAGGTCCACCAACTTGCACTGCATCCCCAGAAAGCCCAAGTTTGTTGGGTGCCATCGGCTTCATCGGGCCGTACTTCTTCAAAATACATTGCCATCACCATTAACGGAGAGTGATAATCAATCGATGATTATATATTTCAGTTAGGAACAATTAGATGATATGAATACAAACCTTATGTGGTTCCAAGAGGATAGCACACAGATGATGCCACAATGGATATTCTGGACGAGGGATTTGAGGGAATGGTTATCTCACACAGAAGTGAACTGACCACCTAAATCGTTAGATTTGACCACGATAGACTTTTTTCTGTCGGGTTTCCTTAGACCAGAGAAATTTGCCAATAAGCCGCAAACGGTTGGTGCCCTTGAAATACCCTTTTCCTTCGTTGAAATTCAATCTTTCACCATCAATTTATGGACCGCCACCCACCGAAGCCGTGGCGCCAACGTCCTTGAAAAACTTTTCAAATAAGAGAAAAATGTGTTCATATATCAAACACGCTTGTTTCATTCAACTTTAACATCGAACCGTCCTTATTTGAAGCCCGTTAAATTTGGTATTGTGTCACCTGACTGTACGAGTAAATGTCACGTCATCTATTTTGGTATCCCACAACCTCCCTATTTAATAACTTCTCGCACATTTGACTCCTTCAAGCGGAAACATCCTTCCCAACACTTTATAACACAATCCTGCGACTTGATGTGATGTGCTCCCCTTTTGATTGCTATCACTTTGCTACACAAAGTGTCATTACACAATCGTTTAATATGCGCTGAGCGGAGTGCCAGGATTATATCATGCCACACGGAGGGAGTTGGTTGACTCTTAATTCCTTAAATGGAACCTATCCTCTATCTGCCTGCCAGCAGTGCTCTAAGCGTTCTTATCAAATACCCGAAGCTTTAGCTACGTACACCCAACAACATCGCGTGCTGAAGTGTAATTTGCAAAACATAATTGAACAAGTTTCTGCATTTTTCAAAACTTTTCTGAAATTATCTGTTCGTGATTTTTTTTAGATTTCTTTTTCGAATGAAAAAATCGTTTGTGTTGTTAAAGATTTGTTTTGCTTTGTAATTTACTTTGGAAAATCCTTTTTTGTCATTTTCTTTGTTTCTGCTGGTTTTTCTGTCACGAATTATATTTTGACAAAATTTTCAAATCATTTAGTTTCACTTATAATTTTATGGCATGTTCATTTGTTTTGTGGTAATATTTTGAGTTAATAATATAAATTTGTTTTGAACTGGCGTCACGTGAATTATTCGAAAAGTTTTTAGAGAATTTATAAACTTGAAAGAAGGAATTGATGGAGGCGACCTTAAATATAAAAAACATAAGATATGTACATACATAAAAGCTTATACTCAATTGAGTTCCTTGGACAAAGAGAAATCGAACGAATCTGCCTTCCAATGTTCGAAGCCTTCACACAATTGTCAAGTATTTTGCAAATAATCTGTTGCAAGCTAATAACTGAGTAACCGCACCTGCCCCTTTGAACAACTGCAAGACTTTCAGCTGCAGTAAATGCAAATGTATTAGACTTAAATTTAGGTATAGCTGCCTTCAATTCGTCGAGGTCGGGTGGAAAGAATTATTTGTCTTCCTCATCTATTTGGATGCTTACGGCCACTAGAGAGGTTCTTTTGAACTTTCGGCAAAATTTTCTACCTTCGTTCTTACTAGGAGACCCATCTGCTTACTCGATTGCAAGCTTATCATACTCATTCCTTGAGAAGCTGAAATTCATCTCTCCTCTTTTCGTAGAGCTTGCTAGGTCCCTTATCAGTGGTGATAGTGTAAGACACAACACGTCGGGGATGGCATGTCGAATAGCTTCTTGGCAATATTTTCATTGCTTCCAATTACTTGATGCTTACGTGGCATATAGAGAGTCTCAAGAGGTTGTTAGGGTCCCAATTGAAAAGGAACTGGTTAATATCTTGTCCGAACGTATAAAACTTAAAACAGGTTTCCTTGCAAGAGATATTCTTGGCACTTTCTAAAAAGAGTTAGTGCTCCTGAAAAACATCTTTGATTTCTCTCATATCCCCAATGCAATGAAAGGGCCCGAAGTTTAAAGTTACTGACTTTCGTAGCATTGTCCCATAGACGGCAATACCACAAGCTGATATCACCTTTTTCATTGATAGCCAAGCGGCTGTAAAGGCAATTTCTGTTATTGTCAAATCAAAGCTTGTAACTTGCTATCGCGAAGAAGTAAGGGTTCTTAATACAGAGCACAACATAAGACTGTTGGTTTTTTGGCCACAGAGTTGTCCCAGGTAATAAATGCGCTAGCAAAAATAGGATTAACAATTGATCTTAATCAGGCTGATGATCTTAATCTAGCTACAACAAACAAGAAATGCAACTCGCTCCATACCTGTCTTATATCCAACAAACTATGACCTAGTTTCAGAAAAAACACAAGTCCGACATTATCATCTAACTGATTAAAAAGTTTCTATCTCTTCCCGTGAGCATCACCACCGGTCATAACCAAGTGGGTTACCACAAGTCAAAAGCTGTGAAGAGGAGATATATGAGGATACTCGTCACTGGCTGGGTCACTGCCCTGCGCTATATCATCCACGAAAAAGGCTCCTAGAGAGACAGTTCTTCAACGACTTGGAGGAGCTCTCTGACAAAAACATATTGAAGCAACAACATATTGAAATTTAATAACGATTCCAAATAGCTTAAAAATTCCTAAGCTTGATCAACTAGGCGACTGCGAGACTGGAAATCGCCTCCAACTATTGTTAAAACACATAAAAAGGATCCAAAGACTGAACGATGCACGTGTTTCTTGCAGGAGTAGCAACAAACTGATAATGGAAACTTTAACTATACACCAACGATTGCCACTTTTGCGGTGAACATGAGCAACAGTGAGTTAATGGGGTACGTCTTCCTAAAACCCCTTTGTGGAAGGGGACAGCCCCTTCGCCTTATTCAGTAATACTGACCAAAAATAAAAACATATACACCAACCACTGGCCTATCAAACTCATCTACCAGACTTTGCAGGGGACCACATGCTCCTACGGGTCTGGTGGAAGGATGATTTCTCATTTGGTAGTAAATGGAAAGATGACGGCCTTAAAAGGAGTTTACCTCTCCTCAACCAGGGGGATTATGTGACGACCGACATTTCTCCAATGACTTAGAAGTACCCTTCGACATTTCAGGCTATAGCTTGCTGAAATTCTTCAATGCCGTTAACAGACTTGAACGACATAGGATTATCATAGGTTTCAATATATGGGAGCCACAATCCCTAGGGTATGACGACGGATCTACATTGATCTAAGTGTGACGGTAACAAGATCAACTGTCAACCCATTAACGTAAGCTATCGCACCATTGCTTAACTTGCAGATTTTCACATAATCTCTGAAGCCTTTCGTCAACAACCTGATACTTCCATATCAGTGCGGCTTTAGACCAGGAATGTCCACCATCGATCAAATATTCACATTACGGCAAATCTTGGAAAAAACCCAGGAGCTACAAATCGACACATACCTACCACCTTTTTATCGATTTCAAAGCCTCGTACGATAGCATCTATAGGAACGAACTATATAGAGCAATGTCTAGGTTTGGCATCCCTGACAAACTTGGCCGTTTGTGCAGGATGACGATAGAGAATGCACGCTCCTCCATCAAGGTCGGAAAAGATCTCACCGAAGCATTGTATGTAAAAAAAGGTTTTAGGCAAGGCGATGCCTTATCGTGCGACTTCTTCAACATAATTCTTGAAAGATTAGTGCAAAACTCACGCGCCAACACAAGAGGCACAATCTTACAAAAGTACGTCCAATTACTCGGATACGCCAACGACATTGACATTATTGGAAGAACAAAGCGTGATGTCAGTGGCGCATTTGTGAACATTGAGACGGAAGCGAAGAAGATGGCTTTAGCTGTAAATGAGGGCAAGACCAAGTATATGCTGTCATCAAGAAAGGACACACAACACCGACAACACCAGCGCTGAAATCAAACGCAAAATAACTTTTGCCAATCGCTGCTTCTTTGGACTAAGAAGGTAATAGAGTAGCAAAGTCCTCTCTCGAGCAACTAAAGTGTCCCTCTATAAGACCCTCATCATCCCGGTCCTTGTCTATGGTGCAGAGACATGGACTTTGTCGAAAGTGGATGACAGCGCTTTAGGCTGTTTCGAGAGGAAAATTCTAAGGAGCAAGGGAGCTAGCTGGAGAAGCTTGATGGTTGAGGCCCTGGTCCGCCCCGGACTGTAGCGCCACCTTAAGTAAGTAAGTAGGTAAGTAAATGTCCACAACGACTAACATCTTTGAGTTTGTAATCTTAACCCTCTGAGTCTAAGAAAACGAAAAGGAAGCTGAAGTTGTCTCAGTTAGTTTTAGTAAGGCCTATGATAGAATTGATTAGTCTATCGTCAATTTTACTCGTATCAAAGACCTTACTCCTTCCAAAGTGTCCATCCCCGAGTTTGAAACTATATTCTTCAGACAGATTTCTTCTTACCTGAAAAACTGTTTCCCTGCGTTAAGTTCGTTTTAGATCTATTTTCCGCAAATGATTTTTTAACTTTCACCGGTGTCCCTGAAGGCAGCCACTTGGGTCCTATTCTTTTTATTATTTATATTTATTACATCGAAATTTCGATACCAAGTTATTCCAGATCATTTCTTTGACATACCTTCTTTTATCTCGAAAAATAGCTTGGAGCTAGATATTTCCAAAAGCTAATCAATGACGGAAAATCATTAAATTTCCTCTCCTCCTCGTCAGTTTCTTCTGCATTATCAACCCATATTAACCGCTGATTCGATTCGCAAACTTGGCCTTTTATGCAATATTGAGCTTAACTATTAATATTTAGGACTTGGGTTTGTGAAACGGTGGTGGTCCAAAGAATTATTTAAACTCTACGTAACCCGATCCCTGTAAATTACTTTTGTTCGTACCCCAATATGCCAGAGAATAAGACCTTATCTGGATTTCTCGTCCTACTTTGGCTTGCATATCTATGTATGTCTTGTCCAAGAGTTCGTAGAACATTTGTCATCATCTAAGAGCTCGTAGAACATTTTGCATCATCTGGGAATTTACCCACAAGATGAACTGTCGTGAGTTTCACCCAAGCTTGGATGGGCTATCAACTTGGCAGCAGTCTAGAAGCTCCGGTAATGCTCGCTTGCATGTGATCTTTTAATAAATAAAAATAAATAAATAATTTAGAGGCCAATACGGCTCGGACTTCGGACTTTCATTTCATTGCAGGAAGCAGTACACACCAGACACAAATTTTCCAGCGACTTTCCTATTAAGGAATTTAAAATTCCCCGTAAAGATCCGAAGTTTGTCGACCTTCTTTCTTTTGCACGGATTTATATTGCTTCTTAACTTAATAGCTTCACTTGGCAGAGAAGTCATCCCAAAGGCTGGATTGCCAAACTAAAGTACCAGTCCCTTAGAATTTCCAAGAGAACGGGGAATTGGATGAACTCCTCTTTAAAGGTTTGGGCTTTCTTAGTCGCCAATTATAAGTTTTTCCTGTCTGACTGGAGCTGTAGACGTCACGGTGGATGCCATCTGGGGAATTCTTCCTCTGCCAACTAGATACGAGTAAACGTGCCTTAGCAGAAACGTGCTTCCCCTACCCATGTGAATTATAAATACTTTTCAATATACCTAAAGTTGACACACTTTATACCAAACTTTCTGTGACCGTAGAATTTGTTTTATGACCTCTCTCTCACTCGAAGATAGTAGTTCTGAAGTAGTTCTGAGGAGCAATCAGTTTTAAGATAAATCCCAAAACCACTCTGCAAAAACAACTCAATTCTACATATCAAAGCAATCCCCACAAGATTAAAGAATTCACTTCGAAAATTATACCGACAATCAATAAACTCTGTTGTTTCAAAAATAGGTCTTGACTTTAATACAATTAGTTCCCTTAATAACCCCAAGTACCATATCGAATTCAATTTCTCAATCCTTTGCCATGATTTCTCCATCAAAGTTCTTTAAAATTGAAATTGAAATCCTTCTATAATATGATGGGAATAAAAACGCACTTCTTCTCGAGCACATCAAGCACTCGGATTCGGGTTCCGGGTTCCGGCTTCCTGTTCGGATTCGCCCTCTTCAAACTCAAGGGGGATTACATTGTGAAGATAATAAAATACAACCAAACTATCACATCGTTTTGTACTTTAGATTGAAATTTGTATATTTTGAATTGGAGAGAGATGTAGATTAAGATTGGGGATGTAGATGGATGATATTATGAAAATGTGACCGCATTTTATGTATGGAATAATCTAGGACGAGCAAAACATCTTCGTAATTGGTATGTCTGTGTATATGGAATGCTGTCTGGTCGAAGAGTCGTCCCACAGCACACAGCAAAACATCTAAATCGGTGACATTCAGCATTAATAAAACAGCACACGAAGCTTTGAAAATCTCATTTTATACTTGATTTGATATCCGTAATCGTTTTGGGGGCAACTCGGACAGTCTTCGACGTCCTTTTGCAGCAAATCCTGACAGATTATATGACATTAATTTATTGCATTGCATGAATTCTGTGATCGCTCTGGGGTGGCCGGCACGGCATACGAGTATGCCTATCTATAGCTTCCGGGTCTCAGGGGATTGAGTGAAGTAGGGCTGATTTTGTGGGAGGAGAATGTCCTGGCAAACAATCACAGTACGAGTATACCCGAAAAGGGATTCAAGTTTAATTCCGATATTAGCCTAATTGTTTTGAGTTAAAAATGATTGATACAATAGCTTGTCTGTGTAGATGTCTGTGGCGCTGGGTTTGAGCTGAGTGGGGGTGTTGATGTTATTTTGTGAGAATATCAAGACCAATAATTCCCCTGCAGCCTGCAGCAGGTTATCGAATTCGGTCAAGTTTTGGGTGCGAAAAGGAGGAGGACTGTCATATCACAATGATATGAATATTTTTGATTTATTTGCCGCACGGCCAGCATACGTGAGTTGTATGATGATTTTGTGAGTAAACAGTGCTGTTTCAAAAGTGCAAATTTCAATTTAATTTGATTTGACTGAAGATTGCTATTTAACATTTTAAGATACAGGGATAGGCTGGTGGGATGTAAGAGCTTTATGTTAAATACAAAATTAATAACTTAGTTGCACAACAGCTCCTAGAGACCCTGAGCCCTATGACTTAGTCTCAACTACTGCTTCAAACAATATCCGAATCTTCAAACTATTCGGATACATATGTATGAATTAAATAAATGAGATCCTAACTATCCGGATAGTGTCGGATAATTGGTTTAATGAATAATTATTTGTAGAAGATAAACAGGGGATGTAGATACAAAAATTTTACCCCCCGAAACTTTTCAAAACACCTAAAAATATCTGGGTTAGAAGGTTATTTTTTTCCTTGATTGGATAGCAACGTAGGAAAATATTTTTTGTATTTAAATCCCGTTTTACCTTTAATTACAAGAATTCATCAAACTGGATCTGGATCTGAATCCGGATATCTGACACTATCTGGAAAATGTCGGATATCAACAGTCTCATTTATCTATCCGATATGTGACACTATCCGGATGTTGCAAATATCTTATCTTTGAATCGGTGTCGCATATGCTAAATATCCGGGTACTTTTAGGCTAGGCGCGCACATTCAATTTTTAGTTGCACAACTGTTTGGTTGCTTATAGAAAACAGATGAACTATTTGGTTGAATGTCCGCGTAGGTGCATATAATTATTTGTTACACAAAATAGCGAACTCATTTGTGTCAAAACACAAACATTTTTGTTACTCGAACCAAGTGGTTGTGCAACTAAAAAATGAATGTGCGCGCCTAGCCTTAAGCTCTAATCTCAACTACTCCTGTGCAGACAACACTGCAAGAATGAAAATGACCAACAATTTTTGGCCGAGTCCGGACGACAAAGATGATAAGCACACGAAATTCTCTAAGAAGGTTTATCACTTCTCACAAGAGGCAGTACCCCTGAAAAAAACTGTTCATAAGCTTAAACAACTGCTTTATTAATTGGAGCTAAAAACAGGATGCCATGTGGTTCCAGCAAATATTGGCTTATGCAAGAACAAAAATTATAAGTCGTTGTAGTGGTTTCTTAAAAAAAATGATCTTTTATATACAAAATTTTAAAACATTTTTAAGAAAAAAATTTGGTACGCCAACTTTAAGTTTTTATTATTGTACCAATAAAAAATTAATATTTAAAAAATAATATTGACCCGTTTTTGAGATATCGAATTTTCCAAAAAATTGATTTTTTTTCAAAAATTCAAGAAATATTGTTCTTTAAGTTTTGAAATGCAGTGTTGTTCAAACTTTTTAAAAGTTTTTCTATACAAAATTTCATTAAAATCCGCTTTGCAAATAATGAGAAATTAAAAATTTACAAAAAAAAAATTGGTCTAGTCAGGTACAGTCAGTAATATCTTAATTTCAAAATTTGTATTTGGGACTTATAGGTACTATAAGGCAAGTTATGCATTCGGAAAAAAATGTAACTCCAGATTTTGATCAAAGTTTACATTACGATGATAGCGAGGACTTAAAAAGTGGGTCTCGCAATTCTGTCTGCCTGTCTGTCGGTTCGACTACAGCCTAAACGACTGGCCGATTTTCTTTAAACTTGGTAGATATCATTTTTAATTCCCCCCCCCCCACACGTTTTTTTCCTTTTTTTTTTAAGACCAAAAATAGCGGTTCCTGCCATACGATTTTTTTTCAAAATTTTATAAATATTTTTTTTTTCTCAAAAACTGTTCGACAGATTTAAAATATAAAAAAACAAAAAAATTTCATTTAGTTAAAGCTAGGTAATGGTTGAAAAAAAATTTCCGAAAAATTGTTATTGAGGGTACAACCCATGAAACCAGTTTTTTTTTGTTTTTGATTTTCTCAAAAACGGTACCACCGATTTTATTAATTCTTTTTTTGCTAAGGCTCCCCAAAAATTTAAATAGAATTGTGTATTCAAATTTTCAAACAAATTTTTTTTTGGATTTTTAAAATAAAATTTTTTTTTCAAAACTCAATATTTCGAAAACCCAATGCTATATTTTTTTTTAAACTTGATAAATAAAAGTTTCTTAATATAATCTACAAGATGTGAGAAAAAAAATTTATTTTACCTACCTAAAAATAAAGGTAGCCACCATACAAATGTTAAAAAATTTAAGAAAATGGTTTTCAAAAATCGTATTTTTCTCGAAAACGGCGTCTAGAATTTTGATAAAATTTTTTTTCTTTCAATTAATTTTTACGATCTTTAATTTAATAAAAATAAAATGCACGACTGGATCGCACGAACTTGCTCTTATGTAAAAGTACTTTGGAATTTAAGATACATTTTATAAATATAAAACATGGATTTAATGAGATAATAATGTTCAAATGCATAAAATTGCCGTCTGGTTTCCGGAAAAGTATGAACTTATGCAAATAAACTTTAAAAAATCGTTTTATTATTAAATACATTTTTTATATAAGAAATTTCTCTAAAATTTTTCAAGAAAAAAATGTGGGATTCGAATTTTAAGTATTAAATAATATTGGTTTTAGGAAATAATTTCAAAAAATAATCGTTCATAGGTTTTGAAGATATTGATTTAAATTTTTTTTTTTTTTTTTTTTTTAACACCCAATAAATATTTTTTCGAATATTTTTATATACAATATTATTTTAAACTTAAGGGTACTCCTGCTAAATGAGAAAGTCGAAAATCAAAAAAACGGGTCTATGGCAGGTACCCCTAATAACATTTTGCCCCAACATTTTTTTTTGACCAAAATGTAGTCCATGTCCATAATATCACACTTAATTTTTTTTATCAAAATCGTTAGAGCCGTTTTCGAGATAAATAAGATTTTGCATTACGGGTGTATGGGGGGTACCCTTAGTTTTGGAGCTAAAAAAAAAATTTCAATTTTTCCTCTAGGGAATCACCGAAGACCCTTAACTACCAAGGTTGAAGAAAATACCTCCGGTAGTTTAGGCTGTAGTTCGAGGTACAGACATACAGACATACAGACATACAGACAGACAGACGGAATTGTCGGACCCTTTTTTCTTCTTCGCTATCATCGTAATGTCAACTTTGATCAAAATCTCGAGTTCGATTTTTTTTCCAAATGCAGAACTTGCGCTATAGTACCTATATCGCAAGTAAAAATTGAAATTAAGATATTACAGTTTGTACCTACAGTAGAACCATTTTGTCGAATTTTGAATTTCTCATTATCCACAAAACAGATCTTAATGAAATTTTTTATGTGTCTAAAACACATTGCATTTCAAAACTTAAAAATAAATATTTTTTGAATTTTTGAAAAAAATCTATTTTTTCTTTTTTTGAAAATTCGATATCTCAGAAACGGCTCAATATTTTTTTTGTAAATTTAATTTGTAATAAAACTTTAAATATGCGTACCAAAATTTTTTATTAAAAATCTTTTAAAAATTTAGCATATAAAAACTTTTTTTTTAAGAAACCACTAAAACGACTTATAATTTTTGTGTTTGCATTATTTGCATAAATTCATATTTGCATAGCATTTTGTTTTTGTCTCTTACTACTTAAAGAATTTAAAAAATTATTTTTATCCTTATGAACAGTTTTCTCTAATAACATTCGTTTTTAAAACTCCTAGTCTACTACATAGGAGCAAGTTCGTGCGACCCAGTCGTGTATTTTATTTTTATTAAATTATAGATCGTAAAAATTAATTGAAAGAAAAAAAAATTATCAAAATTCTAGGCGCCCTTTTCGACAAAAATACGATTTTTGAAAATCATTTTTTAACATTTATACGGTGGGTACCGTTCTTTTTAGGTAAAATAATTTTTTACTTGCGACTTATAGGTACTATAAGGCAAGTTATGCATTCGTAAAAAAAATCGAACTCGAGATTTTGATCAAAGTTGACATTACGATGATAGCGAAGACCAAAAAAGTGGGTCTCGCAATTCTGTCTGTCTGTCTGTCGGTTCGACTACAGCCTAAACGGCTCAGCCGATTTTCTTCAAACTTGGTAGATATGGGTTTTAATTTTTTCCCCCCGGACGTTTTTTTCTGTTTTTTTTTAATACCAAAAATAACGGTACCTGCCATACGATTTTTTTTCGAAATTTTATAAATATTTTTTTTTCTCAAAAACTGTCCCACAGAATTTTTAAAAAAACTAGCTAATGGTTGAAAAAAATTTTACAAAAAATTGTTATTTTTGGTAGCCTCCCTGGGTCCATTTTTTTTGTTATTGATTTTCTCGAAAACGGTACAGCCGATTTAAGTAATTTTTTTTATGCCAAAGCTCCTCCAAAGCTTGAATATTATTACATATTCAAATTTTCAATTTTTAATTTTTTGGATTTTTAAAAAAAAATTCAAAATTTTTTTTTGAAAACTCAATATTTCGAAAACCCCATGCTCGATTTTTTTCAAATTTGGCAAATAAAAGTTTCTTAATATAATATACAAGATTTGAGAAAAAAAATGTAGTTTTATCTAAAACTAACGGTACCTTCCATACAAATTTTAAAAAATGGTTTTCGAAAATCGCATTTTTCTCGAAAACGGTTCCGAGAATTTTGCTAAAATTCTTTTTCTTTTGATTAATCTTTACGATTTATAATTTAATAAAAAAAAATTTTAAATCTAGATATTACTGACTGTACCTACCATAGAACGATTTTTTCGAAGTTTGAAGTTCTCATTATCGACATAACGGATTTTAATGAATATTTTTTTATAAAAAAGCTCCTAAAAAGTTTAAAAAACATTGCATTTAAAAACTTAAGAAAAAATATGTTTTTCAATTTTTAGAAAAAAAAGTATTTTTTTTTTTTGAAAAATTCGATATCTCAAGAACGGCTTAGTATTTTTTTTGGAAATTAGAGTTTTATTCGTACAATAATAAAAACTTAAGGTTGGCGTACCAAAATTTTTTCTTAAAAATGTTTTAAAAATTTTGTACATAAAAGCTTATTTTTTTAAGGAACCACTACGACTTATAATTTTTGTTCCTGCATAAATTCATTTGAAATATTTTCTTTATTAACATCCGTTTTTTAAATTCCTAGTCTTTACATAGGAGCAATACTTTTAAAATTTTTGGGGAGTCTTAGCCGAGTGTATTAACTGTTATTGAAGAGGCATACAGTATACAGATCCTCGTTTTGTTTTGTCTTCCTTATCATTGTAATTTGGCACCTCATTTGTTGGATTTTGGCAAAAACTATAAACCATCTCAAAGATCACTAGATTTTAATAAAAGGTCAACTATTTTCAGTAAATTGGTCAGCCATACATTTTTTTTATTGAAATTTTTAAAGTTTGTTTGAAAGTCATGGAAAATATTTTTGGTATACCATTTGCGTCATTGAAAAAATATTTCATTTAAAGATCAATAAATGGTCAAGAAAGATCAGCTAGTTTCATTAATTCGTCATTAATATATTTTTTTTAATTAATTTAAAAAAAAATTCAAGGTCATACCGATTTTGGTGACTTATTTGTGGCCTATTTGCAAAAAATGCATACCATCCAAAAGATCACTAGGTCCTGATAAAAGGTCTACTATTTTCACTAATTGGTCAGCCATAGATTTTTTTATGAAGTTTTTCAAATTGTATCATTTTTTTGGCAACTCGTTTGGGAAATTTAAAAAATATAAAGATAAAATTTTTTTAGTAATTGGCCAGACACAAATTTTTGTTTAAGAATTTTTAAATTTTCTTCAAAAGTATAAGAGCATGTAAGAATGTAAGCTTATTCTCGTACATGAGAAAACAAAACTTTATTTTTTTTGTGTTAATTTTGACATATTTAGTTCATTTATATATGACAGGCAGCTTAAGCTGGAAAAATCTGGGACGCATCTGGTAAGATCACAGCCGAATCTCGTAAATGCATGGATGAATCCGGTAAACATGTAGCCGAAGTTTGTAAAATCCCAATCTTAGCTAGTAAATCATGGAAAAATGTGATAAAATCACGAACGAATCGTTAAAATAAAACCCGAAGCTGTATAATCGCAGTGGAAGCTGGTAAATGCAGGAAAATTCCATTAGGATGATAAATCATCATCTATGTATTTAAAACTTAAGTCTTATGGGTCAAAAAGGAGACTGATCGCCAATTTGCAACCAACCCTTATTGTGTTTATTAAAAAAAAAACACTACGGCAATTCTGTAAGAGCTTTAAATTAAAGACAGCTTATTGAAATCCATAATAGTCAGACTGAAAGGCAAATATCCTATCTTCCCTGTACTGCAAATATAAATTGAACAGAGTATGATGTTTTTTTTTAAATTTAAATAAATCAGAGGCTATTACGGCTCGTAGAGACCCTAAACGCAGTGAGTTACATCTCTTGATCTTTCTTATTAGCAGGAATGGAGGGTAAGGGTATATACAATTTTCTTCTGATTCCTTACTTATAATGAGCAGCACTTTTTATGAGAAGAATTACTCTCGGAGGATTTGTGACTTCCTCTCAAGAGGCAGTACACCCCTGAAAAAAGATCCTCTGCATGACAGTCAGTATCCAACGCACTGCCAATGGGTACTACTATACTGTTTTATTGTGAACAAAACGATTATGTCATTTTCGAAATAAGGCAATACATACATATATCGCTTTCGAAAAATGTCAAAAAAGTATTAAGTTCAAAAACAGCGCAGTCACTTTAAAAATATATTGAAAGTTTGAGGGTATAGTAAAAATTGTCAGTGCAGTTTCGTGATGTCTACCAGACCTACAGCACGATATTTCGTATAATTTTTTTATTTGTACAACTAGCAGTTATTGGTTTCACACTACTGTACCTATTTGTATGTACATCTTGTCAAAAATGGGATAACTTAAGTTTTCCATCTATGGAGAACTATTACCTACTCTCTCCTAGGACAATGCCTATGTAGGTGACTCAGCTTAATTTGTAATTGAAGAAGTATTGAAGATGTCATTTCTGTTTGCAACCTGTCAATTATTAAGATAAATCACTTGGACAAAAATATCCTACCCACCCATACCAAAGGGTATCTTCGTATCTGGCTATTCTGATGATGTTTTGGATAGAATTTGATTTCGAAAAATAATTGGAATCTATTGTGAAACATCAGATCCATTATAATTTTTGGTTACTTGATGTAAAAGTAATAATCCTCTATAATTGTAATTTACAGGCTTGTAGCCTTGTAGGTACACAGTTGGTAACTCAAAAATTAAAATTTTCATATTTCATATACATACATAGTTTATACATTTTTGAAGTGTCACTTGTAATGTACAGTTTGATCTGAATAAAATTGGAAAATGAAATTATATGAATTTCGATTTGATTTCGAAAGGTTTCATAAATGCTTAAATCGCATTTGATTTGATGTACGATTGCTAAGATATTTGATAGGAGAAAGAGAGAATTTTGTATACATATCGTTGCTTTCCCGGCGGAGTGGCATAAGTCGAAATTTGTCGTTTTTTAGTTTAGAACACAGAACTGAGCTGAAAAAAAAACACAATTTTTCTGTGTAATCGGCATTAACCTACTTCTTCTCGTCTCCCAGTTATGAAAAAGCGTCGCTCTTAATTTTCACAAACATCCCTGTCATTTTCTACGTATGGGTGATTCTACAAACGATGGAATTTTCGGCGGCCCCAAAAATATTTTGAAATCCGTTCAATTATTTAATCTGATTTTTTTTTATAAAATTAAATCTGACTGATATCTACCTGGCCTAACAATATTATTAGGGTGACCTTATTTTATCTTGCTCAAAAAATTCTTCAAAGTGTCCGATTCTCAGTCCCGTGACGTGTCCCCAGTGCGTTTTCGCAAAGAAAAATTATTACCGTTCTCTTATTTCAGGTCTCATACCAAAATGAATCACACCGAAGTTACGCCAAATAATACATCTTTGCTACGAAATAGATAAATATTTTTTAGTAATTGATTTTATTACAAAAAAACTTAATTAAACTTTGTCCCCCGCTTTTTGTATTAGTCCCCTGGCATATTGAAACAGTCGAAAATATCAATAACTAGGATGTCGATCAGATTTCCAGCACTGACAATTTGAAGAACCAAGTCTCCTTACAATAAAATCGTGGTGCAAATCGATTCTGTTTCTTATGTTAGTATTGTGAAAAAGACATTTGTGCATGAAGTCGTGGATTGTCCTTTTAGTTTATCAGTCCTCTGGTGAGTTTTTACGAAACAAATTTGTATGCAAGTAGGCATCTTTTTCGGCAGTATAGTATAGGTTTGATAAAACCGTAATATTATATATATTTTTTTGATTTTTTAAGTAAAACCTTAATATCGTTTTTGCGCAAAAACCATGAAAAACCTCAGTCCCCTGGTCTCAGTCCCCTGGCTAATAAATAAATAAATGATATTTTATTCAGAAACCTAAGAATTTTTAAGTTATGTTGAACTTCGAACTTCATTACGAAATATTTTTAAAATTTTTAAAAAGAATATAATTTATTTTAAATTGATTCTAAGTAGAAAAAAAAATTTATTATAATATATTATTTTGTTTTAATAAAATGCTAAGTTATTATGTATTAACCATGAATTTTTATGTTTATGAAGGCTAATTAAATTTAATTTCTATATTTTAGTGTGTACCCAAGAGAAAATACAAAAAAACTAAAGATTTATTCAGTTCCCTTAAAAAAAAAACTCAGTCCCCTGAACATCCTTTTTCAAAAAATGTCCTTAAAACCGTCATTTTTATTTTTTTTTACTGGCCGCTTTCAACAACGCAAAGAGACGTTCGAAGGATCAACTAGAACAATTCTTACGACTTTTGGCTTCCAAAAATGTCGTGCCGAAATGTGTATCATTTTATTCCATTGTTTGTAGAATCACCCGTATAAATACGACATAAATCAATTTTTGTTTTTTTTTTTTATATTTCGTTTTTTTATAAAACTTAACAAACAAAAAATACAATTTTTTTACGTATTCAACATTCGAGTTTTGTTTTTTATGAACAACGAATTTTTTTTCAGTATGAAAAAAACTTTAAAAGGCTCTCCTGAAAATCTGCAAATTTCGACATATGCCAGTCTGTCGGAAAAGCGACGATATTTATATGAATTATTAAAGATGAGCAGTAATTTCTTATATGAAAAGACAAAAATTTGATTTGTTTTTTAATTTTGACACTTTAAATTCATCCACTATAGTATGACAGGCAGACTCTCTAAGCTGGTAAAATTTCGGACGAATCCTGTAAAATCACGAAAAAATCCGGGAAAATTACATCCGAAGCTGAATAATCGCAGCCGAAATTGGTAAAATCTCAATCTGGTAAATCGACTGCGAATCCCTTAAAATAACAGCAGAGCTGTATAATCGTAGCCGAAGCAGTAAAATCGCAATCTTAGCTGGTAAATCAATGACAAATCCCGTAGGAATACGGAAAAGTCCGGTAAAATCACAATCGAAACTGTACAATGGCAGTTGAAGCTAGTAAAATCGCATCTAAAGTTGGTTAAACCGTACCCAACGTGCCTCTGGTCGTTTAATTGGAGAGCTCTTACCTCTAGTGGGTCAATTTTTGCAAACTAATCTAAGCTTCTCGGGAGGTAGCTATACATTTAATAACCTGAAATAGTTCGCGTAGTTTCATTTTTTATTGAAGGTATATCCTGAAGCTTTCTTTGCAACACCAATTTTTTTTTTAAAAAACTATTTCACAGACATAAAAAAAATTCTATAGTTGTAGTACCTACCATAGAACCATTTTTCAGTTTTCTCAAAACCGGTGCAATGAGACTCAATCTTTTTTTGTATGTAATTCAAATTCAAATTCAAAACTCAAAAAAATGGTCCTATGGTAGGTACAGTCAGTAGATAATAAAATCATACAAAATTTTAGTACACCAACATAAAGTTTTTAATATTGGACGGATAAAAATTAAATTTCAAAAAAATTTTGAGCCATTTTTAAGATATCGAATTTTCCAAAAAAAAACCGATTCTTTTGCAAAAATTCAAAAAATATTTGCATTGCTTTTCAAAGCTCTTGGAAGATTCTCTATACAAAATTAAATAAACTCCGTTATGCCGATAATGATAATTTGAAAAATTTAAAATTTTAAAGAATGTTTCTATTGTAGGTACCGTTAGTAAAATCTTTATTTCAATTCTCTTATTAAACATAGATCGTAAAAATTAATCGAAGGAAAAACATTTTTATCAATATTCTAAGTGTCATTTTCGAGAAAAATACGATTTTCGAAAACAATTTTTTAACATTTGTATGGTATCTGATGTTATTTTTATGTAAAATTATTTTTTTGTCTCACATCTTGTAGATTGTTTTAAGAAACTTTTATTTTTCAAGTTTAAAAAAAATCCAGCATGGGGTTTTCGGAAAATTGAGTTTTGAAAAATTTAAATTAAAATTTAATTTGTTTTTTAAATTAAAAAAAAATGTTTTGAAACTTGAATAGACAATAATATTCAAACTTTTGAGGAGCTTTAGTATAAAAAAATGATTCAAATCTGTTGTACCGTTCTTGAGAAAATCAAAAAGAAATAAAGAAGGGGGTACTATTAAAAACGGTTTTTCTAAATTTTTTTTAAGCATTACATGAAATCTTTTGAATTTTGTGAAAGAAATTCTGTGGAACAATTGGAATGTGGAATAGTTATAAAATTTCGAAAAAAAATTCGTATGGCAGGTACCGGTATTTTTGGTCTTAAGAAAAAGAAAAAAAGTGTCGTCGAACATACAGACAGACAGACAGACAGAATTTCGAGACACACTTTTTTAGTCTTCGCTATCATCGTTGTCGAGTTTGATCAAAATCTCGATTTTTTACGAATGCATTACTTGCCTTATAGTACCTACCTATAAGTCGCAAGTTTAAATTTGGAAACTAAGATGTTACTGAATATACCTACCATTGAACCATTTTTTCGAAATTTCAATTTCTCAGTATCGGTATAACAGATTTCTATGAAGTGTTATACGCAAGCTTCTTCAAAGTTTAAAAATCATAACATAATCAGCTCTATTACAGAATTCGGCGAATGAGCTAAAGTGACAGTTTCAATTCATTTCCAAACTTTTGCTATTACTGAATCCGACGAATGAAAGTTGAACGAATGTCGGTAACAATCCCTGCACCACTGACATTTTGTTCAACTTATATGGTATTACAGAACTCACAATCCATTCGCACTCCATACAATTTCTATTATTTTACATTCGCACCAATTTTGAGACGAATCTGAAGTGAATTTTTGATTAAACGAAAATAAACAATGGAGAGTACAAAAATGTAAGTCAAAAGCTTATCATACTGAATGCTAAAGTGTTTGTTTAACAAATTTTAATAGAAAACGCACAATAGTTCGGGACAAATTTTTCCCTACAAGTTCTCAAAGCAAATAAATTTGCGTCAGTAAAATAATCTTATTTTAGCCACATTCGTCGTCTCTAAGGAACGAAAATCCTGTGAAAAATCTCCAAACCTTTGTTCTCATCTTTCCTTTGAGATAATACTCGTTCTTTTTAAAAGGTATCGGAATTTTTAGTCTTTCAAGCTAAAAAAAATAAACCCAAAAAGTCCACAATGCAGAAATAAAGAAGAAAAGATTTATTAACTACAAGTTGTTGTTTGCCACTGTTACTACTCTGGATCAGTGCTGCCGTTTTAAAAATTTCCAGAGGAGTATTTTTTGTATTTTTTGGGGAGTATTTACGATAGTTGAGGAGTATCGCCAAAATATCAAGAAAATTTATAGTTCAATGAAAAAAAACACAGAAATGTTTTCTATAAATTAAATTTTTTTAATTCATTTATAATAAAAATAGGAACTTCAATATTTGTGTTTTTTAATAAACAGAGAGTTAATAATAAATTAACTCTAACTTAAACTATGTAGATACATACTGTACATTGATTTTCAAGCAACTTATTGCTTATGAATATTAATATTAATTTTTGTATTTTGTTTATTTAAACAAGAATTTGACAAAAGAAAAACAAAAGTCAAAATTAAAACTCAAATTTGTTTTTTGTTTTTAATTTTTCGATCAAATCTTTTGATGGCTCCCACTTTTCTGCAAAATCGTAGTTTAAAAGCTCTTTGGCAGTAAGTATGGTATTTACTAACATCAGAAAATTTTCTCTCTGCTGATGCACTGCTATGTGGAAGAGCAATAATTGTTCCAATAAATTAACGTAAGTACATGAGGAAACATGAATTCATTTAATCCATTTTTAATAGTAAATACATTCCTATAAAATTCGGCAAAGTCTAAATCCTTTGAAACTAATGACTGGTGTCTTAAAATACGCCATTTATTATCAAGCTCCTCAACTTCGGACTAAATTTGGGAAAAGATCAACCAAAGGAACTAGGGTAACTATAGGCTTATATCTCTCCTGCCTTCGGTTAGTAAGATTTTTGAAAAAGCTGTAAAAAATACAATGGTGAGCTTTTTAACGAGAACGAAATTTTTCAGTGATGTTCAGTTTGGTTTTCAAAGTAATACTCGTAAATCAACCGAAGATGCCTTGTTACATTTCTGTTCTCAAATATTTGTAAGCCTTGATAAGAAAGAAAATACATCCGCGTTATTTGTTGACATATCAAAAGCCTTTGACATGGTTAATCACGCAATTTTGATAAGCAAACTTGAAAGTGCTGGGTTTCGAAGTTTCATAAGTGATTGGTTAAGATCACATTTAAATGTAAGAACCCAAAGAGTGAAATTTGATGGTATTAGGAGTGATACAAAGACATTCGATTTGGGAGTGCCACAAGGTTCGGCTTTGGGACCAATACTTTTTTTGCTATATATCAATTCTTTATAAAGATTGCCATTTAGGGGTTCTTTGACAGCTTTTGCAGGTGATGTGGGCTTTTCTTATGGTACAGATAGTCGTCTTAATCTTATATCTGATATAAATTGGGATCTCAGCTGGTTAAGAATCTGGCTTGCAGAGCACAAACTGATAATTAGTTCTAAAACTAAGGTAATGTTTTTGAGTTTGTCTGGCCAAAAGATTGTTGATGCTGATCTCTTTTTCTATGCTACTGAGTGTCAAAAATTTAAACTTTTTAACTGTACCTGTAGTCCTATGGATACTTCTACAAACTTTACAGATTCCACGAGCTGTAGTGATAAATGTTTTAAATTAGAAATAGTAAATGAATTCAAGTATTTGGGATTGATTATTGATTCTAGAATGAGTTTCTAAAACCACACAGAAAATCTTTGACTGTATTTTCGGTGCACTCTTAGAAATTTCTTCTTTTCGCGTAAAGTTTGCTCTTCTAAACTGCTCCTTAAAATTTACTATGGTATTTTTCATTCCAAACTAGAATATGGAATTTCTTGTTGAGGAGGTTCCTATTACAACAAAATACAGCCTCTTTTAGTTTGACAAAAAAGTGTTCTGAAGAAAATATGTGGTAGCCTCGTTTGTACCCTAGTTTTTCACTATTTAAGGATTTGAAAATTCTTCCAGTGCGACATATGTATTGCTATAAAGTTTTAAAAATTTTCTTTAAAAGATCAGGTGTTTCGAACAACCGCATTTCGAAATTTTTATAATATTTCCTCATGTCGAATATTTAATAGACTCCCTAATTCTATCAGGATACAAACTTCTCATTTTGTATTTATGAAACAAGTTAAAAAGTGGCTCCTTAGTCTTGATAATAAGAGTATCGAATTTTTTGTAAATGGTTTTACCTGATATTTTCATGAAGAATTTAACTTAATTCAATTTAATTTTTGTATGCATTATTAATTTAATGATATTTTAACTTTCTTTTTTAATATTTCTTTTTTAAGGGTCACCCCACCCATTTAAAATAATACATGTTAAATCATTCTACTAAGAGTGACAATAACTCTATTTTTATAAAAAATACTTTTGTCACTTATTTCTTTCTTTCTTTTTATAAATAATGTACTTATTTGGATTTTAAAAAATAAAATGTTTAATCAATCAATCAATCAATTCTCTAGAGTAAGTTGACATTTCTTTTTTTAACAAAATGTTCGTCTGAAAAACTGCGAAATAACTTTCATCTGTACTTTTTTGCTTTGTAACGATCAATTTGTATTTTTTTAGAAACGGTCGATTGATTGAACGAAGTCCGATTTAACTATCTCGCTCGCACTTGATAAATTAAAAAGAGGAAACAATATTTATTATCTGTCTTAAGTTGCTTTAAGTTGGTTTGTTGCAATTTTGTTTTATTTTTAATTTTTATTTATTTTTTTGAGGAGTATTTTTGTAACATGGGGAGTATAGGAGCATCGACTTCACGAAAGGAGTAAAATACTACTATGGGAGTAAGTTCGGCAGCGCTGCTCTGGATCTGCACCAACATCGTGTTCCCTAACAGAATCACGAAAATAATCTGTCGCTTGGGGGCGCGGAAATGGATTTTTTTGTTCCTTAAAACTAACTTCTTGTTTATTGTACAGGAAGAGGGAGAGAGAGAAATCGAGGTGCCTTGAAGTTCCCACATCTTCGGCTTTCGCACAGAGACAAACTAACAATCTTGGATGGGAAATAATAGAAAAGAAACTTTAAAGTCACTTTTGCAGTTTCACTTCTGTACTTGATTTTATCATCCCCCACAGTTCCAACGCTGCGCTATAGAGAAGGTTAGGGTGGGTTATGCTTTGTGGCGTTACAGGAAAAAAATTGATGATGGTGTCTTCTTTTGCTTTCTAATTTTCCACTTCTTCTACTTCTTCTGCATTCTTGCTTATTCTTTGCTTTTTATCACGATAGTTGTAGTAGTCAGCAGAGATGCTCTTCTTCGCTAAAGGTTTTGATATCATTATGCCAAATAATAATAATAAGAATGAAAACTATCTGGGCCAACACACACACACTGAAAAAAAAAACAAGAAAAGAAAACTCAGATATCATCATCATCATCGTGTCATCTTTCGCTAGAAGTTCTTCCGGCTTTTTCACGATATAACGTTTTATCATTTTTCTTTGTCAATTTTAACGTTTAGATTCGTTGGGTGGCGGCCGCAGTAGCGACATCTATCTTTATCTATGGTCTTTGACTCCTTTCTGGCAAAGAGGGTGAAGCAACGGAAAACTAGTACGGTGGCGTGTATACGGTGCGTGCAACTAAAAAGGAAAAACTTTTTTGCAAGCCAAAAAGTTTAGGCGAAACTTTTGACTGAGAGGTGAGTAAAATTGACAAGAAATCGATCTGATAGTTTCGGCAAGTTTGCTTGCAATTTTTCTTTGTTTTATTTTGCTGAATTTACGGGGCAATATTTAAAGGTGTTGGGTTTCCAGTGTAAAAATTGATTATTATTTTTGTTAGTATATTTTTTTAAGGTTTTAAAAAATACCCACATATTGAATTTGGAATTTATTTTACTCTTTAAGTTCCTCTACCATCATTGAGGTATTAAAAGTTTTAATAAGGTTTAATATTTTAAGATCAATTTTGCCAAATGCAAGTTAAAGTAAAAAATGAAGGCTTTTTATAGACTAAATTCGAAGTTCTCTAAAAAAATATATATTTTTTTTTAAATTTTGGTTGAGCACAGTGCGAGCGCTTAAAAAAGTTGGTTTTGAATGTCTGAAATGCCAATGGTAGGGACATATTGAGCTGGTCACAAAATTCCACATTCGTGTAGTGCGGTTAAATAAAGACGCTCTGCACATAATACTACGTCCGAAATTTAAATTTGATGTGCACTCCATGAGATACGAGAATGCGACTTAAATTAAATTGGCTTTTTCGTACTTTATAAAAATATTAAGAAAATAATAAATAATAAAAATTATGAAACATTAGGAGGTCGTGAGAGAGATTAAAATACTTCACATATAATTTTTAAAACTCTTTTCATTCTATTCAAGAGACTCAAGTGGATTATTAGAGCATTTGACAAAATATGAGAATTATACTCTTATTTTGTATGGACTGAGGTTTAAAATATAAAATCGAGAACAGAAGGGCTGGAAAATTTCTTGCACGGTTCAAAGAATTCTAAGCACTTAGTAGAGATTTTGGGGACACGTCAAATATATGGTCACTACAAATAAGTAAGATCAGATTTTAATGAGATCGGTGAAGATCTACATCCGAAAGAATCCAGAAACGAATATGAAAAGCTTAGTTAGTCGTCAGCGAAACAGTCAAGTACTTAAGAAATCACAGAAAGAAAATCATGGATGAATACGAAAAAGAGAGTTGGTGATAAAAAATAACCCTGAGGCACACTGGTATTTATTTTGTTTGAATATTTGACTATCCAATACGAATTGATAGATTGAAAAGGTAATTTGTGCTCCATCGGAGTAGAGATTTTTCAAAACTAAACGCTTCTATTTTCTGTAAGAAAGCTTGATTTGATTAAGAATTGAAATGAAGAAAAACAAAAAGAAGCTTTTTTTCGCGAAGAAAATTTCTTAAGCTGATAAAATGTATTATAGTTGCTGTAGCACAGGACTTGCCTAAGTAGAAAAAACCCTTTTAAAAAAATGCACTACTGGGTCGCATGAACTTGCTCTTATGTAAAATGCTAAGAATTTAAAAAAATTAATGTCATTAGAGAAAAACTGTTTATGCAAGAACAAAAATTATAAGTCGTTGTAGTGGTTTCTTACAAAAATAACCTTTTATTTACACATTTTTTAAAATATTTTTAAGGAAAAAATTTGGTACGCCAACTTAAAGTTTTTATAATTGTACGATTAAGAAATAAATTTTCAAAAAAATTCGAGATATCGAATTTTCCGAAAAAGAAATATTTTTTTTTTTAATTCAAAAATTTTTTTTTTTTAAGTTTTGATATGCAATGGTTTTCAAAATATTTAGAAGCTTCTCTATACAAAATTTCATTAAAATCCGTTAAACCGATAGGGAGAAATTCAAAATTTGAAAAAAAAAGGTTCAATGGTAGGGACAGTTGGTAATATCTTAATTAATTTTTTTTTTTTGTATTAAATTATAGATCGTAAAAATTAATTAAAAGAAAACAATTCTAATGAAAATTCTTGGTGGGTTTTCGAGAAAAATACTATTTTCGAAAATCATTTTTAAACATTTTTATGGTGGGTACCTACCGTTATTTTTAGGTATAATAATTTTTTTTCTCATATCTTGTAGATAATATTAAGAAACTTTTATTTATCAAGTTTAAACAAAAAAAAAAAACAGCATGGGGTTTTCGTAATATTGAGTTTTGAAAAAAAAAATTGGGAAATTTTTTTTTTTAAATCGAAAAACATTTTTTCTGAAAATTTTAATACACACTAATATTGAAACTTTCGGGGGACTTTAACATAAAAAATAGTTGTACTGTTTTTGAGAAAATAAAAAAGCAAAATAGTGGTTCCAGGGGGGGGGGGGTACTATTAATAACCATTTTTCGAAAAAAAAATTTAAATTTAAAAAAATAATCTCGAAAAACATTCGTATGACAGGTTCCATTATTTCGGTCTCAAAACAAAAAGAAAAAAAAAAACGATAAAGAAAAAGAAAAAGAAAAACGTGTGGGGGGGGGGGGGGTTTAAAAACGAAATCTACCGAGTTTAAAGAAAATCGGCCACATCGTTTAGGCTGCAGTTAAACAGACAGATAAAACTTTATCGTGTTCGCTACCATCGTGATGTCAACTTTAATCAAAATCTCGAGTTCGATTTTTTTACGAATGCATAACTTGCCTCATAGAACCTATAAGTCGCAAGTAAAAAATAAAAATACAATCAGGGCAAACGTATTTGTGTATTTCAAGATCTTTAACAAATCTGACAACTGTGCGGTCGAGAGAAGAAATTTCAAATAAAATCTTTTGCGCTCTAAAGTACAGGGTGTTTAATGACACTTCCTGTCTGCTACGAATTGACAGCAAACTCCGCTGCAAACACTGAAAAACCGAGTTTCATTATTATTTATGCAAACTAACGACTAGAGTCTTTTGTAATAGACGGATATGGTTAAAATTTGGCATAGAGCATTTTCATCCATAGAAACTCGTAGAAATTTATTTTTTCTTTATATAGGGAGGTTTAGGTCATATACCCAAATCATTTTTTTTCCAATGTTCAGTTCTTAATAATTTAAAATTTTGGTTTTAAAATTTGCGCAAAACTTGTGTGCGCAAACTAAGTCGCGATCTTCCGTCGTCGCGTACAATCGGGCCAGAGCATTGTGTACAATCGCTCTAACAAGCCTTATCACCTCAGTTCTTGGCTTGATATTTTTTCCCTAAGTTAGTCACCAATAAAATGTATTCACTAAGTCCATGATACCTGCCGGACTAAATTATTGGTGGGGCCTTTGATGCTATCTAGGGTTGCCCTTAAAATATACTAACCTATTTGACGTTATAATATGAGTGCTCATTAATATTGAGTTAAGTTAAGTTAAATAGCCTTTTTCTAACTCACCAAGCAATCAATAATTTTTACCCTAAGTTTAAGGTACTAGTACGGTCTAGAATGCCAAAAAAACGCAAGATTTTAGGGGATTTTTTTCTCGGAAACCTTATTAGGTAATAATATATTTTTTTTAAATTAGGAATACATTCGAATTATGGCCGAATTATAGAGGGCGCAAACGTCGACTCATCAAAGAATACATGGTCCCATGGCGGACAGTTAATCTCCGGATCTACAGACCGGATTTTTAAAAAACTTGTTGCAACTTGATTGTTTTTATGTTTTCTAAGACAATTTACCACAATTTGACCAACAAATTATGAACAAAAAAAATGACAACCCAAAAATGGCCAAAAAAATTTCCAACTTTTTTTTTTTTTTCAAAGCTCGATATTTTTTTTTGTTTTGACTTTTTAAACAAATTGTGGTAAACTGTCTCGTAAGAAACCTTCCTTTAAATAACCCACTTTGTTTTTTTTTGTTTCAGTTCAGCCAATTCTGAGATTAACTGTCTGCCATGGGACCATGTATTTTTTGATGAGTCGACGTTGGCGCCTTCTATAATTCGGCCAAAATTCGAAAATTAAAAAAAAAAAAAATTTGTTTGTACTCTTGACGCATGTTTTCATTATTTAAAAAAAAATTCTGTTATTACCTAGAATAAGGTTTCCGAGAAAAAAATTCCCAAAAATCATGCGTTTTTTTGCCATTCTAGACCGTACTAGTACCTTAACACTAGAGCATGTTATTTTAAAATTAAAAATAAGTTTGAAATTAATTGCGAATTGATATTTTTTATGGCATTTTGAGATTTGTTTTTATTTCAAAATTGTTAATTAAACTGTTTTATTCAGTGGAAAAACACTTGGTTTTGAAAAAATCGATATCACAGTATTTTAAAAATATGCTTTCCGGCAATTTGAATAGTAGGAACTTCAACTCACTCTGGAGCATAGGGTATCAACAAGATCCCTTCATCTATCTCGATTCAAAGCAAGTGGTATTAGCTGACGTGACGTACGAATGTCCTGAAACCTAACTTCCATCAATACAGTTGCATTCCAGGTTGTTGTTGGTCTTCCAACGCGTCTTGCACCCTGAGTATTCCATAGAAAAAATTTGCCTCAAGATGCTGTGGTCTGGTTTTCTCAATCGATGGCCAATCCAACGCCATATTTGTTGCATATAATCAACTTCCCCTTTTTGCTACCTAGTTCTATTTCACAACTCGACGTTTGACATAGTTTGTGGCCAGTGGATCTTCAATATGTGCAGCAAGCAAAGCACTTACATGTTCACCAGCTGAAACAAGCACGAATTTTACGTTGGATTCAAAGAGTATCAACTTGGTGCGATATGATATTTAACTACTTCCACACAGAAGAAAGAATTCCAAATGCACAGTGAGCTTCACTTATTCCGATGATGATGATCAATGTCTGTTCCACCATCAATTGCTATACAACTGCCCGGATAATTATCCTTCTTGACATTCTCAATTGTCCTCCCTATAAGAATAATCTGCTGTTAAATGTTTCGGTCGGTATGCATTAAGTTGGTCTTGTTGACGTTAACCCTTAGACCAGCCAGTTCTCCCTTTAGTTGACGCATTTGATTCAAACCACCGGCGCTATTTGCTAAGAGACACAGATATCGTCAGCATAGTCGATATGACTGTGTTTTAGGAAAAATCGGTCAACTTCAGATCAATTATTCTCATTGATTAATATTGCGGAAAGTTACAAAAGAAAGAACAAAAAGCTATATGCTTTCTTCGTAAATTTTCGCGCTGCTTTTGATTCCATTGCACGTGAAGCGCTTTTCTATAAGTTGTATAAGATGGGAATCTCAAGCAAAATTGTAAATATATTAAAAGCGATGTATGAAAGCAATGTCTCGTATGTCTGGGATGGTGAATTTGTTTCAGAAAACTTCGCAACGGAAATGGGTGTTAAACAAGGTTGTGTATTAAGCACCTTACTTTTCATTTTATTTATCAATGATATCGTGGAAGCTATTGGAGGAGGAATAGAGTTTGGACGATTACGGGTGCCATGTCTGATATTTGCCGACGATATAGTTTTTTTGGCAGAGACAGTAGAGGGAATGCAGCGAATGATAAACCAACTTGAAATCTATTGTGGTCTTTGGAATCTTTCTGTTAACTTAGAAAAATCGAAAATGATGATCTTCAGAAATGGTGGCGGTAGATATTCTCGGAATGAAAAGTGGAAGTACAAAGGGCAAAATATTACAATTGTACGGGAGTACAAATATCTAGGTCTGTTGATCACCCCAAACCTTAATATGAAAAGACATATCCAGTATCGGAGGCGAAAAGAGCAATTTCAGCAGTTTGGGGTCGTTGCATCGATAATAAAAACGTTGACCATAGTGCAAAGATTAAACTGTTTCGAGCGACTGCAGTCTCTATTTTGCTGTATGGTGCGCAAGTCTGGGGATATTCCAAGTTCGATGAGGTAGAAAAATTCCTGAGATACTTTCTTAAACGGATTTTCCGATTACCTTCAAATACACCTAATTACATGCTTCATTTAGAAACATCAGTACTACCATTGTTTTTGGACGCTCTTAAATTGCACTTTGGTTATGTGATAAAAGTCTTGGAGATGGAGGAGGGAAGACTACCTAAACTGATCCTAAAAAGCATTATTTCATCAAAAGGGAATCTTGTCATAAAGTGGGAGGAGCTGGGAGCTGGTTTTGGCGTAAACGTCCAATTACATGCAGATATTAACCCGGGTGACTTGAGGAGCTGTTTTCAGAACTTAATAGAAGGAGCAAGTCAATCTATTTATAATGATTGTTTGTTGGAAGCGCAATCTTCTCAGCATAGGATGATTTATAGCCAGTTAAACTTAAATCTCCAAGAAAATACGTACTTCCTTAATCGATTGCCTCTTAGCATGATATCTTTAATATTTAAATTAAGAGGAGAAATAATTAGACTTAACTACATGCCACATCGGCCTGAACTAACAATTTTGTGCGACTTTAGTAATCTTAAGGAGAGAGAAGACGTGTACCATTTCATTGGAAAATGTCCAATTCTAAGAGAATTTCGAGTAAGATACTTTGGCAAGACTTTTATGGATGTAAACGAAGTCCTGTATGTTTTGAATGGTGAATCAGGATGGGAAGTTTTATATAAATATGCAGTAACAGCGCTTAGATACAGATCGCAAATAATTGAAGGCGACTTTTAAAATAAAATAAGAAAAAAAAATAAAATTTAAAGAATATTCGAAATATTAAGCTTAGATAAAAATAATTGTCAATCTGGTAGACGGCCTAAGGCCAAACCAAATTAATCTTAAGTTAAATCCTATAATTGTTATACTATTTTATGCAATCAAATAAAGATTTCATTAACTTAACTAACTTAACTTAGTCGATATGACTGAGCTTGTGTCCATTGTATTTCATAACTCGATTGAGCCAACTGTGGCACTCTTCACATCATGAATTGCCACTTAAAACAATATAGGTGAAAGAACATCTCCTTGCCTTAGTCATTAAAGTACCTCAAAAGGATCGGAAAGCTGTATATTGTGCACAACGAAACACCTTGCGCTATTTAATGACATTAACTATCTTCGTAGAGATACCCCTCGCAATCACAAATGCATACATTCCCGAATAACCTGGTCGAAAGTCTTTTCGAAGTCAAACAAACATAAGGAAGGACTAAAATTGAAACTCGGACGATTGCTCAAGTATAAATTTGCAGAGTGTTAATGTGATCGACCTAAGATCGACCTCTGTAAAAGTCCACTTAGCTCCTCTTGAGAGTAGACTTGAACCTGGATTTCATCCTTTCCAGATCAATACTCGTAGTTGCCATTAACCTCGGGAACACCGAACAAAACGTTCACGCCAATTGTAACAGTTCTTGAAGTCAACTTTCACAATAACACCATCCTTCCAGTCACTGGGAAAGTTTTCATTTTCCCAAACAGCCTCTAATAATGTCTCCAAAATGCACTAACCTGCTTCAGTATCTGCTTTCAAGAACTCTGCGGGTAAGCCGTCAAGTTCAGCTGCATTGTTTGACTTAAGGAAGTTAATAGTGGCTTTCATTTCTGTACTTGATGGAGGACTAGTGTTAATACCCCTGGAAGCCCTTCGTGCATTTGTAGGTTGAGGATCCACACTTTTATTGTGGACATCATTGAGCAGTGCGCAAAAGGGATCATTCCACCTGTTTGCAGCTGATACGAGTATTTGGTGATTTTTCCGTGTGTATCACCTCTTCCTGATGCAATATATGTATGTTTGCATTCTCCGGAAGTTTGTCCACCAAGGCTCTCGTTTCATGTTTTCGATGAGCAATACTCTAAACATTGATTCTTTTTTTCAATATTCTTCGGTGTGTAAGTTTTTTCCAGATATTTTGGGATATCCAGGAATCTTTAGTTCTTGTCTGCGTAGGTCTTATGTCGGATCCGGTTACCATAAAAGCATTCTTTACTTGACCCAATCAACATAGACATCTAGTTGTAAATTAGACACTCGTTTCGTTTCGGCGTAAATTTGGGTCAGTTAGAACGCTTGTCTCCTTGAAGTGCCCTTTGAGCTACGCTGGACAGCAGGCTATTCGTAATCTCAGGATAGTAAACAGCATAGATCTGCTCCTCTTTTATTACGAACATCGTTCAGTGACTTCTTTCGACTGGATTTTTGGTTCGTGAGTTACTAGATTACCCTGAATTTTTGTGACAGTCTTTGTGTCGAAATAAAAATCCCCCAATCATAAGTTGACGAGCGTTACAGAAGTCTACTAGGACATCACCAATCGCATTGCGCTGACCCAGCCATGTTCTTTCAAAACGCATTTGATCCAACTTTGTCTGAGCCAACTTTGGCATTTAAGTCTCTCATAAACCTCTTGAAACATTACTGTACACTGAATTCAAGTGATTGATGAAAGAGGTCTTTTCATCTAATCCTTCCTCATTCGATGGCGGTTAACATTGAACAATGGTGATCTTGGATATTTCGGGGCTTAACCTCTCCGTCATTTGGTTCGATGAAATCAGTTTCCATGATATAAGACTCTTGTTTATAAGCACGTTAAGTTTTGGAAGCACGATAACCACACCATTAAATCTTTGACTTCCGTCTGTTTCCTCAATCCCAGAGTAAAACATTCTCGTCAGTCCCGATTCTGCTTTTTATTCAGAATTTCCTCTCCATTTAGTCCCACTCAATCCCAACGATGTTAAATCGAAGCATTTCACCTTCAACTTTTTCATAACTGCCAAGTACGTGAAGGGTACAAACGTTCCAAGCTCCAATCTTCGTTCCAGTCTTATAGCCAAAAGTACCTTAAGTCAAATCTAAAGGATTTCTTATAAAACATTGTGTGGTTTATTACAGTCGTTGAGACCATAGAGGGATTCACAATATTATGGATACCTCTTGGAGCCTCAATACCATTTGTTGTCCTTTCTCATGGTGGAGCGAGAGACCACCATTGTTGTTTTCAGTGATGTGGCCTTAGTTCGATAGGCACACCAACTTTTTGGATGATCGAGTAGATCTAAGCAGGCCGCCAACTATGGGGAAAACAGACCCCTATTGTAGCCGCCCAATGTGAAACAAAATCTATATGCTTCTCCCATTGCCCTATCAAGGCAGACTCATCCACCACCAGACTTTCTTGCAGTTGACCACCACTTGCAGTTCATCCGCCTTCAAGAAGATTTTCCTCAACCCAAAAACAAGTTCGTGTCTTAGCCAGGAGCGCAGGTTTGTTTGTTATTCCGACAGCCATTTGGTCAGAAGTGGCATCCTTTCACTCTCCAATACTTAGAGAACAAACATTGCAAAGGTGTTGTTGTTTTTTAACATTGCTTTTCTATTTAAAGACAATTCTTTAGACTATGGGATTTTTTTCTTGTGTTGACTAACATAAAAGCTTAAGTTTTTTGTCACCCTTAATCATCATTCTTTACCTTCCTATAGTCAATACCTAAAAGCCAACCAGAGATACTTAGAGGATAAACTCAAAATCTGTTTGTTTTCTGTTGTCAGATGCAAAAGAAAAACATGTTGAGAAGTTGTTGAAGGCTCTTGGAAATTATTTTAATATAATCGTTTTAGTAAGATTTTAAGGTTAAGTCTCCACACGAAAACAAATGAGCCCAAGGAAAATATCTCCGCGTGTTCCAGAAATTTTGGCATAAATTAGCCAATACAGAGAACAATGTTATTTTGTATAATTAATGTGACACACATTATTAAACCACTTGTCATCCCAAATATCTCGTGAATAATGCATGTGTCTCAAAATAGACAAAAGCTAGCTCTAAAGGTGTATAAATAGACAGAATTTCAACAAGGATTAATCATTACCTCTAAAGAACTTGCTTCAGCTGGAAGCAATTATTCATCTCTCCAAAAATAAATAGTCGTTGCAGTTACCAGTCTCCAGTTTGCAATATGGCAATTAGTGTATTTGGTGTTGCTAAAGTTAGCTTGGTGTTAGTAATTTGTATCACCCTGTTACAAAATACTTTGTCTGAACAAAAAGTGTGCGGCCCGGAAATTAATAATGTTTTGGGTTTGATGTGTAAAGTTGGCATTAAGAATCTTGATGTGAAACGCAACTCATGTAAGTATACTTCTTATAGAATACGAGTTATGTTCGTTTTTTTTTTTAATATTTTTGTACAGTGCTGGAAGGAAGCTTCGAAGATAACAACAATGACGAAAACAATTTCGGATTTAGCTTTGACATGATACCGCATTGGGCAAGTATGGAAGCCAATAGTTTGGCCAAACTTCGCAGAAGGCGTGAGGCAATCTATTATGAGTGCTGCTTGAAGCCTTGCTCAAAAGACGAACTTATGGAGTATTGTCGTCCTCGTTTATAGAGTTCAGAATTTTTTAATATTTAGAAATCCGAAAGGCTTGAGAATTATCTATTTTAATAAAAATTATATTATTTTCAATGAAAATGGGTATGATTGCTTTTTATTTATTTATATTCACAATCCTTATTACGTATACTGATCTTATTAATGTGACCAGAAGTCGATAGAAGAATCAGGGGTCTGCATCGGTTCATTGGTTCTGAAGGTATTTAATTGGATCTTCATCTATTTATTCGAAACCTCACAGTTACAAAATAAACTAGAGGCACAAAGGCTCTTAGAGAATTTGAACTTACTGACTTACCTTACCTATCATGTATGTTTATTTTCAAAAACGGGTGGGACCAACAATTTTTTTCTGGTCTAAACTGATTAGATGAGAAACACTTTTTCATAGAAAGAGACATTCATGGAGGATTTTTCAATGCCTGGCAAATCCCTGAAAAACTTGCTGGCAGCAGCTGATAATCCAACCCAAGACCTTCTCATATCTGACTTCCTAACTTCGGAGTTCGGACGTACTGTCAAATATAGAAGTTCTTTCTTTAGCCGCACTACTGGAATCTAGAATACTTTGCCTTTCTCGATTTTCCCCCCGTCCAGTTTTCAAAACCAGGTTTCAAAACCAATATCCATCGACCTCTATTAAATCCTCTCCACTTTTCATAAACAATCGCACTGTGTTACACCATAACATTTTAAGGGTATAGTCATAACGCGCAAATGCGCAAATTATAAAAAATAAAATCCACGCATGTCGCACGAGTTTGCTCCTAAGTAATAGACTAGGAATTTTAAAAACGAATGTTATTAGATAAAACTGTTTATAAGGATAAAATTATTTTTTTTTTTTCAATTCTTTTATTAGTAAGAGATAAAAACAGAATGTTATGCAAATATGAGTTTATGCTAGAACAAAAAATTATAAGTCGTCGTAGTGGTTTCTTTAAAAAAAAATAAGCTTTTATATACAAATTTTTTAAAATATTTTTAAGAAAAAAAAAATTGTGTACGCTAACTTCAAGGTTTTATTATTGTACGAATGAAAATTAAATTTCCAAAAAAAATATTGAGCTTTTTTTGAGATATCAAATTTCAAAAAAAAAAAAATATTTTTTTTTCTAAAAATTCAAAAAAAAAAAAAAAAAATTATGTTTTGAAATGCAATGTTTATTAAACTTTTTATAACCATCTCTATAAGAAATTTCATTAAAATCCGTTGTGTCGATAGTGAGAAATTTAAAATTCGAAAAAAATCGTTCTATATGGTAGGTACTAAGCTGTAATATCTTACTATACTCTGTCCAACAAAAATATGCAGTGTGGGCAAGATAGGACGTTGGCCTCGCATTCTGGCTACAGTGGATTGCATAAATCTGTCCTTCATTAAAGCTCTCACATGGTTGTCGTAGTATTGATTTTAAATGGACCCTTTTTTTAAAGCTCTAAAATCAAAAGCACCTCAACAGAAACCCTAGGAAAAAAACTGAACAAAGTTACCAAATGTACAAGCGTAACTCTGAATGCACATCAATATTTAATGGGTGTTGAAATTGAATATCACCAACAGCCATAGGCCACAGCAATTCAGTGCACGCACACTCAGATGTGCGGTCGATAGGACGTCGGGTCTGCGTCAGATGCAATCGAAAATTTACGGGCGCACAAACACTTTTTTATGGAGGAATTCTTTCAATTTAGTATGGTGCAAAAATATAGAACGTTACTGATTTTGAAAAAGCTCTCCCATAAGACATGTACTGCATATTTTTGTTGGATGAAGTATAGTTTCAATTTTTTTTTTATCAAATTAAAGATCATAAGAATTAATTGACAGAAAAAAAAATCCTACTACGGATGTTGTATTTGTTTTTCATATAAAATCCTACTGTACCTACTACGGATAACTTTTCCAAAAAAACACGGCTATTACCTTTATTTTAAGGTAAAATAAAATTTTATTTCTCACATCTTGTAGATTATATTGAGAACATTTTATTTATACAGTTTGAAAAAAATCTAGCATGGGGTTTTTGAAATATTGAACTTTGAAAAAAAATAATTTTTTTTTTAAATCAAAAAAAAAATGTTTTTGAAAATTTTAATACACAATACTATTAAAATTTTTGGGAAACTTTATCAAAAAAAAATGATCAAAATCGGTGGTATACCGTTCTTCAGAAAATCAAAAAAAAAAAAAAAAAAAACGGTTCCCTCAATAACTATATTCATGAAATTTTTTTTTCAGTCAAAGCTAGCTTTAACTAAATGAAATTTTTTTTATATTTTTATTTTTTAAATCTGTCGAACAGTTTTTGAGAAAAAAAAATATTTACAAAATTTCGAAAAAAATTCGTATGACAGGTACTACCGTTATTTTGGGTTTTAAAAAAAAAAGAAAAAAACGTGTGGGGGAAAAATTAAAAATTATATGTATCTACCAAGTTTAAAGAAAATTGCCTGAGCCGTTTAGGCTGTAGTCGAACAGACAGATAGACAGACAGACAGAATTGTGAGACCCACTTTTTTTGTCTTCGCTACCATCGTAATGTCAACTTTGATCAAAATCTCGAATTCGATTATTTTCCGAATGCATAACTTGCCTTATAGTACCTATAAGTCGCAAGTAAAAAAAGGAGCTGTATACTGTACCGAATCAGATAGATCCTGATGGAGTGCATATCCTGTCACAAATTTTGCAGTACGTGTATACTCCGTGGGAATTCGGCTATAAGTTATTGACTTAAGATATATAAGAGATCACTGGACAAAGTTCACTTTTCAGAAAATTAGTCTTTCTGAAGAACCTCTGAAGGAGAAATCGTATAAGCTCTCAGACGGAGTCTACAGTCTACTGAGCCTGTCCGGAGTACAATGTCAAAATTCTTTTTGGAGATTTTAGTATTGACGTTGGATAGAAAGAAATTTTCGGAAATTAGTTGGTAAGCAAATTAGGTGGAAAAAAGTACCATCGGTAAGGGATTTTGACCAGTAGACTTTACAGCCGATCGGGATACACCGCTAAATAACAACAGATTTAAAGTCTAGGGACCCACAAATCAACTTGACGCTCTCCAGACCGTGTCGATCCACCGAATAAATCGTGTTAGATTAGATTAAGAATTTTATTTTTCAATTTGTTTTATATACAATTTGACTTAAAACTCTTCTCGTAAAAGGGTGCGTTGTCGTTATGGATGATGTCTTCAAATTGATCGTCAGTGATGACTCGGGTGTATAGATACTTGTCACTAGGCTCTAGTTCATGCTGGAGAAGTTGTTGCACTTCTGTGTTGGGATGATCTTCCAGGTTCCTGATGATTTTTCCGGAGAGCTGCAATGGTATTAACTTCGCTTCTTTATACAGATTCCTTGTTGGTATATATTTCTTCGTCAGTGGGTTACGGTACAGTCCAGTGCAAATGCGGAACACCTTTCTTTCAAAAAGTTTCATCTTTTTCATTGTTGTAGGTGAAATAGTAAACCAGATGGGAAAAGCGTAGGTCAGAACGGGTCGGATAAGTTGTTTGTACACAAGCAGCTTGGTTTTCTTACTTAGTCCATTTCGCCTCCTGAGAAGCGGATGGACCAAGTACAGAGAATAGTTGGCTCTCTTCAACATCAAGTCTGCATGCCTTTTGAATTTGAATTTGTTGGAAAAGTTGATTTCCAAGTACTTCGTTGAAGATTTGACTGTCACTACAGTGTTGTCTGGAAACTTTATTTTGATTGCTTTAGAGCGTGCTGCAAACGCTCGTCTTCGAATGACAGTCACTGGTGTTCGGAAGAAGATGAGTTCAGTCTTTTCGCTGTTTATATAAGTCGTATCCAACTTATACGGCGTACGTATATTTCTAGGTGTAAATATCGACACTGACCATTTTCTAGCTGCGATAAAATTCAGAGCTCGACTGTCTTAAGAAAAGATATTGCGAACAAACCAGAAGAAGAAATTCGACGTTGCCTGGAGTTGACAGCGTCTATAGACTCCGCCGTGATACAGATGCCAATAAATCAGTTGTTTCTGTGACGCCATGTTATCAAAGAGGCAGCCGAAACCACAGAAGAATAAAAATCACTGAAGAGAAAGAACCCCTGGTATGCTAATGAATGCCTTCAACTGACACAAACCCCACATCCGAATAATCTGGCGGTCAAGAACAGAGCAGGAAGATTATATAAATTAGAAAAGAGAACAGAAGAAGTCCTTGCGTTAAAAAAGGAGGGCGCACGCAACTTCTCAGCTGAGGAAGATTGACAAGTCTCCAATCGAAACCATCGCGCCACGGCCACCCCTCAAACTGTCGCTGAATTGTATATATAAAAATGTTTTCAAGCCCCTGCTAATTGGGTAGCTCGTAGAGTGAATAATAGGGCAAGAAGAAAACCCAATTCTTTTTAATTAAGAATCTATAAAAACTTGAGAAAACGTTTTGTTTTGCAAGGTCAAATTTAATGGCGGGACTATCAGCTCCAAATCTTCCATCTAAGAAAAAAGGCGATCCGATAAAAGTCCTGCAAGAGCTGCCCCAGATATAAGATGCTATCTTTTGTACTGCGTAATAGTTTTAAGCTGTTCTTCAACACTAAAGCCAGAAAGGACTCGTCTAAGTCTGGCTTTCAGCCTGGCAGATCTACCACAGGCCAAATCTTCATATTAAAACAAACCCTGGGAAATTCCCGGGCCTCGATAGAAAATATAAAAACCAAAACATTGCCATCATGTCAGACAGCCAGGCTGCATTAAAAGCACTAAGATTCTATGACATTAGATCCAAACTTGTTTGGGAGTGCGTGATAAAGCTTAATGAACTGGGCAAGAATAACATTGTCACACTTCATTGGGTACCAGACCAGGGCAACGAAGAGGCAGACTCCTTCGTAAAATTAGGGTGCATCGACACACCTTACAGGGCCAGAACCCTACTGCGGAATAGGAGAAAACGTGATCAAAAATAAAATCAAAACAGAAGAGAAAGAAAAAAGATCAAAAATCTGGAAAGAACTCCCTAAGCTGAGACAGGCTCCGATTCCTCAAAAGAACAAACTTGGAGGAAGAACTGTAATAATGAGCTAACCTCCTCCAGTTCCAGATGGGGGAACAATAGATCTTAAGGTCGCAGTGCTTTTATACCCCAAATTTATTCATTCATTCAAGTGACCAAAATTTGGAGGAGTATTCAAAAAATGGTCGAACAAAAGTTACATGAAGGAACCGAGTAACATAGGTGTTGGTGAATTTCTTGGACCAACGTTTTAACATTTTTGCTTGACGAAGTCAAGTGCTGAATAAGCTTTCAGAATGATATCGTCTTTACGAGTAGGAAAATTGATCTCCTTGTCTGGGAATGGGTTGATTAAAAAGAAAGTAAAAGCGTTTGCCTGAAAAACTTGACAAAGTTAAGGTCCAAACAGTTTCTACGACACCACTACGACACTTTTAAAAAAGCGAAAATTCATGTGTTGAAGAAATGATTTTAAAAATTTGGTATCATCGGTGGATGGTGAGATAAAAGAATATTTGATGACTCCTTAAATATCGTTGATTGTAAGAACAAACAAAAGAGGGCCTAGGTGGCTGCCTTGGGGGACACCGGAGGTAGACAATAAAGGTTAAGATGTAGCATATCTGAAATGATTGCTGTAATAAGGGTATTCTAGGTATGAAAGGGTTCAAACTTCAAAGCCAAGAGTAGACAATTTGAAAAGTATCCGGTTAGTATTATTTTTAAAGACCTTGCTGTAATATCTTGCCTTTCTCTTGGCAGAAAAGAGGGAAAAGACACAAAATTTAACATGGTTATTGCATTTTAGAATATTATATTGGGAAAACTAGGGAACTTAAAATTGTGTACAAAATAATTTGGAAGAGTTTGGGTATGTAGGAAAGCTTGGCAATCGGATGATAATTGTAAACATTACCCTTGGGACCGTTTTCCATAAAATGGGATCATGAAAGAGAGTTTCAAAATCTGAGAAACTTCACTGATTCGTATTAAAAATACGAGAAACACCTTCTCCGAAATATATCAAACAGGGCTAGGGTTTTTGGCAGCCAGAAGCGTTAACATCTGACTTCAAAAATCTTTTAGTGAAGCTGTTATAGTACAGATAAACACCAAAGTCTCTGTAGATAGTCAACAAATCTTTCGAACATTGAGGTATGGAGATCTCCCCCATCCACATCCAAAAGTTCCGTTAAAGAGTTCAGCTCTTTTCTGTCGATCTTACATATGTATGAGTTCTAGCCCTTTAACTCAGACTCCAACTCTTACTCGTTAACTACCATAAATTCAGTTCAAGGTGTTTGCTTTTATTTCAACGTAGAAAGAGCTTATACAAAAACTAGTTAAGGAGTCGTTAAAAAGACTAAGGATTGCAATTAACTTTATACGACCCACTTATTCGATTCATCTTTTAATAAAGCCCTTATTGCTTATCATCACCCTAGTTCATATTTGTGTTCTTTCTTTCTATTTCTTTTTTTTTGTTTTTTTTTTCCAACTTCACTTGCATTTTTAGGTCAAATCCCGAGGCAAATAATCATCATCAGCAGCTTACAAACCAACAAACCGTAATATAGGTCCATAGTGTACGCCATAAAAAAGAATATGACTATACCAACTAAACAAGGACACAAAATAAGAGAATGGCGGGACGAAAAATTATAAACCGTTTTTCCTGCGACGACGACGACGGATACCTACGGTACGGGTTGACAACAACACAAACACAAGGACATTCACATTATAGGAGGAAACTGGCTGGAATTGCCGCGTACTATTGTGAATATCTGAAAGCATTCATAAACCGTTTATTTAATGGAAATTTATATATTTAAGGACACACAGTCATAGTCGTCCTTGTCGTAGTCGGAAGCAATTTGTCCTTTGAAATGTAATTGTAACTTCCTTTTAACCTTTTGTCGCGGCACTACTCTCTGATGTTCGTGTTGCTGTTGTTTTTTTTTACTACTTAAATAGTATACAATTGTGCTAACTAGGTGAAGGAGTTCAAGGAGCCTTTGGTGCTTACTTTGAGAATGGATCCATTATTGGGGACTTTACTCGTATTTTGTAGGAACAAGCATCTGATGGTACTGAAGGAAGGCGTTTGGCTGTCAACTTTGAAACGAAAGCTTATTGAGATTGAGAGGAGCTGATGGGCATTTAATTTTCAACATAAACTTAAAGGTCTTTGAAAATAGATAATTTACTTGCATTTGAATCAGCTTCATTCAATGGTGGATTTTTAGGTAGGTAGAAAAGGTGGCCAAGAGCATGATGACCTAATTAGCTCTCGCGTGCGCCGCGCCGCTGTTTTAATAGACCTATGGCTGTAAATGCGTTTGAAATATGTGATCTTTCGCCAAACACCCTATAGAGGATCATCGTCCACGCTAACAATTTGCTTGGTGGCTCAGAGAAATCGTTCATCACTTACTTGTTAATAGGTGACATATCAGTGCGTGCTGGTCCGCTAACTACGCGGAACATGATATCTCCTTGCTTGAGGTGACCATCTGCCCATGGAAAAAGAGTTGACCCTCGGATTAAATTAAACATTATATGCCTTATATCGGTTTTTTCAATAAGAGCGCTACAAAAGTTTTTTTAAATAAAACAAAAACGGTTTTGGATATCAATGAAATTCTTTATTTTTGTGAAAGTACCATTATGTATGGAACTCGATTTCTTTTGCATAGCCATCACGGGCACGCTTGCAGAAGTCCAGACGCTGAACCCAATTTTCGACGGTTTTCAAGCATAAATCGGCCGATACTGCTGCAATTTCACGTTCGATATTCGTACGAAGTTCATCAATCGTCGCTGGCTTGTTGGCATAGACCATAGACTTGACGTAGCCCCACAGAACATAGTCTAACGGCGTCAAATCGCACAACCGAGGCGGTCAAGCGACTGAACCATTCCGTGAGATAACACGTTCTCCAAACTTGGTTTCCAATAAATTGATTGTGACACTCGCTGTGTGGCTTGTGGCGCCGTCCTGTTGGAACTACATGTCCTCCAAGTCCATATCATCCAATTGGGGCCAAAAATATTCGGTTATCATTGAACGGTAGCGATCCCCATTCACAGTAACGTGCCGGTCTTGATCATCACGGAAGAAGTACGGCCCAATGACGCCGCCGGCCCATAAACCACACCATTAATTGGACGTAGCTCTCTTAACGTTGAGGCCACTGACTCCGAATTTCGGTAGTAAATTTTATGTATGTCTTTCCATCATGAAATGGCAAACCTTACTGAAGAGAAATGTCAAAAGAGCGGCAAGAAATATGGCGTCATTTGCTGTCCCTGTCGCTCTACTTTTGTAGCGTCCCTGTTGAAAAACCCTTTATTTTAGGTCATAATTATAGTATGGTGTATGATGCATGTTTAATGCAATCGTAGGACACTTAAACAACTTGATCTCTATCTGCACCTGAAACCTATTTAGTCTTAGCTGTGCATATTGCTGTACTCCTGTCAAAATCTCCTAGTCCGCTTGATTGAGTTCTTAAGAATTTGCCGGAGCACATATAAAGGCCGAAGTTTTATCTTTATTCGATATCGGCGATCAAGTATTTTGATCTTCAGATCGGAAAGTTCATTAAGGTTATCACAGTGCTTATGCTCTTATAATGACCTTAGCAGGAAATAAACTACTAATTTTTGTAATACTCAGAATATGAAATTTGCGTTAACTATCAATATTCTAGCTACTATTATTCAATGTAGTACCCCTTGGCATAGTAGTTCGTGCGTTGGACTGTCATGCGGAAGGTCTCGAGTTCGATTCTCAGCCGCTGCAAAAAAGTTTTTCAGGGGTGTACTGCCTCGCCTCTACGAGGAATTGACAAATCCTCTAAGAGTATATCTCTTGTCATGGAAAGTGCTGCTCATTAGCCGTTCGGAATCGGCAGAAAATTGTAGATCCCCTCCGTTCCTGGTAACACGCGCACAGGCATGGTTGGGAGTTATAAGTCAGTAGGTCGAGGTTCACTTCGCCCCTTCGGGTAGGGGTTAAGAATTTACCCGAAGTAAGGCATGCTTGTCGTAAAAGGCGACTAAAATCCAACCTCCGTATACTGAGAACAACGTATACAAATTATGCAATGGAAAAAACAAAAAGATTGATTACCCCAGGTGGAAAGCCAGCTTCTCTGGCAAATTCATCCTCTTCGGAGGCAGGCTCTACGGATTCTGGGGAGAGCCATTTATTGCATTTAATAAATCCTTTCGCGAAAGCGCATAAGGTCACTCGATCACCTCCATCTGTATCGAGCGTTTCCGGTAGAAAGAGTCCACCGGTTGTGCCAAAAGGCACCAAAAGCGACTCAGCGAAAACAAACAGCTCTGAGCACGAAAATTGTGAATTGAAAAAGAAGCTTGATGAAATGATAAGACTCTACCAAGAGCTTAAAAAAGAAGTCGAAAGTCTTCGCGAAGAAAATACCATATTAAAAAGTTCGCAAAACTTCAAAATAAATGCTACTAGTCCAAAACGGCACGAATACGAAACCGATGAAGATGAACTAGCTCGGGAAACCGAAAGAAGACCCGGTAAAAAACGGAAAGCTTAACATTCGCCTGAGCTTCAAATACAGCGAAAACAGAAAAATAGTACAAGGAAAGATAAGTTCTCCGCGAATGAGAAACTCCCACCACCGATAAACATCGTTGGTCAAGCGGATTACAACAAAATTCTTCCAATACTAAGAGAAACAGCGCAGGCAAATTTTAAAGCTACATCGACTCATAGGAAAATTAACGTGAATGATTCTGATTCATATAGAAAGCTATCAAAAAAACTCAGCGACGAAAAAATTGAATGGTACAGTTATTCAATTAAAGAAGAAAGACCTTTACGCGTCGTTGCTAGAGGACTTCATCCCTCTTGTTCGAAAGAAGACATCATTTCGGACCTAAAAACCAAAGGATTTATGATTCTTGAAGCGACAAATCTTTTAAAACGCGAAAAAACACAGTCGAAAGAAGTAGAAACCGCTTATACTAAACGCGCTCTTCCGCTTTTTATGCTAAGTTTCGACAAAAATGAAAATGTAGACAATGTTTATAATATTAAAACCATAATGAATATTGTTGTAAAAATTGAACCTCTTCGGAAGAACAAACGACTTGTTCCTCAATGCAAGCGCTGTCAAGGTTTTAACCACACTGCAGCGTATTGTCAGAAAGACCCTGTTTGCGTAAAATGCGCGCAAAAACATATGACCCATGAATGCCGTCTTAAAAGAGAAGCTCCGGCTATATGCGCGAATTGTAAAGGTAATCATCCAGCAAATTACCGTGGCTGTGAGGTCGCTAAAGAAATTCTAAAGAGGCGCCGAGAATTTAACAAGAAAACTAAAAAAAATGCCTCAAAGATAAACGAAGATCCAAAAATAAAAACGAATACTAATACTCAAGCGACGAGTAAAACTGACAGGAAAGATAGTAAAGTTACTATACCCTCAGAAAACATAAAAATAACAAAGACGAACATAAAACCGAAAAAGACGTACGCTCAAGTCACAGCGCCTGAGAAACTTAAAATTAATAAACCTGACTCCGTTCAAAATGTGTTGTCCCTTATAATTGAACGGTTAAAAGAACAAGGGAGAATTAATACAATTATTTTTGAGAAACTGGACAAATTTGAGTCGGCGGCTCTTAAAACACCAAATTTATTGTAAACATGGATCAGTCGTCAGAAAAACTCAAAATAATAACATGGAACGTGAACGGACTTACTCCAAAAATTGAAGAACTAGAAACAGTTCTTCTTAATGGAAAAATAGATATTTGTTTGATCTCTGAAACTCATTTGAAAAAAGACTCGAATTTAAGTATCAAAGGTTATTCGGCTTACCACGCATGTCATCCATCCGAAAGAGCAAGAGGTGGTTCTTCCGTATTTATCAGAGAAAATATCAATCATTCGTTTGAGATGAATATCGAGCTCGATGCAATGCAAGTAACTTCTATTATTTTAAAAGTTAGACACGTTCTTTTTAACATTGCGTCTATTTACTGTCCTCCTCGGTCCAAGATAGACAAACAGGAGTTTAAAGAACTCTTCAATGCATTAGGTCCAACATTTATTATTGGCGGCGACTTCAATTCAAAACATACATTTTGGGGATCACGATGCATCTCGACGAAGGGTAGACAACTCTACAAAGCGGGTACTGAATGTAACGTCGAATTTTTCTCTTCAGGAAAACCAACGTATTGGCCAACCGATTCAGCAAAAACTCCCGACCTTGTCGACTTTTTCATTGCAAGAGGAATTAACAGAAAATATGTGAAAGTAGATGATAACGTCGATTTTTCTACGGATCACTCGGCCGTAATCCTAACAATAAGCAGTAACGTAATCGAAAAAGAAAAGCCCCTGTCTTTAACAAATAATAACACAAATTGGGACAAATTCAAAGAAGATTGCGAAAACAGTATTATACTGAACGTCTCCCTGCAAACTCCGTTTGAGTTAGAAGATGAAACCGACAAATTTATAAATATTATCCAAAAAGCAGCTTGGGATAATACACCGGTCTGTAGTAAAAAGTCAAGGCAATACGAAGAAAAAATTCCAGCAGATATAAAAGAATTGATTCGCGAAAAACGAAAAGCTCGAAAAACATGGCAGCACTCACGTGCTCCTCAGCATAAATGTGTAGTCAACTTTTTAACAAACAAAATCAAAAACTTGTTACGAGATTTTAAAAACAGAAAGAATTCTTCCTATCTTGAAAGCCTCACAGCAGACAAAAAAACGAATTATTCTCTTTGGAAGACGTTAAAAGGTATTAAAAAGCCTCAAAAAATGTCGGCACCGATTCGAAAAAATAATTCTGAATGGGCAAAAACTGATCAGGAAAAGGCGGATTTATTTGCTGAGTACCTCGAGGAAACGTTCAAACCATTCGATGGTCAAGAGTTTTCGACAAATGAAGGAGAGTTTCAACCAAGGCCGGACAGTTTATCTATAAGAAACATCACTTTGACTGAACTTGTCCAGGAAATAAAACGGCAGAAAAATAATAAAGCTCCTGGTTACGACCTTATTAACAGTCGTGTCCTCAAAGAGTTGCCTAAAAAAGCAATGGTTAAGCTTTTACAGCTCATTAACGCTGCTTTAAGACTTGCGTACGTACCTTCGCAGTGGAAAGTCGCCGAAGTTATAATGATCCCCAAACCGGGTAAGCCACCGAATGAGAAAAAATCGTACAGACCAATTTCTCTCTTGCCTACAACATCTAAAATATTTGAAAAATTGCTTCTTAAACGACTGTTACCATTCATTGCAGATAAACGTTTAATTCCCGAACACCAATTCGGTTTCCGGAAAAAACACTCGACAATCGATCAGGTTTTTCGGATAACTTGTCAAATTGAAAAAGCATTTGAAGAAAAGAAGATTTGCTCAACTGCATTTCTTGATGTTTCCCAAGCTTTCGACAAAGTCTGGCATGACGGGCTTAGATATAAATTAAAAGTCTTTCCAGAGCAAATATATAACCTTCTTGAATCGTACCTAGAAAATAGAATCTTTCGAGTTAAGCAAGGAACGGAGTATTCTGAGTTTAAGGAAATTAACGCTGGCGTGCCCCAGGGTAGCGTCCTTGGACCGATTCTATTTGTTCTCTATACTCGCGATATACCCCAAACAGAAGGTACAACTTTAGCCACTTTTGCAGATGATATAGCCGTACTCGCAATATCAGATTCAATAGAAACGGCGACCTCTAAGCTTCAAATGGCATTAAATAGCATTTCAGATTGGACAAGGAAATGGCGAATTGAACTTAACGAAGCGAAATCCACGCACATAAATTTTACGTATAAAAACGTAAACACCTTACCCATCTATATTAATTCCATGCAAATTCCATATACAAATGAAGCAAAGTATCTAGGTATGACTCTAGACGCGAAACTTAAATGAAAGGCTCATGTTAAAAAGAAACGCGATGAACTCGAAAATAAACTCCGCGAATTGACATGGCTTATTGGAAGATATTCCAATCTAAGCGTGTATAACAAGCTGCTTATTTATAAGCAAGTACTGAAACCAGTTTGGACGTACGGTATACAACTTTGGAAATATACAAATTTTACAAACATACCAAAACAAAGTACTTAAGACAATAGTTAATGCTCCATGGTATGTAAGAAATAGCAACTTACATAGAGACTTAAATATAGAAAGTGTAGAAAACGAAATTAAAAAATTTGCCACAGAACTAAGATCACGACTTAGAGATCATAGAAACAACGAAATCCGACAATCGCTTAGCGAGACGAACGTTTTTCGGCGATTGCACCGAACAAGACCTCTTGATCTAGCGCAACAAAATTAATTTCTCCACTCGAATCTTGTGGAACTTTCAGGTCCTCCCGTTGGGGAGCTTCCTGACAAAATGCGAACGAAACTGCTGCCAAAACTACTTGTTAAGCTCGACTTAGTTGTAGTATCTCTATAGAAGATAAGGGAGGTGTTTTTTTAGTCAGTAAAAATCTGACACTACTATAAGCATCGGGCTTATAGTGTCTTCCTGAAGATTTCTCACCTTCCTACGCAAAAAAAAAAAAAAAAAAAAAAAACTTCGAGATGTTGCACCACCAAATTTTTTTTATCACTATTCAAGCACCAAAAAATCGCTCTTCCATATAAAAGGGGTTGGCAGGAAAAAGAGAAAAGAGCAATTGGCATTTTCTTTGAAACTAGAAGACAGTTCCCAGAAAGGTGAAAAACGCCCAAAGCGACAAATAACACATGCTATGTGGTTGTCCCAAGTTATGATTTGGAAGAAAATGACTCCAAGACTTTGTTACCTTTTAATGTAGTTTAATGTCATCAAACTCGATACTTGCCAGATAAAATATGTCGAGAGCAACGTTACGAATTACAATTGCCTGGCATTTATTTGAATTAAGTTTAAGATGATATTTTTGAGACCACTGTCCTGTTGCATCTTTAAGCAGATCGATAGCTCAAATGGATTTGTATATCGTTTGCATGCATATAGTAAGTCATTGTTGAATAGCATGAATAAAAGTGGTCCTAAAATTGTTCACTGTGGCACACCAGCACGAGTAGAGAGAAAATCGCCTGAGTTCTTTGATTAGGTATTGTTTAAAAAGGAACAGAGCTGAATTTTCAAAGAAGACAAAGTTCATCAACTTGTTAACAAGTATTAAGTGGGAAACACTATCGAGGGCTTTGGGGAAGTCCAGTAAACCCAATGTTGTAACATGATCATTATAAGGAAGGTTCATGACATATATCGTCGATTATTTTTTGTTGTGCAGCTGTGTTGGAATTATTTTTTAAGCTTTTCATAGCTTCCGGTAACAAGAATTTGTAAGAATGGTATTAAAAATATGCGTTGTAGAAGAAGATTTAAAAGCATGAATGACTTTGACAAATTTGTGGATGCATATTGTCCAGACCAATAGCTTGCGATTTAATCTCCTTTAAGGCGTTGTATACATCTATTTTAAGAACTCTTTTAAAATGAACCTTGAAAAAAACTCAAGATTTTTATTAAAATTTCTGTCAACCTTAGAAACAGAACTCACGAACTTTTTGTTGAGCTCATTTACATTGCAATGATCTTCAACGCACTTTTCTTTGCTTCGAGATAGGTACCATGAGATTTGATATTTTCGCAGAGTTTTTGTGGAGGAAAAGTTGCGCAATTTTGAAACAAAAATTTCTGTTTCGTTTCCTTTATTTCAACATTTACGGTATTTCTCAATGGTTTTTACTGCAAAAACAACTGTGGTAGATAAGTTGTCCAATATGGCCAGTATACCATCCTTAATCGGGGTATTTATGTTTTAATAAGTTTAAACATTTCCAAAAGGTTATTTATTGAAATTTATTGAGCTTGTTCATCGACGACTGACATTTTGTAGATGTTTTCTAGGTTATCGCAATTAATACTTGGTATTAGAGACGGCATTTCAATGGACGTGAAATTTCTAAAAGATTGTTTCTAGTTGCTTGATTAGGATATATATTAAAATTATGAAAAGTGACAATTTAGTCATGATTAGAGAAAACAGGAACATTAAGCTACCCATAGAAATGAGCATAGCAGGATCTGTTTACCAAGATCACATCAAGCAACGTAGAGCTAGAAGATGTAAAATGTGTAGGGTGATCACTGTGAATAGGAAAAAGGTTAAGAGGAAACAGGTTATCATTGAATGTCTTAACCCTGCCATTTTGTTTATCTATAGGAGGTCAACGTTTAAGTTCCCTGCAATAAGAAGAAGAATAAGATTATAGTTAAATGTTACTTCTTCTAGGTATCTGAAACGGTTCTTGATTCCTTTATGCTAGATGGTTTATAAATCACGCCAACTAGATATTTGTCATCTGAGAAACCGACTTCTAGTTATAAATAGGTATTGAATGCCATTGGTCATGTGTCAAAATAATCTTAATTTTGATGGATTTCTTGATGCGAATAGCTGGACCTCCTCCCCAGGAAATCACACGATCAGAACGAAATACCCTATTGCTATTTTGTCGAACATTCTTATGTACAATATTATTTTAAGTTCAAAGGAGCTCCGGTACAAAAATTTGGTCGAAATCGTTAGAGCCGTTGAGAAAGTCGAAAATAAAAAAAAAAAAAAAACGGTTCTATAGCTTAGGTTAGGTTATTTGGGATGATGATGCGGCAAGCCGTATCACCACACTCGGCTCTCAAAGGATCCATTGTGCTCTCAAGGGTAATGTAAAAATGGGAAGGGTAACAGAAGGGATTTAGAGGAAGTCTCAGGTATGGGGCTCTTTCCTGAACCATACGGACTTCCGAATGAAGTTAAGGATGCTTTTTAGTGGCAAAAAAGAGATGTCGCCCAAATCGTCGAAAAATTATTCTCCGAGCGCCTCTTTTTTTAGCTCGGGCTAGGCATTTACAAAGGAAGTTAAATGTGATCTCTTCCACCTCTTTGTCCTGACATCCTCTGCATAAATCAGATGTTCTGATGACCATTTTACGCATATGGGTTCCCATTGAGTTGTGACCCGTAAGGATTCCGACCAAGAGGGACAGAGAGGTCTGCTAGGCTTCAGTAGATACTCTGGTTTTTTCTTTGATATATCTGGCCAAAAATCCCTTTAAACCCGACAGGTATCAATTGTTGACCATTTGTAATTTTCAATATTGAGGAAACTTTTGTGAATTCTATACTTTTCCTGCTCCAGTGGCATGAGTACTCAGGGTACAAACTGGCGAGTTCATCAGCCATTTCATTTCCATAATGTCAGTGAAGTTTACAATGGTTCTTTGACCACAGTGGTCCCTTCTCCAATTTTTACCCTCCTTAAGTCGCAGAGCACTTTTGGCCGCCAACTCCCTTGTAAATAAATCGAGTGATGTAAGTTAGAGGAAAGTTTCTAGGGCTGCGGTTGGCATGGTACTCATGGCACTTGTTGTGTCGACACATGACAGTCTCTGAATTTTTGTCATAACCTTAAGATTGCTTCCCTTATCGAAGGCTATGTCTACCAACCAAAATAGGCATACGTCAGAATAGGTACCGTGATGCCTCTATAAGCACACCTAATTTTTTTTCTATCAAAATATTTAGAGCCGTTTTCGAGATAAATAAGAAAAACACACTTTTTCAAAAATTCCCAACACCATGATTAGCAGCTTATTGACAAATTATCTACAATTCGCAAAATTTTGTTTGCTCGTTCTTTGTGTGAGACAAATGATCCACTGTTTGAAAGCAATATTGATTCGTCAATTATCGACTTTTGCATTTTCATTTCTTTAAACGTTTATGTTTTATTATTTGAAACGTAGTTTTTAAGATTTTTTAATATTTTTTTTTTGTAATTTTAAAATCCATGAAAACATAAAAAAATCAACAGTCTATCTTAAAAACTATTTAAAAAATAGACTTTCGACCTATTTACCCTATTAAAAATGAAAATTCCAAAAATCATTTTTTTTTTTCGAAATACAAGAATCTTTGATGTAAAATCGTGTATACTGCGAACTTCCAGTTTTCATAACGCAAGAAAATTTGTAGGAAAAAATTTGCTGTAACGCATGCACTCGTGTCGTTTTGCCTGGATTTACCCTAAAAGCGGCGAAGCAAATATGCATCCATTGGATTTGAGCGAAAAATTCTTTCCTCAGTTGACCTTGCTCATTGCCGTTTACTAGCAAATAACTCAACATTTTTAAACTTCTTCAAGGCACAAACTAAAAAAATTGGTCTCCATTTACAAACAAGACAAACCCAAGTTCTCCCTATTCCCTTTACTTTTCTCATTTTATTTACAAAGTTACTAACAATAATAGGTCTTCCTATTCCAAAGAAAAAAAAAGTTTCGCAAAAGTTACCTGCAGCAACCAGGAATTCAGGACAGAGAGTGTCATAAAATCAATTACATTCGAAGCTCGAAGGTTGCCATAAAAGTCGTGATGATCTTCTTAGATATACAATAATAGCCGCAGCCGTAGTAGTGGTAAATTAAAAAAGTTAATAAAATAAATTTTTTATTACATTTTTGTTACCTTCTTTTCTCTTCGCTGTACAAAGAACAACTTTTTCTTAACTCAACTCCACTCCCCGATCCGATGTTGGTTTTGGTCGTTTGGTTAGATGAGTCCTTGATTTCTATTTCTTCGCTTGTAACTGCTCTGCACACGCAGGCAAATTTCAATTGTTCTGGACACGTGGTATAGCCATAGAGTATAGAATTAGAAGAAGCAGCAGGAGTATAAGGGTGGTGTCACAGGGTAGGCGAATAAAATTCATTTACACCGCAAATTGAAGACGCTTCATAAGCGACCAAAGAACTCGCCCAGGATAAAGAAAAAAACTGATGATGGGTAAAGATGATGATGGCGGGGAGTGGGTGAGGTGCGACCCAGGGGTTGTTACTACTACTTGACGGTTTGAAATAAAAATACCATAAGATGGTTTTTATGAACCTGTAGAAGGTACAACACTTCTACTTATAAACCTTGTTACGTTACCTTTTGCATAGATAAGGACACACGTAATGTCGGTCCTTGACGGTGTCGATTGGGCGGTCGATGGGAAGGATATTTTCTATAGAAAGAAGCGGAAAAGGCCATTACTTTAATTGTATTTGGTGTAAGCACTTAAACGAGGGCAGATACCTATATTTCCAACACACAAACAAAGGCGAGAGAACAAGTTTACACGGACCCTTTTTTAGTACCTACTTACCTAACCTACCTACCAACCGTTTGGCCTTCAAATTCAATTGGGGCCATAATAAGAAAACTAGACCATGAATGTAAATTGGCTTGGGAATTAGTAAACAAAAAAAAAATAATAATAAAAATCATGAACTGAACGAGTTAAAGGGATATTTGGATCACTGATGGGCATAGAGTTGAAGGTAATTTCTTATTTGGGTGTATATCGAATTAAATTAATATGAAAATGGATTCTAAGAACCTGGCTTATTTTTGTATCTTTTTGTGTAGACTTTTGGGAATTGGATGACTAACATGGGTCTAATTTTATCGGCTTGGATTCCCTTATCTCCAGAGTGACGAGAAATAAGGGCCGAATTGTTAAACTTGCATTTTATTTAAAAAAAAACTTGAAGTAAAATAAGAGCAATTTTTACAGTTAGGCTTCGAGTTGAGGGCTAGGTGTACACCAAAGGAAAACTGAATTGATGATATTTACTACCAAACCTAACATAAACCCCTTTGCTTTACCCTAACTCAACTGCTCTCTTCCAACGCAAAATATCTAGGTGTCATTCTAGACTCTAATTTGAACCAGAAATTGAATATTGAAGAAAGTGTAAAGAAGGGAAAAACCTTCAGTAAAAAGTGAGGTCTTCAATCTGAGATGATTTTGTAGATATACACAGCCATGTTGCCACCGATCGTAACGTATGGGTCACCGCGCTTACCTAAGCATATAACATCAGTCAAATGAAGAAGGTACAAAGGAGTGCTAGTTTCGGCACCACAGAGGCTCTAAGATCTAGTTTAACTGATGCCGTAATAGCTTTTCTGTACCCTTTACCACTTGATTTACACATTAAGTATCTAGTATCTTGCCATGCATCAAACCTAAAGGATTGCCAAACCTTTTGGCCACAGCAATAAAAAGGAGTTGATTCCAATAGAGATCTTTTCGACTTCCACTGACTACTGCACTCCTAAAATGGTCATGAGTAAAGATTTTAAGGTTATGTCCCCATCATGAAAGGACAGGTATTTTGACGTCCTGACGGAAGACTTCGACTCAACTATCTTTACTGATAGCTCAAGGATGGAGTGTGGTGCTGGCTCAGGAATCTTCTCTGTGACTTTAGATATATTTATATCTTTTAGGTTACCTGACTTTGCTAGTGTTTTTTTTTAATTTGAGTTACTGGCTATCAGGGAGTACCTTGCACTCAAACAAGATCCAAACTAGAAGCGGAATACGACTATTATCACAAACAGTCAGGCGGCTGTTAAATCCTGTGATTATAGTACATCATCCTTCAAATTGGCTTAGAAATTCCGGAATGAACTTGCTAAGCCTCAATATTAAGCACAATATCACTCTTGTCTGGTTTCCGGGACATTGTGGCATTGATGCGAATAAACGGGAAGATAAGCTGGCCAGGCAAAGATCAGCCCTTCATTGGAGTTATGAAGGGCAAAATTCACTTAATTTTTCTTAGCGAATCAAACCGTGGGTGAGCTAACTTCTTTATATCTAGAAAGATTTGGCCCAACTATAATAAATCCCGAATAATTGATCTTATATGCAGACCCCGGCGGGACAGACATGATCGTAGGTACATACATACGTGTAGCGGACGCTGACCAATATGGGAGCATTACAGCAAAGCTAGGTATTCTTCACAACACTCTCTGTCATAGCTGAGGGGAATAGCGGCAAAAGGAAATAGTCCTCCATTTCCTGGGCATAGTCCCTGCTTTGGCCAAATTTAGAGCACAATCATTAGGAAGGGCATTTTTTTACGACATTAACGAACTTTCGGAAATGAAGATCAAAATCTTGATCGCTTTTGTCGACTTGACGAAATGGCTCTAGGACAAACTTTGATTACTTCTGGGCCGTGCACATCGTTTGATTCCTTAGATCCCGAACTAGCGTGATATAAGCGCGTCTGGAAATCGCTTGTCCAAATGCCATTGTTGCACAGGCTGTTAGGTACATAGCCGCAATGTTGTTGAGACCACATGTCATGAGTGTCTATATAATCCAATTGAGGTGAAAATAAATCGGTTATAATTGACCGATAGAGCTCGCGCGCCGGTGACGGTGATGTCTTGCTCAGAGTTGTTCTCAAACAAATATGGCCCAAAATCCACACCAAACATTGACTTTCTCTGGATGCATTGCAATTTAATGGATCTCGTGTGGATTATGATCGTCTCAAATTCGACAATTTTGCTGGTTGACGAACCCATTCATCCTCTTAGCTGAATAGGATTTTTGGACCGAAATGGGGTTCAACTTGCAACTGGTCGAGGATCTACCTAGGAACCTATAAGCAACACACGTCGTTGTCTATAGTCGTAAACTCTGAACTCCTGGGTTATTTAAAGTTAGTAGGGTTGTAGTCCCAAGTCATGACGTAAAATTCGCCAAATTGTTGTCTGAGGAAAGATCGCAGAATTTACTGCCTCGGATGCTCCTGCACAATCTCAAGGACAGCGACGATATTTTCGGGATATCTTACATACGGATATTGGCATTTTGAACTCTTAACGGGTCGACTCGAAGTTATCCACCACATTGCAAAGAATTCTCTCAGATGTTTTAGATAATTGCTGGCTCGATTAAATTTGGCGGCAATTTTTTGATGGTTAATCAAGCTCCGTTCCATAACGTTGGTGCGTTTAAGTTGCAAATAATCATAACCAGTGATCAACTCTACAATGTTTATAACTGCGACGGTATTCCGGCTGGTTCCAATGAATTCAAAAACAGTTGGATAATTGACGACTAGTTTTCCCTCCATTACTGTGTCGATCAGTTTGAATTTGACTATTTCGCCGGACAGTTTCGACTGAATTAGCTCATTGAGCTTGTTGACATCATCACTTCTCGGTGCCAATCCGCACAGCCAATCTGGATTTTTTTAGTCGGTTGTTAGACGTGGGAATACCTTGGGCATAACGACGGCTTTAAAATTCAGTTGCATTTAACAGAAGCTTGAGGGGGAACAAAGCTCATTCGTGGGCGATCAATTAGAAATTAGGCTTGAGAATGTTTGGGCAGACAGGTCTTGCAACAAATGGGCACACTTTTTAGTCGTTAGCTTGATTTTTTCTATTCGGTTTCAAAGATATGATTGTTTTAAGCCTGCGTTCAGCTCATCAGTGGACATTGGCCGCAAAATTCGGCTGGAATCAGCACAAAGAAAAAAACAGATCGTTTTCCATCGATTGGTTGCTTTCTCGAAAATAACGCATCAGGGTCCGGTCAAGCGCTTCGAGCGATTTGTTATGAGCCATTGTGCAATCGTCTCGAATGATAATAATGATAAGGGATTTAGGACATGTCCCAGTATTTGCTGATGTTTTGCAAGTTGGTGTTTCTATCAGGTTCAAATCCCATGGAAGCAATTCCCCATGATGCCACTACGCCAATAACGAGCTGATGAGAACAAACTGGGGTATCGAGAAAAAAAAGTCCGCCACTTCCTATAGCTACACTTTTCATGATTTTGTTGTAAGCATTTTTTGATCTTATATGAGTTTTCAAATTTGTTTGTTGCTGCTTCGCATCGAAGTGCTGTTCTTGCAACAGGTCTCGGTCTGGGTTACCGTTTCTGTCCCGTATCAAACCATACCAAGTTAAATAAGTACTTTGTTGTTAATGGATATGCTCGTGTCCTCAGCCACGACTTTTTGTTTTAGCTAGACTTAGCTAAGTGCGTGTCGCAGGCCTCGGTTTTTCAAGGGTGGGTCAAAAGTGACTTCCTGATTTAAAGTGATAAAAACTTTTATAGATTTAATTGTTTTTAATAATTTATTCTAGAATCACAAAGTATGATTTATGAAGGTTGTTTTGAGCTAAGTGTGGGATATAATGTCCCTCGAATGAGCACCAGCTTCATGCTCACAGAGATGGGCTCTTTCTAAAGCGTTAAGCGTAAGACATCTGGGCTGCGCCTGCCTGTATTTCAGCACGAATGTTCTCCTTTAGCTGCGGGAGAATGTTTTTTTTTTATAATCTACCCGCGCTCAAGGGATTATGATTACCCTTTTAAATGTTTCAACACAGCGCGGGCGTGAAGTTAATGAAGAGAAAGAAGGATAGGAAAGATGTGTGGCACGATGTTCTGAGACTGTGTTGGTGGTTGTCTCAAAGCGGAGAAATGCGGTGTCTTATTTCTATGTCGTTTATAATTCACATTATTTAATTCTTGTTCATCCTTGTTGGGCATACTAGCTTAACTCAATTACATGTTGTTAGTGTTATGCCTGAACAACATGTAATGAGTAAACCAGCAACCCATTGATGACAATTTTTAAAAGGTTTTTAATGGAATTAAAACGACATAGACGACGGCAGGGATCGAACCTGTGATCATGAGGTTGACAGGCGAGCACACAACCATCGTGCCGCGGCCACCCCCAATGCGGGATAATGGTGGGCTTATTAACCTTCAAATAATCACACAGAAAAAAGTATGGTGCAGTCAAATCCGGAGAACGTGGTTCCAATTAAATCCTGAATTTTTGGAAATTATTCGGTTGCCGAAAATTTCACTTAATAGGGTCATTTTAGCGCGAGCAGTGTGCGCAGTAGCTCCATTCTGCTGAAACCACATATCAGGATGAGGACTCAACAATCGCTGGTCTCAAAAATTTTTCGATCATAGCCCGATACCTTTCACCATTTATGGCTACAGTATTGGCGGCATCGTCTTCAAAGAAGAATGACTCAATAATTTTTTCTGAAGTTACACCACACCAGACAGTGCACTTAAGTAAATGCAATTCCCGCCGGTGGATCAACCTTGGGTTCAACTTCTCAGTACCCCATATATGGCAATTTTACCAATGAATCCATTTAAGTGGAAATGACCTTCATCACTCATTATGAGATGATGAATAAATTCTTGTAAACGAACTGCGTAAGCAACACGTTCTTGGGGATCTCCTGGCTTTAATTCTTGTCCAAATTAGATTTTGTATGGAAACAGCTGTAATTCGGTTCTTAGAACTCTTCGCAATGAACTGCGGGACACACCGAGTTGAGCAGAGTGCCTTCATGTCGATGTTTCTGGACTCTCCGTCTCCACAACACTTGCAAGAATGCGTTCCACATTCGCTTCATTTCAGGCAGTGCGAGGTCTTCCAGCTAGAGGAAGATCAACCACAGCTCCGAGTTGATGAAATCGTGCCACCATCAGTGCCGTAATCATGTGCGTAGAGGGTAGATTTCGCACATTAATAAGCTCTTTGAGTTAAAATAATCTAGTGATTTTTTTCAAAATAAAATCCAATTAGTTTGGTCCTCTCTAAAGCGCTGTAGTTCATTTTAGTAAATCTCCCAAGTTTGTTTTATAAGTACTTTAAAAAAAAAAGAAAAAAAAATCAAAAAAGAAGAGTTATGATTTTTTCAAATTAGGAAGAAACTTTTGACCCTACAGGGTGGGAAAATGGAATATATGGCACAAAAGTGGCAAGACTACCGAAAAAAAAACGGTTTATCCGATCGCTACCAAACTTCACTTCAGCAATGGACTGTCATGCTTGTGGTGTAGATTAATCTCTATTTTTCTTTTCAAGGGTACTGGCTGCAGGCTGTTGCGATAATGTGACAGGGTTGTAAAAGAATGCAATATTTTGTGAATGCAATCTTTAAGAATCAATCATTGAATTCAATAAAAAGATTGAATTTTTGCAATGACATTCACTATTCATTTGTCGTTAGTCGTGTTTTTTAGAAAATTGATAGCCACTCAGTAAAGAAAATTTAAAAAAAAACGATTATAGTCACTTTTATATTCACTCTCCTTTAATCTCAAAGTTTGACACGAATTTCGCCAGCCCCTAAATTTCAATTTTAATGAGCAAAAAAAATCGATTTTTCTTTAAAGAAAATCCAGATTTTGTAGATGTTTTTAAATCCATCGAGATCTCAGCCATCCTCCAATGGAATTTGACAGTTTATGGCTTGGTTGATAGGTAATACACTATATTTTTACCTACTTGGAGTATTTCTTTCCAAATGCTTTCCAAAGGCCCTAAAATCGACTTTTCAGAAGTTTTTCAATCAATTGCATTTGACATTTTTTTGTACGTCTTTTACAAAATAAATTTCCAAATGTCTTGACACAATAAAAATCTCTGAGAAAAAAAGATGCATTCCAGAACACATCCCAGTACCAAGCAAATGTTTTTTTGCACTCGATTTAAGCGCCATCTACATCTCAGTATATCAACAATTTTTATTCATTCTATATTCACTCTGATTGCTGACCAAATTATATTCACCCTTGATGTTTTTATTATTTTGCATGTAAAATTTTGCTAACTTGGCTATTCACTCTTTCAAAAAACACGGCTATTAAAATTATTGCAATTACTTGTTTAGCCATTCATTGCAAAATAATCAATTGATTGCAATCTTGTGAGAATTCATGCATTCTGCTGCATTCATGCATTCATTTGAATACTTTCTTTTAAATAAAAATAAACGAAAAACCGCAAAAGAATACAAAAAATGGAAAATAATGCTAAGAATGCAAGGAACCCAAAAGAATGAAAAGAATTCCAAAGATTGCAATCACTTGATTGCTTTGTAATGAATGGCGAGCAAGAAGATTGCAATCTTTTAATGCCAAATTAATGGTGATTGCAAATTTGAAATTGAAGTCTCAAAGTGAATTCAATGAATGCAGTTTATTTTTTTTTTCATATAGGTCATCAAAGATTGCATTTACAAAAGATTGGATTCTTTTACAACCCTGGAGACAAATCCTCCAAAACTAGGTACGCTAGGACTCCGCACACAGGAATTGGTAGGAGTTGTAAGTACTCTGGTTAGGTTAGGCTGACAATTGAACTGCTGAGAAAAACATTTCACAAAAATGGGAAATTAAAGTAATGATGCAAAAGCGTAGCTATTTTTATAGCGCACATTATAAGCCTAAAAACGAAAACATTCCATGTAAACCTATTTTTTAAATGCGATTATAAAATATCATTGAGTGGAAAAAGGAGCAGATTCCAGGAATATTTTCCTTTTTCCACTCAACATTTGAAATTTTCCGTTGAAATAATTTTTTTTATTTTGTTGGCCGTTATTTAAGTTTATTTTTTTGATGAGAAGTTCAATCAAATTTTGACACTTTGACAAGACTCTTGATGGCACTGAGTGGGAGATTCAAAGTCATACAACAATATTACTCAGTCTTATGACATAGTTTCCTCCCTGTGACAGGAACTTTTCTGTCATAAAGCGAGTTGTTCGCAGATATGATCGTTTTTCGCTTTAAATAAAATGTAATAGACTAAGAATTTTAAAAACTAATGTTATTAGAGAAAACTGTTCATAAGAATCAAATTAATTTTTTAAATTCTTTAAGTAGCAAGAGACAAAAACAGAATGGTATGCAACTATAAATTTATGCAAGAACAAAAATTATAAGTCGTTGTAGTGGTTTCTTAAAAAAAAGCTTTTATATACAGACTTTTTAAAAGATTTTTAAGAAAAAATTTTGGTACGCCAATTTAAAGTTTTTATTATTCTTCGAATAAAAATTAAATTTACAAAAAAAAATATTGAGCCGTTTTTGATATATCGAATTTTCAAAAAAAGAAAAAAATATTTTTTTTTTTCAAAAATTGAAAAAATATTTATTTCAAAGTTTTGAAATGCAATGTGTTTTAGACTTTTCAAAAGCTTCTCTATAAAAAATTTCATTAAGATCCGTTATGTGGATAATGAGAAATTCAAAATTCGAAAAAATGGTTCTATGGTAGGTACAAGCTGTAATATCTTACAGTGAACATTGAAAAAAGTGAACCCCCCAAAACGTGAACTATCCCGAAACGTGAACACTGTAATTTTTACATTGACTGCTCTAAAACGTGAACAAATCGAAAAGCTCGAAAACGTGAACAGAAATTTTTTCAACATTTCTACATAAAAGTGCACTGAATTCATTTTTTAAAACTTCGGGGGGCCCCATAAAATTGACATTGCGTAATATTAAATATTTAAAAAGGCTTTGGAATGGTTTTCAGATGAAGGCTTTGACCAAAGCGACATAAACGCCTAAGAGAAATTGTAGTTGTTAAAATGTTGGCAAAAATAGAACAGACAAAAATTACAAATTTTGTTTGTCAAATAAAACTTTTATTTGTAAAACGTTCTAATTTAAAAATGAAATCTAATCAATTTTTTTAATAACGCGTACCAGTATGTGTAGAAATGTAAAAATAATTATAAATCTATACTACTGCAAGCAAAAAGAAGATAAAATGAAAGAAAATATGTTTTATTTTAAGAGCAGTAGTAAGACAATACGGTAGGAATACTATTTTAATCATAAAATGTTACATTCCAAAACATGAACAATCTCAAAAACATGAACACCCTCGGTTTTAATTAGTTCACGTTTTCCAATGTTCACTGTAATTTCAAAATTTTTTTTATTAAATCAAAGATCGTAAAAATTTTTTTTCAAAATTCTAGGTGCCGTTTTCGAGAAAAATACGATTTTTGAAAGCCATTTTTTAAAATTTTTTAACATTTGTATGGTGGGTACCTTTATTTTTAGATAAAATGAAATTTTTTTTCTCACATCTTGTATATTATATTAAGAAACTTTTATTTATCAAGTTTAAAAAAATCTAGTGTGGGGTTTTCGAAATATTGAATTTTAAAAACAAAATTTTGAAGTTTCTTTTAAAAATCCAAACAAATTTTTTTTGAAAATTTGAATACACAATTCTATTTAAATTTTTTGGGGGCCTTAGCAAAAAAAAAATGATCAAAATCGGTGATACTGTTTTTGAGAAAATCAAAAACAAAAAAAAATGGTTCCATGGGGGTACCCTCAATAACCATTTTTTGGAAATTTTTTTCAACCATTACCTAGCTTTAGCTAAATGAAATTTTTTTGTGTTTTTATTTTTTAAATCTGTCGAACAGTTTTTGAGAAAAAAAAAATATTTATAAAATTTCGAAAAAAAATTCGTATGGCAGGTACCGTTATTTTTTATCTTAAAAAAAAAAAGAAAAAAAAGTGTGGGGGAAAAAATCAAAACCCATATCTACCAAGTTTGAAGAAAATCGGCTGAGCTGTTTAGGCTGTAGTCGAACCGACAGACAGACAGACAGACATAATTGCCAGACCCACTTTTTTAGTCTTCGCTATCATCGTAATGTCAACTTTGATCAAAATCTCGAGTTCGTTTTTTTCCGAATGCATAACTTGCCTTATAGTACCTATAAGTCGCAAGTAAAAATATTAAAAGGATTAATCAGACGGCAATTCCACACATTTGAACATTTTTATTTCATTAAATCCATGTTTTATACAGGGTGATTGGCATAAGGTGTGACAAAAAGCTAGGGCGTGTAGGTTGGACTTAGACAAGAAAAAAATCGTATGGGAGGGGGGGGGTCTATTTCCCCCCGTTTAGGCGGGAGGGTCAATTTAAGAAAAAAATCACTTAAAACAGAAAAAAAAATATTAAAAAATAACGGTGATACCTACAGAGTAATGCTATAGCATTTTGAAAAGCCAGAAATACATTCTTTAAACTTGTTTTTAAGTAAAGTTGTTCGAGTGAATAGTTTTTGAAAAATTAATTTTCAAAATCAAAATTTTGAAAAAAAAAATGAAAATTTTTTTTTAAAACCTTTTTTTTTTTTAAAATTTAACGTAATTAAGTATTATTTTTTATTCAATATTCAATGCTCTTATTAATTTTTGATCAAACACAAAAAACCGGATGTCAAAATGTTTTGTGGTTTTTGAGAAAATCAAAAATAACAAAAACTACTTTTGTTCTAAGAAAAGCCTTTTATTTTCGTTTTTTCGTTTTTAGATTCTTAGGTGAATTTACGATTGAAAGGATTAACTTTCTTTTTACAATTTTTTTAATTATCGTTATAAGCATACAATAATGTAACAAAGTACTGTATTAACCATTTTTCTCACAGTTTCTCATTGAGAACACCTGCGTTGGAGCATTGGTTTAAAATTGACCTGCCACTTTTTTATTATGGTGGGGTCGCTTGGCTTAGGTGCATTTACGAAAGAAAGGATTAACTTTTTTTGTACAGTTTTTTTATTATCAGTCTTATAAGCATACAATAAAGTGACAAAGTACTGGATTAACACATTTTTTCATTGTGAACACCTGCGTGAGAGCATTGGATTAATATTGACCTGCGAATGTTTTTTAAATAATGCAACGTTACACGCCCTAACTAGTGACTTCCAACTATGTGTACGAAGTGGAAATAGAATCTTTGGAACAACTGAAACAACGGATTGAAGTGGCTGGAGTCAAATTACAGGAAAATTTATCAAGTATAAATTTATGTGCAGCAATAAGAAGGCGCTATAATCTTTGCCTTCTACAAAATAGGGATCATATCGAAAATTTTTTGTAATAAGCTTTAGTTAAAAAATAGTTAAAAATTTAAATAAACATTAATTATGTATTTTATCTAAATATGCATGTATTTCTTATTTTAATTGATTTCAAGATTCAGGAACATTTTTGTTCTTATTTCGCAATTGCATTTTTCTGTCACTAGTTAGGGCGTGTAACGCTGCATTATTTAAAAAACATTCGCAGATCAATATTAACCCAATGCTCTCACGCAGGTGTTCTCAATGAAAAAATGTGTGAAATATGGTTAATCCAGTACTTTGTCACATTATTGTATGCTTATAAGAAGATAATTAAAAGAATAGTAAAAAGAAAGTTAATCCTTTCAATCGTAAATTCACCTACATAAGAATCCAAAAATGTAAAAACAAAAATAAAAGGCTTTTCTTAGAACAAAAGTAGTTTTTGTTATTTTTGATTTTCTCAAAAACTACAAAACATTTTGACATCCGGTTTTTTGTGTTTGATCAAAAATTAAAAAGAGCATTGAATATTGAATAAAAAAATAATACTTAATTACGTAAAATTTTGAAAAAAAATTGTTTAAAAAAAAAAATTTCATTTTTTTTTCAAAATTTTGATTTTGAAAATTAATTTTTCAAAAACTATTCACTCGAAGAACTTTATTTAAAAACAAAATTAAAGAATGTATTTCTGGCTTTTCAAAATGCCATAGCATTACTCTGTAGGTATCACCGTTATTATCTAATAATTTTTTTTCTGTTTTAAGTGATTTTTTTCTTAAATTGCCCCTCCCGCCTAAACGGGGGGAAATAGACCCCCCCTCCCATACGATTTTTTTCTTATCTAAGTCCAACCTACACGCCCTAGCTTTTTGTCACACCTTATGCCAATCACCCTGTATTTATAAAATGTATTTTAAATTCCAAAGTACTTTTACATAAGAGCAAGTTCGTGCGATCCAGTCGTGCATTTTATTTCTGTTTATTTTTATTCCCTTGAATTATTATTAAAATATTGTTTAGAATTTTGCAGAATTATTTAATATTAAATAAATAAAATGTTTTGTAACCATTATTTATATTATTTGAATAAAAAAACTTAATTTTAAATAATTTATTTAATTTTTGTTTTCAATTAATTGAAAATGGAAAACAGTCCACTCACTTTAACAGGAATTATTAAGCCAGACCTTAAAGTTTTTAATTTCAATTGTTTGGTATGTCACTCTTCTTTACTAGCTTTACATTTGTCCTTCAGAATGTTTTGAAGAATAACTTTCAGTTTCAGAAATAAACAGTTTTCTTTGATTTCCCAAAAATTATGATTAGTGAAATGTTTTCCTTTTTCTTCTCAGCGGTTCAATTGATGTCGTTATCGTCACACTTAGATCAATGTAAATCCATTGTGTTACTCGTGGTAACACCTATGTATTCTGTGAATCAGTCAAGCCATTTTGTGGTATTGACGAAGTTCAATATGTGAATTCCTGAAACATTAGAAATATCTTCTAGATTGCCAAAGAAGTAACTACCAAGCCATTTCCTTCTCTGGTGGCATAGTAAAGGGCAATGACAGAGAAAGTGTGATGTGTCTTCATGTACCTCTTCATCACCACATCCTCTGCATGGGTCATCTCTACTTAGTTTCATTTTGAATTTATGATGTTTCAGTAGATTATGTCCGGTGATTATGCTCGTAAGAGAGCGAATCGACTTCTTACTAAGTTGCATAATTTTGTCAGTTCTCTGCTTGTTAAAACAAGGCCATTCTTTCCTATAGTAATATCACAGGTGTCAAGTAGACTCCACCTTTCATTGGATTTTTTCTGAAATTTTCTGTTTAATGTTGCAGAGTGGGATACTGACCAGCTCTGCTTGGCTAGCGTCAAGCGCTGATCCTGCCCTGCCAACTCATCGGCATTTTCGTTACCTGGTATGCCGCTGTGTCCCGGAACCCAGCAGAGTCTAATATTGTGCTGCGTGCCAAGAACTTTAAGCTCTTCGCGGCAGCAAGAGACAAGCTTCGATTTTATCACAGTGGCAGCGAATCACAGTGGCAGTATTGCCGCTTGGCTATCAATGTAAAAGGTGATAACATCCCGTGGTATCGCCATCATTGATACATGTTTAGCAGCTGTTGTCACTGCCTACCTCCGCTTGGAAGACACTGCTTTAATCTGGGAGCCTAAGTGAGTTGCTTAGCTTAAGAGGTTCTGAGAAAAAGCCTGCACCATTTTGGAGCCATCAGTATAGATTGCTATTGCTGATTCACTGGTGTAGGGTTGGTTATTCAGCCATTCTTCTCTGCTTGGAAAGGCAGTTTGGAAAGGTTTATAAAAGTCAAGTTCGGGTGTTGTATAGTCTGTAATGATACTATCACCCAAATATTTCTGAAGAATTTGAGCGTGTTCTATTGCGCTGTTTTTCCAGGTATAATTCTGACTTAGCCTTAAGGCGCTATATGCTGCGGATTCTTGTACGAAAAGGTCTAAGGGTTTCAGGTTGAGTATCGCCTCTAACCCTACAACTGGTGTGGATATCATGGAACCTGTAATTCCAATGCACGCAAGTCTCTGTACTTTTGTCAAAGTTTTGAGAAATCTTCAGCGGGGTGCCTTCAATTGAATGTATTCTGTACTCTGATTACCCATGAATTTTCTCGCCTCCAAATTTATTTATTTTTAAAAATATCTTTTTCCTAAAAGGAGACTTAGTTTGAATCCATGAAATAAATTTAATTATTTAAAAATCCAATTCATTTCCTGCTCTCATATTTTTTATAACATATAAGTGCTTCTTATCAAATAAATACAAGATCTCCGATAAAATTATTGCGGACGTTTGCGGACATTCTTGAGAAAGTCTACACGAATGTTTGTCGATACCCCCCGTGCCTCTTCACCAAGATATAAAAAAAACTCCACTCTCTTTGGATGAAATCTTCATCCTATTCCACTTAAAGCCAGTACCCTCGCGATAAAACACCCATCAACAATTACCCTGACCAGGATTGTGTTTCTTTTATCCCAAGCAACTGCTATTAAAAACGAGCCATTCAACTTTGTCCAGACGCCACACCCCAATACGAACACATATAGATATATTATTTCCACTGAAGCTCTTATTCTTTGGTTCCTGTTATGTACCCACGCTTTCGAGATTTACCGAGGAACCTTTTATATTTATTTAATAATGAACAGCTCTCTTTGAAATATCACCCTCCCTACTTCCCTGCACACGGAAGTCAAGAAAATTTTTTCAAAATCTTAATTTAACTTATGGAATAGCTTTCGGCCTATTTTTTCTTAATAAATTCTTCCACAATTACTTTCTCAAGGTCTATTTTTATTCCAGCAGGGCCCATCATACGAAGCATCTTTCCTACACATTCATCGTAACTATGCCGATCCTAGTCGGCGGCTGTTAAATTCGAATTCGAATACAAACTTGCATCAAGGACGAAGTCAGAGAGGACGGATTGCGGAACGGAACCGCAGTTGTAACCCTATGGGAAAGTGCATCTCCAAACAACCCTCGGCTATAACAATAGCACTGTCCACAACAGATTTGGCAACAGCCAATCATATTCTCAGTAAATTCTCGGACAAAACTGATTACATATCACTCAAGGACGAGCTCGGAAATCCGCTGTACGAATACTTTGGCAAAGGCAAGACTGAAATATTCTACGAGCCAAGAAGGGACAACACCAGCTCCAGGGATTGCTGCAAAAGGACCTCAGCTACCACTTCGACTGAGGACACCAACAACAATAGGAATTATCGATACGAACTTGGAGTTCCGGTTGATTGTAACAGCTTTGGTGACACTGGATGTGGTCTAGATAATGAGGTAAGTTCGTAACACTAATTAGATTACACAATCGATTAATTATTTTCAGTTGAATGGGACGAGGGTCTGAGCTTTCCTCTTTGGAAATAGGATCTGTGTCGCTCTTAGTCTCTGTTTGTGTTGCGATGCTTTCGGAAGATGTTGTTTTAAATGGTGTATGGATTGTGGGGGGGCGATTGCTTTGAGCTTGTGAGGCTCGGGAAAATGAGGGTGGTTTCGTTCCAGTAGCTATTTCAGAATCATCGGCAATATTGAAAAAGAAACTTTAAACAATGACGGGAAAAGTTTGCTATGCCTCGAGACGGCCAACCTTCCAACCGTCCGACCGACTGACGTGCGACGACAACGACAACGACGAAGATGCGATGAAATTAGGGAAATTAATTTTCTGACATTGTTCGGAGAAAGTAGGATAAATAAACGAACATTGTTGCTGCTCCGGCAGGAGAATGGGAAAAGTTCCTTGGCCAAGAGATAACACAAATACGGCCTTCCCCCGCATCTCCCTTTACGAACTTAGATTAAAGATCACGCATAACTTAACGGAATGGAACTTTTAAAGTTGAATTAGCCAAATTGAGTTGAAACTAAAACAGAAAAGTCTTAATTTTCAATGAATCAGCAACAGATTGAGAGAATTAATTGCCTAGTTTTAGGAGATTCATCTTGTTTCAAATGGAGGAGAAGAAATTTCAGTTTCTGGTGTCATTCGATTTTTTTTTTTTTAAACGTTGCTTTTTGTACATTAGGGTGCAACTGCACCCAGAAAAGCTGAAATGCTTTTTGAACAAAAATAGTCGTTTTTAGGCGCATCATTCCTTATATGCAATGCTGAAAATTCCAGGAGGTCTCATAAAAACGGATAAAATTTTCAATCTTTTACTAGATAAGATCGTTCGTTATATAGCACACCACACTGTGGAAGTGTAGGGCCCTCTGGTGGAGCTACTGGGGTTCGCCTCACTACACATCACTCACACATTTCGGTTAATATCGCATCCACTGAGGTGAAAATGTGCCTCGTCATCGCCTCGAAGAAACTCAGCAAATAAGTTTTCAAAATCACGTGGCGACAATTCTTGGATGACAATTAATTATCTCTTAGGGGTATAAGAACATCTCGAAATGTCAAGCGTACCCAACGTATTTCGGAATGGATGCCTGAGAGATTCGTCATATAAATCTACGAAGTAGAGACACTGAAGCCACTGGCAACTGAGACCATCGGCTTAGACATTACAACAGAGAGAGACGCACGGAAAGAAAGAACAACAGAAGAAAACACATATGTCAACAGGACACGGTTGGTATTGAACGGTCCCTCATCCAAGTGCTAACCACACACAATGATGCTTTCATTAAAGCGTAGGCGGTTGACTATGGCTTGGATATTTTCTGGGGTAGAGACCGTTCTTCGATTGCTACCTCTTTTCGTGGACACATTTCCAGTACTTTCAAAGACATTAACCCACGTAAGAATTCTATTTAGCAATAGAACTCGACCGCGGGGAGCCATATTGAAATATGAACGGAAGGCAAGCTGCTTCAAGCCCTATTATTTCTTGATCTGTCGTATGTATGCCAACAAGTTCATGATTTGCTTCTGTTTCCACTTTTTTTTTTTTAATGGACAGCTGGGAGGAATGCCTTATGCACCATAAGGAAGTCTTGACTTGGTTGACCCGTTATTCATCCCTATTTGTCGGACTCGCTTAGTATGACATACGCTAGTAAGACTCTTCTAAACACTTATAGAGATCGTCTGACCCAACTTCATGGGACCATCCTTTACATAACTTCTGGGGCGGGGGTGGGGGTGGGTTTCGCGGTAGTTGTTATGTTTCTTTCAAGGGGAAAAACGCGCGTGCTTAACTGGTTCCTCATCCCTTTTTTATTTCTGAGAATATTTTCTATGAAACTAGGGACTTTTCGCCAGTTTTGGTAATTTTGAACCATCTTCTGTACCAGTACTTCTCTGCAAGTCTAGATGGAGGGATTTCCATCTGCTGCAGATGCTTCTGGTAAGCTCCGGAACTGCCAGGCTAGGCTTTATATTTTCGCGATCTTGTGGATAAAGGCTTTAAAGTATCCAAGTCCTAAAGTAACTACATCACTGTGTTCCCGGGCACTCTACTCAGCCACATTTCTGATCAGCCTCACTGTCCATAGTCTTCTACTTTTCGAGCAGCAATGTTCTTGCCACTTCTGTTATGTAAGATGCTTTACCTCCTTGGATGTTATTTCTACTCCAGTTTCCGCCTTTTTGTCGTATATCTACGTCCTTCCTTTCTGCCGTCCGGAGATCATTTAGAATTACTTCTGCCACTACAAGGATGGCTGATTCCGACACGGTTTTGGTAAGAACTTTCTAAGAAAGTGCAGAGATCTGCGTCCTTGTGTGTCTGCCCAAATCTCACATCCATAGAAAAGAATACCATTCGCGGGTGACATCAGGAGTCTCCTCTTGCTGCCTGCTGGGCCACTTACGATCGCCATAAGCCCACTCAGCGAATTGGTCACTCTCGACGCTCGTTATGCTGCATTCTTTATCTGCTACCACAAGGATGCGATGCAGTCCCAAATACATTACAGCTTCCTTACTTCTTATTACAGTATGTAGGTCGGATATGAAAATCGATTAACGAAAGAATTTTCTTCAAAAAGACTGTCTCCATTTTGGTGTTGCAAATCTCAGACCGTATCCATCCATGCAGAATTGCACTACTCCACATGGCTTGGATCAGGCTCCACTGCAGGCTTTCGGTGGTTTGTATCGTTATACGAGTACCTGCGGAAATGAGCCTGCCAATGTCTCCATACGGACTATGCCATCGTAGTAGATGTTCCTGGGGTCGGGTCCCAAGACTGATCGATGTGTTGCTCCAGAGGATTTGATTTGATTCCTTCGTGCTTCTTCTTTGATCTCATAGGTCAACTCCTGGTCCTTAATTCGATATCACGTTTGTGTGCCTTCTGTGGTTTCCTAGGTCAGCTCCCGGTTCTTAACGTAAAGATGAAATGTTGAATGTGTTCTCAAGCCAGTTCAGTATGTTGTTACTCTACCAGCCTGATTAGAAGGCCTTTCAAACGTTCAGAGTTGCCAAGAATGCGATCTGACTTGAATAATGGTTTTCCTGTTGATCTATTCGGGAGGCTTTAAATATTTCTTCAATCGGTCCGATCATAGAACGGCCTTTTCTGAAGCGGTATTGCCTTTCGGACAAGAGGCCTTCTGTTTTAATACTACTACACTGAGTCGCAGTCTCAACATTTACACGCTTAGTAATGTTATTTCCTGTCGTTGGACCAATATAGTGTCAGGTAAGATGACAGGATGAGTTGGAAAAAGAGTGTCTACAATGCGCTCCATCTTCTCTACCTGCGTCTATAGTAAAAATGTCCTTCTGAGCTCCGAACTTCCGCATGCAGATCTTATGGGGTATACCTGTTGATGTCTTGGTGAAGAACCGACCACTTATGTTTCTTATTCGAATTGATGACCATCTTGAGCTTGGCAGGCATCTTCATTGAAGCTCAGCTATCTCTTCGATTCACCAATATTCAAACTTCTTATTCCTATAGCAGCCGCATTTTCAGGTCATCGAAGAAACATTCGAGCCGTGTTAGTTGAATCGTAGGTTCAGCTTTTGTTTCAGCATGTCGCCCTATTTCAAGAACAGTAGCTTTCCTGCCAAGATCACGGACGAGAAGATGTCTTAGCTAATTCCTTTAATTCCACCTCGGAACCTGTGCTAAGTTTCAATTCAGAGCTCGTTAATTTCGTTTCAAATCGAATATGTTGTAATGGAAATCGCTGAATTCCTCGATGACTCTTCAGTTTTTGATTTTGGGGGATTTCGATGCTCTTGCTATTGTTATTTCAGGGATGATGCCTTTACAGCCAGGCCTCCTGAAGTGGGTGTTTTTCCTACGTTTGCCATTTGAAGATCACGTCGGGTAGCAATCTTCATCTGTCGTTGGAATCCACTACTCCTGGGCTCTGGTGTTAAAGTCACTGGTAATCAGGATCTAACCTTCAATGATGCATCATCAAACATTCTTTATTTTCGTCATAGGAAAATTAAATGCTAGTGAAATATAATATCCGTCCGAACTTATAAAATGTACAGTATTTACGGTTATTTTCGTTCTGCTGGTATAATTTTATCAACAAATTTCTTCAACTTTGATATCGTGATCCTCGATATTTCATACATGTTGTAAATTGGCTTTCGTCGTACTTCTCATAGAGTTCGTTAAGTATTAAGTCCTATTAAATAGGACTTCTCCACTTGAACCTTATTGAGCCCTATTTCCCTGACAAGCCTTGTTGGTACAGATTGTTGCTTACAATATTTATTTTACCGCTTCAGCAAGTTGTAATCCTCTGTCGAATCTATTTGGGATTTTGTTAATTAAACCGTACTGGAAAACTAAGGTCCTCAATGGTGGCATTGTCATTCCTCACAGTACTATAATTATCATCTTTCTCAAGGCAGCTTTGCTTATGCCCAAATGTTCTGCGGTTACTAGCTTGCTTAAACCAAATATCATCAGTGCTATGGCTATATCAATTTAAGCTTCGGTCCTCCTTGTCGCTCCGAACGTGGGGCCACAGATTCGAAGACTTTTGACTGAGGCATCGTTGTTCATTCCTCCGATGTGAATAAGCCAATGTGGTCGGCTAGTTTTGGCTTTGTCTACTGCATCCACATTTTGGTACAACTCATATAGATCGCCGCTGCATCTTCTCCTCCATTGGCCATCTTCACACATAAGACCAAGTATCAGTTGAAGAAGTATTCTTTCGAAAGAGCCTAGCAAAACATTTCTCTTTCCTGGATTAGCGCCCTAAAGCAGGATTGGTAATACAGATATAAGGTTTTCTTATGTTATTGTGTAGATAAGTTAAAGGCGTTGGATTGCTTATAGTGAAGTGCGAAGGTTTGGAATGGCGTTGATATCGGCTTTCGTTCGCACATCAAATGATTCTAGGACTTTGTCTTCATCCATGTTCTCCAGCTATCAGGTAGATGCGACACAACTATTGGATACCGATCACATCGACCATCTAATTGATAGTCAATGGCCCATCGTGTGGAGGGACCATTTGAGCATTTTACCCGTGAGTTCTGAACCGAATTAGCGACGATTTTTTAGCGAAATTCTTCCTCGGATCTCCACTAAGGTGACGTTCGTAGATTCAGTATTAACTGCGAGATAGATGAACTCCGTGACTACTTCGCAGTTGCTGCTATCATTCATGTCAATTTTTCCTATTTCTTTTTCTCATCCAACCAGTTTCGCCTGCTCTCTAATCGTCTTCTTGAACTTCCCAATATCGGTAAGCTCGGATCGGCTAATTATCTCTGCATGCACGAGTAGTAAGAATCTGCTGATAATGGCTTCCGTGTAAACGCCTGATCTATGTACTATCTCTACCAGATCTAGGCTGAAGAAGTAACACGATAGTCTAGTGGAAAAAGCAAAAATTAATCGGTTCTTACTTACTTACTTACTCTGCCGGCTCCCAATCCATGGAGGGTGTCTGCGTGAGATATTGCGGTCTTCCATTAGTTGCGATCCCTCGCGAGCTCCCTTTGGTCCACGAGCTAAGCGCTCTTGCGTCTATAACCGCCCGGTTTCTGTAGCGGAGGCTAGGTCTTCCTCGTCGTCTGGGATTCGAAGATTTTCTTGTCTAGAACGTTGTTGTCCATTCGCTTTTCGCTCGATGTGACCGAGCCAGTGTAGTCGACGTATTTTGGTTCTTTCGACTATATCCACATCTTGGTACAGCTCGAAGAATTTTTCTCTCGAAAGTGCACAGTATCAATTCCACTTTTTTACTTATCGTCCAGAACTCGGTGCCGTAGGAACTGGTAAAATTAGTGTTTTTGTATAGCGTGCACTTTGTCTTTCGAGAAAGGAGTTCTGAGCCCATTTGTTTGGCCAAACCTAAGTAGCAGCGGTTCGCTAGGGTAATTCTTCGTCGGATTTTCATTAAGGTGTCGTTCGTGATTTGTTCCGTCGTAGGTGAATTCCTTGACTAGGTGATGTACAGCTGAGGCTTTGTTCGTTGATAGCATATAATTTGTTTTGTCCTCGTTCACTTCAAGACCAACGCGTTTCGCTTGTTCCTCAATAGCTGTGAGTGCTTCTAGTACAGCTCGCTTGGAGCGGCCGATGATGACGATGTCGTTAGCAGTTGGGAAGAACTTCCAGGTTAACACCACTCCTGCGCACTATATGCTCCAGGACTAGATTGAAGAAACCACATGAGAGGGCATCTCCTTGTCTGAACCCTGTAATATCTCGAATAGCTCGGATGAGCTTTTATCCATTTGCACGTCAAGCTGGCTCAGTTTATTCGGGATCCCGAGTTCCGACATCGCCAAAAGAAACTCCTGGCGACTTATGTTATGCTATCAAATTCGGCTTTGAAGTCGATGAAAAGATGGTGGGTCTCGACTTTAAATTCGTTGGTCTTTTCCAGGATCTGCCTTAATGTGAAGATTTGGTCTATCGTTGTTCTGCCTGGCCTGGAGCCACACTGGTACGTGCCAATCATAGTGTTGCAGAAAGGTCTTAGACGCTCACATAGTTCGGTAGATAGGATCTTGTAGGCATTATTAGGCAGGGATATGCCTCTCGATATGAGCCTTAACCAGCTCAAATATAGTAATGATCGGAATAACCTAACTGAAGAGGTCAAGGTCCAATCTCACCGAAACCAAACAAGAATTGAGATCATTTTACATGCATTTTTTGACAAAGTCAGTCTTACTTAATATCGATAACTCTACAAGTGCAGCCTTTTATTTGGCGGACTAACTTTGACAGTAGTTATATAGAATTTGACTTAGAAAACCTTTATTTAATAATATTTACAGTTTGTACTTTATCCAGCAAAATTCGTTGAAAATAATAATTCAATGAATTTCCATCAATGAGTGTTACAGTATACCTTCAAGAATCCCTACATCGTTTTCAATCGTTTCCACGTGAAACTACTTGACCTTACTTCCCTCAAACCCTAACCAATATTCTTGCTTAACTTAATCCCATTTTTATTGCTGCCCAAGATAATCCCAATAATCAATATAACCTTCTTCTTCTTGGTCCTATGAACAAAAAAAAAAGACCATATCTTTTGCTCCTTTTTTCACTCCCGAAAGACTCAAACCAGGACTTCCCACACTCTTTGGAAAATGTAATCACACCGAGGCAAAAAGTTTTATTTGCCCAAACTTGCAAACAAATAAACTTTCCTTATCGGTAAGATCAACACTTTGCCATATCAAACCCTCTCTACTGATGCACACCCCGGCAAGGAAGAAGTAAAAGTTAACTATTAAGCACATCACGGCATAGTCTTACTACAGGGCTAAGGCCCAGTTGGCCAAGCACGAGGAAGCCAGAAGCCAACGACATACTGTTCTTGTTTCGTTTCGTCTTTCTATTGTTTCCAACCCCTTCTCATCGGTATCGTCGTCTGAGTTGTCGATAATATGGGTTTAATATTAGGGCTTAGGAGTTTCGGAGTTCTTTCACATTTATCCCAACACATTCTTTTTCATCATTTTTTTTTCGAAGTAAGAATGCACTTCTTTCAGCCGCCCAACTTATTTCGAGCCAAATTAAAAAAAAAGTACACAATACCCAACTGAAAAGGCTTTTCATAGCGAAAAAATGAAAACTTTCGTCGGACGGATAGGATACATGATGCAACAGAAATCAGAAGTTAAAGAATTCAACGCGTATAGATTTAAAGGATTGCCAGGCTGGCAGATCCTATTGAAAGGCCCAGAGTTATTCATGCAATTCGGCCGGCTCCGAATATAAAGAACTTTTTGTAAATAGTTTTTTGCTTGTTATTTAGTTTCCTGGATTCCCTACATTGGTTCTGAGAGTTTGGGATATTTTGTTTACCTACATTAAATATCGAGTTGAATACATACATAAAATGAGGGTTTTATGTATCGACATCGAGTTGGGTGTATCGACGGAACATCGAACTATAAGAGGAAAGCAGGATATAAAATGGTAAAATGGGGAAGAAGGTTCCTCCCGGCTCCTGGGTTATCAACCAGCAATGCCGGATACTTAAAAGTTTCCTAATTTGCAGATTTTTCGTTTTTATTTTCTATCGACTGGCTTTTGAAAAACGAGAGCACATAGACAAAGGGAGGGTTTCAGGACAATGGGTATTTTTTTTTGAGAAAATGCAACGGGTATTGAAGATAGCTTTTAGTTTGGGGTTTGTTTTATAATCTGGGCAGATAATTGACAGTCTTTGCAAATTTTTAGCTTATTATGGAACTAATCTTGATTGAGGAGTCAGGCATCAGCTGCTTGAGAGTCATGAAACTTTGAAACAACAAGTCATGATCCAGGCGAACCAATAATTCGCTGCTGCTATCGTCTTAAAAATATTTATAATTAAGAGGGTTTGCTAACCCGACAAGAGCATTTAAGAAGCGTTGTTTAAGCCCTTACATTAGAAAGAACGGAAGGAAGGAAGAGAAATAACTATTTTGTTATTTAAATTCTGTATAGTTGTTAAGCGTTCTGTAAGACATCTAGGATTTATAAGAACTTTTTGGAATAGGTTTTGATTCTTTTATGAGTCAATTTCTTTTTTTGGAAATTAGTAATTAGTAAAATAAATTACTCCGGAACCTGAGAAATCCAAAATAATTTTACCTAAACGAAATATTTGTTAGCAAATTATTCATTTTGATGCTATAAAATCCTTCCTTTGGCCTGTGGATTTAACTGGATATGATGATCTTAAGGCACAGGAGTAGATACCCGTAACAAAAGTCATCAAATTTCCACTATGTCGTGTTAAAAAAGAGACAAAGTCTTTCAAATAGTTCGTTCAACTTCAAATAGTTCGTTTAGGTCGTAGGGCAATAACTTGCCGAATAGCTCTCATGTTCACTAGAGTTTACAGATAATATGAATGACTGCTTCCTTTTCGGATGGCGGTCAGCCATCAGACGAATAGGGGGAACAACACGTGCCGTAACTATTCGGGACTGGTGGAAGTGTGATCATAGCCTCTCCGCGGCGGCCGCTAGAAACAAGCCTTTTAAAAAAGGTTTGGCTAATATGATCAGGCTGGTTCCTCAGGTTGGCGACAGGTTAATTCCCTGTCCCGTAAAACTAAAAGAATTACGAGACCGACAACAAGCCTCGGAAACGGACTGATCTCACGACGACAACCCACGCAAAGAAAAAGGAAAAACGATTTACGAATTTTCTTATGGAACGTACGATCGCTCTATAGAGCTCGAGCTGCTCAGCAGCTAGCCGATGCCCTGTCAAAGTATAAAGCTGACATAACAGCTCTTCAAGAAATCAGATGGACAGGGAATGGTGTTTTACAGAAGAAAGAATATGACATTTACTACAGCTGTCATACAAAACACCATGTGCTCGGGGTAGGCTTCCTAGTCAGCGAAAAAATGAAGTCTACCATCATCGGCTTTAACGCTATAAGCAAAAGGCTATGCACCATTCGCGTGCGAGGCAAATTTACGAACATCAGCCTCATTAACGTTCACGGACCTACGGAGGAGTCCTCAGACGAAGAAAAAGAGACTTACTACGAACAAGTCGAGAGGGTCCTCAATGCCTGTCCAAGGTATGATGTTAAAATCATCCTTGGGGATTTGAACGCAAAAATAGGTCGGGAGCCGGTATTCAGGCATTACGCAGGCACCCATAGTTTGCATGAGAACACGAATGACAATGGACTTCGAGTCTTAGAATTGGCAGCATCGAAAAACATGGTCGTTGCGAGTACCAGGTTCCCTCGTAAATATATCTACAAAGCCACCTGGGTATCACCTGATGGAGTCACTCGTAACCAAATAGACCACGTGTTGATAGACCGTCGCCACTACTCGAACTTGATGACGGTACGAACGTACCGAGGTGCCAATATCGACTCGGATCACTATCTTGTTGGTATGGTTTTCCGAGGGCGGATTGCCTTGCGAAGACGCATTGCATCCGCCGATCAGGTTCGAATCAACACGGCTGCCCTGCGCAATGAAAACACCAGTAACACCTTTGGTAATGCGTTAGGACTCGCCCTAGAATCACTTGATTTAGGGAGAGTAAGTCCTGGAGCCAGTATGCTGGACGTAAATGAAAAGTGGACACGTCTTAAAAATACTGTCATTTTTAGTACTGCCAACTCCATCTTAGGCAGCAGTCGTAAAAATCGGAACGATTGGTTTGATGATGAATGCAAGCTAGCGACTGAACGTAAGAATGTGGCGTACCGAGCAATGCAATAATCTCATAGAACGCGGGCACGCGAAGAGGAATATAAAGAGCTCAGAAGAACAGAAAAACGGCTTCACAGACAAAAGAAATCAGCCTGGGAGAAGAACCTAATCTGTGAAATAGAAAACAGCCGAGAGCGAGGTCCGCACCAGGCGCGGAAGTTCTACCAATCCGTCCGAAACATGACGCAGTACACACCACGCTGCACATACTGCAAGGACGGAGAGGGAAATCTGATCACCGATCCTGAAAGCATACTGGAGCGATGGGAAGTGTACTTCAATGAATTGCTAAATGCCCAGCTCACTGCAGAAGTGGAGGCTCCACTACTTCAAGAAGAATACCCTATGTTGCCGCCACCAAGCATAGAAGAGGTTGAGAAGGCTATAGGCCGGCTTAAACAGAACAAATCCCCGGGAGCCGATGGCATACCAGCCGAATTATTTCATCACGGCGGGCCAGCCTTACGTCAAGCAATTCATGATATTATAGTGCACGTATGGGAGCAAGAAGAAATGCCAGAAGACTGGCGAAAAGGCATAATATGCCCCATACATAAGAAGGGAGATGTCACAACGTGCAGCAATTAAAGAGGTATCACGTTGTTGAGTACCGCCTATAAGATACTCTCCTCTATCCTACAAGACCGGATAACCCCATACGCTAAAACCGTCATCGGACAATATCAGTGTGGTTTCATTCCAGGCAAATCAACAACTGATCAGATCTTTACCCTTAGGCAGGCGATGGAAAAATGTCTAGAATTTAACATCCCAACATACCATCTGTTTATAGACTTTAAGGCCGCCTATGATAGCATAGCCAGGGTATAACTTTACAAAGCCATGAGAGAATTCGGCATCCCAAATAAATTGACACGATTATGTAGGTTGACCATGACCAACGTAACAAGCCAAGTAAAAATAGCCGGATTGCTATCCAGACCAATCAACATCTTTAATGGACTCCGACAAGGGGACGGTTTGGCCTGCCTCCTCTTCAACCTGGCGTTGGAGAAAGCAATCCGTGACTCTGGCACGGCAACAAGAGGGACCATCTTCAACAGGTCCAGCCAGTTACTAGCTTACGCAGACGACATTGACATCATCGGAAGATCCGAACAAGCTGTACACGATTCCTTCATCCAGATCGAGCAGGCGGCACAAAATCTGGGGCTGCACATTAGTGAAGGTAAAACAAAGTACATGGTGGCGTCGAATGCGAGAGGAACAGTTGGTCAAACAATCAAGGTAGCGGAGCACGAATTTGAAGTGGTGCAATCCTTTAAATGCCTTGGGTCAATAGTAGCAGCCGATAACAATAAAGAAGAAGAAATACGCGGGCGGCTTCTCAAATCCAACAGAGCCTACTATAGTCTGTCAAAGCTTTTCAAATCCAGAAATCTCACCATAACTTCAAAACTGCTGCTGTACAGGACCATGGTCCTGCCAGTACTCACATATGGATCCGAGACTTGGGTGCTTAGCAAAAGGCCCTCCGACCTCTTAGCTGCGTTCGAGAGAAAAGTCTTAAGGAGAATTGTTGGCCCCATATGTGAGGAAGGGCGATTCCGGAGACGGTACAATCATGAATTGTACGCAATCTACCTAGAAGCAGATATCGTGACAAAAATTAAGCTCGGTAGACTCCGGTGGGCAGGGCACCTAGCTCGCATGAGCGAAGAGGAACCTGCTCGGAAAGTTCTTTGTGGTACATTCTATGGTAGACGGCAGCGTGGTAGACCATGCTTGCGCTGGAGAGATGGCGTAGACCAGGACGCCCGAAGTCTTGGGGTGCGCAACTGGATGGCGTCGGCTAGAGACCGGGATAGGTGGAGAGACTTGTTGAAAGAGGCCAGGACCGGAACCCGGTTGTCGAGCCGATGATGATGATGCTTCCTTTTCCTGTTGATCTCAGGTAACTACAACAATTAGTATTTTAAGGAATGCACTGCATCGCTGCATGTTCCGCCATTGGCCACTGTCCATAGTATGTTGCAAACTTGTCTGGCTATGTCCTGCTTGGGTCTGCATATTTGGTCACTTGTTCGGTGGGTCATATTTTTCTAGATATAATGCTGTGGGTGAAGTTGCTCTACTTTCGGTTTTTGTTTTGTTTTGTTTGAACTATGCAAATCTTATTCCTGAATGGCTAGCTCGCCAATCCGTTCATTTCCTTTTGTTATGCATTCGTATGTACAAATAATCGAACTCGAGATTTGATCAGATTTGGCATTACAATGATAGAGAAGAAGATAAAAGTGGGTCTCCCAATTCTGTCTGTCTGTCTGTTGGTTCGACTACAGCCTAAACGGCTCGGCCGATTTTCTTCAAACTTGGTAGATATGGGTTTGGATTTTTCCCCCCACAGGTTTTTTTCTTTTTTTTTTTTGAAGACGAAAAATAACGGTACCTGTCATACGAATTTTATTCGAAATTTTATAAATATTTTTTTTTCTCAAAAACTGTTCGACAGATTTAAACAATAAAAACACAAAAAAATTTCATTTAGTTAAAGCTAGGTAATGGTTGAAAAAAATTCTGAAAAATGATTATTGAGGGTACCCCCCATGGAACCAATTTTTTTGATTTTCTCAAAAAACAGTACCACCGATTTTGATCATTCTTTTTTGCTAAGGCTTCCCAAAAATTTAAATAGAATTGTGTATTCAAATTTTCAAAAAATTTTTTTTTGGATTTTTAAAAAAATCTTCAATTTTTTTTTTTTAAACTCAATATTTCGAAAACCCCATTCTAGATTTTTTTTTGAACTTGAAAAATAAAAGTTTCTTAATATAATCTACAAGATGTGAGAAAAAAAATTATTTTACCTTAAAATAAAGGTATCCACCATACAAATGTTAAAAAATGGTTTTCAAAAAACGTGTTTTTCTCAAAAAACGTGTTTTTCTCAAAAAACGGCACCTAGAATTTTGATAAAATTTTTTTTCTTTCAATTAATATTTATGATCTTTAATTTATTAAAACAAAAAATTGAAATTAAGATATAACAGCTTGTCCCTACCATAGAACCATTTTTTCGAATTTTGAATTTCTCATTATCCACATAACGGCTCTTAATGAAATTTTTTATAGAGAATCTTCTAAAATGTCTAAAACACATTGCATTCCAAAACTTTAAAATAAATATTTTTTGAATTTTTGAAAAAAAAAAAAATTATTTTTTCTTTTTTGGAAAATTCGATAGCTCAGAAATGGCTCAATATTTTTTTTTGTAAATTTAATTTTTATTCGAACAATAATAAAAACTTTAAATTGGCGTACCAAAATTTTTTCTTAATGTTTTTTTTAATTTTTTATATAAACCTTTTTTTAAGAAACCACTACAACAACTTATAATTTTTGTTCTTGCATAAATTAATATTTGCATAGCATTCTGGTTTTGTCTCTTTCTACTAAAAGAATTTAAAAAATAAATTTTATCCTTATGAACAGTTTTCTCTAACAACCTTCGTTCTTAAAATTCCTAGTCTATTACATAAGAGCAAGTTCGTGCGACCCAAAAAAAAATATTTATAAAATTTCGAAAGAAATTCGCATGGCAGGTACCGTCATTTTTGGTCTTAAAAAAAGAAAAACCAGTGGGGGAAAAAATTAAAAATGATATCTACCAAGTTTGAAGAAAATCGGCCGAGCCGCTTAGGCTGTAGTCGACAGACCGACCCACTTTTTTGGTCTTCGCTATCATCGTAATGTCAACTTTGATCAAAATCTCGATTTCGATTTTTTTACGAATGCATAACTTGCCTTATAGTACCTATAAGTCGCAAGTAAAAATTGAAATGAAGATAATACATACTGACTATAAATACACTAGAACCATTTTTTTCGAATTTCTCAATCTACGGATTTTAATAAAGAAATATATAGAGAGCTCCTAAAAAGTTTGAAAAACATTGCATTTTAATACTCAAACATGTTTTTTTTTAATTAAAAAAAAATATCATTTTTTTTTGAAAATTTGATATCTGATAAAGGGTCAGTATATTTTTTTTAATTTAATTTTTATTCGAACAATAATACTCGTAAAAACTTTAAATTGGCGAACGAACATGTTTTCTTAAAAATGTTTTAAAAATTTGTATATAATGTCTTATTTTTTTACAACGATTTATAATTTTTTTTCTTGAATAAACTAATATTCGATTGAGTCATTTAGTCATTCAAAAAAATTTATTTTATGGTTATGAACATTTTTCTCTGGTAACAGTAATTTAAAAAAAAAAAATCTTTTACATAAGAGCAACTTTGTGCGATCTAATCGTGGATTTAATTGTAAAATGTCTGTCAAAGTTTGATACATACTAAGAATTTTTAATAAAACCGCTCCAATGATTTAAAAATTGTGCCCCTTATTGTATGTGTTTAAATTTAATATTTAACTCGCTTTTGAGATATTGAATTTATCAAACAAAAATTATTTTTTTTTGAAAACTCAAAAAAAAAAAATATTTTTTAAAATTTTTAGGGGCTTTTTTGTGAAAAAATGAATTTGAATCCGTTGTGCCGATGAGAGAGTCAAAAATAAAAAAAAAAATCTATTATATTTGTAATGTTTTAATTTGAATTTTTTTCCATTGAATGAAAGAGCCTATTTAAATTAAATAGAAAAAAATTAGCAAAACTTTAGAAGCGGTTTTCAAGAAAAATACAATTTTCAAAAACCAGTTTTCAAATATTTTATAAAAAAAGAACAGTAATCGACCGGTTTCAAATGATGTACGAATACTTTGAACTGAGTAAAAAAAAAATACATAAGGGTCCAGTTATACCTATCATTGAAATGTATTATTGAAAATTTTCATTTCCATTTTGAAGACGATAAAACAAACTACTATGACTTTATTTTGTACCAAAATGAAGATAATAGCCGTGTTTTTTTGGAAAAGCTATCCGTAGTACAGTAGGATTTTATATGAATAACAAATACAACATCCGCAGAAGGATCATTGACGATACTCGAATAAACGTCAAATCTCTATCCGCAGCAGGATTTCACTTCTCCTTTTATCGGCAGTGATCCTACTGCGGATGTTGTATTTGTTATTCATATAAAATCCTACTCTACTACGGATAACTTTTCCAAAAAAACAAGGCTAATGTGTAGTAGAATTATCTTACTCTATAAAATAAAAAGTTCTGATTGAAACTTTTTTTTAAATCCATTTTTAATATTTTACTGATAGATATCAATTTCAATGAACGGCTGATTTGAGTGTCTTTAACTTGGAACAATGAAAACCTAAATTTAAAAAAAAATCCACTTTTGAGGGGGGAAATACAATTAGAAGTTCCAAAAAATCGATTTTTTTGTTTTGTTTTAAAAGAATCGTAAATTTTATGGAAAATACTCTGAATTTGAAATTCGAACTCCATCTTTTTTTTTCTAACGGTTTTTGAAGACGTTTTTCAGAGCTCGCAACAAGTATTTTGGAAAAGTCGAAGAGGGAATCCGTTTTATATCTATTAAATTTTTTTTCTTAATATACATAGATTCGCATCGGAAACCGATTAGTAGGTAAACATAATTTTTCATCAATTGAAACTTTGAACGCGTTTTTCTCGAAACAGCATTTTTGAAATTTGCGTGGACGATAACTCAAAAAGTTCTCAAACAATATGTCTCTACTTTAGAGGCTTCTTTCTTTATATCATTAGCATCTATTTGAACTAAAAATATTTGTAATTGGACTTTAAAAAACGTAAAAATTCATGTAAAATACGAGCGAATTATCCATAAACTTTCGACATTTTTCCATAAATCGGTGCCAATTTTTAATTTCTCCATTTTTCTTCATTTTTCTTCATTTTTCTTCATTTTTCTTGCGACTTATAGGTACTATAAGGCAAGTTATTCATTCTTAAAAAAAATCGGACTCGAGATTTTGATCAAAGTTGACATTACGATGATAGCGAAGACCAAAAAAGTGGGTCTCGCAATTCTGTCTGTCTGTCTGTCGGTTCGTCTACAGCCTACACGGCTCGGCCGATTTTCTTCAAACTTGGTAGATATGGGTTTTAATTTTTTCCCCCCACACGTTTTTTTATTTTTTTTTGTAAGACCAAAAATAACGGTACCTGCCATACGGTTTTTTTCGAAATTTTATAAATAATTTTTTTTTCTCAAAAACTGTCCCACAGAATTTAAAAAAAAAAAAATTTGAAAAATTTCATTTAGTTAAAACTAGCTCATGGTTGAAAACATTTTTCCAAAAAATTGTTATTTTTGGAAGCCTTCCTGGGTTCATTTTTTTGTTTTTGATTTTCTCGAAAATGGTAAAGCCGATTAAAATCATTTTTTTTATCCCAAAGCTACTCCAAAGTTTGAATATTATTACATATTAAAATTTTCAATTTTTTATTGTTTGGATTTAAAAAAAAAAAAAATCGAAATTTTTTTTGGAAACTCAATATCTCGAAAACCCCAAATCAATTTTGTTTAAACCTGACAAATAAAAGTTTCTTAACATAATCGACAAGATTTGAGAAAAATCTTTTTGTTTTATCTAAAACTAACGGTACCTTCCATACAAAAGTTAAAAAATGGTTTTCGAAAATCGTATTTTTCTCGAAAACGGTTCCGAGAATTTTGCTAAATTTTTTTTTTCTTTTGATTAATTCTTACGATCTATAATTTAATAAAAACATTTAAATCTAGATATTATTGACCGTACCTACCATAGAACGATTTTTTTGAATTTTTCATTATCGGCATAACGGATTTTAATGAAATTTTTTATAAAGAGCTCCTAAAAAGTTTAAAAAACATTGCATTTTAAAATTTAAAAAAAAAAATATTTTTTTTAATTTTTAGAAAAAAAAGTCATTTTTTTTTTGAGAAATTCGATATCTCAAGAGCGGCTTAGTATATTTTTTTGGAAATAAGACTCTTATTCGTACAATAATAAAAACTTAAGGTTGGTCTACCAAAATTTTTTCTTAAAAATGTTTTAAAAATTTTGTACATAAAAGCTTATTTTTTTAAGGAACCACTACAACGACTTATAATTTTTGTTCTTGCACAAATTCATATTTGCATAGCATTCTGTTTTTATCTCCTACTACTAAAAGAATTTTAAAGAAATCATTTTATCCTTATGAACAGTTTTCTTTAATAACATCCGTTTTTAAAATTCCTAATCTATTACATAGGAGCAAGTTCGTGCGAGCCAGTCGTGCATTTTATTTTTTGTTCAAATAGAAATTATATCATCACATAATATGTGATTTTTTGCAGGACTATGGTAGACAAAAATTGTGGCCTCCAGAATGCACGCAGATCGATGCCTCACCTTCTACTCTAGTGTTTTCGAAGGCCTATAAATCTAGCTTTAATACTCGTATGTTGTTAAAGTCAGGTTAAGATTAGTCAATTTTAAATAAAAATGTTTGAGTTAAAAAAAAATATTAAAAAATGCTTGATTATTGGCCTTTTAATTGTATTTCCCCCCTTAAGATATTTTAGCAAACAATCACCCCGATTACCGATGTCGTAAACGACAGCGAAATATACGACCCGACACGATCTGCATTCCATAAGTCGTTTTCAACTTTTGTCACTCGTTTTGTTGTCGTCTGTAAATGTCAAACGTCGTTGAACACTTTCCTTCTGCATTCTGTAAGACGAAAAAATACGACGAGTAAGAAAAAAAACCACGATATCTCTCGTTCAGAAATTTACACACGACAGAGACATAGAAGGTCGCAAAACTGCAAGTATTCTTGTTAAATAATATATTTTATCGAATTTTTTTACGATAAATAAAACAAGTACATATTTGTCTAAATTTGTTGTACTATACTATATATTTAAATGTAATTATCAAATGAAAACCAATTCCAGACGCTCGTAGATTTGAGGAAGAAGACGAGCAGTTAGGGGTTTTTTTTTTGAAGGGGATACAAAAAACGTCCTCCAGTAAGAGATGGAGATGCTTGGCAAAAGTTTTGAATCGCTTATTCTATAACGGCAAGCTTTTGCTATTAAACAAAAAAGAGCTACGCTTTCGAAGAAGGAGTGTGTACTCCAAGAAATAACCTTAAATTGTATCAATGAAAGTATAAACAAAGGAAGAAAAGAGGAATATAAGTCATACAAATTAAAGGAGCACACTGCTAGGAGAGACACAACACATCTTAAGATCCAAGAGGAAACACTTGTAATTTATAAAAATGGGATGGAAAGAAAAGAAACTAATAAATGTAATACATTTCAACACTTATCATTTTATTTACTTATTTATTTTCTAATAATTAAAAAAAAACTGCATTTGTTCATTAATTGAACATCGAGCAATAATATTGTATATAGACCAGTGTTGGGACTTCTACCACTTTTTGCTGTTCATGAAAACCTACCACATAAAAATCTAATTCTACCACTTTTTGCAACTCAGATTTCACTTCTTCCAGATAATAATGTGATCTTTGAAACATAAAGAACCGAAATATTATTTCTTTTATTTTTGTATTTGAATTATTTTCAATAAATTTATTTTCAATATACGATTTGCTACATAAAAATGGCTTTTAATTTCTACCACTTTTTTGACAACCTTTCTACCACTCTTTAGCTTCTGCGAAGTCCCAACACTGATGTAGATTTTCCTTTGAATTTGACAGATGTTTGTTACTTTTTCATCGTTTTTAAATCTGTTACAAAATCATCGCGTCGAAGAAGTTATGGAATGCCATTTAAAAAACGAGACGACAGAGAAAACGAGAGACATAAAAAAACGAGACGACATAGGTAATTGGGGTGAATATATTTAATAAAAAGAAAATCGGCGAAATTGCAAATTATTAAATTATTTTATGAAAGTGGCTCTTCTGTTATCGCGCTATGTTGCGTGCTTCGCGATTTTTACTGTCGCCGTCATCGTCCTTCCGAGATGAGTATTCGCAATGTGGTGAATAAATTCTAGTCGAACGGTTAAGTGAACAGTGAACAATCCGAATGCACGTCAACAGAATCCAAGATCTACCGCAAATATCGCAGCTATCCGTGGAGAATCTGAGGCTGTTAATACCAGGGCCTTTTGCAGACCCCAACTTGGCGAATTTTTCGACGTAACTTGGGCAAAACTCGTGTTAACTTCAGCTGAGTCCAAATTGGATGATATGTGTTTCAACAGGACGTGGCGCTAAGTGCCACACAGCCCATGCCACAATGGAAATTTTGGACGAGCGAGTTCCAAACATGATCATCTCATGCGGATGCGATGTGATTTGCCCACCGAGATCGTGCGATTTGATCCTGTTAGCCTTCTTCTTGTGGGGTTTTCTTAAGACAAATGTCTATGCCAATAAACTATAAACCACCACTGTAATCAGAGACAATATAATCAAGACCATTGGTAAAAATTTAGGCTCATTTATGCGACAGGGGAGTGGAATACGGAACGTTCCGGACGTGCACTACCTAGTGAACCAGACATTTGAATGATGCTATATTCCATACATGATCCTTCTAAATAAATAAAAATTTCATCATTTTATTAATCAAAATAGTCGAAAAAGTTTGCAAAAAAAAATAAAATTTTCAATTTTAAAAGAAGTGTGAGATTTCAATTTTCAGGAATTTCTATTCCTTTAGCCTCTAGCCCAACTGGCATACCTACTGACAGAATTGCGAGTTACACATTTTTCGAAATCCCTTTTATCATTTGATCAACTTCGATCAAAATTAAGAATCCGGTTTCTGTTTTTTAAATAAGTAAATGACTTTCCATTTTGTATATCGAAAGTTAAAAAAAATTAATCCACGAATTGTGCTTTTTCGACCCCTGTAGGAAAAAATACGCAATATTCATCCATCCTGTCCTATGACTCAACTAAAATTTTTGTTTAAATTTTCAAATCACATATTCAACCCACGAAAAATCTTTCATCATGAACCGACAGATGTCTCTGGGATTGAATATCGATTTTTAACCACCCTTATCCAATATGTCTCCATTTTGCCCCTAATGCGCAAACTCCTAACCACAAACTTCTACACTACAACTACACTTTCTCTCACAATTCGTCGACACACTCATTCATTTGAAAAACGGATTCGAGTACATTCACAAGGACTCGTGTCCTTCTCGGTTCTAAAATAAAAAAAATGCAATTATTTTCAAGTAATGAAAATTCCTTACCAAAAAAAAACCCAACCTAATGTAACCAAATCGAGCCGGTTAATTTGTTTGTGGTCCCAACCAATCCCCAAGTACGAGTAGTTGCTCAAAATCAATTGCTCAAGGTGTAGTGTGAATCATACCTCGACACACGTCTAGGACAAAATTTTTGTACATGTTCAAGGACTACAATTTTTTTTCCCTTCTGCAAATATCTAACTGCGAAGAACGCAAAAGTATAGTATTTGAAGGATATCCTTAAGTGAACCTTGGTAAAAACTGAAAACAAAAACGAAAATTAGGGGTACCTTCCCATATTTGTGGTCCCCAACAGTTTTTTTGTGTGGTTTTAGCCATTTTTGGATTATAAGTGAAAAACAAAAGCCCTCGCTATTATAGATACCTGCAAAGTGAGAAGTCTGCCCATCAAAAGTGACCTCCCTTACCCCAACTACTAACTTACCCACTCGCGTATCTGCAATGAATTGTAAAATAATATAGACATAGGATAGAAGACTTCGAGAAAAAGAAATAAAACCCCAAAGTGGGTGGAAGAGCCCTCGGCCGTCGATAGGACTATTGGCGACAACAACAACAAACCAAACATCTGCCACAACGGGGGCAAACACGGGCTAAAAATGGATGAATGTGAGAACCTCGTGATCGATCCAGAAGATTTCGAGGAGTCACCATTTAATGACGAAATAGCAGACGAAGGCGACGTGATGGTAAATATCTATTATTATTTTTTTTTTTTTTTTTCATTTTATCCCTTAAGGTGAATTTTAACTTTTATGTGATGTGTCTTTCTTGATGTGTGATAGTCTCTGTATAGCGCGTCCCTTTGAAAGCACCCCCATCGCATTATGAAGCCTCCCTTCCATCAACCTCCTAGAACTAAACAACGCACGGCTACATCGACGATGATTCATATCAGGAGCACTCAAAATGTAAGGCGCAAATCACAGCTAGAGCCTCGTTAGCATTAAATAGACAAGACAGTCGAGCCGGTAGCCCGATTTGGTGCTCGACAAAAATAAAAGAGGACAACCTGATGTGTGTGATGTGTGTTTATACCTCTTTGCCAACATAATTATATGTGAAGTTATTTATATTTCGGTTTGGGTGGTTGAGAAGAGCGACTTAAAATGCTGCTGTTAGCAGACTAAAAATCATCATGAACGGATACCTAAACCCTAACACAAATGCACTTCTTTTGGATACTTATAAGGGTGGAGAACCTGTAGTAAGTTTTGTTTCTACTCAGTGGAGTGCATTGTTGGCTTAACAGTGTGTTGGAAAAGAAAATTGATGGCGTCTACCCTTTTTTTTTTTGTTGATATGAAGGTGTGTATAGAATGAGAGTATCAGAAAACTTTGACTACCGTTACTACACCGATATCGGAAGCAATACTTTCATCTAATAGCAACAAGTTGTTCCAGAAATCCTGAGACACCGAACCTAATGGCTTACCTAGACTCAAGAGGATACCGTCCGAAATCCTAAGGGTTGATATTTTCTGATCATCATGATTTTCTATTTCGATCACTCAAGTTGGGAAGAAACTTGCTAACCAGCTCGGGGAGAACCAGGGACTAGTGCCCTGAAATTTCCAACGATTTATGTGTGCGTGCGTGCGTGTAGCAGAAATGGAGAGACCTACAATTTTCTGTTGAGCGCGAATGGCTTAGATGAGGGGCACTTTTTCCCGACAAGAAATGCTCTTGCAGGATCTGTCACTTCCTTTTAAAATGTAATACCGGTAAAAAAACATTTTTCCTCTTAGGTTAGGTTAGGTTAGTGGGCGTTGTGATACCCTAGGGTTTTTCCTCTTAGGTGGCAGTGGCTGGGAATCGAATCCAGACCTCCGTGACCTCCCAACGATATTCAGCTAAGGGGTATCGGTGTGCTAAATGCAGTTAGGTCTTTATGAAAACTGATAAGTTTTCGATTTTATATTTTTACGTGAGCAGTTCCTATTCATATTTTTTAAGTCTGTGACGATCCGGGTCTTATAAAGCTGTAGGTTAGCTGCCGTTATAGATTGTGACCCTCTCAACATTTCAATACCTTTCGATTCCCTAATTGAAGAGAAGATTATACCAACAAGAGAAGAAAACATTTTTGAGGCCACAGAATCAATTAAATTAAAGACCCCTGGTTTCGACTTAATGGACCTTAAATTCGTAAAACTTTTGCTTTCTGTTATATACTACTCTTTACTACCATCTTTATTTAATAGTGTATTAGCCACATCCAAGTGAAAAAAGGAATAATTTTTTCCTGTTTCTAAAAATCAAACAAGTTTTACCATACATACTTCTAATATAAACCAATTGTCAATTCAGCTTTGTAGTTGTTTTCGAAGGTTTTGGAAACGCTTATCCATTCTTGATAAAATATTGTGAAATTGCTTTGGGTTTCTTCAGGAGCTCTAGACCTAGTTTATTTTTTCGTACTTAAGCGGAAATCAACTTGTATGTTCCTGAATGTTTTGATTGGACTGCCAAAGAGATCAACGGTCTGCTAATTGTTCAAAACAAGCTCTCACAAGTTGCTAAACCTTGAAACGAATTTTCCTTACGCTGATGGAGCGTAGGTCTTTGGGGATCTCTGCATACAGCTTTTGAGCAAATTGACAAATTATGCCGTAGCTCTGGTGGAATTGGACTTCTATTTCATTTCGTGGTGGTCAAAAAAGATATATGTTAGAAGCAAATCCTTGGGAAGGTTTATTTACCAGCTCGTAATGGATTACATAGATAACTATTCTGAATTAACTTATCATAAATGGGGCTAAGAGCTTCAAAAAAAAAATCCCAAAAATTAGGAATTAAATTAATTGGTCATTTTTTGAAGACTTATTATTTCATACTTAAAACTGAAAGGTTAACATAATATGGTTAAATAAATTTGCAAATTCATCTTAATATCCCAAATTTAAAATTAGGATGTGTCTCGAAATTTAAAGATGCGATGATCACGTAGGAAGCTAGTCAAAGCTGATAGGCCGGCTGTTGGGAAACCATTCTCTTTGGTATACAATACAGTATTTGATGTACTTCACGTGATCTTAGATAAAACTATAGGTTCTTAATATTTGTCAAATGGTATCGACGAAAACTACAAAACCATCGTAGCTCCATCGACAATACTTCAAAAATTTTTAGAAAATTTCTTCTTAGTTCTAAAATTATTCAAACAAATGAATGAATATTGAGAGTGGTTTGCAATGCGTAGTACGCTTTGGGGTAATGGTTATATATATATAGAATTGACAAATCCTCCAAATGTATCTCTTGTCATTAGAAGTGCTGTTCACTAGCCGTTCCGAATCTGCAGAAAATTGAAAGTCCCTTCCATTTCTGGTAACAGGCACACATGAATGGTTGAGAGTTGTAAGTCACTACGTTTAAGCTCTCTATTTATTTTGTTTCCACTGCGACCAAGTTTATCACTTTTATGAATTTGATTATTGGAATACCTTCAAAGAGGATAAATCACTCTTCTACTTCGGAGCTTCCATATACTTGTTTCTTTAAAGCATTAGTGCTCCGAATCTATTTTGTATGAATGTGTTCCGGCGTTTCGTCACAAGTATTGCAGAATCTTCTTAGTTTACAGTGACTCATAAGGAGTCTCGTTACTATTCGAAGATTGTTCCTACATAAGCTGTAGTACAAGCTTTGTATATAAAACTTATAGAACTATCAAGAAGACTAAAGATTGTGGCGACATTTTAAGGCTAGGGACTGTAATTGCTAGATTTGTCTTTGCTAAACTTAATAATAACATATTCTCTTTTTTACTACTTATTTTGTATGTTATCCTACTCTCCACTGTAAAAGCGTGCGCTAATTTCTGCGCCACCACCAGGCTAGCGTTCGCAATACAAAATCACGCTCCATGATAATACTATAGGTTATATATATACAAAGGTACAAGTAGTATCTAGTAGAAGTAGTTGGGCTGCCTCAATTTTTGGGAGTTCCTTCCAGTTTTTTGATCTTTTACCCTCCTCCTCTTTTTTTGTTTCGTTTTTAATCCTGTTTTCTCCTACTTCGCAGTAGGGCTCCGGTCCCATTAAAGGAGTCTTTAAGCCTATTTCTCGCCGGGGAGTCTGTCCCTCATTCCTCTGGACACCTACTTATCCACGTACCCAATGAAGTGAAATATTATTGTTCATACCAAGTTCGTTTAGTCAGTCTACACATTCCTAACCAACTTAGACGTGATGCCGTATGAGCTTAGTGGTTTGTGTGCGGTTTAAATTACTATCTCATTTTCCGTTTGGAGTGATATTTCATTGGCTGCGTTATATTCTGGAGTACCGACAGACCCCTTTAAACCTCTTTCAAGTTCTTAAACTATTGAGTAACAACTTGCAATTTGTCATAAAACGGTTTCTTGAGTTTAAATACCAAAACAGCATATTTGTCATGTAGGTACAGAGATAGTTCTGAGGGAAGTTCATGATTTTTTGATTAAGGATGCATTTCAAGTGATTGTCTCAAATTCGTCACTCAAAATCACTCAAATTAATATATTGGCACTCAGGAAATTAAATTAAAATTCGATGGTATGGTGAAAACTGCAGTATAAAATGTAAAAAACAAATTGAATTTTGAAGAGTCCGGAAATCTATTAAGATTGTAATTAAAGCAGCAGATCTCATTTCGACGAACGTTCTGAAAAAACAGTTTAAAATATTTGAGCCGAGTGGGTCTCGTCATTCTCTCTGTTTGATGTGCAGCCTAAACAACTCTGCCGATTTTCATTAAATTGAGCAGATAGCGTTTTAAAGTTCCCATGCTTTTTCCTTTTTTTAAATTAACGGTACCTGAATTAACCTTTTTTTTCTTAAAATCTTTGAAAATATTATTTTTCTTAAAAACTGTTCCACAGATTTAAAAAAATCACAAAATTTCATTAAGTTAAAGCTATTGGTAATGTTGTACAAAATTTCCGTAAAATTGTTACCAAATATACTCCCCCAAGAAGTATTTTTTTTGTTTTTAATTTTCTTAAAACGGTACAACCTATTTTTTTTATTCTAAAGCCGCCCAAAAGTTTGATATTCGAATTTTCTAAAAAAAATTAGATTTTTAAAAATAAATTTTATTTTTTGTTTCAAAATTCAATATTTCGAACACTCCATGCTCAATTTTTCTTAGAACTTGAAATGTAAAAGTGTTTTAATACAATCTACAAGATGTGAGAAAAAGAATTATTTTATCTAATAATAACGGTACGCACCATACAAATGTTAAAAAATGATTTTCGAAAATCGTATTTTAACCGAAAATGACCCCTAGAATTTCGATAAAAACTTTTTTTTACTTAATTTTTATGGTCTATAAATCAATACAAAAAAAAATATTTTTAAAACAAAGAAAAAATTTTCGCAAATCTTAAGATTTTATAAGTGTGTTTTTGAAATATATAATTTTTCAAACATTTTTTTAAATTTTTTCAAGAATAAAAAAAAATTAATTTTAGCACACAAAAATGTACAAACTTTTTGGGAGAGATAGCATTAAAATCCAATTTACAAAAATAAGGAAAATCGAAAGAGCATTTTAGACTGTAGTCGAGCATAAAAACAGAATTGTGGGATGCAATTTTTTTCGATTTCCCTGTCATCGCAGTGAAAAGTTTGATCAAAATTTCCACCATCTTTTTTTTTTCTAAGAATGCATAACTTGCCATAAAATACCTGCACATATAATGTTAATCGAAAGTAAAAATAATAAAACAATATGCTAAGCTAACAGACATGCGCCCAGAAGGGTGAGGGGTCTGTCCTTCGGTCCCAGATTAAGGACGCCCTTTATAACGGAATCGTATTTACTTCCAGTTTTAATTTAACCACTTTTATAAAAAGGTAACAAATATTTGATTTATTCACTAGAAACTAGTTCTTCACTAAATTTAAGTTAGTGACTTCAGCTCCTGCTGGATTTTCCCAAAGATCATCACATATACTCCTGATGACCCCCTTTTAACGAATAGTTAAAGAAAAGTTTACAATAAAATATTTTCACTTTCAAACTTTCTTTCGACTGGGACTTAAAACCTTATACAAAAAATTACATTTTTGTATGTGTGACTTACATTGTTAATTAAAACCAAAACTACTCGCACATGCAACAGTTTTGGTAAATAAAGTTAGGGTTTTGATCATAGGACTTTTATAGAGATAAAACTAATTGACAGTACTTGGCTAAGAAAAATGTATAGAAAACAATGCAAGATGGAGTTTCTTAATTACTACATCTTTGTTTATGCTTCTAAAGACGAATTTCCGGAATCCTAATCGAAAAATTAACAAAAGTCTTTGAATTAATACTCGTCTTCAATTTATAGTACCCCTTGGCATAATATTTAGAGGGTCTTGAGTTCGATTCAAAAATGTTTTTTTTTTTTTCGGAATGTAATGCATCTTGCGACAAATTGACAAATCCTCCAAAAGTATCTCTTGTCATGAAAAGTGCCAAAATCTTAGCGCTTGGGATTTAACAGAAATCTGTAGTTTTCTAACACGCACACATGAATCTTTGAGAGTTCAGATTTTCTCTATCTACGAACCCTAACGTTCTCTAAATTCAAACTCCCGATTACACCTCTAACAGAATTTTAATAATCTGTATAGGAAAATATAACTTCGAAAATTTGCAACGAATTTTGATGCTCATTCGCATTACAAGTCTTAAGGAAGTATTTATTTTCAGTGATCTAAGTATTTAATGTAATATTTTTCAAACTGAGTACTGACTAAAAACGATTTTTTGAAAATCATTATTAAATCCAAATCGCATGTCTCCAAGCTTAAGGATTCTTCATTCTAAATGGACCTGAAGAAATACCATGTTTCATTGTCGAACGTTATATTTCAGTCTTAGGGCGTACTTTGTTTTATCGTTTTAATTTATCGATTCTTACAGGTATTTTTCCAAGCGTTTGGAAGTCAAGTGTTTTATATATCCACGTATAGAGGCATTGCTAAATGCTAAGTTAAGGGTTAATCTATAGATTTTTGGGAATTTCGGCGTACATCAAGGAAGCCATTTAAGCCCCTTTCTATTTTATTTATTATAACTAACATCATGAAATCGAATATTCAGACCTGGTGCTAAGCTTCTAAGCTTATTGCAAAAGGATTTAAACAGTGTTACCCTTTGGTGTAGTGTCAATGATATCGAACTAAATGTATCAACGAACAGTTTTTGCTATGTAGTGAACCACTTGAAACGGTTAATAATTTTGTGATCTTGGCTTCATAATGGACTCAAAACTAGATTTGAGTAAATACATCGATTTAATTATTAAAAAAAAAAAAAAATCATCTTAGGGTTTGTTTGTCCATGTTTAAAAGAATTTCGAGATCCATACTTTAAAACTTCATATTACTGTGTTGTGCATTAGAATATCAAGTACTGTAGTTATGTTTGGAGCCTGAGTTACCAAAGGAATATCAATCGACTGGAATCTGTGCAAAAACGATTTCTTCTTTATCCGGCTTGCTATCTGCCGTGGAATATCAACACACATCTACCACCATAAAGCCAGCGTTTGGCCTTAATCAATTCCCCATCACTGAATCGTCGAAAAAGAGTCTCTAATATATTATTTGTTAATGATGTTTTGTTTGGAGCAATTGATTCTGAAAATCTGTGTTCCACAACTCTTCCTAAATATTTATTCCCGATTCTTAAGATCTGTAGATTTTTTAAATCAGAGATTTTAAATTTTTAATTTTGTGATGCAACAGCTCGAAGAGAACCAAGACCTAATAAATTACAACTCTCAACCCCTTGGCATAATGATTAGTGCGTTGAACTGTCATGCAGATGGTCTTGGGTTCGATTCTCAGCCACTGCAAAAAAGTTTTCCAGAGGTATATACATATATTCCTACGAGGAATTGACAAAATCTCTAAAGTATCGCTTGACATCAAAAGTGCTGCTCATTCGCCGTTAGGAATCGGCAGAAATTTGTAGGTTCCCTCCATTTCTGAAATGGAATGGTTGAGAACCGTTATCAGAGATTTAATAGAACAAATTATGGAACTCATGAACCTTTGTTTGCTGCATGTGCAGCTTTTAATTAATAAAGTTGTTGGCGCAAAATTTTAGTTGAAGTAGTACGATGTTAAAAGTGTTTTTTTTTTTATGAAATTAGGTAAAAACGTGCTAACTTCATACATATTATGACTCTTTGACATTTACAGACGTCAAAAAAAGGTCTGTTTATTTAATTTTTTTTTGTATGAATTGTCATTGTTTTTGGTGTATTTAGAAGCAATTTATTAAGAAAATTGCGATACTAGTTAGATCTGGAGAATACGGTAGATGGGGCAGCAGTTCGTAGTGCAATTCGAACAATTTGACCACTGCTCTGAAGTGGTCTCACGGTTTCGCTTTCGCGCCGACAGCTTTCTCATGTCCAAAATTTTATGGAGGATATGACCCACGAGGACTACTATTTCAGCTATCTGCCAATACGCGATCGTGGATTTTTGACACGTTATCCTCCGTGGTAGCCATTTTCGGGGTACCTGGGCGGAGCTCATCAAAAACCAATGTGCGACTACGTTGAAACTCGTTATACCAATTTTTGACGTTCACTATCGAAGGACAAGAGCCACCGTACATAGCATTCAAGTGCCCTTTGATTTCGTTGCGCGTGAAGAATCTTCATAGACACAATGAGCCCGGTATTCATAGTTAAAAACACCTCCCTTTTTTTCGTGCGACTACAACTAAGCTACCTTATCAAGCAGTTTTAATTTCATAATATAATCACGTTTGGCAAGTAGTTCCCCACTTAGAGGACCTGACCTAAAAGTACGCCAAGTTCTTATTACTTCATGAAGGTTTAACACCGAATATTTAAAGTAGAATAATATTGAAACAGCTACAATGTAATAGAGAAATTTTATTATTTAATGACTACTGACTAAAATTTGATGGACTTACTGGTCAAGTTTTCAAAACCTTTTGAATTGGGTATAAGAAAAAACTTGCCAAGTAAGCCCATAAAATTAAATAATAAAATTTCTCTATTACATTGTAGCTGTTTCAGTATTATTCTACTTTAAATATTCGGTGTTAAACCTTCATGAAGTAATAAGAACTTGGCGTACTTTTAGATCTCAGTACTTTTCACGGCTGACTTGTTACACAAAGATTTTTGTATAGAAGAACTTGGCTCTTTTTTTAACATTTATGTTTTTTGGTCTGATCTCACTCCTTTTTGCAAAGATTTTAATATTTTGCCATATCAAAATCTCGAAAGATACGGAAAGATAGAAGGGTGGACCCTACCTACTAAAATCAACTTAGTTTATAGCTTCCTATTTCTTTTGGTATATTTTCTTTTTGTTAATGGTTGTTTTGATTTGCGCTTCAATTATTTCTTCTTATCCTGGCAAGATACCTAACACTAACAAACCTACATTAATTACAGCAATCGGAAGTGTTCCATATAAATTAAACATTTTCTCAGTAAGTGGGCGGATACCACGCCCTTGCATGGAAAACCTCGATTTTTATTTTTGGTCCTTTATATGCGATTTGAGCCCTACCGTTCTACCAAATTTCATTGGTCTACTCCAATCGGAAGTGCGCCATATATAATTTACATCAGCTCTGAGGAAGTGGGCGGAAACCACGCCCCTGAACGGAAAACCGCTAATTTTATATTTTTTTCTTTGTATGCAACTTAAGCCCTACCACTTTACCAAATTTCATCGTTTTACAGCAGTCGAAAGTGCTCCGTTCAACCAACACCAATTCGGAGAAAGTGGGCGGATCCCACGCCCCCTGAATGGAACATTTCAAATTTTCGATTTTTTTCTCTGGTTGCATGACAAGACCTACCGTTGTGCAAAATTACAAGGTTCTACGATGTCGGGAAGTGCTCCATAATTTTGATGATCTGTCAGTCAGTCAGTCAGTCAGTCAGTCAGTCAGTCAGTCAGTTACGGTTTTTGTGATTTTTGAGGCCTTATATCTCAGGAACTGCTTATGCTAGAAAATTGAAATTTGGTGAGGCGGCTGTGCCTGACTAGCTTAGCAAATATTCGGAATTTGAAGTTTCTGACTTTAGTGGTACTGAAGATAGGGAGGGGTCAAAAATCGCCTGAGTTTGTTCCTGTAAAAAAGGGTGTAGTGCCAGAACTTGGCTGGGCACTACCGTGCCCTTTGATCCAGAAAGACCTGTCGCAGTTTAAACTTAAGGCCATCGTGCCAGACCTTGTCGAAGGCTTGAGAGACGTCTAGAAATGCGCTTGAACATACATTTTTTCCCTCCTGTGATTTCTCAATTTCTGTACACCTGATCAATTGTTGAGTGGCTTTTTCGGAAACCAAATTGATGGTCAGGAATAAGCCGCTTTTCTTCGATAATAAGAAGCAGTCGCTTTAATAAGATTTTCTCAAATACCTTGTCTGATTGGTGCTGAATGTACTTGATTTTAATGTAGCTTAAAAAAATTGTAAATTTGTAGCTAAAAAAATAAATAAAAAAATTACCATTATTGGGAACTTGAATAAATTAATGGACATTATCGGGAAACTCGGAGGAAATTTAATTTCTCACAAAAATTATTCTGCTATCATGATTTTCTAGGATACAAATAATTTCCCTGCAAAACTTTCGAACATCACTCAAATTCCCTATTTTCGAATGGGGGAAACATTTTCTCGCAATATATAATTATAACATAATTTTATTAAAACCTTTTCAATGTCGAATCATTATTTAAAAAAAAAACCGACTGTTCAAGAATAATCCAGGTTGCCCCTAAACAGTTTTTTTTTTCAATTTGACCAAATATCCTTTTAGAAAATTGCTCCCTCTCGTTCTCTATTCCAATTTCGACTCAACCTCCAATCTGCAGCAATTTTTCAAATCGCCTACCTCCCATTGGAATTTGTTACATTAGGAAGGTAGGTTCCCCGTTTTACTCTGTTTTCATTGCATCAAAGTCCTAGTTTCGTAATTTTAACCCAAATAACACAAATTGGCAACGTACTCGTATCTTGTCCACCACACTGCCATATTGAATGCGCAGTGTGTATAGAAATTTCTCCGCAAGGGTGATTTTCTCTAAAGCAAGGGGTTATTATATTTCCATTTCCTTTTTTGCTTCCTCTCTCCTCTTTATTTTTTTTTTTTTATATTCAACGAAAGAAATTACAATTTTAAAATGTTTTTTAATTGCATGGATGATAGAATTCGTCCTTTTCTAAGTAGTTTTCTAAATAGCTCAACCAGGGTTGAGTGAAATCCACCTGCTTTACAATATTATGCACACATGCATGTTCAAGATGTATGGAAAGATATTATGGTATATAGAACTATCAATTACTCTAGCTTACATACAAGCTTCATTTTTATAATATGAACTCAAGGGGTTGACATTCGTTTGCGTTGGTATAGTTTTTTTTGTTGCAATAGTAATTGAATTTTCTCTTTTTCTGAATGTCCTTATTCTCTCATTGGGACTTTTATCTATTATGAGTTATTCTTTGAATTCAAATCAAAATAAATAGAAATTATTCTGATATTTTAGAGACAAAAACATCGGGAGGAACAGTTTCATCCAGAACAAACAAGAAGGGATTGGCATTGTCACTATCATTGTGTAAGGGTAGGACAACGCCCATCGGGCCACAACCTCACTTTAGCATGACTTAAAAGTGCAGTGTTCGATTTTGTCTGTCGGTGTTGCTCTTGACGCCAGAGCTGGGTCAGCATAAGCCATTTTAATAGTTTGAGATATAGCGTTGCAAATTGGAGTAAATGCTGTTGTTATAATATCCGCTAACTTACTTAGTTCTCGGTGATATTTTCTTCTCATCGGATGAAACTGCGTAATTTTGGAATATTGTTCGAATCCACACGATTAATCATATCAATTTCAAAATCATATAAAATCACCTCAACTTCCATTAAATTTCATTTAAACCTTTTTTTATAACAGTTTATACCAGTTTATCCGACAAAGTACACAAACAGAGCTTATAAAAGTAAAAGTCAGTTTTTGATTACCCTTAAAGATATATTCTTTATTTTTGTTCCTAATTGTTTTACACAAGTGTTTATTGTAAAGAGTTTTTCAATTGGCGTGGATATGTTGTTTTGGTGACATCTGTCAAATCTGCTGTTTTTTATTCAGTTACTGATACAAAATCATTATGGCAACGTCCAATTTATAAAACTTGAATAGCAAAATGTTATCACGCCCGACTCTTCAATGTTTGGTGGACAAATTTGAGACGACCGGTTCAGTAATCAACCAGCCAACATTCGTTGGTCAAAGGAACAGGAACACCGAGAACATCGCTGCGGTCCCTAAAAGTGTACAGCAGAATCCAAGGCAGTCGATGCCTCGATTAGCACAAGAGCTCGGCCTTTCGCAGACTTTAACTTGACGAGCTTTGGGTCAGGTCTTGGGCATACATCCGTTTAAGATCCAACTAACACAGGAGCTCAAAGTTCATGATGAACCCATAGAAAACGCCGTTTATTCTTCGCTGACTGGGCTTCAAAGCGTTGGGAAGGGGATCCTAATTATGGCCGATTAGCTTTAGCGACGAGGTGCATTTTTTAATGAATAGCTGTGGTAACAAGCAAAATTGTCATAAATGGGGCAACACCAACCCACGCGAATGTAATCAGGTGACAATGCATAATCTCGAAAACTTCACGTATGGTATGAATTTTTTGTTCTTGGTTCGGACCTTAAATAACTTATTTTGCGATACGATGATTTGAACGATTTCAGGTGCTGGTTGGGAAACATTGGCCGATAGTGACCTTTTGATTTTAGACTAGAAGTTGTATTATATAGCATAAGCTTTAAAATAATTCCAGTCCCAATGTTTAGTTTCTAATATATAGGATATTAAATAACAAAACTTATTCTTTCCAAAGGTAGCTCCGCTCAAAAGCCATGTCCCTGCAATTGGTAGATCAATTTAAAAAACGTTGTATGGCCTAAATTGAACATATAGTTCTAGCACGACGGGGTTACTTCTTACATAGCGGTCTCATGCTCTTTAGGTGAAGATAACACAGGCCATCGTTCAAATTTAGCCGGATCTATGCGAAAGAGTCTTTGAAAATTGGACCACTAATGAGCCCCAAAGATTAAGCTACTAAGGTGAGGCCATCTCTTGCAATGTGACAATGACAACGAATTAACTTAAGTAAGAAAATATCTATTCTGTTTATATTGGCTCCATTATATAGAGCCTTGTTGGTATAATCAGGCTTGTACTCCAACTCTGGTGTAATCCAATGCAGCGAAGTAAGCACTGTCACTTAAACACCCAAATCTTTTCCATTTGAGATGGGGCAACGTTGAACCATACCAGGCATCCATAGGCAATCATTGGCTTGATGAGAGCCGCTGCTATTAAACAACCATTTCGTCAGGGCAAAAGCTCCCCTAGTCCTGGTCAGAGCAGAATTTATATATCTGTCGAAATACAAATACTGATCACACCAAATACCAAGGTACTACTACCTTTTAAATCACAAGTGGATGTTAATATGGCCCCACGATTACCAGCTTGTGCCAGTTCTCTCCCGTATCCCTTGGAGCTCCAGCCAATGGAGTCATAAACAAAATAGTTTACGATTTCTGAAAGTTGATTTTCAACTTCCAGTCATCACAATATCGCTGAATCTTATCGAAGTTAAGCTGCAAGAGAATTCTGATGACCTCAACTTCTTGGCCCATTCTGTACGCAATGAGATCGTCAACATACGCAGTTGCCTAAGTTAGACTACCTATCAGATGGCTGGTGTAAATGCTGAAAAGAATCGGTAAGTTAACCACTCCCTGCTGAAGATCCTTTTTTATTTTGAATGCTATGGTAGAAGTTGCATTGCCACTCATGACAATAACCTTTATGCCATTGAGCATATCCTATAGTATATAAAAAAGTGGTTGACTTAGGCCACTCCTGGTCAGCTTTGTATAAAGACCTTCTAGCCAAACGGTGTCGAAGGCCTTCTGCAAATCAATCATTGGATATCAGAAACGAGTGATTATCCGCTATGATATTATTGTCCTCCGTCCACTTGGGTAGAGCTCTAGTTATAACTTTCTCGAATAACTAGCTGACACTCGGTAGAAAACTAATCGACTGGAAATTCGTTGGATTAAAGTTGTCCTCTCGCCTTTTCGGCAGAGGATGAACCACGGTTGCTTTCCACCTGAATGGATTATATTATTTAGTGCGTTGTCAAACAGTGTGGCATATATGTCAACTGCTTCCTGAGGTAGATGTCGTATTACAAAGTTGGATATACCATCGACTCTTGCTGACTTTTTTTTACTTGCGACTTATACGAGTAGGTACGAACTCGAGATTTTGATCAAAGTTGACATTACGATGATAGTGATGACTAAAAAAGTGGGTCTCACAATTCTGCCTATCTCGTTTGTCTTTTCGACTACAGCCTAAACGGCTCGGCCGATTTTCTTTATGCTTGGTAGATGCATAGTATTTTTAATTTTTCCCCCACACGTTTTTTTCTTTTTTTTTTAAGACCGAAAATAACGGTACCATACGATTTTTTTTCGAAATTTTATAAATATTTATTTTACTCAAAACTTGTCCCACAAATTAAAAAAAAAATTAAAAAAAATTCATTTAGTTACAGCTAGGAAATGGTTGAAAAAAAATTCAAAAAAATGGTTATTTTTAGTACCTCCCTTGGAACCATTTTTTTTTTGTTTTTGATTTTTTTCAAAAACGGTACAACCGATTTTGATAATTTTTGTATGCTAAAGCTCCCCAGCAATTTGAATATCATTGTATATTTAAATTTTTCGTAGTACCCCTTTGAATAATGGTTAATGCGTTGGGCTGTCATGCGGAAGGTCTCGAGTTTGATTCTCATCCGCTGCAAGAAAGTTTTTTTCAGGGGTGTACTGCCTATTGCGAGGAATTGACAAATCCTATAAGAATATATCTCTTATCATGGAAAGTGCTGCCCATTAGCCGTTCGGAATCGGCAGAAAATTTTAGATCCCCTCCGGTCCTGGTTCACTTCGAGCTGTTGCACCACCAAATTTATTTATTTTTTTATTTATTTAAATTTTCCTAAAAATTAAAATTACAAATTTTTTTTTCGAAACTCAATATTTCAAAAACTCCATGGTCGATTTTTTTTAAAACTTGGTAAACAACAGTATCTTAATATAAATTACAAGATGTGGGAAAAAAAAAATTATTTTACCTAAAAATAACGGTACCCTCCATACAAATGTTAAAAAATCGTTTTCGAAAATCGTATTTTGCTCGAAAACGGTTCCGAGAATTTTGTTAAAACTTTTTTTTTTTTATTAAGATATAACTGACTGTACCTACCATAGAACCGTATTTTTTTTCAAATTTAGAATTTCGCATTATCGACATAACGGATTTTAATGAATTTTTTTATAGAGAAGCTCCTAAAAAGTTTAAAAAACATTGCATTTCAAAACTTAAAAAAAATATATTTTTAATTAAAAAAAATCAATTTTTCTTTTGGAAAATTCGATATCTTAGAAACCGCTTAGTATTTTTTTTGTAAATTTAATTTTTTTTTCGAACAATAATAAAAAATTTAAATTGGCGTACCAAAATTTATTCTTAAGAATATTTTAAAAATTTTGTATATAAAAGCTTATTTTTTAAGAAACCAGTACAGACTTACAATTTTTGTTCTTGCATAAGCTTATATTGGCTTGAATCACATGGCATCCTGTTTTTAGCTCCAACTACTAAAGAAGTTGTTTTAGTCTATCAAAAAATTAATTTTGTGCTTAAAAATAGTTTTCTCTAATAACATTGGCGCAAAATTTTAAACAGCCTATTACTCGTATTAAGGTATTAGTATGATACAACTTAGCAATTTACTAACTTTATAGTAGTTTACTAACTCATTCTTAATTTTTAAGATTTTTTAACTAGTATCGTACTAAAAGAATTTTCTTAATAAATTGCTTCTGAACACACCTAAAAATTTTGTGTAAAAAAGTAAGTACACGAACCTTTTTTGATGTTTGCAAATGTCAAAAAGTCATATGAATCTAACACGATACTAAAAAAAAAATATGTAAAAATACTTTGGAATTTAAGACACATTTTATAAATTTAAAACATGGATTTAAATTTAAAAAAATTTGTATATAAGAAATTTCTCTAAAATTGTTCAAGAAAAAAAATGTGGGATGCGAATTTTAAGTATTAAATAATATTGATTTTAGGAAATAATTTCAAAAAATAATCGTTCATAGGTTTTGAAGATATTGATTTAAATTTTTTTTTTTTTCAAAAAAAAAACCAACAAATATTTTTTCGAATATTTTTATATACAATATTATTTTAAACTTAAGGGGACTCCTGCTGAAAATTTTGGGTTAAAATCCTTAGAGCCGTTAATGAGAAAGTCGAAATTAAAAAAAAAACGGGTCTATGGCAGGTACCCCTAATAACATTTTTCCCCAAAATTTTTTTTGACCAAAATGTAGTACATGTCCATAATATCACACTTAATTTTTTTTATCAAAATCGTTAAAGCCGTTTTCGGGATAAATAAGATTTTGCATTACGGGTGTATGGGGGGTACCGTTAGTTTTGGAGCTAAAAAAAAAATCTCAAGTTTGCCTCTAGGGAATCAACGAAGACCCTTAACTACCGAGTTTGAAGAAAATACCTCCGGTAGTTTAGGCTGTAGTTCGAGGTACAGACATACAGACATACAGACATACAGACAGACAGACGGAATTGTCGGACCCACTTTTTTCGTCTTCGCTATCATCGAAATGTCAACTTTGATCAAAATCTCGAGTTCGATTTTTTTTCCAAATGCAGAACTTGCCCTATAGTATCTACCTATATCGCAAGTAAAAAGTAGGTATTCGATGATTTTAACTTTAATAAAAGGGTAGAGAAAGTATGATTCGATTAAAATTTGCAAATTCGTTGTTTTAACCTAGTATCATACTACAGTTAACTACAGCTTTGGCATCGCACTAATTCAATTAAAATTTTGCGCCAATCATTTTTGAAATTCTTAGTTTTTTACATAAGAGCAAGTTCGTGTGACCCAATCGTGCATTTTATTTGTTTAGTGAATCGAAGATGATTTGGAGATCCACTTTCGTACCTAACAGGGAACTGATCCCATTTTGCTCGGCGATGATGGAATTTGCCAAGTGTTCTTCATTGAACCCAGTGAAAACGAGGCTCTCTGATTGCCATTGCATTATGTCGCCGATACGAAGATAGAAGTGGTGAAGGAAGGCTCTGTTTTCAAGGTCGGTGCTGGGGTGAATGCTTGTACACTTGCTGAAATGCAGTTCTCACAGCCTCCACTTTGTCCAGCGGATCTTCAATAATAAAGAGGTCATCGTCCAAGACGACGTTCTCTGGATCTGTGCCTGCTGTCAGAAGTACGTCTCTACACACAGCTTGTGTTAGTCCATTTTACCCTTTATATCTTTCGACAGAGCATAAAATTTGGATTTAATTTTCTTGAATTATCAATTATTAATTAAATATTGTGACACTTTTTAACATTTAAAGATTCTAAGACTATATCTTAAAAAAATAATAAAAACTCAATACTACAAACATTTTAGTGACCACTGTATAATTTTCAAATCTTAACTCATTTTGACTACAAACAAGAAGGAATGTGTTACGGAATCGTCTATCACGAAACTACTCCCAGAAAAATGTCTGCATAAATATATAACTAAAATGCCAAAAAAGTGCGACGTGAATACAATCCTTAATTTATCACCCAACCTTCAATGGAGAAGTTTATAAAACCAATTTTAATTTTACAAAATTATTATTGCAAACTTTACAAATAAGAAACTTTATCATAACTTGTGGCAAAGTTCAAACACTAAATCAATACTCATAATGCTGAATGTGCAGCAAGCCATCCCACAAGTCAAAGAATAAAATCTTTGTACGCTTCACTGATTCGAAAATTTCAAAAATGCAGAGCCTTTCTTTTTCCATATATTTTACCAAATAGGAAAAACATAAAAATAAAAGGTCAAACTTCTAGTGTCACTCTACCCGTGTGGCACAAACCAATGGCCTTCTTAATATAATCCCCCATAAAGAGCACAGGCAAAACATAAGCTTGAACTTGATTCTATTTGGGTGTACCTATGTAGGCACTGAAATATAAGAAGGTATGGGATTTAAAATATGTATAATAAAAAAAACCTTGCGTCACGGAACCCTAGTCCTTGAATGAGGTCTTTTCGTGTATTGGGGTGAATCCATTTGTTCCCCGTTTGTTCGACTCGATGGATAAACTTTAATCCGAAAAGTTTCCACTGACTTCATAATACCTAATTGTTTCCATAATTCAACATCATCAATTCTTAATGATGTCATAACGTTTGAAGTGTTAAATTCACCATCATCACATCCTGCAGCGCCTAAGCTCTGGATTAAAAAAATATTGTTCCCAGGGCCTCCAGATGGCTAACCACCATATATGAATACACCAATATGTAACGTGACTCTCATATCAATGATTTTATATTAAATTTTCAAGCCAATTTAGTCCAATACACGAGCAGATTGCTTTCGGAAAAGGTGTAACGACCTTTAGCCACTTCGAATCCAAAATGCGCCATTCTGTTCATTGGAAATTCACAATGCGACCCCTAATAGGGAAGGTTTGCCACTTCGCTTTGAATGAATGTATTTAATTACCCCCTGGGTATATATGTAAACAAAATCATGCTGACCAGACAATGTAATTATGATGAAATGACGTCAAGTTGGTTTTATTTATTTTTTTTTGCGAACTGTGGAAGCCAATTGTTAAATCACAATAAACCATCATAGTCTGGGGGGTTGAGTTGCTTTTTGGCATAAGATTTTTCATCGTTTAATTTTTTCTATCAATTTTCATAGCTTGATTTATTCTATCAAACCCCTCGATAAGTAATCTGTGTGTGAAATAATAGTTTAAATTAAGACCCTATTGAAACGTGTTCTTAATTTTTATGAATCTTATGACAGTTTTGTTCATTTAAAATTTTTTAATTTCACAAAAGTATAACTTCCTTTTAAGTGATTTTTACTTCGAAAAAGCCAACATTGATCCATATCGTATATGATTTCCAAGTTTTTACATGATCAAAAAAAACGGCTAAAAATACTACAATGTCTCAAAGGTAGTAAAAATGTTTGGTCATTTGTAAAAAATATTAGAAATTCCCACTGTTCGTCGGTTCCAACACTCGTTCACAATAACACTCCTGTGACTAGCTCACTTGGAAATTCGACGCTTCCACATAGTGTTATGACTCCTCCGCAAATGGTTTTATGGGACGAATCTTCTTTCGCACTCGTGCAGTTGCAAAAGTCTTAAAAGATCTTGAAATACACAAATCCGCTGGTCCAGATGTTATATCCCCTATTGCTCTGAAAAGGTGTTCTTCTACGCTGGCAAAACGATTGCGTAAGCTTTTCTATCTATCCTATTCCTCTGGACTCTTTCCAAATGGATGGAAAACAGCATTTGTCCAGCCAGTCCCTAAAAAAGGCGAATCCTCCTCACCCACAAATTACCGACCAATTGCACTTACGTCCCAGCTTAAGAAATATCTTGAAGAACGAAAGCTTCTTAATGACCGACAGTACGACTTTCGTAGCAACAGCTCTACTGGTGATCTGATGACATATCTCACCGAAAAGTGGAACAAATCCTTGCACCATTTTGGTGAAACCAAGGTTATTGCACTTGATATTTCTAAAGCATTTGATAGAGTTTGGCATGAAGCTCTCTTATCGAAAATGCGTACATACATTTGGCATCGATGAATGTCTACTTCGTTGGATTAGAAATTACCTTTCAGGCCGGTCAATTCGTGTTGTTTTGGACGGTTTTAAGTCTGATATTCACAAAATAAATGCTGGTGTGCCCCAAGGCTCTGTTTTGTCTCCGACTCTCTTCCTTATTTTCATCAATGATCTCTTGTCTGTATCTACTAATCCACTTTATTGTTTTGCTGACGACACAATCCTCAGCTTTTCATATTCGTTTCCAGATCCACATCCTTCATCTTCGGAAGAGGCCCTGCAACGGCAGCATATGATAAGTTCATTGAATTCCGACCTAGACAGCATTGTAGAATGGGGTATTAGAAACCGCGTGGAATTTAATGCTTCGAAAACCCAAAGCTGTCTCCTGTCTGTCAAGCGAAACATTCCACCCCTGCCATTATGCATGGATGGCACAAGCTTTCCGTTCTCGGTATGTCTAATACAGACCGTCTTTTGTGGCATGATCACATATTTGATGTTGCGAAAAATGCGGCGGAATGCTTAGGTTTCCTCAGAAGTTGTAAGCAGTTTTTTTCCTCTTCTGATCTGGCTACAATTTATAAGGCATACATTCGGCCCAAAATTGAGTATAACTCCCATATCTGAACAGGTGCTCCTAAAACTCACTTGCACCTCTTAGACAGAATCCAAAACAGAGCCCTTAGACTAATTGGATAAAGGTCTATTACCGAAACTTTTGTTTCTCTCGAACACCGTCGTAATGGCTCTTGTCTAACTTTGTTTTATCGCTTCTTCTATAAACTGTGCTCAAATGAAATAGCTAGTTGCATTCCTCCCTTGAAACAATTTTGCCGTAACACTCGTCTTGCTAAGAATGCCCATCAGTTTACCCTTGAGCCTAATTTTGGCCGTACTGTAAAATACAGAGATTCATTCTTTAGCCGTACTGCTAGAATGTGGAACACTATACCCCACTCGATTTTCCCCCCTCATTGTGATGTACAATCATTTAAAACCAATGTGCATCGGCATCTCCTTTTAAATCCCCTCCTCATTTCCTAACTGCTCGCGCTGTGTTATTATAACATTATAAGGGTATTCACAACCCCTTGAGTGTGTACTAATTATAAAAAAAAACTCCTGTAGTAGTTGGAGCTAAAAACAGGATGCCATGTGATTTAAACAAATATTAGATTATGCAAGAACAGAAATTATAAGTCTGTACTGGTTTCTTAAAAAAATAAGCTTTTATATAAAAAATTTTTAAAACGCTTATAAGAAAAAATTTTGGTACGGCAATTCAAAGTTTTTCTTCGTCCAGGTCGGGTGGGCGGTATTGTTGGTCTGCGTCGCCTAGGTTGAATGGTGCTATCTCTATAGCAGCGGCATTTTCTTCTTCAACGCCGTTATAAAGATTGGAGAAATGTTCTTTCCATATTCTCAGCATGGACTGCGGTTCTACTACGATGTTCCCGTGATTATCCGTGCAGGCTTCGGCTCGGGAATTATATCGTTGTGATGTTTTTTTTACCTTTTGGTAAAACTTCCGAACCTCATTCCTGCCATGGCATCCTTCTATATCCTCGATCAAGCGCTTCTCATGCTCCTTCTTTTTCTTTCTTAGAAGCCGGTGTTCTTCTCTCCTCTTCTGCTCGTAGAGCTTGCGAGCAGCTCTAGTCCTTCTTTGCAGCGCCGCTTTATATGCGTTTTGTTTTGCTGCATGTGCTTGCCGGCACTCATCGTCAAACCAGGGGTTTCGTTGTGGTGGTCGTGTAAAACCCAGCACATCAGAGGCGGCATCTCTGATGGCTGCTTGGCAATATTGCCACTGGTCCTCAATACTTGATGCTGGCGGCAAAGGACTTCTTAAGAGGTTGTTAGAAACTCGATCGGAAAAGGAACTTACGATCTATTGCGATTGTAAGCGTCCAACGTCGAACTTCCTCGAAGTACTTCCTTGTTTTGGCTTGGGTCGGGATATCCGCAGCCGAACCTTGGCTACAACGAGGTAGTGGTCCGAGTCGATATTAATCCTTCGGAACGTGCGGACATCCTCTATACTGGAGAAGTGCCTTGAATCGATCGCAATGTGGTCAATGTGATCAGGAGATCGCCATGTCCCTTTGTGAATATCCAGATGTTTGAACTGCGTACTGGCTACAAGAACGTCTCGCCCCACAGCGAAGTCGATCACCCTGAATCCGTTATCGGAGGTGGTGTCGTGCAGGCTATATCTTCCAATTGTGTCACCAAAGATGTCTTCTCTTCCTAGCTTGGCATTAAAATCTCCAAGGACAATTTTAATCACTGCTCGTATGTTTTGTCCAGGAGCTCGTAGAATATGCCGCTGCTATAGAGATAGCACTTTTCAACCTAGGCGACGCAGACCAATAATACCGCCCACGACCTGGACGAAGTTAAGATAGCTATATCGAATCTCAAGTCCAACAAAGCCGCTGGAGCTGACGGCCTCGTTGCCGAACTGTTCAAAGCGGCAGGCGATGACTTGGTTGGGAGTATGCACGAGCTCATCTGCAAAATATGGTCGGAAGAAAGCATGCCCGATGAATGGAACCTCAGTATTGTCTGTCCGATCCTCAAGAAAGGAGACCCTCTGAACTGCGCCAACTACAGAGGCATAAGTCTGATGAACATTGCGTACAAGATCCTTTCTGCCGTATTATGTGAACGTCTGAAGCCTTTCGTCAACAACCTGATAGGTCCATATCAGTGCGGCTTTAGACCAGGAAAGTCCACCATCGATCAAATATTCACATTACGGCAGATCTTGGAAAAAACCCAGGAGCTACAAATCGACACATACCACCATTTCATCGATTTCAAAGCCGCGTACGATAGCATCTAAGGAACGAACTATATAGATCAATGTCTAGTTTTGGCATTCCTGACAAACTTGTCCGCTTGTGCAGGATGACGATGGAGAATGCACGCTGCTGCATCAAGGTCGGAAAAGATCTCACCGATGCATTTGATGTCAAAAAAGGTTTTAGACAAGGCGATGCTCTGTCGTGCGACTTCTTCAACATTGTTCTTGAAAGAATAGTACAAGACTTAAGCGTCAAGACAAAAGGCACAATCTTTCGAAAGTCCGTCTAATTACTCGGATACGCCGACGACATTGACATTATTGGAAGAACATAGCGTGATGTCAGTGGTGCTTTTGTGAACATTGAGACGGAAGCGAAGAAGATTGGTTTAGCGGTAAATGAGGGCAAGACCAAGTATATGCTGTCATAAAGAAAGGACACACAACAACGACGTCTTTATAGACAGCTATAACCTTGAGGTAGTGAAGGACTTCATATACATAGGCGGCGCTATAAACTCTGAAAACAACACCAGTGCTGAAATCAAACGGAGAATAACTCTTGCCAATCGCTGTTTCTTTGGACTAAGAAGGCAATTGAGTAGCAAAGTCCTCTCTCGATCAACTAAAGTTTCCCTCTATAAGACCCTTATCATCCCGGTCCTTGTCTATGGTGCAGAGACATGAACTTTGTCGAAGGTGGATGAGAGCGCTTTAGGCTGTTTCGAGAGGAAAATTCTTCGTGTGATCTTTGGTCCCGTCTGCATAGATGGGGAGTGGAGGAGAAGATTTAACCACGAACTGTACGGGCTGTACAGTGAAACTGACCTAGTCAAACGTATAAAAGTCCAGCGACTGAGATGGCTTGGTCATGTAGAGCGAATGGACCCGAATGCTCCGGCCCGGAAAGTCTTCGAATCAAACCCCGAGGGACGGCGAAGTAAAGGAAGACCGCGACTCAGGTGGCGCACACAAGTAAGGGAGGACCTCAACCAACTTGGCGTGCGAAACTGGAGACAGCTAGCTAGGGATCGAGCTAGCTGGAGAAGCTTGTTGGTTGAGGCCCTGATCCACCCCGGACTGTAGCGCCACCTTAAGTAAGTAAGTAAGTAATTCAAAGTTTTTATTATTTTTCTAATTAAAATTAAATTTACAAACAAAAATATTGAGCCGTTTCTGAGATATCGAATTTTCAACAAAAAAAATAGATTTTTTTTTTTCAAAAACTCAAAAATTATTTTTTTAAACTTTTAAAATGCAATGTTTTTTAAACTTTTTAGCTGATTAACTACCAAACCGGTCGCCTCAAATTTGGTCACGAAACATTGAAGAGTCGACTGTGAAAAGCCATCACGTCTACCATAATTGGACAAAATGCGCGCAACTCTTTCTAACGAATACTAATTTTGATAACAAAGTTTTGTTATTTAGACGTGTTGTTTAATAGTGTTATTTGGCACCAGCAACTGAATGACAAACAGATTTGACAGATGTCACCATATGTCTGAAACAGGATGCCAAAATCTACCCACGCCAATTGAAAAACGCCTTTAAACTGGGTGGCGCAAAATGAATCACCCTATTGGAAGATGTTATAATTTTTGCAAATGGCGTCGTACGTCAATCATATTTGACATTTCTGAATTTTGGACAGCTGCAGTAAACAAACAGACAAGCAATGGAGCACTGTACTAAGCAAGAACGTGGAATAATTGTGTCGACTTTTTGACCAATAAACGGTCGGTAGTGTTAGGCAAACATTCCGGCACTTAACTACTCGACTCGAACAGGCTGGAACCACAGGAGACCGGCACTGGACTGGTGCGGTGGCCAAGAATATCGCGGCTGTAGCGTAGCTGCCGATGTCGCTGAACACGAAGAAACATCAACCAGACGACGGGACACGCAATTGGACATCACCAGACGGACCCTACAGTGAATTTTGAAAGACTTACACATGGTCCCGTTCAAAGTGCAAACAGTGCATCAGCTAATGCCAGCTGACCGTCAGTTGCGTGTGAATTACTGTCAAGCCATCCTGAATCTCAACCCCGAAGAGGACGATTATGTGTTGAAAAACATTACGAGGGACGAGGCGCATTTTCACTTAAGCTGTTACCTCAATGAACGAAATCTTTATTTGTGGAGCACTGAAAGTCGTCGTGTGATGCACGAAGAGCCATTACATCCACTCAGGTGCTGCGGTAGAAGTGATTGGGCGTATTTTTTTTAGGACTCCATCGGCAATACAGACACTGGTACTGGCGAACGCTACAGAGCCATGATAAACGATTTCTTACTACCGTATGAACAGGGCTTGTTGTACATGTGGTTTCAACAAGACGGTCCGTTGTAGCCACAATGAATACTGTGAAGGAAGCGTTCTCTGGTCACGTAATCTTCCGTATTGACGATCTGGCATGGCCAGCAAGATCGCCTGGTTTAACCTTCCCAGTCTCCTTTCCTTGGGGCTACTATCTGAAATCGTGGGCTTATGCCAAAAGCCCTCAGACAATCGCACCCCTAAAGGAGGATATTCGACAGGAATGCTCACAGTTATCGCCGGAAATCTTGCGGAAAGTCATGGAAAATGCGATAACACGGCCATAATTTTGTATCAACACTGGTGGCAGCCACTTGACGGATATCATCTTTTCGACTTAAGAGGACAAATTGTGAGGGTTCAAATAAAGATTTCCATCACTCAAAAATAAAAAAATTATTCAAATTTTAATTAATTTCGCTTAAAAATAACTCTTCCGACTCATTATGTTAAAAATGTCATTTTAGCCCTTTTTTTTTATTAAGGCTCATCTTATCCTTATCTTAGCTGAGAAAAAAATTATGAGAGATTTATCGAACAATGGGTTGTGAATTTTGTAATCCATAAATTAGTTTAATTTATTTATTACTTTTGACATGATTAAAATATGTATTTTTGAATATATTTTGATTAAAATTTAAAATCGTCTTGACTTAATTAACAGACACGTACATATCTACGAGTATGTATAAATTCTGTATGATTTCCTTAAAGCCGATATACATACATAGATCATAGAGACATGATTGTTTCTATGAAAGAAGAAAAACTTGACATAATTTCTGCAGACACGCTCCATGTGTGGCGCAGCGCACTTCCCTCAATAAATTGTTAACAAAAATGAAAGCACTTCATAATCAAATGCTACCATGAACACTAGAACGAGATCGTGCTGGCACGCACTTCCGTGCTTCCATCAACAACACTTCAACATCATTGTTGAAAACATTATTCTTGAATTAGTTTTTGAACAATATACATCTACTTATTTCATTATTATCTACCACAAAAGTTAGTGCTATCATTCTTAAGAAAAAAAAAAACAAATCTATTTTTGTATCTTTACAGGGTCAATCAGAAAGTAAGAAAAGCTCAAAAAAGGCCGGTGGCCCGGAAACAAAGGGCACGGCCATGTCATTTGGATTCCGCAAGAAGCTCCATACCACCCCAAAGAAATCTAAGAATCTTCAAAAACAGAAAGAAATGCTCGAGAACAATCTAATGCAAAATTGCGATGAAAAGTCAAAACAGAAAAACAACTTTGATACTGTGATAACGAATACCATCGAGGTGGTGGAGAATACTATTAAGACAGCAAACGTAAATTCACAGAAAAATGATAAGAATGGCAATACAGGTAAGTTTCGAATTAGAATTAAATTAAAGACACTTTTGCCTCGACTTGCCGGTTTACTTTAAGTATCTGTTAATGTTTATGAACATGCAACCCCTCCTGACGCACCGCCCCCATTTCGAGCAATGGGTTGGGTGGAGGTTCTTTCAAAAATTCGTCAGACGCAAATTGTAATGAGAGTATTGCATGTCGCTGTGACGGAAACTGATTGACGCGATAACACTATCTATAGGAGACTTAGTTTTAATCTACAGTGTGTTTGGAAAGAAACTATCCGTTTCCAATGGTGGTGAAACGTACTTTTTTTATATTTAAATTTTTTAAGGGGATTTTAAGTAACCTTCAAATATTTGAGCAGATTTAAGCAGATGCAGTATTGTTAGAAATAAAACCAAAAACTATTTGTTTTATAAGAAAGGGTGTTTCAGCGAGAGTTGGTGTTTTTTTCAGATTTTTGAAATTGTTTGTAAATTTGCATAATTTTTTTAAGATGAATTCAGATGCAGGAAACGTTAATATTTTAACCGATAACAATAGTTTACCACACTTTCCTTGTTTTCGAACGATTTTAATGTTTTTCGAAAACACAGTTTTCTTAAACTATGTTTAAGTAATATTTTCTTAGCGTTTCGACAACTTATTCCACTATGTTTTTATTGAGATTATGACTACAAACGCTAATGATGTTAGGGTGTAACACAGTACGAGCATTTGATTTATGTAAGTGGCTAGTCTTTAATAGGATATTTTGATTAACGTTCATTTTAAAGCTTGCGCATCATTAAGAGCGGGAAAAATCAAGAAAGGCACAGTATTCCACATTTGTGTAGTGCAGCTTGAAAATGATCTTCTTCATTTGTAGGTTAGTCCGAAGTAAGGCTCATTGATAAACTAATGACCATTCATAGCTTTACGAGTATTACAGCAGAATTTTATGAGAGGAGATATGCAACTCACTGGAGAAAAAAAAAACGATAAAACAATTAAGGACAGGAGACATTACAGCCGCGCTCAAATAATATTTCCATTCTAATCTGATGCAAACTCTCAATCACATACTGCCTTCATTGTAATGTTTAGAAGGCTGTGCTGTTGTGTCACGCTCTAAGGTTGCGAGTACAGTAATGCGACAAAGCGATGCGATGCGAGAAGCGTTTGCGTGCGAGAAAAATATTTACATTGATTCTTATATACGTGCGCACAGTGAAGCGATATTTGATGCGAGTGTTGCGAGATTCTCGCACGCCTATCGCATGCATCTCGCACACAAACTGTTCTGACCACTTTTTCAAGCGAGTTTGTGCGAGAAGGCTCATATTGTTTGTTTTGAGGTTTCAAAAAAAAAAATATAACGAGTAAAATTTTGTTATTTCACTTCTTGTGTTGTGTGGTGCAACTTTTTGATAATTTTGGTGGCAATAATTATCAAATAATTAATAGCACAACCGCACAAAATCGCTTTTACTGTGCGCACTATGCCGCATCTAATTCTGGCATCTCGAATCGCTTGTCGCATCGCTTCTCGTATCGTATCGCTTTGTCGCACCACTGTACGCGCAGCCTAACTTATGTCACTCGCTCTTTGGCTGAGGTTTGCACCCTAGTTGACGCCAAGTACACGCATGTGCTGTCTTTTATTTCCAGTCGATATTCGCACCATCAGTGATCAGTAGCTCAAAGGACGAGTTCAGTCCCAATTTGCCAGTTACAAAAGAAAATTACAAACGAAAAAACACAATTTTTAACTAGCAAGAAAATCCCGGGCGATGCGATCATTTTCCAACTAAATTACGCGATCCTGTGATGACGTACGCTAAAGTTTAACTCAGAGCGAGAATTAAGTCCCACTAAATTTATATTGGCTTTCGACTTTTTCTGATTGTTTTGTATTTCAAGCATTTAGGGACATTCGCAAGCATTTCCGCAGTACTAAATTGTAGGTAAATCTTGTTGAAAATATCATCCGTTTTTTTCATACATATTCACCCCTATTACAGAATTCGGCGAATGAGCTAAAGTGACAGTTTCAATTCATTTCCAAACTTTTGCTATTACTGAATCCGACGAATGAAAGTTGAACGAATGTCGGTAACAATGCCTGCACCACTGACATTTCGTTCAACTTAAATGGTATTACAGAATACGCAATCCATTCGCACTCCATACAATTTCTATCATTTTACATTCGCACCAATTTCGAGACGAATCTGAAGTGAATTTTTGATTAAACGAAAATAAACAATGGAGAGTACAAAAATGTAAGTCAAAAGCTTATCATACTGAATGCTAAAGTGTTTGTTTAACAAATTTTAATAAAAAACGCACAAATAGCAACGCAACCAGAGAGCAAGAAATCTAAAAAAAAAAAACAAAAAAAAGATCACACGGTTGGTTTTGAACCGTCCTCCATCTTCGTACTAACCACTCTCAACGATGCTTGATTTCGTTGATCGAAAACGATACTATTATCACAGCCTAGGCCAGTTGAATAAATGTTTGTTGCTGACAGTGTCGGTACGAAAGTTCATAGATGATAAGGTAATTTTAGAAATCGACAATGCAGTTCATCCGCCGAATTTCATAATTGAGTTTTACAGCGGATGCGAATCAAGTCAACTCACCGGGAGTAAAATTCTGCGAATTCTGTAATCGACATGATTGTTGGATAATGGACCGTCTGTCTGTCATGTCGGGGATTATGTAGACGACTTGTCGCACATATCGTTGAATCCCATCTTTAGTTGTTTTTTTTTTTCAAAATTATATGAAAGCAGCTTTCTGGCTAATGACTCACAGTTGCCACTGGCACTCTGCCATTAGTGAAAATAAATAATATGGGATATTCGCAAAAAAAAAAATCTATCTTATTGGGCAGCAATTTGTCGATAAAAGTCAATTTGTTTTAAAAATTTGTGTGATATAGGAAATTTTCAATGAATGCTTAAAGTTTCTCAAGGTCACGTACGATGTTAACCTTCCCATTAGTGGGATATTCACAAAAAAAATTATACGAGATCTTAATAAAAGGTCAGTTAGTTTCAGTAATTTTTTTTCAAAGCCACAGACAACATTTTCGACATGGATCATTGGGAAAAAATTTACTATTTAAAATGTCCACTCCGCTTGAAAAAGGCTGCGGTGGTTTAAGGCCTAAAACTTCTTGCACCGTATCGGTGACGAGTTGATGAGGGTGTAGTTCATTGCTTCTTCAATCTAATATTTTGTGTTGCCTAACTCTACAGGAAAGTGAATATCCAACTAAGGGATATTGTGCCACTCCTCTACTGTAGCTGTCTTTAGTTCTCCTAGACTATTAGGCGTATGTGTTCTCGCTCGGACACGTCTTTTGGGGTTGTCCCAAATATGCTCGATGCGTGTTGCCATGGCAAAACTGGAATCTTGACCCCATTAAGGTAGTTTGTTACAGAATTTACGGTATGGCAGGGTGCGTTGCCTTGCATTAACCGAAAGTTGTCACCAAAAAATGATGCGAAATGTATCACATTTTCTTGCAAAACGTTTCCACGTATATCTGAGCCTTCACATTTCCTCCATGGAACACAACAAGGTCCGTGCGAGCTTCTTAACTGACGCCTACCCAAACCATTATAGACCCTCCAAGCCTTTCGTTTTTTTCGCCTGTAGACACCCTGACGTCCATCTGGACCTCGTAGACTTTTTTTTTTGCTTTCGTCTGAGAATTGGACGTCCCTCTATTCCTCTGCAGTCCAGTTAACATAAACTTAGTCTTGCGGTACGGTACTGTGGGAGAAATTCAGGGGGTCTTGCACGTAACATAATACGATCGAGTTCGCTCGATACAATCGAGAACAGGCAGTTCCTTGTTGTGATCAGACGATTGTTTTCGATTCGATTGAATCAAATTAAATAACTCCCTATACTCGATTACATCGACTAGACTCGATTATATCAAGTTACGTGCTGGCACCTCAGGAGCGTGCGCTAAACGGAAAGCTCTGATATTCAATTCTGCCAACCTTCTTCTGATGGTGCATTTACTCACACTAACATTCCTCACCTCAAAAAGACGTGTACGATCTTCAGTAGCGGTGCAAAACCAATTTATCAGTATGTTGTTAACGACAAAGCGATCATTCCGAGCTGAAGTGCATCGATGACGAGCTTGACCGGACCTCCGCATGTATGAGCCAGGTACATCGAGTAGCATTTTTCCAGAGTCACAAATAATAGTATAAAGCTAAATTTACCGATATTTATTTTGGTACAAAAAATCAAGAAATGTAGTCAAGTTTAAGTAACTGAAAAGAAAAGCAAAAAAATAAACTTTTCGATGCAACAATTTTATGGCCCGAAATAAGGGTTTTAGTGTTTTGTTTTTTATATGAAAACATCATTTGAAAAAAAAACAAATTAGCAGATAAATCATAGTGAGCTTAAAGAGTCAGAGTCGGATAAGTATGCCTGTGAGTGTATATGGCAAGTTTGTACAAAATTGAACTATGACTGCTGTCTGATCAAATACAGCCTAAACGGTTCGGCGGATTTTCTTAAAACTTGGATTTTGAATTATTCTTCCGAAATATTTTTTTCTGACCCGACGTACATTTTTTTTCAAAATTAAAAAAAATTTTTTTTTTCAAAAACTTTCCACAGATTTTCTCCAAAAATAAAATTCCAAAAACTTTTTTTGTTTAAAGCTAGAAAGCTTTTTGTTGAAAAATATTCTTCCAAAAATGGTATTTACCGTACAACAATATTTTTGTGTTCCGTATGTAAAAAACTTCGTTTTAAAAATATTATTTTTTTAAAAACCGGCTCATTTTTTTTTTTTTGAATATTTTCTGTGTCTCTAAATTTGTAAGACACAATTTTTGATTGAGACATAAGCATTGAGCAATTTTTTCCATTTTGGACTTTCTTATTATGAAGATAACGGATTTATTTATTAATTTTTGTATTTAAAAAAAAATCAATTTTTCCGAAATGTATATTTTGGTACACCAAGTACAAATGGGAAACATTTCATGAAAGTTTCTTACAAAATGTTTCTTGGAACGTTTCTTTAGTGTGGACACCTTTTAGTCTGTTTAACATACTATAAAGTTCGTCCCTTGTTACGAAGCGGTTTTATCTTACCATATTTTTTAAAAGGTCCTTTTCATGCAAAACACACTGTAGTCAATTATTGTAGAGTTCCATTAAGTTATCTTGAAAGTACATACATACCCACCTCTCTTCGATCAATTTACCAAAAAAATAAACATTCAGTCAATAAAATATCATTGACTCATCCAGAACCAACAGCCAGCATAGTTTCCTGCCACCTTGAAAGATTCTCATGAATTCCTTCCTCTTTTTTTTTTTTAATATTTTTAGAATCAACTACGACAGCACCAGCCCCACCACCACTGACAGCAACAACAACAACAACCCCAATGGTAACCTTTGAGAAAGTAGGTGCGGGAAAGACTCAACATCAGACAGTTCCATCAGCAACAACTCAAGGAGTGCCAACTGACAACACTGTTGTGGTTGGACGTTCCATCCTAACCAATGGTGGTGGCACCGGTGCCATCAACCGAAGCAATCGCTTTGGCTTCAAAGGCACAAACACAGTGCGACCAGCTTCGACGGGAATCACTCCCAGGTACCAGAGCGATTTTCAAGATAACGTTGACAACAATAATTACAGCCAGGCCGGCAACTACAACAACAACGTCAACAACAATAACATCAATTCCACAAGTAAGTACAAACTTTTGTTGGTTTTAATTGCTATTGCCAGTCGTGCCTATGCCTCATGCCTCCTGCCACACCGACCTGTGTAGGTAGGGTGTGCATCTATTTTGGTTCCTTAAATTGATTTGTTCTCTTTGAATTTTTATTTATGTCCGCCTCCTGCATCTGTCGCCGCCGCCGCTGCCACAGTCAAACGCAGATCGAAGAGCGCACATTCTGGTCGTGCAATGACACCGAATCTATCGAATCTCGATCGGCAACAACAATTCGATGAATCAAGACATCAGCCGAACGCTCCCAAAATAACTCAGAAATCACTCAACTACCACAGTAATGAGTATCAGCGGAGCCGGCTGCAGTTCCTGCAGCAACATCCCCATCAGCAGCAGCAGCAGGCACACAGGCCGACACCATGCCTGGTGAATCCACCTCAGTACACGTTCATCAACACTGGAATGCACACAAATGTTATGTAAGTATCTTGGAAGCGATCTCTGTGTATCGCCTTCTTCTTATCAGAACGACTCCACTTAAATTTATAGTGTCCGACCAACACCTCGTCCACCATCGGCAACGTTTTCAAAGTTCACTCTGCAGACAACAAGTCTCCCGAAGCCGGAATATCCAGTGCCAATCCGATTGGCTCCTTCATCGTCGTCGTCGTCAACAGCCACAGGAGCGTCATCTTCCACAACAGCAGCATCAGCTCCTCCGATGGATCAAAAGACCGCCAAACAGATGGCCAACAATAATCGTAAAGGATTCCAAGGCAGTCGAGAGATTTCCGCTGATTCGGGAATAGCTAGTTTGGATACCACTTTGACTGAGCCGCAACCAGCCCAATCGGGTTCGCCCAGGAGGAATAGAAGTCGCCCTCGCAATCTGCAGATGGTCATGAGTGGAAGACACAAGTTTGAGGTGCGGGATCTGGAAGATCCTCTGTCCAGCGATAGCGCCGTGGAGCCATTGGCATTGCCTAAGCTACCCAGTGCATTCTCATCGGACAATCAGACAGTGCCACTGAGTGGACTAATTCGTTCGAACACCGTTTTGACTAGAGAAGCGTTCTTCCGATCGACTGGTTCGACAGATGAACAAGGTTAGTTGGTTCTTGACTTGTTTTATGGATATTTATTTTCTCAAGTGTTTGTTTGTTGTTTTTGATTTAGATTCAGCTGCTGATACGGGACAGCATCAAAAACCTCTTAAGAATACGTCAGACAGTGAAGGTCTGGAGGAGGAGAAACTATTTTTGGACCGATCCACTTCGGAAAAGTGTGCCAAAGTAAGTGGAATTTTGTTTAAGGTTTGACGAGTGATAGGGGGAAACATGGTTTGAAGTGTTTTGTGTAATGTGTGACTCGACTAGACTCTATTAGAGATAAGACAAATTAAAATATTTTGAAGCTGAATGGGCGGTACTTACTCTCTCTCTTAAAGAGAATTGCAAAGATCATATTAAAGATTCACCTAGTTGTGTGCTTCTTCGTTATTTTTCCGACAAGTTAGAAGGTAAACTGATTTCCTTGGTTGGGATTTAAAGAAGTAACACTTTCGCCTTCGGATGGAGTTCTACCAGAAGTTTTTTTTTTGCTTCTTCTCCTTCGCCATGGAATTGGCAATATTACTTGTACCGGCCGGCTTTCATGTAATAGAAAATGATTTGTAGAGTTCGAGGATTTCATTGGATAAAACTGGTATTGGTTATACTTTTCTATCAGACTTTGTTACTATTGTCTTATGATAATGAAATAATAGTTAGTGCGTTGGACTGTGATGTAAGAGGTCTTGGGTTCGACTTTCAGCCACTGCGAAACTTAATTTTTTAGAGGTGTACTACCTCTTGCGAAGAATTGACAAATCCTCTAAGAGTATATCTTGTAATGCAAAGTGCTGCTCATTAGCCGTTCGGCAGAAATTTTGTAGGTCCCCTCCATTCCTGGTAACACGCACACAGGAATGGTTGAGAGTTATAAGTAACTAGGTCCTGGTTCTCTTCGAGCTGTTGCACTACCAATTTTTTTTTATTCATTAAATCAATGTTCACTGTGAAATGTTTAAAGAAGTTGTAATGAAATAATGAGCCACAGAACGGATTTTAAGATTTTCGTAAAAATTAGTAACCTCATTGTTCAAATTTTGTATAAGATTTAAGCTGATTATTTCGCTAAAGTTTATTTAGATATTAAGTAAATTACGATTTTTTCGTGCTATCTAACTTTTTAAATGTCTCCAAATTCAATTCACTTCAATTTTATTCAACTCAATTTCGATATTCTTCATCATCAATCGATTTCATGAAAGTGATTAAGTGGTAGAATGCAAACATTTTTTTAATGAGCTGCAGTACGAGGTTTTCAGTTCATTCTGTTATCAATTTTTCATTTTAGCTTTGCACAGGAAGTACTTGTTTAAGCTACAGCTTTACCCTTGATACAATCTGGAACATTTTTTAGCTTCGCCTTTATCAACTTCATTACGCAGTTTTTTTGTAGCCTTCGTTAGGGATTTATTAGGCGCAGTACCGTCAGCAAAAGTGGCCATGATAGCGTTGATATCCACTGGAATATCACTAGAATATAAAAAATACAGGATTGGTCCTAAGAAACTTCCTAGGGGTACACTGACTTCAATTTCTTTCCTTCATTTTCTTTAGTCGGTTCGTAACGTAGGATTTCAGTATAACGTCCCTATGCAGTTTGTACTCAAGTCCCAAATGCCAAACGCCGAACCTTATCAAAGGCTTGAGCAATATCTAAAAAAAGAGCTCAAGCTACCTGTTTTTCTTCAAATTGCCTTTTTTACAGTATCCATAATTCGATACGTGGAATGTTTATTTCTAAATCCAAGCCGATGGTACTGGATAAGTCTTCATTCTTCTACCATTTTGCTAAGAATTTTCAAAAGGAGTTTTTCGAAAACTTTTTTCATGATTGGTATAAGCGATATTGGTCTGTTACTCCTATTGGTGTCTTTGCGTCTTGTCTTGCCTTGCGTATGTCGACCTAACAACGACTTCTCCAATATTTTTTAATTTTTTTTTAAGGCTGAGTATGACTTACAGGTTCTTGAAGGCTATTGTAGGCAATTATTTTAAAAACCGTAAAGTTATTAAATCGTGTTCCGGCGGTTTGTTGTTAAATTACTTGTGTTGACACATTTTTTTTTTACTTTTTTGAGCGTGAGCCAAGTTTTATAGAACCGGTTTTGTAATCAATCAGCCAATACCTGTACGTTGTAAGAAGATAAGGTTAGATCATTGTTACTGTCCGTGAGTCGATTCCTCCATTAGATCTTGGGCCTGCAGTTCTACAAGATACAACTGAGCAAGAAGCTCAAAGTTACTAACGTTTAACTTTTTCTTGGAGAGTTTTTCGTAGTAGCAGGACTATGCCAATAACTACAATCAACCTTTGTCAAAATAACACATGTCATGTTTAAAATTTAGATGGATCTATGCAGCAGACTATTTGTTTTCATGATCATCGGTCACGGGCCCTTGTCTTCCTGGAAGTATTTTTCGCTTCATAGAAAACCGAAATTATTGGATCTTAACTAAACTTTCCTCATATTTGTAAGATTCCTTTCCAAACTTGGCGAATTCTAATGTCCGAGTTCAGACTACTCTCAAACTTTATTTTTTAGAAAACCCAAAAATGTTATCATAAAACATTTGCGATTTAAATCCCGAATATATCATTCCAACTTCCAAATTATGCCGAGACGCGAAATTTTCTCAATTTATTCCGATGAATCTTTTTTACTAATCGAATTGAGAATTTTGTTCCAAAAGAGCTAATATCAGCCCTCTGACTGTCTGCTTAGCTTATTATCCAATACTCAGCGCCGTGAAATGGTGTTGGCGGTATAAGGGCGCATGTACTTCGTTTCAGTCATGAGAAGTTCTAAAGCCTTCTTTTGGCAAACCGAAGCAGGAGCTGTTGCCTAGGGTAATTCTTCGACGTATCTCCATACTAAGGTGTAGTTGATTAAGTTCATAATATTACTCCAAGATAGATGAACTAATAAGTTGTTGCTATCAACTGTGACTTTGTGTCCTAAATGGCTTACAGATGTTCGTTTGTTGGTAGCATTTCCTTGGTCTTGTCATCATATTATTCAAGACCTATTATACTATAGACCGTTGAAACCAGCCGATGATGTCGATACCGATACATATCCCAACACTTGGGCAGATTTGTTGAATATAACGCCTTCGATGTTAATGCATGTGCTCGATCTCCTCCAGAATGAAATTGAAGACATTTTATGATAGCTTCTTTCCTTGCCTGAAACCTTGTGAATAAAGAATAAAGTAGCTATTGCCTAGTTGCACATTGCGCCACGTATTTTCTTGGATCAATGTTTCGTGATGCCTAGTTTGGACATTGCTGAAATCGTGACTTTGAATGCTATTATATGCAGCCTAGGAATTTATGTAAGGGTTGTTAGCCTCGACTTGAAATTCATTTGTCTTCGATTGATTTGGTATTTGATGTTTCCTTTAAAAATTCTACTTCCGTTAGGCTAGTCGCGCACTGACAACTGTGATCGAAATCAAATAGTTTAATCACCAGTTGAAAGAGAACCGCGCACTGGAGTGGCAAGCAGCGTTGCCGCCAAAAAAAAAATTTTCGTGCCACACCCTTTGAAAAAACGTGCCATTTGTGACATTTTCGTGCCATATGAAAAAAACTCAAGTTATTCTTCAAAAATAAATTTTAATTAAATACTATTACAAACAAATAACAAACAAAAAATCAGTTCCTCTATTCGTGTATAGGCATTTTCCAGATACTGGAGTTTTGGCAAGTTCATAATAAGTAATAAGTTTGTATTATTTAACTACCTATTTCACATCACATGATGAGTACCTATTAAGTATTATTATTAAAAAATATAAAGACGTAATAAAGCTTTGTTATAATAAGTTAAATAAATAAATTAGCTGGAGGTTTGAAATTTTGGCAATTATTAGGCTTAACAATTTCATTATATGACATCATAGCATTAATTGTTTTGTATATGACAGTCTGTTTTTGTTGTTTGTTTTAATATTATTTAGCCTTGAAAACTTTCGCTCTGCTGATGCAAACTAAGAAAAATCAACATAAATTTTGAAATATTAATGAACATTCCTTCGTCAATATTGTTTTTTAATTTGTACAACTTAACCCAGAACGTTTTGGAATCTTCAAGAAAAATACTTTCGGCTAGTCCAAGCTGAAAATGTTTTCTTATTTCGCCAAAAAGAACATCTTTCTCGCACTCTAATAGATGAGAAAATTCTGATACCAAAATATTGAAGTGCTGCAAAATATTTTGTATGTTTGGATTATTTTTTTAAAAAGGTTGGGTCAGTTATCTTAAGCGCATTTAGGTAAAATAATGAAAAAAAACGTGCCATATTGAAACTTTTCGTGCCACCGTGCCACGAGAAAATTTCCGTGTCAAAATGGCACGATCGTGCCACATCGGCAACGCTGGTGGCAAGTGACAATTCTTTACTTACGCTCACACTCTTTTCTCTCTTGCGCTTATAGAAAACAGCTCAACTGTTGCGAATTAATTTTAAGCAATCGTTTAGTTTTTGTCAAAACACAAACTTTTTAGTTGCTTGAATCGAGTTGCTCTAAGTGCGCGGTGTCCCATATAAGCCAATATGTTTCATTTTAGCAACTAAACAGTTGCGAAAATAAAAATTGAATGTGCGCGCTTGGCCTTAGGTGGACTGTCCTTGAAATCTTAATCTCAATCACTAAGTATGATCTTTGTATATAAAACTCTTATGAAGACGAACGATTGGAGCGACATCTTAAGCATAGCGATAGTACTTGTTAGATTTGTCGCTGCTAAATTTAATAATAAAATATTCTCTTTTTTACTACTTGTTTTGTATCTTATCTCACCACCAGGATAGCGCTGGTATCACAATGGTATCACAAAATCACGCTCCATGATAATACTAAAGGTTATATATACAAAGGTATAATACAGGTTTGATGTTTTATCAAAATTATTAGAGCCGTTTTCGAAAAAAAAATAATTAGTAATAAATAGTTTGAGTTCTTAGTCGATTTACAGTTCTTATACAGACCCTCAGACGAACAAACGCACAGGTCGCCAGACTGTATGACGAAAACAATTTTCTTAGATTTCTATTTCAGCGTTATAGGGCTTTCGTTTCCTGTTGGGGCTTATTTGACAGTACGACTATAATTTACTATTTTTACCAATCGTCTTTGGCAATGCCGTATAGTTATCGAAGAATCCTACAATGTTGCCCAGTTTGGAGTCTTACATCAACATTAGTATACGGGAGTGGAACATTCTTCTATTCCGGCTAATTTAACAATTTTACTATTCTTAGACCCTACTGAAATTTTTAGATGTTTGTAAAAGTTAACCTTATACAAAATAAGTGCAAGACTGAGTTTTTAGTCTTTGCTCTTGTCAAGCTGGAATTAAAAAGATTATTAGTACTATTTTGATATCTTTGAAGCTTAAAAAGGAATGAAGGAAATATTGTAAAAAAGCCTTAAATGTCGAGATTGAAAAATATGTCTTTAGTTTGAATAAAACCCTGGCTTCGATTTTTTACACAAATCGAAAATTTGCCATATACTCGTACAGTACCTACATCTGGAGAGATGTCATCGTAATCAAAGATCCGTTCCTTCACTCTTTTGACAGAAACCAAAAACCTATCTAATTTTGAAGTGTGTATGAAAGTCGCAGTATTCTCTTCCGTATTATTTAAATGAGAGGCACGCCCTGCTCTCTCAAATTTACTAAACCTGAGCCAGGCAGTTGATATTAATAAAATTTTTAGACATAATAAATCATGGTATAAGGTATCATCAGAATTAATTTTCGCCCATTTCTTAAAAGAGGTCAAAAAGGGTATTTATTTTAGAGGCGGTGAACTTTGAATTGGCAACACTGTTTTCTGTGACAGCGGATTTGAAAGTTCTCAATTGTTCTGAGGTACATAAGTTTGGTTTGGCAATTCATCATGAATAGACTCATGCCGGAGCAACGTTTGCTAATTTTTCAAATTTATTTAAAACAAAACCATGGTTGAATTCGAGAAATACATCGGGCGTTATGTACGTTTTATGGTACTCATAATTGTCCACCAGAGGGACTTATTCGTGAAACTATGAATCGTTTTCGCAATAAGTTTACCTTAAACAATTTTATTTTATTTTCCACCAGATCTGATCCGGATTGGATTTTGTTTTTAAAATAACATGTAAAACAACAAATACAAACAAAACTGGGCCTTGTGTTGTTTTTGTTATACGTGTAATTTTGAATGAAGATCCAATCTGGATCAGATCTAGGGGAAAATAAAACACAGCTGCTAATAATACACATCCCGTAAGATGTCGTACAGAGCGCTTATAGGTATGTAGCGTAGTGCTGATAATGATCGAAATGTGTCAATTCGTCATCATGCTCAACAATTAAGCTTGTGCTAATCCACTTCATGGAAAATTTTATCTAAATTTCTTTGTGTGTTTTTCACTCCGCTTAGAAAATTAGTTTGTCCAACTTTTATTTTCAATTATTTTCAGATTTGCTATTTCGACAAATCTGTCCTTATTGATTTTTGTCGCATCTGACCTAGACCATAAATAGTACAAAAAAACAAACATTAATAAAAACAAAATGGACGCCTGGATGATACTAAGACGTGGCCTTTTATTCCAAGCTTAAACTTTCGTATTGACTTTAACAGTCTTCGGTTTTTGTATCTTAAAAAAGTACCCGTTACTTCTACCTTGAACTAATAGAGTAATTCGACTTTCCGCACTAGGTTTATATGTTAATATCAAATCCATTCTTCCGTTTGGGCTTTAGGTATAAAACCGATCACACAAATGATCGCCAATTTTTGCGGAGTTTGCAAAAAAACGAGAATTTGCAGACAGCCGAAGCTGGATTTCTAAAAACCGTGTGCTCTAGGCCCTAAAGAGAAATTCCTTAATAGGGAATATTTTTTACTTTCTCCCTGATATTGATTTTTCCTATGAAATACTGTTATTTTTAAAGTAAGGAAGTACGCATTTAGGCTTATTAAAACACCTCAAATGGTTCAAAACTAGAGTAGACTAGATTAGAAAAGTTCAAGTTTAAAGATGGAGCAATGCCCTAGATTAGAAAATTCAATGCAGTGTCTAAATTCCTAGTCAAACTTTCGAAAAACTAATGAATATATTTTTCCATTTTTTTTTACAGAACCATCAATTCAAAGACATAAATACATTTAGTAAAAATTCATCTCCTGGAAGCTCAAGGACATCCTGGTGTAATGCCGGAGAATCGCTGGCCATAAAAGATTGCAGTAGTTTAAGCATAAGCAGCAGTGACGAAAGCAAAGATAATCAGAATGAAAAGACCGACGCTATATTGCCAATAACCGAGGACATAAGTCCTACAATGATCAGTGACATTGCAATAAGTTCCATTTGTAAGTTTTTGAGTCCTCAAAAAAAAAGCCGATAGTTCGCATTGTGTAATAATCTATTTTACTTTTCATTTCAAGCATCCATCACAGAATCTGGGCCGCACCTAGAGAACGAGCAGCAAGATGAGAAAATACTGAAGGACTCCGATGCCGAAGTCGAATCCAAGTCAGAGCGACCAATATCACTCACCAATATCACAGAGTCTAAATTCGCTGAAATGGCAGCAGCAGTTGCGTCTGAGTTCCTTCTGGACGATGAGACATCGCCCACAGATAGTTTGGTCAGCAGTACAGAGTCAGAAGATGTGGTCTGTAAGCGGCAGAAAAAGAAGAACAATCTTGAGATCCAGGAAAAGGACATCGATGAGATTTCCCCTGAGTTCGAGGTTTGTTCTCCACTTTCTCCAGGTACTCCGACGCATGCTTCACATTCGCTATCGCTCTCCGACTGTGGTCGGGATTTTCTGATTGACGACGAAATTGCTGATCAGCCAGCACTACTTTTCAATGAGTCCAATGATGGTGTCGAACTAGGTGCACATCTAGGCCATTCGCATACAGATACACCGACTTTAATGGAAACCGGATCAATGCGATCGCTCAAGAGTCAGTCGAAGGCTAGAAGTGCCCTACAAGCTGCCATTGAACTCAGTCTCAGGACACCGGTATCACTGCGCAAGGCAGTCCTCAATAGAGCAGAATCCCTGGACACACTATCACCTTGTGAGTCCATCTGCTCGGATGACTTGATGATGGATTTTGATGTCAACAGCAGCATGGATTCGATTGATAAGTAAATCCTTTTAAATTTAATCAAATGTGTATGCGAAGATACTACAAAAAATAACTAATTTTTTCGAATGACCCTCAGCAGGATGTCAGCATCGATAAGGAGTCGCAGTGGATCGGCTTTGCACAAAATGGACGATTCACAAATGCTTTCGGAGCTTGAAGGCAAAGGCAGCGATATGATGAGGGAATTGAATACAATCCTAAGAGTGCACAATAGGAACGAAAAGGACAATAATATGATGTGAGTGCTAGAATTTAAGGCTTCTACTATATTACTGGAAATCCTTTTGCCTAAAAATTTTTGTATCCTTAAGTTTTTTTTTAAGAATTCATGATTTCACATCGGGGAAGAAATATTTTAAAAAATTATTTTGAGCAAAATTTGACAAGATTAGGCTACTGTGAATTTTTAGGTAAACTGTCAAATTGCCTTTCTACCTCGTCTTGACCAAACTTACAAACCCTATATTTTTGGTTTAAACTATTTAAGCACTTGTGAGATCTTAAACGTTACGTACCACACAACAGGACCAATGCTCATGGGTTGAGAATTCCTGCATATCAAAATAAGAGGGAATAATAGAGCAGGGTTGAAAGTTCCACATTCGTGAAGTGCAGCTAAAGCGAGAATCTCTGTACATAACATTTCGTCGGAAATTCGGCTCCCAAATGTAGTTAACAGTTTTGATCAATTGTTAAGCAAATTTGGGAAATATACTACTTCGTCTTCAGCTCGTACGATCATCTTCCATGACAAAATGTTATTGCGCCCTCCTCTAACTATCGTCCAAATGCACTTATGTAAGTCCCTTCTTTCCAAGGTCATAGAAACGCTGATAAATTATCAGTTGTAGAAATATCTTGAAGAACGAAAGCTTTTCAATGATCGGCACTGGATCACTGCTGATCTGATGGTTTATCTCACCGAATAGTGGCACACATCTTTACATCGTTTTGGACAAGGTTATATTATTGCACTTGATATTTCAAAAGCATTTGATAGAGTTTGGCATGAAGCTTTTTTATCGAAAATGCGTCCCTTTGATATTGATGAATCTCTTCTTCGGTAGAATTTACTTTTCAAAACATCAATACAATCTCCACTAGAAAGTTTCAATTCTGTTATTCTTAAAATAAATGTTGGTGTGCCACAGGGCTCCATTTTGTCTCCGGCTCTGTTTCTGCAACTTTTAACCATTAAATTATTTTGCTGATGAAAGAACTCTCAGCTTGTCAAATTCGTTTCGAGATTCACGTGCTTGTACTTCGAATCTGGATTTGGAACCGCATTAAATTCTGATCTCGATTCTCGATAGCATTGTTAAATGGGTAACCATAAACCGCGTAGAATTGAATGCTTCATAATTTCAATGTTGTCCCCTATCGTTAAAGCGGAACCCACCCTCCATGTCGCTATTCATGAGCGGCACTTACATTGAGGAAACCAAATACCTTTCAGTTCTTAGTATGTGCCTCACAGGCCACCTTCTGTGGAATGACCACATATTCGAAGCTTGCAGAAACACTGCTAATTGTTAAGGTTTCCTCCGATGTTTCAAGAAATGTTTCACCTCCTTTGATCTGTTTGTAATCTATAAAGCATATATTCGTCTAAATCTCGAGTACGATTCCCATAATTGGACAAGTGCACCAATAACCCATTTGAGTTACTTGGATGTTTGGGTAGTATCCAAAAAAGACTATACAAATTATAGGTAATTCAACTATAATAGAATGTCAAGCACCCCCAAGGTTTATCGTCATTCTTATAAACACCGTTCTATCGAAGAAGTTAGTTGAATTTGAATTAATCACCTTAAACAATTCAATCTTAATACTCGCGCTTCAGGGAATGCCCGTCCGTTTAAGCTTGAGCCCACATTCAGATATATTATTGAATTTAGAGCTTTTTACTTGCGACTTATAGGTACTATAAGGCAATTTATGCATTCGTAAAAAAAATCGAACTCGAGATTTTGATCAAAGTTGACATTACGATGATAGCGAAGACGAAAAAAGTGGGTCTGACAATTCTGTATGTCTGTCTGTCTGTCTATCTGTCTGTCTGTTCGATTACAGCTAATAGGCTCGGCCGATTTTCTTCAAACTTGGTAGATATGGGTTTTGATTTTTTACCCCCGGATGTTTTTGGATTTAATTTTTTAAGACCAAAAATAACGGTACCTGCCATACGATTTTTTTTCGAAATTTTATAAATATTTTTTTTTCTCAAAAACTGTACCACCGATTTTGATCAGTTTTTTTATGCTAAAGCTTCTCAGCAGTTTGAATATTATTGTGTATTCAAATTTTTCAAAATTTTTTTTTTGGATTTTTAAAAAAACTTTTTTTTTGAAAACTCAATATTTCAAAAACCCCATACTCGATTTTTTCAAAACTTGATAAATAAAAGTTTAGAAAAATAATCTACAAGATATAAGAAAAATAAATTCATTTTACCTAAAACTAACGGTACCCTCCATACAAATGTTAAAAAATGGTTTTCGAAAATCGTATTTTTCTCGAAAACGGTTCCGAGAATTTTGCTTAAATTTTTTTCTTTCAATTATTCTTTAATATCTGTAATTTAATAAAAAATTTTGAAAACAAGATATTACTGACTGTACCTACCATAGAACGATTTTTTAAAATTTTGGATTTCTCATTATTAGCACAACGGATTTTTATGAAATTTCGTAGAGAGAAGCTTCAAAAAAGTTAAAAAAACATTGCATTTCAAAACTTTAAGAAAAATATTTTTTTGAATTTTGAAAAAAAAAATCAATTTTTTGTTTTTTGAAAATTCAATATCTCGAAAACGGCTCAATACTTTTTTTTGTAAATTTAATTTTTATTCATAGAATTATAAAAACTTCAAATTGGCGGACCAACATTTTTTCTTAAAAATGTTTTAAGATTTTCTTATATAAAACCTTATTTTTTAAGAAACCACTACAAAGACTTATAATTTTTGTTCTCGCATAAATCTATATTTTCTTGAATCACATGGCATCCTATTCTTACCTTTAACTACTAAAGAAGTTTTTTTTAGTCATTTAAAAAATGAATTTTATGCTTATGAACAGTTCCTCTAATAACATTCATTTTTGAAATTCTTAGTCTTTTACATAGGAACAAGTTCGTGCGACCCAGTCGTGCATTTTATTTTTCTTGAGCCGCACAACACGAATGTGGAATGCTAAGGCCGGACCAATATTTCTCTCGCATTACTATGTGCAGAAAATAAACCAATTTGCATCGTTGTCTCCTTTTAAATATTCTACAACTTTCCTAAATGCTCGCACTGTCCTCAACAATTTAAAGGGTCGTTCTCATCTTTTTAGTGTGCATAAAATATATATATTTTTTTTAATTTTCGAAATTTTTCACATTTTTAATTCTTTTTTATTAAAATAAATTTTCAAATAAAATGATGAATTGTGGCCTCTTCTGTGTCTGTTACTAAAAAATTCTGAAATTTTTCATTATTTGAAAATGCGAAAATTAATTTTAATATTGACAAAATTTGCAATTTGGTATTATATTGTAGTATTATTTCTTGTTTTTCTCTAAAATTATTTATACAGAATTATAGCCTGATATTCTGACTTCTTTTAAAAATAGGGAAGTTGAAAAAAGTGGGTCTCGCAATTCTGATTTTCCTTAAACTTGGTAGATAGCATTTTTAAATTCCCCCCCTCCCACACGCGTTTTTTCTTCTTTTCCATACGAATAAAAAAAAAATTAGATTACAAAAAAAAATCACAAAATCTCATTTAGTAACTAGGTAATGGTTGAAAAAAAATTCCGAAAATTGGTTACTAAGATCCATTGTTTTGTTTTTGATTTTCTCAAAAACGGTAAAATCGATTTTGATCATTTTTGTATTCTAAAGCTCCCGAAAAGTTTGGATAGTACTGCTCGATTTTTTAAAGACTTTACAATTAAAAGTAATAATATCTAAAAGATTTGAAAAACAACAAAAAATATTGTACTCGTATTTTATCTAAAAACTCATAGAAATGTTAAAAATGGTTTTCAAAATCGTATTTTTTCTCAGAAACGGCACTTAGAATTTCGATAAATTTTTGTTTCTTTCTAACGATCTATAATTCAATACAAAAAATTTGAAATTGAGATATTACTGACTGTATCTACCATAAAACCATTTTGTTTTAAATTTTGAATTTCTCATTATTTGCATGACGGATTTTATTGAAATTTTCTATATAGAAACTTTTAAAAAACTTTTAAAAACTTAAAAACATTTTTTTTTTGAGAATTTGATTGTTTAAAAACGGGTCAGTATTTTTTTTGAAAATTAATTTTTATTCGTACAATAATAAAAAATTTAAAGTTGGCGTTCCAACATTTTTTCTTTAAAATGTTATACAAATTTTGTAAAAAAACTTGTCGTTTTTTACTAAAACCGCATAAGTTAATATTTCATTGAGAAATCACATACCATGTTTTTAGTTCGAACTACTAAGAAAGTTGTTTTACTCATTTAAAAAATTAACTTTATGGTTATGAAGATTTTACTCTAGTTTGTCTTTTATATAAGAGCAAGTTTGTGCGATCCAGTCGTGCATGATATTTTTTTTTTCTTTACGATCTTCTTAGCAGTTAGAATTAAAATTACTGAAGGCTGTATAAAATTTACAGGTCCGCCTGCCATATTTGAAATCATTTGTTGACACTGAAGGGTTATTCAAAATCAGTAATATAGATTTTTGTAGTATGTAACTCATGGAATATCGTGCAGAGGGTTTTGAGTTCGATTCTCAGCCGCTGCAAGCATATTTTTTCAGAGATGTACTGCATGTAGCAAAGAAGCAACATTATGCTACAAGAGTCTCTTGTCAATCTTGTCATGAAAATTGCTGTACATCTTTGCCATTGGGACGGTATTTTGCCACAATTTTTAGTTGGCGAGGAACTCGCACGATGCCGAACTCATCTCTAGAACTAGGTAGAAAACTTTTCACATTAAAATGACTGCAAAATTCTCCCTGTGTCCTTATAATTGAGAGATTCTCCCGAATGTAAAACTAGGCAACTAAAATCAACTGTCAGTGCCCTATTAACTAAAGTTGTATTAAACCTTGAAGAGAAATAACAATTATAAAAAAAATATTGTTCTGTTCCAAAATTAAGAATTTTTAATATAAATGATCCCTCTTCAAAGTTGTAAAAAGATAATTAATATGTTTATGAATTTTTGAATATTACAACAACAACTTGAATGAACTACCACCAAGTGGGTTCTTATTTGGCTGGAGTTATAGCTATTTCACGGTTGCCAAGCCGATCATCAGACTCCTTTATTAGTGGTGCTTAGCCTTTATACTATCAAGTTTAATCGAAAAACTTTTTGCCTTGACTGAGATTTGAACCCAGACCTAGCGTCGTCAGAAGCCAATGCCCTACGCATCACGCTACCGAGACCACATGATCAGGTCCATCCCAATTTAGGTTTTATCGTTTATCAATTATCACTTGAGGACTAGCGTTTTTATTAGTCATTCAAGTTTTGTTGTTGTAAATTCGGATTCTTTCTATTTCTCCGAACTCTGTTTATAAGCCAACAATTCGTTGTCTGGGTTCAAATCTCAGTCAAGGCAAAAAGTTTTTCGATTAAACTTGATAGTATAAAGGCTAAGCACCACTAATAAAGGAGTCTGATGATCGGCTTGGCAACCGTGAAATAGCTATAACTCCAGCCAAATAAGAACCCACTTGGTGGTAGTTCATTCAAGTTGTTGTTATAATATTCAAAAATTCATAAATATATGAAGCTTCGCAGGTACACTGCATGTATGTAACCATACAAAAACCCCTTCGATAATTAATATGATTTGTATTCATAGCTCAATTATAGGATTTTAAAGAGTCTTGTTTTAACATTAGGTGTTATTATGATACTAATTAACTATTTGCTAACTTGAAAGTAGTTTACTAACTCTTTCTTAATTTTAAATATTTTCTGACTAGTATCGTGCTAAGGTGACTGAACACACCCAAAACAATGTCATTTTGTACACAAAAAAAAAGTAAACATCATTTCTGACGTTTGTAAAAGTCAAAGAGTCATACGAAGTTATTATGAAACTTAATAAAATAAAATAGCTATTTCATGATTTTAACTTTAAAATAATGTTAGAGACAATATGATCGCCGTTGTGACTATGTATCATACTTACACAGTTTTAACATCTTTTAACATAATTCGACTTAAATCTATGCCAGTGATTTTAAAATCATATAACAGTTTGCCTGGCCTTCTTAAAAATCTAATTTCAAAATAAATACTAAAAATTCTTCATCTATGATATTAAATTTTATTTGTCTTTTTTACTTGCAATCTACGAGTATGTACATAGGTACTATAGGGCAAGTTCTGCATTTGAAAAACAAAAATCGAACTCGAAATTTTGATCAAAGTTGACATTACGATGATAGCGAAGACGAATAAAGTGGGTCCGACAATTCTGTCTGTCTGCCTGTATGCCTGCACCTCGATCTACAGCCTAAGTCAATAGAGCTATTTACTTAAAACTCGGTACTTAAGAGTCTTCAGTGATTCCCTATACATCTTTAATGCATAATTTATTTATATTATTTATGTAACGCCACTAACGATTTTGATAAAAAAAAAATTAGGTGTGCTTATATGGATATGGACTACATTTTGGTAAAAAAAAATTCGTAAAAAATTTTATTAACGGTACATGTCATAGAACTTTTATGATTTTCGACTTTATCATTGACGGCCTTAACGATTTTTACCATTCATTTTGTCACAGCAAAATGTAAACTGCCCTTAAACGACCCACATCTAGTCCTTTATTAAATCATTAATTTTCTTTTTCAATGATTCATGAGATAAATCATAATTCTTCTTCAAGAATCCAAAGACACCAATTCCTATCAAGAAGCCTTTTTGTATTCATTAGAAGAAAATTGCATCGTCCACCCACTAACCCAAATAAATAATTTAAATTCTGTTTTTCGAATAAGAATTTATATTGAGAAGATACAAATCACAAAAACCACTCTGGTGCCCTTGTTCAAAGCTAACACACAAAAAAGTCAAATAAATTGGCTTCTTGGCTCGCTGCCATATTTCAGGGTATAATGCACTCGAACTTTTTTGTTGCTTTAATAAAAAAAAACACAAAATCAATTTGTGCAATAAGATAGGTAGGCATGATGAAAATGTTTGTTGTGCAAGTGCCGGACAAATTGCAGCGCATTTATTCTTAAGTTCAACCGACAAACTCTTAAAGGAGGAGCTCCTTTAGATATAAGGTATTGAAAATAGCAGTTTTTTTTGTCAGAAGTTTTTGGGTAACTATTTTTCGTTGACTTTTTATTTATGTTAATGTTAAAGAATAAACAATACTTAATTTTATGTCATTTCTCTGGTCTATTCTGCAAATTATACTTTTTTGATTTTTTCCTTTTATATAATTTGCATTGTTTGTTTTTGTCTTTGGGTTTGTTTTATTGATCTTTTTACTCCAGTTTTATGTTCGTAAAAGAAAACAAAACCTTAGATTTTTTTTCAAACTTAAGATACTATTACGATGATAGAGAACACAAAAAGAGTGAGTTCCGTAATTCCGTCTATCTGTATGTCAGTATCTTGATCTAGAGCCTTATGCTAGATTGTCACTTGTCTTTGTAAGACGTACTTGGACATGGAAAGTTGGCTTATACCAACAGTACAAAGCAAAGACAGAAGTAGTAGACAGCTGATTTCACCAACCATGTTGTGTCAAATTGCGTCTTTCAAAGATAAGTGGAAACCTACCTATAACGACCTCTAACGACTGAAGCAGTTTCCCTAGAGGATGAGTTGTAACTTTAAAAACAATGATACCTTCAATAAAAAAAGTTAAAAATTTGTTTTATAGAGTTTGTATTATAAAATCTTCCAACATTATTGATTACAATTTTAATCTTGGTTGGGTATAGTTCACATTGGATTTTTGTCAAAAAATCGATGTAAGATGAAATGAATTTAACAAAAATTGCATATTGACAAGGTCCTCCCAGTCAACTGATGAGTCCATGTGCGATCGCCGGGACGAAACGCCAATTTTTGTGGATTAAAGGCCAAAAAAGCTATTTTGAAAATTTGAATTAAAAATTTGTTATTTAAATGTCAAAAACGTCTCTTAGGATTTTGATAAAAAATAAAAGGCCCGACTGGTCACATAAACTTACTCTTATTTTAAAATGGATGATATTAGTTAAAAATGTTCAGAAGCACAAAATTAGTTTTTAAATCCCTAAAACAGTTTTTAAAACAAGTTGGAGCTTACCTAAAACGGAATGCCATAAGCAAATAAGAATTTATGCAAGCCGTTTAAAAAAAAGAATTTTTTATAAATACAAATTTTAAAACATTTTTATTAAAAAATGTGGGTACGTTTATATTAGGGTTTAATTACTGTGCAAACAAAAATTGAATTTCAAAAAAAAATCATTGGCCCATTTTTTTTGAGATATCGAATTTTCTCAACAAATTTAAAAAAAAAAAAAAAAGAACATGTATTTTGTACCAAAGTGAACCAAAGTGAAATCCATGCCCTCAGCCGACAGCTTTGAAAAGGTTGCCAGCCTAAGAGAGTTGTCGTTTTAGACCAAATAAAAAACAATAGTTTTCGAAACAAATTACATCAATTTACTTTCAGATGAACCAATTCATTTTATTCTCGAAGTTTTGAAGAAAAAAATTGAAACTAACTGTACTAATTTACATATGTTTGGAATTTTAGAACAATGAACATTAAAAATTTCTTAAGCTAGTATATTTTTTGTAGAAGTTTTTGTATTTTTTATTTTTAAAAAACTAAAAGCTATAAAATCTGTGTCTTAGATATAAACAGATATAAACAACAAATCTAGAACTTTATTAAACAAACTATTTAAAAAGAAAATCAGTACAAAATATATTTTTTCTCAGCTTTTTACTTCAAGATCTATTCATTGCTATAAAATAGACTCTCTCATACAATGATAATTGAACTGTGGGAACTTTAACCGTCAAAATGACAATGGTATTGGCAACACTTTCTCATTTTGTATTTTTAAAAGCAGTTCATGAATGATGTTCGAAAAATCTTATTTAAAGTTACATTGATATATGGTTCAAATAAGGATCAAAAATAGAACGCCGAAAGTATACGTCATTATATATTGTATTGTCATGATTCTTTAATTTCCCCGCTAGGGGATTACCTAAGACCCTTGAAGAAAATCGCTTGAGTGCTTAATGTTGATGGTTAATGTAAAGATAAAAAAATATCATCGTAATGCCAATGAAGATCAAAATCTTGAACTCGACTTTCGTTTTCCAAATGCAAAGCTTGACCTTTAGGTACAGACATTGCACGTACGAAATTGTTCTATGTTCCTGTTTATCAAAAGGTAGTCTCTTAACCTTTATAGAAGGTGGCGCAAAATTAATTATCCAATTTTTGTTTTGAATAAATTTTTCACTTATGTAATACAAAAAAAATGCTTTGAGTGATGAAAATCTTTGTTTGGTCCCTTACAATTTGTTGTTAAGTGGAAAAGATGATATCCGTCGACGTGATTGCCGCCAGTGTTGATACATATTTTTGTCTATTAAATCGCATTTTCCATAACTTTCCGTAAGATACCAGTGATTTTCTAAGGGTTGTTGGTATAAGGCCGCGATTTTATTTAACGGTTAAAAAAAATCGTATGGCGATTACCGTTGTATTTGGTCCTAAAATAAAAAAAAAACAATAAAGAAACACACCACTAAGCTTCCCAACACACCAAGCAGACGTTGCATGGAGCGAATTACTTCTTTGCATTCTTAAAGTCTTTTCAATGCATTCAATGTATTGAAGTCTTTTTACGGCTTTGAAGTAGCACACTTCAGAAATTATTTTAAATCTCCACTGAAAATCAAAATTTTGCCAAAACAGAAGTCATTATACGAGTTAAACGGTTTTCGCACAGTTTTTCTTTATGACTATATATCTTCAAAGCAGTAAAAAGACTTCAATACATTGAATGCATTTAAAAGACTTTAAGACTGCAAAGAATGTAAAAGACTTTTCAAAGATTTCAAAGACTGCAAGGAGTAAAAAAAGAATGCATTCTTTTTATTTTGAGTCCTTTGACTGCTTTTGATGATTGCATTATTTAAGACTTCAAAATAGAATGGGAATGGATTTCTGAAGTAAAAAGAATGAGATGATAAATTCTATTGCATTCCCGAAGAATCAGTTGAATGAGTGGGACTTTTCGGAATGCAATACCATAATATTGCATTCTTTTACAGCTTTGCAACTAGCTGCCTGCATTGGAAACTTAACCATAAACAGTGACATAACTGACATGACAGTATTGAAGAATCCAATCTTGCAACCCAACGCAGGGCCTGCAGTACGACGCAAGGTGAAAAGACTCCTCAGCGACAAGGAACTTCAACGCCGACAAAAACGGAACGATGCGAGGGATACCCGGTTCCTAAATAACGAAAACCCTGAAACCTTAAGAAACGGCTGGCTCTGGGCAACACCACTAACAACTTTGAAACGCAAACAAACTACTGACAAACCCGACAATAAAACTACGAAGCCGATCTCTTGGAATACTGCATTAGAAGTGTCTAAGGAGAGTCACATACCCTCCACTGATCCACCAGCTAATGCAACCGAACGAGAAAAGCTAATAGTTGCACATCTAACGTTACACCGACGAGTACAGTGAAAAAAGGGAAAATCTCCAAGGTACCTGTAGAAGGCTAACAAGTTGCCATAGTAGACTATGGGAATCCTGCACGGAAATTTACGGCTTATTATCAAAGGCATTTGATGGAACTTCGGATCCTTGAAGAGGTCAACGAAGCTATCGTAAAGAGCCGGTACTCTCAGTACCTTCCAAGGATTCAAAATGCTGACATCTGAAGATGAACACACTCTTACATGACTGCAAGAATTTGCAAATAAAGCTGAAGCTCCGTGGCCTTACGCTGACCTTCGCCTCATGGGGAGGAAGGAAATCGGTTATTTTTCAAGGCCTAGAGCCAAGCTCATCATGAAAGGCCTGGCATGGTTTCTATATGAAAGTTTTTATAATACAAACTCTATATACTACTGAATTAAATGGTGCTAAGTCTCCTACTTGGCTGATTAAATTCTGTAGTTTACCTACATATATTATTTTTTCCATTGTTATCCTTCTATTTTTACATTTCTGAATTATTGTTTGCACGACAATATAATTGCTCGCGAGTTAAAATATTTAGACCAAATTAAATTTTCTAAAATTTTTGTCGTGGCCATTTTTTTACCAATCGCTAAAAATTGACAAATGACTAAGCAAATACCAATCTTCCAAATTTATCCAAGAAAAATATGCTTCCATCAGTTTTAATAATCTCGTGATAGTCTTCGACATGTAGTAGCCTTAGCACCTCGTTTATAAAGATTTATGTCTCGTCTTTATAAATTCTTCCAGTTGTAATTACTTATCTCCTATGCCTAGTCCCTCATCATCTCTGAAGAAACTTTCCATCCATTCACATTTTTATTAATATTTAACATTCGTTAGCCAAAAGCATGTTAGATGATAAAAGTACTCTTGCATCGTTTTCAAGATATACATATTCATGTAGAAATGTCTGCATCATCAAATGACAATTTTTGCAAAAATAAAAATAAACACTCGTAATCAATCTTTCCTTTCTTGTGCCTGTATGTATGTTTATGCAAGGGGCATATAACCATTGCAATAAATTCTATGATTTGATTTATTATTTGAAAAAAACTCAGCAACATGCATGAGGTTTTTTTCATTTCTCAAATGTACTTTCATGTTCATCATCATCATCGCAATAGGCCCGGACATAATACGGAGTAGAAGGGGTATTTGGGGCCCTTGTATTTGAACTTATTCAGAATTGTGTTTCGATTTTTAATTTATTCAATTAGCGACAAAGAACCCAATATCAAGATTTTTCGCAATATGTTTATTTTTTACGAGCGAAATGTCAAACATATTTTGAGTTTTCACTTTCCCTGGACCTCTACAACCTAGCGAAAATGTTTGACTTGAAACAAAACTGATAAATATGTTCCAAAGTATTCAATTTGTTTCTTCGCAACTATTTACAAACAAATTCGCAATTTCGCAAATACTTTAGCTGCGTATTCTACAACAAGAGTAAATTTTTGCTAGTATATAAAATTTATGTTAAAAATAATTTATAAATTATATTTGAATTTATTCGTTTTGTACCTTCGCAACCAGTTCAAAACTATTTCGCATCCTCGCAAACAGTTTAGGACTTTATTTGACAAGTAAAGTCGAAATGCGTTGCGAAGGTTAATTGAAGCAAAGCAAAATTAATATACATATTATATTCAAATGTTTCTTCTTGTCATTACCAACTATTAATAAACAGTTTTGCAATTAGTGTAAGCAAAATTGATATATTATATTTGAGTGTTATCATTTTGTACTTTCGCGATTATTTGCAAAAAAGTATTCATATATTATCTTTTTGTGTGTATTTACTTTCTATCCTTGCAACTATTTACAGACTATTTCGCAACTTTACAAACATTTAAAGCTTATATCTGATATTTAAAGCCAAAATGTTTTGCGAACATGTTGATGTGAAGCAAAATTGATATATTATATTCCAAAGATTTCATTTTCAACCTTCGCAACTATTTACAAACTATTTCGCAACGTCGCAACTATTTTCGCATTTCTATAACTAAAGTAAAAATGCATTGTGAAAGAAAATTGATGTGGATCAGAGTCGATATATTAATTTCGAATGTATTAATTTTTTACAACTATTTGAAAAATGTTTCCCAACTTCGCAAATGCATTTCGGAACTTTGCATACATTTTAGATGTATAATTGATATTAAAAGTCAAATAGTGGTGCGAAAGAAAATGTATGTGAAGCAAAATTGTTGTATTATATTCCAATTATATCATTTTGTACCTTCGCAACTATATTTGCAAAACTATTTCGCAACTTCGCAAACATTTAAAGTTCAAAGTGTAAATTCGAAAATAGGAGTGAAAATGCGTTGCGGAATTTGCAAATATTCAATATTGAAAAATGTTTACATATAAAATATAAATAGATAGTGAAATTTGAAAAGCATATTTCATTACGTTTTGTTTACAGTTGTTACTATAAGAAAAGTCGGTTGCAACTTTTCAAAATACAGTGAATGCTCTACTTGCGGACAGCTCCAATAAGCGGACAGCTCCCTTAAACGGACACATTTTCGGGAACGAACTTCTTTTTCGAAAATCTCATACAAATAACTTTCCTATAAACGGACACTCTCATAAACGGACGCGGACACGTTTTCTTGCCCATTTTAGATAGAAAACCTCCCATACGCGGACACATTATTTTAGTTAGGGATTATTTTTTCTCAAAAATGTAGCGAAAAAGAACAGCAGATCTGTTCTAAGTACAGTTTATGTTTAATACGTAAGTAAATCTATAGAAAATCTCCGATAACCGGACGCGAAGCTCTATTAACTGGACAGTGCGATGTTATGTTGAAAGGTTATTAGAAGATTTCCCGAATTAGTTACTGGGGATAGTTGGTGTAATTTTGAGAGGGTATGGTTCCCTTTTTTCATCGCGTTTCGTTTTTACACATGTCATTTCCTTTCCTTCAGCTACTCATTCATCACACTCAAAAGTGTGAGCAATAGGAAAAATTTGAGGGGTCAGAAAGGAGGTGTCGGTGTACATTGGTTTTAAATTTTTAAACATTGCAATGACTGGAAAAGACAGAGCGTGGTAAGGAATTCCACATTAGCGTAGTACGGCTGAAGAACGAATCTCTGTACTTCACAGTACGTCCGAAGTTGGGCTGAAGGGTAAACCTAGAAGTGCGAATATTACGGTTGAATTGTGTAAGGGGAGGAATGCAGCTGGCTATTTCACTAGAGCATAGTCTTTTAAAATAACGGTAAAAAAGGGTGAGGCAAGAAAAGTTGTAAATTGCCAATGCTTTGGGCAACAAAAACTTATTGGTTCGCGCTTTGACAAAAAGGTTTTTTTTTCAGCCACGACATGAAATATTTTATCTATGCAAAGTTTTTTAGATTTAATATTGGAAAAACACATGCTGCAAAGATTTCATGAATTAAAGAAGATGTTCGTGGAAAATGGCAAGGTAGATCGTAGATCCAATATTAATCAGAATTAATATGAAGTTAAAAAAAAAAGTTTTTTTTTTTATTGCTTTCCCTTAACCGGACAGTTCTCATAACCGGACAAAAATTGGGGGACCATGAGTGTCCGCTTATTAGAGCTTTCACTGTATTTATTTTTTTTTTTCTTTCCAAGCAAAAGTGTAAGTCCCAATTTTTTACAATTTTATGACCTTCTTAATTTCACTACCTAAACTATTGTCACTATAAAATCGTATTTATGAGCTGCCCCCTCTTGGAAAAATTTCCGATGGCGCCTATGCATAACACAAACAATCATGCAGAGAGAAAGATGCAGAATTGATAACCTCATTAAGGTAGCAGACTGTAAAGTAATCGGCTTTGAATTTAAACTATTCCACTTAGCATGGCTAACAAACCATGCCAAAGTGGCTTCACATCATGCGGGTTCCGACTTTTTAAGACCCAAAGTACTTTGCAACTATCTTCGAAGTACTATCTCGCAATACTATCTTTCTCTCTCTTGCTATGCAAGCTCCACCATTGCATTGAATCCGAAACCAACATGGCAGCTTGCTACTTTGTTATTTTATCGGCCGGAAAATTTATTACAACTGCAGCGTGGTGATTCCTTGCCACTCCACCACCTTTTCCGTCGTAGTGTAGAACGTTAGGGTTATCATACGGTTGGTGGGGGAAAATCGTGCCCGTATGGAAAAAACAACCTGAGAGGACCTTTCGCTAGATGGTGCATTCCTTGTGCTCCTTACTTTTCGACAACAACTGTAAATGGCCTCCAAGGTGCGCCTTTCCCACAACTTTATCTCCACCAGCATTGCAGCAACGGTGGAAACATAATATTCTCCGTTATGTCCCAAGTTTCTATGGGTTACCTTCTACCAGGGCTCCATGATGATGATGATTCACCCAGCAGAGTAGGTAAGTGAATTCGAAGACCTCACGCTCACGGTCCGATGGCGGCGCGCTGTGCCGGCCGGTCGGTCGGTTGGATGGTTCTGGTGAGCGGGTGGCGTCAGTGCGGTTGATCTATCGATGGAGGGCATTCCACTGACACCAGCACTCAGCGAAGACCAGAATCGTGCGACTCGTGAACTCCTCTCTCTCCATCCAGCAGACCAACTTGTAGCTCGTAAGCTCCTCCGCACTGCCTTGAGTGGCTCGTGGTCTAAGAAGTGTGCAACAAACGGTTTGATTAGAACAAGTTGCTAGACTTGTTTATGAAAACGAAGACTTTTTATGACTTTTATTTTATGGCCGCAATGCCAGAGGGCTTAGCCGCTTTTTGGTCGTATATGACGAATTAAAGTTCGTGAGAACGAAAACGAAAGTGCAATTGGAGTTATAGATGAGGTTCCATTAAACTTTATTCCAGTTGGACTTCGTGTTGTGTTTGTTTAATTCGTTGAATGGAACGCAATTTATGGCTCACGATAATGGTACTTACTCGCAGGTATCAGATATCTTTATGACGTGTTGTTGGACTTGAAGTAAGGTTGAGCTCTGTAGAGACCGCAACAAAGGAAGAAAAAAAAACAAATAATTGACACTGATGATGGTGGATTGTCTTATATAGTTCCATTCGTATACTGGGTCAAACAAACTTGATTAACACTATATGGTTGAACGATAACGTCTAAAGGTCACGCACGTTCGTTACAAATGTTTTCTTTGAAGACACATGCCGCTGTTGGTAGAAGAGTCTTGAGTGTAGAATGGGAGCTATTAAATGAAAATTGTAGCTTTTGCAGGCAGTGTTATAGAAATAGTCTTTTTACTTGCTCTACATAAGTAGGTACATATTGGTTTTATGTAATAAAAAGTCGAGTAGACTCCGCATGGAGAAGTTAACAAAGTTTGTTTTCGGCATACCATGCTTTGAAATGTGCGTCCACGTTCATTGGGGTACAGCTTAAACGGGAACGGTTTTACCTAAATCCTTAGATAGGAGATATATGAATTGTTGTTTTAGCTCTAAAAAACGGCGGGAGAGGAACATTTTTAGTGTTTTTTCTTAATTTTATCAAAAACGTCTCTAACGATTTTGATTAAAATTCTTTTACCATAATGCTGCGTCGGTTTTCGAATAAGAGCGAGTAGATGTTGAAATGGAATAAAACAAGCTGCGTGTAAGGTATTAACAAAATTATGTATGCATATGTGTACGGTAGCACGTATCGGAGTGGTCCAATTTTCAATTACTCTTCCGCATAGATCCGGCTGAATTTGAGCTGTGTTATGTTCACCTGCGACTTTAGGGAAACTCTACAAAAGAAAGCCTACCGGTGTGAAATCACATATCACCTTGGTGGCAATTCATGTCACCTCTACGAGAGATAACCTTATCCTCAAATTTTTCAAGCAGATTATCAATCATGGCGTCCGCTGTGTGGCACGTAGCGCCGTACTGCTGGAACTCCATATTGTCTAGGTCGATATGGTTCAATTTGAGCAGCAAAATTGATTATCATCGTTCTATAGTGTTCGCAATTGACGGTGACCGCCTCACCAACGTCGTTTTCGAAAAAGTACTGTTTAATGAAGCCGCGACGGCCCAAAATCAACAGAAAAAAGTATCATTTTGGGGATTTATTGTCACCTGGTGAACCTAATATGAGTTAGTGTCGTCCCATATACGGCAACTATGCTTGTTAACACAGCCATTCATCCAAAAATGCGCCTTGTCGCTAAAGATGATTTTTTTGGTCAAAATTGAAGTCATGAAGTTTGAGTTTCTGGATCAGTTGGATCTTGTACGGTTTTAGGGCCAAGTCTCGACGCATAATTTGCCATGTTGAAGTCTGCGAAAGGCTCGGTTCTGCTGTTGACTTTCACGTACTGCGGTAATCTTGCATTCCTTTGACCTACAAGAATGCTGGCTTCTCAAATTTTTTCACCATAAGTTTGCAATAACGAATACTGTAATGGTGTAACTTGGGACGGAGATTTTAAAGAACAGATTTGACATATGTCACCAAAACAACTGATACATTTTTTTGACCAGCCTGAAGGGCTGCATCGATTTTCATTATACCTCCTAAAATTTTAAAAAATGTTTTTTTTTTTCCCAAAATTTGCTCCACAGATTTAAAAAAAAGTCCAAAAATTTCATTTCGTGAAAGCTAGATATTGGTTGCGAATTGTTTCCAAAAAAATTTTATTAGGTATTTCTGTGCAATAATTTTTTGGGTTTTTGATTTTTTTAAATTTGCATAGCTCCTAAAAAGTTTGAATAGTATTCTGTTATCAATTTTGTTTATTAATTTTTAAGAAAAATTTCAATAATTTTTTGAGAACTCGATATTTCGAAAACCACTTGTTACATATTTTTTTTAATTGATTATTAATATTATTTGTTAGACTATACAAGATTTCGAAAAAAAAACAAGTTTTTTGTTTATTCAAAAATAACGGTACCCGCCATACAAATGTTAAGAAATGGTTTTCGAAAATCGTAATTTTCTCAAAAATGTCACCAAGAATTTTGATGGATTTATTTCTGTTTCCCTTTATTTTTGCTCAACAAAAAATTGTTTTTCAAATTTTAAATAAGTATAGAATATTATTTTTTTTAAAAACCGGTATATTGGTTTATTCATAAATATTTTATGCTTGGAAGTCACATAGAATTATTTTTGTCTTTCCTACTAAAGGGCTTGATTTCGGCATACAAAAAAAATGAATTTAATGCTTTAGATCGCTTTTTTGAAATATAATGCATTTTAAAAATTTTAAGTCAGCAGAGCATCTTACTTTTATTATAATCCTTAGACTTTCTTTAGATATAGATAAGTTTTTTCTTTTAAAGTGCAAGTATTTAACGTCTGGTCCTGATGGGGTACCAGCTTCAGTTCTGAAAAAATGTGTCAATAACTTGTCGATGCCACTTTCTGTTCTTTTTAACTGTTCATTGTCTACTTGTAAGTTTCCTCATGTATGGAAACAATCTTTTATAATTCCTCTACATAAAAAAGGTAAAAAGGATCAAATTATTAATTACCGTCCAATAGCTAAACTGTCGGCTATTCCCAAACTTTTTGAAGCAATTGTTTGCAAAACATTAAGCTTTTACACAAAATCATTTATTGTTCATAACCAACATGGTTTCTCAAAGGGCCGCTCGACTGTCACCCTACTCATGGAGTTAACGGAGTTTTGTGTCGATTCCTTTAAAAACAAAAAACAGACGGATTGTGTTCTTACAGATTTTAGTAAGGCATTTGACAAACTGTCGCATAGAATTTTGCTTAATAAAATGAGTAGGCTGGGGTTCAGCGTAAAATTCATTGCTTGGCTAAAATCTTATCTACTTGACAGATCCTATTCAGTCAATTTTAACGGCTACCATTCAAATAGTTTTGTCGTAAATTCTGGGGTTCCCCAGGGTAGCCATTTGGGTCCAGTTCTTTTTATATTGTTTGTAAATGATCTTCCTTCAGTTTTAAAGTACTCTAATTGTCTTATGTATGCAGACGATGTTAACATATTTAAAACCATTTCTAGCAATCTTGACTGTGAAAAGCTTCAAATTGATTTAAATGCTTTCTATAATTGGTGTGCACGTAATTATTTGTTGTTAAATATCAATAAGTGTAAGATTATAAATTTTACAAGAAAATTGTCCGTTTTATCTTTTGACTATAGTTTCAATGGCGTAAATCTATTAAATGTAAATGATGTATCTATCCTTGGTGTATTGTTTGATAAGAAACTCGAATTCACACAGCATATCAATATGGCATGTAATAAAGCCAATTCAATATTAGGTTGGATTAAAAGGGAATCACGTCAGTTTTCTGATCCTTATGTTATCAAACAACTATTTACCACATTTGTCAGACCCATTATAGAGTATGCTTGCCAGGTATGGACCCCGTACTACAGTTGTCACAAAATAAGAATTGAACAAATTCAAAAAAGATTCCTAAAATTTGCTCTTAGAGGCTTAGGCTGGCAGAATCCATTGAATCTTCCTTCATATAGCAGCCGTTTAAAACTCATAGATTTACCCAGTCTGGAGCGCAGACGTTCTTATTTATGTTTTGTTTTTATTGTTAATCTTATTGATGGTAATATCGATGCTTTAAACCTTTTGTGTCGTGTTAATTTTAATGTTCCAAATCGAAATCTAAGAGGTTTTCGTGACCCAATTTACATAAAACACTATCGTACCAACTATGAGCAGAATTCACCATTGAATAACATGTTTAATTTGTATAACGTCAATCATAATTTATTAATAAATTTTTGTGATGTATCAAATAATGGTTTTAAAAAAATATTCTATAATATTGTATAATTTATAAACTCTTAATTCTAAGTAATATTTTTGTACGCTAGATATTAATTAGCTTGATTCAAATAAATAAATAATTATTTTTGTAGCTGAAAAACAATCAATTTTCTTTTCTCCGGACTTAAAACCTTTTTTTTTTGTAATAAGCTCACTCTTGTGGTTAAAAGTGCTCTTTAAAGGATTATCACAGTACAAGCGTCAGAAAAACAGGTGAAAGTTAAAAATCAGGAACCGATGCAAATTAGTGTAAAATTTTTGAAAATTACAAATTACACATTCGTGTAGTCCGGCTGAAAAAAGAATCCCTGTATTTCACAGTACGTACCCTGATTGAGAGTATATAACCGGATTCTCCACGAGCCGAAGTGGCTATAATTTATTTTTGTTGGCCAATCTGACTGTTCCACTTCAGCCAAAACGGATTGCCTCATTTTTATTTATTTAAGGTCTAAAAATATCATCTCTTACTGTACAAACTCTTTTAATCATTGAGAAAAATATTGTTTTTCTCAATTAAGTGCCGGTAGATTAAAAAACAATAGTAAATTACTACAGTATTTTACCGATATAATAAACTTGCATAGAACACAAAAACACGTTCTTGAAGAATGCATTTTTATACAATTTTAAGAATACAAAATATGTGTGTAAGAATTTTACTTGTGTATTTGTGAATTAACATTTATGAAAACTCGTTTGCATCCATAAAAATTAGCTCATCTTCAATGTCATCTTTTGACATTCAAAAAGAATGACAGACAAAGTTTTTAAAAATACGAATATTTTATGTGTTATTGTTTGATTTTTTTTGCTGGTTATATTTCGTTTTCAGCCATTTTCGTTCACCTGTCCGTTTTTTCTCATTTAAGAAATTGTTCTCTTAACATTAATATTTGTTGTTTGAAAATAATAGAAACTCGTACTTTTGAAAGAAATTTCCTAGATCTTTAGAGTTTCCTATACACTTATATCCGCGTTATACCTTTCATTCGAAATCGAATTTGATTTTGAAACTTAATTTGATTTTCGTAACTTAACATTTAGCGGTGTTTAACACTAAACCTTTGCCTACATAAATCAAAAATTAAAAAAAAAATATTACAGCTGAAAATAATTTGTTTTAAGAAACCATGAAGAAAAATGTTTTGTTCCTTGTCGAAAACAGCTTCAAAGATTTTAATGAAATTTTTGAATTAGTTGGATCTATCATTGAGTAGAAAAACATTAACTTCTAAATGCCGTTGAAAACGATTCGTCCCATAGAACCTTTTTTTTTTATTTTCGACTTTATCGGTTTATTCACCCCAATTACCTATGTCGTCTCGTTTTTTCGAGGTCTCTCGTTTTCTCTGTCGTCTCGTTTTTTAAATGGCATTCCATAACTTCTTCGACGCGATGATTTTGTAACAGATTTAAAAACGATGATAAAGTAACAAACATCTGTCAAATTCAAACTAAAGTCTACAATCAGTGTTGGGACTTCGCGGAAGCTAAAGAGTGGTAGAAAGGTTGTCAAAAAAGTGGTAGAAATCAAAAGCCATTTTTATGTAGCAAATCGTATATTGAAAATAAATTTATTAGGGGTATTCATGTAAGCGCGGAAAACCCTCGTAAACCTCGTAAACCAGATAATTTTATCTCCGCAGAAACGGGCTGTCAAAATTTGTATGGGAAAAAGTTTCTGCAAATCGCATAAAATTATCTCACAAATTTGCTGCGGAAAGTGCAGAAATAAACCTCGTAAACTAAAGAAGTATGGATTCTGACTTTTAATTTGACATTTCACAAAATATTTCCCACATTTACGCAAGTATTTCTTAGGGGGTGTTCATGAAAACATGCTGCGGAAAGTTATATCTTTCTACAAAGCGGAAAATTATCTCGTTACATGAATACCCTTATTGAAAATAATTCAAATACAAAAATAAAAGAAAAGGTCAAAATACAAATGAGAAAATGGTAAATAGTTTTCAGGGTTTCTTACATTTGTGTTTATATTAAGATTTTCTGACTTTACCAAATTTTTCCTTATATTTAGTTTTTTAAGTATTCATACTTTCGATCAAAAAGTATATTTTTGTGTTCTCAGATTGAAATATTCTGTTTAACTCAACTCATTTATAATTTTAAGATTTATTGACAAAAATTTCCAAGAAACTTAATTGCCTTTATTTTAAAAAGAATGAGAAATTTGTGAAGCCTTAGAATTTTCTGTTTGCCACGGTATACATTTAGCAGCATAAGCGGAGCGCAAACTTAAATTATGACATGCAATCGTCAAAATATTAGGATTAATATTTGGGATAAATTTTAGGAGTGATTTTGGTTGTATGGTACATACGAGTACATAATGGTAAAGTAGAAATATACGAGTAGGTGAAATCTGAGTTGCAAAAAGTGGTAGAATTAGATTTTTAGGTGGTAGGTTTTCATGAACAGCAAAAATTGGTAGAAATACCACTTAAGTGGTAGAAGTCCCAACACTAGTCTACATACAATATTATTGCTCGATGTTCAATTAATGAACAAATGCAGTTTTTTTTTAATTATTAGAAAATAAATAAGTAATTAAAATGATAAGTGTTGAAATGTATTACATTTATTAGTTTCTTTTCTTTCCATCCCATGTTTATAAATTACAAGTGTTTCCTCTTGGATCTTAAGATGTGTTGTGTCTCTCCTAGCAGTGTGCTCCTTTAATTTGTATGACTTATGTCGATTTCCTTTTACGCTAGGGATTTTAGGGATTGCGATCCCTTGTCAAATTTTGACTTTTACCACAGATTTTACGTTCCTTCACATCAAAAAAATCGATTTTTTTTTGACAGAGATCAAATCCTTCGAATCCGTATTTGGAGAGGGATTTACATGTATACGAAATACCCACACTAAAAAGACAAAATTTGACAAGGGATCGCAATCCCTAAAATCCCTAGTGTAAAAGGAAATCGACATTATATTCCTCTTTTCTTCCTTTGTTTATACTTTCATTGATACAATTTAAGGTTATTTCTTGGAGTACACACTGCTTCTTCGAAAGCGTAGCTTTAATAGCGAAAGCTTGCCGTTATATAATAAGCGATTCAAAACTTTTGCCAAGCATCTCCACCTCTTACTGGAGGACGTTTTTTGTATCCCCTTCAAAAAAAAAACCCTAACTGCTCGTCTTCTTCCTCAAATCTACGAGCGTCTGGAATTGGTTTTCATTTGTTAATTACAACATTTAAGTATATAGTATAGTACAACAAATTTAGACAAAAATGTAGGGGAGACCGGGGATAGTAGACTCAAAATTGTCTTATATATTTTTTTAAAGAAAACTAAGAAAGATATCAACACAAATTAAATGCCCTTTTATAAAACATCTTTTTTGCTTTATAAAAAAAATATGTTTTCTAAAATTAGTTAATATTAAGACCTTTTTTTCCTAATTTTACAAAACGACCTCAAGTGGGTCAAATAACCCCTGAACCGGGGTAAGTTGGCTAAGGCTATGGGGTCAGTTGACTATATTCTTATTTCCAGCTTTTTAATACTAAAACTATAAGCAAATAGAATTAAAAATTAATTTTGTTTGAAACAAAAAATTATTATTATACACAAAATATAAAGCGATGCATATAAAAAAAAATTAAATAAATTAAATTTTTGCACATATTATCTTTGCATGGTTTTATATGGAATACCATAGTCATGAGCAACAGATCGTATGCTTTTTCCGTTTCCACAAATAAGCTGGCACGCACGTTCCAAAACTGTTATTTTAGTTGCCCCTCATGATGTTTTTCTTACATATGTCCTCATTTTTTTAGAAATTACCAAACAAAAAATGAGTCAATTTACCCCCAAGAAAAAATGTCAACCTACCCCGATCGGTCTTTCAGCATTCAATGATTTTTTTTCGGTTCTCAGAAATCAAATGAACATAAAACTACCTGGTGTTATGAATACAAACACTTACTTGCTCTTTTTCTTAAAAAAAATTTGACGTTAGGCAAAAGCACCCTTACGAAAGAAGAAAAAGAAAACAAAACAAAAAAATTACTCACGAAAGCAAAAAGTTGTTTTTTCGCCATAACCTCCGAACGACGCCGGACTCTGGCGAGAGACAACACGAAACTAAGCAAGCAGCTGTGCTTGATGTAATAAAAAGAATAAACTTGAAAGAAATTGTTTTGTTTTGAAGTTATTGGCGGTTAGTCTACTTGCCCCTGGAGCCAACTATCCCCGGTTACCCCTACTTGTTTTATTTATCGTAAAAAAATTCGATCAAATAAATTATTTAACAAGAATACTTGCAGTTTTGCGACCTTCTATGTCTCTGTCGTGTGTAAATTTCTGAACGAGAGATATCGTGGTTTTTTTTCTTAGTCGTCGTACTTTTTCGTCGTACAGAATGCAGAAAGAAAGTGTTCAACGACGTTAGACATTTACAGACGACAACAAAACGAGTGACAAAAGTTGGAAACGACTTATGGAATGCAGATCGTGTCAGGTCGTATATTTCGCTGTCGTTTACGACATCGGTAATCGGGGTGATTGTATATTGAAGTTTGCAAAACGCATATATAGTTTTGTATATAAAAATTTAAAAAACCAATTGGATTAAAAAAATGATATATTTTTTTTTTAAATTTCGATTTTTGAAAAACCTGGTTGATTATTTATTCAAAAAATTGTTTTTATATATGTACCTTCTTTAAGTAATGTTCCTTCTTAAATTTAAATCATTTGTTTGCGTATAAGAAAAACTCATAGAAAGAATTGTTCATATCTTTTTTTATAATCTTGTGAGCACTTAAGAGATTATGACCTGCGTTACCACTTCCGGAGAAAAGTCGAAGTAGATTTGAAGAAAAAAGTGAAGCAAAGTGAGAAAAATCGAAGTAGATTTTAAAATGCCTTTTTTCTTGCTTTTAGAATTGCTTTAAAATTGAACTCCAAATATTTATCAGTTGACATTACATCATGGAAAAGTAGTTTTTCCGTCTCTCTGTATGTCTGTAGGTCTGTACCTCAAACCCATAGGCTATAGAGAAGAAATTAAAATGGTTTATTTTTTGTTCAGCTTGATTCCTTCCATTTATTTCGAAAACGGCTCTAATAATTTTAATAAAACAAATTATGTGTAGAATATACCAACAATGCGGTCTACATTTTGGTGAAAAATAAAAATATAACTAACGGTATCTGTCGTAGACCCTTTTTTCCAACTCTAATGATTTCGATCAAAATTTTTATATCGGAGCTTCTTTGATTTTAAAAAAATATTGTGAAGAAATTTTTTTTCCTTAAATGTATATTATTAAATACTTAAAATTGACAATACATTTTTTTAACCTTAAATAAATTAAGTATATTTTTTTTTTGTAAAATTAAAATAAATTGAAAGAGAGATTTTTGAAATGTTGTAAATTTCAGTATTTTGCTGATGGTGCGAAGTAGGAAGTAGATTTTAAAATATTTTGAGAAAAAAAAGAAGTAGATCTTCTTCAATTGAAGAAAGGCGGTACCACTGTTTAATAACAACCCTATAATTATTTGAGAGAAGTGCGTGCGTCGTAGGAAAGTTCGATATATACACATATATCCGAGTTATACTGTACAGTTGTACAGTTGAAGGCTCGATTTGCTCAATTTTTTTCCCAAAAAATCCTTCAAAATTGCATCTCTCATAGAATCAATTTTTTTCAATTTCGACTGTAATTTAATTAGAAAATTAAACGTGGCTTATCAAAATCTTCACTTAAAAATTTTAAAATCTTTTTAAAAACATGTATATTACAAAAATTAAATATTTTTTAAGAAACCTTTTTATTTAAAAAACCGCACCAGAGGGGTTCACCCTATCCTGACTATTATAAACGCAGTGCGAGCTTTAAGGAAATATGAGGTATCGTATGCTTGATGTTCTGAATATTGAAAGTGGAGGAAAAAGTTCTGTTCGTTAAAATTTCTTCGAGAAAAGAAATCAAACGGCAATTCTTTTCTTTTTAGATCAAACTTTTAAGGGACTCGATTCATCAATTTTAAATGTGAATTTAAGATCTTTGAATACTTTTCTCTAAATAACATCCATGTTTGAAATTCCTAGCCCCTTGAACATAAATGCAAGTTCATGCCTCCCAGTCGTTGATTTTATATTTGTTAGAATTAAAGTTCTAGATCTAACAAAACCTTACCAAAAATAACTGCCGTCAAGTAAATGTTGATACCTACATACAACATATGTACATACCTACAATAATTTTACCCTGAATCATTTCTTAGTTTTAAATGTGCCGCAACAGAGCCCCTCATTCAGTTTTGCTTATTCAACAGTAAAGTCGATAATAGTCGAACTGTCTCCCTCTCAAAATCAATGAAGTTCGAGTTGAAACTCCCAACTATCGACTTCAACTTCATGTTCATACTTCAAACTCCACTCAATAAGTTAAATTTGTTTTGTGTGGCAGCAGCCAGCGACCAGCCATCCATCCACCACACGATTTTCCTTACCTTTTTCTTAGATATTTTTCTACTTATTTGTTTACCTTTCGAGCTCAGACGTAAGAAATCCCCGCTACTACTAGGCCAAGCAAGTTATCATCAAAGTCACAAGCTCTCACACTTTGTGGCGCACAGGTGGTGCACTGGTAAGACCAATCCGACTCTGGGTTTAGTGTGTTCAGAGACTGCGTCGCGTGTTCACGGTTCGAATCATCTATCGCTAACAATCTGTGTGTGTGAACTTTTGTTCCCAAATAATTTATGTGGTGTTATAGAACAACAAAAAACCACATACGATTAGATTAACCCAAAGAAGAAAGAAATAATAAATTAATTTATGCGAAATACCATTTGAGCGGGTACTTTGACCCCAAAAAATTGTCGCATTGTGGTAATATTTGACAGAAAAAAAGTTGAATCACTCGGTCTTTTTTTGGTTAGGGGAAGTGCGTTTGAGTTACCAATATTGTTTGGGCTTCTTTGACCCCAACCTTCATAAAGTGATCTGAGACTTTGAAGGGTTTCGCAGAGACAAGTTAACACCATCGACACCGTAGACTTCCATGGTTAATCTTCTTGGTGCGAGCACCTTGACGGGAGTCGTTTATGGAGCGGTAGCGCCTGCGGCGGCAGGGTAGGTAATGCGTCATCAGGAAGAGATTTGTTTTAGTGCAGTGGCAGTGATTGTGGTCGGAGTTGGAGGTATCTTTTATTCAAAGGTTTCGGGTTACCCACAAAACGAAAGAGATACCCATCAAGAGTCGCAGGGAAAATTAGAAAAAAAGAAGAAAACACAGATGACGACTTTAACGCGGTATTCTGGTATTCGTAACGAATCTTCCTCCTCCTAAGAATTAATTGCACCGACCACAGAAAAGTGATTATAGTGTTTGAGTGTTCGTGTTGTGGATGCATGGAAATTGTAGAAGATACTACTTGTATCTTTTTTTTTCATTCTGTCCATAAACCTATGTTGTTTAGTTGTTTTGCCAATTTTCATGATTTAAAAATATAAATTGTAATTGCGGTTTGTTGTTTAAAAAAAAAACGTGAGCGTGTTTCGATTGCAAAACAATTTATATTTATTATTCTAAGCCGAAAAAAGACCACCGCTCGCTTGGACTTGCGTTGGCTGCTTAGACAAACATGAAAACCAACGATGGATTAATGTTGGAAAATCCACTCAACTGGTAAATGAGATTATTATTATGTTTTATTTATATTCAACTTTTATGATGGGGTTTTGATTGAAACAAGTTACTTAGGCTTGAGCGTGGACCGTATAGATTGGGAGTTTGTAGAAGTGCTTATAATTGATGTTTTTTTTTTATCAGATGAATACGATATAGACATTAGCCATCTGGTGAGTCGTTAAAGAGGTGGTGAATTGAAATGCCGATGTTTACTTTTAGCATGATGGAATTTACTTGCAATAAAACCTACACCTTTAACAGCAGTGACATTTGGTTAGAGCTTAAAATATTTAAAGAAGAATGTACCGTCAAATGTAGAGGTTCTTTCTTTAGCTGGACTACTCAAATAATTTTGCCTTTCTCGATGATCCCCCTCATTATGATAAACAAGACTTAAATATCTTCTATTAAATCGACTCGACTCTAGGATAATTCTTTTAAGGAAAGGGTTATTCTATAAGGGCGGTAGATGATGAAGTGGAATAAAACAAGCTGAATGTGAGGTATTAACAAAATTCTTTTTTTATTTGAAAGGCACACGTATGCCATTATGTGTGTAATATCACACCGTTCAAATGCCCACTTCGGCTTCTTACGGTGTTGTGGACCGAATGTTCCAAATTTCAATGACTCTTCCGCAAAGATCCGTCTAAATTCGAACGATGGCCTGTATTATGTCGATTGCCTCACCTTGGTGGCAAAAGGTGACATACCTTTGCGAGAGACAACGTGAACCTTGTATGAGTGGGTTGGCTTGTTAACACAGCCATTTATCCAAAAATACGCCTCGTCGCTAATGATTATTTCTCGGCCAAAATTGGGTTCTTCTTCTAAACGCTGCGAAGCCAAGTCAGTGAACAAACGGCTTTGTCTGTGGTCATGCGCTTTGAGCCCCTGGATCAGTTTGATCTTGTATGGGTGTAGCCAGAAGTTCCGAAGCCAAATTCGCCAAGTTGAAGTCTGTGAAAGGTCGAATTTTTGTGCATGGCGAGGAATCGACTGTCTCATATTCTGCTGTAGACTTTCACATGGACCCCCAGGATTACCTAGGCCAATATTGCGTTCTAATGGCTTATGAATGTTGGCTGATTGATTACCGAACCAGACGTCTTAAATTTGGCCACCAGACGTAGAAGAGTCGACTGTAAAGGGCCTCCACGTAAAATGGGCGCAACGCGAGCGACGCACGTTTGCACTAACGAACACTTATTTTGATAATGACGTTTTATCCTTTGTACGTGACATTATTTAACTGAATAATAAACGCTTTATTTGAGAGATTTCGCAAAAGTAACATGGCCGCTACATGCCGCTAAAATCTATCCTCGCAAATTGAAAAACTCTTTCTAATAAACTGCACGACTGGGTCGCACGAACTTGCTCCTATGTAATAGACTAGCAATTTTAAAATGTTATAAGAGAAAACTGCAGTTCATAAAGATGTAATTAATTTTTTCACTTCTTTTAGTAGTACGAGTATCTTAGAGATAAAAAGAAAATGCTATGCAAATATTAATTTATGCAAGAACAAAAATTATGAGTCGTTCTTGTGTTGTTAGTTCTTTAAAAAAATAAGTTTTTGTATAAAATTTTTTTAAAAAGTTTTTAAGAAAAAAAATTTGGTAAGCCAACTTTAATTTTTTACTATTCTACAACTGAAAATTAAATTTCGAAAAAAAAAATATTGAGCCGTTTTTGAGATATCGTATTTTCGAAAAAAAATAATAATTTTTTTTTCAAAAATTCAGAAAATATTTTTTTTTTTAAGTTTTGAAATACAATGTTCTTAAAACTTTTTAGAAGTGTCTCTATAAAAAATTTCATTGAAATACGTTATGTCGATAATGAGAAATTCGGAATTCGAAATTCGAAAAATTCGTTCTATGGTAGGTACAAGCTGTAATATCTTAATTTCAAATTTTTTATTAAATTAAAGATCATAAAAATTAATTGAAAGAAAAAAAAAAAAAACTATCAAAATTCTAGGCGCCGCGCCGCAGAGTGGAACGTCTAGTACAAAATTCCGGACATTGGGTGATTTTTGATTTTCATTATTCGAAATATTTTTTGTTTGATATGCATAGAAAATTTTCGCCTCTTTTACATATAAAACAGTTTTTTTATGTACACTCTTTAATTTTCAAATAATAGGGACTCAAAAATGCATATTCTTAAAACCAAAAAAAAAAATGTAATTTTAACGCATTTTTGTAATTTGTTTTTCTCATACCCTTTTTATGTTTTCTTTTCGAAATAAATTTTGTAGGCATTAAATTGGTTCATTTAGGCTTAACAATTAAAAAAATCCTTGAAACAAAATAGTTTTAGCCTTAAAAAAAAACTGTTTTTGTGAGTATTTTTAAAAAATCCTAATTTTAGGTTTGAAGATGATTTTAAAAAAATGCTCAAAAATGCTTGGTTTTCGGGTAGTTTTAAATGAATTGTGTTCTTATTTGGAGTCATATTATCAAAAAATTGGATCCGACCGCATCCGACCGCATCCGACCCCGCTTTCTGGAGGGTTTTTAAAAATCTCCCTTAGAGCTGAGAACTCTTTATTAAAATAAGTTTGTTAACTGGAGAAGGGGGTAGGGGCATCTTTGCATTATAAATAATAATAACTAACATAAGGAAATCTAAAACTATGAAACAGTGCATACATTGACATGAAAGAAAGCGGGAGGGGGTGGGGGATTCTCCTTTTATCAATTAAATCTTATTTGCTTTGGTTTAAGAGATTTTGTCTTTAGGTTATCATTATTTGTTATAGACTTAATGGCAAAACAAAGTATGGCTATCATGCTAACGGTTATTTTTTCTCTCTTAATTTAAAAAAATGTAATCATGTGATTTTATAATAATGAATGCCATTTTTGTTTAGTTTTTTTTTTTTAACAAAGCGATCGTCTAGTACACAAATAATTTTGAACCCTTCTACTAAGTTAAAATGGTTGTGTTTACTTACGAAGATTTTGTTAACGTCTTAAAGGCTAACGGGAGTGACTTAACTGACTATAAATATTGTTTTCCAAACAGCGAAAGTAAAATCTCGGGAAAAAAATTGAACTTGTTTGTATTTTTTCGCAAGTTTTGTTTGTAGCTGGAAAATTGATTTGTAGAATGCAGTAACAATAAAATGCGAAAAAAACGGTTTGAAACAGAATTTAAAAAATTAACCTTTATAAAACCATCCCCATCAACCGCTAACAACACTTATGAACAGTTTGATAACTTAAGTGAGCGACAAAAACAGGCGTCAAACCGAAGCCTTACGTCAAAGTACATGCAGTACTACGCTTCTTTTAGCCGAAAAAATTACGCTGAAAAGTGAAGTTAAGCTTAATGCTTCAAAAGTAATAGATTTTTTAATAAAATACCATGAAAAGGCAAAAGACATTTTGTATAAACATTTATTAACTAGAACAATATTCAATATAAATAACATTCAAATTAAAATGTGTACGATGTCTCGAAATACATATTAAAAAAAAAGTGCAAAAATGCACATCAAACTTGTAATATGAATTAAGAGCAGGACATATTAATAATTGTTCTTCCTCCATAAAATTAATTTTATTCGCCTAAAGCTAAAATTTGAAAAGTTTCAGTGGTAATGTTATTTTTTTTTTTGGAAAATTGTTCGTTTTTTCATAGTTTTTGAAATATAGTATGAAACTATAAGTTTTCAAGTACAAAATAGCGAAAACCGTTTCAAAATCCATCCATTATTTCAAAAGTTACAGCACGATGACCACTTTTTCATGTTTTCGTTCCACTGTGCGGCGCGCCGTTTTCGAGACGATTTTTGAAAACCATTTCTTAACATTTGTATGGTGGGTACCTTTACGAGTATTTTTAGGTAAAATAAATTTTTTTTTTGATTTTCGAAATATTGAGTTCTGAAATTTTTTTTTTTTTTAAGAATGGAAAATTTTTTTTTTTTAAATTTGAATACATAATACTATTCAAATTTTTGAGGAGCTTTAGCAAAGAAAAAAATATCAAAATCGGTTGAAATGTTTTTGAGAAAATCAAAACCAAAAACAAATGGTTCCATGGGGGGTACCTTTAATTACCATTTTTCGGAAATTGTTTTTCAACCATTAGCTAGCTTTAACTAAATGATTTTTTTTAAGTATTTTTATTTTTTAAATCTTTCGAACAGTTTTTGAGAAAAAAAAATATTTATAAAATTTCGAAAAAAATCGTATGTTAGGTACTGTTATTTTTGGTCTTAAAAAAACGTGTGATTAGAAAAAATTAAAAATGAGATCTACTCGTACCATAAGTTTAAGGAAAATGGGCCGATCCGTTTAGGCTGTAGACGAATAGACAGATAGACAGACAGAATTGCGAGACCCACTTTTTTAGTCTTCGCTATCATCGTAATGTCAACTTTGATCAAAATCTCGAGCTCGATTTTTTGCCGAATGCATAACTTGCCATATAGCACCTAAAGTCGCAAGTACAAAATGATGTGTGGCGTATGAGTAATATTTCTTTGTACTCAAAGCTGGAAGGCTTATACATTTATACAACTCTATGAATAGCTCTAGGTATAGAACAGTAGTTACATATTTTAAAGATTTGTTATACCAAACTTCGATGTTCTGCAGCTCAAGACTGATATACATGACGATGATGGACAAAGCTACTTGAGTTTATAAAAATTCTCATCAGTTCACACTTGAACCAAATTTCAGACGAACTGCAAAGTAAAGAGATTTATTCTTAAGCCATACTACACGAATGTGGGAATTCTCTATTTTTGACTGTTTTTACTGTTCTTTTTACTGAATGTTCAGAAGTTGAAAACCAATTGGTCATCGGGATCATCTATTTAAAACTATTTAATTTACATAACACTTGCACTGTCGTTATCCTTGAGTGTTTGTTACTTCTTAAATGAAAATAAAAAAAAATCGTGGCTAGAAAGCTTGTGGAGGAGAATTAGGGCTAATAACTATAATCTTGTGCCAAATCCACACGACTAAGAGAGAGGCACTTTTTCATTAAAATAGTTACTCTTGGAACAATCCCAAGACGCAGAAGTCCTGAATGTCTGGTTTTTAGGAGGGATAGGATTTTATTCGAGCTTCAAGCTTCCAGCGTAGCAGAACTACTTACTATTTGATACAAATCGCACGAGTTTTTACTTACAATATTTCTTATTATTAGTCTAGTCCGATTTAACATTTCACAATTCTGTCTGCATGTACCTTGACCTATATCATTCCCCACTGAAGGTCTGAAAGTATTTTCTTCAGATCGAAAGTTTTTTAAGTAAATCTCTAAAGGGGGAACTCAATTTTTGTTTATCTCTGAAAATAACGCTTCTTGGTATACAACAATAATAATTTTGAAAAATTTTAATGAAAATGTTTTTAAAGAATTTAATACAAAATATCTGTTCGGGTATTACTGTAACGAAGGCTTTCACTAGCGGTACACCCTTTATAATGGTTTTGTTCTCGTTAACTGCCTTAACGATTTTGTCAAAAATGTCCAACTATAAGATAATATTGCATAACATAATTTTCCGAACAAGTCATATTTTTTTTTCGTAGCAATTTGTTTAAGTTTACAGGGATTTTCATTCATTCTATGTAAATAGCCAGTTGCATTTCTTCCCTTAAACAATTGAACCGTAATATGGTACACTCGCTTCAGGGAACTTCCATCCGCTTAACCTTACGCTCAAATTCAGACGTACTGTTATTTTCAGACGTCCCGGTATATTCGGGACGTACCAGATTTCAGACATAAATGCATCTGTCCCACCGGTGCAGCCTTTTCCCGGGTTGTGACTCAAACTCACAAAAAAATGCCTAATCTACCTAAATATCTTTGATTGTTAAGAAACATTCGCTGCATTGTGACTTAACCTTAAGAAATTGCGTTTAAAATTTCAATCAAACAAACCTAACTTAACGAAGAATGTATTTTTACAAACTGACATCTGTCGTTAAAATTGACAAAAGAAAAATATTTGCAAATGACAAATGAGAAAAAAGTCATTTAATTAGTAATTAATAAAAGAATTTATTTATTTTGATCTACACGCATGTTATGGTTTTTTATTTTGTCCTGGGTAATATGTTAAATTCCCGTTTTTTTTTTTATTATTTTAGCCATTTGTCCCGCCGATGTGTCAGAAAAATCTGACAACTCTAGCTGTCTGTTCTTAAATCCTCTCCAACTTTCCTAAACGCTCGCACTGTCCTAAAATATTTTAAGGGTAGTCCTAATCGCTTTAGTGCGCGCAAAATATAAAGAAGCGGGCTTCAGGATTCAGACAACAAACCACTTTGATATGAAAAAAGGATGCATGATAAATTGTCTCATTCTGTAAAAGTAATTAATATTTGCGGAATCCGCTATTTCATATTAGCATTCAACAAATGTGTCAAAGAAAAATATATCTCAACCATATCTCAACTAAGTTATTAAATCTCTTTGGTGTGAGAAAAAAATCTGGTTCATAGACCTCTTCAAAATGCTTTCCCATTTGTTATTTATTTCTATTTCTCTCAACGCCATAAGTCAAAGTCTTGCAAAAACTGATCCAAAAAAAAAAAAAAAACCAAAACAAATGAATTATTCATTTTCAACTTTTACCCCTCAAAGTGCCTTTGGGGATCTTGTCTAAATCATGAAAATAAAATAATTAACAAATCATTCTTTGGCCCGAAGCAATTGTTGGTTGAGCATCCAATGTGTAAAAGAAGTTAACTACTTGCCTTCAACAATGAGCTCTCTTGGGTATTAAATTTCTTAAATGAATAATTGTTCTCACAATTATTTCTTTTATTTTGGGTATTTATAGAAAATAAAATAAAACCACGGTGAAACGAAAACCTTTCAACCTGATTGTATGAATCTGAAAAATGTTGTTTTTTCGAACTTGCCCTGGGCATATAAAACCAATCTCAAAACATATTTATTAAAACTTGGTTGATGAAAGCTGCTTTAATGAAAAATGGTCAACATCTCACGATCTGCATTAGGCAGGTAAATTAAACTTTCTACCACAATTATAGTAACCTAGAAGGCCCTGTCTGAACCTTGTAGGATTTTAATTTATCATCTACTCGTATCAGCAAAAAAAAAAAAATTGAAATAAAATGCATATTATACGATCAATCAAAATGTCATGTCAACAATTCTCCTTTATTAGTTGCATACATGACATCAATAACGATGCATCAAGCCTCCGAGCTCCACATCGGGCTAACAGCGGACAACTGAAGCTGCATTGAATATCTTATGACATATTCGCTTGAGCATAATTGCTTGCAACGACTAATAGTTTCCATCAGAAATTGCACTCGAGGCAAACCAAAGTAAGGCCCACAACTGGGTAGTAGGTACTTGCTTTTTGTCTGAGTAATGGATTAATCTTTTATTTGAAAAGTCGTGTAAATGTCATTGTGAAATATGACGAAATCCTCCTTTGTTTAACTGAGCGATGTTAAATTAAAGACATCATTCGTTGGCCGCTAGTTTACATAGGCCTGCACAAGAAAAGTATACAAAATTAGAGGCCATGACTTCTCATAAAGTGCCTAAGCCTAGTGGCTTAAAACTCTTAATAATTCCTGTGTGCGTGTTTGGAGAAATGGAGGAACCTACAATTTTTTGGCAATTCCGAACGGCTAATAAGCAGTACTTTTCATGAGAGATACTCTTAGAGGATTTGTCAATTCCTCGCAAAATGTAGTACACCCCCTTTTTTGTAACGGCTGAGAGTTGAACCCAAGGCCCTCTGCAACGCACGCACCATTATGCCAAGGGATACTACACCAGAATTGTATATCGGGTTCAAATCTCACGATCTCGGGCGCAAGTTCAATTCACTTCTGCGTGAATTAACTATAATACTGTTTCAACAGCAGTCAACAAGCTGCATAGCTTGGCACAGTGTATATGATGTCGGATGAATCTGGTGGTCCCGTTGAGTGAGTGATCCAAATTCCGGAGAATTTTGCATAAGCAAACAAACAATTAAAACATCAAAACTTACTAGATCCTTTCATATTTTTGTACTTAATCCAAACTGGATGAGTTAGTGAGTTTGTCCACAATCCCCCTTATTAATTCCATCCACAGATTCATATGAGTTATGATATCAAAATGGCGCACTTCAACGCTTATTGGGACACAGGGCTAGACAGCCAGTGGTCGCCGTGTTTACCTAACTACCTATGCCATAATATCGCTAGTGCAGACTGTCCATTCTGGCATCAGCTGTGTGGTAAACAGCAACTTGCGTCGTATTGACATAAATATCATCCAATTTGGACAAAGAGAAATTTGTTATTTAAAATAAATAGCGTAAGAGATTCGGTTTGGAATATGACATCGTTGGAAGAATGTTCATTCTGACATCAACTGTGTAGCATGTAACTCTGCCGTGTTGGAAATACATGCAGTTCACATCCATATCATTCAATTTGGACCAAAATAAACTGGATTTCATCGATCAAGATGGTGATGGGATCGTGGATCACTAAACATTCACTTAGCATCGTCCAAACGTCAATAATTGTTAGGAACTTTTCTTGTTAACGTACCCCTTTATCAAGGAATGGGCCTCCTTGCAGAAGACGACTTTTTTTTTGCTCCTTATGAATACATGGATTCTATTAGAGAAAAATGTTCAAAATTATGAAATTCATTTTTGAAATGCCTAAATCAAATCCTATTGAACTTAAGTTTAAAAAATAAGGTTAATAAAGGTTTTTATATATAAAATTTTTAGGAACAAATTTTGGCGCTACATTTTTTAAGTTATTATTATTGTGCAAATGAAAATTGAAATTCTAAAAATAATCATTGAAATATTAAATTAAAAAAAAATGCAGTTTCAAAAAATCGAGATCGTGGTTTTCAAAATTTTGATTTTTCAAAAAAAATTGCTTTTTTTTCTTAATAAAAAAAAACTATTCTTGAAGAATTTTACTGTTCAAACTTTTAAGGAGTTAAAACAAAATTCATGACAAATTCAGAACATCGAAATCAAAGAAATTGTTCAATGGGAGAAAGCTAGCTACCTTTTATCAAACGAAATTTTTAATTTTTAATTGCGACTTATAGTACACTTATGGTTAATGATAGCGAAGACAAAACGTAGGTCTCACAATTCTGTCTGTCTATCTGTCTTTTCGACTACAGCCAAAACGGCTCGGACGATTTTCTTTAAACTTGATATACATATATACATATATCATTTTTAATTTTTTCCCCCACACGTTTTTTTCTTTTTTTTTTAAGACCAAAAATAACCTGCCATACGATTTGTTTTCGAAATCTTATAAATATTTTTTTTCTCAAAAACGGTCACTCAGAATTTAAAAAAAAAAAATCAAAAATTTCGTTTAGTTAAAAAAGGTAATGGTTGAAAAAAAAATTTCAAAAAATGGTTATTTTTGGTAGGCCCCCCTGGACCATTTTTTTCTGTTTTAGATTTTAGCGAAAACGGTACTACTGATTAAAATCATTTTTTTATGCTAAAGCTCCTCCAAAGTTTCAATATTATTACATATTCAAATTTTCAATTTTTTATTTTTGGGATTTCAAGAAAAAAAATGTCAACATGCTCGATTTTTTTCAAACTTAATAAATGAAAGTTCCTTAACATAATCTACAAGATTTTAGAAACAAAAATTTGTTTTAACTGAAACAAACGGTACCTTCCATACAAATGTTAAAAAATGGTTGTCGAAAATCGTATTGTTCTCGAAAATGCTTCCGAGAATTTCTCTAAATTTTTTTTTCTGTTCATTAATTTTTACGATTTATGATTTAATAAAAAAAATTGAAATTTGTATATTACTGACTGTACCTACCATAGAAGCATTTTTTCGAATTTCTCATTACCGGCATAACTGATTAGAATGAAGCTTTTTATAGAGAAGCTTCTAAAAAGTTTAAAAAACATTGCGTTTTAAAACTTAGAAAAAAAAAATATTTTTATAATTTTTGAAAAAAAAAATCTATTTTTTTTTGGATTTGATATTTCAAAAACGGCTCAATATTTTTTTGTAAATTTAATTTTTATTCGAACAATAGTAAAAACTTTAAATTGATGTACCAATTTTTTTTCTTAAAAAGGTTTAAAAATTTTGTATATAAAAGCTTATTTTTTAAGAAACCACTACAACGACTTATTATTTTTGTTCTTGCATAAACTAATAGTTGCTTGAATCACATGGCATCCTGTTTTTAGCACCAACTACGAACGGAGTTGTCTTAGTCCTTTAAAAATGAATTTTATGCTTATGAACAGTTTTTCTCTATCTAATAACATTAATTTTTGAAATTCTTAGTCTTTTACATAAGAGCAAGTTCGTGCGACCCAGTTGTGCATTTTATTTTATAAACATATGCGAAACAGTTAAAAAAAAAGAAATTTTTGCCTTAATTTCGAAAAATTTTTAATTTAATTTTATTTCAATTGGCGCTGTTAGATTTTGGCAGCCTGTTGGCTACCATGTTGTTTTGGTGACATCTGTCATATCTGTTGTATATTATTCAGTTACTGATGTCAAGTTACACGATACGATTACACAACACATCCGCATGATAAAACTTTACTATTAAAATGAATGTTTGTTAGTCCAAACGTTGAGCCCGTTGACTCTTCAAAGTTTGATGGCCAAATTTGGGACGACCGATTCGGTAATCAATCAGCCAACATTCGTACGTCAAAGTAAGGCAAGATCGTCCGAAAACATCAACACGGTCGGTCCGTCAAAGAGTACAGCATAATCCGAGGCAGTCGAATCATTGCTGTGTACAAGAACTCGGCCTTTAGCAGACTTCAACTCAATGCCGGTTGTTCGCTGATAGGGCTTTGGAAAGTTTGCAAGATGACCCCAATTTAAGACCGAAAAATCATCTATAGTGACGATGTGCATTTTTGGATGAAAAACTGTGTGTCAAAAAGAAAACCCATACAAAGTTCACCATGTGACAAAAAAAAAAAAAAATAAAAAAAAAAAAAAAAAAAAAAAAAATAAAAAAAAAAAAAAAAAAAAAAAAAAAAATGTATCCTCAAAAAGTTACCGTTTGGTGGAGGTCTTGGGCCGACAGGGTCCTTGGTTCGTAATTTTTCAGAAACGACGTTGGTGCCTTGGTGGTAGTTAATTCAAGTTGTTGTTGTAATATTCAAAAATTCATAGATTCCGTGACCATCAATAGCTAGCGCTACAGAACAATGATAATCAATTTCGTATGACCCAAATTGAACCCTATACACCTTGTTAACATGTGGTTTCATCATGACGGGGCGCGCTACCTGTCACACAGCGGACCTCACGATTGACATTTCACACAAACGATTTGAAGGGTAAGGTTATCTCATTTTCTGTAAAGAGCTTTACGATCTTCAAAACAACCCTTAAACTATTGTGGTTAGTGTTGCCGTTGTTTATTTTAACTTAAACATAATTATAATCTTTAAGATAATTGCCCCCTTCCAGTTAAAATCATTCGGAAAACTCAAGTAACATTTAAAATGCAAAAAGTTAAAAGAATGTCTTGACGGAATTAGACAATACATAGCGCACACGTTTAAGTGAGATAAAAATTATTACTGGTACGTGCCCGGAACTAAATTCTACATCATTCAAGAAATCTTCAAAAAATAAATTCTAAATTCTGAAAGTTATGTTTCTGGGCTCATTCTTGTTTCTACTTATTTTTTTATAAATTTATTTTATTTACTTAAATGTATCTGTACATACCCAAACTTGGAGGCTTCTTACTTTCATTTAAAAATTCTCAGCCGCTGCAAGAAAGTTTTTTTTCGGGGGTGTACTGCCTCTTGCGAGGAATTGACAAATTCTCCAAGAATATCTCTTGTCATAGAAAGTGCTGCTCATAAGCCGTTCGGAATCGGCATAAAATTGTAGGTCCCCTCTGTTCCTGGTAACATGCACACAGGAATGGTTGAGAGTTGTAAGTCACTAGGTCCTGGTTCACTTCGAGCTGTTGCACCACCAAATTTATTTTATTTTAATTTATAGGTAGATAAGTACGAATTCATCATTCGAAGCTCTTGAGTTCCTTGGCCCTAAAGATCTACGGATATGATACAGCACCGAAAGAAATATGCATTTGTGTCTTTCCTGAACCTTTATTCTATTAGGAGTGTCCAGCAGCGTTGAGAAATATTCTTAACGATTTTATTAAATAAAATACCCGTAATGAGGGGTGAGTTAAAGCCCTAAGTACAATAAGTATGATGAACAATCCATCAACAGCAGAAGTTTAGTCAAACGCAATTCAGAGTTGAATTGTTTCACCTTCTCTATCACGGTGAAACAATGTTTCATTTAAACCGCTAGTTTGCATTATTCGATAGTTCAAAACTTGCCCATTAACACAAGTTTAAAGTAGATACGGATAACCCCTCGCTAACTAGGTAAGCTGTCAAAGTGTTGCTTAAACACAAAATGCAAAACAAAATTAACCTGTCTCAGCTAAACTGAATGATGCACAAGTTGCAATATTTTGCTGCCTGAGTTTCAAAATGCTGCCCAATAAGCTCTTTTATGTTTTTTCGTCTATCGGGGTTTCATATTTTTTTTTTTCTTTAAATTGTTTCGTGTGTTAGCTACTGGTTTTTGCTGAAACAATCATTATTCCACATATTAGCAATTTCAAAATTCCAGTATACTACTCATTCTATCGTCTTTAGTTTCATCATAATTTTCCACAACTTCAATCACCATGACCGTTAGCCATCTAAGCTTAACATTTCTGTGTGATGTGAATGGATGTATATGTGGTTTTGCTTGCGCACTTACCAAAGTGGACTTTGATGATGTTATGGGGGGCAAGGTAGTAAATGTCGAAGTCGATGAGTTGCGCTTTGAGACTGACTTCTTGACGTGTTCAATTTATTGTTATGACAGTAATTGGTTATGACTGATGATAGAAAGGGCGGGACAAAGAGTTTGTCTGGAGGCTTATCCCATCCTAAAGCAACACACAGGTTAATAACATCGAACGGCGGCGGTCGTGTAATATTATGAGCAATTAGATCTGAAATTTATCTATCTGATTTATAATGAGAAGTTAATTAATTACGGGATAATGGGGCATTTATTTATGGGGTAGGTGGTATATTTAATAAAATAAAAAACCTTTACGACGAAACTATACATGAAATGCATTGCAAAAAATGATTAAAGTTGTTTTTATTTTTCCTAGAAGCCTAAAAACATATTCTAGCTTAGGATACGATTATACATAAACACTAATCCACGATTACCTTTTCTTCTTGATAAAGAACTTTTTCAGTTTTTTTCTTAAAAAATCTGTGGAAAAATTTTTGAGAGAAAAATATATATTTTCTTAACTTTTTTCTTAAAAAAAATATATTTTATTTTAACTTTAGCAAAAAAAGAAAAAAAAACTTTCTGGTGGTTTCAGAATGATTCAGAGTCGCACTTTTACGTCTTTCCTTTCAGCGTATGTCAAAATATCGAATTCGATTTTGCTTACGAATGGACAACTCGCTATTTGGCACCTATGAAAAGGGTTTTCTAATAGGAAATTTTCAACTTTGACGGTGATTTCGGCCATATTGTTAAGACTACATCTATCAAATTGGCTGTCATTTAAGAAGTCTGATCGGTTTCTACCCACAGTCAACTTGTGAGAGTCAGTCACAAAAACAATCAAAATTGTGATCTCCTTCAAATCAGATCAGAACTCAAAATTGATTTAAGGTTTGGTATTTTGATTCGTCGATCGATAAATTTTGTAAAAAGTTCTTTTGTTGTTTTTTTTCGCCAGGAGCTAAATGGTAGTTTTCTTATAGTCACCTTTACCTTCATATCTTATTTCGACTAACTCTGCCTTTAATACCGCTATCAATGCTACGAACATTTGTCAGTATTTGCTGCAAGACCCGTCCTAACATTCTCAAAATAACTTTTGGCCATCGGAATCTGCAATCTTCAAATTGATTACCCACGAATGAGAACTTCTGTCAAATGCAAATGAATATACAAGCTGTTATGGACTAGGTATTCGCAAGTCCAATAATAATCAACTAGGCGAAACAGTCAAATACAAAACAATCGACACAGTAGTGGATGAAGAACAAGCCGTCAATTATCCGACTGAATTTTTGAAGTAATTGACACCAACCGAAAAGTGGAACCAATCTTTGCATCATTTCGAAGAAACAAATCTAATTGAACTGTTTGATATTTCAAAAGCAATCGATCGGTATCAATGAGTCTCCGGTTTCTCCGAATTGAAATTACCTTGTTGTTTTGGATGTTTTATAAGTCTAATATTTAAAACTAAAGCCGATTCGCCAGAAAGTTGTATGTAGATCCCCTAGATTCGTGCTGGAAACACGCAAACCGTAATGGTTGAGAGTTGTAAGTCACTAAGTTTTCTACCAACCGTTGGCCTCGAATTGATTCATTTTTTTTTTTTCTAAAAATTAACTCTGGTGTACCCCAAGGTTCCGTCTTTTCTACAACACTTTACGGGTGAGTTCATAATCGTCAGCCTAACTAAGAACTGCATTATCTGCGTTCATAAAGTTAGATTTTCGATCGAACTAACCTAGCCCAACTGGAGTACATACCGTTCATAAACGTCAAACGTGCAGATTGTGCAGCCGAATTTTTTTGGCTGCAGTAGAGCGTAATTTAACAGTCACAAAGAAGGACGTAGAGGCACTGTATAATAATCAGAAAGAAGCTTACATTGAATGTGGACCTCGACATCCTAAAATGACTACGTAATATATCGCCAGGATACTTTGAAACCACCTTCATTGAGAATGCATTTTTTGGCAATAAAGTCAGGCCTTTTTGTTTACTGCAGACATTCTGCATTGTAGGTGCGTTCACAAATGCATTAGAAAAGAACTGCGATCGTACTAGCGCAGATTTTCTGCGTTTATGAATACACCCTACCTTACCTTCGTAAATGATTGTTTTTCTAAAACTTTTTACCCATTTCATTGTTCAACTAACAAAAGTATCCTCAGATTTTCATATTTGTATACAGATTAACAACCATGTTCTTCGGTTGTGGAACCGAAACGGCTACTAAGCTCATAAAGTTCCGATCTTGACAGCTGTATACAATGGGGTATTAACTACTGCTTGGTTTGGAATTTAATATAGAAAGTTGTTTTATATCGGCTTAATTATTCCAGCCATGCCATTTTCCACAATAGAACTTGCATCAAAGAAATCGAAAAGCTTTCAATTTATTGTTGGTGTGAAATCTCTCTTATGAAATGATCAAATGTTCGACGTAGACAAAAACACAGCGAAATTCCTAGGTTTTCTGCAAAGATGCAAGACTTTTTTTTCTTCGTCTTTTATCATCTCTGGCACGTTCATTTTTATTGGGAATATTCCAATTAATTATGTTTATAGATTGAAATGAAATAAACGCTCGAGTTCCATTCATTTAAAATTCAAATCGTTCACTTTGGATCAAGAACAACCTGCGTGGTGTTGTTGAATTTCCGTATTGCTACTTAGATAAATAACGTAAAGTGTGGACCAAATACAGGTTTCTTTTTAAAAATGCAATAAAAAGAACAAAATTAAATTTTGTCCATATATTATGGTTTTATTACTAAGGTCAAACATGCCCATTAATTGAGAAACACAATGTTGCTCAAGCTGATGATCGTGCGCCTTCAATTGCTGAGTTAATTAAACCTTGTAAGCGAATAATCCGAGATCTTTGTGCAGAATCATTCTCCTCAGGCTAGTGCGTGAAATATTGAGCTGTTGAGATCGATGGCGAGTTAATGTTCGTGAATTGAGTCTTAAACTCTCGGCTACAGCAGCCACAACAAACGTACTGTTTGAGCTACACAGCACTCACTTTGGAAATAAGTTTTCATTATTTCCGAACGTTGGTTCAAGCATAAGGTGACTCTCATTTCGTTCCGCGGAGGTATAATCCTGACTTTCTGTCAAGATTTCGGGCGGGAAAAAAGCTGTCAGTGTCAAAATAACCTATGGTTTTAAAATATAGCACTAGATGGATCACATTTTTGTATATACAAACATATACTCTTCATTTACGAAGGCCCGAAGAAGGATGTGTGAATAATCAGAATTTCCACTGCAAGGGTGTCACCAAACCAAGATAAATGCATCAAGAAGCCTTATCCCAAATCTTAAGTAATAGTCTGATGATAAATCTGTGCATCTGCTATCATAGGTATGGGTCTTATGTGTTTGAAAACCAACGTCGCCAAACTGACTGTAAAGGTGCGTGTCCATTTGAGAGCAAAAACACTGAGAGTAGCTATCAGGCCACTCTTGAGAGTAAACTCTCAAGTGGACACAGCCTTGAGAGAAGCTAGCGGAGAATTGACTTTTCACTCTCGACATACGAATTTTTTGAGAGTTACTCGCAAGTGGACACACTTTTTTATTACTATCGGATATGAGCTCGCAGAATTCCAACATAGTTTATGTCCGAGAGTTGACATGTAAAAACATTGAACAGAAGGGGACAAACGAACTTATGAAAATGAAATCAAGAGAAAGCTTCATAATTTGCGAAATTAGGTAAAGAAAATAATTTTTGTCAATCATATTGAATCTATTATGTACATTTAATTAATAATCATGAAAATATTAACGGATGTCACAAGAATTGAAATAAAAAATAAAAAACGAAAAGTGGAGCCGGGACTGATGAAGTATAGCTCTAGGTGGCCATATTTTCGGGGTTTGCAGGTTTTTATTCCATTTTTAATGGCTGCTTCAACTAAGTCAAATCTGGTAGTTATTTGATTTCTTAATTATTTTCTGTGATGTGCCTGTACTGCCAAGGAACTTCACCTTATGGGCTCATAAAGTCATTTTTGAATTCATCCCTGAAATCCTTTTGAGAAGTTTTATAGTTGTGCCTTCTTCCATTTTGAAGATCGGAAAATGACTTTTCGAAATTGTTGTCTAAACGCCAGCTTCCATTCAGTACATCGTGAGTTTCTATTTTTCGGGCAAAATTATAGTTTTGCAAAAATATGTCAAGTGGACACGGTTATGAAAGTACTCTCAGAAAATCATCTCCCAAAACTTAACTAGTGAACTCGCGATAGTAAAATCTCAAAAAAATTACTCTCAAATGGACAGGCACCCGAGAGCAACTCTCGAGAGTTTACTAGCGAAAGAACTCTCAAATGGACACGCACCTTAACATTGAATTCGGAGAGATATTCAGATATTTTCAGACTGATGCTCTAGAATAGTCAATACTTCAACCGAAACACCTGGTCTCAGTTTCAGATGAAGATTAGAACTCATATACATATTCATGCAGTGCGGCAACTTTTTTATGAAAAAAAAACATAAATCTCGATACTGCACAATAGCGTGACCACGCTGCTCTGCAGGCTTAAGGCTTTGTGCCTTTCTATTATTCGTGGTTTAAAAAAAAAACAAATCAGAGCCAAACTGAAAACGTGATTTTAAAAAAAAAAATAAATCTGTGTTTGTTGTTTTTAAATAGTGGGCAATAACGTATTTTATAATTTTTTTTTTTTAATTTTTCGAACTCTTGCACTTCAAAAATGGACAAATTTGTATTCTAATCTAACTTCCTCAGCACTTCTAATTCTAAATTCACGGTAACTAAATGGAGATATGTTAATTTATTACATTCAAATATTCAGAATCTTTTTAAGCTGTACATTTTTTGCCGATTATTTTTTACTAACGTTCAGTAAAAAACACATTTTTTTCATTTGCGACATACTCGACATTTTGATCAGACATTACGATAATAGGGAAGACGAATTTCGCAATTTTCTCTGTCTGCTCGACTACATTCTAAAACTCTCCGCCTTTTTTTCTTTAAACTTGGTAGATAACATTTTTATATCCCTCCCCGTCTTTTTTTTTTCTAAACACCAAAAATAACTTTGATTAATTTTTTTTTTTTGAAGTTTTAGAAAATATATTTTTCTCTCAAAAATTGTTCCACAGGTTTAAAAAAATCAAAATTTTTCAATTAGTAAAACTTACCTAATGACTGAAACAAAGTTCCTAAAATTGGTTATTAATTGTACCGCTCGTAGAACCATTTTTATGTTTTCCATTTTCTAAGAAACTCTAAAACTGATTTTGATCCTCCTCCTTAAAAGTTTAAATAATACTGTGCATTAAAATTTAAAAAGAAAAAAATGTTTAAGATTATTAAAAAAAAAATTAAAATTTCTTTTTGAAAACTCTATATTTTGTAAATTTCATGCTTGATTTTTTGAAGATGCAAGATGCATGAAAAAAAATTATTTTACCTGCAAATAACATTATTCACCAAACAATTATTAAAAATGGTTTTCAAAAATTGTATTTTTCTCCAAAACGGCACCTAGAATTTTGATACAATATTTTTCTTTGGTTTAATTTTTACGATCTATAATTTGATAAGAAAAATTTTAATTAACACATTTCTAACTGCACCTACCATAGAAGCATTTTTTAGAATTTTGACTTTCTCATTATTGACTTAGCGGATTTTAATGAAACTTTTATAAAGAAGTTTCTAAAATTCTAAAAAGTTAGAAAATAATTGCATATAAAAATTAAAAAAAAAATAAATTATTATTTAGTTTTTTTCTTAAACTCAAACATTTTTTTTGTTTGAAAATTTAATGTCTCAAAAATGGGTTAGTATTTTTTTGGGAATTTAAATTTATTTGTACGATAGTAAAAATATAAAGTTCGCGTACAAATGTCTGTCTTAAAATTGTTTTAATTTTTTTTATACACATATAAAAACTTATTTTGTCTTTTAGAAAACCCACTACAACGGTAGATAATTTTTGTTGTTAGATTTGGAACAAATGAATTTTTTGGTTGGAAAAGGGGTTTGTATTAGAACACACGCCCATTAGGTTGCAAGAAGAATATTGAAGATTTGAAAACAACTTAAATGAACTACCACCAAGTGAATAATCTATAGTTGTAGCTTTTCAACGGTAGCCAACCCGATTATAACCTCGACTGAAGTTTTATGGTTATGAATATTTTTCTCTTATAATATTAATTTTTAAAATTCTAAGTCTCTTGAACATAAGTGTTACTTCGTGAGACGCAGTCGTGTACCCGCCGAAAATCTCTTTTCAAAATAAATTGCCCATTCTTCCCCTATGTTTCTGTTTCTTTCTTTTTTTTCGGTTCACTCATTAATGCATGTAATATTGGTGATTATACAAAATAAATAATTAAACTTTTTTTGTTTCGGTGGAATTATTGTGTTCACTTTCTTCGTTTAAAAAGATACACACTTCTCGGTATCTGAAAATCTGAACAACTTACAAACAAGACAAATTTATCCTGATGGAGCATAATTGATGCGTAATTAAAGAAGTCGTTCCCACATTTTATATTCGATAAATACACAAGTGCCCCGTCTTACACTATTATAGACTTTCATGTCTAGACTTAAGTGCCGCTTGCTAGGTTCGTGGTCGGTGTAGAGTGTATACAAACTGACTTGGACTCAGTTTCAGAGATCGGCTATCAAGATTTCATGTTTGGTGTGATTTTTCTAACCTTTAAGTCAATTTGCTCCAAGCCTTACGAGTGTATATGATACCGAAAGGTGATCTTGCTAAACGATCATGTTGAACGTATGCAGGTATACAGTTAAGGTGGAATTTCATTGAGAAGGCTTTATATCTGATGTAAAAACGAAAGGAATGTTAAGTGGATAGTCAAACTGGATCAGAGGAGCTAATGAGATTTTCTTTCGAAGTGAATTTCCTGCCCGAGAAGAAAATGTAGGTATGGTGCGACAAGCGATGCACGGAAAGTCGGCGAATTTGTATTCATGACTGCGGTGATTTTATCAAAAGACCTTGGAATTAATTTAAAAAAAGAAAAAACAGAACAACAACATGAATAATAAACCTTTACACGAGACCAAAGAAGGTTTGTTGAAGGACTATAAAAGGAATTGTGGCAGCATGCAAGCTATACAAAGAGTTACTTTAAACACGCCACTTCATGTTTTTTTTTTATTTTATTATGTTAATCATAGAAAGGAATACCCGTAAGTAGATCAAATCGATAATTTTCTTACATTGTTGGTTGTTGTTTTTTCTTTTCTGCAGAAAATTTATTCAGCGAGTATTTTTGTTTGTACTGAATTAATTGAGAAGAAACAAAAAAGTAATTTTTGACATGAAATTTAATATTTTCACAATCATCAAATTAATTTTTGCTAACCTCAATAATGTGCATTCTTAAAAGATGAGGCTAACTGTAGCTTAAAGGTTGTTGCTGAATTAAAGAAGGACACACATAAATGAATTGAGTATCAAATGATAATGGTCCTCTTTCATAGAAAACGAAGTCACTCCACCTTACTTGCATTAGTTTTATTTTGTATTTTCAAATTCAAATACTGACATCCGCCAACCGCCATATAATATGGTTAACAGTACACAAAATAATGTTTGATTTATTAAAAAAAATTGGTTAATTTATTAAATAAATGAAAATCTAAAATTAAATATTGAATACAAAATAAACAGTTGAATAAATAGGTATTTTTATAAAACAGGATTTATTTATTTTATATTTGTTCACAGCTCATAGTTATCTTCGTAGTTATTCTTGAACAATAATAAACTCTCCAAAGCTTCTTCATAGTCATCTTGTTCCTGCATTTAAAAACCGATGCAATTTAGCTATTTTCACTCTCTTTGCTTCCCGGTGAAGTGTTTCCAATGTATCAGCAATATCCCCTGAACACTCAACCGAATCTACCGTTGGAACAGACAATACTTTCTTCTCTGGCATACGTTCGTTTGCGGACATGAATCCTTTACTATCTACACGTGCATTGAACATTTTTCGAGGAAATGGTGTTGCAGTGAACATTGGTTCCTCGAGGGCTGAGACATGAGCCATGCTCGAATGATTCTGACACTGTTAGTACAGTTGGAACATCTGTGAGACAGAATCACATCGATAAGCTGCCATCTTCATTTGATTTTGTGCTTGCTGCATTGGCCGCTTTAGACGCGAATTTGGAATTCCTCTAACACATACGGATTGAACTACGTAGTTGGTACCAATTGTACAATTTGGAGAGAGCTGTGTAAAAAGATCTCCTTCAAATTTGTCCAGGCAGTCAATTAGATCAACATCGTTTTGCATTTGGAATGGCAAAGCGGTAGCAGCGGCGTTTAACTTTCGTCCGTAGTTGGTCAGATCACTACAAAAGGCTCCAAGACTGCTTGAAAGAGGTGCGTCCTTCAAGCGGTACCTAAGACTTATTGTTTCCAAATATGAAGCTAGAATAGACGAACTCCGGTACAAGTTATCTGTATTCTAGTCGAGAAGGGGAATCTTTCGTGGATCGCCTTGTTGCATCCATACTCGACTCTGCGTTGAGAGAGGTAGGAACTTTGCTCAATGAGCTGACTAAAAGTTAGGGCTATATTGACTAAGCGAATGGAATCAGTCATCTGCTCATCTGCAGTTTGGAAGATCACCCTTTTAGGACTAAAGACAGGTATTGCCAGATTTGACTTGGAGTATTCATCATTGAGATATTCAAGACACTGAGAAGCAAGACCTGAATAGCCATTGTGATAGTCGAAGAGTGCTTGGAAGCCCTGACAATTGTCACACTCTTCAACGTACTGTCGGATTTTGTCCGAGAAATCATCCAAAAACTGTCTTCCAAATTCTCACTCCATTTGAGAATGTGTCAAGTGTCTCATTTGTCGGAGAATGTTAATACTCTTTGATTATATTTATGGTTCGCGGATGATAACCACTGTACAAAAAATCTCGCCATGTCTCGACACTTTCACTCAAATTGTATTCCTTTTCTTCGATGTTCACTTCAGGATCGTCCAGATCCATTTGGAACTCATGCTTCGGAAGAGCTTCTGATTCAATAACTTCAATTTCTGACTCTCTCCAAGCTAGGTCTTCTTTCAGTTGATCAACTGGTTTTGGCTTTTGTTGAGACGATACTTCTTTATAAAGTTCTCCATCTTCGGACAGATGTTTTAAGGAACTATCCAGATCCACGAGAAGGAGTCTTGGTGTATATATTGTTTGTCTCTTATAGTTTTGCCGTTCCCTAAATAGAACATCATTTTCGATTTGGGAAGTTGGCTCTTCAGATATATCATATTTGAATCCAGACTCTTGAATTATCCATCAGTGTGCGCCAATGTAATTGGAATAGTTTCCAAATTGAAACGTTAGAACTTCTCTTGTGTTGCTCATTGTTTTTTAAAGAACTTTTAAGAATTTTTTGAACAATTTGGATAAATGCTAGTTCGAATTTTTTGTTTGGCGAAAACGGATGACGACATTTTTTTGAAAGAATCTTTCCGCACAATACAATATGATAAGAGCAAGCGAAATTTGGCTGAAAATTTGCCTTCCATTCTATGTTAGTCGTTTGGGAAAAGAAGAAGATCCAAGGAACAATCTGCTGAGGGTGGGGTGGAACAGATAGGATTTCTTTCCTATCTTAAAACCGTTAATACAAAGACCGATTCAGATGTGCCTTCTCCGATGATTTCTTTACTATCTGCGGGGTCCCACAAGGCAGCCACTTAGGACCTCCCCTTTTATTCTTATTTTTAATGATATTGAAATGTTTATCAAATGGTTATTCCTATACCTCACTGACGATACAAAGTTTTTTAAGACCATTTCTTGGACACATGATTCTACTCTTCTTCAACTTGATCTCTATAGTTTCTTGGTCTGGGGCGTGAAAAAGTGCTTAGATTTAAATATTGCCAAATGCCATTCAATCACTTTTTCAAGAAAACGCATTCAATTTCTTCCCCATCTCTACCTTCTGCATTATCAAATCTTTCGAAGGCTGAGTTAAATTGTGTGCATTCAGGATCTGTTGACTGCACAACAGCACAACTCTCAACAATTGCCTCTCTTCCAAAAATAATAACCATAACCTAGGAAATCCTCGCCTCTTCTATCTACTCACCCAATCTACCTCTTATGGTTCTAACGAACCTATTACTCACATGCTTCGGAGGATTAATTGTAAAATTGACTGTTTCGAATTAAACCTCAGTTCACCCTGCCTAAAACTACATCTTCTTAATCATCCTTCACTCCAATCCTTGATTTATATAATAAGAGCTATATTTAAGGTAGATTAGGAATTAGCTTGTATTAAGTCTAATAAATGGGGGTGTTGCACCACCAAATAAAATTAAATTCACAACCACCCTTTTTGTTTTTAAGTTTGACCAGTATCGGGATGGGTCTATTTATTCAAATCTTTTGAATGCCTTTTATTTCAAGGAGGGTCGGAAATGTACCTCAACTACTGACTTTATGATTTACCTTCGTTTCACCAAGGGCTAGTGACCCCATCCCTACTCTCCACCGTATTTCTGCCTTGGCTCAGAATATGACCGGGGAATATATCCCAAGCATATTTTAGTCTCGGCCATTTGCCCAACTTCTGATAGTATTTAACCCTTTGTTTCGACTAGTGCCGGGGACTCGAAGACTTAAATATCCTTCATGGATGTTTTGGAGATATTATTCTAAAGTAGAAAGCTGGATCTGATCACTGGTCTCCGGAGTTGCTTGAAGGAAATGATTTTTGTATGTTGGCTTAGGTCGGTTCTTTTTCCCATCAATGGGTGTAGACGATGGAAGGGTCAGCTGGCTCTTTTGGACAAATTTTTTCAGTCAGTGGATCAACAGGTTCTTCATATTCCGTTTGACTGCCAATATAAATCCGTCTAGAAATTTTAAAACTAAGTTCCTCCAATTGACAGCTGTGTGACTGTGTTTCCCCGTTGAAAAACTTCTAAAGCAGAAAAGATCCGATTCCGAGGAGTAAATTCGGATCCCTCATTTTTTTGTAGAACTTGAAAATCTATGAATGTGAGTTTTGACTTGCCGAACAGCTGTTCGTAGATGAGTGAGTTTTCTGCATAAATAAGGGGCTTGCATTCAGCTGGGTTAGTCGACTGTTTTTAAATTGTAAAATAACGATCTTAGTTCTTATTCCAGCTTTGATCGAATGATCATGGTTTACTTTTTCAACGTGTTTTCTTTTTCGATTTCCCAAAACTTAAGATGGAAAACGGTACTTTAAAAATTTTTTTCACTTAAAATGAAATAATATACCGAGAGATCGAATTAAGCTGTGACTAATGTTCAACACGCAAATTTCATTTTTAATTAAAAAAATAATCACTCCAATTGTTTGGATCTTAAAGTAGCGACTTTAACTACTGCGCATAATTGCGCATATAAGTTTTAGTACATTTGCTTTATTTTTTTTTAATATTATTCAAGTATAAATTACAACTTGCAACTTATATGCATAACACAAAACCTATACCAAAGTGTAGGTATGTTACATAATAATTGCTCGTTTCTCCGAGACCACCATTAATATTTTATATTCCATCTAAGGCTTTGTGATCATAAAACAAAATTAAATCCATTTATAAGAGCTGTGCGCACTGACCCACAACAGTAAATTTATATCTAAATCTGAATTTTCACGCTGTAAAAGATATATATTCATTTGAATTTTATGCAAATGATCTTCAATAATGGTTTTGAATTTTTACATCTTATATAGTTACATAAATCGCTACTCTATTTCGACATGCTTCGCCTGAGTTTTAGAATCTGTATTACACCCAAGCAGATCATAATAATGAGATTAACATTCTTTCGAAGTCGAATGTACCTTCAACTCGATCTCTCATCATTATTTGTGATTATGAGTTGGATGAATTATAGATCGTAAAATTAATCGAAAGAAAAAATATTTTATCGAAATTCTAGTCGCCATTTTCGAGAAAAATACGATATTAGAAAAACCAGTTTTTGACATTTTTATGTTGGGTACCGTTATTTTTGGGTTAAAATAAGACGGGGTTTTCGAAATATTGAGTTTTAAAAAACAAAATTGGATGTTTTTTCTTAAAATCCAAATATTTTTGTTTTTAAAACTTGAATGCACAGTACTATACAAACTTTTGGGGAGCTTAAGCATAAATAAAATTATCAAAACTGTTAAATGTTGTACTGTTTTTGAGAAAATCAAAAAAATAAAATGTACGAATGGGTCGCACGAACTTGCTCCTATGTAATAGAAAAAGAATTTTAAAAATAAATGTTATTAGAGAAAACTGTTCAGAAGGATAAAATTAATTTTTTAAATTCTTTTAGTAGTAAGAGACAAAAACAGAATGCTATGCAAGTATTGGTATGCCAACTGTTTCTATTACTGTACGAATGAAAATTAAATTTTCAAAAAAAAATATTGCTCCGTTTTTGAAATATCGAATTTTCCAAAAAAAAAGATGTTTTTTTTTCAAAAATTCAAAAAATATTTTCTTTAAGTTATGAAATGCAATGGTTTTTAGACTTTTTTTATTCATTTATTTATTTATTTATTTGTCTATAAGTACAAAAACTTTCTTAGACTTACAATAAAAAAATGTTAACAGCTTAACTAAATATGAACATCAAAACTATTTAATCATAAGATACTTATTGTTATTCAAATAGAATCAGATTCAATATTTTAATATTTTATTCTTAAAAACATTTTTAGAGCATTCGAAATCTATTTCATTGGCATATTTATTAAACAGGTTACAGACTCGTGTAATTGTTTCATTAATACCGTAATTAGTTGAATGATATGGAATAGAGAAACAGTGGTTAGCCCTTGGTCTTAAGCAACGCTCCGGAGTGTATAATTTAAACAGCAGTTTTAAAGAATCACAATCAATATGACAAGTTATAACATCACGCGCAAAGGAGATCAAATAGTAAACTCTCCTAGATTCAATACTTTTTAAGTCAATCAAAACACATCGAGCTTAATATAGAGGCATAGGAGCAGTCCAATTTAGATTTCGAAGTGAAAATCTCGTGAATCGTTTTTGAATCTTTTCTATTCCACTTGAAGCATTTTTATAGTAAGGAGCCAAAACGACAAAACAGTATTCTAAAACTGGACCCATGTTCTGTAACTCGGTCGAGTATTTTCGCAGTCGATTAGAGGTGGAACGAAAAATTTCATCGTTTCTCTATATTGGAAAATGAGCTGTGTCTATAACATGATGCGAAAACACCCCTGTGAGAAAACCATAGTTTCCAGTTTCCAATGGAAGAAATGTTTACATTTCCCTCAAACTGACAGCTTCAATTTATTTCACATTTAACTAAAAATTATTTTTTCTTTTATATTGAAAAGGTTGAAGTGTTCAAGTTTTTTATTTTGCAGTAATTCAAATTTTTAAAACAAGTAAAATGTAAAATGTAAAGTGTGCTTGTAATTAGTGAACAAAGTGACAATAGAAATATGATGTGCATTCACAGACGTAATATTTGAATTTGGTCCGCCGAATTGGCCTCTCGCGAACTTTAAATGTTTTACCATGTAATCTACCAATTTTTCTTTTTGATTATTTGAGATCCTTTGAATTATCTACGGATAAAAATAATAATTTTCCTGATCAAACAGCATACAAAATAAGTTATTTACCTTTTGTTTATTTTCCGTCATATTTGATTTTAATTATTATTGTCTTGTTCTCACTTCTCACTTGTATCAGAGTGGTCGAATGATTTTGACAGAAAAATCGAAAGATTGTATCGACTTCAGACTTACAGATACAGTTTTTTTCACATTTTTCCAATACATCCAATAATTTTTTCCATTTTGTTCTTGATCGAGTGAAAAAAAGTTACAGAAACAGTTGCGTGTGAGAAACAGAATTTTGTGTCATTCCGCAGTGTTTTTGTTCTGATTCGCACCGTTTATGCGAAAACTCACTCGATGTGAGAGTTACAGAACATGGGTACTGGTCAAACGAAACTAACGAAAAGACACTTCAACGTGAAAGGACATTTAAAATCCTGAGAATTTCTCATTAAAAATCCGAGCATAGAGTTGCCTTTAGATAAAATGTTACCCACGTGCATTTTAAAGTCTAACTTTACATCAAATACAACTCCTAAATCCTTGAACTTGAAATTCTGTAATCATAAATAAAAGGAGTGGATAATCGTGAAAATGACATAATCCTACATTTACTTATATTTAAAGTTATATCATTCAAATAACACCAATCAAGCAATTTGTCTAAATCTTCTTGAAGTTGAAGGCAATCAGTTAAACATCTTATTGTTTTAAAAATTTTAGCATCATCTGCAAAGATTAAACATGATGAATAAGAAATGTGGAGTGGCAAATCATTTATAAATAACAAGATAAGAAGCGGCCCAAGATGACTGCCTTGAGGAACACCTGAGTGGTTTAAAATTTTCACAGATTTTTCAGGGCCGATTTTTACATATTGGACACGGTTAGTCAGATAGCTCTTCAACCAGTTAAGTAATTGAACATGAAATCCAAAAGACTCAAGATTTTTAAGCAGTATTTTGTGATTGACTCTATCGAATGTCTTCGAAAAGTCTGTGAAAATTACATCAACCTGATTTCCTTTTTCAATAGCATTAGTTGCTGTTGACTTACAACTGACAAACTCGTGTTGAGAAGGTGATATATATTTTTTTACAGCTTCATACATCTTTTTCTTTACAAGAGATTCAAAAACTTTAGGAATTAACTGTAATTTAGCAATACTCCTATAGTAAACGAAAGAGGTTTTGACAAGTTTAATCTACAATTTTTTAAAAATAATGACGGAATGTTATCAGGAGGCACGCTCAAACTATTTTTTAAGCTATCCAATTCAGAAAGGACCTCGTCTTCAGAAAGAGAAATGTTTGAGAAATTTAGATGTGTAGAAAAAATATCGGGACATGTTTTAGAATTAATTGAATTTAATATATAAAAATTTAATTGGAAAGATGATGCAAAAATTCCACAAATATTTTTAGGGTCACTACTTAAAACACCATTATAACTAATAGAAGATGGTATTCCAAAATATTTTCTCTTAGAATTAATAAATTTCCAGAAACATTTCGAATTCGTTTTAATTTTTGATTCAATGGACCATACATATTGTCTATGCAAAAAATTTTTTAAGTATTCATACTCAAGACGTAGCCGACAATATTCGCTTCGAAAACTAGACTCTGCTTTACTCTTACTTTGCTTTTTTACCATAGCATTTTTTAATCGCGTTAAACTCTTGCAAAAGAAGCATCTCTACAAAAAATTTCATTAAAATCCGTTATGTCGATAATGGTAGGTACAAGCTGTAATATCTTAATTTCAAAAGTTTTTTTTTATAAAGTTTAAGATCGTTAAAATTAATTGAAACAAAAAAATTTTATCAAAATTCTAGCCGCTCTTTTCGAGAAAAATACGATTTTTGAAAACCAATTTTTAACATTTGTATGGTTGGTTACTTTTATTTTTAGGTAAAATAAAATGTTTTTTCATACATCTTGTAGAGAAACTTTTATTTTTTAAGTTTAAAAAAAATCTAGCATAAGGTTTTCGAAATATTGAGTTTCGAAAAAAAAATTGAAATTTTTTTTAAAAATAAAAAAAAAAAAAATTTTGAAAATTTGAATACACAATTCTATTTAAGTTTTTTTAGCAAAAAAATTATCAAAATCGGTGTAACCGTTTTTGAGAAAATCAAAAACAAAAAAATAGTTTTTTGGGGGGTACCCTCAATAACCATTTTTCAGATTTTTTTTTTTAAATAGTAACTAGCTTTAACTAAATGTATCTGTTTTTTTAAATCTGTCGAACAGTTTTTGAGAAAAAAAAAATATTTACAAAATTTCGAAAAAAAAAGTCGTATGGCAGTCTTCGTAGTCTTAAAAAAAAAAAAGGAAAAAAAACGTGTGGGGGGGGGGGAATTAAAAATGATATCTACCAACTTTGAAAAAAATCGGCCGATCCGTTTAGGCTGTAGTCGCTATCATTGTAATGTCAACTTTGATCAAAATTTCGAGCTCGATTTTTTTTACGGATACATGCATAACTTGCCTTATATTACCGATAAGTCGTAAATAAAAATATGTAAGTTCGTTACAAGTTCGAGATCAAGTTTGGACTTAACAAGATTTATGCTGTGTCTAAACTGGTATCTGATATAGAACAATCCTAAAATCGATGTTCAAGATGCATTCTAGTTGATTTAAGGAAGACGTTCGAAACCGTATGGTCCGACAGTCTATCTAATCTAAACCTGACTCGGTATAAGTAAACCACTGTTACATAATTACATGCTTTATGACTTTTTCAATGGCATAAAGTTTTGTTGTTAAAAGTACGCACCAATTTAATGTCTTATGCAATTTTTGATATAAGAAATGGTTTTTAGGAGGGTGCGATCAGTTTGAGTTCATCAAAATTGTATCACAGCATTACTTCGATACATTTCAGTGATATTGACGGACGACTGCGAATTGAAAATCAATTTTCAGAAATCAGAAATAGTTTTGTTTAGGACTCCATTTCACGGGACCTCAAAGGATGCCAAACAAAACTGGCACAAGCCAGTGGAGGTTTTAAATTTGGTTAGATCATTATTTGTATTCCGATAGGCATTATAGTAGATAAATCCTGTTTTGTCCAAGGCGAAGAGAGCTTTTTGCCTGACAAAAATATTGTTTAATACCAGCCTGCCTCGCATCAATGTGATAGATGATTTTCTACATGACCTTCATCCGACCGATGGCTTGCAATTTGCAATGGGTCCCCCGTGTGCTTCAACATTGCACCATATCCAATAAAATATTAATTATTATTATTATTGTTATTATTATTATTGTTAGTTTGAAAGGCAGTTTCTAAGCCATTGTCTCGGATATTATAGAGAGTACAAAAGTCAATGTTCACAGGATATTATTCCAACTCACGACGTCTGCGACTCAATTATTGTTGATGCTTTTTACTGGAATGAAATTATAATCTGCTTCTTGGCAAGTAATTTGAACACTTCCCCTTCCAGTGGTGATTGGTTTTAAATTAATAAAATTCAGTTTATTCTGACAGATTCCTCCGTGATTTTCCTGATTCATCAGTGTTTTGGCAGATTCGTTTTTAATTTGCTGGATTCGTCCGATATTTGATAGATCCGTCTGTGACTGACGGATTCGTCTCTGATTTTCCTGATTTATCCGTGATTTGTCAGATTTTTCTATGATTTGCCGAATTCGTCTGAAATTTGCCGGATTCGTTCGTGACTTTTCAGATTCTTCTATGATTTGCTGGATTCGTCTGTGATTTGCCGGATTCTTCCTGGGTTTTCTAGATTTATTTGTGATTTACCAGTTTAATCTTTATCGTAGCCAGATTTTAACTGAACCTGCGAACTGCTTTCCTGTGACGTAAATGCTAGACTTTTTCTATTTGGTTTCCTTGAGTCGTAGTCTAGTCCAATAAGGCACAAAGGAAAAGGACCAGTGTCTCCAAAGTCGAAAAAGTCCCTACTTTAGCTAAATTTCAGCCCGATCTGCGGCCCGAAATCATTGAAAATTGAAAAATTCCGCGTCACAAGACAAAGTGACTGACACATACTAATCTCATTAACAAGCCTTTCAAATAAAACAAAAAAAAAGTAGCGACAGCTCACTGGCAACTTGTTTTACGCAATTTTATCATGTCCGTCTTTCTATTGAAGAGCCCTTCATATGCCGAAGATTCGTACGATTGGAGTTATCCTTTCTCTATTTCGAGGGAAAAGGTGGCTTAAGTATTAAGTCACGCGAATTGAAAATTATATCACTTCAGATCAAACAAAAATATAAAACTGGGCAAAATTATTTCAGAGGAATCCACCAGTAACTAACTATTTGCAAGAACAACTACACACGACTCAGTAGTTTGCGAATGTGAATATCTTCGGGCAATCAGTCTTAAGAGTTAAGAGCACTCCATCAATTTCCCGGCTCTCACGTAAAGATATCTTTTCTATTCAACACTGACATTTGAACGGCGGCGGCGGCGACGGTAATGGCGCAGCAGCCGGTCCCAGTGATGATTATTATACTCATAAATAAAAAAATAGTTAGGTACTAAGAAAATATGTATATGGAAAAAAAAAGAGAAAAATAAGTTCGCAAAAATAATAAAAAATAATTTCTTGCAATCGTCATTCTCCCTGTCGTCAAGATGATTGTTCAGAGTTAAGTCGACTGCTGCTGCTGCTGTTGTTGTAGCACGGATGTGTTACAGCAGTGCTGCAGATCATGGATCATGGTACGTTGAATGGTTCATCTTCTTCGTACAGGATATTTATAACCAAAGAAACAACATTCTATTCCATCATCCAGCGAACAAACGATGGACGTCTCTTCGTCTTTGCTCAGCAATGTGTCCCTCCGCCATGTCGTAATATTAACATTTTGTCCATTCTTCTTCTATGTCGAATACAGGGTGAGGCGAAAATTTTCATTTTCATTCTTGCTTTTTTGAGTTATGTCGCTCTGAAATGAATCGGGTGTTTTTAACCTGCAATAGTTTCGAATAGGCTAGAACCTCCAAGTGCTGCAGACATGTCTTATTAAAAACACCTGTTATGCAAAAGAGCCCACACACTTAGACCATAATTTGGTTCATTGTGATACCCCATTGAATCTTGGAGACTTTCTTCTTAATCGTTAATCTAATTTGAGGTCCTTATAACGCAAGATTGTCTATATCTGTATTTGCCAGATCACTAAGATTATTGTAGTAGAAATCTTTCAAATTGTGTCTACGTCTTTGAGAGAAAGTTGGACATATACCAGAGAAGGTGAGGGATCGATTCCTCCTCTTCTTCGTCGAGATGTCTTCTGCAGAAATCGTTAGAATAAATTGGAAATTTATTACGTATAGCCTTTGTGTGATCTGCTTAAAGATTTTAAGGATTTTGAGCGTTTCAGATCCAGCATTGGCAAAATCTTTTTTATTTCCAAGCTGATGGTGATATTATTCCACCTAAGGTTTGTTCTCTGCATAGCATATTGCTTTAGCATAAGCACACACGTAGTGATGGGAATACCTTTGTTTAAGGTTTCACTTTTGGTGAGTTCGTCAGCCTTTAAAATTACTGAAATGTGCTTGTAGGTGGGCCTATCAGAGACGATCGGCAGTTATGGGCTGTTATTGAGCTGGTAGAGGCAGAATCAAGATATTTAATGGGTGCTTGACTGTCTGAAAAAATGCAGTTATCTTTGATTGATACATGATACCACTTTTCTTTTAGCCAAGACAGGACCTCTTTAATTGCCAAACGTTCCGCCTGGATTACGCTTCAGTGATTGGCAAGACGAAAAGAGAGACTTTAAATAATATATTATTTTTTTTTAATTCTATCCAATTTATGAAAACAAATTGGTCTGCACCTGTCCAAAGATATAGAAATCTTAAGTATTAACCAGTGTTTTTGGCGGTCTCGAGAATGTAGTCATTCCAACGATGATCATCTTCGACATACAACATACCGAGTGCTAAGAGCAAAGACAAAGGTAGAGTTATTTTTATTACCTCTTAATAAAATTTAGTTTTTAATTTTTAAATTACGTTTTAAAATGTATTTTATTAAATACTAACAATTTGCATATCAATTTTTTACTTGCGACTTATAGGTACTATAAGGCAAGTTATGGATTCGTAAAAAAATTTGAACTCGAGATTTTGATCAAAGTTGACATTAAATCTAGGTAATGCTTGAAAAAAATGTTCCGAAAAATGGTTATTGAGGGTACCCCCAATAGAACCATTTTTTTGTTTTTGATTTTCTCAAAAACAGTACCACCGATTTTAATCATTTTTTTTGCGGAGGCTCTTCAAAAATTTAAATAGAATTGTTTATTCGAATTTTCAAAAAAAAATTTCTTGGATTTTTAAAAAAACTTCAATTTTTTTTTTTTCAAAGCTCAATATTTCGAAAATCCTATGCTAAATTTTTTTTAAACTTGATAAATAGAAGTTTCTTAATATAATCTACAAGATGTGAGAAAAAAAAATCATTTTACCTTATAATAAAGGTACCCACCATACAAATGTTAAAAAATTTAAAAAAATGGTTTTCAAAAATCGTATTTTTCTCGAAAACGGCACTTAGAATTTTGATAAAATTTTTTTTCTTTCAATTAATTTTTATGATCTTTAATTTATTAAAAAATTTTTGAAATTAAGATATTACAGCTTGTACCTACCATAGAACCATTTTTTCGAATTTTGAATTTCTCATTATCCACATAACGGTTCTTAATGAAATTTTTTATAGAGAAGCTTCTAAAAAGTCTAAAACACATTGCATTTCAAAACTTTAAAATAAATATTTTTTGAATTTTTGAAAAAAAAAAATCTATTTTTTTTCTTTTTTTGAAAATTCGATATCTCAGAAACGGCTCAATATTTTTTTTTTTATTTAATTTTTATTCGAACAATAATAAAAACTTTAAATTGGCGTACCAAAATTTTTTCTTAAAAATCTTTTAAAATTTTGTATATAAAAGCTTTTTTTAAGAAACCACTAAAACGACTTATAATTTTTGTTCTTGCATAAATTCATATTTGCATAGCATTCTGTTTTCGTCTCTTACTATTAAAAGAATTTAAAAAAATAATTTGATCCTTATGAACAGTTTTCTCTAATAACATTCGTTTTTAAAATTCCTAGTCTATTACATAGGAGCAAGTTCGTGCGACCCAGTCGTGCATTTTATTTTATAAAAATGTTAAGGAAAATTTAGTACACAAAAAACATGTTTCAGTGTGTCTGTATGTTTGTACCTCTCCCTACAGCCTAAACCACTAGACCTATGTTCTTCAATACGTAGTTAAGGGTCTTCGGTGATTCCTTAAAGGGATTTTTTGTAGCTCCAAAATTAACGGTACCCCCCATACACCCGTAATGCAAAATCTTATTTTTCTCGAAAACGGCTCTAACGATTTTGATTAAAAAAAATTATGTGTGATATAATAGACATGGACTACATTTTTGTAAAAAAAAAATTTTATGCAAAATGTTATTAATGGTACCTGTCACAGAACCGTTTTTTTTTTATTTTCGACTTTCTCATTAAAAGCTCTAACGCTTTTAACCAAAAATTTTCACCAGGAGCCCCCTTAAGTTTAAAATAATATTGTATATAAAAATATTCGAAAAAAATATTTATTTTGTTTTTTGAAAAAATAAATTCCAATTTATGTTTTGAAAACTCAATATCTTGAAAACGTGTAACCAATTATTTTTTGAAATTATTTCCTAAAATCTATATTACTAAACACTTAATATTGGCATCCCAAATTTTGTTCTGGAAAAATTTGAAAGAAATTTGTCATATAAAAAATTACTTTAATAAAACGATTTTTAAACTTTATTTGCGTAAATTCATACTTTTCATACAAAACGGCAATTCCATGCATTTGAACATTTTTATTTCATTAAATTCATGTTTTATATTTATAAAATGTATTTTAAATTCCAAAGTACTTTTACATAAGAGCAAGTTCGTGCGATCCAGTTGTGCATTTCATTTTGGTTTTCTTAAAAAGAGTACAACCGATTTTGATAATTTTGTTTGCTAAGGCTGCCCAAAAATTTAAATAGAACTGTGTATTCAAATTTTCAAATTTTTTTTTTTTTGGATTAGAGAAAAAAACTGCAATTTTTTTTTGAACTCAATATTTCGAAAACCCCATGCTTGAAAAATAAAAGATTTTTAATATAATCTTCAAGATGTGAGAAAAAAAATATTTTACCTAAATAATAACCATACCCACCATACAAATGTTAAAAAAATGGTTTGCGAAAATCGTATTTTTCTTGAAAACTGTTCCGGGAATTTCGATAAAATTTTTTTTCCTTCGATTAATTTTTACAATCTATAATTGAATAAGAAAAAAATTGAAATTAGGATATTACAGACTGTACCTACCATAGAACCATTTTTTTTTAATTTGAAATTTCTCGTTATCGACATGACGGATTTTTAATGAAATTTCTTATAGAGAAGGTTCTAGAAAGTTTGAAAAATATTACATTTCTTAACAAAAAATATTTTTTGAATTTTGAAAAAAAAAAAAAATAATTTTTTTTTCTGCAAAACTCGAAAACGGCTCAGTTTTGTTTTTGATAATTTAATTTTTATTCGTATATTTTTTATATAAAAGCTTATTTTTTAAGAAACCACTACAACGACTTATAATTATAATTTTTGTTCTAGCATAAATTCATATTTGCATAGCATTCTGTTTTTATCTGTTACTAGTAAAAGATATTAAAAAATAAAATATATGCTTATGAACAGTTTTCTCTAATAACATTAGTTTTTAAAATTCCTAGTCCTTTACATAGGAGCAAGTTCGTGCAAAGTCGTGCACTTTATTTTCTTCTGTGTGTGGAATTCCCGATCTCGGAAAAAGCAGGGTCAGAAATTTCTTAAATAAAATTACACTTCTTCTGATTTTTGTTTTTTATCTTTAAAGCCCCTTTTAGACGATAATTTCAGTTTCAGTTGAGCTATCAGTTAAGCTTTCAGTTAAACTGATGTCTAAATACAAAAACTGAAGCCTTTAACTGAGACTGAAACTGAAACTGATGAAATTCCCATAAGTTTTCAGTTCAGTTATCAGTTAAACTGATGTGTAAATACTTTTCAGTTCAGTTGTCAGTTCAGTCGTCATTTCAATTTTAGTTTGCGGTGATTTATTGAGCGACAAAACTATAGCTATTGCAATAAGGCTTTCATCTTCCATTACGCAATGTATTTCCTCTGATTTTCGACTGTTCACAAGACTTCTAAATACACTGCCTTTTTTAACAACTGAACTGATAACTGAAGGAACAACTGATCGTCTAAAAGGTGCTTGACCGACCATATACGCTGGGCCTGACAAGTGGGACCCTTCTTATGTTTTGATCACATTTCACTGGGTAACTCGTGGAAAGCTCTGTTACTGTATGTCGTTGAGAATAATTTATCCTAGGTATCATAGTCAATAAAGTGAATGTTAATTAAACCATAATTTTTTTTTAGAATAAAAAAATAAAAATATGTTTGGTACACCCTGTGCCTGTATACCCCATCTTTCTTTCTTGTTTTTTTTTTGTGCTTTACACGCCAAGCGGCCGTATTGTTAAGTGTGTGATGGGTTCTTCTATTTTGCAAAGATCCACATCCACATTGTAATTATATTTATTTGTTTGTTCCAAGAAATATCTAGCTATGCGATGATGATGGAGGTACAAGTCGAGTATCCACCTAACCTATAGGAGGAACTAGATACCTGATGTATCTTTTATGGAGCTAGATTTATATAAAAACGAACAAAAAAATTGAAGATTCATGGGGAGCATTCGCCGTAGTGATACTTCTTGTTTGTGTCACTGCAACGACACACTGAGTGGCATATATAAGTTGAAAATGTAGTAACCTGTGAAGCGTTGGACGGGCCATTAAATCTTATTTTATGCTCGTAGAGCAACAAAAGAAACAAAAACCAGAATTGATGCCGTCTGCTGTGGAACGCTGACGACCACAGAATCATTTTGTTCTTTACAAACTTCACAGATTTACACTAAAGATTGAAGTTTACATTAATTTTATTATTATTATTTTTTAGTTTGTATTTCCAAGACAAAGATGGAGAAGTTAATATTTATGAATCTTCTAAATTACAAAGCTATTTGATTTGGGTTTACAAGATAATAATAGCTTAACTAATAATGACCACCTTTAATGATTCCAATTATTGCTGGGTATATATTCAAAGGGTAATTTTGTTAATGGATGACAGTATCATAAGCTTATTGAGAAGATGGTCAGGTACCTACCTAAAGTCCATAATGGCACCGGATGAGACTAACGGAATATACTCGTAAGCGTGAAGCAATTTCCGATGGATTAGCTTGATGTGGAAGTCTACCTATAGCAACAGAAAAATCATACTTCTTGTAAGTTCTTCATTCTCCTTCTTAACAGAAGAAGGTAATGAAGGTTTATACATGAAGATTCAATTATCAATTTGCTTATGGTAAAACAAAGAACATTCTTTCATAATTTCATAATTTGTGCGTTTTATTGGATTCCCTCGTTATTTGAATTCGAACTGCAGGTGTTTGGTTGTATAATTTGCGACCGCGATGCATCTGGTACCAAAACTTAAAGGTGTTATTTTTGTGGAACGTGATAAATACAATCGCAAAGAAGTTTTAAAGGTCAAGGAAGTGCCAAGATTCTGAATGGCTATGCAGGTGACCTTGAAACTTGGGAAGAAACTTCAAAAACCTGTCACACTATGACCTTCAATTTTTATTATTTTTTGTATATGTATATACAATACACAAATACTGGGTCTTACAATACGATCTTGACAACATTTTGTTTAGATAACCCGAAAATTGTATAACTATGGTTTTGAAAATTAAATAAGTAAATTTGGTGGTGCAACAGCTCGGAGTGAACCAGGACCTAGTGACGTACAACTCTCAACCATTCCTGTGTGCATGTTACCAGGAACGGAGGGGACCTTCAATTTTCTGCCGATTCCGAACGGCTAATGAGCAGCACTTTCCATGACAAGAGATACTCTTGGAGAATTTGTCAATTCCTCGCAAGAGGCAGTACATCCCTGAAAAAAACTTTCTTGCAGCGGCTGAGAATCGAACTCGAGACCTTCCGCATGACAGTCCAACGCACTAACCATTATGCCAAGGGGTACTACAACTATGGTCGGAATTCAGTGTCATTCATACATATGTCCGCCACAGTTTCGTTTGCGGAGGTTGATTCGTTGAACCCACTTTATGACGCCTCGACCAAACATTTCGTTAGAAACGGCCGCTATCTATCTATAATTATTGGCTCTAAGCTCGACTAATGACGCCGTACGGCTTGTTGATATAGACCAACAGTTTAACGTAACCCCATAGAAATAGTCTAAAGGTGTTAAGTGACACCATCTAGGCGGCCAATTGACAGAACCATTTCTCGATATAAAACGTTTACCGAATTGAGTTGTCAATACAAGTAAGTCGGTTGTCATAACCGCTGTGTAGCTTGTGACACTGTCCTATTAAAAACACATATCATTCAGGTCTAGTACATGCAATAGACCAAAGACATAAAAGTCTCTGCAGCGATCTCCATTGTCTGTAACGTGACGGTCATGTCCATCAACTAAAACAAAACCCGAAAAAAGAGGCTGGGTGCGACCCACACTGATAACTTCCCATTGTGGTAAGAAAACCTTGAGTAGAATTTTACATCTTTTTTATGGACAAAAAGATAAAAACATATTGTGACGTTTTCTTCAATTTTACCATAGCTCATAATGGAATTTGAATATGTGGGACTTAGGTACAACTGAACAACCTATGTATGTACAGTACATACTTTCTTCTAAAAACTAAGTTGATAATAAAATTATAAAATTATGTATTATATTATAGAAATTACTTTATTATTTCGGTTCCAAACATTTTAATTGAAAAAAATTTAAAAACGAAATATTCAAATATAAAAGATATGGTTTGGTTATTGATGGAAGGGTACTTACAAAATATCGAGCCTTAACCGCCATTTTATCGTAAGCGACATTTTTTACAAAATCAAGTTAATTATGCGATTTGACAGCGAATGCTATTACGCATCTTTCCATATCATTTATTTTTCAATACAACTTTTTAACAAAAAGTTACACAGAAAACAAAATTTATCGTAAGCGACACTGATATTTTCTATTTACAGCTAAATATCGCAAATGACATAGTAGGTAGAGTGTTGTTGATATTTAATCAGCTTTGCTGAATTATCCAATTGATGCTACTTTTGTATCAGTGTACCCATCGGCCACTGTAAGGAATAGTTCATTTATAGGAGAGTGAGTAGCTATCATGTTTGGATGCCGGGAGAGTTCATGTACAATGGTCAGTTGCGTAGGCAGAGAAGGTTAAGTATTTCATAATGAAAACCTATTTAAAAATGCGTAGCAGGGCATAGTTCATAAAAACAAAAAGTCAGTCAGCATGTACCATCATAAATGCTTAGACAATATTGGTGAAAGGGGTTATATAATACGCAAAGTTTTTAAAAGTAGTTTTATTTCAATATTTATTTAGATATGGAAACAAATGTGGAAGGATGAAACCGAAAGTGCAATACCAGAAACTGTTCTAGCGTCGCTTCCATTTTGCAATCGGAATTTGTATCCTCATTTAAGAAAACATTTGAAGTTCTTTGTGTGCTACCATGTGACGTCTGCTAAGCCAGAACGTTCATTTTCAACTTTGAGACGATTAAAAACGTGGCTGAGTGCCACAACAACTGAGACCAGGCTCAATGGATTAGCTTTGTTGAACTTAAACAAAGAAATCGAAGTTAAACCTAAAGATGTGGTGAATGCATTCGCAAATAAAAAAAAAAGAAGAATGGATCTAATTTTTTCACCAAATTACTCGTATCATACTTAAATCAGTTTTTTCAGACGAAAAATATAAAAGAAAAAAAGTTTACAAAGAAATAAATGAATAAAATTCATTTCATACTCGTAACTTATTCATACATATATGTGGTATTTGGTAGAAACATGATAATTCCATAAAATGATTTGCATCCTTACATTCACTTCATATCGAGCTCGAACCTAAACGGGTAAACCGATTTTCTTAAAATTTGGAACATAATTTTTCAAAGAATATTTTCAAAAGTTTTCCAAATTTGAAGAAAATCAGTCAACCCGTTTCAGCCCTAGCTCCATGTAAGGTGGACGTAAAAACGCAAATTATTTTATGGACTTATCATGTTTGTACCAAACACCACAGTATATGTATAAGGTGGTTGATAATAAGAATGTCTTTCATTGTTTGATAGTTTTAGTGATACCTTGAGGTCAAACCGTATTTCTGCAGTAGCTAGTAATCAACATCTTGAATGATGTTATAAGACCAAGTTGAAAATTTCCCAAGCAAAGTATGTACCTTGATTTGAAAGGGCCTTATGAAAAAAAACTATTCCTGAACGGTATCATGACGAGAACTTATCTTTGAGATTTAAACCTACGATCAAGGATGTCTTAAGTTAAACCGACGAAGAAAATAACAAAGACAACTAAATACCTACTTAAATACCCTTGAGTTTTTTTTTTATTTTTTTTTTTTTTTTAATTAAGAATATTTTTTGTCGCTATTTTTTATTAATTTAAAAATAAAATAATAAATTCCAATAAAAATAAACAAATAATGTGAATTTTTCATTAAAATAGGATTTTTTTTGTATTTTTTTAATTTTATCGTAAACGCCAAAATTTGATTATGAGTTAATAGTTAGTGAACACAAAAACTATCGTAAACGCCAAAAACGTTAAAAATAACGTAAATTTGGCAACATCAGTGTTCAGTTTATAGTCACTTAGTTGCATTTGCAAAAATATAACTGAATACTGAAAATAAGCTCGTTCGGATTTGTAACTCAGGAAGAAAACAAAAAAATGTATTTCCTGTAAAATTTATAATTTGTCGCTTACGATAATTTGGCGGTTAGGGCTCGATATATCCGCTCTAAAACTAGATTATGTCAAATATAAACCATTTGTTAGAAATTGTATTATGTATAAAATTAAATAATGGCAAAGTCAATATCATTGCATCGAAAAACAAATATTACCACTTTTTAGTAGATTTTTTTTATATTTTTGTTAAGACTGTCAATTCGATACTTGTCAAAATTTAACCATATGTTAATAATTGTATTATGTCGATACCTTCCAGTAAGAATGTACTAAGCGACACTTTTTTCAAAAATGACTTTTTGATGAGGAAATATACTATATGTTAAGGGCCACGTTTTGGCCTGGGTTTCGCCAACCTATTATGCATGAAAAGGAAATTAGAGTACAAATAAAAAAAATTATCAACTGCCATGTTTTCTCATTAAAATAATGTTGCCCCCTGAAATTTGTATTATCCGCCAAAAAAAATCATGCTAAACGACATTAATAAAGATCTCATTGTCGTGAGCAACAAAAAATTTTGTTAGATGTCACTTAGTTTAACCAAAATTGTCTCTTAGCACACTATGATTCAACTAGAACTTTCTTCGTGTTTTTCGTTTCCTGAACAATTTTAGAAATGTCGCTTAGTAAACATTCTTACGGGAAGGTATCGATGTATAAAACAATATACTTTAGAAGACACTATCGGTGTTCATTCCCAAGAAATTCGACTTGAAATACAATTTTAACTAGTTTTCACTAGAATTTTTAATAGTTTTTTTATTAAAAAAAAAAACTATTAATTCAATATTTGTCAACATTTTACCAATTGTACAAAATTATACTATGTATAAAATAAACTAAATTAGAAGTCAATATCACTACTAGTTCTCGAGAAATTTGAGTCAAAAAACAATTTTTACCAATTTTCAATAGAATTTTATATAGTTTTTTTAATTTTTGCAAAAAAACTGTAAACTGATTTTTTTTGAAATTTTCACCAGTTGTCAAACACATTATTTTTCGTAAAATAAAATTATTTTGAGTTTCAAATTGTTTTCCGTTCTTAGAATATCTGGGTTATGAAATTTTTTTTTTTCAGTTTTTTTTTATTTAAAAAAATAACGGTATGTTCATTTTTTTCAAAATTCATACCAAATCTGTATGACCTTATAATGAGTACATTAAATTTTATTTGAAATCAATAGCATTATTTTTTCGTGAGATATTTGAAACTAACCAAAATTTTTACTTTTTTTTTAAACCGTTATAGTGAAAAAACTACTCACTGAATTTTAATAAACGCCCTTTCAGCCTCTTTTGAAGTTATTACCTATTAAACAAAATTTATTTGAAGTCGATATCTTTACTCGTTCTTGAGATATCGACGACGAAAAATGGTACAAGAACGTACGGACGTACGAACGTACGAACGTACGAACGTACGAACGTACGAACGTACGAACGTACGAACGTACGAACGTACGATCGTACGAACGTACGTACACACACACACACAGACATCTCTCTAAAAATGATTGATATAGCCTCTAGAGACCTTGAAACGTCGAGAAATGTCAAAAATTCCAATTTGACAAATCGGACCGATTACAATAACTCCCTATGGGAAGTTAACAAAGACACCACCACCGTTATGAAAACCACACCATACGGTTAGTTTTTGTGAATGATGTGGTGTTTCTAAACCGTATATTGATTTTCACCTGACCCATAAGGTAAATTTTATTTGTTGATGAATCCGTTTAGCCAAAAATGTGCTTCAAGATGATTTTGAGATAAAATTGGTCATATTTATTACTTACGTCACTTCATATGATCAAGTGGCTTTAGTTCTTGAGTTAACTTAATCTTTTAAGGCTGCAGGCTAAGATCCATCGTTAAAAATTCGCCATAGCGTGGCCTTAATGATGCCTAATTCTTGAGAATGCATTGGAATCGACTGTTTTGGTTTGTTTGCAACGGGCCTGACCCTTAAACAGTAGCAATATTTTCGCCACTTCTACCTATCCGTTATCTCACTGGCCCGGGAACGTTCAGCAGAACAAATTTAGACTAAAATTCACTAGCCTATGAATTGCTTGTCTACTGGAACGTACATAACGACCAAAAATTGGGGTCATTTACGTCGTTTACGTGTATTAAATGTTTTGACATTGGCCTTTGGTCTAATGATGCGTTCGTGAAAATTCTAAGTTGTCAAGTCCCAATTGATAAACCCTTTATAATCGATAAAAAATTAAAAAAAAAAAAAGATATTTATGGAATTTTAACTCGATTCATTGTAACATAAATTAATATTACCAAATTTTATTTCAAAATGATTCCATGTTGATTTTACAAGAATTGTTGCAGGTAAAAATCACTAGAACCTGGTTTTCATAGGGTTTCGCCTGACAAATCATTGGATTTATGTATTGGGCACACAAAATTTATATAAAAAAAAAATGAATTAGGACTCTTCGTTCATGTCCATTTTTATTTTTGTTTGGCGACGCCATGTTGGTTCTGAATGAACTTAATAAATTGCTTTTTATTATGGACAGCTAGATGTTAAAATTAAATAAAGATAGGTTGTGTGTGAGATATCAACGACTATTATATTTTATTCAAAAACGCATACTGATGACATTATGTGTAGAATATAGGTAAGTGGCCAGTGACTTGGCGTACAAATCAGACTCAATTTTAGCGATGGCACGTGTTAGGTTGGTTTTTTGAACACTAATCGTTTGATTTCTGAGTTATGGAAACCCCACAAGAAAAAGTCTAACGCGTCAAATTGTATTGTAGCCATCTATCCGTCAGAATAAAAAATAATTTTAAAATCTGCTTGGTCATTTCCCAACGAACGACTTCAGCTGGGAGTACCCGATATTAATCCTTAAACTACGAAAGTGATCGATATGGTCGCCTTACGAAGCTTATATCTTGAACTTTTACTGTCGGATCTGCAAGTTTTATTATTCGCTCATTAATTTAACCCTCCGTTGTCACACTGGATCAATATGACCCATACCTTAACTTTGTTGTAAAATATCCTTAAAGTTATTTAAAATTGTATGGGTATAAAACCCTTTAACTATAGTTTAAAGTCCCCACTACAAATTTCAATGCATCCCGCTTGATCAGAAACGCACACAAACAGTTGAGCGTGCTTGCAAGACGGAGCTGGGGTCACTTTGACCCACTTGTGACAAGCGCGTTTAATCGATACAAAAAAATATATAAAAATAAAATTGTTTTCCGTCCAATTCGTAGCAAATAGTTAATAGTAATAGTTAGTAGTAATAAAAGCTTCATAATAAATTTGTGTGTACCGATACATTAATGGCGTACAAGTTACGATCGCGTATGCAGAATGCGTTTTTTTGTGAAGTGCCTGCAGACATCGGTGGCGAAACTTCTTCGGAAGATGATCACATTTCGGAAGAGTCAAATACTGATACGTCGCGTCGACTTCCGATTATACAGAAGCAGAGGAAGTTGAAAATACAACAGAAAATGAAAGGATTTTGTTGCAGGCGAGTCGACCTGCTGGTCGGCCGCGTTCTACATATGTACTCGTACTAGTAAATATTCCAATGTAAGGCTGTCAGCTCAAGCAGCATTTAAACAACTTGTTTCATACCTCGTGTCCCCGTATTTGCGTGATAAATTAGAAAACGTGTACCTTAGCACAAAAATTCGACAAGGCATAATGATGATTTTGAATGAAAAATCACTAGAGCATAAAGAAGAAAGGCCAGTCTTAGGCAAAAGAGCCAGATGTGGTCTTTGTCCATCAAAAAAGGCCAATGAACATAGAGTACTTATACTCGTATCTATGCAATACATGTGCTGGCAGTGATTAAAAAGTCGTTTAAATATTAATATTTTTCAATTTTAAATATTAAAATTATGTATTTTTGCGTGCAAAAAATTACTTCAGTCACCTACCAAAATAAATATCTTTTTTTCAAAGTACAATTATCTACTAATTTTTTCTGTAATTAGCAATACTTCAACTTTAAGATGCAGAATTTTTAGGTCAAAATAATTATTTTAAAAAAGTATACCTATGAATTTTTTTTAAAGACGATCGGCCAATAAATAATAAAATGGCGAACGATCAAAATTCGTCCTGGGTCATTTTGACCCAGTGTGACAACGTTTGTAAAATAAAATGCACGACTGGGTCGCACGAACTTGCTCCTATGTAAAAGACTAAGAATTTCAAAAATGAATGTTATTAGAGAAACTGTTCATAAGCATAAAATTCATTTTTTAAATGACTAAAAAAACTTCTTTAGTAGTTAAAGGTAAGAATAGGATGCCATTTGATTCAAGCAAATATAGATTTATGCAAGAACAAAAATTATAAGACTTTGTAGTGGTTTCTTAAAAAATAATGTTTTATATAAGAAAATTTTAAAACATTTTTAATAAAAAATGCTGATACGCCAATTTGAAGTTTTTATTATTGTGTAATAAGAATTAAATTTTCAAACAAAAGTATTGAGCGGTTTTCGAGATATTGAATTTGTTATAGTTTTAGGTAAATGAAAGGCAAACAGTAGCTTAGTAAGAAATGAATAGTTTAATGTTTAATGGTTCAAAAGAGACTGTACATTTGATAATTAAGTATTTAACAAGAAAGCATAATTGCAACAATAGCTATTGACTTTACAGTTTTATACAATTAAAAACAGTGGTGCAAATAAGTTTTACAACACTCCCCCACAATAGTGGTGTTGCTGTTCAAAACAATTTATTTCAGTGGGATGCCCAACATAGAACTGAACTTTAGGTGCTTCGTCTTTGCCAAGTTCTTTGTAAAAATGTCCGCCATCATTTCATTAGTATACATAGATACTTCAGATCGATTACGCCATCCTCATACAGGTCTCGAATATAGTGGTAACGGATATCGATATGTTTGCTTTTTGGATGATGCACCGGATTTTTGACTAACTGTTGAGCACCTATATTATCGTTAAATAAAAGGAACAGAACTATTATTAGTACCAACCAGCCCTAACTCTGATATTAAGTTCCGCAAATACACGGCTTCTTTGCTAGCTTGCGAAAGCGCCATATATTCCGGCTCCGTGCTACTGAGTGCAACAGACAACTGCTTCTTAGATTCCCCTGAGATGACTCCTCCACCAAATGTGAATACAAATCCTGTGTAGGATCTCCTATCGTCGCTATTACCTCCCCAGTCTGCATCTACGTACCCTTTTAGTCCATCGGTAGACTTAAAATACATCAGCTTTGCATCGAACGTTGTCTTGATGTACCGCAGCAAATGCCTTAAGGCACCAAGGTGTTCACTATGTGGCTCGACGTTAAACTGTGATAGTTTACTGATGGTATGACTAACGTCAGGTCTAGTAGAAACTCCTAAATACATCACAGCTCCCACAATTGACTGGTAGTAACTCGGATCTTCCTTCTTACATAACTCACTTTGGCATTTAGTCATCATCGTCCCAGGATCTAGAGGCGTAAAACATGGCCTGCATGCTTCCATTCGATGTCTTTCTGGTAGCTCTCGTATATATTGATGTTGGTGTATTGAAATAGCGCCTCCTTGCTCAGTACGCTCGACTTCTATGCCCAAGAATTGTGCGACTGGCCCCTTGTCCACGCAATCAAACGCTGCTCCGATTTTCTTCTTTATAGAACTCATTGATAACTCCGATGAACAAGCAATGAGGAAATCATCCACATATACAGCCAATATATTGACCTCAGCACCTCTGTTCATGACATACAGACAGTTGTCGCCATTGCATCTCCGAAACCCGATTCTCTGCAGTTCTTCATTCAACTTACAATTCCATTGCCTCCCGGCTTGTTTCAGGCCGTATAATGATTTACGTAATTTGCAAACCTTCAGGGGATACTTTTGGTCCACGAATCCCTCGGGTTGGGTCATAAAAACATTTTCGGTTAACTCACCATTTAGGTAGGCTGATGTCACATCGAGATGGTGCACGAGTAGTTCATATTGTACTGCTATTGCTAAAACCAATCTAATTGTCGAATATCGTGCAACGGGGGAAAAAGTTTCATTATAATTAACCATATACTTTTGGGAACATCCCTTAGCCACAAGCCTACATTTGTACCTGTCAATCGATCCGTCTGGTTTTCTTTTCAGGTTGAAAACCCACTTACACCCAATTATTTTTTCCTTTGGTGGTGGATCCACGAGATCCCAGGTCTCGTTTGCTATGAGTGCTTTAAACTCTAGTTCCATTGCATTTTCCCATTCAGCAGCATCTTTACAGGATTTAGCTGATTCAAAAGATGATGGAATAGATGGATCAACTCCAATTGAGTTAACTGCTTCAACCATGTTGAACTGTTTAGTTGGCCTACCAGGCTTGCCATTACGAACAATTTTAGGCCGCCCAGGACCGACAACCAAAGTTTTATCTGATGAACCAGGTGAATCAGACATCTTCATTCCGTCATGTGTGCATGTGGGTGTTGCTTTCGATGTTGCATCATCTTCGTTTTCTTGGAATTGCTTTTCAGTAACTTCGCTGTTCGCATTCTCTGCAAGTAGAAAATCTTTAGTGTCGATAAAAGTGTTTTGAACATTATTTTCAAAGAATTTCACATCCCGGTTCTTTTCAATTTTTCTTGTTTTGGGATCAAAAAGCCTATATCCCTTGGATTCTTCTGAATATCCAACCAGAAGAAACTCTCGTCCCTTCGCAGCAAATTTTGAATGACCAGGTTTTTTGACTAGAGCAATATCCCGGGAACCAAAAACTTTCAGATGGGAAACGCAAGGCTTTGTTCCTGTCCATAACTCATATGGGGTAATATTACCTAAGACTTTGGATGGTGACCTGTTCCTCAGGTAAACAGCAGTATTAATGGCTTCAGCCCACAGGTATTCCGGTAAATTCTGGTCCAGCAAAAGACATCGAGCCATCTCAACCAGCGTACGATTGGCTCTTTCAGCTACTCCATTCTGCTGTGGGGTGTACTGGATCGTAAGCTGACGTATGATTCCCTGTTGTTGTAAAAAGTCATTAAAATTATTGTTAACAAACTCGCGTCCGTTGTCGATTTCTACCATATTTTTAAATTGTTTAAATATGCTAAATACCTCATCCTTGGTTTTCAAGAAGTATACATGTATTTTTCTCGATTTATCATCGATAAAGGTAATAAAATACCTAGCTCCCCCAGCTGATGGAATCCTCATTGGTCCACAGACATCACTATGCACCAGCTCTAGCAATTGTTTACTTCGATTAAACGATTGTTTAGGGAATGGTTGAACGGTTAATTTTGCCTTTGCGCACACAACGCAGTCCAGGTTGACATCAGAAGGATCCACATTCAAACCAGTCACCATTTGCTTATCTCTTAGTTGTTGAAGACTGTTCATATTGAGATATCCGAATCTTTGGTGCCATTTCTCAAGGGTATTTGATTTCATGCTGGATTGGAAAGAAATGAATTCAGTATGAGGCTTGACTATATAAAGTTCTCTTTTCTTAAAGGCTTTTAAAACAATGGCTTTATTTCGATTTCTTACTACGGCTGAATTGTGTATAAAATCCACTGTGTAATTATGATTTGTTATTTTACTTACTGAAATAAAACTTCCTTGCAATTCTGGAATGAACAAAACATTTTTTAGAAAGATGTCACCTATAGTGAATGTCAACCTGACTGTTCCAACTCCACTTGATATGACGAACTTATCATTTGCGAGTTGAAGTTTCTCTCCTTCAATGACATCATGGAATTCGGTAAAAAGTTCTCTATTACAGCACATATGGGAAGTCGCACCGCTATCCAAACACCATTCGTCCCGTTGCAACATCGACGCGTCTATTGAAGAAAAGAGACCAAACGAAGATAACTGTCGTGGTTTTGATTTTCGACATTCGGATGCAAAATGCCCACGTTTACCGCAAGAATAACATTTTCCTTTCCCGTTGTTAGAAGAATTTTTACCGTGATTTTTCTCACGTGATTTTGCGGCAAAAATGTGTTCACTTACCACACCGTTGTTTTGGTCTTTATTTAATCTTCTGCGCTCTTCCTCCATTAGCTTTGTCTTAAGACTTCTAACCGATGGTAAAATATCACGACTTTCGATTGCGACTATAAAATTTTCGTAAGAGTCTGGCAAACTACACAATAAAATAATTGTCAGGAGCTCCTCAGGGACAGCCACCTGTATTTCACGCAATTTATCTACTACACCTGTAAATTCGTTGATATGATTTGGCATGGACTGACCATCCAACATTTTTGCTTGCAGTAACTGCTTAAATAAATTTACCATACTCGCAGGCCCTTTTGGTTGGTATAATTCACGAAAAATGTCCCATGCATCTTTGGACTTCTTTGAGTGCTTGACGTGAATTAACTCCGATGGCTTTACACTGAGAAGAATTGTGGCCAGAGCTTTTCCATCCGCTGCTTCCCATGCTATCCTTTCCTCAGCCTTCGGCTCTTCTGCCAACTTACACGATCCCTCAACAAACGGCCAGAGATCTGTGTGAACAAGCATGCTCTTCATATGAATCGCCCAGGTTCCATAATTTTCTCCGTTCAATTTATCAATTTGGTACAACGAACCCATCGCTACCGTAATTAAAATAATTAAAATCGACTAACGAATTAATAAATACAACTATTTAGCCAACAAACAAACTTAAACAAAACTTCTTTCTTATTTCTCTGAGTGACCTGGGCCCATAACCTGTTATAGTTTTAGGTAAATGAAAGGCAAACAGTAGCTTAGTAAGAAATGAATAGTTCAATGTTTAATGGTTCAAAAGAGACTGTACATTTGATAATTGAGTATTTAACAAGAAAGCATAATTGCAACAATAGCTATTGACTTTACAGTTTTATACAATTAAAAACAGTGGTGCAAATAAGTTTTACAACAGAATTTTCAAAAAACAAAAAATTGATTTTTTTTTTCAAAATTCAAAAAAATAGTTTTCTTTAAGTTTTTAAATGCAATGACTTTTAAACTTTTTAGAAGCTTCTTTCTACGAAATTTCATTAAAATCCGTTATGCTGATAATGAGAAATTCAAAATTTTAAAAAATCGTTCTATGGTAGGTACAGTCAGTAATATCTTGTTTTCAATTTTTTTTATTAAATTACAGATATTAAAAAATAATAGAAAGAAAAAAATTTAAGAAAAATTCTCGGAACCGTTTTCGAGAAAAATACGATTTTGGAAAACCATTTTTTAACATTTGTATGGAGGGTACCGTTATTTTTAAGTAAAATGAATTTATTTTGCTCATGTATTGTAGATTATTTTTCCAAACTTTTATTTATCAAGTTTTGAAAAAATCGGGTATGGGGTTTTCGAAATATTGAGTTTTCAAAAAAAAAAAATTTGAAAGTTTTTTTAAAAATCCAAAAAATTTGTTTTGGAAAATTTTAATAAACAATAATATTCAAACTGCTGGGAAGCCTTAGCATAAAAAAATTTTTTTCGACCATTACCTAGGTTTAACTAAATTAAATTTTTTGAATTTTTTTTAACAAAATCGCAGACAGTTTTTGAGAAAAAAAAATATTTATAAAATTTCGGAAAAAAATCGTATGGCAGGTAAATCAAAACCCATATCTACCAAGTTTGAAGAAAATCGGCCGAGCCGTTTAGCTGTAATCGAACAGACAGACAGACAGCCAGAATTGCCAGACCCACTTTTTTGGTCTTCGCTATCATCGTAATGTCAACTTTGATCAAAATCTCGAGTTCGATTTTTTTTTACGAATGCATAACTTGCCTTATAGTACCTATAAGTCGCAAGTAAAAATAGGTGTGACAACGAAGAGTTAAGGTCTTAAAATAAATATATGGGTACATTTATGTTTTATGCAAATTATTGTGAGATGTGAAAAAAATTGAGTATTTGATTTTATGCAAAAAACAGTTTACTGATGAACTAACTAATTTTTGATAAAAAAAATCATCATCGCATTTTTGAATTATTGAATTCCAAAAAAAAATAAATGAAGGATTTTAAATCCATAAAATATTTGTTTAAAAATTTTAATATCCAATTATTAAAACTTTCAAGACAATTCTATGTAAAAAATTGTATCGAGTTCAGCAGTTAATGAAATAGTCGAATGTTATAAAAAAACAATTGGTGCTGGTGTTGCGTAAACGAAATATAAGCCACACCTACCATTTTACAGGATTTTATTCATAAAAATTGTAAGAATTTTATTTTGATATGAAACACCTTTTTCTTAACTGTTTTATGGCAAATACCGTGTCAGTTTACCCCTCTTTTCTCTGAAATATGTACATTATGTGCTGTGACATAAACCTATTTTTATTGCATTTTTAAACGTACATATGTACATATATTTATGTATGTGTATATAAGTCTTAGAGAAAGTTTAGTAAAATTTTCGTTTTAAATTTATTTTTCTTTAAGATGAACTGATCCTCAATATAAATCAAGTTCTTTTCAATGTGAGAAAGATCAAAAGATCTTATAGACACGATTTTTTATTGAATATAACAAAGCATTTGCTCATTAATTAAAACATAAAAAAAAACCATATCCCTCATCATGAAAAACACGCACAATAAATAAAATTGGAATGTACTCAAGTCCGTAGCTAGTGGGGGGCCTCAACATTTCATAGAGGCCTGATCGCTTTCAGTTTAATTTTTTTCTTAAATTTTTTTTATTGGGTTTTCCAATAGAGATTTACGAACTATGACAGGTGATTCTGGTCATATTTCCAAAATTACACCTGTCAAATTGTCTTGCTAAATGGCGAATTTTAACGCACAAAACCATGTTCAAATGATTAAATTGTTTAATGAAAGTGAGTCTTCTCTTCGGGCAACATTTCTTGCTCTTCGGTCAAAAAACCATATTCAGCGACGAGACCCATTTCTGGATTAAGATGTTCGTCAACAAGCATTATTATGGAATTTGTGCTGGCGGCATCATCCCTCAATACTTCTTTGAAAACGACACATTGGTCAGGCCATCATCATAAACGCAAGCGCTATCGGACGATAATTACCAATTTCTTTAAGTCCGAATTAGGTGACATGGATACCGACGACACGTGCTTTCAACAGGACGGCGCACACGGCGCAACGTGCCACACAGCCCGTGCAACAATGAATATTTTGCACGATAAATTTCCAAACACGGTTTTCTCACGGGGAGGCGATGACAATTTGTACGAGTTGACCCCGTTAGACTTCTTCTTGTAGAGTCTTTTTTTAAGAAACCTTGTCGCTCTCTATCCTTTTTAGTTCAAAAATGCAAGCTGAAAAAATACTAGCATAATTAATTTGATATTTTTTACCAAACCTAGTAGTTGTGTCGTTGAAAAATATCCAACTCTTGTGACAAAAATGTATTTGTCTCACCTCCACGATGTCATACCTTGTGCAAGCAATTTTAATTTTTTAAATAGCTTTTCTAAAAGCTCAATAAATAATTTCACAATCACAATCACAGAAGAAGACGCTAAATAATATCTTGAGGATTTTAGACAATGACACTTCTAGTGGTCCTGACGGAGTTCCTTATTTTGTTTTAAGAAAAATTGTGGTATCACTTTGACAGGTCCAATTGAGATTTTATTCCAGACATCACTAAAACAAAGCACCTTTCCCTAGTATTAAAAAAAAAACTCATTCATAATTCCCATTCACAAAAAGAGCAATCGTGGAGATGTTTCTAATTATAGGCCAATAGCCAATCTTCCAAGTCTATCAAAACTATTTGAGGCTATTGTTTTCAAAAGTTCTTATATTAGCTGTAAACCTTTTCTTGCGATTCAGCTTTGTGAAAAAGAAATTACTATGCAATTTTAGGTATAGAGTATGACCATCTAGTTGATTGTAACTAAATAGACTTCAGTAAGGCCTTCGACAAGCTGTCTAATAGTCTTATTTTATTCAAACTTTTATCTCTTGGTTTTCCTTGTTGTATCCAATTGTGTTTAAAGAGAAGGACTTACCAAATACAGTCAAGAGGAACCACTTCTGATTCGACAAACGCAGACTCTGGTGTATCTAAGGGTAGCCACCTTGGTCCACTACTCTTTATAGTTGAAATCAATGATTGTTTCAAAATAGTAAATTTCTTTAGTGGACTTATTTACGCTATCTAAAATAATTAAAAATTATCAGAAACAAGAGTGATTCTGTATCCCTTCAAAATGACGTGGTGACGATTGGTGATCATATCGTAATCTGTTTGAATGTCGAAATGTCAATCGATGTTATTTTTTTTTCGAAAAAAAAAATTCTTAGAAGCTGTAACTACAGCATAAATCAACCTGTTCTCACAAGAGTTAAGAAATCAATATGTGATCTGGGCGTCAACTTCCAATAAAACCTTGACTTTACACGCCACATTTAAAAACTGTAAATAGAGTTTAAAGCGTGGAATTGTCATGTATGTACATACTCTGGTAGCATCTTCAATGTGTAACTCTTCATTGTGTATTTTTTTTCGTCACCACTTAGAATATGCGAGCACTGTATGGTGCCCACTGTACTCTGTACACTTTATCGTATCGAATCTGACCAGCGTAAATATGTAACCTAGAATGATCCAAATCATTTACCTTCATAAGGTGGTCGTCTTCTTCCTTTGACCATTATTTCTATGGAAAAACGCCAAAAAGTTACCTATTTTTTGTTTTTACACTGTTGATTCACAGGTTCTCTTAGGGAAAATTCGCCTTATTGTAAGAAGTCACAGTTCTCCCAGCTCTTGACATTTTCCATTTTAACTACTATCATACTAATTATATGAACTTAATAAGCCTCTGACTCAAATGAAACATGTGGAAACAGGAGAATCAAATTGATCTATACAAATGCCAGTTCTTTTTGAAGTGCTAAAAAAACGACTTTAACCCGGTTAAAGGTTCTCAGCATTTTCATTTTGGCACAAAAGCGTTTTCCCTCCCTCAAAAGTTTCATGACTACGGCCTTGAACAGATCGGATATCAATAACAAAGAAAAAAAGCTGACCCCGACAATCTTTTTAATCAATATAGTCTAACGATGCCATTCCGATCATTAGTTTTTGTCTTTCTGTCCGTGCATTGTTAGCTGCGTCTCTATACCACAGACTGCCACTACCATATAAGCCATGATCGAAAAGCCTGAAAGGCAAACAAAAGCCGTTCGGCAAACCGCATGCAACAGATCAATCCGATTAATATTCTAATTTTCATATTCAAATGAGACTCTTTGAGTGCCCAGCTCTTTCGTTGGTCTATTGCAGTTCTGCTTGCATCGATGACGATGATAATGATGACGGCAAGAAATTTGTTATCGCGGCCCATTAAATCTCCGCTTCTTGAATTTCCATTATTTCGATATGCGGTAGCCATGACGTGGGGCTCTGTAATGTATGCTGGGAATGGGAAGAAGTGTAATAATAAAATCAGCCCAGAGAAAAAACACTCCATAAAGAAGATGTATCTTCGTGTTGGGATTCGAATATTTCGTGATAATTATCAGACATCGTGATATAATTCACTCTCTGGCACACATAATATAATATTCTGACTCGTTTTGTACTGCACCACCCTGATTGATGATGGGAGAGCTATGTATTTCACCAACTATGCATAAGAAGATGCATTTGTTTGGATAGTGAGCGGTAGGTACCCTTTATCTGTATCTGAAACTTCAAATGGCGTTGGAATCATTCAACAAAAAAAATTAAAAAACAAAACAAATTTCCAAAGAGAAAGGTGGATGGTATGGTTTTATTTTCCTAGGATTTGCACGAACTGCCAAAGTTTCTGCTTAAGTGAACGGACTGTGGACATTCAAATCTAAAACGTTTTGTAACGGAGGAAAAGGTATAAAAGGTTTTTCCAGACACAAGGATGATTGCAATCACGTTTCCGTAACAAATGTTTGCTGAAAAAAAAATTTAAAAAAATATCTAATTTCAATTGAGAGAAAGGAAATAAATTGCAAATTTCACACTGAGTCACAGAATGGTCTATTGGGAGATTAGATTGGGAGTAAAGTGGCAAGTAAAGGGTGCCTGCAACTGACTGCTATTTTATTTATACCTCGCGGGTTCAAATTATAAAAATAAACACACGAACTAGAAAGGAACAATTATTGGATAAAATGATTTTAAAGTTTTGCAAAAAATATGACTTTACATACCCAGTCGAAATGCACATTTGAAATGACAAACATTAAGAAGATGCCAAAAGATATTGGCCATTGCCGTAAGTTTGGCCATGTATTCCTAGTATAGACCACCTAAAAATATAAATCCTCTTTTTAAGAAACGGCAACTCCTCAAGGAGTATCTCTTGTCATGAAAGGTTGTCTCTCAGTTAAGCAGTTGGGACTGGGTAGAAAATTGTGTAGATGCCCTTTCGATTTAACGATTTTTATTGCACATTTATATCCAATTTGTGTTAACTTACGACTAAAATAAAATGCACGACTGGGTCGCACTAACTTGCTCCTATGTAATAGACTAGGAATTTTGAAAACGAATTTTATCAGAGAAAACTAATAGAGAAATGAAAAATTATTTCTGTTTAAGTGGAGTGATTGAATTAAATTCATTATTATTCTAGGTGTCTGAATTTAATCAAATTCCCCTAGAACAATAAAATTCACACTCTATTAAAGCTGTAAATTTTATTAGAGTCGGTAAACATCGACCAATATTTACGTCTTAGAAGGGTACGACAGCATCTAACTGATGAGCCCACTGTCGTACCTGGGCGAAACGCACCTTGGAGTTGAGGTCACTTGAACTTTTTAATTGAATTAGAGAAAACTGAAACATAAATCATAAGTATACAATTATTTTTTTAAATTCTTTTAGTAGTAAGAGACAAAAACAGAATGCTATGCAAACATAAATTTATGCAAGAACAAAAATTATAACTCGTTGTAGTGGTTTCTTAATAAAATAAGGTTTTATATAGATATAAAATTTTTAAAATATTAAACAAAAAAAACTTGGTACGTCAACTTTGAGTTTTTATTATTGTACGAATGAAAATTACATTTCCAAGAAAAATATTGACCCATTTTTGAGATATCGAATTTTCCAAAAAAAAAAAATGATTTTTTTTTCAAAAATTAAAAAAATAATTTTTTTAAAGTTTTGAAATGCAATGTTTCTTAAAGTTTTAAGAAAGCATCTCTATAAAAAATTTCATTAACATCCGTTATGTCGATAATGAGAAATTCAAAATTTTAAAAAATCGTTCTATGGTAGGTACCGTCAGTAATTACTTATTTTCAAATTTTTTTGTATTTAATTATAGATCTTAAAAATCAATTGAAAGACTAAAAATTTAAGCGAAATTCTCGGAACCGTTTTCGAGAAAAATACGATTTTCGAAAACCAGTTTTTAACATTTGTATGGAGGGTACCGTTATTTTTAGGTAAAATAAATTTTTTTTCTCATATTTTGTAGATTATTTTAAGGAACTTTTATTTATTAAGTTTTAAAAAAATCGTCGACCAAGCCAACCCCAACCAACCCCATGGTCGAAATATTGAGTTTTCAAAAAAAAAAAAAAAAAAAAAAATGTGTGACAGTTTTTGAGAAAAAAAAATATTTATAAAATTTCGAAAAAAAATCATATGGCAGGTAACGTTTTTTTTGGTCTTAAAAAATCAAATCAAAAAACATCTGAGGGGAAAAAAATAAAACCCATATCTACCAAGTTTAAAGAAAATCGGGCGAGCCATTTAGCTGTAACCGAACGGACTGACAGACAGACAAACAGACAGACAGAATTGCAAGACCCACTTTTTTGGTCTTCGTTATTATCGTAATGTCAACTTTGTTCAAAATCTCGAGTTCGATTTTGTTTCCGAATGCATAAATTGCCTTATAGTACCTATAAGTCGCAAGTAAAAATAAGCTTTTAGGATATACAAGATTTTTAAAATATTTTTTGAGAAAAAATTTTGGTACCCCAACTTAAAGTTTTTATTACTGTACGAATAGAAAATAGATTTCCAAAAACAATATTGAGCCGCTTTTAAGATATCGAATTTTCCGAAAAAAAATATTTTTTTTTCAAAAATTAAAAAAAAAAAATTTTTTTAGTCTTGAAATGCAATGTTTTTTCAATTTTTAGAAGCTTTTCTATGAAAAATTTCAATAAAATCGGACCCGCCGATAATGAGAAATTGAAATTTCGAAAAAATGGTTCTGTGGTACATAGATACAGTCAGTAATATCTTAATTTCAATTTTTGTTTATTAAATTATAGATCATAAAAATTAATCGAAATAAAATAAAATGCACGACTGGATGGCACGAACTTGCTCTTATGTAAAAGTACTTTGGAATTTAAGATACATTTTATAAATATAAAACATGGATTTAATGAGATAATAATGTTCAAATGCATAAAATTGCCGTCTGGTTTCCGGAAAAGTATGAATTTATGCAAATAAACTTTAAAAAATCGTTTTTTTTATTAAATACATTTTTTATATAAGAAATTTCTCTAAAATTTTTCAAGAAAAAAATGAGGGATGCGAATTGTATGTATTAAATAATATTGATTTTAGGAATTAATTTCAAAAAAATAAACATAGGTTTTGAAGATATTGATTTAAAAAAAAAAAATTCAAAAAAATCCAACAATTATTTTTTCGAATATTTTTATATACAATATTATTTTAAACTTAAGGGGACTCCTGCTAAAAATGTTGGGTTAAAATCATTAGAGCCGTTAATGAGAAAGTCGAAAATCAAAAAAGAAAGGGTCTATGGCAGGCACCCCTAATAACATTTTGCCCCAAAATTTTTTCTGACCAAAATGTAGCCTATGTTCATAATATCACACCTAATTTTTTTTTTATCAAAATCGTTAGAGCCGTTTTCGAGATAAATAAGATTATGCTTTACGGGTGTATGGGGGGTACCGTTAGTTTTGGAGCTAAAAAAAAAATTTCAATTTCTCCTCTAGGGAATCACCGAAGACCCTTAACTACCGAGTTTGAAGAAAGTACCTCCAGTAGTTTAGGCTGTAGTTCGAGATACAGACATACAGACGGAATTGTCGGACCCACTTTTTTGGTCTTCGTTATTATCGTAATGTCAACTTTGATCAAAATCTCGAGTTCAATTTTTTTTCCAAATGCAGAAGTTGCCCTATAGTACCTATATCGCAAATAAAAAAGTTATCAACATTTTCGAAGCCGTTTTGGAGAAAAATACGATTTTCCAAAACCATTTTTTAACATTGGTATGATAGGTACCTTTATTTTTAGGTAAAATAAATTGTTTTTCTAACATCTTGTAGATTATATTGTGAAACTTTTGTTTATCAAATTTGAAAAAAAAAATCGAGCATGGGGTTTTCGAAATATTGAGCTTCTAAAACAAAATGTTGAATTTTTTTTTTAAATTAAAAAAAAAATCAAAAAGTAAAGAAATGGTCGCAATTTTAATGGTAACAATTTTTTGAAAATTTTTTTTTCATCCTAGCTTTAACTAAATGAAATTTTATGATTTTTTTTTTAATTCTGTGGGACTGTTTTTGAGAAAAACAAATATTTATAAAATTTCGAAAAAATTCGGATGGCGGTACCGTTATTTTTGGTCTGCAAAAAAAAAAAAGAAATAAACGTGTGGGGGGGGGGGGGGAATAAAAAATACTATCTATTAACGAAAATCGGCCGAGCCATTTAGGCTGTAGTCGAACAGATAAACAGACAGACAAACAGAATTGCGCGACCCACTTTTTTGGTCTCCGCTATCATCGTAATGTCAACTTTGAACAAAATCGCTAGTTCGATTTTTTTTAACGAATGCATAACTTGCCTTATAGTACCTATAAGTCGCAAGTAAAAATCAATATATCACTATAGATCAAAATAATTAAATTATTTTATTAATTACGAATTAAATGACTTTCTTGTCATTTGTCATTTGCAAATTTTTTTTTTTTGTCAATTTCAATAACAGATGTCAGTTTGCAAAAATACAATCTTCGTTAAGTTAAGTTTGTTTTATTGAAACATAATATTGTACTATACAAAATTTTTGGGACTTAAGCATTAAAAAGTTTATTGATTTATTTTTTATTAAAATACAATTTTTGAATTTTGTTATAAATCCGTGGAACAATTGTAGAAGAAAAGAATATGTAGGTATATTATGACAAAATTTCGAAAAAATTTTAAACAGCAGGTATCGTGATTTTTGGTCTTAAAAAAAAGTAGGGGAAATAATCAAAAAATGCCAACATAATATCATAATAATCGAAAAAGCAGACTGAATTGTGAGACCCAATTTCATTGGAATGCCAACTTAAATCAAAATCTTGAGTTGTATTTTTTTACGAATGTATAATTTCTTTCATACATGTATATATCACACCGCTGTAAATCCCCATCAGTTTACTCTTGCACCTAACTTCGGACGTACTGTAATGTACAAAGATTGTTTCTTGAGCCACACTACACGAATATACATATCATGCTACCTGGCTAATCATAATTTTTCCCTCCCGTTTTCTAGAACAGGCACTCAAATCTAATGTGCATTAAAAAATAAAATTATTGAGTCGCTGAACTGTGGGGTTAAACTCTGTATTTTTATAGCTCAACCTTAATATTTACCAAATGCTAACATGTTTCCAAAAAAAACCTAAAGAAAATCTATTTAAAGACAAATGGCCTGGCCGAAATTCAAAATCAAAGTAGAAATTTCTTTTTCACGTGAAAGTATTGACATAATAAGTCATTTACCCCTTCGAACCTAAGGGAAAATTCGAAAACCCAAAGGATTACAATCAGATATTGATTTATTATAAACACACGAGCCTTAGAGAACACAAATGAAGCTCTAGAATATAATCTCCTTGCAGTGCGCCGGCCGACAAAACATTGATCCAACAAGTAGTTCCTTTTTTACATTTGTACGTTTCCTTATACTCAAAATAGAAAAACAATAATAGTCTTCCATTCCAAGAACAAATCCATTCTACTAGTTCATACATTAATCAACCCTTGCACGTGTACGAGTTCGAGTGTAGTAGACAAATTGTTAATTTGCAGGATAAAACGTTTTTCGCTATAAACATGTTGCTGAGGCTTGCAGACATGAAAACCAAATATCCCTTCAACTTTTGACATCATTTCTTGAAGGATGATTGTGGGTGGCCATCGTGGACTTTAGTTGCCATGCGCCGATTGTGTCATCCGTCAGGGATGGCTTATAGATTGTAATACACACCATTCGACTTCGTTTATGTCCTCGTTAAAGTAGTGCAATCGCCGCCGTGCTGGTACTGTATTTACTATAAAACCCTGAAATTCTTTAATCCTTAGCAGAAATGTTACTCCAATTTCATCATAAATCAACAATTCAATCGATTTCGGTGAAGTCGCGTTGAAAACTCCTTGTGATTTGATTTTATTTCAATTTGAAAAAGTGCGTGCATAATTGAATGTAGGGTAGGGCGAGGAGGTTCTGACACGTTAACGGATCTTGTCAAAAACTAAGAACTTCCTTTTACAATTAAACTTCTATTTACATAACATACACTTTATTAAGGTTTAAGCTTATATAAAAACAACTTTTAATAATTAAATTATTTACTATATCAGAGTTTATTATAAATTTATAAATAAAGAAAAAGTGACGAAACAACCTACTCTGTAGGAGGTTTCAACTTTTAAGTAGGAGGTTTCATCATGCCATAGGAGGTTCCGTCAGTTCGAAAAATTTTAAAGATATAATTTAAACAACAGGACAAAATGTTTTTTTTTTTTTTTGTTTTTATTATATTTACAAAAACAATAAAACAAGATACAGTAAAACAAAAAAAAAAAAACAATAAAACAAGAAATTCAGTCATTTTTTTGGCTGCAATAAATAAACTTAAATCATATTTTAGTTCGAAATAAATTAAGAAAGCGGTATATGAATAAATATATGTATGTATATCATAAATACATATTAGATAAGTATGTACATATTTAAAGCATTATAAAATAATGGAACATAATAAGAAAATTAACGCACATCCAAATCACCAAAGTGAAGATCAAAACAGATTTTATGTTTGGACCTGGATGTTCCCGGAAGGTTTTTTGGACTCGTCAATTTAGCCTCTAAGTCAGATCTCATTCTCCACTCCTGTATCGTCAACTACAGGTTCATAAAAAAAGTTGCCATTTTTTGCCGACGCTAATATGGTATTTCATAAAATAACACATCACCGATTCCATATCAACATCTTCAACTTTGCCGTCATACAAAAAAAAGGTTTTTTGTCACTGAATTCGACCAGAACAAAGTCACCAATTTCAGCACTAACACCCTGGGAAACTGTGACATTCTTGGTAGGCTCAGCGTCTGCCTTTGCATCACTGTCTATACCAAATTCAAAAGATTGATCCAAATTTCTAACGCTATAGGTTTCGCTTCCAGAGGAGGACGCTGCAAGAACTTTTTTGATGTGTTTCGGCTTTGATATTTTTTCTTTTTTATCGCAATCTCTTTTTGTTTCATTTTTTTTTTGTTCGGCTAGTTCTATAAGCCTATTTTTTTCGGGTGTGTCGGTATAGATCCGTGACTTAGAAACCCTGTTAAGTTTTTTCTTTCGATTTGGAAGAATTTTCGGGTAAGGACGAGTCACTTCTGGTGTAAGGTGCTGATAGGTTTCATTTAAATTCCTCTGAACACAGAGATTCATTGATCGGAAATATTCCAGTTGATGAAAACCCTTTTATAATGTTTTCCGGGGAAAATGCTTTCAAGAATGGCTGGCAAGAAATTTCCGCAATATCATTAATACCAATTATACGACCCAGATTATTGACAAGCAAGTTGTTGAATGCTGCTTTACAATATTTTTTAAATGGTCCAAATACTGATACATCGAGAGGCTGAAGCTTGTGCGATGTGTGAGGTGGAAATAATAACAAAATAATGCCATTCTCTCTGCAAAAAACTATGGAATCGAGCCTACAATGAGACACGTGATTATTCAATAAAACCATAATTGGATCTTGAATGTAACACCAAGTGTGGTTTGCAATATGCCACAGTTTTTGGCAGCACTTGAAGCGGTCTCCTTTTTTTTTTGAGAACAGAGTTTACTGCTTCTAGCATGGCTTTCTCATCAAATATCTTTTCAGGATACTTTCTTTTTTAGATATTTGGCATTTTCACTGAAATGTAATACAGTTTTAATATAAAAAAGGCTAAAACTTACTAGAAGAGTAAAATGAGGAGGTTTCGACCGTTTGACTAAACCTCCTACCCTAAACATGTCGAAACCTCCTCCAACACATGACGATTAATAAATGCACTTAGAACGTTTATACTTAAATATTAACATTAAATGATTACAATTATTAAAACACTATTGTTCACTTTATTTAACTTTCCACATGTCACTTTAAAGAACATAAAACAAAAAAAGTTATCACTTAAGAACTTACCAAAAAATATTACATCTGCACTTCACAAAAAACAAAACGCGAGTGAAATTGTTACACACTGCCGGTTACTGAACACTATAAAGGAAAACAGTAAGGTATACATTCAGGCTTTGAATATATGAAATAATCATTTCAATCAAATTTAAAGGAAGCGAGAAATTTCAGTTTGATGAAACCTCCTACATGTCGAGACCTCCTCGCCTTACCCTATTGAGAATGAGTGTAGCATGTCATCGCCAAATAGTGTTAGACGCGTCAGAACAGATTTACGAACTTCGGAAAACGTTTTCCTCAGCAATAGTCCTCGAACCTCGTCGCCCATATCGATACCTCAACATGAGGCAACAACCGGCATCGGAACAACACAACAACCACATCGATACTCAAGGCGGTGGGGCCCATCATTGTCAAGGAATTTATCCTCCAGTGCACCACATTCTTCATCATACAATAGGTGGGTGGTGTTTTGTGATGGTGTACAAAAGTTATCGCACGCGGGCTTATTTAAACATATGCACTATAAGTCATAGTTATTTGAATACCCTTCCACCCAAGGGTGTGCTTTTGTGAAGGATTAAACTTCAAAACTACGAGGGTAGCAGTAGCAGTTTATTTATAACTAGGCAATGCAAAACAGTTGATTGGCTATGAACGGGATTGTCATTATTGCAGTTAAGATATGCTGTAATGTTGGTGGTTGTATTTTTTTTTTAACTTGGTGTATATTTATTTTGGAACAGGAAATAGAAAAATTTACACTTACTTCCTAACTTTGATATGAGAACTCGTTGAATTGCTATATATAGCGACTCTTGATATTGTACTGTTGTATTTCTGTAACACCCGTGAGCACGACAAGTGAAACCCTGTCGAAACGTCGGGTAAAATCAAATACAATTTTGATTAAAATATAATTAATAATCGCGGTAAGTCCGAAAATTGTTCTTTCATTAAAATTACAATAGCTCTTCAAAACTTAGCCTGTTTGGAACCGCAAGCGTTAGTTAGTCCTGCAAATGTTTCCTAGCCGCTACCGCTTACAAAAACAAACAAAAACTGTTGTAATGTCAGTGTTGCTACCTGTTATGTGGAGGTGCAAACTGCTTCCCATTTTAGTTCGCTAATTCATCTGCGGGAAACATACACTAGAAAATTGTTGAGAGTTATAAACTCTAGGCACTTGCTTTCTACGAGCTGTTATGTCCCTAATTTATTGATAACAAAATTGAACTAATGACTTTGATCGAACTACTAGACATAAAGATGATAGAAAGGACTAAAAAATTGCGCCTCGCAAGTCTGTCTGTCTTTCAGTCTGTCTGTCTTTTCGACTAGATACATCCTAAACGGCTCGGCCATTTTTTTTTAAGACCAAAAATAACGGTTCCTGCCATACGAATTTTCGAAATTTTATAAATATTTTTTTTTTTTCAAAAACTGTCCCACAGATTTAAAAAAAAAATCATAAATTTTCATTTAGTTTCCGCTAGGTAATGGCTGAAAAAAAAATCCGAAAAATGGATATTTCTAGTAGTCCCTCTGGAACAATTTGTTTTTGTTTTTGATTTTCTCGAAAAGGGTACACCGATTGAAATCATTTTTTTTTATGATAAAGCTCCTCCAAAGTTTAAATATTATTATACATTAGATATACAAATTTTCAAAAAAATTTCGAAATGTTTGCTTTGGAAACTCAATATTTCGATTTTTTTCAAACTTGATAAATACATTTTTTTAAATAATCTACAAGATTTGAGGAAAAACATTTTGTTCTTCCTGAAAGTAACGGTACCCACCGTACAAATGTTAAAAAATGATTTTCGAAAACCGTATTTTTTCTCGAAAACGGTTCCGAAAATTTTGATAATTTTTTTTTTGTTTCGTTTGATTCTTACGATCTATAATTTAATAAAACAAATTTTGAAATTCATATATTACTGTCTGTACCTACCATTGAACCATTTTTTCGAATTTTGAATTTCTCATTATCAGCAAAACGGATTTTAATGAAATTTCTTATAGAGAAGCTTCTAAAAAGTTTACAAAACATTGCATTTCAAAACTTAAAAAAAATATTTTTTGAATTTTTGAAAAAAATCTATTTTTTTTTTTGAAAATTCAATATCTCAAAAACGGCTTAATATTTTTTTTTTTTAATTTAATTTTTATTCGTTTAATAATAAAAACTTTGAGTTGGCGTTACAAATTTTTTTCTTTAAAATGTTTTAAAAATTTTGTGTATAAAAGCCTTTTTTTTTAAGAAACCACTACAAAGACTTAACATTTTTGTTCTTGCATAAACCAATATTTTCTTGGATCACATGGCATCCTATTTTTAGCTCCAACTACTAAAGAAGTTGGTTTAGTCATTTAAAAAATGAATTTTATGCTTATGAACAGTTTTCTCTAATAACATTAATTTTTGAAATTCTTAATCTTTTACATAAGAGCAAGTTTGTGCGACGAAGTCGTGGATTTTATTTTTATTTTTTAAACCTTAAAAAAATACGCTTTTTTCAAAATTTTATAAAAAATTGTATTCTCAAAAACTTTTCAACATATTTCAAATTTGAAAATTGTGAAAACCTGATTTTGATAATTTTTTGTTATGCTAAATTTCCCTAATCATTTGTAGAAAGTATTTTGTATTTAAATTCTTTAAATCTTATTTTATATTTTAAAAAAATTTAAATTTTATTTTTAAAAATTTAATATTTTGAAAACTTCCTGCTCGATTTTTTTCACAATAAAGAGGTTTTTAATATTTTCTACAAGGAATTTTTTATTTATAAAAATAACAGTATCCACTTTACAAATGTTAAAAAATAGTTTTCGAAAATCGTATTTTTTCGCAAACAATTCCTACAGTTTTATATATTTTTTTTTTGATTAATTTTTACGATCTATAATTCAATAAGAAACTTTTAAAATTAAGTTATTGCTGACTGTACAATTGAACCATTTTTTCGAATTTTGAATTTGTTGCTATCGGCATAACGGATATTAATGAAATTTTGTACGCATACAGAAACTTTTAAAAAGTTTGAAAAACATTGCATTTCAAAACTTAAAAAAAAATATTATTTTTTCTTAAAAACGTTTTAAAAATTTTGTATATAAAAGCTTATTTTTTATAAGAAATCGCTATAATATTTGTTAAAAAATGAATTTTATGCTGTTTATAAAGTGTGAGCCAAAAGCCTCTACATGATCTGGTTATCGAAATATTGCCACCCAAAGTGGCTATCTTTGGGTGGCTATATCCCCGAAACCAAGCCTTGGAGGGATATCGGTCTAAAAAAATTTTAAAATCCTACAAGACTTCTGCGAGGATTAGATTTCGAATATAATAATGTCCTAGTAGGTATACTTACCCCTAACCTCTACCTCATGGTGAGCATATTTCGAATTCTCACAATTTTTACCTTCTGTATTAAAAAGATTTTGATTTTTCAAACGTTGACTTGTGTCTCCATTTTTCGAAATACTCAGTCAGGCGGATTCACAAGGTTAGTTGAAGATCGTGTGGTGTCTCAGATAATCAAACAAACATGATTATAACCAATATTGCGGTCAGCTTTACTCCGGCGCGTGGGTCGCCACGCCTTCTATCAACAGGCCAAATAGATATAGGCTTTAATTACATCTTTTGTTTAGGTTCAACTTCGACTCAAAATTCTTCTGATCTTTGAACTCCATTAATTTTTATTGATGACGGTTTATGAGAGCATAAAGTTTTGATGGTTTTTCCAAATTTTAAGTTAATCATCACTACATTGTGAAGCTTCCACACAAAACACTTGTGTCACAATGCTAGATTTCCACTTGTCTTTTCAAAGGCGCACTTTGGCAAGAAAGGTTGGCTAATACCAATAGTAAAAAACACAGAGTGTAGTAGAAGAGAGCTTGTATCACGCACCATGTCGTATCGAACTGCTTTTTTCAAAGACAAGTGGAAACCTAGCACAAGAGTTTAACTCTAAACAAAATATTTTTTATCTAAATTTCAGTTTTAAAACATGAGACTACCTTCCATCTTTTAATTATTTACTAAGAGCTATCTTACTTTGACACGTCTTAGGCTTTTGTATATGTGCAGAAAGTATTACCGGATATCTTAGTATCTTACAAATCCCATTTTGATATGTTACAATTTCTCAAATCTAAAATAAAAATAGAAAGTGTATCTTTCTAAACAGACTGTTCAATCACCTCTGATTAGCCCTATTCAGATTGTTCCTGCTAATTTATTAACTTCCTCGAATAATAAATTATAAGTTACATCTTACGGGACGGGATACCAAAGTTAATCGAAAAACTTCTCTCTAAGGCCTGGCCTCGATTTTGTTAATTCATCTTCTTTTTGTGTTATTGTATTTTACAGCGCACACTTGCCAGCACGTGCAACACGACTCCTCAATCGATCCCGCCTGCAACAGTGCCAGCTGAGTAACAACGGCTCTGACAGTCCTAAATCAACAGATAGCTTCCGAAGAACACCATCCCGTGCGTCATCGCTGCACCACAGCCAAAGGGATACCAATAGCTCATCAGATGATTTAATGTTGCATGATAAATCATTCAGGAATGCAATGATACAAGATGTCTTGCATTTCAAGAAGCAATTGTTGCGTCTAAGGCGGATCCTTCAGGAGGTATGTTTTTGACGTTTTTTTATTTAGCATGTGTAACTGAGTAATTTATTTTTTTTTCTTTTCGAATATTTAATTTTATAATTTTAATTTGTTTGCATGTTTCACAATTTTCTTTTAATTTCATATTTTATGTTGTCACACATCGAACTTTCTTCTACCATGACTATATTCTACTCCTGGCATCCCTGGTTGGGGGGCTGGTGTTATGGACATTTTTGTGTTAAAAAAAAAACTTCATATTCACTTACACCATCCAAAACATCTCTAATTTAAATCAAATAAGGACGAAGAATGTTTGATGAGGGTAGGTATTTCAAAACTGTTATAAATTAACTAACACGTACAAGGTTTACGGGAAAAGACAGCGTGTTTTAAAAAAAGAAAATAGGATTAGGAGAGAATCTTACCAAGTTTAGTTGGAATCCATACACAAAATAGCAACCATTTTCTGGGTTTTTTTGTTACACCAAGTGTCATTAAGTTAATAATCTTCAGAAAATATTTCTGAATTACTAGCGCACTGTACTAAGAAGGTCCTTGGTGATTTTCATAATACTTAGTCTGCAAAACATTATTTCTAGAAAGGGTCCAAAAACTGGAAAGACCTCCCGAGACTAAGGCAGGCCAAACTACTTCTTGGGAAGTATAACCAACATGCATCGTTTCAAGAACTGTACTAACTTGAGTAGGAACAATCTACGAATAGTAACGGGACTTCTCAGGTCACTGTAAACTAAGAAGACACTTGAGTATTCTTGGTCTGGTAAACAACTTACATTCGAGTATCAAATAAAATTTTTGTGGTTTTGTTCAAAAATATTGGTACGAATAATACTTGGATCTCGGTGGCTATGTTCATTGACTAGTGCGTTTTTTAAGATATGTTTTTCCATTGGGCAAAAAAATCAATCTTTTTCCGTTCTTCTTTGCTAAGACTTCCTTCTTTCAACTTATTAATTTTTTGTTTAAATGACAACTAATGTTCATACAGTTATTTAACATTTGTCTTAAGAAATCTTTTGAGTATTTTTTTGGTTAAAAAAAAATGTTTTTCTATCCTGTTCTGTCAAAAGATGGATTTTGGCTATAATTGGGGAAAGAATCCTAATTAAAATAAAACCCAGATTTAATCAGATTTAATGTATGCATGTAATTCAATTAACTTCAACAATAACTCAATCAAAAGCATATACAATTCAGTTATTAAATCATGAGGTTTACTTACGATCCGGTGTAACTGGTCTAGTATGATTTTACATGTGTTACATTTTGTTGCACTTCAATAACAAAATAAACTGATTAAAATCTTACAAGACTTTTACACATTTAATATATAAAAATATAGGTATAGTAATATCAATTTTTTTATTTTGTTTGAGACCTCACCAAACTTCATTTTGTACTGTCAGATGTAATTCATGTCAGAAATTGTGTGCACATATAATTTAGATCTGTGTCATGTGGCTGTTTTTTTCTTGTAATTTTAGTAAATGTCAAATTTTGACATTTGATTTAGGGTCGTTACAGATTACAAAAATTTCGTTCACAATCTAATAACAGCAAATTAAAGTTTACAATTTCATTGATCCAACAAAAATTGTCGTCGATGATGCCATCTACTACTACTCGTATACATAAGACATAAACGACAACATTTTACTGTGACCATAATCTACGAACAAACCCCATTTGTGTTTTTTTTTTCCAAATAATTTTTTAATCCATCTGCGGGCATATGCTGTTTAGTGTGGTCTGTGGTGTTGTTCGCCAATATTTATCTTTGGCATCTACTGGCAAAAATCACCTATCTCGAAGATAAATTAATTGATCCGAAACGCTTTGCTCAGTAAAATTATAAATATTATGATAAAATTAAATATAATTTTTTTAATTTAATCAAATTAAAATTTTTCTTTTTTTCGTTATTAAATTTGTATACAGTTTATATACTCTGGTATTTACAGAATTTTGGAATACAGGAATTCAGAATATAGAATACAGAATTCTAGTTCTACAGAATTTTGACACGCAATTTTTTTTATTTTCTGAATTTAAGAATACAGAATTTTCGTTTTATTGAGTTTTTAAATAAGGAATTTAAAAATGCAGTTTTGAAAACAGAATTTTGGCACATACAAAGTTTAGGCAACAGTTTATTTTTATAACTTTACAGGTTTATCTACTTTTGTATGTCAAAATGATAAGATTATAGGAATAATGTACACTTTCATTTTCATATTCTTAGACGAAATTTCAGAACATTAACATGATGATCTGTTTAAATATACACATAAGCAAACAGATTGTAGAAATGTATTTAGTACAGTTAAGACCATATTAACAAGCAGGTGTTTTGTGTAAATAAACACTGCTGTCATATCAAAATTTTTCCAATTTTTGTATTTACAAATACATATTTCATGTTATCTTAACATGGCATATTATTAAACCATGAGTAAGATTGTATTTTCATTTTAGAACTCTTTATTCAATTAAATTTAAACTTTTTCTCTCGGTTATGCTTGGGAAAAAATTCATTAATGTGATTAATGTTAGTTTTTTAATTATATTGTTGCGGTTTTATACAAGTTTCACATGTTTTCGAGCGATTCAAGAAATCAAGTGGAACAGGTGGTAACTAGGAACAATACCTATAGACGAAACTTTTTCTTGGTTTTTGTTCTTTTAGATTTTCTTCAAAAATTTAAGTGAAAGAGGTTTGAATTCGGCCATATGAGTTTGGCAAGTTTTGGAAAGGCATCCAACAACTTGCTGAATTATGAATTATTGAATGTGTGTTGCTTTCCAGCAAATCGTGATACCTTATCTGATGATCTCGAAAATAATTGTCTGGTTGAATGAATGTGTGAGTGATATTTGTTTAAGCTAGAAAAGTTTACACTTTGGAGAACTTTTCAGGCGATCAGTTGGGTATTTGAGAAGTCGAGAAAAATGTTTTAGGAACTTAAAAACAAAAATCGAGAAAAAGTACGAGTAATTATGATTAGATTGAGGAAGCATTTTCGAAGATTTAGGAAAAAAGTTTGTGGTTCGAGCTGAAGAGGAAATCGGAGAAAATTGAGGAAAAATCAGAAAAATAGGATGATAGGAGATTCGCAGCTAGAAAGAAAAGATAAGTAAATTGCTTTTCAGTGATTTGGATATTCATTTATCAGTTTCTATAAACTAATTCATTAATTTTCGAATTTTATCCGAGATAATTCTGGGACACGGTATATTCTTCGGTAATGACCAATTTCTCTTTACTTTGATCTTGGAGTTAGGGAAGCTTTTTCTAATGAAATTAAAATCGTGTTTAATAATTTCTCAACAATATTTACTTAAACACTTTATTAAATTTATTTTATTACAATTCAATTTAAAGCTTTCAATTGAATTAAATTCAATAACTCCACTTAAACCTAAATAATTTTCATATCTTCATTGATTTATTTTATGACGTTAAGCTACTCGAAAAATAACAATAGATATATTCTTCTATGACAGACAAAATTATTCCATAGTTTTCATCATATTGAAAATCAATTGACAGTATTTTCTGCAAAACACACTGTATACAAGTAACGAATTCTAATTTCCTTTGTAGCAAATCTCGACTCAACCAACATACATATGTACATATGTAGGTAAACGTATAGTTTCCCAGAGGCTTACCTTTTAATTAAAAACTACATATATTATTCCCATATCTAAGCTTGGGAGTTGATAGTACAAAGCAGTGTCTCATACTGATACCTTATGCACATGTTTACGTGTGAAAATATTGTTACATTTTTTGTTTTCTTTATAACTTTATTTTTCTTCCATAATTAGATATATTTTCTTTTGTATACACCAAGTACCTCTTATTTTTATACTCAAAAACTACGAGTAGACATCCAAGCAAACTTCTTGGTTATATTTTATTTTTTAACTTTTATTTCGATTGTGAATTTTCAGACAGATACTCTCAACCCATTCGATACAAACAATGGGCAACTCTTTGCATCCTGTGGATTAGATACAAAATTTTTAGAAGACATTGATGTGGCCAGTTTGACATCATCAACAACTGACGATCCCGTACAGGAGTTAGCTGATCTACGAAGACAGGTGGTTTATCTTCAGGTATTTGCACGTGATTTCATTTCTTTCATTTTGTTACAATCTATAATTTCAAAAAACAACAATAACCACAACAACAAAAAAAAAAATTAACAACCCAAAAATCTTGAAAGAAAAAATTAGAATTCAAAAAAATTTGGAAAAATCTACTACAATACATATAATAGAGTAGAAATTAATGCACAACTGAGCACTTTATTTAAACTTTTCTTTTACTTTTTATGGATTTGGGCCTCGCAGGATTGATATTTCTGTAGTGTTTGATACCAACATGATAAGTCTATAAAATATTTTGCGTTTTACGTCCACTTTACATTGAGCTAGGAATGGGTTGGCTTATTTTCGTCCAATTTGGAATATTTATGAAAATATGCTTTTTATGTTCAAATTCGATGCAAAGTGAAGGTAAGGCTAGCCGCGCATTGGCAACTGTGATCGAAATCAAATAGTTGAATCACCAGTTGATAGAGTACCGCGCACTGGCAACTCTTTACTCACGCTTACACTCTTTTTCTCTCTTGCACTTATAGAAAACAGCTCAACTGTTGCGAATTAATTTAAGAAAATTGTTTAGTTTGTGTCAAAACACAAACTTTTTAGTTGGTCGAATCGAGTAGCTCTAAGTGCGCGGTGTCCCATATAAGCACATTGTGTTTCATTTTTTGAATGTGCGCGCCTAGCCTAAGGATGCTATTTATTTGATGGAGTTATTGTGTTTATACCAAGCACCAAAGACTTATTCTAATGGTAGGCACCATCTACTTTCAGTTTTCAGTCATTTTAGATTAAATCACAAAGTTCCTTCGAACTTCTCGAAGTTTATTTAAATAATATAATAACCCGGGTAGAATTTTCGACTCGATAATGCCAAGGCCCCAGCTAGTTTTTCTTAGTTTCAATCATGGCCCTACCGAGCAGTATCTAGCTAGTCCCTCGCTAATTTGTTAATGCTCTGTATATAATGGGCCTTGCTAGATTTTCCTATATATGGGCCCTAGATTTGTCTTCACAAGTAGCACAAGAGCTACGGCAATTCTTAAAAAAATTATTAGAAACAAAAAAAAATTTTTTTTTTGTTATTGTTGTTTATTTTCATTTTTTCTTTGCCTCCCTATATTCGACTCTTTAAGTGATTTTTTGCTTGAATGAAATAATTTTTTTTTTTTTTTTTAATTTACCTCCACTGAGATTCGAACCCGAGTCCTCTCGCTTGCCGTGCTTGTGCGCTACCTATTGCGCCACTGTGATATATAAAATATGGTGTCTCAAAGTGCTACTCAAATAACTCTCTTTTAATTATACTGTTTAAGAAGACTTAAATACGTATTAAAGAATCTGAAAAAATACTGATTTAGGACCAAAACAAAAAAGTTATGTTTTTAGAAGGATAATGGATAGCCTTTTATAGAGACATATGTATAGGCACATCTAGGATACATCAAGTAAAAACTATATAGCCCCAGTATAAGTAACATCTGAGAATGCCTATAAAGAGGCGAGACTAGCTAAGGCCAATATAACGTCCAGATACAATTCCTTATCTAGGCTACATCAAGTAAAAACTATCCAGGTCACTTGCAGTTTATATGTTACAATGCCAATAAAGAGGCGATACTATCTACGGCCAATATATCGCCAAGGAAAAGTTTCAAATCTAGGATACATCAAGTAAAAACTATCTACCCCCAGTATAAGTAAAATCTGAGAACGCCTATAAAGAGGCGAGACTAGCTAAGGCCAATATAACGCCCAGATACAATTCCTTATCCAGGCTACACCAAGTAAAAACTATCCAGGTCCCTTGTAGTTTATTTGTTACAATGCCAATAAAGAGGCGATACTATCTATAGCCAAGATATCGCCAAGAAAAAGTTTCATATCTAGGCTACATCAAGTTAAAAATATCTAGGCCCAGTCTAAGATACTCCTGGAAAAGCCAATAAATAGGCAGTTCTAGCCAGGTTCAATATAAAGCCAGGATAAGCATAAATTAGTCAAGATCCGCCAGGCTTGCATCTGTCTAGGCCCAGCATAGGATTTACTATATAATGGCCAATCCAGCTAGGGCCACGCCATTCGATAGTGTTTCCTAGATAATTTTCTACCCGGGAAGCGAAGGTGATCATGAAAGGACTTTCTTGTACGTGCTCCCTAAAGTGTGCCTGGGATCTTGGCTCTTTCAAATGTGTCAAAACTTGTTAGTACTGTTATGCGAAGGTATCTCAAGAGCGAATTTAACAATTTAAAAAATGTTCTAATATTTACAAAACTAGGGTTAAGAGCCTTCCTCCCCGATTTCAGACTATTTTCTGATCATAAAATACTGTAAAGCTTGTTCGGAGCTTCTATCAACTTTATACTGCAACTGCTTACGGCACTAAGAAGTCACTGGTTAATTTAAATACTTTTATTTCACGAAAAGGCAATAGGCACTTGTGGGTAAGGAAACGGGCAATAGAACTATTCAATAATTTAAGCAATACTAAGGCCGGTATTCACCGAGCGCTCATAACTTAAGAAGCTCATAAACCTATTCACCAAGCAATATTAGTGAAGGTTTACGAGCGCTCTTAGAAGTTAGGAGTGGTCCCGACCACTCCTAACTTACGAGCGCTCTCTTCGAAAGTTTGTTCGCTTGTGCGTGTGCCACGCACGCATTTGACTCGAATCCATGTGAGCAATGCCAAGTAGAAGAGTATCCATTTGCTGTCAAGACCAACATTCCACAACATTTCACAGTTTGGGTATGCCTGAACAAGAGAGAGTGGCTCTCATTTTCGAACTTCGAAAAACACTTGCGAGTGGTTGGTGAATACCCCACAGAAATTTCAAGTTAAGAGCCTCGTAAAGTTAAGAGCCGTTTAGGAGCGCTCGGTGAATACGAGCCTAAGAGTTGAAGGTTTGAAATGGGCGTGGGCAAAGAATATCTGAAGCTTTTTAAAATGAAGGAGCGTTGGAGTTGTGTGTTTTGTAATAAGTTTTGTATATAATTTTTATTTTTTTTGGTCGGCACAATTTAAAATAATTATTTTATTAATGTGCGATTTTAAAATATCGACTTTAAGCATTTTTTTTTTTTGAGATTTTGGAATGCAATAATATTTAAACTTTATAGAAACTCCTATATACAAAAATGAATTTGGAAGATATTGAACAATTCCAAAACCTCTTAGAAGTATACTGTTAATCAGATTTAAAAGTAAATTTTTGTTCAAATAAAATATTGAATCGGACTAATTTAAGTACACAAGTATACAATTTCTAGCCGTTTACAAGAAAAATAATGTTTTACATGATGGGTTTTAACAGTTGTGTGATTAATATTATTACTTTTATATCTTTTATAAATTGTTAAATGTCATAATTTTTTAAATATTGAGTTTAATTTTTACTTGCGACTTATAGGTACTATAAGGCAAGTTATGCATTCGTAAAAAAATCGAACTCGAGATTTCGATCAAAGTTGACATTACGATGAAGTCTCGCAATTCTGTCTGTCTGTCGGTTCGATTACAGCCTAAACGGCTGGGCCAATTTTCTTCAAACTTGGTAGATATGGGTTTTGAATTTTTTCCCCCACACGTTTTTTTTTTCTTTTTTTCTAAGACCAAAAATAACGGTACCTACCATACGGTTTTTTTTCGAAATTTTATAAATATTTTTTTTTTCTCAAAAACTGTCCCACAGAATTTAAAAAAACAAATTGAAAATTTTCATTTAGTTAAAACTAGGTAATGGTTGAAAAAAAAATTACAAAAAATTGTTTTTTTTGGAAGCTCAATATTTCGAAAACCCCGAGATCGATTTTTTTCATACTTCACCAATAAAAGTTACTTAACATAATCTACAAGATTTGAGAACAAAATTTTTGTTTTATCTAAAATTAACGGTACATTCCCTACAAATTTTAAAAAATGGTTTTCGAAAATCGTATTTTTCTCGAAAACGGTTCCGAGAATGTTGCTAAAATTTTTTTTCTTTTGATTAATTCCTACGATTTATAATTTAATAAAAAAAATTTGAGATCTAGATATTACTGACTGTACCTACCATAGAACGATTTTTTGGAATTTTGAATTTCTCATAATCGGCATAACGGATTTTAATGAAATTTTTCATAAAGAAGCTCCTAAAAAGTTTAAAAATATTGCATTTCAAAACTTAAAAAAAAAACTTTTTTTTTTAATTTTTAGAAAAAAAGTCGTTTTTTTTTGGAAAATTCGATATCTCAAGAACGGCGCAATATTTTTCTTGGAAATTTAACTCTTATTCGTACAGTAATAAATACTTAAAGTTGGCGTACCAACATTTTTTTTTCAAAATGTTTTAAAAATTTTGTACATAAAAGCTTATTGTTTTAAGGAACCACTACAACGACTTATAATTTTTGTTCTTGCATATTATTCATATTTGCATAGCATTCTGTTTTTGTATCTTAATACGAAGAGAATTTAAAAAACTTATTTTATCCTTATGAACAGTTTTCTCTAATAACATTCGTTTTTAAAATTCCTAGTCTATTACATAGGAGCAAGTTCGTGCGACCGAGTCATGCATTTTTTATTTTTTTTAATCAAACATAATTTTTTTGATTTAAATAAGTTGAGTATGCTGATTTGGAGAAATACTGTTTGACTACAGTCTAAACAGCTTGGCCTTTTATATTTCCTGACATATTTTTTTTCTTTTCTTATGAATTTTCAAACTGATTTCTTGAGAAACTGCTTCACTGATTTTAAATTATTTTTCTTGCAAAAATTCATGTTTGATTAAAAAAAAATGTTCTTTAAAGGTTTTCCTGCAAAAACGTAACACTCTATTTTCTAAAACAACCTTGTTGGGTCAATCGTAAAATACCATTTTTACTATAGTAGATGTTAGGTAGATAAGTGTCCAAAACTGAAAAGCAAAAATTCAACTTTACAAAAATCTAAATCCTATAAGAACATGTATATATGTATGTATGTAAAAAAGAAAGATAGGTATGTAGATATATTATCTATGAAAAAGATTTTCAAAATTTGTATGTTCCATGAAAGTAAATCAAAGATTATCTACCCGTTGCCCGACAAAACCACCCTTTTACCCAGAACGAACTTGTGCTTTGGCTGTTCATTTAGCCGTATATTATTTTTCCTTCTAACCAGTATATTCATTACAATAAATTTATTAAACATAAAGTTCCAATTCTAGCAAATAAAGTGCTCCGTTCTAGAAAAAAAAATCATAAGGTTTTACAAAAAAATAAAAATAACAAAATTAACAACTAAACATAAAAAAATCTCTCAAAAAATTCTTCAAAAATATATTCCCAAAAAAAACTTTGTTTTTTCCATTTTAGTTAAATAGTTTTTAAGGTAACTTCTTCTTACATTAATAACATTAAACCTTTAATTTTAAATACCCACGTACTTAAATTTAGTTTTAGTTATAAATTTAATTTTAAATATTGTAAAACTATATTGTTAAATTTGTTTTGTTTTAATTCCTTAAATGTTATTTCTTGAAAAAAAAAAAACTGCTAACTACCAATTAATTTTCATTAAAATACTCATAAATCATAACATTCAAATTAGTATTCAAATAGCAAACAAACATCGCATGTACAGCACAGATGTTAAGTTAAAATATTAAATTTTATTCTTAAAAAAAAAAAAAGTTATTTTTAAATTCATAGTTTTACACTATTATACATTTAGAACTAGATTCATTATTATTATCTATTGTTATTTTTTCTTTATTTCTGCTAATTTAAATTAATTAATATTGTAAAAGAAAAATTAAGATATTTTATGTAAATATTAAAACAACTTTTATAATTTGAATTTTTTAAGGGACAAGTTGATGATCGAGATAGAACAATTCGGATACAAAAAAACCTTATTGACAAACTTGAATCGGACAATGGAAAATTTCCACAAATTTTATCCGAAAAAGAATGCGTGAACACAGCAACACAAACCGAAAGGGTAAGAATAAATTATTGAAAAGATTTGTGTGAATTTTTTTAAATATAAAATTCTGTTTTCTTGTAATAATTTATATATTTAACCTACTGTATTATTTTATATTTTATTAAGATTAAGAGTTTCTTATAATATTGAATATCTTTAGCAAAAATTGTTTTAAAAGTTAATTGAAAAATAATTATTATCAAATTGTATAGCAACATAGATTGTTATATCAAAATAAAATAATATTTCCTTAAAATGTTCTGTGGCATATTCTTAGACTTTATATTCCGAAATTTCTTGCCCAATCACATTTACCATATAATTTAAATTAGTTATAATTTTCAAAACACAGATTTCTTTTTTTAACTTTCTCTGTCGGCGGCGTTTATGTCCAAATAGAACCAGATCCTGACGAACAATTTCATTTATTTAATGAATATTTCCTTAAAATTCAACCGATGTTCAGCTTTTTTGGTTCAATGAACAGTTATTTTTATTTATTAAAATAAATAAAGATATTCACTAAACAATGAAATTTCGCTGAGTCCTTAAATTTATTTCATTAGCCAAGTGAAACCTTTTCTTTTATTGACGATTTTTGTTTGTTGAGTCAAGGAACTCATTTCACAAATTTACGTTTAGTTTTTTTTTTTTTTTTTTAATATATGTATTCGTTGAGTCTACAAATGAATTGATCAAGTCAATGAATTTACTTCATTAGATTTCAGTAAAATCAAAGAGAAATTATTATTTAAATTAATATGAGTATTTTTGAGGTTGGGCTTGGCATTTTAGTCTTATTTTAAATAGTGTTGATGGCTAAAACTAAAAGGTTTTAAATCTTTTATTTTCTTAGAAAACTATAAAAAATACTTTTGTCAAAGAAAACTATGTATTTAAATATTTAGAATACTCAAACTTTGTACAAATATACATATATATCTAAAAAAAAATAAAATGTATGTGTAAGAGACCTAGAATTTTAGCAGGCAAAGCTGACAAGAGATTTCTTAGCAAACACATAAATTTATTCATGAATAAAAATTTTAAATCATTATAGCTTTTTAAAAATGTATGTTTTTGTATAAAGATAAAATATTGGTATGCCAATTTCAAGTTTTTGTAGTTGTGGAAATGAAAATTGAAAATTAAAGTTAAAAACAATTCACTCGCATTTTTTTTTTTCTAAAATCCAAAGTGTTAATATGCAATATTATTTATTTCTTTTTAGAAGTTTATGTATACAAAAATAATTTTAAAAAATCGCTTGTGTATATGATGTAAAAATCAAAATTGAAAAAATTGGTTTTATGGTAGGTTTACATAATTAGTAATGTCTTAATTTCCAAAATGTTTGTCATTATATGATATATCGTTAAAACTGGGCGAAAAGAAAAAAAATCAAATTTCTAGGAGCTGTTTTCAAGAAAAAGACAAATTTCAAAAACCATTTTTCAACATATTTTGAATGTTTAAAAAATAAAAGGTTTCTTAGAGAAATACTGCTTCTCATCTTGGACTATCAGACTCGAAAATGGCTCAATAACTGTCAACAACACGCACACAGGAATGGTTGAAGTTCTCTACGAGCCGTTGGCCTTTAATTATGTATTTTTTATAAAAGAATAATAAGTTAAATGAAGTGCTAGGCAAACTGTAAGTTTAAAAAACAAAAATGAATTTAAGGTTAAGTCACGTGCGAACAATTTATTCGTTGCAGTGTTAATGGTATGTGGAACGTGAATAGAGTTTGACAGTTCAAACGAATCAGATTGCAATTCGTCAGGGCCAATTTAGTTTCTCAAAATGTTCTAATAACTAAAACAAATTTTTGTATCTTAAAATCAATTTCAATTAGTTTTCTACTATTTTGACTAGTTTCAGTGAAGAAATTAGACTTATAAATGTTTTAAATTTGTTATTTTATTCGTTGGTTGCTCTCATGAGAATAATCCTTCAATGAGTTCTTTCATTTTCCTTTTTTTTTTCATCTTTAAAAGTGTTCAATACCGAACTAAATCTCACCTAATGTTATAATTAAATTCGAACTTATAAGTTCATAAGTTCTGTATTTAATTCATATGAACTTATTTCCAACAGAACTAACTTCCATTTTGATATAATTAGGAGTGTCTTTCACTTTGTAACTCGCTAGAAATATAAAAAAGTCAAAGCTTTCTTATGGGAACAACTGAAGTTTGGGGATTTTGGAGATAGTTCTTTAGAATTCGTAATTCCCTAATTTTTTCTTTTGCAATTCACACGCGCTCAAGAGTTTATTGAGAGACCTTTATAATTTACTATCGCTAGGTAAACTAGAGGGAAGAGAAAGGAGGTGTCTATGAAGATTGGTCTTGGATGTTTGCCAATTGAAATCGCAAGGAAAAACCGTGTCCGTTCGAGAAGGTAATTTCTAATCCAAAGAATAAGTGTTTCATTGATAGTCTGATGACAAATTCTATCAAATGCCGTACAAATATCAAATAAGTAAATTCTCTAAATACCCAATTAAAAAGTTTTCATAATTTTGTATACATATACGATAAGTCAATGTTTTGCAAAATGGTCCCTTTATTCGGAATAAACAGAAGGAAATATACTCCTCTCCCATACGACACGATTTTCTTAGAACATGCATATTTATATGTAAATCATTTTCCAGAGTATTTTTAAATAGCTTTGGGAACGCCATTTGCAGTTTGTTGATGGGTTAATACCATTTAATTATTAACGCTACTGCCATTTTCCCCTGTTCTGAATATCTTGAAATCTCCTGTCTGTCTGTAAAGTTCCCTCGCTTAAATGGATGGCTCGATTTAAAATTAAAAAAAGAAATTTTGTAATTTTTTAATAAAAATCAAAATTCTAAGAATCTAACATATTTAAAAACCGTTAAGGATAATCTTATTTTTTACGAAAACAGCTCCTACAATTTTGATGAAACTTCTTATATGTGCTTATATTTGTAGGATTTATCATCCAATATGAAATAATTTTGAATCAAGCCGTTATTAACAGTATATATCTTGAAGTATTTTTTTTTACTTTTAAAGTTTCTCATTATCTGAAAAAGTTTTTTAAGATTTCTCTTATTCGGCTTATTTGGTCTCTAAATTATTGAGACCAAATAAGCCGAATAAGAGAAATCTTAAAAAACTTTTTCAAATTATAACGAATTGGTCAGAAAAAACTTCTAATAATAGTTTCTCATTATCAACCAAACCGATTTAAATCATTTTTATTTTGTAGAGAAGGTTTCAAAATGGTATAAATAATTTTGCATTTCGTAATTTTCAAGAATATGCGTGTATTACATATTTTAATTTTTAGACAAAAATATTTAAAAAAAATTCAAAAATGGTTAATGTTTTTTTTTAATTAAATTTATACTTAATGTCCATATTATTAAAAGTTTAAAATTGTCGTTCCATGATTTTTCCCTAATTTGTTCGAAAAATCTCTCAAGTCTGAAACTATGAATCCTTAACGAACTACATTCTCTTAAACAAAGTATAAAATTTTTGTTTATCATAATTTTGATTTTTTTTTGTTATATTTTTTTTCCAGACCCGTCCACTCTCAATTGGCCCTGAAGGATTATCAAGGTAAAGATTTATTAATATTTTTTTCAAAACTTGTGCCTCTTTTATTTTCATATGTTTTTTTTTTTTGAATTATTATAAATTTATGAAAAATAAAAAAAAAAAACCCATCTTCCAGCTTAACGCATATAAATCTACTTTCCGATCGATGCAGAGCTTCTTTAACAAATGCGTTTTTCATTGTTAAAACTTCAACTTACACTTTTTTACGAAAAACTAAAAATTATTTCACAATCATTCAAACAAATACATTTCAAACTTTGGCCGGTTCTTACTCGTGTATTACACAATCAATCGCAACTCGAATCTTTAATGTTAAGTGCAAACTGCACCGATTCTTTCAACAGATATGTTTGAGTTCTCAAAGAGTGAGGCTGCTCATTCAATCATCTTATGCCTTAGTCCAGAGGAGAACTAATTTTTCAAACTTGCGAAACAATAATTTGACTTTTGCAATATTATCTAGTCGCTTTTATCCAGTTGCAGATAATTTCAGAACAAATTTGTTTCATGTATTTCATTACATTCAGGGCTTTGTATCGTAAGAATTCGTATACAGTACAAAACGGATATAAAAAACTCTAAAAATCAAAGAAATGTATTTTGTATGATCTAGTTGTTTTTATGCATATTATGCAAACCAACGAATATAAGAAAGACAACTTCTCATAAAAGAAACACGGGTATATAATATAGAAAATGTTAAAATCTAAATGTCACAATATTCACAAGAGTATTCGGGCGCTTTCCAAACTGATGCTGTCATTTCATTGGAAAGTTGGAAGTCCGCATATAAAGTGGCAATATATTAATGCAAACAAATTTGAACTGTCAAATTTTGAAATAGATTTAATTTTTCTCTTTTTGAATCAATCAGTCTTTCTTATATGCTATTTTCTTATACACATAATTAAAATTTCAAAGAATTATACACGGTGGTTTTTAATGCGTTTCCTTTGAAGGGTGTTTTCTCATATCCGTAAAATACTGTAATTTGTAATTCCTCGTAGCAACTAAACTCCCAAAAAGCTAAACATTTCTTGAAGAATTCTTTTTATAGAAATTATTATTTAATTAACTTTATAAATACACAAAATTTTAATACATTTAATATAATCAAAATGTTTTTCTCTTTTTTCTACAACCGTTACATGCTGCGCTTAAAATAAAATAATTAATAATTCATTTTCATTCAAATTTTTGGATTTTATTTCTAATTTAAAATGGTATAAAATTTCTAATATATTTAAATTAATTTTTTTAATAAAAACAAAACCCACACAAAACACTTTACACAATGAAATTCGCCATTTTTAAATCAAATCAATAATAAAATACTTTGTGGAAATTATTCTGATATTTTGCAGAATACAATTTGGCCAGGTACTATTTTGTGATGTTGTTTTGGCAATTATTTTATTATGTGCAATTAATATAATATGTATTCTTCATATAACTTATTCGTGTATTGATCCTTGTTCTTCGTGTCTTTAATAGAAAATTTGTTTCTAATAAATTATTTTAAAATATTGTTATAAATTATTATTAAGGTTATAAGCTATGAATAAAATTCATAAGAAAATTTATAATATATATATTTTTTTTTAATTTTGTATATGTACTTTGAAAATTTGGACCAGAACACGCACTATAAGCTTTAAATTTTTACTTAAACAAAACAAGAAATACTTGAAGAGAGACAATAATATTAATTAGTGGATAGGAGTTTTCGTATAACTATTTCATAGAGGTATGAAGATTTTAGCAAAACCATCTTGAATTTTATTTTCTAAAAATATAAATACATATGTTTCTCAATAATTATTGACATACGTCCAAATTTTATATAGAGGAGTTATTACTTGAAAATGTACCACTTTATTGTTTTCAACACGAAATGATTTTAAAATGTTTTTCAATTCGTTATTGGTTTTCCTAAAAAGAGTTCTACCACTTTTCTCTATATTTCTTTAGATACATTCTTTAGCAGGATTATAATTTGTACTTCAATAAATAAAACTGATAGCAATGTTGTCGTTGTGTTATTGGCAGGAATGAAGGAAAGCTTCAAGTTTCTTCAAAGTCCGAGCGCCTGAGATAAAAAGCAAGAGATACTCTTGAAGAATGTATCACTTTTTCGCAAGAGGCAGTACCCCTGCAATAAGCATTTTTAATTTTAGGAGGCATTGGCTGGGGATCCAAACAAATTATTCCAGTGGGCTAACAATTTTGCCAAGGGTTTCTACTATTCGTCTTAAAGTCCATCATTACTCTGGAAAAATTACTGATTTAAGCGAATTTTCTTAATTTCTTAACTAGCTTACTTTACGTGGCGCTTACAGCCCGGGCCTCAGCGAACCATCCTTCTGTAGCTCTAGAGTCTGGAGGCCACCTATTATGTGTTCTTTCTGTGCTGCTTTTTCCTTCATCTGTCAGATTGGATTCGAAGACTCGCCGCCTGGCTGGTGAGCTACAATCCATTCGCTTCACGTGTCTCAGCCATCTAAATCGCTGTGTTTTCAGATTTTTGACAGGATCGTCGTTGAATCTTCTCCTTTACATTCCTACTATAGGTGCACAGTGCACACTGAACCTATTGGTTCACACAAGAATATTCTTCTCAAAGTACGTACGAAAATTAAAACGATTAAAATCTTGTACAGGTTGCGTTTTATATTCAAGGGCTATGTTTTTTTCAATAATTAAATACAATTTCGTAAATTATATTTAATTCACTGATTAACGGTCTTCAACATTATGTATACATATGTCAATTGGGTGCCACTTGTCGAGGTGCAAAGGCAAGCTCTGTTAAGCACATTCTGTATAACAACAACAGACTTCTGCTGTAATTTTAGTAATTTCGTTTCTCATGTTGTTCTTCATCATCGAGGTTGTGGTTGGCTTATTGATATACAAATTTTCCTTCAAGTACCTTTATATAAAGAAATCAGAAGCTATTCAATCGGGGGATCATGGGCCACTCGATATATTCTCTCTTTTCTTGTAAAATTCGCATCGTATAGGGGGTTTTCAGTAGCAGCTATCTTGTTTATTAACGAAGTCGAAGAGCATCGTCGGTCATAATGTTTTTTTTTTTTTTTCAGAAATCACGATCGTTTATAACGAGCTGTAAAATTTTGAGTACTCCAATCCCTACGTCAAATGCCAACTGAAAAATTTGATTCACACGCAAATGGCAAACAAATAAAATCGACCTGGAACATAAAATGCACCTTGTATAAAGTCACATTGGGTCTCTAGAGAGTGTGCCTTCTGACCCTGAAAAATCTGTGAATAGCACGAGTAACTCTTCGTTTAATTTCTGCACTGATGTAGTGTTGGAAGGTAATAGTGGAGCCCAAGGTAGAAAAAAACCCTGACTTCTTTCAAGTTGTATCTATCCACTGTCTCATTTTGCCCGATTTTGAGCTCATTAACAGCATATCCCATTTTTGTCGCCTCCGAATTACCACTGGCAAATAACCCATTCAAAGCTTCATTTCATTCTGCCAGTAATATCTATGGCTGTTTTCGAAAACGTCAAATCAAAATCAACGTCAATTTGATCGTCAAATGAACGTCATTTTTTGACGCAGATGTTACTGTTAAATATCCAATCGTCCTGCTGGCACAAAATCTGTCAAGCAATTATTATCTTATAAACGCATTTGACGTTTAAGAACACGTTTTCGGCTTATAAATATTTGCGTCGTGAACTCGATTTTTTACTGCTGAGTTGCACCGTAAATGATGTTATTGGAAATATGACTTTAGCACACTATATTATCGAAAATAATGATTTCGCATTTTGTTTGAGGTTTTCGAATTTTTGCAATTTGTGTTTAAGAACATCTTGCAATTGATTTTTTGACGCAAAATTACTTTTTTAGAAACGGATTTTAGATGAATTGTACCTTTGTTGTTAACATGTGAGCTGCGCACATGAATTTCATCAAGAAGGATGTTAAAATTAGGTTTAGGTGGTGTTCTTACCGATTTTGACAGAGCAGCTAGATTTCTCCATTGTGATCATAATTAAGCATAAGAAAAAGTTTGAAAAAGAAGCCATTACTCAATAATCGCACCTATTCAGGCCATCATATGCGACTCTAAAATCGATAAAGAGGTGTTGTGTGTCGATCTAGAATTCCTGGAATTCAAATTATGAACTTATGATCGACCGGACGGACAGTTGACTTGATTGGTGACAAAAAGATTTTAAGGGATCACACAAGGCAGCCGACAAGATTTTATAAGGGACGTATAGGAAACTTATACCTCTGTAGTTGGCATTTTTCCTAGGTTCCATTGATCAAGCATACTTTCATTCGACCAAATTTTCGAGATAAGTTGGTGTATGCTCCTTACCAAGTTCTCTCCCACTGCTTTGACTTGAGTTCGGAAATTACTAACCGCATTTCATTTAAATCGAATGAAGTGTTCTGCCTAACAGCGGCATGTTGGCTATCTTCGCAGTTTAGCAGTTGACAAGTACGTTCTTTGTAGATCCTCAGCACTGAATGTGTTTCTACTATCCTATTACCACTTTTTTTCGGCACTTTTAGACTTGGGAAGATCATTTCACTCATTTATAAAATAGCCCAACATCAACCCTGCCGTTCTAGCCCACAATAGACTTTACCTACGGAAGTCGATGTACTCGCCTCCGTTTTTGCCTCTGACCAGGGTCACCTAGTAAAACCCAGGAAATCACCGGCGGCATTTCATATCGCAATGTGGTAAATTTGGGTGATGGCTCGTTGATCAGGGGACCACCAACACCAAGTCTCTCTTTGTACTCGTAAAATAAGAAACTTGAAATCTGTGGTTGCTATGATGACATTTCGCCCAAATGCGTTTCCCAACCTGTCCTAGTTGTAGGAAGTGTTGACCAAATAGTTCAGCCTAACTGGAACAGTAAGCGCCATCGCTGATTCCATTTAGAGAATTCTCCCGCTTCCGGTTCATTGTATGCGTTGGTGGAAACATTTTTTATTGCAAGGTAATTCCTAGTGACATCCTTCTCTACCTCAACCTTTCGACCATCGGCGGCCCCCCTGCAGAAACTAGTTCAGCAATAGCTATATTATAGGATATTGTTAAAAATGTCCCAAATAAATCCAGTTAAATCAAACCAATTGAGTCGCATTTCCACTCGAGTAGCACTCGATTGTAAGCATTCTAACTTTCAATAGACTAAACAAAAATTAACAAAAACTTAAAAGAAAAATACAAATCCGCAAATCTTGAAACAGTGATAGATCAGATGAAGAAAAGGAACGTAGTAGATTTAGGAAGAAGAAGAATTTTTATATAATGCACACTTCTTATCATAACTATACACAAAAGCAATGAAATTGTATACATGCATAGGTCATATTAAAAGCAGGTGCAATTTTATAAATTGCACGTCCTTAATTTTCTTTTCGGTCCAGATCTGTAAAATTAATTTAAAGACAAAAATTCAAATCAATTCAAAAATATTTGTAATGAAATTTATTTAAGAGTATAACTTTATACACAAAATACAAAATGTAAACAAAATAAATTAGTACTAGTGACATTTATTTAAAACATGGTAAACGTATTACTCTTGCATGCTGCAAATTGTAGTCCAGTGAGGTAAATTTTAACATTATTCTGCGGCTTGCATGTAAAATTAATACATTTAAAAAAAGAATTATATTTTCATAAAAACTACCTACTATAAGCTTTCGAAATAAAATTAAATTCAATTGCTTAAATATATATGTATCAATAATAATTAAGTTTGCTTTGAACCCCGCTTTCTCTACCTGTCTTCATAAGATCTTTTTTTTCTCTAAAACATGACTGCATAATCTAATACATGTCTTTTTGTTTGTACTTCTATTTTTTATTTATTTTTTCCTTGTAGAAGTAAACCTGAATATACAAGTTATACCACACATTTCCCCGCCACGACGATAATAACAACCACTACTTCTCCGCTCAACAATAACAGTAATGGCTCAGCAACATCGCAGGCATTAACACCAACAAATAATCAAACACGCCGCCATACTGTTATTTCAACAACATTCACCAACTATAATCAAATTTCACCATCGCCAAGACGAGCATCAATTGCTTGGGAACAGCAACGTCCCAATGCTGCCACAGTTGTTTATAAGCCCGTTAAGATAACGCTTATTGGTGATCCAATGTGTCAAATGCCAGAAAGCAAACACAATGGATCAACAAAATCAACAACAACTTCACCAACATCATGCAACGGTGGTGATGTGAAAAGCAATAGTTCCTCAAATACTCGTACTAATGGCAGTAGTGATTTAGTGGATGAAGAAAACCGAAGGAACCTATTAAATGGTTACCATCATCATCATCATCATGACCAACATCATTCGTGCAATGGAAAAGAAAATGGTTATGAAGAGATTGAAGTCAGGAATCGCAACCATCGTCATCATCATCAGAATCAGAATCAAAATGTAAATCATTTGAAAAAACATAATCATCAGCTACATCTTCCGCAGCAGCATCAACAACAACAACAAAAGAAACAACAAAATTTAACCCCTACTGTTACGATAGTCTGACTTTAGTGATTTGTACTCGATAGGAAATTAAGTATTAAAACAAAAAAAAAAACATTTTGACAACAAAAAGTTATACTAAAACAAAAAACATTATTTAGAACAGCTCTTCACTATTAACTTTAAAAATATTATAAAATATGTACTCATTAAAAAAAACCTTCATTTTAAGGTACTTATATCATATTTAGAAAAAAACAAAACGAAAATATGAATAACACTATTAATATTCTAAAGACAAAATAGCTTTTTCAATAGCATTAAAAGCAAGTGAACTAACGGTGATTGATTTTTTAATGCTCTATGTTATTTAAAAAAAAAAAACAAAATATTTTAAAAAGTCTTGAGTTTCCCATTCAGAATTATAAAAATAGGGTTTATTTTAAAACGGTCAGTGGTGAAACTAGTTTTGGAACGAACCACACAAAAATAAAGAATATCACAACAAAAAAGTACTAAATCACCTTTCGAATGTGGAAGGTAGCGCTGTTTTTTGCCGACATTTTTAAGAATGCATTTCTTTCAAAGTTTTGTTTGTTATTCAGAAAAAATAACAAACAAATTAAAACAGACTCTCCCAAAATTATTAAGACCTGCAGTAGTTATAGAAGAAACACATTTAATTCTAAACCCCATACCCAAAAATTCTTTTCATAGAACTAAAATGAACTGACTTTTTAATAAATACATTACATTCAGATAATCAGCCCTATCGAGGTATCCGTTCGGAGAAAATTATTTTCCGATTTGTTCGAAATCGGAGAATTTTCTACCGAGGTTTCCTGTCCGATTGACATATCGGAAAATCTTCCACTGCGAATAAGTATATTATTCAGCAAAGAATTTTTGACAGTTGTGCGTTAAATTTCTTCGAAAATTCTCCGATAGAAAAAAGTTGCGGATTATTTTAAGAAAAATGGAATAGAATTAATGTGATTGTATGCTTCATTTTTCTTTGTTCTGAAGTGGATACCTCGAACGAAATCTAAGTTCCGATCGGAACGGACTATCTTTTCGGAAATTCTTCCGAACGGCTACCTCGATAGGGCTGAATGTTAACCTGAAACCACATTGTTGTGGTGTGGTGTGGTGAATCGCTATGCCTCTGGATGTAGATCATATGCATAGAACCATGTCTGTCTGATGTGGTATGTTGGCGAGTGGTGTGGTTGTAGAGAAATACCTCCTGTTCCGATTGCACCATACCACTTTGTATCCCAGACAAGTTTCGTGGAAAGAGAAATACCTCTGTTCAACAAAGAGCGTAGCGAAAAAATTATAATTTGCATTCGAACAAACCTGTTAAATTTGCACAATCCACGCCACAACTCTCCAATCCACACCACCACAACAGGCAAGAAATGTAGTTCCGACTAACACTAGTACAAATAATTTTAAAAATTCAATACACAAGTCTGGCGTTATCAAAAAGTACTTAATTCTGTGAAGCGCAACAATGGTATCAAAACCATTCGTTCTTGTTGATTCTCAAATATTTCAAGCATATTTTCTTTTGTCATTTCAATGAGAATATATAAAACTGCAAATTAACCTTCGCTCTTTTGCATTAGATATATAGCATTCGCAAATTTTATTAACCAATCAAGTTAAATCTAAACGCAAATATTTTTAACCCAAATGCAAATAGATTTATTATTAATTAATTTTAATTATTGACGAATTATTTTAGCTAAAACACTGATTTATTTAACCTTTATGAGTAAAAATGCAAATAATAAGCGATCTTTTACAAAATTTTAAAAAAATTTCAAACTTTTATCTACTTTGAAAAATTTCCATATAAAGTCAAAGCTAATAAGACGTCAAAATAGAGCTTTTTCTATAATTCTTAAGGTGCATTAAAATTAAAACCGAAGAAAAAAAATTCCAAAACCAATTGCAAATGTAACTTCAACTGCTATATTGTGATGCCCCTTACTGCATGATTTTTTTTTTCTTCATGAAAAAAATATATGTGGTAGTTTATGTTAATTAAAAAGACACGTGTTTCAGGAATTTTGATTTTTGTGGAAAAAAAGTGGAAAATTTGCAGTTTTCCTGTTTGGATCATATACATATATATATATGAGCAGAAAAGAAACAAAAATTATCTCAACAAGTTAAATAAACTATTTATTCAAACAATTATGAAGTGTAGAATATCGTGAAACAGTTTCTTATATATATATACAGGGTGTCCCACAGTCACCGCCCCAAATGAAAACCATGGATTCCTGAGGTCATTTTAAGTCGAAAAACTTAAGAGGTCATATTCTCGTTTTCGTCCCGTTTTCGAGTTATAACGGTTTTTATTATTCTTCCATTAACTGGCTTTATCTTTGCCAAACTACGCCCGATTCGTGAGATTTTTTTTATAGTCAATCAAGAATTTAATACAGTTTTAGTTTGTCCAAAGACTTTTTTTTCTGCGGACAACCGTTTTTCCGCAATTTTGCATTAAACCCAATTTTTTCGTTTTTTAAGTAGTTTTTTCACTTTAATATCAATTTATTCAAAAAAACACGTTAATGAGTATTAATTTTTTCACTTATTATAAAAGCCCAGTTAATTTTTTTTAAAATCAGATATTTTTTTTCCTTAAAAAGAATACTAAATGTAATTAACAAAAAATAAACAAACTGAGTGAATTTAAAAAAAAAAATAATTTTTAAGTACAAAATTAACTTTTTCTGAGCTATTGTGGTTAAGAAAAGGACAAACTAAACTGTAATAAATTCTTGATTGGTTATAAAAAAAATCTTACGAATCGGACGTAGTTTGGCAAAGATAAAGCCAGTTAAGGGAAAAGAGAGCAAAAATCATAAAAACCGTTATAACTCGAAAACGGGACGAAAACGAGAAAATGACCTCTTAAGTTTTTCGACTTAAAATGACCTCAGGAATCTATGGTTTTCGTTTGGGGCGGTGACTGTGGGACACCCTGTATATAAATATATATATATGTTTATTTATATTCTTTATACAATTTTGAATTTCTCAAACACGCTTCTCACCCACTGCAACCTGTTTTACGAGTTTGACGAAAGAAATTGTTCCCGCAACTCGTTCATAGATGGCGTTTATTTATATAATTTAGAGCATCTATGTTACTAATTTCAAACTGTATGCACAAAATAGCCAAATTTGTTGAAAATTCGAAAATATTCACACTAAAATGGTTTGGCTCATATATGAGCCACCATGCAGTAAGGGGTTAAATTCTAACCGATTTTTTTTGGAACTTACGAACAAAAGAGGTCAGTTTTATTTAATACAAATATTTGTGCATCTTACGACGGACGTCTAGAAATTCAGCTTTATCTTCAAACCTAATAGTTCTTACTATAAATGTTGTAGAAGTTTGAAGAAGACTTAATTCAATTCACTTGCTCTCATTCCCAATTTGGTTGGGAGTTTCGTAAAAGATCGCTTATTGTTCGCCGGTTTAATCATACAAATTAAAATGACTTCTTAGTATGTAGTTTAAATTGATTTGGTTTTTCGTTAAATCTATTTGCTATTTGGTTGATTTAGTTTGCAAATAATAATATTAAATTGTGCGCCGATTTGGAATAAATCTGATATACATAACTTAACGAATTAGATTTGTGAGTTAACAACTTATTTTTGAGCGAAGCAAAAAATATATCTTCTGAAAAAAGGCAAGAGTCTTATTCAATATTTGGTACCAAGAACGGCAAACCAATAATTTCAATAGTGAATACCGAAGAATGATTTGAACCTTCCCCGGAAGTTCATAGCCGGTTTTTGTTTTGCTTTGCTCAAAATAATCGATGAAATGAATGCAAGCTCTCATAAATATGTATCGAATTTTGCAAACTAAGTCCAAAATGTCGCGCAGTGTTTCCATGGAAAAATCACTAATTTTTGTGCTAATTCTTTGATAATTTTTTTATTGAAAACTATTTGTAGACTTATTCCGATCTACTAGAAAATTTTGACAATTAAAAGTTGCCAAACAAATTGGTGGAGTCAGAATATGTTTTCTGATAATTTTGAGTTTTAACAAAAAAATTATTAATTTACCATTGAAAACAATTTACATTAACACCTTTTTTACAACTATCAGAAATTGTATTCTGACTTAAAATTCAAATACAGCAGCCGCGCTGTGTTCAAACATTTAAAGGGTAATCATAATCCCTTGAGCGCGTGTAGATTATAAAAAAAAAAAAAAAAAAAAAAAAAACAATACTTAGCCTTATTGTGAGTTTCGCCCGGAAAACATTTCCCCCGAAAAATGTTTGTTCCCCCGAATTTTCAAAAGCTATTATGAGTTTCGCTCGAATAAAAATTTCACTTCGAATCAGGAGTGACAGTTCGAAAAATAGGCACGTTCAAAAAAATGGGGCTCGCGATAAATTCTCCCTCTACTGTGATGGAAACGGAGAATGAAATGCAACCTCCAAATTCTCTGTTAACTAAAATAGTGCTATAATTTATTGAATTTGGGGCATCAGTTATTTGTCGAAATTACTTGCAATAGAAATAAAATTGTGGCTACGCTAGTAGTGCCACTCATTGTGGCTCCCAATTTTTAATTGGATTATCTGAAACGAATAATTTGCAGACCAATTTTTAAACAGCGGACTTATCGCGTTCGAAAAATGATTAGACCTTATGAGTTTGAACAAATATATATGTATGTTTGTTTTGAAAAAGCGCTACGTATCGTGTCTGAGGAAGAACAAATGTTTGAGGAGCGAGCTCTTCGAAGGAATTTGAGGGATCACTCTAATGCTTTGGAGATTCGTGAATGTGAAAAGGAATGAATCGTTATTTTTTTCCAAGATTTCATCAGTACTACAGGCAGAGGATTTCTTTGCACTCAAACTCACTCTTCACTTTTTCCAAAATTCGGCCACTTTATCCCGATTTGCTATAAGTGAAGCCCTTGGCAATTTCAGGATTCTTCTGCATTTTACTCGTATTAAGCAGCATATCGCTTTGGTCTTTTTTTTATTGTTTTGCTCCTGCATTTTAACAAAAAAACATGAATTTTAAATTTTCTTATCTTAAAAAAAATAAACAAACAACATACATTTCTTACATTTATTGTGCTCTCGTTCGCCTAATAAATATTAGTGAAAATTATGGCTGTCAATGGCATATCATTCCGCCCGAAATGATTATTCACAATAAGGGGAATTATTCGAACATAAATAATTTTTCTGGTGAAACTCACAATAGTGGTAAGTCAAATTTTCCGGGTGGAATGTTGTTTGGATTACAGGCATTATATTAGATTTTTTTTAAGTTTTTGAGTAATAAACCTAAAATTTGGTTGGAAACTTTTAATTTTTGTCAAATTTCATTCAGATTCTAAACAAAAATGATCAATAACAAATATCAAAGAAATATCATACAAATTAATAATAATCATTTGCGAAGATATTGGGCTTCTTTTTTAAAATTGGTACGTTTGTATCTACAATGGCATAATTTTTACATATATATTTCTTTTTTATTTTTGAAGTGTTGAAGTGAACTTTTTTTTTTAATAATCGGATTACAATTTAATCTCCTATTTAAGAAATAATATCGTCTTGTGGCTAGCTAAAATATCTAAAGAAGTGATTGGGCGCACAGAAAAAATTGACTCGTGAAATTTTTACTTAAAACCACTTAATCGATTTCGATATTTCTGTCATAATTTGTATGGTTTGTGATTCTAAAGAAAAATAACTCGAATTGTCAAAATAGAGACCCTGAAGTTACGTTACGAATTCGACTTTCCAAGTGCACCCATATAGCAGCACAGTTTCAATATTTTAACAGAACATTCGTTAAGCGTAGAGCTATGTATATGTCTACATTTTAGTGAAGAAATTCCAAACGGAGCTTTTGCTTCACTTATGATATCTTTTTCGGTTCCGCCCTTAGCTTGAAATCACACTGTATTTGTTAACACTGATTGTTTCTGTCTTTTGAAACAACGTTTATTAGTTCTAATGAGTGAGCACGTTACATTATTTTAAATATGCATAAATGGCCTGACACTTTTTGTTGCTATGAATGTTGAGTTGATATAGCATGTCGAAGCAACTAATTCCTCTCGTTCATGTGTTTCTTACGCTGATAAAGTTTCTGACAATTACATAATTGCAATAATTGTATATAAAGATTATTATTATATTTACAAAGTTTGCAAAAGTTCGCAATAAATTTTGCCAAGAGATTGTCAGCTTCCAAAAAATTTAAACCGGAGCAACTTGTTCTCGATCACTCGATCACTAAGTTCTTGGCAACAAATCTCATTTTTGGATTGTTTCTTCTTGCACTGCGAAGAAGTCTGTAAAACATAACACTTATACTCTCTTTAAAAAAACAAACATAATCTCTCTGAAAAAAAAATACAAATGCTTCCAAAACTACAAATCACTGATCATAATGCTCAAAAGTTTACGAGTATATGCTCAAGCCTTATGTTGTTTTGTTTGCTTAGAAATGAATTTGATGAAACATTGCTGCAATGCAAAATAACTTTTTTTGCAATACTTTTGTTTTTGTGATTTGCATTTGACCTAAGAATCACCTAGGACCTTGCCTGAATAAGATACAAGTTATTGACAAAAAAAAAAAACTATAACACAGCAATAAAAAACCATATAATATATTTTAGCTTATAAAACAAATTTCACATATATTTTTTTTCTTTGAAAGATCACAAGAAAAGCGACTATCCAAAATTGCACAAAGTTTTAATAAATAAAACTTCAACTATTTACTAATTTTAAGAAATAGAGTCGGAATATTTTTATTTGAATATTACATTAAAATACTTTGTAAGATTATTTGTATAAATTTTAATAATAGAATTTATAGTTTAAAAAAAAACCTAATAGATTTTGCCACTCAGAAACTACGATATACAGTTTCTATAGTTATTAGTTTCTCTTTTTTATTTGAGACGATTTTTTTTAAATCCCTCCAATGAGCTATAGGTATATAATATATCAATAATTAGTTTGAATTTCTAACAATTTTTGTTAAAAGTTATTTCATTAATGAAAATCTTTTTATTTAAAACTTTATGATTTCCATTTAATTGATTTTTTTTTCTTAACTTAATTTTTTTAGTTTATTAATTTTTTTTGTTTTAAATTGATATTGAGGAAAATGAAAAGAATTCATTATTTATATCATAATTTAATTTAAAATGAAGTTATTAAACGTAATATTTATTGATGTTGTTATATTCATTATTATCATTATATATACATACCTATTGAAAAATAAATCATTGTAAAACAAAAAGCAAAATATTACTTTATAATCTTGTAGTAGCTAAATATACTTAAAATATTAATTATTTAAAATACTATAAACAAAAATGTATAATTATTGCAATTATATTTAAACAAAAAGTGCGTGATTGAAGGACTACTGTAGCAATTATATGCAACTAAAATTAAATGGTGGGACTAAGTGTTCAACAAAAAAAAAAACATAAAATTGATAATAAAATGGAAAATGAGAAAGAGAAAAAGACGAATGAAATAAAGAATGAAAAAAAAAACAAAATTATCATTTGTTTACTATACTGAGATATAATTGTTTTATTTCTTCTATAATTTGTATTTACGATTAATATATATTAAATTATTCACTTGCACTCGGTAAAAAAACCGAACTCCAGATATCGCATTGGAAGCGAAACATTTAACCGGATAAGACATTCTATATTCGTGAAGTGCGGCTATAGAAAGACTCACTGAACAAATCGTCTGAAGTTGGGCTCAAGGGTAAGTTAATTAATATTCCTTGAAGCGCGAGTTTTACGTTTAGATTGTTTTAGAGTAAGAGTAAGGAGGAATTGTACTGCTCGAGAGATGCAAATGTTTCTGTTCTTCCTTTGCTTTGGATTTTATCCAAGTTTATTAGAGTATCTGTCCAAATATAAGAATTGGAGTCAAGGCCATATAGATTACAGTCTGTTCAGAAGATTTTATGTGGTTTTTGATTCCCTATTGGACAATGCTCAAGAGATTAGAATTCAATTGCTGTTTTAGTGCCATGTACAAGGGACAAGGACATCGATCAAGAAACTAATATGAGAAGCTAGGCGGTATGTTGTTAGCAAAACAAGTTTGTGGATCAGAAGTTTCAGACAGAAGATCATTGATGAATATGAGAAAGAGGGTTGGAGACAAATCGGAGCCCTGGGGCATACCAGCATTATTATTGGATTTCAACGAAAAAGGAATTTATAGATATCAATTCTACCAATTTTGTATAAAAGTGTTTTATGCTTTTGAAACATTAATCTTACAGGACTTTCCATTGGCAAATTCAGATTTCAATCGAAAATTGACATTTTTTCTCGACTTAAAATTGATTTTTTTTGTCGTTTTATGATTGTAATTTTGTGTGTTTCTGATTATTTTGAAAAAATCTCGATGATATGAGCTTGAGCTTGATGAATTTACCAAATCATTAATCTGCCGTAAGAATTTAGATAGGAAAATAGATTTTAAATCGAAAAATAAATTGATTTTCTGTCCAAAATAGAATGCCAAAATGTTCGAAATCGCCATTTTTAAAGAAAATCGAAAATAAATTAATTTATTTTATTAATGAAAAACCATATAACTTTCTCCAAAACTATGTAAGAACTTGTACCACTTTAGGGTGAGATATGCACATCATATGACTTTCTACTTTTTTTGTAGGTTTTCGTTAGTAGGGTGATCTTAGTAACATCGGTAGCTTACTCTGATAACTTTCTCTAATAACTTTTCGAACAGTTAACAAAAAATACCGTACATTCTCTTTTAGTTTTAAAGATTTGTTTCTCTTCGGGAGAGAATACCTCATTTCTCAATTTGTGATCATACTCATTGCCAGTGGTACCTCTTTACTTCAATTGAAGTAGATCTACTTCTTTTTTTCAAAATATTTTAAAATATACTTCCTAATTCGCACCATCAGCAAAACACTGAAATCTACTTCATTTTAAAAATCTCTGTTTTAACCTATTTCAATTTTACAAAATAAGGCCTAATCTACTTCTTTTTCTCTATTGCACTCTAAGTATTAGTATGTAACCTCATACTCGTAATTACCAAAAAATAAAAGAACGTCAACACAATACAAATACACAAATGAGTAATTTTATACGAAATTTCTTTAAAATTAAAACAAATGTTTTGACAATTTTAAATATTTAATAATATTCATTTAAGAAAAAAAAATTGTGTATGCAATATTTTTTTTTAAAAGCAAGTAAAAAGTCACTTTGAAATCTACTTCGATTTTTCTCAATTTACTTCACTTTTTCCTTCAAATCTACTTCGACTTTTTTTCCGGAAGTGGTAACGCTGCTCATTGCAGTCTACTTAACTATCTAGAAAGCATAGTGACCAATTAAAGTGCCTGAAGAAATCATTGAGACATGAGACCATCCATCCCAGTGGGCTTAATGAACTTTCAAAAGGTTCTGTTTGTAAATTTTTATTTAACTGAATTATTTTGAAACGGGAACAAAGCCAGAGACAATTCAAGAGTGTAGACGGGTTGACGTCAAACGTCAGGAATCCAGTAGACTTGTCACCAGCCAAGCTTATTCAGGTTAATTAACTTAGTAAAAACCTCGGATTACCTTCCTTTTTTTATTGTTTTATGGCTGTTTTCGAAAGCGTCATTTGTGTCAAAAATGCAATTACAAATTGTTCTTAAACGCAAACTGCAAAAGTCAACTGTTCGAAAATCAAAAATGAAAATTGTATGCAAAAGCATTATTTTCGATAACACAGTTTGCTCAAGTCATATGTTCGATAACATCATTTTCGACGCAACTCTTTAGTGAGAAAATCGTCTTGACGAAAAAAATATAAATAATTGCATTTGTAATAAAATTGACTGACGTCGTCGGTCGAAAATTTTTACGAAAAAATTACAATCGTGTCAGAGAATGACGATCATTTGGCAATTTGGCGATTAAATTGACATCGATGTGAGAGAAATACTGAGAACCAATATTCTGGGGTGGAATCGCGTAAGGTGATAGTTGACTATCAATTCGTTGATTGTCGTTTTTGACTATAGCTGTCTCTATCATATCAATTAAGAATTATAGAGAGAGCGATGGTCAAAACGACAATCAACAAATTGATAATCAACTATCACCTTACGCGATTCCACCCCTGAATGGATAGAGTCGTAGAGTGCATCGAATTGATTAAGTCAAATTATTTTCCAAACTTGGACAAAGCTTGATGATTTGATTAATAGAACTCATGTTAATTTTAGACGCTTTTTTTTCCCAATTTTATATGCACAATATCTTAAAGATAAAAAGTTTAGGGTGGGTTCAATGAAACAAAAACACCATTATGAATGTCACACCCAAATGACTTTCTTGTTTGGAAATAAACTAAGAAGACACCACCATAAGCAATCACCTATTTTCATGACACAAATTAACTAAATTTCAAAACATTCGCACTATCACAATTTATTAACGTTTCAATTTTTTATGTCTACTTGACGATCGACTTCTTTTCTTCACTTTTCTTAAACAATCGCTATAATTCCCAATTTCTTGGTCCGTAGTACATTTCTCATGATCACTGAAAGACGTATCTTCCTGCTTTTTCCATACTTTTGATCTAAGCACTCCAGTTTTAGCTACCAGCTTTTTCTTTGAACGTTCAATCAATTTTTGCAAACGAAATACTGTATCAGTTGCATAGTTGACATAATAAAACAAAACTAGACTTGTTGCAATAGTTACTATCTCAACCAACCAACTTCCTTGGAGGTTCTGTACTTGTGGAACGACTATTGAAATTCCAATTGTTATTGTGCGATAAATTAATTTCTCCAAATTATTCCAAATCGTCAAAATGGCAAATTCAATAAATAGCAAAGAAGTAAGCAATTCTATCCACCAGAGAAACCAGATTGGTATCGTCTTATAACGTTCAGGTATCACTTCGACATCCCAAAGAATTTCTAAAGTTGTCAGAAGAAAAATCCAGCTTGATATTGTACTTTGAGAGGAGAAACTTTTATTGTTCGGCCTTAGGAAGACTGTCATGTGGAGAGTCTTGTGAAAGATTGATGCCGCTAATATAGGCAATAATTTCGTCATATTTAAATCTACATTAATGAAAGATTAATCAGCAATAGCTTAAGAATCAAACAAAACTAAAATATACTTTTTTATTAAATTTTCAATTTGGAATCCAAAGTGAAACAAAATGACAGCAGAAAAGTATTCATTTGATTGGTATTTGACAAACAAAACTGAACTTATTTGACTGGAAGAAAGAAATTTGCACAGTAGATATGTATGTAAATGTTCTTAGACATAAATAGCATCTGATATGAAGCGCAATTGAACATGAGTGTTTAAAGACCCTTTAATTACCTATAAGGCCATCCAAAGTGACTGGTTGGCACTATTTCCGAGACCAAGCCTCGTCAGAGGCTCCGGTTTTCAAAGTCCCTAATTAAATTTTTCACAGCTTTCTATAGGTGAAAACCAGAAGATTTTGCGAGGTCTGGTTCTCGAAATATTGCTAACCAAAGTGATTTTACTGAATTTTTGAGAATTCTGAAAAAATCATGGACTCACTTGTCTAAAAAAATCACCAAATTTTTAAAGTTCCCCAAACGCATCGATACATACATCGAATGAAAGGTCTTTTCAATTCCTATATACACATCTAAACGAAAGGCTTCTGAACGTCTCGGTTATTGAAATATGCGGGTCCAAAGTGATTTTAAGGATTTTCGAGCCCAACTACCTAATAATGTCTTTGGTTGGCGCTATTTCTGAATCCAAGCCACGTCAAAGGCTCCGGTTTTCAATTTTCCTAATTATATTTTCCACAGCTATCTATAGATGAAAACCAGAAGCTTCTGCGATGTCTGGTTTTCGAAATATTGCTAACCAAAATGATTTTACTGAATTTTTGAGAATTCTGAAAAAATCATGGACTAACCACTTGTCTAAGAAAATCACCAAATTTTCAAACTTCCCCAAACGCATCGATACATACATCGAATGAAAGGCCTTTTCAATTCCTATACACACATCCAAACGAAAAGCTTCTGAGTGGTCTGGTTATCGAGTTATGCGGGTCCAAAGTGATTTTATGGATTTTCGAGCCCCAACTACCTAATAATGTCTTTGGTTGCCGCTATTTCCTAAACCGAGCCTCGTCAGAGGCTCCGGTTCTCAAAGTCCCTAATTATATTTTCCACAGCTATCAATAGGTGAAAACCAGAAGCTCCTGCGAGGTCTGCTTTTCGAAATATTGCTAACCAAAGTGATTTTACTGAGTTTTTGAGAATTCTGAAAAAATCATGGACTAACCACTTGTCTAAAAAAATCACCAAATTTTCAAACTTCCCCAAACGCATCGATACATACATCGAATGAAAGGTCTTTTCAATTCCTATACACACATCCAATTGAAAAGCTTCTGAGTGGTCTGGTTATCGAATTATGCGGGTCCAAAGTGATTTTAAGGATTTTCGAGCCCCAACTACCTAATAATGTCTTTGGTTGGCGCTATTTCTGAATCCAAGCCTCGTCATAGGCTCCGGTTTTCAATGTTCCTAATTATATTTTCCACAGCTATCTATAGGTGAAAACCAGAAGTTTCTGCGAGCTCTGGTTCTCGAAATATTGCTAATTAAAGTGATTTTACTGATTTTTGAGAATTCTGAAAAAATCATGGACTAACCACTTGTCTAAAAAAATCACCAAATTTTCAAAGTTCCCCAAACGCATCGATACATACATCGAATGAAAGGTCTTTTCAATTCCTATACACACATCCAAACGAAAAGCTTCTGAGTGGTCTGGTTATCGAATTATGCGGGTCCAAAGTGATTTTAAGGATTTTCGAGCCCCAACTACCTAATAAAGTCTTTGGTTGGCGCTATTTCTGAATCCAAGCCTCGTCATAGGCTCCGGTTTTCAATGTTCCTAATTATATTTTCCACAGCTATCTATAGGTGAAAACCAGAAGCTTCTGCGAGCTCTGGTTCTCGAAATATTGCTAATTAAAGTGATTTTACTGAATTTTTGAGAATTCTGAAAAAATCATGGACTAACCACTTGTCTAAAAAAATCACCAAATTTTCAAACTTCCCCAAACGCATCGATACATACATCGAATGAAAGGTCTTTTCAATTCCTATACACACATCCAAACGAAAAGCTTCTGAGTGGTCTGGTTATCGAATTATGCGGGTCCAAAGTGATTTTAAGGATTTTCGAGCCCCAACTACCTAATAATGTCTTTGGTTGGCGCTATTTCTGAATCCAAGCCTCGTCATAGGCTCCGGTTTCCAATGTTCCTAATTATATTTTCCACAGCTATCTATAGGTGAAAACCAGAAGCTTCTGCGAGCTCTGGTTCTCGAAATATTGCTAATTAAAATGATTTTACTGATTTTTGAGAATTCTGAAAAAATCATGGACTAACCACTTGTCTAAAAAAATCACCAAATTTTCAAAGTTCCCCAAACGCATCGATACATACATCGAATGAAAGGTCTTTTCAATTCCTATACACACATCCAAACGAAAAGCTTCTGAGTGGTCTGGTTATCGAATTATGCGGGTCCAAAGTGATTTTAAGGATTTTCGAGCCCCAACTACCTAATAAAGTCTTTGGTTGGCGCTATTTCTGAATCCAAGCCTCGTCATAGGCTCCGGTTTTCAATGTTCCTAATTATATTCTCCACAGCTATCTATAGGTGAAAACCAGAAGCTTCTGCGAGCTCTGGTTCTCGAAATATTGCTAATTAAAGTGATTTTACTGAATTTTTGAGAATTCTGAAAAAATCATAGACTAACCACTTGTCTAAAAAAATCACCAAATTTTCAAAGTTCCCCAAACGCATCGATACATACATCGAATGAAAGGTCTTTTCAATTCCTATACACACATCCAAACGAAAAGCTTCTGAGTGGTCCGGTTATCGAATTATGCGGGTCCAAAGTGATTTTAAGGATTTTCGAGCCCCAACTACCTAATAATGTCTTTGGTTGGCGCTATTTCTGAATCCAAGCCTCGTCATAGGCTCCGGTTTCCAATGTTCCTAATTATATTTTCCACAGCTATCTATAGGTGAAAACCAGAAGCTTCTGCGAGCTCTGGTTCTCGAAATATTGCTAATTAAAGTGATTTTACTGATTTTTGAGAATTCTGAAAAAATCATGGACCACTTGTCTAAAAAAATCACCAAATTTTCAAAGTTCCCCAAACGCATCGATACATACATCGAATGAAAGGTCTTTTCAATTCCTATACACACATCCAAACGAAAAGCTTCTGAGTGGTCTGGTTATCGAATTATGCGGGTCCAAAGTGATTTTAAGGATTTTCGAGCCCCAACTACCTAATAATGTCTTTGGTTGCCGCTATTTCCTAAACCGAGCCTCGTCAGAGGCTCCGGTTCTCAAAGTCCCTAATTATATTTTCCACAGCTATCAATAGGTGAAAACCAGAAGCTCCTGCGAGGTCTGGTTTTCGAAATATTGCTAACCAAAGTGATTTTACTGAGTTTATTGAGAATTCTGAAAAAATCATGGACTAACCACTTGTCTAAAAAAATCACCAAATTTTCAAACTTCCCCAAACGCATCGATACATACATCGAATGAAAGGTCTTTTCAATTCCTATACACACATCCAAACGAAAAGCTTCTGAGTGGTCTGGTTATCGAATTATGCGGGTCCAAAGTGATTTTAAGGATTTTCGAGCCCCAACTACCTAATAATGTCTTTGGTTGGCGCTATTTCTGAATCCAAGCCTCGTCATAGGCTCCGGTTTCCAATGTTCCTAATTATATTTTCCACAGCTATCTATAGGTGAAAACCAGAAGCTTCTGCGAGCTCTGGTTCTCGAAATATTGCTAATTAAAATGATTTTACTGATTTTTGAGAATTCTGAAAAAATCATGGACTAACCACTTGTCTAAAAAAATCACCAAATTTTCAAAGTTCCCCAAACGCATCGATACATACATCGAATGAAAGGTCTTTTCAATTCCTATACACACATCCAAACGAAAAGCTTCTGAGTGGTCTGGTTATCGAATTATGCGGGTCCAAAGTGATTTTAAGGATTTTCGAGCCCCAACTACCTAATAAAGTCTTTGGTTGGCGCTATTTCTGAATCCAAGCCTCGTCATAGGCTCCGGTTTTCAATGTTCCTAATTATATTCTCCACAGCTATCTATAGGTGAAAACCAGAAGCTTCTGCGAGCTCTGGTTCTCGAAATATTGCTAATTAAAGTGATTTTACTGAATTTTTGAGAATTCTGAAAAAATCATAGACTAACCACTTGTCTAAAAAAATCACCAAATTTTCAAAGTTCCCCAAACGCATCGATACATACATCGAATGAAAGGTCTTTTCAATTCCTATACACACATCCAAACGAAAAGCTTCTGAGTGGTCCGGTTATCGAATTATGCGGGTCCAAAGTGATTTTAAGGATTTTCGAGCCCCAACTACCTAATAATGTCTTTGGTTGGCGCTATTTCTGAATCCAAGCCTCGTCATAGGCTCCGGTTTCCAATGTTCCTAATTATATTTTCCACAGCTATCTATAGGTGAAAACCAGAAGCTTCTGCGAGCTCTGGTTCTCGAAATATTGCTAATTAAAGTGATTTTACTGATTTTTGAGAATTCTGAAAAAATCATGGACTAACCACTTGTCTAAAAAAATCACCAAATTTTCAAAGTTCCCCAAACGCATCGATACATACATCGAATGAAAGGTCTTTTCAATTCCTATACACACATCCAAACGAAAAGCTTCTGAGTGGTCTGGTTATCGAATTATGCGGGTCCAAAGCGATTTTAAGGATTTTCGAGCCCCAACTACCTAATAAAGTCTTTGGTTGGCGCTATTTCTGAATCCAAGCCTCGTCATAGGCTCCGGTTTTCAATGTTCCTAATTATATTTTCCACAGCTATCTATAGGTGAAAACCAGAAGCTTCTGCGAGCTCTGGTTCTCGAAATATTGCTAATTAAAGTGATTTTACTGAATTTTTGAGAATTCTGAAAAAATCATGGACTAACCACTTGTCTAAAAAAATCACCAAATTTTCAAACTTCCCCAAACGCATCGATACATACATCGAATGAAAGGTCTTTTCAATTCCTATACACACATCCAATTGAAAAGCTTCTGAGTGGTCTGGTTATCGAATTATGCGGGTCCAAAGTGATTTTAAGGATTTTCGAGCCCCAACTACCTAATAATGTCTTTGGTTGGCGCTATTTCTGAATCCAAGCCTCGTCATAGGCTCCGGTTTTCAATGTTCCTAATTATATTTTCCACAGCTATCTATAGGTGAAAACCAGAAGTTTCTGCGAGCTCTGGTTCTCGAAATATTGCTAATTAAAGTGATTTTACTGATTTTTGAGAATTCTGAAAAAATCATGGACTAACCACTTGTCTAAAAAAATCACCAAATTTTCAAAGTTCCCCAAACGCATCGATACATACATCGAATGAAAGGTCTTTTCAATTCCTATACACACATCCAAACGAAAAGCTTCTGAGTGGTCTGGTTATCGAATTATGCGGGTCCAAAGTGATTTTAAGGATTTTCGAGCCCCAACTACCTAATAAAGTCTTTGGTTGGCGCTATTTCTGAATCCAAGCCTCGTCATAGGCTCCGGTTTTCAATGTTCCTAATTATATTCTCCACAGCTATCTATAGGTGAAAACCAGAAGCTTCTGCGAGCTCTGGTTCTCGAAATATTGCTAATTAAAGTGATTTTACTGAATTTTTGAGAATTCTGAAAAAATCATAGACTAACCACTTGTCTAAAAAAATCACCAAATTTTCAAAGTTCCCCAAACGCATCGATACATACATCGAATGAAAGGTCTTTTCAATTCCTATACACACATCCAAACGAAAAGCTTCTGAGTGGTCCGGTTATCGAATTATGCGGGTCCAAAGTGATTTTAAGGATTTTCGAGCCCCAACTACCTAATAATGTCTTTGGTTGGCGCTATTTCTGAATCCAAGCCTCGTCATAGGCTCCGGTTTCCAATGTTCCTAATTATATTTTCCACAGCTATCTATAGGTGAAAACCAGAAGCTTCTGCGAGCTCTGGTTCTCGAAATATTGCTAATTAAAGTGATTTTACTGATTTTTGAGAATTCTGAAAAAATCATGGACCACTTGTCTAAAAAAATCACCAAATTTTCAAAGTTCCCCAAACGCATCGATACATACATCGAATGAAAGGTCTTTTCAATTCCTATACACACATCCAAACGAAAAGCTTCTGAGTGGTCTGGTTATCGAATTATGCGGGTCCAAAGTGATTTTAAGGATTTTCGAGCCCCAACTACCTAATAATGTCTTTGGTTGCCGCTATTTCCTAAACCGAGCCTCGTCAGAGGCTCCGGTTCTCAAAGTCCCTAATTATATTTTCCACAGCTATCAATAGGTGAAAACCAGAAGCTCCTGCGAGGTCTGGTTTTCGAAATATTGCTAACCAAAGTGATTTTACTGAGTTTATTGAGAATTCTGAAAAAATCATGGACTAACCACTTGTCTAAAAAAATCACCAAATTTTCAAACTTCCCCAAACGCATCGATACATACATCGAATGAAAGGTCTTTTCAATTCCTATACACACATCCAAACGAAAAGCTTCTGAGTGGTCTGGTTATCGAATTATGCGGGTCCAAAGTGATTTTAAGGATTTTCGAGCCCCAACTACCTAATAATGTCTTTGGTTGGCGCTATTTCTGAATCCAAGCCTCGTCATAGGCTCCGGTTTCCAATGTTCCTAATTATATTTTCCACAGCTATCTATAGGTGAAAACCAGAAGCTTCTGCGAGCTCTGGTTCTCGAAATATTGCTAATTAAAGTGATTTTACTGATTTTTGAGAATTCTGAAAAAATCATGGACTAACCACTTGTCTAAAAAAATCACCAAATTTTCAAAGTTCCCCAAACGCATCGATACATACATCGATTGAAAGGTCTTTTCAATTCCTATACACACATCCAAACGAAAAGCTTCTGAGTGGTCCGGTTATCGAATTATGCGGGTCCAAAGTGATTTTAAGGATTTTCGAGCCCCAACTACCTAATAATGTCTTTGGTTGGCGCTATTTCTGAATCCAAGCCTCGTCATAGGCTCCGGTTTCCAATGTTCCTAATTATATTTTCCACAGCTATCTATAGGTGAAAACCAGAAGCTTCTGCGAGCTCTGGTTCTCGAAATATTGCTAATTAAAGTGATTTTACTGATTTTTGAGAATTCTGAAAAAATCATGGACTAACCACTTGTCTAAAAAAATCACCAAATTTTCAAAGTTCCCCAAACGCATCGATACATACATCGAATGAAAGGTCTTTTCAATTCCTATACACACATCCAAACGAAAAGCTTCTGAGTGGTCTGGTTATCGAATTATGCGGGTCCAAAGTGATTTTAAGGATTTTCGAGCCCCAACTACCTAATAAAGTCTTTGGTTGGCGCTATTTCTGAATCCAAGCCTCGTCATAGGCTCCGGTTTTCAATGTTCCTAATTATATTTTCCACAGCTATCTATAGGTGAAAACCAGAAGCTTCTGCGAGCTCTGGTTCTCGAAATATTGCTAATTAAAGTGATTTTACTGAATTTTTGAGAATTCTGAAAAAATCATGGACTAACCACTTGTCTAAAAAAATCACCAAATTTTCAAACTTCCCCAAACGCATCGATACATACATCGAATGAAAGGTCTTTTCAATTCCTATACACACATCCAAACGAAAAGCTTCTGAGTGGTCTGGTTATCGAATTATGCGGGTCCAAAGTGATTTTAAGGATTTTCGAGCCCCAACTACCTAATAATGTCTTTGGTTGGCGCTATTTCTGAATCCAAGCCTCGTCATAGGCTCCGGTTTCCAATGTTCCTAATTATATTTTCCACAGCTATCTATAGGTGAAAACCAGAAGCTTCTGCGAGCTCTGGTTCTCGAAATATTGCTAATTAAAGTGATTTTACTGATTTTTGAGAATTCTGAAAAAATCATGGACTAACCACTTGTCTAAAAAAATCACCAAATTTTCAAAGTTCCCCAAACGCATCGATACATACATCGAATGAAAGGTCTTTTCAATTCCTATACACACATCCAAACGAAAAGCTTCTGAGTGGTCTGGTTATCGAATTATGCGGGTCCAAAGTGATTTTAAGGATTTTCGAGCCCCAACTACCTAATAAAGTCTTTGGTTGGCGCTATTTCTGAATCCAAGCCTCGTCATAGGCTCCGGTTTTCAATGTTCCTAATTATATTCTCCACAGCTATCTATAGGTGAAAACCAGAAGCTTCTGCGAGCTCTGGTTCTCGAAATATTGCTAATTAAAGTGATTTTACTGAATTTTTGAGAATTCTGAAAAAATCATGGACTAACCACTTGTCTAAAAAAATCACCAAATTTTCAAAGTTCCCCAAACGCATCGATACATACATCGAATGAAAGGTCTTTTCAATTCCTATACACACATCCAAACGAAAAGCTTCTGAGTGGTCCGGTTATCGAATTATGCGGGTCCAAAGTGATTTTAAGGATTTTCGAGCCCCAACTACCTAATAATGTCTTTGGTTGGCGCTATTTCTGAATCCAAGCCTCGTCATAGGCTCCGGTTTTCAATGTTCCTAATTATATTTTCCACAGCTATCTATAGGTGAAAACCAGAAGTTTCTGCGAGCTCTGGTTCTCGAAATATTGCTAATTAAAGTGATTTTACTGATTTTTGAGAATTCTGAAAAAATCATGGACTAACCACTTGTCTAAAAAAATCACCAAATTTTCAAACTTCCCCAAACGCATCGATACATACATCGAATGAAAGGTCTTTTCAATTCCTATACACACATCCAAACGAAAAGCTTCTGAGTGGTCTGGTTATCGAATTATGCGGGTCCAAAGTGATTTTAAGGATTTTCGAGCCCCAACTACCTAATAAAGTCTTTGGTTGGCGCTATTTCTGAATCCAAGCCTCGTCATAGGCTCCGGTTTTCAATGTTCCTAATTATATTTTCCACAGCTATCTATAGGTGAAAACCAGAAGCTTCTGCGAGCTCTGGTTCTCGAAATATTGCTAATTAAAGTGATTTTATTGAATTTTTGAGAATTCTGAAAAAATCATGGACTAACCACTTGTCTAAAAAAATCACCAAATTTTCAAACTTCCCCAAACGCATCGATACATACATCGAATGAAAGGTCTTTTCAATTCCTATACACACATCCAAACGAAAAGCTTCTGAGTGGTCTGGTTATCGAATTATGCGGGTCCAAAGTGATTTTAAGGATTTTCGAGCCCCAACTACCTAATAATGTCTTTGGTTGGCGCTATTTCTGAATCCAAGCCTCGTCATAGGCTCCGGTTTCCAATGTTCCTAATTATATTTTCCACAGCTATCTATAGGTGAAAACCAGAAGCTTCTGCGAGCTCTGGTTCTCGAAATATTGCTAATTAAAATGATTTTACTGATTTTTGAGAATTCTGAAAAAATCATGGACTAACCACTTGTCTAAAAAAATCACCAAATTTTCAAAGTTCCCCAAACGCATCGATACATACATCGAATGAAAGGTCTTTTCAATTCCTATACACACATCCAAACGAAAAGCTTCTGAGTGGTCTGGTTATCGAATTATGCGGGTCCAAAGTGATTTTAAGGATTTTCGAGCCCCAACTACCTAATAAAGTCTTTGGTTGGCGCTATTTCTGAATCCAAGCCTCGTCATAGGCTCCGGTTTCCAATGTTCCTAATTATATTCTCCACAGCTATCTATAGGTGAAAACCAGAAGCTTCTGCGAGCTCTGGTTCTCGAAATATTGCTAATTAAAGTGATTTTACTGATTTTTGAGAATTCTGAAAAAATCATGGACTAACCACTTGTCTAAAAAAATCACCAAATTTTCAAACTTCCCCAAACGCATCGATACATACATCGAATGAAAGGTCTTTTCAATTCCTATACACACATCCAAACGAAAAGCTTCTGAGTGGTCTGGTTATCGAATTATGCGGGTCCAAAGTGATTTTAAGGATTTTCGAGCCCCAACTACCTAATAAAGTCTTTGGTTGGCGCTATTTCTGAATCCAAGCCTCGTCATAGGCTCCGGTTTCCAATGTTCCTAATTATATTCTCCACAGCTATCTATAGGTGAAAACCAGAAGCTTCTGCGAGCTCTGGTTCTCGAAATATTGCTAATTAAAGTGATTTTACTGATTTTTGAGAATTCTGAAAAAATCATGGACTAACCACTTGTCTAAAAAAATCACCAAATTTTCAAACTTCCCCAAACGCATCGATACATACATCGAATGAAAGGTCTTTTCAATTCCTATACACACATCCAAACGAAAAGCTTCTGAGTGGTCTGGTTATCGAATTATGCGGGTCCAAAGTGATTTTAAGGATTTTCGAGCCCCAACTACCTAATAATGTCTTTGGTTGGCGCTATTTCTGAATCCAAGCCTCGTCATAGGCTCCGGTTTCCAATGTTCCTAATTATATTTTCCACAGCTATCTATAGGTGAAAACCAGAAGCTTCTGCGAGCTCTGGTTCTCGAAATATTGCTAATTAAAGTGATTTTACTGATTTTTGAGAATTCTGAAAAAATCATGGACTAACCACTTGTCTAAAAAAATCACCAAATTTTCAAAGTTCCCCAAACGCATCGATACATACATCGAATGAAAGGTCTTTTCAATTCCTATACACACATCCAAACGAAAAGCTTCTGAGTGGTCTGGTTATCGAATTATGCGGGTCCAAAATGATTTTATGGATTTTCGAGCCCCAACTACCTAATAATGTCTTTGGTTGCCGCTATTTCCTAAACCGAGCCTCGTCAGAGGCTCCGGTTCTCAAAGTCCCTAATTATATTTTCCACAGCTATCAATAGGTGAAAACCAGAAGCTCCTGCGAGGTCTGGTTTTCGAAATATTGCTAACCAAAGTGATTTTACTGAGTTTTTGAGAATTCTGAAAAAATCATGGACTAACCACTTGTCTAAAAAAATCACCAAATTTTCAAACTTCCCCAAACGCATCGATACATACATCGAATGAAAGGTCTTTTCAATTCCTATACACACATCCAAACGAAAAGCTTCTGAGTGGTCTGGTTATCGAATTATGCGGGTCCAAAGTGATTTTAAGGATTTTCGAGCCCCAACTACCTAATAATGTCTTTGGTTGGCGCTATTTCTGAATCCAAGCCTCGTCATAGGCTCCGGTTTCCAATGTTCCTAATTATATTTTCCACAGCTATCTATAGGTGAAAACCAGAAGCTTCTGCGAGCTCTGGTTCTCGAAATATTGCTAATTAAAGTGATTTTACTGATTTTTGAGAAGTCTGAAAAAATCATGGACTAACCACTTGTCTAAAAAAATCACCAAATTTTCAAAGTTCCCCAAACGCATCGATACATACATCGAATGAAAGGTCTTTTCAATTCCTATACACACATCCAAACGAAAAGCTTCTGAGTGGTCCGGTTATCGAATTATGCGGGTCCAAAGTGATTTTAAGGATTTTCGAGCCCCAACTACCTAATAATGTCTTTGGTTGGCGCTATTTCTGAATCCAAGCCTCGTCATAGGCTCCGGTTTCCAATGTTCCTAATTATATTTTCCACAGCTATCTATAGGTGAAAACCAGAAGCTTCTGCGAGCTCTGGTTCTCGAAATATTGCTAATTAAAGTGATTTTACTGATTTTTGAGAATTCTGAAAAAATCATGGACTAACCACTTGTCTAAAAAAATCACCAAATTTTCAAAGTTCCCCAAACGCATCGATACATACATCGAATGAAAGGTCTTTTCAATTCCTATACACACATCCAAACGAAAAGCTTCTGAGTGGTCTGGTTATCGAATTATGCGGGTCCAAAGTGATTTTAAGGATTTTCGAGCCCCAACTACCTAATAAAGTCTTTGGTTGGCGCTATTTCTGAATCCAAGCCTCGTCATAGGCTCCGGTTTTCAATGTTCCTAATTATATTTTCCACAGCTATCTATAGGTGAAAACCAGAAGCTTCTGCGAGCTCTGGTTCTCGAAATATTGCTAATTAAAGTGATTTTACTGAATTTTTGAGAATTCTGAAAAAATCATGGACTAACCACTTGTCTAAAAAAATCACCAAATTTTCAAACTTCCCCAAACGCATCGATACATACATCGAATGAAAGGTCTTTTCAATTCCTATACACACATCCAAACGAAAAGCTTCTGAGTGGTCTGGTTATCGAATTATGCGGGTCCAAAGTGATTTTAAGGATTTTCGAGCCCCAACTACCTAATAATGTCTTTGGTTGCCGCTATTTCCTAAACCGAGCCTCGTCAGAGGCTTCGGTTCTCAAAGTCCCTAATTATATTTTCCACAGCTATCAATAGGTGAAAACCAGAAGCTCCTGCGAGGTCTGGTTTTCGAAATATTGCTAACCAAAGTGATTTTACTGAGTTTTTGAGAATTCTGAAAAAATCATGGACTAACCACTTGTCTAAAAAAATCACCAAATTTTCAAAGTTCCCCAAACGCATCGATACATACATCGAATGAAAGGTCTTTTCAATTCCTATACACACATCCAAACGAAAAGCTTCTGAGTGGTCTGGTTATCGAATTATGCGGGTCCAAAGTGATTTTAAGGATTTTCGAGCCCCAACTACCTAATAAAGTCTTTGGTTGGCGCTATTTCTGAATCCAAGCCTCGTCATAGGCTCCGGTTTTCAATGTTCCTAATTATATTTTCCACAGCTATCTATAGGTGAAAACCAGAAGCTTCTGCGAGCTCTGGTTCTCGAAATATTGCTAATTAAAGTGATTTTACTGAATTTTTGAGAATTCTGAAAAAATCATGGACTAACCACTTGTCTAAAAAAATCACCAAATTTTCAAACTTCCCCAAACGCATCGATACATACATCGAATGAAAGGTCTTTTCAATTCCTATACACACATCCAAACGAAAAGCTTCTGAGCGTCTTGGTTATTGAAATATGCGGGTCCAAAGTGATTTTAAGGATTTTCGAGCCCCAACTACCTAATAATGTCTTTGGTTTCCGCTATTTCTGAATCAAAGCCACGTCAGAGGCTCCGGTTCTCAATGTTCCTAATTTTATTTTCCACAGCTATCTATAGATGGAAACCAGAAGCTTCTGCGAGGTCTGTTTCTCGAAATATTGCTAACCAAAGTGATTTTACTGAATTTTTGAGAATTCTGAAAAAATCATGGACTAACCACTTGTCTAAAAAAATCACCAAATTTTCAAACTTCCCCAAACGCATCGATACATACATCGAATGAAAGGTCTTTTCAATTCCTATACACACATCCAAACAAAAAGCTTCTGAGCGTCTTGGTTATTGAAATATGCGGGTCCAAAGTGATTTTAAGGATTTTCGAGCCCCAACTACCTAATAATGTCTTTGGTTGGCGCTATTTCTGAATCCAAGCCTCGTCATAGGCTCCGGTTTCCAATGTTCCTAATTATATTTTCCACAGCTATCTATAGGTGAAAACCAGAAGCTTCTGCGAGGTCTGGTTCTCGAAATATTGCTAACCAAAGTGATTTTACTGAATTTTTGAGAATTCTGAAAAAATCATGGACTAACCACTTGTCTAAAAAAATCACCAAATTTTCAAACTTCCCCAAACGCATCGATACATACATCGAATGAAAGGTCTTTTCAATTCCTATACACACATCCAAACAAAAAGCTTCTGAGCGTCTTGGTTATTGAAATATGCGGGTCCAAAGTGATTTTAAGGATTTTCGAGCCCCAACTACCTAATAATGTCTTTGGTTGGCGCTATTTCTGAATCCAAGCCTCGTCATAGGCTCCGGTTTCCAATGTTCCTAATTATATTTTCCACAGCTATCTATAGGTGAAAACCAGAAGCTTCTGCGAGGTCTGGTTCTCGAAATATTGCTAACCAAAGTGATTTTACTGAATTTTTGAGAATTCTGAAAAAATCATGGACTAACCACTTGTCTAAAAAAATCACCAAATTTTCAAACTTCCCCAAACGCATCGATACATACATCGAATGAAAGGTCTTTTCAATTCCTATACACACATCCAAACGAAAAGCTTCTGAGTGGTCTGGTTATCGAATTATGCGGGTCCAAAGTGATTTTAAGGATTTTCGAGCCCCAACTACCTAATAATGTCTTTGGTTGCCGCTATTTCCTAAACCGAGCCTCGTCAGAGGCTCCGGTTCTCAAAATCCCTAATTTTATTTTCCACAGCTATCAATAGGTGAAAACCAGAAGCTTCTTCGAGGTCTGGTTCTCGAAATATTGCTAACCAAATTGATTGTACTGAATTTTTGAGAATTCTGAAAAAATCATGGACTAACCACTTGTCTAAAAAAATCACCAAATTTTCAAAGTTCCCCAAACGCATCGATACATACATCGAATGAAAGGTCTTTTCAATTCCTATACACACATCCAAACGAAAAGCTTCTGAGTGGTCTGGTTATCGAATTATGCGGGTCCAAAGTGATTTTAAGGATTTTCGAGCCCCAACTACCTAATAATGTCTTTGGTTGCCGCTATTTCTGAATCCAAGCCTCGTCATAGGCTCCGGTTCTCAAAGTCCCTAATTTTATTTTCCACAGCTATCTATAGATGAGAACCAGAAGCTTAGGCGAGGTCTGGTTCTCGAAATATTGCTCACCAAAGTGATTTTACTGAATTTTTTAGAATTCTGAAAAAATCATGGACTAACCACTTGTCTAAAAAAATCACCAAATTTTCAAACTTCCCCAAACGCATCGATACATACATCGAATGAAAGGTCTTTTCAATTCCTATACACACATCAAAACGAAAAGCTTCTGAGCGTCTTGGTTATTGAAATATGCGGGTCCAAAGTGATTTTAAGGATTTTCGAGCCCCAACTACCTAATAATGTCTTTGGTTGCCGCTATTTCCTAAACCGAGCCTCGTCAGAGGCTCCGCTTCTCAAAGTCCCTAATTATATTTTCCACAGCTATCAATAGGTGAAAACCAGAAGCTTCTGCGAGGTCTGGTTCTCGAAATATTGCTAATTAAATTGATTTTACTGAATTTTTGAAAATTCTGAAAAAATCATGGACTAACCACTTGTCTAAAAAAATCACCAAATTTTCAAAGTCCCCCAAACGCATCGATACATACATCGAATGAAAGGTCTTTTCAATTCCTATACACACATCCAAACGAAAAGCTTCTGAGTGGTCTGGTTATCGAATTATGCGGGTCCAAAGTGATTTTAAGGATTTTCGAGCCCCAACTACCTAATAATGTCTTTGGTTGCCGCTATTTCTGAATCCAAGCCTCGTCATAGGCTCCGGTTCTCAAAGTCCCTAATTTTATTTTCCACAGCTATCTATAGATGAGAACCAGAAGCTTAGGCGAGGTCTGGTTCTCGAAATATTGCTCACCAAAGTGATTTTACTGAATTTTTTAGAATTCTGAAAAAATCATGGACTAACCACTTGTCTAAAAAAATCACCAAATTTTCAAACTTCCCCAAACGCATCGATACATACATCGAATGAAAGGTCTTTTCAATTCCTATACACACATCAAAACGAAAAGCTTCTGAGCGTCTTGGTTATTGAAATATGCGGGTCCAAAGTGATTTTAAGGATTTTCGAGCCCCAACTACCTAATAATGTCTTTGGTTGCCGCTATTTCCTAAACCGAGCCTCGTCAGAGGCTCCGCTTCTCAAAGTCCCTAATTATATTTTCCACAGCTATCAATAGGTGAAAACCAGAAGCTTCTGCGAGGTCTGGTTCTCGAAATATTGCTAATTAAATTGATTTTACTGAATTTTTGAGAATTCTGAAAAAATCATGGACTAACCACTTGTCTAAAAAAATCACCAAATTTTCAAAGTCCCCCAAACGCATCGATACATACATCGAATGAAAGGTCTTTTCAATTCCTATACACACATCCAAACGAAAAGCTTCTGAGCGTGTTAGTTATTCAAATATGCGGGTCCAAAGTGATTTTAAGGATTTTCGAGCCCCAACTACCTAATAATGTATTTGGTTGGCGCTATTTCCGAATCCAAGCATCGTCAGAGGCTCCGGTTTTTAAAATCCCTGAGTTTATTTTCCACAGCTATCTATAGGTGAAAACCAAAAGCTTCTGCGAGGTCTGGTTCTCGAAATATTGCTAACCAAAGTGATTTTACTGAATTTTTGAGAATTCTGAAAAAATCATGGACTAACCACTTGTCTAAAAAAATCACCAAATTTTCAAAGTCCCCCAAACGCATCGATACATACATCGAATGAAAGGTCTTTTCAATTCCTATACACACATCCAAACGAAAAGCTTCTGAGCGTGTTAGTTATTCAAATATGCGGGTCCAAAGTGATTTTAAGGATTTTCGAGCCCCAACTACCTAATAATGTATTTGGTTGGCGCTATTTCCGAATCCAAGCATCGTCAGAGGCTCCGGTTTTTAAAATCCCTGAGTTTATTTTCCACAGCTATCTATAGGTGAAAACCAAAAGCTTCTGCGAGGTCTGGTTCTCGAAATATTGCTAACCAAAGTGATTTTACTGAATTTTTGAGAATTCTGAAAAAATCATGGACTAACCACTTGTCTAAAAAAATCACCAAATTTTCAAAGTCCCCCAAACGCATCGATACATACATCGAATGAAAGGTCTTTTCAATTCCTATACACACATCCAAACGAAAAGCTTCTGAGCGTGTTAGTTATTCAAATATGCGGGTCCAAAGTGATTTTAAGGATTTTCGAGCCCCAACTACCTAATAATGTATTTGGTTGGCGCTATTTCCGAATCCAAGCATCGTCAGAGGCTCCGGTTTTTAAAATCCCTGAGTTTATTTTCCACAGCTATCTATAGGTGAAAACCAAAAGCTTCTGCGAGGTCTGGTTCTCGAAATATTGCTAACCAAAGTGATTTTACTGAATTTTTGAGAATTCTGAAAAAATCATGGACTAACCACTTGTCTAAAAAAATCACCAAATTTTCAAAGTCCCCCAAACGCATCGATACATACATCGAATGAAAGGTCTTTTCAATTCCTATACACACATCCAAACGAAAAGCTTCTGAGTGGTCTGGTTATCGAATTATGCGGGTCCAAAGTGATTTTAAGGATTTTCGAGCCCCAACTACCTAATAATGTCTTTGGTTGGCGCTATTTCTGAATCCAAGCCTCGTCATAGGCTCCGGTTCTCAAAGTCCCTAATTATATTTTCCACAGCTATCAATAGGTGAAAACCAGAAGCTTAGGCGAGGTCTGGTTTTCGAAATATTGCTAACCAAAGTGATTTTACTGAGTTTTTGAGAATTCTGAAAAAATCATGGACTAACCACTTGTCTAAAAAAATCACCAAATTTTCAAACTTCCCCAAACGCATCGATACATACATCGAATGAAAGGTCTTTTCAATTCCTATACACACATCCAAACGAAAAGCTTCTGAGCGTCTTGGTTATTGAAATATGCGGGTCCAAAGTGATTTTAAGGATTTTCGAGCCCCAACTACCTAATAATGTCTTTGGTTGGCGCTATTTCTGAATCTAAGCATCGTCATAGGCTCCGGTTTTAAATGTTCCTAATTATATTTTCCACGGCTATCTATAGGTGAAAACCAGAAGCTTCTGCGAGGTCTGGTTCTCGAAATATTGCTAACCAAAGTGATTTTACTGAATTTTTGAGAATTCTGAAAAAATCATGGACTAACCACTTGTCTAAAAAAATTACCAAATTTTAAAAGTTCCCCAAACGCATCGATACATACATCGAATGAAAGGTCTTTTCAATTCCTATACACACATCCAAACGAAAAGCTTCTGAGCGTCTTGGTTATTGAAATATGCGGGTCCAAAGTGATTTTAAGGATTTTCGAGCCCCAACTACCTAATAATGTCTTTGGTTTCCGCTATTTCTGAATCCAAGCCACGTCAGAGGCTCCGGTTCTCAATGTTCCTAATTATATTTTCCACAGCTATCTATAGATGGAAACCAGAAGCTTCTGCGAGGTCTGTTTCTCGAAATATTGCTAACCAAAGTGATTTTACTGAATTTTTGAGAATTCTGAAAAAATCATGGACTAACCACTTGTCTAAAAAAATTACCAAATTTTAAAAGTTCCCCAAACGCATCGATACATACATCGAATGAAAGGTCTTTTCAATTCCTATACACACATCCAAACGAAAAGCTTCTGAGCGTCTTGGTTATTGAAATATGCGGGTCCAAAGTGATTTTAAGGATTTTCGAGCCCCAACTACCTAATAATGTCTTTGGTTGGCGCTATTTCTGAATCCAAGCCTCGTCATAGGCTCCGGTTCTCAAAGTCCCTAATTTTATTTTCCACAGCTATCTATAGATAAAAACCAGAAGCTTAGGCGAGGTCTGGTTCTCGAAATATTGCTCACCAAAGTGATTTTACTGAATTTTTTAGAATTCTGAAAAAATCATGGACTAACCACTTGTCTAAAAAAATCACCAAATTTTCAAACTTCCCCAAACGCATCGATACATACATCGAATGAAAGGTCTTTTCAATTCCTATACACACATCAAAACGAAAAGCTTCTGAGCGTCTTGGTTATTGAAATATGCGGGTCCAAAGTGATTTTAAGGATTTTCGAGCCCCAACTACCTAATAATGTCTTTGGTTGGCGCTATTTCTGAATCCAAGCCTCGTCAGAGGCTCCGGTTCTCAAAGTCCCTAATTATATTTTCCACAGCTATCAATAGGTGAAAACCAGAAGCTCCTGCGAGGTCTGGTTTTCGAAATATTGCTAACCAAAGTGATTTTACTGAGTTTTTGAGAATTCTGAAAAAATCATGGACTAACCACTTGTCTAAAAAAATCACCAAATTTTCAAAGTTCCCCAAACGCATCGATACATACATCGAATGAAAGGTCTTTTCAATTCCTATACACACATCCAAACGAAAAGCTTCTGAGTGGTCTGGTTATCGAATTATGCGGGTCCAAAGTGATTTTAAGGATTTTCGAGCCCCAACTACCTAATAAAGTCTTTGGTTGGCGCTATTTCTGAATCCAAGCCTCGTCATAGGCTCCGGTTTTCAATGTTCCTAATTATATTTTCCACAGCTATCTATAGGTGAAAACCAGAAGCTTCTGCGAGGTCTGTTTCTCGAAATATTGCTAACCAAAGTGATTTTACTGAATTTTTGAGAATTCTGAAAAAATCATGGACTAACCACTTGTCTAAAAAAATTACCAAATTTTAAAAGTTCCCCAAACGCATCGATACATACATCGAATGAAAGGTCTTTTCAATTCCTATACACACATCCAAACGAAAAGCTTCTGAGCGTCTTGGTTATTGAAATATGCGGGTCCAAAGTGATTTTAAGGATTTTCGAGCCCCAACTACCTAATAATGTCTTTGGTTGGCGCTATTTCTGAATCCAAGCCTCGTCATAGGCTCCGGTTCTCAAAGTCCCTAATTTTATTTTCCACAGCTATCTATAGATAAAAACCAGAAGCTTAGGCGAGGTCTGGTTCTCGAAATATTGCTCACCAAAGTGATTTTACTGAATTTTTTAGAATTCTGAAAAAATCATGGACTAACCACTTGTCTAAAAAAATCACCAAATTTTCAAACTTCCCCAAACGCATCGATACATACATCGAATGAAAGGTCTTTTCAATTCCTATACACACATCAAAACGAAAAGCTTCTGAGCGTCTTGGTTATTGAAATATGCGGGTCCAAAGTGATTTTAAGGATTTTCGAGCCCCAACTACCTAATAATGTCTTTGGTTGGCGCTATTTCTGAATCTAAGCATCGTCATAGGCTCCGGTTTTAAATGTTCCTAATTATATTTTCCACGGCTATCTATAGGTGAAAACCAGAAGCTTCTGCGAGGTCTGGTTCTCGAAATATTGCTAACCAAAGTGATTTTACTGAATTTTTGAGAATTCTGAAAAAATCATGGACTAACCACTTGTCTAAAAAATCACCAAATTTTAAAAGTTCCCCAAACGCATCGATACATACATCGAAGGAAAGGTCTTTTCAATTCCTACACACATCCAAACGAAAAGCTTCTGAGCGTCTTGGTTATTGAAATATGCGGGTCCAAAGTGATTTTAAGGATTTTCGAGCCCCAACTACCTAATAATGTCTTTGGTTGGCGCTATTTCCTAAACAAAGCCTCGTTAGAGGCTCCGGTTTTCAAAGTCCCTAATTATATTTTCCACAGCATTTCCAACGTCAGAGCTCAGAGCATAGAATAATCATTAACGGTATTCATGTAAACGCGACAAAACCCGGATAAACCTAAGAACAAGATCATTTTATCTCCGCAGAAACGAGCTATCAAAATTTGTGGGGGAAACACTTTCTGTAAAGCTGATTAAATTATCTCACGAATTTGATGTGGAAAGAGAAGAAATAATTACCTGATAAACTAAGAAATTCTCTCCATTTTAATTAATGTTTTAAAACTATCTGTCTTAGAAACTTCTTGGTTTATTTTCTTTTAAGTAAGAAAACAGAATTACTTTTTTAATTTAAAATATTGAATGATGTGCATTTTTGATAACATCAAATTTTCAAGTATTTTCTATTGCATGAATACCATCATCATAATTATCTGCGGTCAGAGGATGTGCAGACTTTGGATAACATTTCTCATACCTACTCCGAAAAATATAACAATTGGCTTTGTTTTGGTTCAAGAATAAAATAAGTACTAAATCAAGCAAATATTACTGTCGGTAACTCATGATGAATTACATTATTACGTAGATAATACAGTTCCATTATTTATACCATTAACCGAAACTTACACTAGATGGCTCTAAACTGCGCGAAAAAATATAACTAATAAACAAACCATTTTTTGAAAATTCTATGTTTATATAATTTATCATCCACATTCCAAAATAAAAGACGAAGAGAGGGCTTATACCATTTGGCGTTGTTCTGTTTTCTTATGGAATGTTTTGGTAATGTATCCGTTCATTTCATATTTTTTAAATATTTTATTTTTGTTTAAGGAATTACATTACAATCTCGTATAGCTAATTTAAACTTTTTTAATCAACTAAAAAGAACTTAAAACAAAAATTAAATTATATATGTTAGTTGTAGAATTAATTAGGTACTATTTTTATTTATTAAAAAAATAGTATAGATACCTACTACTAAAGAAAAATTAAATTATCGCAAATAACAATTATCTATGTATTTTTATACAACACAAGTATGACTTTTAAGGTTTGGACGGTTGAAAAAAAACCATAATGATAATTTACACATGCATATTTTCAGTTGTTTGGTATAAGAGTTTCCATTTTGTATTTCTATCGTCCAATTTTACTTATTGTGTACAATGTACATCAATTCTTTGGAAGATCATGCAAGCGCTAATCTGCTTAAAAAGATATCTTGGAAAGCGAAAGTTCTTTATTGATCGGCGTTATTGCTTTCGCACCGATAGGTTCACTGGCGTCTTATGGTAGAGGGTAGGCCAAATACAAGTTTCTTTTTAAAAATGCAATAAAATGAACAAAATTTAATTTTCCCCATGTATTATGGTTTTATTAGTAAGAGCAAGCATTCTCATTAAACGTCGTTCAAGCGGATGGTCGTGCGCCTTCAATTGCTGAGTCAATTGGACCTTTTAAGCGAATAATCCGAGGTATTGTGTAGAATTCTCATCATGCTAGCGCCTAAAATGATTAGCTGTTGAGATCGATGGCGAGTTTATGTTAGTGAATTGAGTTCCACTACCATGGCTAAATCATTGTCCACTGTGCGCACCGTCGTCGTACGACCATGAGTATTGTTCACTAACATGCATCATGCTAAATTGTGAGGATCACAGGAACCAACTATAAAATAATGTGACCGATATATAGTACAAAGGCAGGAATGATTTTTGAAAAATCTTCGGTTTTGGAAAGGATCAGCATATAAAAATAATCCTCGACTGGCAATAAAGGAACGAACTTCTCTGCTAAGAGGCTAAGATCTTAGTTAGAATCTTAACCATCCAACCGAAAATTGAAACCTTATTCTAGTGAAACGCCCGATATTTTTTTTTTATTTTCTTAAGTAGTGTTTCAAATTTAAGAAGCTAAGTCACTCATTAGCGAATAATTTGTTAACTTAAATACTATACAAGTAGCTGCAAATCTACGTGCTCGATGCGTTTTCTTGAATAACAGTCCCTCGAGTGCCACGCTCCGTATATTTTTTTTAATTAAGAAGATTCTAGAACAATTCTAGCCCTTTTAAGTAATTCCTTATCTCGTCTTTGAATGTTTTAAGCTTAAAATAGTCTCGACTATAATTTTAAAAACTGTTCGAGCCTAAGTGTTTACCAATCTTTAAATGCTTTTTAAGTGTTAAGCCTAGTTCTGTAATGGCCCGTTCGCCAATCACTCCTTCATTAAAACCGAAACTTTGAGTTTCTATGTTTAAGGTGTCGTGAAAATAGCTGGAGATTTTTACGGAAGAACTCCTGCTTTCATGTTTTTGTTGGCTATTGAAAAAAAAAATAAGAACCATAAAAATTATAATAAAATAAAATATAATAATAGTCTTTTAGAAGTAAAGGGTGCTTTCTAAGTTGCGGAGGACCTTACTTTGAAACAAAATGTAGACAAATGTTTTAAAATTTAATGAAATTGGCATTATTTTGTCATTAATGTGAAGGTACAATTTTCAAACAAACTTCAATCATCAAACGCTTCGAATGTTGGCTTTCAAGACCTTAATTGTTTCTGGTTAATCGGCAAAGATAGGGGATTTACATATTATTTTCTAAGAAATTAATCTAATGGTCTCAAACAATCCATTGTTTCTCAACTAATCGCTCTGATGGACTATTATGAGCACCATAAAACGCACGTAACGCCCCATATGTTTTTCGAACAGAAGCATATTTTTCAAAATAAATTTAAACAAATTGCAAACGTTGCTCTAGGAGTGTGAGTCTATTCATGATCAATTGCCACACCTAACTTAAATCAAAACAACCGAGAACTTTCAAATCCGCTGTCACATAAAACAGCGTTGCCAATTTTAAGTTATCAGCTTCTAAAAAAAAACATGCTTTAGGTACTATTTAGTAGATAATGTCAATTCTGGTGAAAAATCTGCAGAATGTCATGATACGGAATATTGGTATTGATGTTATAAAATCGGCAGATAAACGTTACACAGGCCACTGATTTCTGGGAAAATGTATCAATCCCACCGAAAATACGTGTATTAGGTACCGATGAATCTCTCCTCTCTTTCTCAAACTAATCATTGATTTCCTGTCTAAAATTCATAATTCACTAAATTGTATTGCTGATGACAGTAGGTACACCATGTTTTTCATATTTGTTTCTAGTACGGCAGCGTATGACAAGCTTATTGCCACAATTCTATTTCTGATCTCGACATCATTGTCCAATTGGAAATGAAAAAATCGTGCAGAATTTAATACTTGTTGTTAAAGTGGAAGCCATTCCCCATGCTGCTCTCCATAAGCTTTAGACCACCTTTTTTAAATTGCTGTTTTCCTTAAAGCAATCTCAAGGAATAATTTGTAAATGTTCTCGTATTTTTTAACAAGTAGACAAAAATTGAAATGTCCCTTCCCTTGCAAGATGCAAGACTTCTGAAATAAATATTTCTCCCAAGGTTCTATTAAAAAATATAGATAGTTAAGACCTTCTCGAGATTTTGATTAAAATGAGTCTTTGAAAATAATGGCTAAGGACCAGGTTTGCTTATGCTTTCCCTCCAACTAATGAGCTTAAAATATTATAAATCAATAAACTCTCTTCACCTACAACATACATACATCCACACTGAGAAAGTGTTTTGAAAAACCCTCGAGTCACCAAGACCCAACTTACTTTATTTTCACGGTGTTTTTTTTTAAACTTTCCTTAACTTTTTCTTATTGAAATTTGATTGATGGGGCGCACGTAGATTCACTTCTGATAAATAGATTTTCTCTCCCACTAGGATGACATACACGTATGAAGAATATTTTCGCCCTTGGCCAAGTGCATCGATGAGAATTCAGGTGGAAAACAACATCTCCCTTTATCGTATTTCATAAGGACGACATCGTTCCGCAAATTTTTGCAGACGATAGATGATGATGACGTTAAATGTCTTCGCTAACATCGTCGGTCGCTCGCGGGTCGAGACACGAGGAGGCGTAATAAAACTTATCTGCATCTACATGTATGTCTGAGACCATCATACCACCTCTCACGTATCACCTACCATTAATCTAAATGTATGAAGAAACCATTGATGGAACAACACACATGTTATGTGTTAATAAATTATTTGTAACCGCTGCGCTGGTCGGATCCTTGAATATTTGTCCTTTGATCTCGTGGTATATGTATGTCTGATGTATAATGCATTATGACTTTGAGCATGTATAATGTGGCCACTTTTGAGAAATGATGAATACCTATGTTTATACTAAAGGAGCTACTTTATCAAACAGTGAAGAATCCATCACAAGGTGTCAAGACAGTTGAATTAGCATTGTCCTAGCTGTCAGCCCTTCAACCATTTATTTATGCATAACAAAATGGAAACAGATAGGTAGATACATATGAAAAAACTGCTTTATTATAAAACGTATCTATGTGGGTACAAAAAATGTATCCATGGTACAAGCGAAGAGTGGCAGAACTCTTTGGTGAGACAATAAATCGCCTTGAAATGGCTCAATGGCAATGGAATTTTGCCCGATGCTCAAATTGTGGAAAGCAATTGAAGCGCTGAACGGATGAAGGTGTTAAGCAACATTTTTAAACATTTGAGTTATAAGCATTAAACACACTCATCCCCAAAGTTTATTAATTATTACCAAAATGGTTGCATATAACACCTTCATCTTTGGCTAAATATGAATCTATAGGCGATAGAAGAGTACAGATGAGTCAGAAATTTATTCCATATAAGACTTTCATCTGTAAGAAAAAAGCCGAATTTCAAAACATGTCACTTAAGACCTTCATCCTTTCAGCGCTTCAATTATGTTTTCCAACGAAAAGGTTATGATTTCCAGATTTTCCAGTGTGGCTGAGATTTATTATAATGTATGTATACGAGTATATATATGTTTATTTAGAAAGCCTATGTATGTAACATAACATCATTCAAATGTTTGCCACGGTTTTGCTGCCTGGTGCACATTCGGAACGTCCAATTTTTGAATTTGACCAAGGGCACTGGCTATGGTCGCTATGGTGGTTATTTGGGCTGTGACTTAATATTTTTTGTACTCAAAAATTTTTATTTAAAATTGACTAATCTTGACCTGACTTTTGCAACATATTTAAGCTACAAATTCATATTTTTATTTATTTTTTTCATGGAAGCCTGTCAGATTTATAGGCCTTCGAAATCACTATAGGGTTGAAGGTGAGGCATCGATCTGCGTGCATTCTGGAGGCCACAATTTTTGTCTGCCATAGTCCTGGAAAAAATTTGAAACTTAAAAAAAAAGAAAAAAATGGAGAAATTAAAAATTGGCACCTATTTATCGAAAAATCGATGGAAAATTCGAGCCTTTTTTGCATGAATTTTTACATTTTTTAAAGTCCAATTACAAATATTTTTAGTTCAAATAGATGCTAATGATATAAAGAGAGAATCCTCCAAAGTAGAGCAATATCGGTTGAGGACTTTTTGAGTTATCGTACATGCAAATTTCAAAAATGCTGTTTCGAGAAAAACGCGTTCAAAGTTTTAATTGCTGAAAAATGATGTTTACCTCCTAATCGGTTTTCGATGCGAATCTATATTATGCACATACACATGTATTTATATACATTATAAAACCCTGTAAATAGAAATTAAAAAAGAAAACGGATTCCCTCGTCGTCTTTTCAAAAATACTTTTTGTGCGCTCTGAAAAACGCCTTCAAAAAACGTTAGAAAAAAAAAAGATGGAGTTAGAATTTCAAATTCAGAGTTAGACCATCTTATTCTCCATACAATTTACGATATTTTTAGACCAAAAAAAAAATCGATTTTTTGGAATTTCTAATTGTATTTCCCCCCTTAAGAAAACTTCATAAAAAGAAGTCTATTCAGGTTGAACTGCACAGTACCGGTGGCCAATTCACATCGCCTCCGCATGACATAACCAATCTCGGAAATCGCTCGTGCATTGTGCTTTGTGGAGCAGGCTGTGGGGCATTTAGAGCCGTCCTGTTGCAACCATATTTCTTTGGTGTCCATATCATCCAACTTGGGTCGAAATAAATTTGTTAATATCGAAAGATGGCGCTCCTCGTTGATGGTGATGGCCTTGCCTACGACGCACGTTCTCAAAGAAATAAAAACCGACATCTACACCGAGCAGAGACTTTCTCTGGATGCATTGCAGTTTGGTAGATCTCGTTTGGATTGTAGTCATCCACAAATGCAAAGAAAGTCATATCGGGAACGCGTACTAATGTACGATCTTCAACAACAAGTCAAAAATATTAATGAAAAATTAAAGATATTTAACACCTGTCATTACTTAATATGCCGTATTTTGTATACTGTTCTGTACGCTGCCCTGTTAAAGTTTATTAAAATACAAATGGTATAACGGTAAAAACTAAGAATCATCATTATAGCTTTAATTTTTTTTGGTATAAAAACAATCATAAAGTTTGCAACCTTAATAATTTTGAGCCATAAATGCGTTATAAATTCTAGCCAGATCAGAAGGGGTGTACATTTCTTACACCGATGCAGAAATCCTAAGCATTTAGCAGCGTTTTTGGCGGTCTCGAGAATGTGGTCATTCTAAAGGGGTGATCGTCGTTGACACATTCGCCGAGTACTGAGAGCTTTTCGGTTTCTTCCATGCAAGTTCCATTCAAGGACAATGGCATAAAGGGTGCATTTCACTTTGACGACAATAGGCAGCATTGGGTTTTCAAACCATTAAACTTCACACGACTTTTTTTACCTTGTTAAATGTAACAATGCTGTAAAGATCTGAGTATAATGAGGCAATCATACCATACCATTGCGATTTCACTTTCGAAGGAGTTAAGAATCTATGGGTAGTCTCGTCGGCAAAACAATGAAATGGATTAGAAAGAAGTTTCACAAAAGAAATCATTTATAAAATTGAGAAAGCGAGTCGGAAATATTTGACGGAGACTTAGGAAACACCAGCATTTATTTTGTAAAGATCAGACTTGAAACAGTTCGATACAACATGTATTGATCGGTCCAGAAGGTAATTTCTTATTCGAAAAAAGGGTTTCGTTGGTGCCAAACGCACGCATTTTTGACAAGAGCGAGTCATTAAGAGGGTTTCGATCTTCGAGATATTTCTTGAGCTGATGATTGATCAGCGATTCCTTGGCCTTGGAAAGAAATGGCGTAGGTGAAATTGGTTGGTTGGATGAGGGGGAGAAACGGTCGCCTTTTTTTAGGAACAGGCTGAATAAATGCTGTTTTTTTATTTTACACTTTTCCAGGGAAGATTCCAGAACAGTAGGAGCGATGGAAAAGCTTATAGGTCTAAATCTTGATCAAATAGACATTCGACGGTTTTAAAGTTAAACATATATTTAAGAAATTTGATTGAAGTTTTCAAAATTGTCTTTTAACCCAATGTCACACTTAATTCTCAGCTGCTGAAAAAATGTTTATGAGAGATGTACTCGTAATCAGTGGTACCACTTTACTTCAGTTGAAGCAGATCTACTTCTTTTTTTTCAAAATATTTTAAAATCTACTTCCTACTTCTCACCATTAGCAACATTCTAAAATCTACTTCCTTTTAAAAATCTTCGTTTAAACCTACTTCAATTTTACAAAAAAAGCCCAAATCTACTTTTTTTCTATTTCACTCTAAGTAGTATACTCTAAGTAGTATACAGGTGTGACAAAAAGCTAGGGCGTGTAGTTTGGACTTAGACAAGAAAAAAATCGTATGGGAGCGGGGTTCTATTTCCTTCCGTTTAGGCGGGAGGGGCAATTTAAGAAAAAAAGCACTTAAAACAGAAAAAAAAATATTAAAAAATAACGGTGATACCTACAGAGTAATGCTATAGCATTTTGAAAAGCCAGAAATGCATTCTTTCATTTTGTTTTTAAATAAAGTTGTTCGAGTGAATAGTTTTTGAAAAATTAATTTTCAAAATCAAAATTTTGAAAAAAAAAAATGAAAATTTTTTTTTTAAACAAATTTTGTTCAAAATTTTACGTAATTAAGTATTATTTTTTTATTCAATATTTAATTCTCATATTAATTTGATCAAAAAATGGGGATCATATTGAAAATTTTTTGTAATAAGCTTTAGTTAAAAAATAGTTAAAAATTTAAATAAACATTAATTATGTATTTAATCTAAATATGCATGTATTTCTTATTTCAATTGATTTCAAGATTGAGGAACATTTTTGTTCTTATTTCGCAATTGTATTTTTCTGTCACTAGTTAGGGCGTGTAACGTTGCATTATTTAAAAAACATTCGCAGGTCAATATTAATCCAATGCTCTCACGCAGGTGTTCTCAATGAAAAAATGTGTGAAATATGATTAATCCAGTATCTACTTTGTCACATTATTGTATGCTTATAAGACCGATAATTAAAAAAATAGTAAAAAGAAAGTTAATCCTTTCAATCGCAAATTCACCTAAGAATCCAAAAACGTAAAAACTAAAATAAAAGGCTTTTCTTAGCACAAAAGTAGTTTTGGTTATTTTTGATTTTCTCAAAAACTACAAAACATTTTGACATCCGGTTTTTGGGTTTGATCAAAAATTAAAAAGAGCATTGAATATTGAATAAAAAAATAATACTTAATTACGTAAAATTTTGAAAAAAAAAAATTGTTTAAAAAAAAAATTTCATTTTTTTTTTCAAAATTTTGATTTTGAAAATTAATTTTTCAAAAACTATTCACTCGAACAACTTTATTTAAAAACAAAATTAAAGAATGTATTTCTGGCTTTTCAAAATGCTATAGCATTACTCTGTAGGTATCACCGTTATTTTTTAATATTTTTTTTTCTGTTTTAAGTGCTTTTTTTCTTAAATTGCCCCTCCCGCCTAAACGGAAGGAAATAGACCCCCGCTCCCATACGATTTTTTTCTTGTCTAAGTCCAAACTACACGCCCTAGCTTTTTGTCACACCTTATGCAAATCACCCTGTATAACCGCAGAATTTCTATGAACAAAATTTACGTCAACACAATGGGAATTACCAACAATTAAATTAAGAGACGACTTTAATATTTGAGCAAAATGAAGCATTATTTAATTGACTCTATATAACTGACCACATGTGCTGCATTTTATTTTTTAGGTTCCGTACAATGAATGGTTTGTAATTTAGAGTTCACATAAATATTAAGTTCATAACATTTATGGTTAACTTTATAAAGCTCTTTAAATAATGGTCCATTTCGCTCAAATAATAAAGTCGTCTCTTAATTTGATTGTTGGTACGGCCCAATATAAATACACAAATGAATAATTTTACATGTACTGATCACTCCTTTTTTCTGTTGTAATATCAATTTATTGATAAAAATCTTGAGTTAAATTTTTACTTGCGACTTATAGGTACTATAAGGCAAGATATGCATTCGTAAAAAAGATCGAACTCGAGATTTTGATCAAAGTTGACATTACGATGATAGCGAAAACTAAAAAAGTGGGTCTCGCAATTCTGTCTGTCTGTCTGTCTGTCTGTCTGTCTGCTCGACTACAGGCTAAACGACTCGGCCGATTTTCTTTAAACTTGGTAGATATCATTTTTAATTTTTTCCCCCCACACGTTTTTTTTTTTTTTTTTTTTAAGACCAAAAATAACGGTACCCCCCACACGAATTTTTTTCGAAATTTTATAAACATTTTTTTTTCTCAAAAACTGTTCAACAGATTTTAAAAATAAAGATACAGAAAAATACCATTTAATTAAATCTAGGTATTGGTTGAAAAAAAATTTCCAAAAAATGGTTATTGAGGGTATCCCCCATGGAACCATTTTTTTGTTTTCGATTTTCTCAAAAACGGTACAACCGACTTTGATCATTTTTTTTTGCTAAAGCTCCCCAAAAACATAAATAGAATTATGTACTAAAATTTTCAAAAAATTTTTTTTTGCATTTTTAAAAAAAACTTCAAAATTTTTTTTTTCAAAACTCAATATTTCGAAAACCCCACGCTAGATTTTTTTTTAAACTTAATAAATAAAAGTTTCTCAATATAATCGACAAAATGTGAAAAAAAAATTTTATTTTACCTAAAAATAAAGGTACCTACCATACAAATGCTAAAAAATTAAAAAAATGGTTTTCAAAAATCGTATTTTTCTCGAAAACGGCACCTAGAATTTTGATAAAATTTTTTTTCTTTCAATTAATTTTTACGATCTTTAATTTAATAAAAAAAAATTTTGAAATTAAGATATTACAGCTTCTCCCTACCATAGAACCATTTTTTAGAATTTTGAATTTCTCATTATCCACATAACGGATTTTAATGAAAATTTTTATAGAGAAGCATCTAAAAAGTCTAAAACACTTTGCATTTCAAAACTTTAAAATAAATATTTTTTGAATTTTTGAAAAATAAATCTCTTTTTTTCTTTTTTGAAAATTCGATATCTCCGAAACGGGTCAATATTTCTTTTCGTAAATTTAATTTTTATTCGAACAATAATAAAAACTTTAATTGGCGTACCTAATTTTTTTCTTAAAAAGCTTTTAAAAAGTTTGTATATAAAAGCTTTTTTTTACGAAACCACTACAACGACTTATAATTTTTGTTCTTGCATAAATTCATAGTTGGATAGCATTCTGTTTTTTTCTCTTACTAATAAAAGAATTTAAAAATTAATTTTATCCTTATGAACAGTTTTCTCTAATAACATTCGTTTTTAAAATTCCTAGTCGATTACATAGGAGCAAGTTCGTGCGACCGAGTCGTGCATTTTATTTTCTAAATGCAAGTAAAAATTCCTTTTGAAATCTACTTCGATTTTTCTCAAGTTACTTCACTTTTTTCTTCAAATCTACTTCGACTTTTTGTCTAGAAGTGGTAACGCTGCTTGTGAAAAATCCTCCAAGGATACCTATTAAGAAGAAACCTCTCCATCTTAGCCGTTCGGACTCTGCAGAATATTCTAGGTTCTCTCCAATCCTGGTAACAGGCACACAGAAACGGTTGAGAGTTATACATATGGTAAGTCACTAGGTCCTGGTTTCATTCCAGCTGTTGCACCACCAAATTTATTTATTTTTTTCCTCGTACCAATTTGACTAAAATTTTGCGCCAATGATTGCTATATGCCTATCTACTATATAGTGATTATTATTGTATCCTAAATTTTGAAAGAGGTAACATTTAGTTTACTAATAAAATATATAATAATTATATTTACTTAAGGCATAGATAGAGCTCGGTCTTTTAAATGAAACCTGAACTGCAAGAATAAGTAGTTGGAAGAAATTTAAGAATATGAAACAGTTTTATCGACACATTGAATTTAGAATAAGGTCTTTCTTATCTCATGCATCTTTAGGGGAATCATTGAAGTTGGGGTTTCTTAATGGAGAAAAAAGTCCCCTAGAGTGGGGCTCAAAGCATCGCCTTATATCTAAGTATATCCACTGTATACCATTGCCACCCGCAGTTTTCAAAAATTCAATAAAAATAAAACTACCAAGAAAAATGCCAATTGAATATTCAATGTTTGTCTGCATAGAATATAACCACGATAAATGAATATAAATATAAGTGTCCTCGTCGCAAGCATACTTTTCTAAATTGACAAAATTGTTTCTTTCCCTTTTGTACGAGTAATCTGCCATTTTATAATCGACACTACTTGGTTGCGCATTTTCCCTAAACGAAATGTGCATTGCAAAGTTGTTTCTTCTCTGCCAAAGACACTTCCGTTATCCGTACCGTAATATGTTATCCACTCCGTTATATGCCTTATAAGTTCTACTTATAGTCTGGAGGGTAAAGTTGTATGCTGGTTGGGGATTTTTATATTTGTTCATAGATACTAATGTATTAATTTTCTGCTGGCCGACATCATGGATTGTTGTTTTACAAAAACATTAAACTTAACACTAAGATGATGGTTTTGGATACGATTTTTGAATGAACTTCTCACTTGTAACGCTACATCTCAGACTATTTGCATAAAAGTTGCAAATAGAAAACACTTTGAATGATTTTTTGTTTCTTTTATTTTAACATTTTTACTGGCATTTGCACAATGTTCCATGGTCTTGTGTGTGCTTGTGTGGTTAGGTTCTGTTGAACTACTTCATCTTGACTTGCCAAGTTTGTTTTATTCTTCGTTTTACACTCCTCAAAGTGGTCTCCTTCTAAAACTGAATTCTTTCAATTGAATGGATAATCCTTTCACATGTATAATGGGTGCATAAGAAGCTTGTGAATTTGCAATGTGAAATGCGACTTTCACATCCGAAGGTTAAGGTAGGAGAAGAACTAGAAATCTAGTTAAGAACTGTGTGCCAAGTTCAAAGACTCTAACAAATAGGATTTAATTTTTGTGCCAAACCCGTTTAAAAGATTATTTTGAATATTTTAATTATTTCTTTAAGAAATAAAATGCACGACTGGGTCGCACGAACTTGCTCCTATGTAATATACTAGGAATTTTAAAAACGAATGTTATTAGAGAAAACTGTTCATAAGGATAAAATTATTTTTTTAAATTCTTTTAATAGTAAGAGACGAAAACAGAATGCTATGCAAATATAAATTTATGCAAAAACAAAAATTATAAGTCGTTTTAGTGGTTTCTTAAAAAAAGCTTTTATTAACAAAATTTTTAAAAGATTTTTAAGAAAAAATTTGAGTACGCCAATTTAAAGTTTTTATTATTGTTCGAATAAAAATTAAATAAAAAAAAATATTGAGCCGTTTCTGAGATATCGAATTTTCAAAAAAAGAAAAATATAGATTTTTTTTTTCAAAAATTCAAAAAATATTTATTTTAAAGTTTTGAAATGCAATGTGTTTTAGACTTTTTAGAAGCTTCTCTATAAAAAATTTCTTTAAGAACCGTTATGTGGATAATGAGAAATTCAAAATTCGAAAAAATGGTTCTATGGTAGGCACAAGCTGTAATATCTTAATTTCAATAACCATTTTTCGGAAAAAATTGTTCAAGCACTACTTACCTTTAACTAAATGAAATTTTTTTGTGTTTTTATTTTTTAAATCTGTTCAGCAGTTTTTGAGAAAAAAAAATATATTTATACAATTTCGAAAAAAATTCGTATGGCAGCTGCTTAAAAAAAAAAGAAAAAAACGTGTGGGGGTAAAAAATCCAAACCCATATCTACCAAGTTTAAAGAAAATCGGCCGAGCCGTTTAGGCTGTAGTCGCAGCGACAGACAGACAGAATTGCCAGACTCACTTTTTTAGTCTTCGCTATCATCGTAATGTCAACTTTGATCGAAATCTCGAGTTCGATTTTTTTTACGAATGCATAACTTGCCTTATAGTACCTATAAGTCGCAAGTAAAAATTATGTAAATTTAAATTTGAGCTTTTTAAAAACTACCAGCCGTACCTATAAGATTTTCTTAAGCAGTGTCTCAGAGTACTAATGTGTTTTTATGTAGGCCAATATCAAATATTAAGTTGATTTTCAGTAATCAATATTAGATACTGCAACGTTTCAATTTTGATATTGACCTGAAGGTCACGAAAACAGGAAACATTGTATCTTAGAGGTTATTTTTAGTTAAGCATACTTAAATATTTAATTTGCCTTTGAATGATGAAACTTCAATTCGTAGATATTAGCATAGGTTTTTAGCTAAACAATATACGTTAACAAATTAACAAATCTAGTAAAAAAAAAACAAATCCTACTATGTTTTATACAAGACAGCTGATTTGTGACAGCTTGAATTTGTAAGCAACATTTGGAAGAAAAAATTTTGAATGTGTAAAACTTAAAAAAGAGCCATGATGGAACACACACCCGAGACACACAAGTATGAAATGAGAGACCCTTATAATGTTACACGGGCTTCCGCATCGCTGGGGGGCGTTAAAGAAAAGAGGTGTCGATTAACATTGGTCCTGAATGTCTTTGTTTGCAAATTCAAATGGTAAGGAAAAACCGTGCCGGGAAAGTTTTCCATAATCTTGTTGTACGACTAAAAAACGAGTATCTGTATTCATTCAAATTCATAACAGAAAACTTAAAGCAGAATAACAGATGTGGCAGAATGTGGCCTATATGTCTCAAGTTTTAAGTGCGAAATCACAAACCACCTGTGTATTCAGAGAGTAGCTAGTACCCTTTTCGGCTAATGTAGTATTGTTCAGCTAACGCTTCTAATTTGGGTATTCGTACACTGAAAAGAAATTTATAGGTACTCTTAATATTGATAAAAACGTTTTTGTTGACTTTCAACAAAACAATTTTATGGTTTTGATTAAATTTTATCAATACGAAAGAATGATTTTGTAGATTTCACAAAATTTTTATAATTTGCTTATAGGAAAATGTGCCGTAACGATTTTTTGTTTGTATTTTGACTAAAAACTAAAAAAACTAAAGCTTACAAACTAACTAAATCGCCGACTAGCAGAGAGAAGTAGACATAAGTCTACTCCTACTAACCATCGTCAGATCATAGATCACATGGCAGGGCCTAGTTTTAACTAACCTTAGTGTTATCTTGAACCCAGTCTAGCCACCAATATTTTTCTCGATTGCAGTATCTAAGATTATTATTCCCATCCCCCGACTCAAAAGGCTCATAGAGTATTCTTTTATCTGTTGCTCTCCTTGCAGCATGATATATTATTGGTACGTTCATTGAGTCAATCTTCAAGAGATTTCTGAGATACCCAGGGTTCGGGTAGAATAAACCGGAAATAAGTTCGTTTCTATTCACGCTCGCCGATCGTGCGAAGTGGTTCCTCCCGAGGTCTAGTATGAAATTGTCATTTCTAGACACTCCGGAAGCATCCAATAGTTTTTTTTTTTCGAAACGTCTGCATTGAAGTTCTTAGACATTTGTACTTGAAAACTCGAAGATTTTATATATGATGGGTTGATGTTCCACCATACTGGACTCGCATAAGTCAGAATTGGATGAACGAATGCTTGGTAACAAATAATTTTCACATCGGATTTGAGATACTTGGAATAAAATATACTTTTGAGGGCTATAAATGACTTTCTTGCCTTCTTTAACTGGGTATTTATGTGCTCATTATAGTACAAGAATTTGTCTAGCTGAACACCCAAATACCTCACAATAGTCTTGGATTCGATGTGAGCACCATTTGAACTCGTTATTCTTAAATTTTTCCAGTTGCGTCTGAAATTTGAATTACCGCGTCTTATTTAGGTGCCGAAAATTATGGTTTTGCATTTTCCATAATTTATTTGAAGCATCCAATTTTAGCAGAAAGTTTGAAAACTATCAAACTTGCTTTGAAGCTGAATTTGGATGTCTTCACTTGCATGCATCGTCGGCGAACGCCAGTGAATCATCAAGCACCGTAAGTATTTCAGAAATTTATCTATTGAAAAGAGATTGAATCTTTCTGTTATCAGTATTTGCTCACAAATTTTTGTTAAAATCCCCTAACGATTTTTTTTAAATTTTGTTTACATAAATACATATTTTTTTCAGAAATCTGACGAATTGCATTCATATTTCTACATTGGTAAATTTTGGAGACCTGTCGCTTGAATATTGTTCTGGTGGAATCTGCCAAATCTATCTATTTATTGTTCAGTTACTCATGCTACCACACCATGGTACAATACAGGTGTGAACAACACATCTAAATAATAAAACTTCATTATTAAAATGTGTTTTCGTTTGTGCAAACGTTGCGTGCGTTGCACACGTTTTACGATAGATGACACTGTTGACTCTTCAACGTTTAGTGACCAAATTTTAGATAGTGGGTCATAAATCATAGAACATTGCTACGGTCCTTTTATGTGTACAGCAGAACCGGAGAAAGTCAATTTGTCGCCGTGCACAAGAGCTCGGCCTTTCAGAAGCTTTAACTTAACGAATTTTTTATCAGGACCTGGGCCTACACCCGTACAAGGTTCAACTAATCCAGAAGCTCAAGATTTAGGACCATAGAAAACACAGTTTGTTCGCTGACTGGGCCTCGGAGCGTTTGGATAAGGACCTCAGTTTTAGAAGAAAAATCGTCATTGAAACAAGGTGCATTTTTGGTATGAATGGATATGGGACGATACAAGCCCACATTTTCCGTTTAGTGCGGATTTCGGACCTGTTCGACGACGTAATTGGTCCGTACATTTTTAAAACCGACTTTGGTGATGTGGTCATCGTTAATAGCGATGGCTACAGAACGATGATAACCAATTTCTTATAGCCCAAATTGAACCATATATATACCTAGATGACATTTGGTATAAACTGGGACTACGTGCAACTCAGCGGATGCCATGATTGAAATTTTACATAAACGGTCATCTCTTGCATAGGTGACATGAATTGCCAATCAAGGTAAAGCTTAGCACGACGAATTGGCTCTAAGACGAACCTCTACGACTTCTTTAACAGCTATCCACGATCCTTAGACTGCTAGCTAGTGAACTTCATGTAGAGGGAATTTTTTTATGACATGAAAACGGCGTTCATCAGCGCTAATACCTCACTGGACAAAACTAGCCGCTACTTATATGGACAGAGCTTAACAAAATCGATATACCTATGCGAGATGCAGTTCCATGCGATATGGAGATTGGGTCATCTCACGGGACGTGAATAAACGTAAAATCCAGCTTTTGCTCAAAAACCTAAGTTTAACATTTATCTTTTTTTTTATTAGTAAGAAAATTATCTCTCAATTCACCTGCAGCCCCCAAAATACGAGTATTTTTCGATGTTCTAAAATTTGAATAGTCTACATCATGCTGACAGTATTTAACATCGAAATTTAAGATTTATGGTAAGCCAAGATTAGGAGCTTTTGTTGTCCAGCCAAACCACAACTCTTAAAGCAATTAAAACATTTTCAAAACAAAACTATTCAAACTCGTTCGGTCCTTTGGATGTGCCAGCAGTTCTGACATTTTTCACACATATTCATGTCAAAAACTAGAAAATCTCTTCACCATAGGTATAGGTCGTATAGCTACCTATGGCTATGGTGTTAGGTCAAAGTGCATGATTATACTCGAAGTCAACTTGTGGCAAATTTAATATTTTAATTCGTTTGCAAACCTAAATCCCTGATTTTTCTGGTTTTCATTGTGTTTGCATAATAAAATGAAAATAATAATTTTTTGTCGTGTGTGTGAAAAATTAAACAAAACTTTCGAAACAATGAAGTTATTGTGTTTAATGGGGAAGTGCAAGTTGTTCCCTTTTATAATGAAAGACGAGCACACTCAAAACTTAAAACTCAAAAGTGAATGCATACTTCAACAAAAATGTTGTGCTGTCGCACTCAAACATACACACATAGCTGTAGTTCGGCACATATACACTCTCAAGTGATGCATATCCTACTATATGTACCGACTTTTGTATTATGAGTGCATAAAGTTATGCGCCTGGTGTTGGGAAATTTCATCGCATAATAACGTAACCTTGTATGCCAAAGATTAAACCTAAGGGAAAATAGACTAAGTACAACGGATGGTGTCAAATTGTGTTCTCTCTACTGAATGCGATGATGTGCTTAAAAGTTTCAACTTTGGCCGACGACGACGAAGACGCCAGCCATCGTCCCTACAATAGGGATGAAGAATGTAGAATGTATATTGCAAGGACTATTGCACACAGAGCCTTCCGTGCCAAAAATGTACTTATGTAGGTATAGGAACATTATTTGGCCTTGCAAGGAGGTTTTGATTTTTGTATTCGAGTAACTCCCACAACTCCTGTGTGCATCTCTCCATTGACGACATCCGACTTGAGACAGTTTTCAATTTTCAACCCCATCAAGTCTCAAATATCGACGTGGCACTGTATACTGTATAGCAGATGAAGGAAGAAGGAAGCATCGCGTAGCTCAGCGGAAAACTTTTGTTTAAAAAGGATACGCACAAAAGGATCCAACTTAAAACACGTCCCTACATAGTATACCAAGCCCTTCATACACCTACTCCTGTATGTATGTGTGTACATGTTGAGGTATTCAGAAGGAATGATGCAAAACTATCGGAATGAAAAAAAAAGAGAAGAGCAAGTTTCGTCAACATTTGCTGTTGGCCATTAACGTTGACTTCCTGTTTTTGTTTTTCACAATTTGATCGCAAGAGGAAGTTAACTTTATTCTTCGAGAAGAATAATGCTTCAACTTATTTATTTGTTGCATCATTGTTGGCTCAGAAAAAGATTTATTTCAAGTTGTTTACCGATATTCGAAGCAAAGTTTGTCTTGGAATAAAACTTAACGAAAAAATCTAAAGATAGTCAATGTTCCGGGACGATTTGAAATGTTCGATTTTTTATTCGAAGTTTTCTGTTTTGACTGCACTTGTTGCTCTTTGTTTTGAATATTGTCTTTAAAATTGTTCTCTTTCTTGGGCCATTTTTTTTATAGTGGTATGGAATACGAACGCTTTCCAAGCGACATTGACGGTCTGTCGGCAGTATTCTTTGAGTCTTTGCACTTTATACAGAAACAAATGCATACCTATCATCTCTAAAAAAGGTGGTTTTATTGACGCCAAAACGTTGAGTGCATTGACCATACGACAGTCGTAGGTTCTCGGCAACACTTGCAATTTTCAAAAATGTCAGTTTCGTAAAAAATGCAATTACAAATTGTTCTTAAACATAACTTGCCAACGTCAAAAACATATTCGAAAATCCCAAGCGAAATTGTTTTGCGAAAGTATGATTTTCGATAACGCGGATTGCTGAAGTCATATTTTCGATAACATCATTTATGACACAACTCTGAAGTAGAAAACGAGTTCACGATAAAAATATTGATAGGCCAGAGAGCATGTTTTTAAACGCGTTTGTAAGAAAAATTACTGTAGTTGATAAAACAGTTTTAGTATCTACAAATAGGAAGATTGCACATTTGACAATAGCAATATTTGTGTCCGAAAAAAACGATCATTTTAAGATCAAATTGACCTTTTTGAAAACAACCTTCTATATTACTGCTTTAACCAGTTCATTGAACCATCTTGGACGCTGATGAAAGGCTTAAATTTACTCAATGGAATTCGAGACCAAACGACGAACAGTGCTATCATACGGTGCTTGTTGGCTACGATATGCTTTCCTCATTTGCTCACAATCGACAACAAACGCAATTGAAAACATCAAACGAGCTTTTGGCCGATGTTCAAGAAAAATTCGACCGACCTTTTCAGTCGGTTAGTACCGTGGACGAAACATGGCTTCATCACTACACACCAGAGACCAAGGAAGAGTCACCACAATAGACTTCTCCTGGTGAAGCCGAAGGTCATGGTGGATCTGTCGGCGAACAAGATCATGGCGACAGTTTTTTGGGATGCGTGCGGTGTTGTTCAAATCTATAACCTTGAAAAGGCTAACTTCCTGAACAAATGGAGAGCTTCCACTGGAACTGAAGCTACAGCTTGAATATCTGTCAAAAAATGTGCTACGTGATATTTTTTTCTTAAACACAATGCTGCAGTACGGATTTAGGTCAGCTAATTTAAATCTTTTGTGAGTTTATCAAGCAAAGTTATTTTAAAAGGAATTGATCCTGCATCGAATGGTATCACTATTTGGATTTTGAAACGTAAAATATTGCACGTTAAAGTTAAAAGTTTCCCAACTTTTGCATCTACGAAATATTGAAGTTGTGTGTATCCAATATTTTGACACCTACTTTAATTGCAGCTCCATCTGTTTTGTATTCAGGCAGTTAAGCGATCATCGCCGCATATTACGTAGAGCTGCACGATTGTTTCCAAGAAGATTTGAAGCAAAAATGGCTGCATTTGGCGGAGAATAACGTGCTTTTCCACAAGGAACACACACCAGCATATAATTCCGCAGTCAGAATGGTAAAATTGCATGAGTCATATCACAAACTCCTACCTCATCCAAAGTTGGACTTATTAAGCCCAATACCACTATTTTTTGTTTCCAAGCATACGGAAATAACTCGGAGATAAGAGATTTGGATCGAATGAATAAATCCTCTTTGAAACAAACGTTGCCTTTGAGTTGCCCGAGAAATCGTATTATTTTGAGGGCATCGAAAATTTTGGAGAAAAGTTGGATGAAGGAGACAATGTCGAGAAATAAACTGACAGCGGGTATAATTCGATTATACTTAAATCTAATTCGGTTCCACTTTAAGTAGAGAAATTACTCCCAAGATATTGGAAATTTCTCGACTATCTTTACTGGATGTCCAACAATATGAACTTGGATATAGATGAGGAAGTTCCAAGGCTGATCCTTTTTGTTGTTGCCGATCATTATTCCTACCATTTAAGTTTCTCGCCCCACTCTTGTTCTCACAGATGGTCCTATGAAATGGTAAACATACTTATTCCCTACAGTCCAATTCTCACACCTTATAACAATCGCAGAGTTCAACGAAGTTGCATTTAGTATATTGCTTATCACTTACAGGAACAGTTTAGTTGACAGTATACAGCCTTCCCTGATCTCGCTTTGGGTTTCAAACTCCTCTGAAAAAATAGCCGGTGAAGTGGTGTTTTAATATTCAATAACTTTTCAATGATGGTCCGCAAGGTGTTCATGTGTCAAAACAGGAAACTTCAATACAGAATTTAGCTTGTTAAACATAGAGTGCAGGCCGAATGTACTGCAATTGCAGTATTTGTACTGGTTTTTGAAGCCCCTTACTGCCGCACTGCAAACATAGCCGAAGTACTGCTTTTTTTTCTCGTCAACTTTTCCATACAAAATCTTCAAAGCTTCATCTAAATGCACTTAAAAACTATTCTCTACGAACATACCCAAAAATCAAATTGAAAACAATAAGCCATTAGCCATACGGATCCATTTATTCTATTCTCTACTCACTCCGTTTGTTTTTGTTTCTGTTTCTGTCGTCATACCTATGTATAAACCTTTTTAACATTGTAGATTTAAGGCTATTTTTATCGTGGTTCTGAGACATTTTAATGAAAGAACAATTTTCGGACTTACCGCGATTATTAATTATATTTTAATCAAATTTGTATTTGATTTTTCCCGACGTTTCGACAGGGTTTCACTTGAATAAACTCTTTGAATGAAACTCATAAAATTTCAAAAATCTACCACGTGCCACTCATGTATGCGTAGTTAAAATTTTGTAAAAGACTTTTTAGTACTTCAATTAAAAATTCAAATTGTAAAACCCTTTTTTTTAAGTTTTGATATGCAATGTTTCTTAAACTTTTTGAACGCTTCTGTATAAAAAAATTCATTAAAATTCGATATGATAATGCCCACAATGAGAAAGTAAAAAATAGAAAAAATGGTTGTAATGTAATGACTTAATTGGAATTTTTGTTTATTAAACTGTAGATCGTACAGACATTTTTTTATCAACATTCTAAGAGTTGTTTTCGAGAAGAATACGATTTTTGAAAACTATTTTTTAACATTTCTATAGGCGCCGTTATTTTAAGATAAAATAATTTTTCTTTCTGCATTTAGTTTCAAAAAAATCGAGTATGTGGCTTACGAAATATTGAGTTTTAACATAAATTTGAATGACAATCATCTTCTGTTAAGTATTAAAAACGTCTAAATTGGGCCTAAAGCGGAACTCTTGATAAAAGCTATATAAAACTATAAAAAAAAGATTCGATTTTAACGATAAAACCCTAATAGTAATACAAAAACTAAGCCCAAGAAATTTAGGTGAAAGTTCAGTAGAACCTTTGTTATAGTATTATCATTTATTTATTTATTTATTTATTATCTATCAAGTGCATTAACTTTCTTAGATTAAATATATAGTGGTAAAATGTAATTGAAAAGTAATATACAGATATGTTATTTACACATTTAAAGTACTAAAAATAAGTTAAATAAAATACCAAGAAATAAATAATAATAATTTACATTTTTTTAGAATAATAAAAAAAAATATTACACGCAATTCAAAATCATTATCTTACAAATATTTCTACTCATATTAAAGTCGATTACGTGTGCACACTTATTGTAATGAATTGAAGCCATGGTAATTGGGTCATTTAGACCGTAATTTGTTCTATGTAAGGGAATGAAAAAGAAATCGCCTCCTCTAGTTCTTAGATGTCGTATAGGGACGTACAAATTAAACATAGAAAGTAATTGTGAACATTGAATATGCCCACATAAAACATCGCGTGCAAAAAGAGCAGAAAAATATTCACGTCTTACGCCAAGAGGTTTAAGATCTATTAAAGCACATCTAACATCATATGGTGGACTATAGGACCAATTAAATTTTCTTATAGCAAATTTTGTGAACCGCTTTTGAATTTTTTCGATACGAAAACGGGCATTGGCATAAAATGGATTCCATACTACACAACAGTACTCAAGAGATGAACGTATTAACGAAATATATAGTGCCTTCAGAGTATAAGGATCTTTGAAATCGTTTGAATTTCATGGAGCGTGATTTTGTATTGCGTACGCTAGCCTGGTGGTGGCGCAGAAATTAGCGCACGATCTTACAGTGGAGAGTAGAATAACATACAAAACAAGTAGTAAAAAAGAGAATATTTTATTATTAAATTTAGCAAAGACAAATCTGGCAATTGCAGTCCCTAACCTTAAGATGTCGCCACAATTTTTCGTCTTCTTGATAGTACTATAAGTTTTATATACAAAGGTAGAACTCAATCCTTTATTTTCAAACCTTGTGCTAAACATTAGCATTGAGGATCGGGAATTTGAGTGGAGGGCTCTACTGAACTTTACAGATTTGTCTAGGGAACTTGAACTAGAATGATTCTGGTGTGATGTATTTTCAGCCAGAAATGGTTTTGTTTCTTCTGTTGTTCTTTCTCTCTGTATGTCTCTCTCTGTTGTATTGTATAAATCGATGGTCTGAGTTACCAGTGCTTTTAGTGTCTCTACTTCGTAGATTTATGTACGGAGTAGTTGAATATGTAATGTTATGTAATGGTTTGGGAGAAGATCGTTTCCCTAATATAAAATTTTTTTTATAGAATCCTTACTTGCTTTGCCACACAGTAGTGCTACATGCCAGCGAGTTTTTTCAAACGTAAATTTGATAAAAACAAAAACTAAAAAGTCCTTAAATATGACTACTGCAAGCGGTATCTTTTCAGCCAAATCGTTGTTGGACAGCTACCAGATACATTGATGGAAACTATATTCACATTTATTTAAACGTTACAAGAAGACTTAAATTTTTAAAATTTGGCCAGACTAATAAATTATTTTTAACATGTGTAATTCAAGCATAATTTTGCTTTTTATTTAAATATTCTAACGTATGTACAATTGTACTTACAAATATAAAACTCATTAATATTATAAGATTTATATCCAAAGGATATATATATATAGGATATAGTTGTGGGCAGAATCCATCCACTTAGTTCTTCTTCTCCTTTTTGTTTGCTCAGCCGTAATGATTTTTACTTCTAATGGGAGGTACCGTGTTTATCCGGGAATTATTAACTTCGGACGAGTCATTGGAAGCTGGCTTCAGTTTACTAGCAGAAACGTGGTTTGAAATCATAGAAAAGTACTCCTTGACCTTTGGGGTTGGTCCTCATTTATAACTCGCAGATATCCGTCTGTATATTTTTCCATGTGTTATTTAGAGTTGTGGACACCTATGAACTGTTTGATATTTCTTGCGAAGGTTTTACTGTCACCAATTATTGCTGTTCCTTCTGCTTCTGAAGGCAATGCATTGAATTGCATAGCTATGCTTATCACGTCACATGCTACTTTGAACTTCTCTCATCTTTGTACGGTATTTAATCTCTAGCTCATAGCTCTCTAAGTCCCTGCTGCTGTACTAATTGCAATGTAAGATTTAGGATACATTTTTCTTCGATCCTTGCTCAGGTTTTCTTCTGAAAGCCAAGCACTATCTCTTCCCCACGACCAACCGCCTGTACTTTCAGCACTAGATATGAACACGTTTTTCACAGCACACCAAAGAATTTCTAAGGAAATGGGTTCCGTTCTGGTGGTTTCGTTTAATACTTGTGATAGGTGGCCCCTATTTTTTTGCTTGACTGCGGGATTCTTTGGTCTATCGGTATTTGGAGCTAAAATAATTATTTAATTTTCTATCTTGGGACCCTCCAGTCACTTTATGAAAACTTTCGAGAAAATCAATTCATGGGTTAAGTTTGTGGATAAGATGGACCCACTGCTTTGGTTTTCACTGTCATTATAATGTCACTTTTTGTAAAAATCTCAAGTTCGATTTTCTTTCCAAATGCTTACCTATAGGCTTTCCTTATAGTGCCTTGCCCTATGGATCCTAATATAAACCAAAAGTATGTAACGTGAATTTGGATTGTGTAAAATCCAAGCATCGCGAGAAGGAATTTATCTTTTCAAATGGGTAACAGTAGGCAGTCACCGACTTTCCTGCAAAATCATGTGATTTTTTAATCTAATTGGAATTTTACATAAAGAAGAACGAAATGAACAGAAGCCCTTAACAATTGTTTCTCAAAAACCTTGTAATTTTAGCGTTAGGTCCATAAGATATCTTTTAATTATAATTTTCCTCTGCAGTTACACGGTCAATAATGGTTAAAATAATATATTAGTCTCCACACTTATGCCTTCAAAAGCTTCTAACTTATTATCACAGATTTGCAGTAACTATACTGTACACCGTACACTGTACACCTCTTTTGAAAATAAGGAATTTATAATAATTTAAACTTTTTTCAAATGCAAATTAGATTGCTCGGCGCAATAGTAAGAAGGAATAGATGAATTGGTAGGAATGTCTGCCGGCACAATAGACTGAGAATAATTTAGTCCTTATCTCATTTCATCCCAGAGAAAGATTCCTTTTCAAAAGTTCGGTGTTTATAGAAAAGAATCCTGTCTAGAGTGAGACTTCATCCTATCCCTCTAAGTTATCAGTTAAGCACTGCATTATAATATTATACACCACCACCCACTAGGTAGGTATCATTTTCAAAAAAAGGACTTCCTTCAAATGTTTACCAGTAGAACAAAAAGAAACCAAATTAGCGAAAAAGGATATCTATCTTTCTCTTTTTCTAAAAAAAAAGAAACACACACAATTTCGAAAGTCCTTTGAAATGCTTAAATTAATCACAAGCACAATGCTGCACTGTTGCACTGAAGAAAACCTCTTTCGTCGAAACAAAAAACAAATACTCAGCCAAAATTCACTTAATGCTCGTCTGCGACAGCAAACACTTTTGCCAATTCAAACTGAATAATTGGATTTCGCTTTAAAATGCCCAAGGATCTGGAATCTCAATTTCGACTGTGCACTCAATTTGCACAATAAATCCCGTTGTTTGGACGGACTTGTAGACCGTTTTAATTTTGTCCAATTGAATACACTTTTTCCGAACTTAACAAACAACTACGAGTATTGTAACTGCTATAAGCTCTACCAAGAGTGTTATTGGAAATAACCTATGGCTTGCAATATTCTGTATGTACGCACATAAAAGTGAATACGTGTGTTGAATGCATTGATATGTATTAATTTGGAAAACCCTATAAAAATCAGCAAACCCTAAATGATAAAAATAACAATTGAGGGTGTTGAGAGGGCATCAATGTAAAAAGCTCTAAGTACAATATTGTCTATGGAATCAATGGAACTTAAAAAACAAAATACAGACAGGGTGTTTCCAAGTTAATGATCAATGGGTTTGGAATATTATAAGAAAATAATCGTATGGGAAGATGTCATAAGGGAGATATCATTTTCTGAATCATTGGCGTAAAATTTTAAACAGACTAGTTTTAAGGTATAAGTGTTATACTACTTTGCAATTTCCTAAATTTAAAGTAGTTTACTTACTAAGGCCGGTATTCACCGAGCGCTCATAACTTAAGAAGCTCATAAACGTATTCACCAAGCAATATTAGTGAAGATCTACGAGCGCTCTTAAAAGTTAGGAGTGGTCCCGACAGGGATGGGACTTTTTGAAAAAAAATCCGAAGTAGATTTGAAAAAAAACGCAGTAGATTCATTTACATCGCAGTAGATTTTCATATTTTTCAAATATAAATAAATAAATAACGTAATCTATTAAACTTATCTTTATCTACATTCATCTCTCTTTAAAAAAATAAAAACGGAACAAAACAATGTACATACATTTATATTTCATAAATTTATACCAGTCTTAAAATAATAAGCACAACTTTTTCAATGTTTTTTTCTCCATCGACAAACAAGAACTGATTAAAATGGTCTATAAGACCTAGAGAATCTATAGGTTCCCAACAATCTTTTTCAATATCACCCATTTCCTTGCAGAGAATAATATTTTGCAAAGTGGGGCTGTTTATTTTAACTGTCGAAAATTTCCGGTCGGCTGCGACACTGCTATGAGGTAGAGAACACAACGTTAACATAATATTTGCATAAATGTTAAAATGATTTCTCCCCCAAAGCATTTTCGTCGTTATTTAGTTTTACCCAAAAAGCTGTCACGTCATCAGAATCGTAATATTTTTCTAACAGATATTTTTTTCCTACCAAAGATCTCCAAGCAATATTAACATTTTCAAGGTTTTCGTTACAGAATGGAAAAGCTGTAACAAGGGCAAAATTGAGGTCATTGTACCTTCCACAACCATCTTTGCATCTAAGTACTTTAAAAGTCATTCAAACTAGAACGTTTTTTTATTTTATGACAAACTTCTATGTAAAATTCAATCAAATATTTTTGGATTTCTACAGTTTGCTTCCTTCGAAGTTGTTAGATGCAATAAATCTCTGGAACTCGATCCCAAAATACATGTCTGAATGTCAAAGATGGTTTGCAGTACTATCTAAATCTATACTTGTATTGACTGCATCTATCTAATATATAATTTTTTTAAATTTCTGTAAGCAAATCCTTTATGGTTTTTTTTTTTCATTTTTATTTTCATAAATCTTAAAACTATCTTAAAGCTAGACAAAAATTCATAAAAACTAGCCTAATTATCCAATAACTTAAAACTAACTTACTGACCCTATGCGGGCGCTCTAAGCTAGACTATATCTTAAATCTAATGCCTTTCGGCCTAAAAAACTATTTTAAATTCAAAAACTATCTCCATTTTTTTTGTTTTCTCGAGAAAATTTAAAAAACTCGGATTCTTTAACTTTTTATATTTTTTATATAAAACTTACAAACTAAAGTAAAACTAATTAAAAACTACCTTAACCAACTTAAACTACTTAAAATAAACTAAAACTAAACTAAAACTACTTGAAAACTAGAACAGCCACAGCAGCAGAGATTTTTTTTTTGAAAATACATTGAAAGAATGTACTCTAATTTTTTTTTTTTTTTTGTGCCACCCTGACTGTCCCTACCTAAGAATACCCTTAAAACTATGTAAGTCGGCCAAGACAACTTACAACAACCAAAACTGGTTCTCCTGTCTTACCCTGTCTTTCAGATCCCGATCAGACATCTTTTATGGTATCATAAAGTTGATGGATTAGGATATTCGGCTTGGAAAATTTTATTTTTTTGATTTATAAAGTTAAATATAAATAAGAAAAGAAAAGAAAGTAAAATTTATTAGTCGGTTCAGTTAAAAAATTTTAAATTTCATTAAAAGAATTAGGATTTTCAAAATTAATGAGGTGACAATAATGATGTAAAGGAGTCCATTGCTCCATAAGTCGATGAACAACACTTTTCATTGACAGCCATCAGGTAAAACATATAAAATTTCATTGTTTTTAATGTCGAAATAAAGGGTTTTCCAATAAGAGGTGTTATTTTGATATTCAAAGAAAAATGGCATTTTTGGAGATAAATGATCGGATGTTTATTTCATTATAAAGAGGAAGGTATGCCGTTAATAATGGAACACAACATCAGCCAAATGGCCGCCAAGACCACGCTTACAGGACCATATCCTTTTCATGAAATTTTCCATAACCAAATCGCAAAGTGGCTGCCCTATGTCCTCGATAGCCTCACGAATTTCATCTTTGAGGTCTTGAATCGACGCTGGGCTGTTGGCGTAGACCTTATCTTTCACGTGGCCCCAAAGGAAGAAGTCGCAAGGTGTTAAATCACAAGATCTCGGTGGCCAATTGTGATCACCTCTTCGAGAGATAACACGGTCCGGAAACTTTTCCCGTAAAAGATCGATGGTTTCATTGCTTGTGTGGCACGTAGCGCCGTCTTGTTGAAAGTAAACGTTGTCCAGATCAATACCATCCAATTCAGGCCATAAAAAATCATTAATCATCTCTCGATAGCGCAATCCATTGACCGTAACTGTTGCTCCAGTCTCATTTTCGAAAAAGTAAGGTCCAATGACCCCGCGGGACCATAAACCGCACCAAACAGTCACGCGTTGAGGATGGAGAGGCTTTTCAACAATAACTCTTGGGTTTTCCGAGCCCCAGATGCGACAGTTTTGCTTGTTGACGTAGCCTCCGAGGTGGAAATGGGCCTCATCAGTCAAGATGATTTTTCGATGAAATTCCGGTTCATTTTCATGCATTTCAAGGACCCAATTTTAATAATTTCAATGCGTTGTTGAAGCGTGTATCGTTCCATTTTTATTAATAGCGTAGTTTCTACTTGTCAAATGTCAAAAAATGACAGCTTCAAAAGTGACAGCTACCGAAATAGCGGTCTATTCAAAATAACACCTCTTATTGGAAAACCCTTTATTTTTGGAATTCTTTATATGCTCCTATACGTTTAGGACTATGAGAAAAGTGATTATTTATGTATGTCTTTGGTTATCTTTTCAATAAATTTTGGAAGCTTTATTGCAGGCTATCGACGCACATAAATGTAAGGAATGACATGTGCACACAAAGTGCAGTAGATTTTGTTTAGAGGCAGTAGATTTGTTTTTCGAAGAAAATGCAGTAGATCTACTGCAATTGCAGTAAAGTCACAACCCTGGCTCCCGACCACTCCTAACTTACGAGCGCTCTCTTCGAAAATTTGTTCGCTTGTGCGTGTGCCACGCATGCATTTGACTCGAATCCATGTGAGCAATGCCAAGTAGAAGAGTATCCATTTGCTGTCAAGACCAACATTACACAACATTTCACAGTTTGGGTATGCCTGAACAAGAGAGAGTGGCTCTCATTTTCGAACTTCGAAAAACACTTGCGAGTGGTTGGTGAATACCGCACAGAAATTTCAAGTTAAGAGCCTCGTAAAGTTAAGAGCCGTTTAGGAGCGCTCGGTGAATAAGAACCTAAGACTATTTTTGTAAGAAATTGTGAACACACCTAAAACAATGTCATTTCGAGCAATAAACAAAGTAAACAGACCTTTCTTGACGTTTTTAAATGTCAAAAATTCATATGAAGTTAGCATGACACTTTGTGGAAATAGATTGAGCGCTTGGCACGTACTTGAGCTCATGTTCAAGCAGCTTGAAATTTCAAAACTTTTAAAACCTTTAAAATTTGGAAACAACTCTTAAATAGTTTGAATAAAAATCATAGAATACTGTCTGATTTCTTGAACTAATATACAACTGTGCAAACAAAAATTTAAAAACTCGTTATACCAGTTTTGTTAATGAAGTTAAAATAATAATAAAAAGAACTTAAAAATCTAAGCTTAACTCTACGGTGTTTGTTGCTTATTGTTATTATTTCATAATTGATTCGGGCCCATAACAAACACACCCACCAGGTTTTTTTACATTAAAAAAAAACTTAAAAATTGATTTTAAAAATAAATGAATAAAAAACTAGGGGTTCAAGATAAGGACGAATTTTTTAAAGGAAGTTTAGGAGTAAGGAAGAACTAACATGGATGTCAATAATGTCCTGTGAATTACGCAACATTCTTGAGATTGGTTCAAAAAGGCCGTAGTTTGTAGGGTGATAAGAGAGGTGTAAAAGGGGAGTGGATATAAGGTTACGTGGGTTGGTATTAATGTGAATCATTTCCCAAATAAAGGACGAATCAATAGCCCTAGCGAGTATAGCTGCTGCACAAAGAGAATGTCAGTAAATTCACCACGTTTTTGTATGGCTTATAGATTGATCAATTTTAATCAATCTTCATAAGTGTGTAAAATGAGACTGTCAGACCAAGGAAGGCCGCGAAGGGCAAATCGGAGAAATCTGCGTGGACAGCTTCAATTCTTTGGGAATGAAAGTTCTTAAATGGTGACCAAACTTGACTAGCGTATTCAAGGTTGGGTCTAACAAATGATATGTAAAGTGACTTAGTGACATAAGGGTTCGAAAAATCCTAAGACCACCGTCTTATGAAGCCGAGGGAAGAATTAGCCTTGTTAATTATATGTTAAAAATGGGCACGAGAGTTTAAGTGGCTGTCTCAAATAATTCCCAAGTTTTGAATAGAACTAGCAGCAATATCATAAAATAGCAATGTCATAAAAGTAAAATGTTCGGGTGGGTAGGGGAGTTGTAATCGATTACGATAGAAAGTCATGACATTTGACAACATTAAGTTCCAAGAAATTCTTGTCACACCAGGTTTGGAATAAATGAAGTGCAATAGACTCAGAGGACGAAGAAATCACTTTAATTATTTTCATATCATCAGCATAGATAGAGATATTTGAATCATTAATTACATTGATAACGTCGTTTATAATTAAGACAAAAATCAAAGGTCCGAGGTGACTCCCTTGAGGAACACCTGAAATAGCATAAGCAAAACTCTGTATTGGCGGTCCTCTAGGTATGATTTGAGCCATGAGATGAAAAAGAGTTAGAAACCGAGGGCTTTCAGATTAAATTAAATAATTTCATGACATATTTTATAGAAGGCTTTGCTAAAATCTGTGGTTATAACGTCCACTTCTTTTCCTTTATCTAATGCATTTAGAGTCTTGGAAACGAATTCCATATAGTAAGTAGTGTTAGATCTACATTTTAAAAAACCATGGTGTTGTGTAGAGATGATAGATTTGCAGTAAAAGTAAAGCTTAGGAAGGGAAGAACTTTTGGCTATATAAGCCGATAGCTGGCAATATCGTTCTTTGCTCCTTTTTTATGAATTTGATAATGATTATTTTCATAATCGAGAATGGCTTTATTGCTTGTCAAAACATTTTCAATGAATATCAATACACTTTTGCATGCGTTTGAACCAATTTTTGAAGAACTTTTTCCACAGTGATTGAAGTACCTTTAAAACATGTACATATTTCGAATGTTTTAAAAACCGCTTTTTTGGGTATCAGAAAAAGTTTTCCTTGCATTTTATGTACTGCAGATGACCCACAATTTCTATGTTTTGAATGCTTAAAAATACACTTGCTTGAGCAGATGTTTTAAAAGGATTGCATTAGGTATAGAGGTGGTGAATGATTTGTCTTCTGTGATTGGTTTCTCTTATTTCTCCCAACACTTCTGGAAAAAAAGGCATTAGAAGGGGTTAGAATTGACCGTTCTACGTTGCTCTAATAGTACGGTTTCATTTCCAATAATTCCAAAGAAACATACAACTATTTGCTTCGAAGTGTTTCATACGCGAACAACTTTTGTTGGATTGGGTTCGATTTGAAGGAGCCATACAGTAGATTGTTGTTTTGTTTCGGGTTTACAGATCCATGATTGATTCGATATTTCTTGGCACAAACGAGTCGTGCCTTTTTGAGTTTTGAGATTAATGGCCAAATGTTGATGCAAAACTGAATGTATTTGATTGGGACTAATGCCGAAGTATTCTTCAATCTTACGGTATGTCACAATCAGTTTATACACAGATTTCCTACACGGTTTCTGCTGACACGAAAACGATTTTGGATAACCTTGACGAAATTCGTCATGATGGTGCTTAATTACTAAAAGTAGGCACGTGTTGGTCGGCACACTGTTGTTGGTATAATCCTCGACGGAAATCATAAAAAATTACTCATCAAAAATGTTCACGAGTTGATTCCATTTTCTGACAAAGTGAATATTTCAAATAACTGTAAACAGCACACAATTATAGTCCTATGAGTGCTGAGTACGATTACCAATAAAAATGTCAAATTTAACGATGACAATGTCAAATTTGACATATTCACGTTGGTGACAGTTTTCTAAAAAAATATTATTCATTGTCATTACTTACTTTACTTAGTCCAGATCTATGAAGGGTGACTGCCTGAGAAATGATGCCATTCCATCCTCTACGATCGCTTCTTTTAGCCATCTAAGCTGGGGACTTTGGTATAAGCAAAGCCTTGGTCTTTAAACCGGAGGGCCTGGCCTGGCCTGGCCTTGCAACCGGGCTTCGAAGGCTGAGTATGGCCGTGCTTTTGTACCTCATAGAGGTACATATCGAGGTACATATAGAGGTATATATCTTCTCCTTCATTTCCCCTCCAACACGGAAGAAAAAATATTCGTCGAAGAATTCTGAAAGAGCCCAGTATCAGCTATACTTTTCTGCATATTGTCTAATAATCCACGTAGTTATAAAGCAGAACCAAAATAAGGATTTCTTAGAACGTGCACGCGTGAGTCTTATTTCGCCAAACCTCAGATTTTCACAAGGTCGTTCGTGAATGGGTAATTTTGTTGATATCTTTCGGTTACCCCGATAGTTTGACAGATTTGTTGAAAACGATCTTAACGTCTGCCCTGAACACTATCTCCTTCAGAAGAAGATGGAAGAAATCACATGAGAGTTCATCTTCTTGCCGAAACCCTATTTATGTTCTGAAAAGTATTTTTCCGGGTTTCCGAGTTTAGCCATTTTCATATAGAGCCCCTGACGATGAATTTTTCATAAGCGGCTTTAATCTCTGGTCTTTTCCAGATCGATCTGCCGGCATGGAAGCTACACTGGAAATTGCCGACTAAAGCTTAATGGATAGGATCGTATAAGTGAATAAATAATAGGCATACATCTGTGATCTACTAAAGTGAACAAGGACCTAATGACTTACAACTCTCAACCATTCCTGTATGCGTGTTACCAGGAACGGAGGGGACCTACAATTTTCTGCCGATTCCGAACGGCTAATGAGCAGCACTTTCCATGACAAGAGATACTCTTGGAGAATTTGTCAATTTCTCGCAAGAGGCAGTACACCCCTGAAAAAAACTTTGCAGCGGCTGAGAATCGAACTCGACAGTCCAACGCACTAACCATTATGCCAAGGGGTACTACTCTGTGATCTATTAGTATAAGAAAATACTGGGGTTTACCAGTATATTGTATAGTATTTTAGGCCTGCGAAGTACATACAAAATCCATTCAAGGGTTACACAACTTCTAGAGCTACCGGAGAAAAAAAAAGAAAAGCGTTGATATCGTGACCAGAAATACGAACCAGAAGACCAAGATTCAGAAAATGAAATTTGTCAGTTGGCATTTAACAGTCGTAGAAAGTTCTCGAAAACAACTTATTATGGAGCATCTAGTGCAGCAAAAATATTTTGAAATTATCAAAACATTTTATTTAAATAATTGTTCAATTGTAAGTACGCGTAGAAAATTACGTGATGTTTTAACTTTTGCAAGCCTGTACGATTCCCTGATTTTTTCTTATGCGATACTTGAAGAAAAGTCAACAAACCGAAAACAACCCTAATGCTTAAGACACCTATTTGACTGACATCATATTCTCTACATAATGCTAAGGATCTATGATCAATCAATAAAATCTTAGTATAGATTTTAGGAAATAATTTCAACAAATAATCGTTCACACGTTTTAAAGATATTGATTTTTCAAAAAAATCTTGGATTTTTTTTCCAAAACCATTTTCTCGAATATTTTTATATACAATATTATTTTAAACTTAAGGGGGCTTCTACTTAATGAGAAAGTAGAAAATAAAAACAAACGGTTCTATGACAGGTACCGTTAATAATATTTTGTCCCAAAATTTTTGTGGACCAAAATGTAGTTCATGACCATAATATAATACCTAATTTTTTTTATCAAAATCGTTAGAGCCGTTTTTGAGAATTTAATTTCCCCCTCTAGGGAATCACCGAATGCCCTTAACTACCGAGATTGAAGAAAATAGGTCCAGTGGTTTAGGCTGTAGATAGAAGTACAGACATACAGACACACTGAAGCCTGTTTTTTGTGTACTAAATTTTCCTTAAAACTTTTACAAAAAAAATTGATATGCAACTTGTTAGTATTCAGTAAAATTCATTTTAAAACGTAATTTAAAAATTTAATTTTGTATCCGCTTTTAAGATATTGAATTTTCAAAAAAAAATTGTATTATTTTTTTAAAAATCCAAAAACTATTGTTTTGAAAAAATTTTTAGATTATTTTTTTAAATGCAAAGGAGCTCCTTCATAAAAATTTTGGTTAAAATCTTTAGAGCCGTTGATAAGAAATTCGAAAATCAAAAAAACGGTTCTATGACAGGTACCGTTAATAACATTTTGCCCCAATTTTTTTGACTAAAATGTAGTCCATGTTCATAATATCACACTCAATTTTTTTTTTATCAAAATCGTGAGAGCCGTTCTTGAGATAAATAAGATTATGCATTACGAGCATTTAGAGCTAAAAAAATTTCAATTTCCCCTCTAGGGAATCACCGAAGACCCTTAAGTACCTAAACAGTGGGTTAGGCTCTAGATAGAGGTACAGACAGACAGACAGAATTGTCAGACCCTCTTTATTCGTCTTCGCTATCATCGTAATGTCAACTTTTATCAAAATCTCGAGTTCGATTTTCTTTCCAAATGCAGAACATGCCCTATAGTACCTATGTATATCGCAAGTAAAAAGAGATTTAAACCGTTTTCAAGCCTAAATTCTTAACAACACCTAGACAAAATGGTAGAAAACTAATTGATAAAAATGTTAAGATATTAAATTGGTAAAATTTTGAAAAAATTAGGAATTCCAATCTGAAAAGACTGCGTACGCGTCCTTCTTCTTCTCTTGCTGCTCATGTTTTTTTTTGTGCTGCAACCCTGCAAGTTCTCGCTCTGTAGACTCTGGCAGCTCTAGATATGCTAAAAGTTAGTCATTTGCACTGTTATGCCGGGAGTCTGAGGTCAACCGCTGCCACCTAAAAAATCATCAAAATCGGAGCTCCCGTTAATAGTTCTAAGTTTTAGCCTTTTTTCCCCATTTAACAGACTCGACTAATAAGCTTCAGAGTTGTAATTGTTCTGCCAATGACCTTTTCATTCTAAAAAGTCATTTCATTTTTAAGTTTTAATTTCCATAAACAAAACTTTTTTAGACTAACACTATTGCATTTTCCGGTTGTATGTACTCGTACGTACGTATTTTCCTCAAGTAATTAACAAACAAACATCCGAATGAGAATTAAATTCCATTCAGTAAATACTGAAGCAAGTCCTTTCATAGAAAAAATTGATTTCGTTTGACTAAGCCCTTAATTGTTTATTTTAGGCTAATGCTGATTAATTCCAATTAGACAGCATCTAACTAGGACTCCATGGGTGTAAAATATGCAAAGGACGAATATCATATTAGCATAATGTGTGACATTCACAAAATTCTATCCTTGATTCGATTTTGTTTTGACAGCAAAACAATGCGGCTTCCCAGATTCTGCAAGATTTGAATGTTAATGTCGAAGCGCTTAATCTCATATGCCAGAGCTCCGCACTGCCGCCGACGCCTCCTAACCGAAGGGATACAACATAAGCAAACTTATTGATCGAATAACATAAAAGCCATCACAGAAGGACTACTCTTGGTAAATATGTATACAAAGACACACGCTGTTATCTGCCGCATCCATTGTTACATTTCCATCTGCTTCCTATGTATTTCCGAGTTCGAATTTGAATTTCTAAGTGAAAATATAGAATTTTCCTTTGAAAACGGTCTACTTCGACGTGGATGTGGACGTCGAAACTGAATGCCATGTGAGCATGCATATATGCCAAAAGTCACAATATAGGCAAGTCAATTTATGTTCAACATTGAACCAGGCGAGACGGTTAAAGTATCCAAAAGGATAGGCCTCAGGACTCAGGAGCGAACAGCGAATATTTTTGTGTTGCGACACAATTGCAATCTGTAGGCATTTATATATCTCGCTGGAGGTGTAGAGCTTTTAAATGGAGAAAAGTATATCGTGTACACTCATTAGCTATGCTATGGAATTCAGAATGTCTGGGCTAGAAAAAAAAAACAACAACAACTGTCATTTGACAGTGTATGCGCAGGAAAACTAAACATTTATATCTTCCGTCGGAAGTGCAAAAGGAAATTGTTGAATTCGTACATTTTAGCTCACCCATGGCTTTAAATGCCTCAAAAAAAAGGAAATGGAAGAAAGCCGCTTTGGGCTTTTGGGAGTTCTTTCTTTTGTTTTTTTTTTTTAAGATGGATTCCAACTTTTAACAGAATTAATATTACATTTCGTCGTTTGAATAAATTATTGTTATATATGCATAAATTAGTTTTGCTATTTGAATCTTTTTTTTCGATATTGCTCTTAGGTGTACTTTCTAAAATAATGGGCTTGTATTTTGTCATATGTTCAAGGTCAATTACGTTTCGAAGGCACAAAAGAAAAGGCTTTATGTGGTACATAATTGTCGTCTTTGAGTTTTTTGCTGTGCATAAAACAATTTTTGTAAAAGGTTGTCGAGGGTCATACCGTAATGGAAGACAGAGACGGATGTAATTTCTGTCGCAATACTTTTTTTTTGGTGGAAATATTCACAAGACAATAAGCAATATTCAAAACAAAGTAGTACGGCGCTCTTATCCCACGGAAATCTCCTGGATCAGGACCAATCTAAAGCGATCTACAAATGATTAATGTTTCTTATTCTAAAGTCACATTGCGGAAAGTTTAAACTTTTAATACTTCCCACATAGTTCTTACATCCTCAGCTTATGAGCTTTGCTATGATGATTTCTCAATTGGTGGTAAAGGAAAGGATCACACCCTTAAAAGGCGTCACTTCTCTTCAACAAGGATATTATGTAACGGCTGTACGATTCAAGTGCTTCATGTATGTAGCACCAACGGAGAATGGGCACCTCGCCTATACAGCTGCGATTGCCACTCCTACAGTGAACACGAGCGTGAGTTGATGGGGCGACCTCTCCCTAAGACTCATTCAGCAATCCAGACCAAACAAACATATACACCATGGTGAAGGGCTGATTTCTCAGTTGGGGGTAAAGGAAGGGATCATTATCACTAATCACTAATCATCTCTAATCAACACCCTTAACGGGCTTAAATAACATAGGATTATAATAAGTTTTAATATACATACATGGGAGTCACAATCCCTAGGGTATTACATCGGATCTACATTGATCTTAGTGTGACGGAAACAAGATCAACTCTTAGCCCATTAACCTAACTAAGTTTCTGAATATTATCTCTTAAATTTACGACTTAGTCCATTTCGGAATTTGTATTGGTATTTGCAACCTTAAAACTGAGTCACATTTGCCTCATATGATCCTCAGTGGTAACACTTAGTATAATAACATGAACAAGCCATCACGTCAGGATGACGAAACACAACAACTATGCTAGCTGACTTGATGAATTACGATTGAAGAAAAACTGACAAATAGTACGAATCTATGGTGAATTAAAATACATGACAGTGGTGAAAACTGACTGCATGTTATACATATTTACATAATGCTCAGACCATTTGCTTAGTGAGTAACTAAGAAGTTGCAAACCAACCAGCAGAAAGCAAAGAATCTTTCAAATACTGGTGACGTGCTCACAAATCACAAGTGGGTGCTTTAGTCAATACAGGCAACTCCAAAAAGTCAAAAGGACCTGAAGCCATCTCAAGCTTTGATGGTCATAGTAATTCTTTAACGCACATACTTCTCTTTCTGTCATCTACATCTTTTACTAAGAACACAGAACGGACTCAGCAAGAAGACGTAGCTTTTCCTTTACAAACAACTACTGATCAGGCCCGTTTAAATAGATATGCCGGTTAATATACCACTACGAAGTACAAGCTCTGAGAACAAGTGACCTGTAAAGTTGTGTATAAGAAGTACCCGAACGGACCGTTTGTTAAGGTCGTCGAAGAATAAAATATCCAAAAGTTGGAATCTTATTTTAGTTAGCGCAGGGCATTCACACAGGATTTGAATGACTATTTCCTATTCCTGCTGATTCCAATATCTAAAATAAGGAGTATTGTAAGGAAATGCCAGCTTTGCTGCATGTTCCCCTATTGACCAGTGTCCAGGGATTGTTGCAACTACCCTAGCTATGCGTTGCGTGGGTTTGAATATTAGATCATTTTTCTGGGAGTTATTATAAGAGGGCCACATCTTTCTAGTTATATTTCAGTACAACAGTGACATTGAGGTTAATGCTCAGGCTCTCAAGCTCATTCCGACAATTGTGGACCAATAAAAAAGAGCAAAAACCCGAATCAACGGCCTTAATAGCCGCGTATATTCTGTTCAATTTATATTTGCAGTACAGGGAAGATAGGATATTTGCCTTTCAGTCTGACCATTATGGATTTCAATAAGCTCTATCTTTAATTTATAGCTCTTACAGGATTCCCATAGTGAGCATTAAAAATTGCCAATCTCAGAAAAATATTTGCTACCGAAAGCTCGAAAAAGCTTAAATCCTGAAAGTTACAAAGCACAAACCAAAGAAAATGCCATATGAATTTTTATCAACTTGGAAATGGTAACTCTGATTCAGTGTTTTTTTTTTTTAATAAACACAATAAATAAGGGTTGGTTGCAAATTGGCGATGGCGATCAATCAGTCTCCTTTCAGTCATTCACCCATGGAGCAGATAGGTCATGGTGGGTTGTACGTGAGCTCAAAGAGATTACACACGCAATTTTAATGTAACTCAGTGATTTTCTTTCTTATTTCAGTGGCAATTTCTTAAGTTAAGGAACCGTGCAAACAGCAGCAGGCAGTGTTTCTGAAAAAGCTCTCCCATAAGGCCTGTACTGCAAATATAAATTGAACAGAGTATAGTGGTATAGGGTTCTATAAAAAAAAATCCATTCTGGTTTTGATTTGGATCTAGCCTAAGCATTTTTCTTACTTCTCTTACTGCCTTTAATTCAGCTTGAAAGACACTGGCAAAATCAGGTAGCCGAAAAGGCCTTGAAACATTCAAAGATACAGAAAAAGTTTCCGACCATCACATTCCATCATTTAACCATCAGTTAAGTTTTAGTGTACTTTCTTTAATTAGACGCTGTATGTATCTAGTTAGGTATCTAGTTAGCATACCTCAACCTATGAACTCAAGGTACATGAAAGGGCTTAGTATTTGTTTCCCTTATACAATTCCATATTTGGAGACTACTTCCAAATGGGTTTTTGGGCCAGTACATTTGTCTGTCATTCAAGTTTGCTACTTGTATTTTCCTTTTGATGCGCTTTTTCCATTAAGCCTTGCACCCAAAGTCATTCCAAGCTATTTGGAAATACTGAGGTAGAGAATAGCTTTAATAATAAATAAATAAATAAATAAGAGGCCATTAAGGTTCGTAGAGATCCTTAATCTATCGACTTAATCTATCGACTTATTCTCAGCCATTCCTGAGTACGTGTTACCAGGTATGGAGGGCATCTACATTTTTCTACCGATTCCGAACGGATAATGAGCAGCACTTTTCAACCCAACAGATCTGCTTGGAGAACTTGTCACTTCCTTGCAAGAAGCTGTACAGCCCTGAAATACATTTTTGCAGCAACTGCGAACTGAGCCCATGACCATGTACATAACAGCCTAATTCAATAACCATTAATTTAATTTCGTTTAATTTGGTACACCTTTATTGTGTCCAACCTCTAACTTTATAGACTGAAATGGGCAACTTATCTGAAGCTTTTATAACGGATTTATCAGGCACAAATATTCCATTAACATCAGCAAAGGTGGTCATAATAGCGTTAATGTCCACTGGAATATCCCTAGTACAAAACAAATACAGGATTGGTCTTAGGACACTTCCTTGTGGTACACCGGCATTAATTTTCTTAAGTCCCGATTAAAGTTGCTCGTATGGGTCTCTACAGAGTCGCAGGATTTTAGAGTCTTCGTAGTACTCTTTGGGAAGGTTCGCATACACTAAAGTGCTAAGTGCCAAAACTTATCGAAGATGTGAGCAACATCTCAGAATCGTGTTATTTCGGAATCCAAACTTATGGTTGAGGATTAGTCTTCTTTCTTCCATTCCATTGCTAAGCCTTTTCAGAAGAAGTTTTTCGTATACTTTTGCCATGATGTGCCATTGGTTAGGTATACCAAACAATGAGTTCTGTAATTTTTCAATGATATGGCATATATCTAAACTTAAGACAAACTGCTAGGGAGCTACAACCAAGAACGCTTTACATACTGCATCGGATTAAGCACGAACAAAACACTGGTCGCTGGAAACTGAAAAGACAACTCAGTATTCTTGGTCTGGTGACCAGTGCTACATGCAGATTCCGAAATGCTCAAAAGGAAAAACCGGAACAAATAAGATATACATATGTGATGCACTTGTGCATTAGAGCTACTGGTATCTGGGTCGTCACCAAATAGATAAAATTGAACTAGAATCTCTGAAAATTATCAAGTTTCTTAAAGAAGCAAATCTGGAAGAAGAGCTTTAGTATGAGCGATCTTATTCATTCAATCTTATAAGTGGGAATTTCTTAAAGACTATTGCAGCTGAAAGCATTTCTTTTGAACTCTGAGCAGTTGCTAGATCATAACCTGGTGGTTTTTTGTTAGATAACTTATGTTGACAGACGCTTCTTTCTTCCTTGAGCTTCACAGAGGGAATTTCGCTTCTATCAACCAAACTGTATAAGTGATATGTAGCTGCATCTCCTTAGAAAGGCTTCAAGATATTTGCAAGATGTTCAGCGAAAATATAATACTTATGTTTCGGGTTTCCGATCCAATTTACATCTTTTTTGACAGTTGTTATGTCTGCTGTCTTGCCTACGTCAAGGTTTTCAGAAATCTACTAAATGCATTTTGGAATTAACTGATTCATTTTTTAGTTCCGTGTTATGACGATGGAATACTGCTTAATAGTATGGGAATTTGCCATTTTCTCCGAGCTCTTTTTTCCAATACAGTAAAACCCGCTTAAGAGAAACCCGCTTAAGAGAAAAACCCGCTTACCTGAAACACTTTCTTCATCCCCAAGTATTTTCCGACCAATTTCCCTTAAAACACTCCGATTAAGTGAAACTCGCTTAAGTGAAAAACCCGGATAACTGAAACATATTTTCAGTTAATTTTTAATATACTTCATTCAAAAAAACTCTATTAAGTGAAACAAAAAATTGAATCGAACAGAACAAAAATTTGCTAGTTTTCTTTTTTCAATAAATTATTTCTGTGTTATTTAGTCGTTGTTTTATTTAACTTCTTTCAAGGCAAGTTCAAAAGATTAAAAAAAATATTGTTTCTAGCATTAAATCTCCGCTTAATGGAATTTTTAAATCCGCTTAAGTGAAATTTTTTTTTCACTTATCCGAACTCCGCTTAAGTGAAATTATTTTTCACTTAAGCGGGGTTCGCTTAAGTGAAAAACCCGCTTCAGTGAAAGAAAGACTGTGACATATTGCCGTTTCTCTTAAGCGGGTTTTACTGTATTAGCAACTTTATTCGAAGTAGTTGGAGAACTATTTCTAAAAGGAATAGACGATAGAAGACCCTAAAAACCTGAAATGATTTTTTCGAACTGATGAACTACCACTATTCTAATCCAATAAATGACATGAATCTAGCTTTCTTCAAATTCTCTGAAATTACCAAGATGAAGGGAAAAATTGTTGTCTTAGATTTCTTGTCGTTCCTAGCTATGTAAATTTTCTCGGTCTTGGAACTTAACTGATTCGAAAGCTTTAAAATTATCGTCCGTTAATTAAATCGCCTGCAGGAACCTTATTATTTCTTAGATTTGCACTGCCTGCTGAAGCTGGGACATTTCGTAAGAGAATATTTTGCAGATCATTGCTCCCAAAATAATTGCCCTTTGAGGTCAATTAAATCAGCATTTTTTTGTATCTCCGTCATGAAATAATTTTTTTATTACAATAAAAGTTGCTTGCATAGATATCACACATTAATACTCCTACTTGCTTTCGAAATTAAATTAGTTCACCACATACTTGTTTGCACAAGGATTTGGTCACGTTTCATTTGTCTTGGATAATTAACATCATATTTTCATCGGAAAAATGGCTTTTCCTAGAACAAATATAACAAGACAAGGGTTTTTGCTTTAATTTGCTTAATGTCATTTAATGAATGAAACAAATATCAAATAGAGATACAGTCCTTTTGCTTCTATTCCCTGTCCTTAGATTTAAATAGGGCAGCAATACCTTCCCATCTTTCCGGGCAAATGAAATGATGACAAGTCCACAAAAAGACAAAAGCGCTTAATTGCTAGGCAAGCAAAAACTTTTTGCAGATAATCTGTTTACTTCTGCTAATTAAAAATAATCCTTTTAAAAAGCTTAATTATCGCTACTTAACGGCCAAAAGAACGAAATTGGTGCAGATTTTTTTTTTCTATTAGTTTCTATATATTATTTATTTTTGTTGTTAAATCATTTGAATTAAGCAAAAAAAAAAAACATTAAAATAATAAAGGTTCATATACAACATAGCTAGATTTAAGGACACCATCAGGAAGGGCTTTAGAGCACTTCTGCTTTGAAAAGGAAAAAATATTTTTCATCCTTATTGTGAAGGACATTTTCTTGAAAGGTTTTATTTTTTAATTGTGAGTAATATTTTTCACTGAAATGCTTTTATTTGTAGAACAGATATTATAATGTATTATACCTAGTCCGGCTTGCTAGGGTATTTGGCTAAGTTGTTTACTCAAGAAGGTTTAATCTTAGGTTCAGCTAAGAACATTTGTTACCTCTAAGTTCAAAAAAAGACTTTGATTAAAACTGAGGTTAGGTTAAAACTCATTATGTTACATTACGTTATGTGACGTGAGACAAAGCCCAACGAAATAAGACTAAATGTAAAATTTATGACAAAATAGCAATAAGTTATTTTTTGCTTAAATGAAAATCCCAAAAATCCACAGGTTTAGGGTCTATGCAAATCCTGTATTTGGCCAAGCAGGGGGGTTGCACTGGGTAGCATGGCTCTTCCTAAGCATTGAGGGGATTTTAAACTCTAAGATCCGTAATTGATGAAGAGCAGGAACAGCTATCGCCAATTTTTGAAACTGCAAAACGAAATAAAGTCAAATTGGCCTTATTTCCTTTTTCCAAAGCGAAACCAAGCCAAATCAGAAATTTGACGTTATTTCCAGATTTAAAACGAAATAAGGCCAAATTTTTAATTTTGTTCGGCCTTATGTCACGTCACCTTACGTTACTTTAAGGGAAGTTTTCTGGGAAGATAGTTCTATTGCATAGTAGTGGTCTCACATGATAGTTAACTCGCATGATAGTAGTCTCGAATGATAGGTTTCTCGCATGATAATGGTCTCGGATGACAGTTTTCTGACATGATAGTTTTCTCGCAAGATAGTGGTCTCGGATGATATTTTCCTCTCATGATAGTGGTCTTGCATGATAGTTTTCTCGCATCATAGGTTTATCGCATGATAGTGGTCTCGGATGATAGTTTTCTGGCATCATAGTTTTCTCGTATGATAGTGGTCTCGCATGATAGTTTCCTCTCATGATATTGGTCTCGCATGATAGTTTTCTAGCATGATAGTTTTCTGGGATGTTAGTTTTCTTGTCTCACATGATAGTTAACTCGCATGATGGTAGTCTCTGATGATAGCTGTCTCGAATGATAGGTTTCTCGCATGATAATGGTCTCGGATGATAGTTTTCTGACATGATAGTTTTCTCGGATGTTAGTTTTCTTGCATAATAGTAGTCTCGCATGATAGCTTTCTCGCATGATAGGTTTATCGCATCATATTGGTCTCGGATGATGGTTTACTCTCATAATAGTGGTCTCGCATGATAGTGGTCTCGGATGATAATTTTCGGACATGATAGTTTGCTCGCATGATAGTGGTCTCGGCTTATAGTTTTCTGACATGATAGTTTGCTCGCATTGTAGTGGTCCCGGACAATAGTTTGCTCGTATGATAGTGTTCTCACATGATAGATTTCTCCCATGTTAGTTTTCCAGCATGATAGTGTTCTCATAAGATAGTTTTCTTGTATGGTTTTCTCTTAAATTTTATTCGAGAAACCTTGATTTTTTCTAACTACTCAACCAAACCAATGGCTTCCAAGCCTAACCTGATGTGGGAACTGTTTCAAATGAAGCGGAGGCCTTGTATTTCGAGTCACATTCTGATTAACTAATACATGCTTTTATATTTTGTTGAGGTAAACAGGCACGGTAATTTGTTGAAAATACCCGTTTGCAAGAAGTCTTCAAAATACTAAAAATCGTCTTATATCGCAATCTTGATATCTGATGGTATACAATCGGTCCAACTCTTTCAGTTGCACTAAAACTTCATATTTCAGCAAAAAAGAAAGGTCTAAAATTTTAAGAAAATCGAATAATTCTCGTATTTAGAAAAAATTCTTCTTAAAGCCTGAAAGCCCTTTCATTCACTTGTTCTATCTAAACTCAACAATACTAAGTATTTTCTTATTCATCTGAGGAAACTTTTGAAATCAGCTTTCAGAAATATTTAAAATCTAAATTTATTTGTCTCTAACCCCAACACTCAGTAGATAAATAATAATTTATCAAAGAAATCTTTATTATAAAATTTTAAGTAAGACACTTTTTAAAATAATGTTTGGTGTTTTAAGAAACGCATTGCTATTGCCCCTTGAGAGGAATCTTTTTAATCCAACACGAAAATATTCGAATCAAGCCATCAGTCATCTGCTGGCTCTGTCTCAAACTGAAATCTGTGCAGAGTCGCCTTCGAGGGGACTAGTTCTGGGAGTATACGCTGACGAAGAGGATAAATATGATGCGGGCCAGTTGACTCCAGCTGCACTTCGTTACAATTCTTTGAAAACAGACGGAAGATTGCTGGAGGTATTGCGGATGTCTGGTCCGATGCCCAAAAGAGGTGAAGTTCGAATTCTGTTCGCAGTGGAAACGGACAAAGTGCCTTATTATTCTGCCGTGGCCGTTATAGGACTTGGACACGAGTGCTTGGGCTTCGATTCGTTCGAAATGATTGACGAACGCAAGGAGGCCATCCGAAGATCTGTAGCTGCAGCTTGTATGGAACTGGGTGCGCTAAATACAGACCGGATCGAAGTTGAACAATGTGGACATGCGGAATCGGCAGCTGAGGGAGCAGCTCTCGGAGTGTGGGCTTATCAAGAGCTTAAGGACGCGAAAAAACGCCTTGAGAAGCCAAGTATTGAACTGTATACGCACAAGGATGAAATATGTGATATTGAGGGGTGGCGTATTGGGCTCGAGAAGGCTGCTGCGCAGAATTTGTGCAGAGAACTCCAAGAGACCCCCTCTAATCTATTGACCCCAACTGCCTTTGCAGAGAAAGTGATACAGGTTCTTTGCAGGACAGGTGTCAACGTTGAAGTGAAGGTCGAAGGCTGGGCCGAGAGTCAAGAAATGAATGCCTTCCTAGCCGTCGGAAAGGCTTCTTGCGAGGCTCCAATATTCTTGGAGCTAAGTTATTACGGTGGTTCCAGAGATGACAGGCCGATTGTCCTCATTGGACAGGGAATCACCTACGATTGCGGTGGTCTAAACTTGAAGGAGAAGAACGAGCTGAAACTCATGCGAGGCGACATGACAGGAGCAGCTGTAGTGGTCGCTACTTGCAAGGCCATTTCCAGCCTGCGTCTACCTGTCAATATCCGTGCGCTGATTCCTTTGTGTGAGAACGTCATGGGTTGCAACTCGTTTCGTCCAGGCGATGTAGTGAAGTGCCGTAATGGCAAAAGCATATGCATCCAAGGAACCGATCACGAAGATGTTCTTGTTCTAGCGGACGCCTTGCACTACGCTCAGAACTTTTGTCCGAAATGTGTTGTTGACATTGGAACGACATCGGGGGCCATGCGTCATACACTAGATGAGGCAGCTTGTGGGGTGTTCACTAATTCGGAAATTCTGTGGCAGCAAATCAAGAATGCTAGCATCCATACCGGAGATCGGGTTTGGAGACTTCCACTGTGGAATTATTATTCGAATTTGATAACAGAGTCATGTATTGCGTCAGATGTGCAAAACTACGGCGGTGGATCTGGGGGAAAGCCATGTAAGGCAGCTGCTTTCTTGAGACAGTTCGTGCCATGTGGACAATGGATGCATATTGTAAGATGAGTTTTGAGTGTTCAGTAATTTTCCTCCTTCGAAACGAATTTTACTTTTGCACATTATTTACAGGATGCAACTAACGTAATGTTCTCCAATGGAAAAGGTTTCGAGTACATTCGCGAAGGAATGGCCGGCAGACCCACCCGCACAATGATTGAATTCGTTGCACAGAGCATTTGCAAGGACACAGCTCCCAAAATTCCACCAGAGAAATTGTAATTGGCATTTATTTGAATATTTTTCTTGAGCTACATGTATTTACCTATGTTTTGAAAATAAATTGTAAAACACCGAAGATTGCTTGTTTTTAATACTGGTAAACTGGAATAGCCGTTCGATAAGTATAAAAGATTCTAGAGAGGAATCAATATTTTATAATGGACCTTAAGGTCATAAAGGCTACAAATAACTACGGTTGTGCTTTTCATGCATTTTAAAACTTGGAAACCGTTTTTATGAAATGGATTTTCTTTTTCGAAATAATTGTTCAGTGTCTCTGCGATCATGCTACCTCGGAGGTCATCTTCTGTTAGTTTTACATAGCAAGAGGAGGAGTTTATTTGACACAATGGAGCATACGCAGTTTCTATGTATGATTTGTAAGATTCTGGGCAGGTAGGACAGATTAGGCTCATTTCAATCGTATTTGGTAACAGCTATTATCAGATCATAGTCCGGTGTTTTCAACAAGTATTTCTACTCTCCCCGTTATAATCGGTTAATTCAACAATGAGTGTAAGAACTTGTTATATATACTATATAGGAGGGCAGTCCGATAAGTACTTAACCTCCCGCCCGATGGTGCCAGTATCGCAAGAGAGATTTACTATCGTCTAGAAAATACTCTTAGACGGCTACTGTCAGCCGAATCGGACTAGTAGTTTTGTTTGGACCACGTGTGGAAGCCAGCTTGTCCGCGAATTTTAGAAAAATGAAAAAAAGCAATATCGGTCGGTGATTTGATTCTTGTTTTTGGAAGGGAAATTGCCCAGCGAAATCAAAAAACGCTTGGATGCTGTGTGCGGTGAATCTTCTCCTTCAATGGCGAAAGGTATAACGAGTTTCAAAGTGGTCGCACATCGGTTTTTGATGAGCCCTGTCCAGGTGCCCCGAAAAGGGCTACCACGGAGGATAATATCCTCCATGAAATTTTGGGCATTTGCTCATTCCGGACAACAAGCGCAACAGTGAGACCACGGCTAAATTTGTCGAACTGAACTACGAACTGCTGCCCCACCCACCGTATTCTCCAGATTTAGCCCCGTGCGACTTTTTTTTTGTTTGGGAACTTGAAAAAATCACTCGCCGGGCAGAAATTTGAGCCGAATGAGGAGGTCATCGCCGCCACAAAGGCGTACTTTGCAGAGCTGGAGAAAACCTATTTTTCGGATGGGTTAAAAAAGTTGAAGCATCGCTGGATCAAGCTAAAAGGAGACCATGTTGAGAAATGAATCACCACTTTTCCAAATTTTTCTTTTGTAGGCTAAGTACTTATCGGCTCTCGTATACTACGAGTATATAGCCCCAAAGAGCCATCTAGGATCGGTTTCTGGAGGTTTCAAAAAGTGATGGATGAATAGCACTTTTCATCTTGTACCATTTCCTCAGATCACACATCACCCATAAGAAAACTGGTTTGGTTGTAGCGGCTTTTTTTTCATTGATTAAACAGTCCTGGTTTGTACAAGGCCTCATTCAATAAGCTTTTTCAATCATTTCGGTTCCAAGTTAGCTGTCTCCAGTTTCGCACTACAAGTTGGTTGAGTTTCTCTCCCATCTGCGTGTGCCACCTGAGTACCGATAATCCTCTATGCTAGTTCGGTTCCAAGCTAGCTGTCTCCAGTTTCGCACTACGAGTTGGTTGAGATTCTCTCCCATCTGTGTGTGCCACCTGACTAGCGATCATTCTCTATTCCACCGAAGCACCGTTCCTAAGGACTATTCGAAGACTTAACCTAGCCATACTAGTCGTTGGACTCTTATTCGTTTGCCGGTCGCTGTTGTCGCTGGGGTCGCTGTATAGCCTGGACCATTCTCTTTCACTCTCTATCTATGCAGACGGGATCAAAAATATCCCGGAGAATTTTTCTTTAACAATATCCATACTTCTGCACCTTACATAAGTATTGAAATAATAAATGTCTTATAAAGGGACACCTTAGTTGCTCGAGAAAGGACTTTGCTACTCTATTGCCTTCTTATTCTAAGGAAGCAGTGATTGGGAAGAGTTAATTTTCGTATAATTTTAGCACTGGTGTTATTGTCTGAATTAATAAAGGCACCTAGGTCTACATAGTCCTTAACAACCCCAAAGTAAAAGCTGCCTAGAGTCACGTTCTATCCAAGAGATCGGTGTTGGGTTTCCTTTCTTGACGACTTGGACGCTCTTTGTAAACTCGCTGTCACAAAATTTCCATTAACATCACAATTTGTTATTTTAATTATGTCAATATCGTCAGCGTGTTCGAGTAGTTAGACGGACCTTTGAGAGATTGTACCTGTAGTGTTGACCTGAGACTTTTGCAATGTTCTTTCCAGAACGTTTATGAAGAAGTCGCATGACATTGCATTGCCTTATCTAAAATCTTTTTTGGCATCAAATGAATCAAACTTTTTCGAACTTGATGGAGCGTTGTCTATCGTCATCCTGCATAAATGGTCAAGTTTTCCAGAGATACCATAATTAGACATTGCCTTGTGTACCTAAAGATGACATCGATAAAATTGTGGTACGTGTAGATTAGAATATTTCCATGATATTTTCCAAGATCTTTATTATGTGAACATTTGGACGAAGGAGGGCTTTCCTGGTTATTGAACGACCTCAGACATTCACATAATAGGGAAGAAAGTATATTGTAGACAATATTCAGGAGACAAACGCCTCTGTAGTTGTTGCAGTGCAGAACGTCTCCTTTTGCGAGATTCAAGCAGAACTTACTGCGGTTCCAAACATCGGCGTTCTTCCAACCATATTTTGCAGATGAGCTGGTGCATAATTCTAATTAAATTAGCGCCTATCCCTTCAAGCGAGGCCGTCAGAGAGAGGGGCTTTTTTGGACTTAAGACCGATAAAGCAGATAAATTTGTGTCGCCTTTGTTGAATGGTACTATATTGGCCTTACATCAACAGCAACAACAAAAACAATTTGTTGTGTTTTAACCTTTTGGTGAAACTTTCAGTTGTCATTCCTGCTATGGAATCCTTCTTTTTCGTCGATCGCACATTTCCCATGCTCCTTCTTTGGAACTCCTCTCCCCTTTTCTGTTCCTTAGAGCTCGCAGGAAACTCTGATTCTTCTGTGCAGTGACGCTTTGTATATCTCTTGTTAAGCTGCATGTGCTTGCCGGTACTCATTATAAACGCATTGGTTTGATTGTGGCAGTCTTGAAAAAACTAGCATGTCCGGACCGGAATTTTTGATCTGCCACTGACTCTTAATGATCTCTTGCAATCGTAGCCTTCCTACCTCGAACTTACTCACTTTAGTCTTAGGTCAAAATATTCACAGCTATACCTTGGTTGTATGCTGTCACCAATAGTATTCCTGTTGGTAATAAGTGATGTGCTGCATGCAGCTTTATCGACTTTAAATGGAAGCAGTGGAATCTGCTATCAGACCTGAAACATCTGGTCTACGCGGATGAAGTGTGCTTACTCTCTCATAGGATCATGGATCTCCATCAAATGACAACAAGGGTGGAGAGAGAAGCCGTCGGGCTTAAGATTAATACGGCAAAAACTAAAAGTATCAGTCTTGGAACTTCCTCATCTACTCAAATACATACTTCTGGACAACCATCAGTAGAGACGGTAGAGAGTTTTCAATACCTTGGCAGTATTGCCTCTGCTGATAGCGGGACCGAACTAGATATAACCAGTCGAATCGGGAAAGCAAATGCTGCGTTCGGAATGCTGTCCAAAATATGGAGAAACAACTCTATAAGTCTAAAGACCAAGCTACGACTTTTCCGCTCCAATGTAGAATCCATGCTTCTTTATGTATGCAGCACTTGGAAAGTAACACCCACTGTCACAAGAAAGCTGCAAACGTTCGTGAATAGATGTCTGCGAAACATCTTGCAGATTTTCGGGCCTAACCGTATCTCCAATGATGAACTTCATGCGAGGACAGGTAAGGAACCCATCGACTCTATAATACGAAAACGTAAGTGGCAGTGGATTGGACATATGCTTCGAAAAGGCCACGAGTACATAGCGAGTCAAGCGATGCAATGGAGCCCTCTCACGGGCACAGGAGTGGGCCGACCCAGAAGTACACTTGGCGAAGAACGATCGAGGAGGAATCAGCACAACTGGGGAAGAGTTGGAGAGAGCTGAGGTACATCTTCAGAAACCGTACACGATGGCGCATAGGAGTAGTGGAGGCCCTATGCCCCGCAAGGGGAACCACACGGACGTTACAGGTTCGAGGACCTAAGTAAGTAAGTATACCTTGGTTACAACGAGGCAGTGGTCCCAGTCGATGTTGGCCCCTCAGAACGTCCTGTATACTGGAGAAGTGAAGAGTTTGAACTGATTACTAGCTACGAGTACCAGAACATGTCGCCCTACAATGAAGTTGATCTTCCTGAAGCATAAATCCGTTAAAGTGGAGGTGGTGTCATGTAGGTTACATCTTTCGATCATGCCATCAAAGATGTCTTCTCTTCCTACCTAGGGATTAACAATTCTTTGCCCAATTTTAATGTTACAGCTCATTATGTTTTGTCCAGATTTCACATCAGCTCCGTAATTGGTGTCATTGCCGGACACTGTCTTATAGGCAAGATGCCTACAAGGATTGGCTTTAATTGAACGATTTTTTCGGAAGCCGTATTGGCGAGGAACAGGTAGGATCAATTACTTATCTTCTATGTTCATGACCTGCCTTATCCCATAGACGTATTCGGGGAACCTAGTGTTCATAAGTTGCTCCGAATGGCACAACAAGCAGGGATAGAATCTCTAGATCTAAGTGTGTTAGCTGTACCGCCACTTCAACCTAATCTAACCTGCTCCATAGGTCTGAAGGGCGAATATGTCGTAGTAGTTCTATTAGATCATTACTAAGTAGGTTCAGTCTGACTGGAACTGCAGACACAACTGTTGGTTACAACTGGAGAAATCCCCCACTGCCGCTTGGAAAAAAGCAGAGGTCAGTGGAAAAATAATGCTACGAAAGCCGTACTGCCTTTCGTCGAGAAGCTTTCCATCTTCAAGATATTCCTTGATCTGATAATATATCATGCAATCCATGACCTTGGAAAGAATGAACGTACAAAATGCAATTAAACGTTAGTGAAACAAAAGATCTGTAGGAATGTCATCCTCCAGTCCACATCATTTCCCTAGGAAACAAATAAAGAAGAATTCTTGGTTTATATAATATTATTTTTTTTGAGACACCAAAATGACAAGAAATTAAATTGTCAATAAAGTTAACTTCTCTTTGATTCAAAACAATTTCCTGATTGCATTAACATTTTTCTATCACACTTTTTTTCTTCTGCATTCCTTTTAAATCCTCTGCGAGTGAAAAATCCTTTGAATTCAAGCCAAAGGAAATGCAAAATGTCTTCTCAAGAAATGACAAAAAAAATTAGTTCAATGGAACTTGACGCCATCGACCCACATATTCGTGTCCTTGTCGTATGCACTTAGTTTTTTTTTCCTTCATCTTCTGACTGATTGATGACTTCGTTTTGTTTCACTTTGGCTTTCTTTGTTTTCTGCTGATGATACTTTAAGATCCTTTTTGGTGTAAAATAATGCAAAGTTACACTTCTTCGCTCAATGCATTCGCACTCGTAACGCCAAACAGTTTTCGTCCTTTGAGAGTTTAACTCGGCATTCAATATTTGTTTCGTTAACAAAAAAAAAACAAAAAACGTACAGTAATGTTGATACTCGTATAATATAGCTGCGGGTTTTTAGGGCACGTAATGTTCTAAGTTTAAGTTGCATTATCATGGAGTTGTCGGTAACGTGTTACGGCAAGTCCTGCATCTTGGATGAGTTTATTGAATCTTTGGAGTAAATTTTGCAAGCAATTTCAATATGCTTCCATTGAAACATCCTTGAGAGTCGAAAATTTCTGTGGACGTGCGGATGTATAAAATATCCTTTTGAATAGGATAACACTTCTCGACAAAGCCACGACGACGATGACCCTCGAAAAATAAAGATGGTTCACTATGATTTTCTTTTTTCATCGTCAACTCAAACAGGATACAAAGTTAAGTAAACACCGAGATACTTTTTTTTGTTTATTTTGTTATTCCTTCTTCCATGAAAAGTGTCCTTAAAAGGAAAACAATAGCAGCTAGCTAGAAAACAGACAACTTAAGTTAGTCAGTATCGGCATCTATGTATATACTCTAATACACATTGACGTTTATAAGTTAGGCGTGTCAGAAGGTTCTAACATAAGGAAACAAATAAAGTGAAAGTGCATGATTATGAAGTGTTGGATGGGCGAACCCTCTTCAATTGAGGGTGGAAAAATGACGAGGAGAAGAAGAAGACTTGAGTGTACATGGAAAAATAAGTTTCGAGGACATTATACGTACTCTCTTGTTTAGGGTGAATATATTTTGAATGTGCTTAACTAAGAACATAATTCCATCTTATACCTATCGATATCTGGAGAGCTTAAGTGCGCCAAAGAATAGAATGTTCCCACATAATAAACTTAGGGACCCTTTGGTTTATAATCAGATTTATGGGTTATTTGAAACAAGAAAACTATCACGCCACTCAGCACCTACTATATTGATTAAGGGAGGAAAATTATGACAAGGAAATTAATGATGACCATAATACTTCGAAACTCTCGTCTTGTATCTTCGTCTTGTGCAGGCTGTTGTAGGTCAATTGCGTTTTGAATTTTGTGTAGGTATACATGGAATAAAATTGTTTCGATTATGATCTCAGCCTTCTTCAATTCGTTCGTGTTATGTGTATAATGTTTATTTTTTTCTAAGACATGGAAAATGGATTTTTTTTTTCATAAGCACAAAATATTTGGCCTCCATGCTGTTCTTGTGACATCTGTCAGATCTGTTGTTTATTAATCAAATACTGATGCCAAATCACCATGGCAAGTTACACAATTGAACAGAACATCCAAATTTTAAAACGTTGATATCTAAATGAGTGTTCGTTCGTGCAAACGTTGCAGTCCATTAAAGTATACAGCAGAACCCGAGGCAGGCCCTATACCGTGAACGAGAATTCAGCCTTTCGCAGGATTCAACTTAGCAAATTTTGCGGTGGGACTTGGGCCTATACAAAATCCAACTGACCCAGAAGCTAAAACTTCATGGCCATAGACAATGCCGTTTGTTCGCTGACTGGTTGAGAGCATTTGGACAGGACTACGATTTTGGGCGAAAAATCTTCTTTAGTGAAGAGGCGCATTTTTGGATGAATGGCTGTGTCGTATATGGGACTACCCCAACACACACGATTTTCAGCAGGTCACAATACATCCTTAAGCAATTCACGTTTGATGTAAGCTTTGGACTGATGGTGGCGTCATTGGTCCGTACTACTTTGTCGAAAACGACGTTAGTGGGGCGGTCACCGTATGTGGCAACCGCTTCAAGACGATAATATCCAGTTTTGTATGGCCCAAATTGATGCATATGGACCTAGATGATATGAGGTTCCAGCAGGATGGTGTTTCGTGCCACACAGCGGACACCACGATTGACATTCTGCATGAACGAATTGAGGGTAAGGTTGTCTCTCTCAGAGGTGAAGTGAATTAACCACTAACGTCATGCGATTTGAAGTCGCAGGTCCACAATCGACTAATACCCTTAAGGCTCACATAGCACGGTAGCGTAACGGAATACCGCTTTTTATAATCCCCCAAAAAAAGTGTTGAAATACCGTCCTCTATAATACCGTTTTTTTAAAATACCGCTTTTTAAAATCCCGTTTATTCATAATCCTATTCTATTATAATCCCGCTTTCTAAAACCCCGTCTTATACCGCTTATCCCGTTTTTTTGAATACGTAGCTAAAACTTATTGATTTTATGTTGGTTATTTTCCAGATTCTTTAAATGCTAAAGAAACTTTGCATACACCGAACCTTGCACCTACACCAAATCCTATAGTCTATAGTGTGCCCACGCAGGAGGGTTGCATACATACATACATACCTCACTGCTTATATGTCGTAACAAGAAACGGAATTATAAGAGGCGGGATTTTAAAAAGCGGGATTACAAAAAAGCGGGATTATAAAAAAGGGATTTTAAAAAACGGGATTATGAAAAGCAGGATGGCAAAAAGCGGGATTATAAAAAAGCGGGATTGTAAAAAAGCGGGATTATAAGAAACAGGATTATAAAAAACGGGATTATAAAAACGGGATTTTAAAAAACGGGATTATGAAAAGCAGGATATCGTATCCAACCCCATAGCACAGGTTATCGCTCAAATTCACCCGGAACTATGCGGAAGAAAATTGAAAATCATTGAAAAAAATGCACGTCTAGTATTTAGTATTTTTGTGCTATTTTTTCACGCAATTTTGATGGGAGAGTATCGGAATCCCGCTTTTTATAGTCCCATTTATTTAAAAATCCCGCCTACTAAAATACTACTTTTTTAAAATCCCGACTTTTAAACTCCCGCTTATTCAAAACCCCAATCTGTTAAAATCCCGACTTATCCCGTTTAATCCCGCCATGATCGTTTTTTATATTTTTATAATTTGAGTATTATAAACGCTTAATACCTACATTAAAAAGATTGAGAATAACCAGACTCGACTGTACGTATTTGTCTTTGATCTCTAAACTCTAAGATTAGATTTAAATTACCTTTTGCTCATTTTTAATCACTGTACAAAAAAGAGAAACAATATGAGTAAAACTGATTTTTTGCGTAGTAAGAAGCGGGATTATAAGAGACGGAATTTTAAAAAGCGGAATTACAAAAAGCGGGATTATAAAAACGGGATTATAAAAACCGGATTTTAAAATCGGGATTTCACGATGATGTGCATCAAGCTTAATCATCATGTGCGTTAAAAAAGCGATATCTGTGCCATCCATTTTGTTCAACCTTGGTAACAAACATAAAATTTTCCCAAGTTATACATGACTTTCTTGATTTTGACAATAAATTCAAGAAAGTGCTAAAAAGACCAATCCTGCATTCCAAAACTAATTGCTTTATTTTTATGATTGAAACAATTTTGAGTTAAAATTTAAGCTTCCTAACTTGTTCTGAAAACCATTTCCAATTCGAACAAATTTCACTTAGAGGTGATTTTGACATCTTTTAATTGGAAAAGTTTAAAGATTTGGTCTTTGGTCAAACTGCCAGGCCGGAAGCCACATTGGTATACTTGACCACGCACAGTTCATAATTAATATTCCTTAAAAAAAAAACATCCGAGAAATACTCACAAGGATAATTAATTCCACTTCATTCCCTTCCTATTCGAGTATCTAAATGACTATCGGATTTATTTGATCAACATTTTAATAAAAGCAATCATGACAAGGACGACCACCGACGAAGGATAAAAGGTGGGGGCGCCGATTATGGCCAGCAGAATATGCTACACATCGTTAACATAAAAACCATAAAAAAAAATGCCTTGACATGGAAGGCCTAGACCCAGACCAACTTCCTCTATATTATTCCAAGGATACAGTTATTCATATTATGCATGTCTGCGAACACAGATTTCACTTGTGTCATCGAAATGATATTCCCTAAGAAACAATAGACCTCTCCTCAGCCCTCCCCCACCTTAAATAGGCTGGCTCATGGCATTTGGCAACTACTGGCATATGATAAGGTTGAAGAAATGAAGAGGGTAATAATTCAGAAAAATGATTCATTTTTGTTTCCATGCGATGATAGATGATTCGTCCTTCTTGTTGGAACGTCCAAACGTTTTCCTTGGGAATAATTTTAACTTGTGTAAGCGGATTGTACGTATAAGAACATCAGGCATATTGGTTCTTGGCACGACTATACGAACGTGAACATGGACACGACACGGCTCGTTCCATTCATGTGATGCCCAGTCAGAGCCTATTTGACTGACCAATGTAATTTTGTATTAAACAAAAGAAAAAAAAAACTATATCGATAGGTATTGAATTCCTTTTCTCGTCTTTTGATTGCTTAGCAGGCTTGCAAAAAAAAGGAAATTGATTTATTTGCACGTAATTTGGTGACAAAATGCTTTATTGACAGAATTTCATTTCAAGCGAAATTATTATCATCATGGTTCCGGCAGCGAGTGTGCTTTTGACGTGATATTTTTTTCCTCCATCTGTATATTCGTCTTGTGTTGTGTTTGTTTGACTCTTGTAGGAGGTTAAGTTTTATAGGGGAATCATTTGTTAAATTATAAACAAAGGATACAAGTAACATAAATATTTGTTTGCACAAACCTGTTATAAGTCAGTCGATTTAAATATTTCATTGGGCTCATGCGTTTGTCAGGGTGACGTATGTATTTGAATTTAAAATTTAAGTTTTTGACCATAAAACTTTTGCACGGTTGCCCCTTTCTTAAATTTAAGTTACATTAGGGTTTTGTGAAAAATATCAGCATTTCCGATTTTGTCCAACGAACAACCTTAAAAGCTCGACAGCTCGAAATTTTGACAGAAGGTCAGTATTATACCTCCGTGGAACGAAATGAGTCGCTTTATGCTTGAACAACACTGAGAGATATTGAAAACTTATTTCCAAAGTGAGTGCTGGGTATGTGTAGCACAAATAGTGCATTTTTTGAAAAGTTTTTTGGCCGAAATCAAGCACCCACCGCGTCTGTTGTAAGCAAGTTTGTTCAAAAAGTTCGTGAGACTAGTATGCTAGTGGACAACACTCATTATCCCCGTGTGGCTGCTGTAGCCGAGAGTGTGAGACTAAATTCAGGAACATCAATTCGCCATCAATCTCAACAGCTCAACATTTCACGCACTAACCTGAGCTACCAACCGCTTGAATGACCCGACGATGTGTTCCATAATTAATGGGAATGTTTGCTATTAATAATAAAGTCATAATAAATAGACACAATTTAATTTTGCTCACTTTACTAAATTTTTAAAAGGCAACTTGTATTTGGCCCACCCTTTTTATAGCAATTAAAACAGAACGCAAAGTCAGATATGTCAAAAATGTCTGCCAGGACTAGGCCCAGTTTGACCGTACAAAAATGTATCCACATTTTGCACGGTTACTTCCGACTGAAAACTTTAAAATCGACTTCATCGACTCTATATGTACATATATAGCTCTACAAAAACTGTAGAGAATTTAATGGGGTAAAATTTTTTTTTCCTGATGATTGCATCACAAAATCGAAAAACCCATTTTTCAAAGTTTCGGCAACATGCCGAAAATAATGGAAAGCAGTATTTACCGAGATAATTGACTATAAACTTTAAATTAATAAATCTCAAGATGGCAGCCATTTGTTTTGTGGATATTTTGGGGAAAAAACTTGCTCCGGGTGCTCTGGTGATACATCGCCTGTCCCTCTACCATTTAAATTTCAATAAACTTCAATGTAAGGCAAACTTTAATGTACAGCTTGCCACGGTTGTAAGCTCATCCATTCAATTTTTATTGAGCAACCTACAATTTCACTCAAAATAAATTAATAAGATAACCCTCAATGAACCAACGCCCCTAGCTGTCACCCATATGATAACTGAGCTGAGCTGATAAGTAAACATTATTCATAAAAAAAAAAGATGACCTTTATTTATCAGCACACCCTACGCTGCCGCCCACCATAATTATCCTCCCCATCAACCAGAAACGAATAATGATGGTGCCAAAATCCACCACTACCAAAATAACACTTCATAAATAAATACACATTCCTCAAAAACTCAAAAGTCCTAACGTGACTCCTTATAAACGCCTCCGGCAGTCATAATACAAAATTCTTTCCTTCCTGTTCATGAAAGTTGTATTTTTTTGTTTTGTTCGATTGTTGGTGTTTGTTGTAATGGTACCTCTACCTATTATTATTAGGCCGGGTCAGTAGCCCATCATTACTTTCAGCTTATTACTATGTCATGAAAAATGCATAACCGTTAAACATAAATTTTGACAGTTTTTAGTATTTCAGTGACAGTGTGAGAAATTCCCTTTTCAACATCGAGTAATTCAAGGACAGTGAGCTTTTAAAACGAGCTTTTTCAAATCACACTTCTCCATAGGATTCTTCCAGTTCGTCAGAGTTCCCCATGCGCCAAGTAAAATATCCCCGTCAAAACCTAAACTGTCAATAAAATGTCAGATGTCTACTTAGCAAACTAAGCTTAAAGCTGTCAAAAGTTCTATTTGGATACGAAAAATCCCTTCCTTGCTGAAATGCTGAAAAAATCAGTGACAGCCAAAGCTCTAGAGAGAGAACGATTAAACCGAAAATCGAGGGGAAAGAAATAGAAAAACAGAGATAGAAGGTTGGTAGGTATACGATTACAACAATAACATTTCATAGGACACAGCAAAATTCCCTTTAGCAATACACAAGTAATTATTATTGAATCAGCTTCAAAACGCCTTGAACGTGAATATCGTCTTCTCGTGTATCGCATGCCACACTCTCGGACTATATCGTTGATTTTTTCTTCTCACTACGAGTGCGTTCGGTTATCGGTGGTTCAGCAAGGACCTTGTTTTCACCTGCTTTGAGGCAGGAACTCTGTCTGATAAGTGAGTTAGTGTTTCGCGGATGTCAATTACCTATATACGTTTTTTGATCAATAAAAACGAGAAAAATTAAAACGCTACGGGACTCAAAGGAAAAGCTTTGTAAATAAAAATTTATCAAGAAAAAAAAAAAACTTTGCCATGTCCTTGCGAAGCAAAATTTCATAAGAAACGTGACTGTAAAATAATAACAACTAAATTAAAGGATATACGTTTCCTGCTTTTCAGTCCTTTTGTTATCACAAAGTCGTTTTGTTCGTTCTACTAACCCGGAGTTCTCCGTAACGTTGCGTAACTGTAGACTGTAGAGTATCAGTGCTCAGAAAACAAAACAAAAAAAGCAAAACTCCTTCGTGCCATCGTGAGTCCTTCCGGATAAAGGATAAAGCATAGTTGTTGTGTCTTCCTTATTCTCTTCTTTTTTTTGTGTGTGTTATCCTTTTTAAAAGCAAAGCAAATAGAAGTTCATTAAGTCAAACTTCCTTTTAACGTTAAGTCAGGGCGGGTATGTTCGTAGAACAATGACAGTGATTACGAAGTATAATGGATGCGATAAGTGCTTCTTAACATACTATAATTATAATTGTGCATGTGCATCTCTCATCCTGTCCTGGAATAAATAAACGCGAAGTGGAATAGTCCCTGTAAGCAAGGACTTGTATACGTTTCTTCTAAGAATTAAATTCCCTTAAAGTGCACGACATAGGGCCAGAGACAGTTCCAGAGTTTTTTTTATGGTCGGTCACCCCGATGCCAATGAGTCTATGTAAATATCCATAAAGCTTTCAGGCTAAGTTTTTTTTTTGTTTTCAATTAAAGCGAAGCAATTTTCCGAGAAAAGTGTTAAAAATTAAACAAATAAAAGAGATTGAAAATTGTAAACAGGGATGTTTGGGAGCATCCTTTTGCTAGTTCGTTTTTAATTCTGATGTTGACTGCACCGCTTTGCTTACATTTGTTCGAAATTTTTACCCACAAACCTTGTTTTTTACGACAGATAAGTGAATAGTCCAGTGAGCAAATAGAAGTCCTTTTTTTTAGAGTTGAATTATACACAGCCAAGTTACAAAGAATTAAATACAAAAAAGTGGAAAATGGTTGTGAGAAATGTCAAACAAAAAATTGACAACCCAAGGGGCTTTGCAGTTTTGTAAACACACATTTTCGGCGTTTGTTTTTTGATTTTTTTTCTGTTTTCGAGTGAGAATAGGACTTTTCTACGAACGGAACGAGTTAAAGGATACAAAAGGATACATTCAAATGAACATTAATTAAACGGAAAAATTATATGGTTTAGGTAAGTTTAAATATGTTACTATTTATAGATTTGAGGGGTGGTTCGCTTCTTGTAATTAGTTGCGAGACAAAAAGGGGATTGTTTTGTTGTTGACATATTGCGGAGTAAAATTCTGGAAATACATATAAGTTTTATTAAAAAAAAACTTTATTTTTGTTTCCTTGAACATTCATCAGAAATTCGGAGAAAGTTGCACTCTGGTTTTCCAAGAAAATATGGGCTATAGACAAATTTAACGATGACAAACAATTCCAATGAATTCAAGGATGTTTTAGACATCAATAATAAACAATTCTAGAGAAACTCAATAGTAGAAAGAGTATTTCAAAAGGGGCATTGGGAGAGTTTGTATTCTTAAGCAAACGCATCCTTTAATTTTGTTATCATCTTTCATTTTCAAAACGTCAGTCAGGGTTTTCCTTTTGTATCAGGGTGAAGTTCACGAATGAGCACCGTACGGAAATTAACAGGTGCAGGTAAATACATAATTCCACGGGAATCTGCTATTCATGGGAATTTATTCCTTTTTCATTGGCAATTTCTTTTAACGTTCAAAATGGAGTAAGTTCTCATCGAGAGAGATTTATCTAAAGAATTTGTTACACCTTAAATTTTGGGGAATTGTTTTCCTCCTTGAATTTGGAAAAACTTTTCATTCCCTTGCGAGCTGAAACATTTAATGTTCACCGAAGTCAATAGAGCAAACTATGTGCTTGCCATAGAAGACGCTGCAACAACTTTTTTCTTGCACAACGCATCCAATTAGTGGCTTGCGTTATCTCTATCGTTCACATAATTTCGTTACTATCTAAGTCAATTCCTTTTTCACTAAAAAGTATGAAAAATTATCTTTCTAATTGAAAATTGACTCCACTTTGGAAAGTGAAAAGTCACCTTCAAATTCTAAGGCTCTGTTCTGATTTTTATCAAACAGATTTAAAAGAATATTGGGGACAATCGCGGACACTCGGAAAAATATTATCGGTTAGAAACAACATTTAAATCATGTAAAATTAAACTAGAGAGACTGCTGATAATAATGAAAGCGTTGTTGGTTTGTAAGACGATTCATGGTTACATTATAGACCAAACTGAAGATGTTTGATAGTGATACAAAACACGAAATGTGCGTGAGCTGTCAAAACCAGTGTTGCCAAAAAGAAAATAGCAAAAAAATCAGCCATTATAAAGACTTTTGCATTAATAGTTTTCTGTTTTTAAATTTGAATAAAACAAACTGTGAGCTATCATTGAATCTTTCTGTAAATTTAGAAGGTCCATTTATGCTTTGTGTATGAAATATAACATAGTTCAAGTGTTCGAGGCTGATTCGCTGGGTGGCACGCTTCCGAAACTTCCAATTTGGAATAACACTAGTGCAGAAATCAGGATGACATTGTGGTTTGTGGTTAATTGGCATAGAGATGTGACTTAAGAAAACCCGTAAATGAGAAGTCTTACCGGTGCCCAGTTCATATCGCCTCTGGTCGAGATAACTATGTTCGTTCATCAAAAATGTGGCACGGGCTGTGTGCCTTGTAGCACCGGCCTCCATTTATAAACCAATATCATCCAATTCGGTCCAAAATAAATTGGTTTTCATCGAAAAACAGCGCTCGCCATTGACGGTGGTGGCCTGGCCTATGTTCTCAGCCATTTGAAGTGTGTACGGGTGTAGGCCCAAGTCATGGTGAAAACTTCGTAAGGAATTGATTATTTTGAGGCCTTAGTAAATTTAATGTCTTTCTATACCAAAAAATATTATCGTGGGTTTTGGGGGTCACAGATAACGAATACAATATTGATTTTATGGAAAAATTGAATAGTGTAACAGACTGATATATGTACATCAATCAACATATTACCATACATATTTTACAATCAACAATTACATAATATTGTTTATTTAAATTTTGAATCTAACGTCACGAAATATGTTAATTTATTTATTGTTTAAAATTAAATTTGGTACTTCAGTACAATTCATATATTATTTATCTATACATAAAGTTTTGAGTCACTGTTACTGAACGAAGTAATCTATTACATTCATTTTATTTTCGTTCTTTTGGATTATATTGTTAACTGTAAAATATTATTCTTTTCATTTAATGTAAAATTTAAGATCATTCTATTGTAATTGTAGACGTTCAAGAAGTAAAGTTCTCTCAAGAAATATCTACCGTCTCTCTTAATTTTTTGCTGCGAAAACACGTTTTGTATTAACACACCCTTAGACCTTAGGGGCTCTGGTCGCTTATCATTTGTTTGTTTGTTGGTTGCTTACGAGTAGTTTCGTGGAACTTTGAAGACGCATTTATGCTGTCTCTTTTGACCCGATAGAACAGGGATACATTTTTAAGAACTCTACTTTAATGAGTGGAGAAACTCTTCACTACAATAGCAAATATTTCTCACAACAAAATGCTTTTGTTTAAAAATAAAAAATTTCTGGGTTGTACTATTGACGAATGTCTTCGGTCCTTAATTCTTGGTATGAAGATTTAGAGAAGGTGCAACCAGTGTTTCTCTTCTTCATCATCATTCTTACTCTCCAAAATAACCTCACAGAGCTCAAACAAATATTTTAATAAAAGACACAGTTCACCCGCAGAAAAATTATTGGTTAAAAACAACATAAAATTCGTGTAAGATTAAACAAGTGAGACTACTAATTTAATTTGCATCCTGCAAACTTACCCGGTTAGAATTGATTGATTGTCTTAATCAAATTGGTTTTTCAATTTTAATAATCTGACAGCTAAAAGAAGAAATAAGATATGTCATTTTAACGAACACCATTCGGTTAAATCAAATGAGAAAAGTATTTAGTGTTGGAAATTTTTAACCCATTCACTTATTAGCTTAAACATCATAACCATTAGTTTAACTTTACCAAAAAGATTGTTTAATATTAAATAAGAAATATATTATTATTTTAACACGTTACTCGTTTGAAGCAAACAAATTGGGAGTTAAAAATTCAAGTTTTTCGATTAAACTTACAAAGTTAACTACGTTACTTTTGGTGGCAAACGCTACGTAGTTTCTAGCCGGGACTATATTGTGTTCTTAATCTTTTTTTAATCCACCAAAAAATGCTCACGATTAGATATTTATAGTTAAATAATTAATTATTATTTGTTTCGTTGTTATATTTGTTAAAAACAATTTTTGTTGTCATTGCATTCAAGAAAAAATTCATTTTATTTTATTTAAGTTGACACATCCATTGAAAGGCCACATACTTATGAAGAGCACCCTTTTTTTTACTGCGAAGACGCGCGTCAAAATATGATGAATTTGACATTTATGAATGAGTGCGCCAACAAATGGTTTAGAGCGCCACCCTCCATCAACTATCAATCTTTCGTTACTTTCCGTAATAAATTCCTATAACCACCGGCAAAATTTGTTGGTCTTGAAGAAACGTTAACAAGACCAAGAACATGCTATCAACAAACATTTGTCCATCGGATAAGAGAAAACCTTACTATTTATATCAGTTCGTTCGACCATCTCGGAATAATCATAGCCTCCACGAACGGCAACTTAGTGAAGAACCGGTGAAGAAATAACTTTGGAAAATACTGCTACTTCAGTTATGCGAACCAAAAAACCAAAAATGCTCACGCGAGCGTCCTACAAAACCTTAATATTGCCAGTCTTGATTGACGGCTGCAAGTGTTAACCTATAAGTAAAAGGAGAAAGCTTAGTCTGAATTCTTTATAAAGAAAAATTCCTTGAAATAGCTAGTCCTTGTGCGAGCAGGAGTTATGAATGAGGAGAAGATACAGCCATGACCAAGATGTGGATGTAGTCCAGCAATTAAAAACAGGTCTTATACATTGACTCAGCCACATCAAATTGACAACAAAACTCCATCAACCAGAGAGCCAAGGTGGTTTTCAAATTTTAGGTACTAGAAAGACCAAAATATCGTAAATGCCAAATTTTCTGCCGTTGCTGAACGGCTTAGATGAGAATCACTTTTCGTCTCAAGTAATGCTCTTGGAAGAATTGCGACTTCTTTTCATGAAGCTGTAGGTAACTAGCCTTAAGAATATAACGTTTATATTTTTAGGTATCATTTCTGGGAATCGAACCCAGACTAGTATCCAAACGCACTTACCCTTACGCCAGCGGATACTTCATTTATGTATAGGCAAGTTTGATGAAAATCTTGTGTTAGATATTTGAAATATTGAAAAACTTAAAGATAAAAAATCAATTATTTTGAAATACCAGCTATTGGCTAAGTGATTAACAATTTTCACTTATTTCTTTATCTGTTATACTAACTCAAAATTAAAAAAACAACATTCAAAATAATATGTAAATAAATTAAAAATTTTACTTATTCAGTCACATCTAAAAGTGAAATATTTACTAAATAAAATTAAAACCCTGTTATATTGTGACTTTTTATTACGCCATCCATGACGATATTTTTGTCGATATCGATGTCGATGAGGAGCTCTGTACAGTTTCTTATAGACCGTGAGCCCACAGCAATTTTTGGGTGTGATTGATTGAACAAAAAATAATTAGCATAATTAGATAGACCTTTTATAGTTATTTATGAATGTGAACGTCTTACATACTTACATACTCTAGTGGGAGCAATTGCAGGACTAAGTGCCCTGATTGCAAATATCGAGGTTCAAGACGTTTTGAAGGTGGCCTTCTTAGTGCAAGAAGTAGCCTATTCTTATCGCGTCTGGCAGGCAGAAGGCTGTCTGTAAAACGTCTTGGACCTCGATATTTTTAATCAGGGGGCTTTATTCTACATTTTGGCAAAGTTGTTATCACAATTATTTGGACTATTATGCACTATTGCTCCCACTAGAGTATGCAAGACTTTCACATTTGTAAATAACTATAAAAGGTCTATCTAATTATGCTAATTATTTTTTGTTATCAATCACACCCAAAAATTGCTGTGGGCTCTTAGTTTATAACGGGCATATCACTCATTCGATTCTACCAGATTAAAACTTAAAACTTAAACTTATACAAATTCAATGTAATTGCATCCGGATTTAAGTTTTAATCTAGATGTATCGAGTGAATAATAGGGCGGTGTCTGTTTTCATATTCATTTTACTGAAAAGCGCATACAGTGCGACAGTAAAGTTTTTTATCCACCCATCCAAAATCTACCGATGTGCCAGTTTCCATAAATATTTTCTAATTCATCATGAAAAATTATGTATACTAGTATATTATGAGATAGATTCATTTTAAGAGTTTGATATGGAAATAGGACTTTTCAAAGTACTGCATGTAAATCTCTGTTTCGATAGACAAAACACATTTCCATAGTGTCGCACTTGAAATTGAAAAGATCTGTCGCTTGGATGCTTGCTAAATTACAAAGACAAATTGAATAGTTTTTTGAGGCTAAAGTTGATCATTAAAAAAAAAACTGACATATGACACATGAGAATAAAAAGAGAATCGAACACAAATCAGTAAAACGATTGTGTTCAACTTTGTTGGAACAAAAATCATCTGTTCATTGAAAACGATTTGCATCACTGAAAAATTAAAAGTAGTTTTATAAGAAATATTAAACATATTTGTTTATTTTTATTTGCAAAAGTAAAATATATAATTGATTAGCTTCATTTGTATACCAAACATTCTCAATATTCATAATTTAATTACCCCAAAAAGTGAAAAAAAATTTTCAATGATGTTGATAAATTGCCTACACACACAGTGTTGAGGCCAACTTAAATTACCCTTCGTTTTGATGGATATAGGCAGTACTCGAGTTTTAATATATTTCGTTTGTTTTCTGTTCTACACAGATTCTATCTTCATTTAACTTCAATTCAATTCATGGATCGAAAACGTAATCTAAATCGATTTTCAAATGATGAAAAATAATGGTGCTGTACACGAATAAAAGAAACTTTAAAACGATTCTCCTCTTTAATTATATGTGGATAAAAAATGTTCTCCATAATTGTAGAAGATGGGGAATATTATTTTATTTTTATATTTACTTTGCATTTGCCTTCAAGGGAACATGTGAAGTTCCAGTAGATGTGTTTTTCACCAGGAAGAGGAACTTATAATCAGACCGAAAACATAAATGTTAAAAAAGGAGCCAAGTTCTTCTATGCAAAAACTTTTGTGTAACAAGTCAGCCGTGAAAAGTACTGAGATCTAAAAGTACGCCAAGTGCTTACTTCATGAAGGTTTAATACCGAATATTTAAAGTACTAGAATAATATTGAAACAGCTACAATGTAATAGAGATATTTTATTATTTAATGATTACTGACTAAGATTTGATGGGCTTACTTGGCAAGTTTTTTCTTATGCCCAATTCAAAAGGTTTTGAAAACTTGACCAGTAAGCCCATCAAATCTTAGTCAGTAATCATTAAATAATAAAATATCTCTATTACATTGTAGCTGTTTCAATATTATTCTAGTACTTTAAATATTCGGTATTAAACCTTCATGAAGTAAGAACTTGGCCTGACTGACTAACTTAGCAAATACTCTGACCTCATTGGTACTGAAGATAGGAAGGGGTCAAAAATTACCTGAGTTTGTTCCTGTAAAAAGGGTGTGGTGCCAGAACTTGGCTGGGCACTACCGTGCCCTTTGATTCGTAATGAATTTTACTGTTTTTTTTTTGTGTCCTTTTTTTTAAGAAGCATCTAACGCAAATGTGTGTAAACAGTAAGAGTATAGCATACGTTGTTTATTCCATAACTGTGTGGCCACATTGAACTTTCAATCTACCATTATTAATAAGATTATCTCTTACCTTTGTCGATTGGGGCGACGCCTTAAGCATAGCGATAGTACTTCGACGGTTAACTATGAATATCTCCTAACATAATTTTTTGTGAAATTCACTTTTTGATGCAGTTTCGTTAATAATTTCCATCTGCTTCGCTGAATTTTTAAAATTTAAACTATTTCACATCATAGATATTCAAAACTGATAATTATGTATAAAATTTTATTATTATGCGTTTTAATTTTGAGACTATAATCATTTTCTTATGTCCCCTTTAAAGTTTACAAAATGCGACATAGGAGGTATTCATAGTTAACCGTCGACTTGTTAGATATGTCTCTGCTAAATTTTATAATAAAATATTTGCTTTTTTACTACTTACTTGTTTTGTATCTTATCCTACTTCCCACTGTAAAATCGTGCGGTAATTTCAGCGCCACCACTAGGATAGCATTGGTACCACAAAATCGCGCTCCATGATAATACTATAGGTTAGGTATACGAAGCTCTTACCTACTTACACAAAAAAGTCAATGATGATATTTTTTTGTTTGAAAGTACGATATTAAGGAAACGACAAGGAAATACAAGACGAGGAGAAAGAAGATTAGTTTTGAGCATACCTTTTAAAAAATTTATGAAAAAATAAAACTTAAAAACAAAATATTAATACTATGTGAACTTATAAAAATCAAAACAAAAAAAAAATGTCACGCTACCATAACTTTAATTTGGAAGTTTTTCGAAGCATGATTTTAAATCATTTTTTTGCTGGATTTTAGTATTCAGTTTGAGGATTGCAGATTGCAGTCATATAGTTTTACCAAAATAAAAAAAAAAAAAACGGACAACGCCGGATATTATCGGCTAGTTAAATTTAAAAAGCCCTGTGAGAAAATTGAAAAACTGCCACCTTTTGCTTCTACTTTCAATAGTCCTACATATTTTGATCCTCCCATTTCAAAACAAACATTTTCCAAAAAAGTGCATTGAATACTTTTGCTATAAATAATTCATATATTATAATTTTTGCGTTGCCATGTTCTTTCATGCAAATAGATTGTGATATTTTAAGTCTTTTTCATTTAATAGACTTTCAAGTTTTTACCTTTTTTTCAGGGACTTATATACCTTATTAAATAAAAAAATCATAGTAAAATGTTTGTGTATCCTTTTCATCATTCAAGTTTCATAGAGAAAAAATCGCATGGATTTTTATTAACTCTGCTCATTTCGTTGGTTTTTATTTTTCCAATAATTTAAAACGGAAATCCCTGCTTGAATAATTGATGCAATATTAATCCAAAATGAAAAGAAAAAAAAAAGATCCATAATTTAAAAACTATATAATTAACAGAGGAGAATGGCAGAGGATATTTGCTTTTTTTTTTAGTACATAGGTATATCATTAAGTTCGGAGAGCGACAAGCGTAAGCTTATACAAGAAAATTCCAAAAAGTATATCTCTTAATCCTACTGAAAAACTTTGTCCGTCAGCCATGTTTTTTTTATTTTTTATTTCATTATCACACCACACACCTTTAATAAGGTATCAAGAGGAAAACAATAACAGTTTCATAACTCACATAGTTGAAGCACCCACAAATCGAAATATACATATATCTTCACGGGAAAAATATGATATTATTTTCGAACTAAATTATAAATTCTTAAAAATACAAAAAAAAAATTAAAACATATTCCGAATAAAAATGAAATTAAAAAAAGTAAAATACATACATACATAGAAACTTTTTCAGATTCATCAAAATACAAACGCAAGAGAAAAATTACCGCGCGAATACCTATAACTTCGGAATAATAAAATGGCCGCCACCCCACCTCATACCTACCTGTTGGAATTTTTATTTAAATATATTTTATGTTATGTTTGTCCACCTCGCCCCATCAAACTTTACTTCAATTTTGTATTTCGTTGCCGTTTCTCTTATTACATTCACAAAAATATCATAATGGTTAACTTCTGGTTTCGTTATTTCAATAATAAAGCCCGGGCAGTTTAATTTCAAGCGGAACTAACAGCATCAAAAACAAAAAAAAACCACAACCAGCCAGCCCCGGGAACACCCAAAGGATTTAGTTCCAAATAAAATAAACTAAAAAAAAAAAAACAAGTTTTGGAAGTTTTTTTTTTTCTTCATATTCCTCCTCTTTGTTGTCCTTCTTTTTCTCACTGCCGACCTCCTTTGTCAGCTATACACACACACACACAGTTAATTTACAAACCGGAAGCAAATTATACGCTACGGCCATTTTATCACCACCTGACAGTGACACAACGATGAGCATTATTAGATAGGTACTCTAAAAATAAAAAAAAATATGCACAACCACAAAAAAGGCCATTAAATGGAGTAACGGACTTCGTGTACTAAATTTCAGGAAACATTAGATACAATCCCGTGTCATTGCATAGACTGAATGATGAACGATTTACCGAAGAAGTCGGTGATGGACTTCTCCCACAGGAGCTAGGAGGTAAGTGTAAAAGGGCCCGAAAGTAAAAATTCGAAGAGGTGAAATTTATTAATTTTATTCGATATGAACCATTGTGTAATGTGTACTGCATTTGAGAATGACTTTAGACTTCATTTAGTAGGAACTGAAATTTGCGCACACTGCCACACCCACTCTGGACAGTGTTTTTTTTTATTTATTAAATTGAATCATTTCTTGATTGCGTTTTCTTAATAAATATTGGGTTTTCCAATTGGGACTTGACAAGTTTGAACTTTCACTGTGAATGCACCTTTAAACTGAGGAATAAAATGTCAATGTCAAAACATTGAATAAAGTTGAAGGAAGAAAGTTTGTTAGTAACTTTGTATACATATATAACCTAGAGTATTATCATGAAGCGTGATTTTGTATTGCGAGCCTTAGCCTTGGTGTGGCGCTGAAATTAGCGCTAGATTTTACAGTTTAGAGTAGGATAAGATACAAAACAAGTAGTAAAAAAAGAGAATATTTTATTATTAGATTTAGCAGAGACAAATCTAGCAAGTACTGTTCCTATACTTAAGATGTCGCCACAATCTTTCGTCTTTTTGATAGTACCAGTACCATAAGTTTTATATAAAAAGCTAGTAATTAAGATGTATTGTCAAAATTCCGGTAACTTTAAGACCGTGGACACCAATTTTTGGTCCTGATAATTACTAATTATTCTAGCTTGGTAAAGACAAGCAATTCATTGTCTAGTGAATAAATTTGAGATTAAACTTTCGCGGCTGTATGTTCTTGTGCCAGTGAGACACCGTTTTGGTCGAAGTAACGAGAATATTACTGCCCTTCAAGCGTCCGTCCGTCGTGAACGAACCAAAACAGTCGATTCCAAAACGTTCTCAAGAATAAGGTATCGTTAAGACCCACACTATGGCGAATCTTGCGAGACCATCTTGCCCTGCAAGCTTACGTATATATAATATGGAGTTAGCTCAAGAACTAAAGCCACTCGATCATATCAAGCGACGAACGTTCTTGGAATAGGCTATAAAAATGTTGGAAGAAGATGACCAATTTCATCGCAAAATCATCTTCAGTGATGACGAAAATTTTTGGCCAAACAGATTCATCAACAAACATAAACGTTTTATTGGCTATTTAAAAAGCCTCTTGTGCTTCAAGAAACACCACTTCATTCACGAAAAATACATGTATGGTGTTGTTTTCATGCTGGTGGTGTCATTGGACCGTTTTTTCGTTGATGAAAATTACTGATAAAATTTGCAGTCAATAGAGGTCGCCACAGTGGCATATTACAACGATATTTCTTTGTCAAGTGCATTGACTAGATATTAATGATATAATATTATGTGGTTTCAACAAAACGGTGCCTAAGGTCACACAGCGGGTGTTACAATCGATTTTTGAAATTATTGAACATGTTATATCGAGATGTGGTCCTGTTAATTGGTCGGACTTCGGATCGGTTTTAAAGCCGAAAATTCGATCTTCCTAGTCGTTTCAAATAAAGGTGGTTTGAAGACTATCTCAACGTGGAGCAATGATGTAAATTCGCTCGATGTACCCGAGACGATATCAACGTGTTTTGATTTTCTAGACTAAATCCTGATCTGGAAACAGCTTATAGATTTCGTGATTGCATCTTTTCCTCCATTGGTTCTCTATTGACCCTCTTCGCACAGAGGAACGAATATCCATCAAAAAAGTTTTCTTTCAAAAGATTGCAGGTCTCTTTTTTTTTGCTTATCGCCCAACACTCACAGCTGTAAAGCAGGACTGCAAGCACAATGGTTATGTAGAGCGGGGGCTTCGCCTTACCTGTGTGAATTTGTGAACTATTTTTTTTTTTACTAAATCAAAGTAGCCGCGGTTTTTTAGAATAGTTCTTCGTCATATATCTACAGAAGTGTCATTCGTGGAGATATTATTAACTCTAAGATAAATTTGTTTCTAGCATACACTCCAAGTCTCGTACTCATTTACTCGTACTTCAAGACTTACAAGTCTCGCCCGATTTTAAATTGCTCTGAATGAAAATGTGAAGAAAGGAAGAACGTTTTGAACAACCGATGATATCCGTTTCGTCCGTATATCCATATGCATGAGTTGGACAGATTTCGGATCAAGCGCCTGCCATGCCCACCAACTGTTCCAAAAATTACATCTGACTACCGTAAATCTCCTCATATTTGAAATATAACGCGTGACGGGTTGATCAGTTTTCCTGTGATTTCATTCCGAGTTTGACAATCCCGTCGAGTTGAGTATCGACATAAAATTCGTTGCGCTTTTTCAGGATTTACTCTATGAAGAGCCGAAAGCCATACTGGTACCAGTTGACTTCAGTGGTGGAGAACGGCTTAAGACCTTTACACAGCACGTCGGAAGATAGACTCTTTTATCCAAAGCTTAGAAATGATATTCCCGATTGGACTTAGTATAGCCGTTTTTGTTCCTTTGAACCATAGTTTGTTGATGAATTATAATACATGCACTCTACCAAAACATCACCTCATCCGAAAAGCTCTGCTGGTAAGTCATTCGATTTTGCAGCCTTGTTGTTCTTTTGTCCTATTTTATAGCTAAAACTATTTCTTCCATATCATGTGGTAGAACTGGTTGTGAGTTATGAATTAATGAGTCAATATTATAGGGTTTAAGTTCACTGAAATTTTTATATCTATTAAATCTCTATTTGGATCTGAGTAAGATCCTCTTACTATCTACAGCTCTATCACCAGAATTGCTTCTTTCAGGAACTTAAGTATGTGGAGTAATTTCAGAGATTGTAGTTCACCCCTTTTATCTGACGTCCCAGATACCTGTGTATCTGATGTACGAGTGCATCACGTCTACCTTATATATGATTATGGCCTGGTGTTTCCTTGTGAGTGTTACAGAATATGAATGTGGCACTGGTCACCTCAAGTCAAGTGGGATTTCTTCTTGTCTTATTTTCGTATCTACGCTTACATGATATCCTGTCTTAAGACAAGGATGCCAATAACTTGACTTTTATTGTAAAATTTTCCAAGTTTTATTTCGATCGTGACACTGTTTTTTCTCCATAATTTGGGAGGCTGCCCTTTTTCTACGTCGACTCTTCATCTCTCTTTTTCTGGTTTGATGCTCTTTAATCTGCAAAACTGCTCTTGTTTTGCCCTGTTTTAGTTGAATGCTGTGATTATCATAATTCATAACATGCCTATTTGATGATACCCCTGTGATTTTTGGCGTTTGTAATACGTCAGTTCACAATGAACAGCTTCTCCTTCAGGTACTCTTTTTAGACTCTGGTCACTTCAGGTATGCTAAGACATCTAAATTTATTTTTTTTTTTCTTTTGGACAATTTCTTCTCGAAACTTGAAAATGGTCAGAGTACCCGTCTATCTTTCGAAATGTGCCAACACGCGACTAGTGTGCCTTTCATCTATTAGCATGATCAAATTGGTTGGATAGTCTAAATAAATCTTTTGCCTTGAGAACCTAGTGCTACTTACCACCGCACCATGATCTACTGGAAAGTCTTTTAGTCCGTAGTCGTTATCTGTTGTCGTTCTTACCAACTCAATCTCACTTTCCGACTTAAGCTATGTAGTCTGTACTCAGGAAGTCTCCGTAGAATCAGTCCAGGAGGTCATACTACTTTTTACTTGCGACTTATAGGGCAAGGCAAGGCAAGTTATACATTCGTAAAAAAAGTCGAACTCGACATTTTGATCAAAGTTGACATTACGATAATAGGTCTCGCAATTCTGTCTGTCTGTCTATCGGTTCGACTACAGCTAAACGGCTCGGCCGATTTTCTTTAAACTTGGTAGATATGGGTTTTATTTTTTTTCCTCCGGATGTTTTTTGATTTGATTTTTTAAGACCAAAAATAACGGTACCTGCCATACGATTTTTTTTCGAAATCTTATAAATATTTTTTTCTCAAAAACTGTCTCACAGATTTTTTTAATAAAAATTCATTAAATTTCATTTAGTTAAACCTAGGTAATGAATGAAAAAAAAATTCCAAAAAATTATTATTTTTGGTACCCCCTTGGAACCATTTTTTTGTTTTTGATTTTCTCAAAAACGGTACAGCCGATTTTGATCATTTTGTTATGCTAAGGCTCCCTAGCAGTTACAATATTATTGTGTATTCAAATTTTCAAAAAAGTTTTTTTTGGATTTAAAAAAAAAAATTCAAATTTTTTTTTGAAAACTCATTATTTCGAAAACACCATGATCGATTTTTTTAAAACTTGATAAATAAAAGTTTTTTAATATAATCTACAAGATATGAGAAAAAGAAATTTATTTTACTAAAAATAACGGTATCCTCCATACAAATGTTACAAAATGGTTTTCGAAAATCGTATTTTTCTTGAAAACGGTTCCGAGAATTTTGCTTAAATCTATAATTTAATACAAACAATTTAGAAAACAAGACATTACTGACTGTACCTACGGTAGGTAGAACGATTTTTTAAAATTTTGAATTCTCATTATCGACATAACGGATTTTAATGAAATTTTTTATAGAGATGCTTCTAAAAACTTTAAGAAACATTGCATTTCAAAACTTAAAAAAAAAACATTTTTTGAATTTTTGAAAAAAAAAATAATTTTGTTTTTGGAAAATTCGATATCTCAAAAATAGGTCAATATTTTTTTTGGAAATTTAGTTTTCATTCGTGCAATAATAAAAGCCTAAAGTTGACGTACCAATTTTTTTTTTTTTTTTTTATTTTAAAAAAATTATATATAAAACCTTATTTTATTAAGAAACCACTACAACGACTTATAATTTTTGTTCTAGCATAAATTCATATTTGCATAGCATTCTGTTTTTGTCTCTTACTACTAAAAGAATTTAAGAAACGATGATAATTTTATTCTTATGAACAGTTTTTTCTAATTAATAACATTCGTTTTTAAAATTCCTAGTCTATTACATAGGAGCAAGTTCGTGCGACCCAGTCGTGCATTTTATTGTTTTTTGATATGCTCTTCAGCTAATATTTTATAAGATAGCCTTGATGCAGATCACACAAGGCGATCACTTATCGGGTTAAAATCAATAAAATTGCTTGATTGCAGGTCCTAACATGAGCAATCTTACATATATCACAGCTGTAATAAATATCGCAATTTTGTCTCTTCATCATAACTGATCGCTTTCAACGTATCTGGTTTTCCTAGAATCTGGTAATATCTATTTTATACCACGTGCAACAGATTTAATCTTTTTAGTGCCACCTTAGGGGCAATGTGTTTTCACGTTTTTGGTGCATACTCTCAGGTCTGGTCTTCTTAACATTTGGGGGTAATCATCACAACCCCGAAGGACAGGGCCCTTGTTTAACCTAAGAAATACAGCCTAGATAAAAATGCGCCGTCAGTTTTTCCAAATATTCAAATTCATTGCATTAAATATTTTGTCTAAATTCCTTCAATTAAAACTCAGCTATGTCTACATCTGATAGGGTTACCCGAATGTTCATAATATACATATAAACGAAACATCACGACTTTCGCAGTGACTGTCAGACGAATTTTCATCCATTCATCATCATTCAAAACCTCTGCCATATACATAAGAACGTCTTCTCTCAGTTAAATTCGCATGAATGATGCCAGGGTAGGAAATTGGCTGACTAAACTTGTTTCTAAAAACTTTAAAGAAACCGCGATTTAAGCGACTCTAATTTATGTCACAGACACATTTCCTTCTGTTCACTCGAGGGTATGTAATATACATACGAGTATTATACTACTACTACAACAACAATTTTATATTCAGAGAAACGGTACCTACTCTTGATACTCGGTAATACTGCCACAACGGAACGTGCTGACAAACAAAAATGTCCTACATGCACGTATAAACGTCGCTGTCGTCGCACCGACAACTTGACAAGGACTATACATACTTTCAGCAGTATTGAATCGAATATCAACTGCAGGCTCTGGGGGGAGAAATTATGTTCTTGAACGTGTTTTTCTTTCTCAGAAATTACACATAAATATATACCTGCCTTGATTTCTGAGAATGTGCATCGTCGATACTGAAGTCATATTAAAGTGGTTTTACCTTTTGTTATGCGTATTTTATTGCAAATTAACTGGCATGAAATTGTAACCCAATTAAAATTAAATCTGATACTTTGAAGAACTTCTGACAAAGCTGAATTTGTACGCTTAATTTGAGAAACTGCTTTCGGTTTTCTGGGATAGAATCAGTTATATGTAAATTACTCGAAAATCGTCACTTATTTCAAAGAAACGTTCGAGTAAAAAATTTTAGGTTAAACATTTCTGCAGAAAAAGTCTGTTCACTTAGTTTTTCGTTAGAACGATAGATCTATAGAAAAACGTGCACAAACGTAGATTCATCAGCTTTCCGGTTTAATAGTCTATTTTCCAAATCAACACTGGCTCTGAGCTAAACGGTAAACTACTAGGAGCGTTCTGTTTTCTTTTTCCCAAAATTTATTGATCTATTGATTGATACAGAAAAGTGTTGACATTTTTTTGTATAAAATTTCATTAGTAAAAATAATTTGTAAGAAGGGTAGTCATAACCCCTTGAGTGCGTGCAAATTCTATAAAAATATGATTCTTCAAAGAAACTGATAGTTTTCGACTTTCAAGAAATAGAAAAAAATATTTAATTTCACTCCCCAATTATCAGGTTCTTTCTGGAGTTCCAAAGGCCCAATTGAGTAGTTTTGGTCAACTGTTACCAAAAAGTTTGCATGTTACTGCATGCTAATAAACTATTGTAGCTTTAAGTTTGTCATCAAGTTTACACATTCCTAGTAAGGCTCGAAAAGTGTATGATACTCTAGTTCTCCGATAATACTATGTTCCCACGAAACCGAAACCTCAGATTTCAGATAGAAAAATGTTGAAATTTCAAATAAGTGCAGCAAGATTTAATTGAGATTTTGTTGAAATCCACAGTTTTAATTGAAATTTGATTAGAATCTCCATAAAATTTCGTTCCATCAATTTCAAAAGTTGTCTCGTATTCCGTTTTAGTGGAAACAAAGTATAAGACTTAATTCGGTCCTGGAAACAGAGTGCGTCACAATTACCAACTGAACCAGCACGCTAGCGCTACAGCTTGTCAATTGATGCAGCACAAATACCCAGGGATTTATGTGCATAATCGGGTATTTTAGAATTTCTAAAAAGGCTTGGTGACATGGTTTTTCGCTACATGCATATGTAGAGACTAATAATAGAGACAATGTCCAATTTTGCTTATACTAGATAGGCGTTACTGATGCGGATAGTTTTAACCAGTTCCACTTGCCTCGCATCGATATCAGGGAATTTGGAAATAACCCAGCAATTGAAACAGGTGAAATAATAAGTAATGAATGTCCCTTCTACTGCACTGATCCCGATACACATAAGCTGCTAGCTGAGTTAAAAGGCTTTTTGTGTTCAATAAGTGAACGTAATCGTATTTATGGTGGTGAATTTAAGCTTATTCCAATCAATCGGAGTATACTCGTATTGAAACCGATTAACTGGTGGCCCAGCAGAGTGGGGATACCTTGGCACGAATACTCGTAAATTTTTCTTTTTTCTAAATTAAATTTGCCAAAAAGCGTAGCTACTTCGTGGAGTGCAAAACAGTGTCAGGTGTGTGTGATCCTTTTGGGTTTTAATGTTATCGCATAATGGAAGAATCAATGAGCCGAGTGGGCTTAAGTGTTCAAGCATAAACTTTTTTTTTTTTGTAATATTGATATTTTACTTTTGTTTTCAACTTTTGAAATTCGTAAAATTGTGTGTTTTTTCCAAGAGAAAAAAATACAAAACTCATTTATCACAAAACTTGAAGAAGGAAAGATAAATTGTAATTACATTTTATCGATTTTCATTTCAATTTTAGAAAGACTTTCTGGCTCAATACGTAGCAAATCAAATCTTCTATTATGCCTGCCTATGGATTAGGTATTTTCATTCAATCATGGGGCCAATATTTCGCTAATACATAAATATATTCGTATTTACAATTTAAACTGAACAAGGGTAAATTTCCTTTTGAGGACGACCTTGGTGTTGGGTAGGAGGAAGCAAAATTAAATTTCTTTGAATTAAATTTCAATTTTATTTTTTAATTTATTTGGCAAATTTAAGGAAATTTATTCGCAAAGGCCTTATTGACTTTTGTTATACTTGACTCATAGCAACAGCAGAGTATATTTTCTGTAAAATTAATGGAATATATTCGTAGTTAAACGCTGCGTAATATTAAAATGGAAGTCTGATATATTTTGGGCGAAAAACTCAAAATAAATGAGTTCATATTTGCACGTATACTTATTTTCAATTATACAATATAAAATTTTTGTCAAAAAAGTAGCATGCCCAAAATATTAATATTTATTAATTTAAAAAAATTAAAACGTTAGACAATAATTTTTAACAACTTTTTTTTTTCTTAAATAAGCGAAATATTTAAGAAAATACAATACACAATGGGTCATACGAACTTGCTATTATGTAAAAGACTAAGAATTTGAAAAATTAATGTTCTTAGAAAAAAATGTTCATAAGCATACGATTCACTTTTTAAACTCTTTTAGTAGTGTGAGATAAAAACAGATTGCCATGTGATTTCTTAAGAAAATATTTCTTTAAAAAATAAGCTTTTATATGTATACAAAAATACATTTTTAAGAAAAACTTTATGTAAACTTTAAGTTTATTTTATTGTAGGAATACAAATTAAATTTCAAAAAAAAATATTTGGTACCAGTTTTTGAGGTTAAGAATTTCCAAAAAAATTGTTTTTTTTTTTCAAGAATTCAAACGATATTTTTTTAATTTTTGAAATGCAATGTTTTTCAAACTTTTTAAGCTTCTCTATAAGAAAATTTCATTAAAATCCGTTATCCTAATAGTGAGAAATTAAAAATTCAAAAAAATGATCCTTTGGTAGGTACAGTCAATAATATCTTGATTTCAATTTTTTTTGTCGAATTATAGGTGCCGTTTTCGAGAAAAATACTATTTTCGAAAACCATTTTTAACATTTATATGGTGGGTAACGTTATTTTTAAATAAAATAATTTTTTTTCTCACATCTTGTAGATTCTATTAAGAAACTTTTATTTATCAAGTTTAAAAGAAAATTGAGAATGTAGTTTTTGTAAAAATTGAGATTGGAAAAAAAATTAAAATTTGAATGCACAATACTACTAAAACTTTTGGGGAGCTTCAGCATAAAAAGTTATCGAAATCGTTTGAACCGTTTTCGGAAAAAATCGAAAAGGAAAATAAATGGTTAGAAATTGGTACCATTAGTAACAATTTTTCGGAATTTTTTTAACCATTACTTAAATATGTGGAACAGTTTTTGAGAAAATTTTTTTTTTTATAAAATTCGTATTTCAGATACTGTTATTTTTGATCTTAAAAAAAAGAAAAAAATGTGTGTAGGGGGGGGGGGGGGGATTTAAAAATGTTATCTACCAAGTTTAAAGAAAATCGGCCGAAACGTTTAGGCTGTAGTTGAACAGACCGAAAGGCAAGCAGACGGACTGTATCGCTATCATCGCAATGTCAACTTTCATCAAAAATTCTAGTTTGACTTTTTTTACGAATGCATACCTTTTGTTATTCCAGATGGCGGCCAACGCACAAGGGATAGAGAGCCGCAGATTCACTTTTGCATTTTTCCTGTCCTAATTTTTACATTATCTCTCCTTGCATATCTCCTTTTGTTTTTGAGAATTACACATATATTTATAAAAAATAAAATAAAAATATTCCAAAAAATATTATTTGGGTTCTTAAGAAAAAATTCCATTTTTTTTTTGAAAAATAAATATCTTGAAAACATGTGAACGAGTAGTTTTTGAAATTATTTCCTAAGATCTATATTATTTTATACTTATAATTAACATCACAAATTTTTTCCTAGAAAAATGTTAAGGAACATTTTTATATAAAAAATTAGTTAGTTAATAAAACCATTTTTAAGCTTTGTATAGATTCATACTTTTCTACAAATCAGACGGCAATTTTATATATTTTTTTTTTTTTTTTTTTTTATAATCTACCCGCGCTCAAGGGATTATGATTACCCTTTAAATGTTACAACACAGCGCGGGCGTGAAGTTAATGAAGAGAAAGAAGGATAGGAAAGATGTGTGGCACGATGTTCTGAGACTGCTGGTGGTTGTCTCAGATATTTTTATCTCCAGGGATGGCGGCTGAGCTAAAGCGGAGAAATGCCGTGTCTTATTTCTTTGTCGTTTATAGTTCACATTATTTTATTCGTGTTCATCTTTGTTGGGCATACTAGTTTAACTCAATTACATGTTGTTAGTGTTATGCCTGAACAACATGTAATGAGTAAACCAGCAACCCATTGATGACAATTTTTAGAAGGTTTTTAATGGAATTAAAACGACATAGACGACGGCAGGGATCGAACCTGTGATCATGAGGTTGACAGGCGAGCACACAACCATCGTGCCACGGCCACCCCAAATAAAGAATAAAGAGAATCTCGCTGAAAAAATATATCTATAGTTTGGAATTAAAACAATACTTTAACATTTTGTTCATTTTATAAAGCCGAGTAAGAGCTTTTAAGATGACTAAGGTTCATTGCAACTTCATTTGGAACTTAAAAAAAAAATAAAATGTGTGAACTTGCACTTATGTTATAGCATTAGGATTTTAAAAATGAATATTCTTAGAGAAAATCATTCCTAAAAAACTTCCTTGGCAGTTGAAGCTTAGTACAAAATACCACAGCCATGTGATTTCTTAATAAAATAAAATAAGTTTGTTGCTCGAAATTAACAAGGACCTGCTGACCTACAACTCTCACATATAACTGTGTGCACTTTTCATGACAAAAGATTCTCTTAGTGGATTTGCCAATTCCTCGCAAGAGGCCCGTAGACCCCTGAAAAACTATTTTGAAGCGGCTAAGAATAGAACTCAAGACCTTCTGCTTGACAGTTCAACGCATTAATCATTACACCAAGAGGTATTTCAAGCAAATATAAATGTTTGCAAGGACAAAAATCATAAATCGTTGTACCGTTTTTTTTTTAAGTTATTATACATATAAATATTAAAAAAAAAATAGTACGCCAACTTTAAGTTTTTATTATTGTACAAATAAAAATTTAATTTTAAAACAAAAAAAAAAAATAACTGACCCGATTATGAGATATCCAAATACAAATATTTTTTTTAAGTTTTGATATGCAATGATTTTAAAATTTCTTAGAAGCTTCCTTTTAAAAATATTCACTAAGATCCGTTATACCAATAACGAGAAAGTCGAAATTCGAAAAAAATATTTTCTTTCCAAAATTATGGATCTTAGGTCTTAAGCGAAAGAAGGAAATATTTATCAAAAATTCTAAATGCCGTTTTTGAGAAAAATGCAAATTAAGAAATAAATTTTTCTAAATTTGTATTATTAATTTAAATTAAATACATTTTTTTTTCAACATCTTAAAGGTAGAATTAATAAATTGTTAAATGTCAAGGCTCAACAAAATCGAGCATGTTGTTTTTTAGACAGTTTTGGAGAAAAAACTAAGTCACATTACAAGATCTCGATGATCAGTTCAAGTCACCTCTGCATGATATAAGCATGGTATCCAATAACGTGCATTCTGGCTTCAGCTGTGTGGCAAGTAGTGCCGTATTTTATGAACCACACTTCGTTGACGTCCATATTATCCGATAGAAATTCGTTATCATGAATCAAAGCACTCTTCATTGATTTATGATAATCCTATCGTCGTTGCGGAAGAAGTATGCATCGTTAGTGCCGCCGCCGCCCGCCGCGCCGCGCCGGCCCGCAACCACAATCCACAACAAACTTTCTGTGGATGGATTGTTACTTGACAGACCTAGTGTATATAAACATCGTTCCAAATCCCGCAAATTAGTTGGTGAAATTGGGCATCGTTGCTGGAAATAGTTCTTGTGCCTATATGGGTATCCTCTTCTTAGAGCTCCAGAGCCCATTCAGGGAACACATGGCTATGTCTTTTCACATTAGCTTACTATCGTGGTTTGTCTTTAGTGTCTAAAAAATAAAAAAAAATAGAAAAATTAACACCACATAAAAAAACATGGCCGCCATGAACTGTCAAAATCAAAATCTAACACTCATTAGGTTTGTTCGTTGAGTCCTGAAGTCACCCTGGGGTCGCCCTAAATCGTTTTTTGAAAAACCTGAAGTCACCCTGGTGAGTAAATTCTGTGTTTTTTTGCGACCTGGGGTCGCCCTGATGTAGATCTAGGTATTTTGCTGGGGCGAGTTCAGGTAACGATCAAACTGTCGAAAGTCATATGAGATTTCATATGTATTTCTTTTGTTGTCGTTTGGCGATTCGCATGTTACTAGTTATTGCTTGTGTTTGCAATTAAATGTTTGTTGTACTTATCAGATGAAACATTCAGCATCAACGCAAAATTGTTTTCTCATTTTTAAAACTAATTTATAACAAATTCAAAGTTTTATCAGAGCACAGAATTATTTTGTCTTGCTTTTAGCTGTCAACAAAACAGTTGACAGCCCTTGGGTGTTTTTTGAAAACCGAAAACCCCAGTTTTTGTTGACAACTCTGAGGGTTGTCAAGAAAACCTGGGTCAACCCTGGGTAAAGTTGAACGAACGAACCTATTATTGGATACAGATGATATGGAGGAATAAACCAAGTGAGTGCTCTTTTAAAAGTTTGGTGGAAACACCGCAACCATACAAAAAAATCATCCAAACCAACTGACCGATTTCTCTTTCCAATATGCCAAACCAAACGTCAAATTAATCACGCACTTTTTGACACTCATTTAACTACTCAATCCTTATTCGACTTAATGTAATTTTTTTCTTTTTTTTTGAAAGAGTTCTTTCCTCATCACTGATGCTGTTGAATTCTATATTTTTAGCTGATTCCATTATTTTGTTTGTTTGTTGAACCCTTTTTTTCTACAAATTCCAGAAAGAATCCGCTCCAAAATGCCATCGCCTTAATCCGTTTTCAAGAACACTGTCTGTCGTCGCCGTTTATTGTTTTCAATTGCACGAGAAAAAGTATTAAAATATTCAAATCCTCCACAGAAAATGATTCTCAAAGGATACAAGGATATTTTTTTGTTTTTTTTTGGTTTTATTGCATTCGTCTGTGTTTCTGTATTGAAATGCAAATATCGTCCTAAATATTCAAAACAACATCATCGACAGGCCAAGGTATGTATTGCTCTGAATGCTACCACTGCTGTGTTGCTAGCTAAGCTGCTGCTGACTTTATTGGAAGGAATATCGAAACAAAAATCCAATTTTACTCAAAATTTTTTGGTTCGCAGATGCACAAAATTCACTGCACTTAACAAAGATTTTCAATCAATTTCTGGGATACAATTGCAGTTACTGTTGTTTTTTTTTTGTTGATACAGAGATATTGGAAGAATCTGATGGTCATAATTTATTGTAATTGAGAAATAATTGAAAAAAAATGTGTTTTTTATCATGATACGCCAGGTTTAACTTAAAGAAATTATAAAGAAGAGTTATTATATCATCCTCGGTTGGAAAATTACATCTAAAGAAAGATGTCGTTGCCACCGAAATAGGACATTAAAAAAATGCAACACATCCTATCTTTTTTGCCGATTACATATTATTGGCAAGTCGTCACGATGAGTTTTATAGTTAATGTGTAAGAACTTACCCCCTAGTTTAATCATCATAAATATTTGGTCCACACTGTTCTTGTCTTGGAAATAGTTTTACTGTCCCAAATTATAACACGGTCGGTTATAAAGTGTTCTTTGATAGGCACTTCTAACGACCTCTATATACTTTTCTCTGTATGCATAAAGTAGCTTTACTCGCACTTTTGTCTTCAAATTTCAGAATAAGTTAAATTCCACCACACTGTCAACGAACCAACTATTTTTCTGACAGATAACATAAAGAGCAGTACTTTTATAGTGTAAAAGTGTAGTCCACATTCAGATGCAGTGTGCTTATGAAAATTTGGGAAATCCCTGTTTCTATCATAAGTATATGTATATTGTTTTGAGTATTCAAAGAAAGACGAAGTATTTTCTTTATGTAGAACCTTACAAGTCTTTCCCCATAATTGAGCTGCGTAGAGCATAGTTTACATCGAAACTGTTTTTAATAAACGAAATTTGTTACTTAAGGCTATACTTTAGTTTAAATATTTCTCCCTCCTAAACTCCTTGAAAATAGACATCAAGGTATGTATACTCCTTTACCTGACAACTTCGTTGCTTTCATCATCACCCACCACATAAGTGGAACGACGTTGTCTGAAAAAATGGGCAAATGCAATAGGCATTCTTCAAAATTGATACCTCCATCCCGGCAGTGAGTTCGTCAATATAAAGTGCAAACAGTAAGGGGCTCAATGGGCATCCCTGTAGTACTCCAGTTTTAGCTTCATCTTATCACCATTTCTGTCTTGTTATGAATGACATTCCCAGCTATTCTCTTAAACTAAAAATCCACAAAAAAAAATTGCAATGCTTCTTAGGACAAAAATGTGGTCTGTAGTAGGTTTAAGTTAAATCTAAAATCAGCTTAAATTTTGTTTTAAATTAAATTTACATTTTCTATATAGCGTTGAGAAAACTTACAGCTTAGTCGCTAGTATATTCTTTTTTATGGACTGGAAATATTGGAAATATTAGCGCTTCTTCGAAATGTTACGGAGTATATCCTGCATCCATTATTTTACTGTACAGTACTTCCAGTTTGTTTTTAGTTCCCTGGTGCCGTATTTGAAAATTCCATTGGAATTACTTCCATCTTTTAGGTCATTTAGAGTATTATTTATCTTAAGGCAAGTACCACAAGGATCCCGTATTTCATTTTTTTAAGATTGGTGCTGCATATAAAAAATGGATAGTGAAAACATGTAATGTTAGACCTTCGTTTATAATAAGTTTCTTTTCGTTTAATTTTTTGGCCAATTTAAAAAAAAATCTTGCATTATTGTTCTAGTTGCCTGGATTCGAAAATAAATAAAATGCACGACTGTATCGCACGAACTTGCTCTTATGTAAAAGTACTTTGGAATTTAAAATACATTTTATAATTATACATTTTGCAATTGCCGTCTGATTTCCAGTAAAGTATGAATTTATGCAAACAAAGCTCGAAAATCATTTTATTTTATTGAAGTAATTTTTTATATCTGAAATTTTGTATATAAGAACAAAATTTAGGATGCCAATTTTAAGTATTTAGTAGTATCTATTGATTTTAGTAAATAATTTCAAAAAATAGTCGTTCACACGTTTTGAAGAGATTGATTTTTCAAAAAATAAATATAGGATTTTTTTTTTTCAAAAAACCAAAAAAATATTTTGCGAATATTTTTACATACAATATTATTTTAAACTTAAGGGGGCTCCTGCTTAAAAATTTTGGCTAAAAACGTTAGAGCCGTTAATGAGATATGCGAAAATCAAAAAAACGGTTCTGTGACAGGTACCGTTGATAACATTTGTTCCTAAAATTTTTTTCTGGCCAAAACGTAGTCCATGCCCATAATAGCACACTTAATTTTATTTTAGCAAAATCGTTAGAGCCGTTTTTGACATAAATAAGATTTTGCATCAGGGGTGTACTCGTATAGCGGGTACCGTTACTTTTGGAGCTAAAAAAAATTTCAATCTCCTCGAGGGAATCATCGAAGACCCTTAAGCTTGAAGAAAATACTTCCAGGAGCTTAGGCTGTACATGTACATCAAGGTATTTATACAGACATACAGTCATCAGACAAAAAGATATGCAGACAGACGGACGTAATTGCCGGACCCACATTTTTCATATCCGCTATCATCGTTATGTCAACTTTGATCAAAATCTCGAGTTATATTTTTTTTCCAAATGCAGAACTTGCCCTTGGCATAATGGTTAGTGCGTCGGACTGTCATGCGGAAGGTCTCGAATTCGATTCGCAGCCGCTGCAAGAAAGTTTTTTTCAGGGGTGTACTACCTCTTGCAAGGAATTGACAAATTCTCCAAGAGTATCTCTTGTCATGGAAAGTGCTGCTCATTAGCCGTTCGGAATCGGCAGAAAATTGTAGGTCCCCTCATTTCCTGGTAACACGCACCCAGGAATGGTTAAGAGTTGTAAGTCACTAGGTCCTGGTTCACTCCGAGCTGTTGCACCACCAAATTTATTTATTTATTTTTAGAACTTGCCCTATAGTACCTTTGTCGCAAATAAAAATATTTTTTTTTCTATTACACAGGGTTTCACATCCTTATTATATATTCCTTATCTGCTTCTTAATATTGACGTTTATGAAATTCGTCGATATTTGTAAAAAATTCTCGCAGTTATGCATGCGTGTCGGTTGCCTTTACACAATTCTCCTCTAGTCATGGCTCAATCGGAACCAGCCCATCTGTACTGGTACAAGAAGGATTTAATGATTTCAGTAATCTGGGTAAAAGTCGAGTTCTTACATAAATAATTCTATGTGTAGGATGGCGAACAGCTTTTTTTATTGAAAACTATTGAACGCTCCTTCGAGATCTACTGTTACGAATCAGGGATGGAAAATTCGATACAATTGTACCGAATTCGATACAATTGAGTTTGTACAAGTACAAAAGTACAATTTGTCTCAATTCAGTACAATTTCAAAACTTCCAATTTTATGTATTTCACAAACAAAAAACAAAAGCATATAAAAGGAAATTGAAAGTTGAATACATCTTGGCCTGAATGCATTCATATTTGTGGCTGTCAGTGCAATAGTGGCGTAACCCATAAAATTCACTAGAGCTACGAGAGATTTAAGAAACAGGTTTTTTTTGTATTTTTTCTTTGACATTTTTGATTTATCTAAAAACTTGGAAGAGTTTAAAAAAGGCATATTTTGTAAGGCAAGCTTTTTTTTTAAATTCAACTTCATTTTGGAAAAAAAGTGGGTTACGCCACTAATGCATTCATGGTTTTCTGTAAAAATAAAAAAAAAGAAAGATTACGCCAAACTTATTATGTTTTTTTTTTATTTCTCTCATAGTTCATATTTTAACAACAAAAAATTATATGTACATTTTTACTTATTTTTTAATGATTTCACTCTTTTTCTGATAAATCGTCAAATATTTCGATTGGAACACTTGTTGACGTTTTTGAATTATTATAAAAAAAAGTGATGGATTGGTGGTATAAATTGAGGCAGTTCAATCAAGTCTTTCTTTTTTTATCGTCTATTTTAGGTTATTCAAGCTGGTTGAGTTTTTTAATATTAACGGATTGTCTCTTTTTTATATTTACCTCTTCGAGTAAAACATCAATTTCATTAGAATATTTATAAAAATTGAAAATGGTTTACTTTTTTCGAAATGTAACCACTGAATTTTAAGCCGTTCAACCTTGGAATTTGAAATGGACAGTTCCGTATTTGTGATATTTTTTTCGATAAATTTTGTAGAAAAAAAATAAGATGAAGACATTTTCACAATTTCAAATGGGTTTCTCTTTCTGGCCGAGGAACGTTAACACAATCATTTGGGACGAAGATATCTTTATATTTTTTTTATTATTTTCTATTATACCAAAATCTTGGTCACATGTCAATTGTCAAATAGGAATGGCCACTAACTAAAAATTTATGGTCGATTCCTTCAACCATAAATTCGGGATGGAATACCAAAAATTGGCACAACAGTGAAAGTTTTATATTTCTATTTGGCCCCCCCTCCATTGGTCAGAATACATAATAATTTTTTTCTAAGAGAAGATTACGCCACTATTGCACTCAAACTATGATCAAATTATAAAATGCAATAACACCTTTTTGAGTGCCATCTAGTTTTGTGTGCAGATAGCTGCATAAAACTATTTTTGTATTAAAATATATATATTAAGGGACCCATTTTATTAAAAACTCATTTTTGAAAAAAGTGGGTTACGCCACTATTGCACTCATAGCCTCATTTATACTCTCAGCGCTGTAAGCCCTTATAACTCTTAATTACATTTTTCACTTCTTGATGGCGTCTTGCTTTTCTGTCTCTTTATCGATCAACTTATTTTCAGGCATCGCATCGTTTTGCTTACTAAACATCAACACTAAACTGTAAACTTGTGGATCTGATTTGTGATTGCGGTTTTTCGTCTGTGCATTTTTAAGATATTTAGTTTTATATTTCAATTTTTTAAGCTGGTGCCGCAAAAATGGACAAGTAAAAGCGTTAGTTTCGTCAGTACAATACAATACAATATGGAGCTATTTATATTTATTTATATTTTTTATAAGAAGACAAACTGATCATTTCTGATTTTATTTTTTTTAAATAAAATACGTTGGAAAACTTTTAAATAGCTGAATTATTGATTTTTTTCGTACAAAATTCGTTTTCGGTACAATTGACATCATTTCAGTACAATTTTATTCCAGATTTCAGTACAATTGAAAAATTTAATTTTCCATCCCTGTTACGAATACAAGCACCCTAACAGCAGCAGCCCTTTTAACTGTCGCCGTTGTCAGATCTGACAACTAATGGCTTTAATTAATGTCGATTTCCTTTACACATGAGAAATCAATTTCTGTGTGAAGATTTCGATCACTCGACAGATTTCACGTTCCTTTACACCAAAAAAATCGATTTTTTTGTGACAGAGATCAAATCCCTCGAATCCGTATTTGAAGAGGGATTTACATGTATACGAAATACGCACACCAAAAGAAAAAATTTGACAAGGGATCAAAATCCCTAGTGAGTAAAGGAAATCGACATAAATTCACTTTTATCAGAAAGCAGCCAAATCTTCTTCAAAAGTTAGTGAAGGACAGTTTTGGAAGATGTTGAAATGCCTCTCAGCCAAATAGTGTTCACCAAAAAGCACTGAACAATCCAAAAGGATCTGACAATAGATGAAAAGCCCAAAAGCGACCTCAGCCAGTTGGTTCGTTTTAGAGGGAATAATTTGCTCTGCTCGACATCGGACAATCTACATACCAATAAATTAGGTGCGTATACGAGTACTTACATAGATCGAAGATTGATCAGGGCATATTAGCTATTTCCTTTAAGAAAATCCCGTTTTTTTTCGAAATATGTACGTCTTCTTACAATTGAAGTAATTGAGTTGCCCCTAAATAGTAAAACCAATTTTTTTTAATTACCGGGTTTTCATTGGATATATTTTTTCGGTATCAGTATTCTTGACTACGAGTACACACGGCTTACATCTGCAGAAACCTTACATCAAAGCCATAAGTTCTTAACCCGTAAGCAACGTTAGAAAACGCCGCAAAAATAACTCACAACAAAAATATCGTTGAAGTAATTGTGCTCAAAAATTTGAACTCCTTTAGTTTGCAAAATTGAAAAAAAAAATTAAACGATTCGAGTGTGTTTGTTCTCGGCAGGAGGGATCTTAAGGTGTGTCCACACCAAAGAAACATTTCCGGAAACATTGTTTAAAAAACGTTTCTGAAATGTTTCCCATTTGCTTAAAAAACATTTCAGAAACATTTCAGAAATGTTTCTGATTTGTTTTTTTGGTGTGGACGCTTTGAGAAACATTTCTGAAATGTTTCTTTGTTTCCCATTGCTTCCAGATTGAGTTGTCTGTAAATTTTTTTCTCGCCTGTGTTGTATTTTATTTTTTTTTCTACTTCATCTTTATCACAATTTATATTTTCGCAAATTTCAAATATATCATTGGCTTTTTTGATTTTATTTTTAAAATTTTCGTCAAGAGTGAATCCGAGCGTCCAGACCAAAGAAAACATTTCAGAAACATTTAAGCAACATTTCAGAAATGTTTTTTAAATGTTTCTAAAATGTTTCTTAAATGTTTCTAAAATGTTTAAAAAATGTTTCTTTGCTCTGGACACACCTTTAAAGTTTTCTGGTAAGTCCAAACGAGTAAGATTGGAAGCATTTTTCATGCCAAGAAAGTTCACCACTTGCTGGTAACAGGTAGTACCCAAATTAAACATTTTTTTTTCATGTGATAGCGTATGGAGATTGAACGCAGACCTCTGGCATGACAGTTCGACGCACTACTTTTTGTACCTTATTCATCACCGAAAATATAAATCCCAATTAGGGAAGACAATCCCCTCCCCCAATGGTTAAGAAATCTCGTTCTCATATTTTATTTAAAAAATATTAACATTTCTATGAACCTTATTAGACATTACAAAGATATCTTAAATATTGAAATTCCAACACCATCCTCTTTCAAATACCATCCCCTCTCCTCCCAAAAGAAAAATTTCACCCAGCGCATGCATATAAGCTTCTTTTTTGTTGTTTTGGTATTCAAACATCCCTAACGTCCGTCAGTCACAGAAATCCTTTTAAGCTTTTAAAGCGTCTTTTATTGCATAATCCGAGAGATTAGGGACCATTCATCATTCCCTACTGAATCTAATACCTATAAAAATAGAATTAATAACTTTAGAGTGTTACTTGTAGCCTTAAGCAAAATAAAAAATAAATTAACTTTCTGACACCAACCTTTAGAGCAGGGGCTTAATCCTTTCTTGTAAACCGAACTCACCCTTCCCAAAAAACACTAAATTCTTAACTCCCACCCCATTGGGGATAATGAAATATAAAGAAAAACCTTGCATATACAATAATGTCTTATGGATACCCTATCAAAACCATATGGGAACCCACTTAATTCCACCTCTCAGATTTTCACCAAACCCCTCCCGAAACCGAAAATTGCAATTTATTATGTATGGTAATTAAATTTCAAATGGGAATAAGCTGATCAATTCAGCCAAATCCAGGGAGACACTCGACCTCAAAACTGTATAGGGCAATCAATTTGCTTTTACCCAGCTTTATAACAATAAAGGTATGTGTCGCGGAGGTTAAGATTTAAATAGTCCATTTGGGAGTACTTTTAAAAGTTTAATTACATTGCATGTACGTATATGTTGTCCTCGTAGAAATAAAGCCCCCGCGGAAATTAATTTATACCCAGCCGGCGCACATACATGTCTGCTACTTTGTCTTAATTTTTGTTTGTTCTTTATGCGAAAATGGAGCGAGAAAAAAATTGTGTACGCATGTCGACCTCCCCTATACACATCCATATTTATTTTAATTTCTTAAGTTTCAAAAAAGTCACTTTTACACCCTCAAGAAGGCAGTTTTTTTTTATCGGGGGCTTAGAGGGAATCAGTTTTATAGCAAAAGTTTTGGGCATAATTCAGTACAGTGTGACGGTCGTTTAATGTGTCACCCGGTTTTATTGATTTACTTTGCAAAGAATTTTATTTCTTTTTTTTTTTTTTGTTCTTGGGGAATGGGATTTTATGGGGCTAGGGATGGGTCTTGCATAGTTAAGATAAGGAAGTAGTAATCGTAAAGGTTAAGAGTGCCTACACATTAAACAAGCGAGTGTAAGTTTGAATTATGATTTTGGATTTATTATCTTAACGTGTTTTATTCATCATCAGTAATGGAGACTGAGGGTTCTCAATAATTTGTTTCTTTAAGACACCGCAGAAAAGTTGGGATATTTGTCTCTATCAAAATTAACTTGTCTAGGAAAAAAGGATACGACACCGCATGAAAATTGTAAAAGGTGTGGCACATTTGACAACAAAAAAAAAATAATTAAAATGAAATACAGACATTTTGTCAGAGTAATGGCATTGGTTCCAATTTTTTTGTGAAAAATCATAATACACTAAACATTTGAAAACAAAAAAGTTTAAATTAAATTTAAAAATAGTGGAGTTTTAAAAATGTATTCCTTTTTTTAAATTTTATCGAAATTCACAACTTAGTGTTGAAAATATTCACCCCTATTACAGAATTCGCCGAATGCGCTAAAGTGACAGTTTCAATTAATTTCCAAACTTTTGCTATTACTGAATCCGACGAATGAAAGTTGAACGAATGTCGGTAACAATCCCTGCACCACCGACATTTTGTTCAACTTATATGGTATTACTGAATTCGCAATCCATTCGCACTCCATACAATTTCTATCATTTTACATTCGCACCAATTTCGAGACGAATCTGAAGTGAATTTTTAATTAAACGAAAAATAAAAACAAAAATAAACAATGGAAGGCACAAAAATGTAAGTCAAAAGCTTATCATACTGAATGTTTAAGTGTTTGCTTAAAACATTTTAATAGAAAACGCACAACTAACAACGCAACCGGAAAGCGAGAAATCTAAAACAAAAGAAAGCACACGGTTGGTATTGAACAGTGTTCCATCCAAGTACTAACCACTAGCAGCCTTATTTACTAACTCGTTTTAGCGACGGAGTAAAGTTACTTCGACTTTACAACGGCTCTAATCCTGTAAACCTTATTTATAATGAAAATGCACGAGGAATAAGCTAAAACTGGTTCATAGGAGGTTTAAGACCGTTTTAGTATCTAAATGTCATTATGAGATGACATCTTGTGAAATTTACAAAAAGGAGTGTAAGCAATTTTTTTTTTCGTTTCTTACTAAGACAAAAAGGATAGATATTTTGCAATATAAATTATTTATTTTTTCCAAACGCTCTTACAGTTGTACGGTATTGGGAACGCAATGTGGTTTGGTTGGTACATTCATTTATTGGATTTGAACTTTATACAATCCAATTTAAAATGTATCCAATTTCCAATATGCATACAATGATAATAAAATGAATAATAATGGAAATCAGCTGGGGTTTGCTGGGGTTTTTGTTTGTGTAAAATAACCAGAGTTTTAGATTGGTGACTTTTTTCCAAGTATATTTGACATAAGGAAGGCATAGCTAATACGGCTAAGAAAATATATATTAAATAAGGATTTGTTTGACGTGGCGTAAACTCGAAGTGCTTCGGCTCGGTTTAACTATTCCGAGGTTGAACCCAGTATTAGTGAATACACGCATGCATACGTTACTTTAGGTATGAGTACCCGTTACAAAAATGTCGTTACTCGTTACTATCGTTACTTTAGGTGTTCCAATACAATTCGTATGTATCACGTTATAGTATTAGCCAAATATGAGTATTGTTACTGTAACGAAATACTTAAATCATACGCAATGTTGGTTGGTTTTATTTGAGCCAAATAAGAAGATTCTTTTAATTAAAACATTAATCCTTGCCCAAAAATTTTAAAAAATTATTGTGTGTTATGTCTTGTAAAGTTGGTCGCCAAAAATGATACTTTCAATATTTTCGGAACCTATGGATTTAATGCAAATGAATAATAGTCTTTTTGGTAACTGTTTATTGTACTTTAATTGACTATATGATTATTATTTTATTACTTGCGTTATATGTACTTTAGGGGAAGTTTTGCAATAGGAAAAATAATGGAACTCGAGATTGTGATCAAAGTTGACATTACAATGATTGCTTCGGAAAGGTTGGTACTGGGATGTTCTGGAATGCATCTTTTTTTCTCAGAGATTTTTATTATGTCAAGACATTTTAAATAAAGCTTCATGTCTATTTTTTTTAAAAGACGTACAAAAAATCTCAAAAAATGTCAATTGATCGAAAAACTCCAGGGAAATCTTAATTTTTTGGATTTCTTTTTTGCTCAGGAAAATTGCGATTTTAGGGTTTTTGAAAAGCATCTAGAAAGAAATACTCTAAGTAGGTCAAAATATGGTATATTACCCATCAACCAAGGCATAAACTGTCAAATTCCATTGAAGGATAGCTGAGATCTCGATGAATTAAACAACATCTACAAAATCTGAATTTTTTTTAACGAAAAATCGATTTTTTTGCTCATTAAAATTGTGCAGAAAGTATGAACATCCAACGCGAGCTCATCTTGTGTGTATAGATAGATACTGAATTTGTGCCAAGAAAAAGTAACGACATCGTGCGAGTAACGACTCTGGTTGATGAGTAACGTTTCGTTATTTGGTATTTCATTGAATACCCGTTACTCAGTAACGAATACATACGATTCGCTACAGCTCTACTAACCACGCACAACGATGCTTGATTTCGTTGATCGATAGCGATGCTATTATCAAAGCCTAGACCGTTAACTAAACGTCTGTAGCTGACAGTGCCGATACGAAAGTTCATAAATGATAAGGTAATTTTAGGAATCGACAATGTAGTTCATCCGGCGAATTTCACAATTTAGTTTTACAGCGGATGCGAAAGGTCAACGGATCGATTCAACTCACCGAGAGTAAAATTCTGCGAATTATGTAGATAATAGACATGATTGTTTTCAATTTTTCGGAAAACATTCTCCTTCTTAAAATCTCTTCTAGACTTCTTTTCACAAAAAAATCGAAATCAAATTTTAAAAACTTTCTCTATAGCATACTCAAAATTCTGAGCCACTTTCTTATCCTCTACACTACAGTCAAGAATGGTTTTTTTGGAGATTTCTCAATGTCTATTCGAACATTCCTTAGCTTTCAACCAAGTGATTTTGACAAACAGAAATCCAGATTTCGATCATGTCATTTGTCAGGTATTCAGCTAAGACTGGTATTACATGGCACAAGTTAAGTCGAAATTCAATGAAGTAAATGAATGAAGAATAAAGAATACTGGTGATTCGTGAGGATGATTTTAATGTATCTCTTTTTCTTAATTTTTCGAATTTTCTTCATCACGCTTTTGCGGTTGTTGTTGAAACACAATTCAATATGGCTTCAAATGGTGCAAGAAACTAACTTGCGAGTCAATATTAAATTATGAAATGAAGTATTTTATCACTCCTTTCCAATAAATGGCCTTCCAGCTCCATTTTCCTTTTATAATTCATTTTATTTTCAAACTTCCACACCAAATTCAAAACACAAAAAGAGCTGTCAAAATAATTCACAACACTTAAAAACGAGAAAAGGCTTCGTATAATAATGCGGGAATGACAGGTCTTGATATTTCTGAAGCATTTGTTTGAGTTTTCCTTTTCCACCCAGCTCTCTTATCGAAAATTCATGCTTTTGGTATCAACGGGTTACCACTTCGCTGGATTAGCATTTACCTTTCTGACCGTTCAATTTAAATTTTCTTAGAAGGTTTGAAGTCTGAAATTCACAAAATAAATTCTGGTGTACCCCAAGGATCCGTATTGTCTCCAACACTATTTATTATTTATAAAAAATTTCTCCTATCTGAAACTGTTAATCCACTAAGCTACTTTGCTGATGACAGTATCATTAGTTTTTCATACTCCTTTCCTGACTCACCTCCCAATTCTTCGAATGTCGAGTTGCAACGGAAGAATATGTTGAGCTCATTAAATTCAGATTTGAAGAGTATTGTTATATGGGGCATTAATAATCTTGTGGAATTTTAATCTTTCAAAACTCAAAGGTGTTTTTTCAGTCGTTAAAGCGGAATATACACCGTTGCCATTATACACGAATGGAACTTTCACCGAGCAAATTAAAAAGCTCTCGATTCTTGATATATGCGTTAGTGAAACTGTCACTAGGAGATCTTACTTCTGTTTGGATTTTGATCTACTACCACTAATTTGTTGGAATTTGTCTCTGAAAATTTATGCTTTATGGGAATAAGATTGACTCAACTACATCCTACCTTAGCAAAGACTTTGATAAAATTGTCCACTCTCTGACCCTTTCCAAGTTTAGGGCCTTAGGTTGTTTATTTTGTCCTCCTTAAAACATCCGAATTGAAAAGTAATTTCTAGAGTCTCTGAATCTTGTCCCATTATTAGCAGCTTCTGCTGTCCCATAAGGTAGCCACCTTGGTCCACTGATTTTAATTTTTTGTAGCAGTGACGTCGACATTAACAGTAACGATTCACAGGAGCATATCCTTCCCGTACGTTTCATTTAAACTTCAAAATGACGTTACGGAATTCTTAACCAGTTATCTTAAAAACTTTCTACCTTTGTCCCGCCCTAAGAATTGCAATTATCCAATATTGATTCCAAAGTTCTTGTCTTTGACATTTTCCCAGGCTTGATGTGTAAAACCTTCAGTCTAATTTGTATAAAATTAGTTTATCTGAAATCTCTTGAGTAAAGCCGCCACATGGCTGAAATTGTGTTTGCCTATCATATTTCAGCGGGTATTATCGATTTCCCTGTGCTTCTCCACAAAATCTCCCTCCAAACCAACTCAAATAATCTGCAATCCATACCTCTCTTTCAAATCAACATTCTTCGCACAAGTTATATAAAAAACAAACCAGCAGTGGATGGCGTGGCGTCCATATACATAACACGATTCCTACCGTCTTCCCTTTTAGAAAATCCACAAATAACTATCTGCCAAATAAACATCGAATAAGTTTAAGTTTTCCATTCTGCTATTCGTCTGTATCTTATACTTCATGCAACCACATTCCACAATCCACAACTAACATTGACCAAGAGTCACAACTTATCAATCTAATCGGAATGTACGGACACATATGTGTGATTATGAATGAGACTATTGAGATCCGACATAATCCGGATAGTGACAGTTGAGAGTTCAGGCGAATAAAAGCTTTTTTAAGTCTTGATTTTGATTGTATTAGATTCAGCATTTAAAATTGATTAAAATCACACATATCATATAATAAAACGGCAAACATGTTTTTTGTGGTACACTTTTCTCCAAAAGTATTTAACCGATTTCGATAAATTTTATATGGTTGGAAAGCCACAGTTACGGAGATGTGCAGAATATACTTGAGACACGCATTTACACACTGTGGGTCATTTTTGTTTTTGCACTGTGGAACACTTTGCATATTACATAAAATAAAATTTAATTTAATAAATTTACTTGAAAACACTGCCAAATATATAAATAATAAATAAATTGGCACTCGAATTTCGAGAGCTGGGTCGGCTAGTGTATGTTTAAATTGTACTCCTCTCATTAGTATTTTTAGCAAAATACTTTTTTACCAGTTTTACCTGTACTATAATTCATCAAACTGGATCCGTATATGTTTTTGGATTCGGTTGACTAACACTATGCTTACTGTTTCGAACTGCATGAGGATGGTAACTCTTAACTCTGCATTTGATGTTTTAAGTGAATATATAAACTTATATAAAAACTCTTTTGTAAAACTTAACGAAAGGAACGAGAATTGTCTCAGTCGTCTTTCAGCAGGCCAGTGAGCAGGACCGAGAAGCACGAGTAGGTTATAGAGCAGCGTGAGCAGGACAATGAGAACATGAGAAGGTTTAATTAAAGTGTTGTTTTTTGTAACATTTTTCCACTGTAATTGTTTTATTTGTTCTAACGGTCATAATTTCACCTCGCGCGATGGTTTGTATTTTTGTTGTTTCTCTGAGCTATGATACACATACAGTGTTGGATATAAAAAATCTACATGATTTGAATCACCACTTTCAACTGTGTGGTATAGGTACTTCTAATGGCATGCACAACCTTCCATTTCCAGTTAAGGAAATATAGCCTCAAAACCTCCCTATACATTGGCTCGCACCTTTGCTAGACTTGCCCAAAAATGTTTTGTTATTAGATGATTTAGGTTTTCATTGTTAGCTTGTATGAAGTTAATAAAATTAAACAATCTCTGGAAGGTGGGAACAAGCATTTCACCCCCGTCACCATGGGTGTTTGTCTTTTCCCACATAAGACTGTCATTTACATATAAGGCGATTTTCTTTTAAGGCTTAAGGCAAAGAACTGCACATATCTGAGCAAAAAGTGCCATGTTACGAGTATTACTTTTATTTTATTAGTTACTTCTAGACTTATTTTACCTTTTGCACAAATAATGCACCTATCCCGTCCGCCATTTTAATTATTTTAGGTTCTTTTTATTGCCAGCGAGTGTCAAAATAGACGTATGTACGTATTCAGTAACACATTCGAATACCCTGAATGTTTTCATCTAAAAAACAAACAATTTTTTTTTTAGATACATAGCTCAGGTTCTGGTCTGAACTAAGAAAGAAATATGACTATAATTGATAAAAAGTTGGACCGATCATTCAACTTGAAATTAATAATTAACTCACTTCTTGTATACCTTTGAAGTTGAATTTAATTTTATGACCAAATTGAAGTGGTCTGTTGGTTGACCTTCTGAATAATTTTGCATCAGTTCAAAGTGTTGCTTAAACATCGATAGTTTCCATTTCCGATAGTATCGATAGTTTTAAAAAAAAAATATCGATACTATCGATAGTTTTATTAACTGAATTTTTAAATAGCCTTAGAAACGCTTTTCAATTACAAAATCTATTAAATAATACAAATTTGAATATTTTATTCATTTGAGCTTTTAACTCCATTATATAGCACAACTAGATCGCACGACCTTTTTCTTGTTGTTTACAGATAGGGTAGCTATAATATAAAAGAGATATTTTAGTGGTTCAATAATGTAAATAGTAAATTGTTTAACGAGAAAATGTTAAAAAATTCAAAAGTAGAAAAAACAAATTGTTTTTTGTTTAAATTAATTTTTTTTTTCAAGAAATTGTTTTCGAATTTTTTAAATGCGAATTCTTTTTTTTGGATTTAACTATCTCTATCATCGTGGTGTCAATTTTGATTACAACTAGGAATTTTTTTAATACGAAATCAATACTTGCCTATTTTAAACCCAAAAAATATTTTTTTCGAGTATTTTCATATACCTAAAATTTTTTTTTAATTATTAAGGGGCTCCTGCCTAAAAAAATTAGTTAAAATCGTTAGAACAGTTAATGAGAAAGTCGAAAATCAAAAAAACGGTTCTACTTCTATGGCAGTTGGCAGTTACCGTAAATAACACTTTTTCTCAATTTCAGTTTTTACCAAAATGTAGTTCATGCCCATTATAGAGCACTAGTTTTTTTTATAAAAATCGTTGCAGCCGTTTTTGAGATTATAGCTCCATTGGCTTAGCTGTAGATCGAGGTACAGAAAGAATTGCCGTACCCACTTTATTCGTCTTCGCTATCACGTAATGTCAACTTTGATTAAAATCTCGAGTTCGATTTTTTTCCAAATGTAGAACTTACCCTATAGTGCCTATATCGCAAGTAAAAATTAATAATGCAGAAGAATTTGATGTCCCCTCCACCGACGGGCTTGAAAAAAAGCCACATTGATGATTTTTTTCTCAAAATTGACCACCGATTTCCTAAAAACGTATTTAAGACATATAATTAACATTAGCAAATAAGTAAGCAACACAATTAATATTAAAATAAGAACAACCAAGCAAACAGCAAATTTGGATGAAACCAGAAATCACGCGCAATTACGAACAACGAAAGAGAATGACAACTGACAATAAAACAATCCATATTGCAATAAAAATTCGGTGGTTCCCCCAAACAAAAATCACAAGCTGCAATGATGAGACGTAAAGAAGAGTTCCAGTATTGTAGGAGTTGAAAATTAAACAGTGGTTGCATTCAGAAAGATAGCGCTGTGATAACATTATTTGGAATATTTATTATATTATTAAAACAATCGATAGTTTTTTGATAGTTTTTTTAAAACTATCGATGTACGCGATAGTTTTTTACTATCGATACTATCGATAGACTATCGATGTTTAAGCAACACTACGCCCCCTTCAAGTGACATGCATGATATTAATTTCCGAAAATCAGCCATAAGCCTATTTCTTGGAATGCACGATTGACAACATCAAGTAATATTGCAATATCTCATTTCTTAGAACCTTTGTGATAAGTTTCTCTTTCGGTTTGGTTTTTTGTTAAAAGCAAAAAGCCCAAAGGCTGTGGAATGTAGAGAAGGTTGTCTTAATATATATGTATGAGGAAAAGAAAACCACACAAAAACCCCAAGATGATAAAATATAAAAACGCTCTTTGACCTTTTTGCATTAAAGTAGATGAAATGAAAGAAAACAAAAATACATATATTCTAACCCAAAGTCAGAGTAAGTTATATTCGATTTACATATTAAAATTCTTACTTCAAATCCAAATTCCGAACCTACTCGTAGATACGCCATAACAAAGTTAAGTTTATTTCAGTTCTATAAGTTCTAAAGCATAAAGGTTGATGCCATTTTTAGATCCGATTGATTCACTCATATGCTAAGCCCAAAGATCCCAACCAAATCCCCTTTTATTATTGAAGGTCCTTAAATACGTTTTGCTCTACATGCACACAGATACCAAATTCAAGCAAAAGGATGAGCAGATTTACGATGATTGTATAATATTTAATGATTAATTCGGAATGCAGAATTTGGAAAAAACAGTAGGTATAGATCATCATGAAGATACTGGACTTTTTATATTTATCCATTATACCCGACTGTCTATTGAGAAATGGATATCTAAGGAAATATACGAGTAGTTCAGCTTTCAGAAATAACTATACTTGAATTTTTATTTATTTTTATTTTTTTAACGAGGATAAACTTCAAAATAATGAAAAAAATAAAACTCGAGAAACTATAGGAACCTATTCGCTTGGGGAAAAGTAAAGTAGTTATCCTGAAGGAAAAAATCAACAAAAGTAGAAAATAAAGCTAAAAGCAAAATATTGTTTTTACCTTTTTTTATTTTTTTTTTGGAAAACTTAAGTACCATTTATCTTTATTCTCTTATTTTATTTCTTATCTCACAGGAAAGAAAAGGGATATTATTTGTTCTGGATTTCCAAAGAGAGTTCTATACCCTTTTTGATATAATGGTATTTGTGTGTGAGCCTATATATACATACATACTTACTTTTGTTTAGGCGGAAAAGGATGTTGGCTTGGGGGGAAAATACGACTTCGCCTTTCAAACCATTGTTGACTTACTGAGAACGCTGAGGACTTAAGTTTAGCTTCTAATTGAAAAAAAAACTTACATTTTAAATTTCTTGTATATGTATCTCAAAGCCCTATTGGGGTTGAATTTCAAAAATTAGTTCGTGATGTTTGTATCAGTTTAGGGAATCAAAACGTTATTAAGATATAAGGAAAATTGACAACATTATGAAGGGGGCGATCTGAATAAGGTTATCTAAGGCAGCATTTGCACAAATAGGGACCCCTAGGCATTGCAAATCGCGGGGTCCCTAGTCCCTGAAAAAAGGAGCTAAGTTTGTACACATAAAAACACAAAATTTCCGTCCTTTAACCATCAGAACAAAATTATCGAAATAGTATTTACACGTTGAAATATATCTAATCCTCTATCTGTCAAGCCATAAGCTGTCAAATTCCATCGAAAAAATGGCTACGTTACTACGGATTAAAATAACCTCTGGAAAATTCGAAAAATATTTTGTTCCGGAAAATAGTGATTACAAGATTTTCGGTTGATATTTGCAACGAAACACTCTTCAAATTAGGGTGTCGCTCTACGAGCCCAATTGACGTCTTGTGTCTCAAAAATTGATTTTGTACCAAAATAGTTTTGTACCGAAATTTAATAGCGATTTTGTAAGACTTCAATAATATACAACAGTATTTAGTATTGAAGGATCTGCACAACAACAACTCGAATGAACTGCCGCCAAGTGTATAGGCCGAAGTTATAGCTAGATTCCTTATAGTAAAACTCTTTTTAATGGTCCTTTAGTCTTAATATGTTGAAGTTCAATCGAAAAACTGTTTGGCCTCAACTAGAATTTGAGCCCAGATTTAGTGTCTTCAGAACCCAATGCACTAATCATAGCTTTACCAAAAGCATAAGAACAGCTCCATTCCAATGTAGGTTAGGTTTTATAGCTTACCAATTATTACCTTTAAAAACTAATATATTTACTCACACAAGTGTTGTTACACATCTTTTCCGAACTTTGCTTCATTCAACAATTCGTTGAACTTATACGTAAGGAGGGAGATAGAAGAAAAGATTTAACACAGGTCAAGAATTAATTTATATTAAAGGGGGGTTTCTGTATGATTACATACGCGCAGTTGGCCTTACGCATATCTAATAATTATTTTAATTAACAGCACACATACCTATACAATTTTTGTATTTGAAAATAAATCGAACTCAAAATTTTTGTCAAGCTTGCAAATACGTTGGTAGAGAACAAGGATAAAATGAGTCCCGGGTATTCCGTCTATCTGCCTACATATATGCCTGTATGAATTTGGCTAGCTCCTAAAATAATTGTATCTGCCATACAACTGTTATGTAAAAGCGTAGCCATCTCGAAATCAGCTCTAACGATTCGGATTAACTTAAATAGGAAGAATTACACTTTTCGCCAGCATTGCACGCGTCTTGATCGGCGTGTATGACTGGGTTGGGAGAGTCAGAGCATGCGTAACGTTCCGTATGCCTTACGGTGTAGTCACACCGTTAATGTTCTCATCCCATGTTAGATTGCGCGTTCCGAGACTTCGAGCGGAATTCACATATTGAACAGTTGTATTATTTAAAGTTACTTGAGGGAAATAGGTTAAATCAAAATTTTTGTACGATATAACCAAGCACTTACATTTAGATGGGCTTAGTTTTTCGAGGTCAATGAAACCAAGACCGCAGCCGAGGTACATTTGTACATCGTCAACAAACATATGTAACGAGCAGTTATCAATTACGGAGGGAATGTCATTGACGTAAAGCGAAAAAAGTAATGGGCCAAGAATGGATCCTTGTGGAACTCCACTAGTGGTAGGGAGAAAATTTGTTAATTTTTTACCATTTTCAACGGTTTGCATTCTATAGGATAGATAGGGCTGGCGAAGTTTGTCTGCAAGTTTTCTGTGTACAACTTTTTAAAGAGTTTAAATTCTTACAATTTTAGTAATGAATTCTTACTTAAAATGGTTGGCATATTTTTTCGCAAAGTCCAATATTATCATTTTAAAATTATCTTAATGATAGACATCTTTGAAACAAGGCTTCTTATTTATATCTTACTTAGGACACTGGGACCCATGCAGATGTTCTAAGTTATACATGATTTACTTTTTTCCAAAACAACCGTTTTGATTAGAATTACTTTAATTTACTTAAAAAAATAGAAAATTAGTAGGACAGCTTTTAAAAAGAATCCAAAGTCGATTGCTCATTAGTCATTATTAATAACATTTAAAATCCACCAAACTTGATTTTCCTGCTTTACCATATCACTTCAGTTCCCTTCGCATAGTGTGGGAATTCGCGAATTTAGCGGAATAAAATTAATAACGCTTGCATTTTAAATTTTTTTTGTAGTTTTTTTTTTTTTGTTTAATTCATTGAAAATGTCTATACAATCAAATGTAATTCACATTTTGGTCATATTTTATTTAAGTTTTTTTAAAATGAGCTTTGAAGTGACAGGTTGTTTACACCAAAAAGTACTTTTTTTTTTGAAATCATAATTTACAAAAAAAATCTTTTGAGGAATGATGTATTGTTTAATTTTATTACAAATATGAATAAAATAAAGAAAAAAGTTAATTATTATCGGAATTTACTAGTTTTTTTGCAAACCGATATGTCAATGCCGTTGTTTATGAACTAAAGAAACTCCATTTTTAAAAAGGGTATTAAAAAGTACAGGAAATTCTATTTCAAAGGAAGTTTTAAATTAGTTTTATTTCTAGACAATCAATGTTTTTTTTTTATATTCGTAAGTGTTGTATCACGGAATTTTTCTGGCATACATCATCAAGGATACCAAAAACTAAAAGAACCGAAAACTTCCTGTCGAAAAAATACAGTTTCACTGGATTACACAATTTTTATTTAGCAGTCCTGTTATTCTTGTAATATAAAAACCAAATTTAAAACAATTTTATTTAATTGTTTTTTATATGTTTTGTTTTTATTGTAAACAATTTAACCTTTACTATAATTTTAACTACATTCACCAATTTAACATATGTATATACATATAATACAATTTATTTACATTTTAGATTAGTTTGCAATATCCAAAATTTGAAGAATTTCAGGCTCTAAGTTACTTCGTTTTCTTTTAGGAATACACCTTAGGCTTGCTAGATATGGATCTGATGTAATAAGCAGCCTATGAAATCAAATTTTATGTAAGATACGCATAAAAAGCACTTTTGCTCTTCAAATAAAAAATTAGTTTTTTTTTTATTTTAAATTAATTTATTTTTGTTATTATTATTGGAACACCCTTTATCCGATATAATAGTTTTTTTTTATTAATTGATAGTTTCCGTTTTCAATTTTTTAAATAACTTAGTTCTTTTTTTTTCTTACTGTTAACTTTGAATTTGAACACCCTGTATTTTTGTTTTAACGATTCAAATTAGCTAAGTCTTCTACTTGGCTGATTTATTTCAGTAGTATATAGAGTTTGTATTATAAAAAAACCTTCATATAAATTTTTGTTTTAACTATCAAATTCAAAAAATTAATTTTTTTTTGGAACACCCCGTGAAATAAAAAAAGTTTTTTAACTTACCTATTAACATTCTTCTTCTAACCAAATCCCAAAAAGTTATTCGATTTTGACGGTATGCCATCATTTTTTTGCTGGATAGTCATTTAGAAACATTGAAAAAAAATATATCACAACATAATTGGGGTGATTCTTGATAGATAATAAAACGAGCTTTGCAGTGAATATTGTTTCGAGGCGCAATAACGCGGAATAACTAAAGTTTTGCTCTAATAAAGGTACAAAAATCGAAAAAAACACATTTTTTCAGCTTCAATCACCAAAACAAAAATGTGAAACACCCTATGAAATAAAAAATTACTAACATTCTTATACCTTGATATTTAGGAAATAAAAAAAAAAAAAAAAAAAATTTAATAAACAACCCAAACGCACGAAAAAAAATTAAGAGCAAAGTAATCTCTTCCAGCAAATAGGTATACAGAATAAAAATCGCCAACTGCAACTTCAATGCTATTTTTTTTTTTGTTTACATGATCCCCACCCAACAGTGCTTTTGTTATCACTTTCTACAATCTTTTAGCTTTAAGAAAAACCGATTTTGGCATCAATCGAGACTAGTCATTTTTCGAATTAAATTCCGCTAAATTCGCGAATTCCCACACTCTCGAGGCACTAGATACTAGACCAAGAAGTCCTGAACAGAACTGTTTTAGATTTATGAATGTTGATTTTTGACTTCCAGTCAATCTTTTAGAAGTCAAGTTGCTAAAGGATTCCGATGATCTCGAGCTTCAGACCTGTTCCGTACACGATTATTTCATCGGCACACATTTATTGAGTAAGAATACCAATCAAAACGCCGCTGGCGAATAAAGCTGAATATAGATTCGATGACTTCACCGCACTTTGTTGAAGACTAAACAAACTTTCTACTATTGAGCATGTCATAAAGCTTTAGATTAAGACCCTCTAATACCTCGTTATACCTCAGATTTACCATAAATCTCCTTCAAATCTTGAATAAGATTACCATACAAATTTATTGCGTAAGTCTAGTAGATTAGAAATTGAGCTTGTTATATCTTTCTAGGATTAATTGTTCTATAATTCGAACTGACCTATATCCATATCATTCTAAATTATCTCGATGATTTTCATTGTTCGGCACAAATGTAACTTTCTTTCTCTAGCTTCCATTTTATAAGAAAAATTGAAACAGCATTACCATTTTGATTGATACTGTCAAAGTTAATTTTTTTTAATCTTTTAGTGCGGTGAAAACACCACATAAATTTGGATTATCTTTTGGTGTAAATGCAGTACAACTCTTATTTAAAATATTTGGTTTAAAAAAAAAAAAACAGACATGCGCTGGGAAGACAATTCCAATTTTGTATCTAATAACGGGTGTTCTATCTCCTAATTCTAACTCTGACATTTATCAACCAACTGACTTGAGTTGACATGTTATGGGAAACGTCAATTCAGTAGATTTCTTACCACGAATCACTTCAACCTGCATAGACGGCTTTTAAATGATGCAATATTACCTTGCGGTTTTTAAGCCCGTTGTGTGGGGGTACACAAAATTGCTGGGGTTGGAAAAATTGCAGAATGAAACTTCTTTCTTCTTTGTGGTTGTCTTTATTTCCCGGAAATATCTTATTTCTGTTTGGCCTTCGCTCAGGTGTCAAATTTTCTTGAACACGAAACAGTGAAAGAAGATCAACGCCCAAGAAGTTAAAAGGAACTGGTTGAAGCGGTAATAGAGAGTGTTGCTAAGGCTAGTCGCGCACTGGCAACTGTGATCGAAATCAAATAGTTTAATCACCAGTTGAAAGAGAACCGCGCACTGGCAACTCTTCACTCACGCTCACACTCTTTTCTCTCTTGCGCTTATAGAAAACAGCTCAACTGTTGCGAAGGCAATCGTTTAGTTTGTGTCAAAACACAAACTTTTTAGTTTCGAGAATCGAGTTGCTCTAAGTGCGCGGTGTCCCATATAAGCCCATATGTTTCATTTTAGCAACTAAACAGTTGCGAAACTAAAACTTGAATGTGCGCGCCTAGCCTAAGGCTAGCCGCGCACTAGCAACTTTTAGTTGCGAAACTGTTTGGTTACTTATAGAAAACAGATGAACTGTTTGGTTGAATGTCCGTGAATTTGCAGATAATTATATGTTCAATAAAATGGCGAACTTATTTTAGGCAATCGTTTAGTTTGTGTCCAAACACAAACTTTTTAGTTGCTCGAACCAAGCAGTTTCGCAACTAAAAGTTGCTAGTGCGCGGCTAGCCTAAGAGCCCATGTGTGTCATAAATACGTCAATAGTTTGAAGGATGATTTGCATTTGTTTTTGTATAAATTGCAATCGACTTACGTCGACGTCACTTGGAATACGCAAAACAGTCACATACCGACATAAAGATGGAGCAACCTGTATACATAACAACACAAGGCGTGTTTTTCTGGGATTAAATATATAAATAAATGTATATTATAGTAAGAAAATTTCCAAAAAAAAAAACCCATACGCAGTAGCCGGTTTATTATTTAACATTTGATATTATCCAACAACTTTACGAATAATTTGCAAAAAATAAATGGAGTTTGTTCGTAGATTATGTTGTCGTTTATGTCGCACGTAGTAGATGGCGTCATCGGCGTTAATTTGTGTTGGAACAATAAAAATAATAGGGATATTGAAGATCTGGTACAACAGTTCTAGTAAAATTTGTGCAGTTTTATTTTTTTTTTAGATATTAGTTCCTGAAGGGCCTTTTGAAATCTGAAGCAACACTGAAAAAACTGTAAAAAGTTGACATTTGTTATTTCCCTTTTAATAATAATTACAAAGAAGAAGCAATAACATTTTTTTTGACAGAGATCAAATTCTTCGAATCCGTATTTGAAGAGGGATTAATGTGTATACGAAATACGCACACGAAAAGAAAAAAATTGACAAGAAAACGAAGGGTGTAAAGGAAATCGACATTAAATATTTGTTCACAAAATTCTAGACATAAACAAAAGCTGTCACTATGAGTACGAAATGAAATTTGGTGAGCTGTCAAATAAATTTTATTTCATTGTATTTTTCTGTAGCAATGTCGTAACGGTATAGAAAAAATGGAAAAGTCTTAAAAGACATCAGTATTTTTAGTTGTAACAGTGCAACGAAATGTTACAATTTAAAATGATACTAGACCAGGAGTTACACCGAATCTTGAATATCACTCATGATTTGTTAACTGGATTGTATATGGTTTTCCTTGGAGTCAAAATCGATCTTCAAATCGACAGAAAAAGATAAAAAAGCATTTGTTTTTTGATACCAAAGGAAAGATTCTTAAGTTAATTTAAGACAAATGTCAAATAACTTTGATGTGTATGTTAGTTGTTAATTTAAACAAAAATGAACAAGTGGATTAAAGAGCAAGTCTTAGGTAAAATATAGCATTGATTTTTCTGTGAAAAATATAATATGGAATGTTTATTTCTGCCAAGTAAGAACATAAAAAATGGTCATATGCAAAGAAGAACCGAAAAAGATTATCGTTTTTGCCCAATGGAAAGCACATCGTGTAAAACGTACAACTTGTCAATGAACATAGCCACAAAGAGACACACACGTGTCAATAACATTTGTTAAAAATGAAACGCCCCCTTTGAAGCAGTTTGTTAACTTAGAATTAAAAAGAAGAATGTATTAAAATTAGTTCACTGCTTAGATTCCAAACTAAGCAGGTATGTTTTCCTTCTTAATAAACAACACACGTATCCTAGTATGTAAATACATGTAGATACGTTTAAGATTTAGAGGGGCAATAAAATGCAAAATCCAGTTATGTCAAAACCTAATTTGACTTTATTACGTACAAAAGTACCTTTATAATTTATTATAATTATTTTGTAAGCCTATCCTTATGCAAAGTTTTTTATCTTAAAAATACACAAACTTAAATAATTTTAGCCCTTTAAGTCATTCCATAATTAAAAAGTTTCATCCTGCCTTTACAAATTCTCCATAAACCAACCCTCACGATGCCACGCAGCCTTGGTTGTTTTTTTTATTTTTTAACTTGATGATATGAGTTGTGATCACATAAATATGCAACGAATGCTCACGTGCATTGTAAATTGTGTATGTAAAAGAAAGAATAACTCAGAAAAAAAAAAAAAGAAAACAATTAAACGCCTCTCTTTCTCGTGCACGAAATAAAATACATTTTCATTTGCCTTCTGGGAAAAAATGAATGAAAAATTCTCAAACTGATAAAAGCACAAGGTCTAGAAGATGCGCTTCACACAAAAGTTGAAAAGCTACCAAAAATAAAAGTCGTGGCTGCGTGAATAAAACAACAATCGTCCTTACAACTGACAACCAGATGATGCCTGTCAGGGAGAATAAGCTTAAAGTAAATGTGTTGTTTTAATCTCACTCATCTTCATCTCTCCTGCCAGTTCTTGCTCCATCAAAACTTCAACTGGCTGTCATTCTCAAGCCATAAGCGTTTGACCTTTTTAACTTCACTAAAATAAAAAAGCTGAATTGTTAAAACGACGACTGACCAAACAATAATTGCGAAGTAATTTAATTTTTAAACATGAGAGTCTGGTTGAAAATGTTTTTATTCCATTTCTTTTTTAAGTACAGCGTAAAAAGTCCCATATTATAAATAAAGGACCTAATGAAAATTTAATGGACACTCGAATAAAATTTTCAATAAAACCGTTTCGGAGCTTCAGACAGGTGACTCTTGTATATTTTAGTTGTTGTTGTTCTTTTGTGTGTGTAGCTGTAGATATTCCAGGAAAATGTTGACATAAATTAAAAAAGGCCTTGAGAAGTTCCCACCATCGTCAAGGCGACGATAATATTAAACTACGAGTGTATAAGACAGTGATAGAAGTTGTCGTTTAAAGGACAAAACAGAGGATAATACCATATAAGAAGCTTTAAAAAGACTTTTTCTCTGCAAAATTGGCCCCTGTGGGGAAGTTGAAGAAAATTTGCTAGAATTACAAAATGGCTAGATCATCTTTTATTTTTACAGTCTATGAAGTTCTTATCTTAGTGGGAATGGGAATTGAAAAAATAGATAAACCCAACAAGACGGAGGAAAATAATTTCTTTAGATATCTATGTATGTACTTACCTAACACACTTAATGTGTATGGAGTTTTTTTTTATGGGAAGGTCGAACATCTTTGTATCTAGACGTTACGAGACTGGGGCTCACAGTAGAGTGACTTTTGTACTCATTAATAAACACCTACGTTTTTGATGCCAAACCTTACATTAGCCCTTATCTCAAGAACTGACGCAAATGTTTTTCAACATTTTACGTGAACGCTTTAAAAGACAATGGCTCTTCTTTAAACTTTTTTTTATTAAGCCAAACCATTTACTTTTTTTAATTGAAATAAAATATAATAATATAAATACGTGTTTTTCCAAAATGTGTAAAAAGTAATTACGTGCGTTCGTGAGATGAAACAGGGCGTACGCAATACATAAATATGACTAAAAATTTCCATCTAAAACTAAAAATATTTTTTGTCAGGGGTAGGTACTGCATCTTGCGAGGAAGTGGCAAATCCGCTGACAGTGTCTTTTGTCATGAAATAGGTATTCTCATCTTAGCAGGTTGGCCTCGGCAGAAAATTGTAGGTCACGTCCGCTCCTGCCGGCAATACTCATATCTACATAAATTGTTGAAAGGTGTCACTAAGCCTTTGCTCTTCACATGGCGCCATCAAATTTATTCAATAACTATACAAGTAAGCGATAGTTTTGATAGATTCAATTTTAAAACAATTAAATTATTTATCAGCTCTAGACATACATATCATTTACACAAGGTGTTTTTATTTTTTAGCGCCCTTTTTGCGAGGCACTGCGCGGTCAAAAATAGAACTATGTTACTTTTTTTTACTCGGAGCGCTCTGAATGGTCTAATTGCATTTCGGTTTTTCGGATCGGGGCTCGCTCGATCAGCTTGGTAAAACAAAAGCCCGATCAGAGTGCGGTTAACTTCATTGATTTTTTTTTTCATTTGCGTGACAGAAATTAAATAAAAAAATGTATTAATAACACCATTTTCACTATCAGAGCTGATATTATGGACAGTCTATTAAAAAACTGATACAATGACAGTTCAGTTCTCAATTGTATTTCTTGATTAGAACGGACCGCCTATATATCCCGCTTGGTTCGGAGCACTGGAAGCTAAAAAAGAAAAACACCTATAGAAGCCAATAAATTAAATAAAGGGCCTTGTTCAGCTAGTAGCTTTGTTTCCTAAGGTGCATAGCTATATGTGTCCACAAGTAATTTTTCATTGGCTGTGAGGCGAGGTTGGAAACAATATTATTTTTTTCTTCAAAAACTGTGTAAAGTTAAGTTTACACGCTTGGTAGATCTTACAATATTTTCAGATCTTCCAATGTCTGACAATTAGGTTGTGTGTGTAAATGGTTGGTAGAAAATCTACCAATCTCTTACAATTTATTGTCGGAAATTGGCTGACAATTTATTTTCAGATAGCAAGCTAAATACCTGCCAATTAATTCTAAGAGATTGGAAGATTTTCTACCAACCGTGTACACACACTACTAATAGTTAGTTTTGTAGGTTATGGAAACTGCTTCATTTGGCTGCAAATTTACTGATAATGAAAAAATTATATGGTGCTAAAAACGTACATCTTAGAATTTTTTCATTGTCAGAAACGTCAGACAACGATAAAAATTGGCAAGCCTGACAATAAATTGCGTGTGTACACGATTATCAAATACCTTCAAATTTACCTTCTTACAATTAATTGTCAGATACATTTTCTGACAATTAATTGCAAGATTACACGATTGTCAGCTAGCGTACACATGATTGTCAGATTTCTTAGAATTAACTGTCAGGCAATAATCTAACAATTAATTGTTTGACAAATTTTCTGACAATTGTAAGACTACACGGTTTTAAGACATTGTAAGCTTGTTTTTCACTGACAGATCTGACAATATTGTAAGATCTACCAATCGTGTAAACTTAGCTTAAGTAAAATTTTAAGCAATTAAAATTAATTTAACCTAAAAGCAGATAGATTTAAACCAGACATTATTAAATTTAAACTAGATAGCGATTCTAAGTTTTCAATAGCTGCTGTCAAAGTAACCAATGACATCCACATGTCAAAATTTCAGCAAGGTTTGCCATTTCATTCGAACGACCATAGATAACTTCATTAGGAATTTGGCTAAAGAATCATCTTATCGCAAGAGGTCCATTTTTCGATTCTGTGGCTAAAGAATCATCTTATCGCAAGATGTCCATTTTTCGATTCTGTGGCTAAATCCACACACTTTCGACCAAGCATCAATTCGTTCACAAAGATTGACTGTTTATTGTAGCAAATGTCATGGTGACATCATCGGACTTTAATTCTTTCGAAAGAGAAAGGCAACACCTGTACCGTCAATCAATGGTGTCCGACTGGAGACCGGCTTTCGGTGGCCATAATTCGATTACATAAATGATGATAGTTTTTTTTTTTTTTTTGAAAAGATGAGAAAATCGGTTCTGGATTTGAAAAAAGGAATCAAAACCTGAAGCACGCACACATACAACGTCAAAATCCTGAAATGTATTTTTTTTAGAATTTTTACGAAAAGAGTTCTCTCAAAGTAAAAAAACTAGGAGAAATTCATGGAATATTTCTCGTAAATAAGATCCAATTTATGAAATAAGTTTCCACCATGTTAACAAAAATGAAACATAAAATCAACTTTAATTCGCCATCACGAATACAACGAAACTAAAAAATGGTTGCAACTTGTTCTTTTGGCATTTTAGATCTGAGATCGGATCCGACGGTTCTTCCAGATTATTACACGAAAACGTTATAAGCCAAATACAGTTTATTTTCATTAATTTTCAATTCAAACTTCAAAGATCTTAAATGAAATACAAGATCAATCTCATTGTAAAATACGTAAATAAATTGCTTTACCTAAATACTTTTCATCGTTAAAAAGAACGGTAAATTTTTCGATCTCTCAATTCATTCTCAATCAAAAAGATACCTAATCACCACAAGCCAGATACCAAATAATGCCCCACAGGCACAAGTAAAAAAAAAGAAAGAAAAAGAACGCAACCAAACGACAATCACAAATACATGTATGAGATTGCGAAACCCCAATCGAGTTGAAATAAACGAATAGTTTGAATCTTTTATATGTCCTTACATAATTATGTCATATCTCTGTAATTTGTGTGAATTGTTTGAGAATGATTTTAAAGCGCGGAACAGATTGAACCAGCAACAGCACCGTGAACAGCAACAGCGGCCGCTATTAATTTAGAGCCAATGTATTTCAATTGTTCAACACACATTAGAACAGCAACGCCAACAGCGTCGTTAGGCCAAAGTCCTAAATTTGCTGTTGCTGGTGCAGTGTTGTCAACTTTTCCACTGCAATATTCAGTGGCACCACAATGAAAAACTTGTTTCCAATATGAAATGTCAAGCAGATGAAATGACGTTGCTGGTGGCAATGTGTTTGACAAATGTTTGCTGGTCAGCGTGCTGTTTGCTGTTGACGATGCTGGTGCTGTTGCTGGTTTAATCTGTTTCGCGCTTAAAGCCTAGTACGCAGATCGAGACAAGCCAAATTTTATCTCTACAATTTTAATCTCTACAAAACTTTTCCAAATCTCGCGCAAAAGTTTGAAGTTGGAGAATTAAAATATAATTTAATGTGTTTTGTAGTGTATCTCTGGAACGGGTTGTCTTACAAAAGTCGTTCATACCTTTTTGGAATCTCCTCTCGCTCCTTTCAAGAGAAGCATCGGCACCTTTTACATAAAACCAGTTTTGACAAAAACCATTTTGGGAAATACGGTGGCTGTCAAAATTTGTCCCGCAAAATAATGCATGTATCATTCTTTTTCCTGGCAAAATTTAGTGGAGACATTTTGTACAGCAATTCACAATAGTATAAATTTTGCGCGTGAACTGCGTACTGCTCGGAAAAATATCCGAGATAAAATTTGTCCCAGGAAAAAAAATGTATGGGAGACAAAATTTTTCCCGATCTGCGTACTGGGCTTAAGGAACCAAACATTCATATTTCGCTTTTATATTAAAACGGAAGTGATTGATATTGGGAACGATTATATCAGTGTAAGTGTACTGTGGTCACAAAACCCGAATCAATCACGTTTTACACAGCTGTAAGTTCTTAGTCTACGATTACAAGGCAAGTACGAGTATGAACCCAACCATTTTGGACGAGCTCGAGACCATCATTCGAGACATTATTGCCGGACAAACGCCTGCCGTGAGTCATCAAAAATTGAACTGTCCACTTGAAACATTGCGTAGCGAAGCTGATGTGGTCATTTAAATAATGAGCTACAGAGAGGTATGAGTGTAGCTTCAGAAATAAGCCAGAATATATTTTATATCTCACACTGTTTCTGTTTTATTTAGATTTATTTTCCTATCGTTCTTATTGGGTCACCCTATATTACAATTAAATTGTGACAGATGGTCTTGTTCAACAACATGTGCTAAAATTGTCAATGTTGGCGTTCAGGATTCACTTAGATAGGCTATCTAGGATATGTTTTCATTTGTTTTCTGAAAGACTAAAACTATGTTGAATAGGTTTGATGTAAAAAAAATCTGCTGCTACGAAAGGAAAAGAAAAATAAATATTTTATTGTCGGTAAATTTTGCGCAGAAATCATCAATTGCGCAATATTTTACTTAAATTAGTAGGATGTTAAAGCTGTCTTAGTATGAAATAAGGTTAAAACAACTAGTTTGCAAATACTTTCTCTGCTGTTTTATTTAAGTTGAAATTATCGAATACCCATTTTAGTTGTTTAGTATAGTTGTTTAGTATAGTGAATATTTGATATTTAGAAACGTCAAAAAAGGTTTGTTTACTTAGGTTTTTGCTCGAACTGTCATTGTTTTAGGTGTGTTCAGAAGCAATTTAATAGGAATTTTTTTAAAGTACGGTACTAGTTAGAAAGTGTTTAAAATTAAGAATGAGTTAGTACACTACTGGGAAATAAACAATCTTAATACAAGACTTTTTAAAATTTTGCGCCAATATGTTTTATTCTAAAAAAAAACAACTCCACCCAAATACAAACCCACATCAGTTCAGTTCGTAGTTTGGGCCGGTTTTGACCGTGGACTTTGTTATATAATTTTAAACAGTTTTTCGTTTATCTTTATTTTGATGGAAACTGATGAACAGAAACTTAATTAGTCCATAGATCTAACAATAGCCGTGTTTTTTTTGGAAAAGTTATTCGTAGTACAGTAGGATTTCATATGAATAACAAATACAACATCCGCAGTACGATCACTGCCGATAAAAGGAGAAGTGAAATCCTGCTGCGAATTGAGATTTGACGTTTATACGAGTATCGGCAGTGATCCTACTGTGGATGTTGCATTTGTTCTTCATAAAAAATCATACTGTACTACGGATAACTTTACCAAAAAAAACACGGCTATTGTTGAGAATATCATAGGGTAAACTGCCCAATTGTTGGCACCCCCCCAATGATTGGCACTTACAGTTTAAATTACTCGTATTAATAACATTTAAAAGTGTTCTAATAAAATCTTTTTAAAAATATTAGCCTTAGTCTATTTCTGATGATTTGGCATCATTTCTTTTGGCATCTGAAGTTAGTAGCAATTAAAAAAACGCTGTTAAAAATTTAGAATCAAGTTCGCGCCAAATTTAATGAGAAACTTGTGAAAACCGTAAGGAAAGTGGTGACATTGTAGTGTAATTTAATAATAAATTTAAGAGGAAAACCATTGTCAAGTGCAGTTATTATAAAAAAATTAACTATAACAAAGAGGTGTTAGTTCTTTTTATTTTAATATTTTATTAAAAATATAGTTTTTATAAGGGGTGTCAACTATAGGAATGTAAATCCATCAAATTTCCATTTATTGGCACATGCCAATCATTGGATGATGTGCCAATCACTAGGTTGATTGGCACTATACCCATCTTTGGATGCCATGCCAATCATTAGAAAAAGTGCCAATCATTGGCTATTGGCACTGTGCCAATCATTGGTAAATGAAAAAGTTATAGATTTTCATAATTTTTTATCAATTTTCCTTAGGTTGATAATAACACTTTTTTATCAATCAATAAAAATCTTATCTAATCTCGGCCTTAATTTAATATAATGTAACTTAAAAGACTTAAATATAATTATAAAAATAAATTACCTTTTTTTTATTAAATTATATAATTGAGTTATACTATTTGTTTATTTTGTTTTTATTGGTTTTAATAAACTTTAAAGATTAAACAAAATCAATGTGCCAATCATTGGTTTGTTCAGTGCCAATGATTGGAAAATGGTGCCAATCATTGGTAAAAGGACATTGTTTTACTTTTTATTAATTATTTATTAATTTTAACAAAAAATAATGTATTTAATGTTTTTCACTAAACAAAAATATAATTAAAAATAAAAAAAAAATAAAAAAAACTGTCGTTTCTTAATTCCCATAAGTTATATAAGCCGAATAAGTGGTGAGTAACCTTAAGGTGCCAATGATTGGTCGGTTTACCCTACGCTTGTTGGGTCAAACTATAATGCGCACATCAACCAAAGAGAACATTTCTCATTTTAGTACTGTTTAGTACATGTTTTGACAAACATTTATCAGAATGAGTTCCAGAATCGCATTAGGTGTGAGTTCATGAAATTTAGAAATTAAAAATGGCTGTGAAATCTGAAATGGTAACTTTCTTATCACTTCCCAGTTTCACAGATAGAGAATTGACCCCCAGGTTTGTGACAGAAAAACGTCTGCTTATATGAGTTCCGCTTCTTTCTTAAAAACAACATTTCTCGGTGGAATTTTACAGCTCAAAAACTACAAACAAAAATAAAAATCAATTTTTACTAGGTAGGTATAACTTCGTAGATACTCCTTTCAATCGTTGTTGCTATTGTTGTTTTTCGTAAGACAAGAACGACGTAGATATATAAGTTTTTTTTTTAATAGATCCAAATTTAATAGAATCATTGTCAGCCATGACACTAAGAAAGCAATAACCGTTGGTAATCTGAAGAAATTGTCTGTCATTGTCACTGCTCAACCAGCTGAAAAAAAAACGAACATTAACGCTTCATATCATTATAATTCCTCCTCGTTCATCCCTAAAATCCAATAAAGTCCAGTCCCCGAAAAACCAACATTGAAGCCATTCCAAGAATATGTTACAAGACATTTAGGCATTTCTTACACGTGTATGTAGCGGTACATGCAGTGCCCAAGGCACAAAATGTTGGCTCCACATATAACAAAAAATTCTCTTAAAGGTCGCTACCATCATGAGAAAAGGATAAAGATGTGGGTTTTTCACATTATAATTTTTCCTTGGCTCAAGAAAAACAACAGGCTCTAGGACAATATATCACAACAAGGGGCAGTAAAAGTGCTTCCAGGCATGTTCTGCCTGGACACCCTACCTCGTGCTCCGCCACCATCTACTAATAAACACAAAATAAATTTTCATATTTATGACTGCAACTTTGACAAGGTTATGAACGAGAACGACAACAGCAACGATGATGACGGTGACGATGGACGGACGTTGACAACATCCATGAATCAGGATATTATTTGGATCTGTGTATTTTGAACTTGTGTATATATTGAAAGAAAAGCAAATACATAATTCCAGATGCGTGTACTCCCACATCCTTGTTTACGTTCAAATCGTGTTGCTACACCTCAGGCAATGCGATCTGAATCTTTTGTGAAGATAAGTGTTCTTGACAAGAAGTTCAGGGCATACCTACAGTCTCAGCAATCATGTAAATATAAATATTGTCAAAGGCAAGGAAATACACAAATCTGCAAATTCAATTGTGGTTATTTTTGAGTACAGATGAAGATTCTATAGAGTCAGCTAACGGTGAGGAAACCATCATAGTATATGCGGCAACAATTTAGCTTCGAGACTATTTTGAGATAAATTTGCCCCAAAACGACAGGGTAAACAACAATCTTGTGGATGTGTACGAAAACACAATATACTCGTATGTAGTTTCTGATGGGTATGATTTTTTTTGGAAGAGTAATGGTTAAATCACAAAGTACACACACCAAAAAAAAAACAATATGAAATCAAGTATAATAAACAATTTTTCAACTTCAGTTTTGCTCCAATAATTATACTTTGGGTATTTAAAGGCAAGATAATCTGTATTCGAGAATCTATCAGCGTTAACAAGTTTTTTTTGAAACCAAATCGATTATCAACTCCAACTCTTACCTGCCCATGGTGAACATTGGTCACCTGGTACATCAACTAGAAACGGGATGTTCAATCCTTGTGGATGTTTGTTGTTTGGCAGGAAACGAAAGAAGGGGAGGAATGTTTCCACTAAGGCACTTCACCGTTTATCCATGGGGTAGAGAAAGAATTCTTTAGAGTCTTGCAATGGTGACCTGAACAGCTGCATTCAAACTGAACTACTTAGCGAACACCGCATATGGGCTTCGACAATATATTGGGAGTCCATGCATATAAGAAGCTTATCCAACATCCTGCTCTTTGAGTTTAACTAAGGGATTGGTCCTTCAAGTCGGTGTTACCTCACTGCAGCATACAGCTTTTATATAACGACTTAACAACAAGATGTCTTGAGTTTCAACTCACCTTACGACCATTTTCTTCAAGGCTTAATTTGCCAACATAAGCTACTAATACAAAAGACTATGACAACACCAAAGACAGGTTCCACGATCACCTACAAAATTTTCTTGGGCAATGTAAGCCAAGCTCGGAAGAATAGACGTTTCTGACTAATTCGAATCTTATTTTAGTATTAGTACAAATGCCCCGAACAAAGCCAAAACAACGAACGTTTTTGAAGGAGTTCTTTTCCTAACTTGTCTATACTAACCAGTTAAGAAGTTCTGTGATGCCACTATCAAGTTTCTAGGGCAACTTAAACATTGCAAAAGAGAAATTTGAGATGCGAGAGGCAGCTATCGGGAACCTTATTAATCCAAAGAAAAGGAATTTCAAGTGACACAACTTAGAAGGCCTACGAATAGATCAGGAGAGAGGACCACATTGTTCTCAGCACATTAAAAAAAGGACCAAGGAAAGGGCATAACTGATGAAATAGACGTTTCATATAGTAGGAAGGATATTTGAAAGTTTTACGGAAATATAAAAAGAACTTTTCAGGCTTAAAGGTCTCAACCTCTCAACTCAAACTTGCCCTGAAAATCAAGGAAATGTCGAAGTGGAATCGTTGAAAATTTACAAAAAGTAATTTTAGCATAATTTTATTACTGGGATTTTGTATCGGATACCTCAGTTAGACAGACTTTACTGTTAAATCTAGACAAATTAGATCAACAGTTCCCTCCATTTGGCCTCGACGAAGTCATGATAGTTATATCTAAACGTATGCCTATAGGGATGCTGGAGCTGAAGGCTTTAGAACCGATTTAAATCTTTAAGTGATGAATTGGTTAGGAGTATCATTATCTACAAAATATGCTCCGATTTAAGCATTATCGATGAATGGAACCCTATCATATTTTAAAGATATTTTCTGCAGTTCGTCAATGATCTGAGATGGTTCATATCAATTTTTGCTTAGGCCAAAAAATTCTCAACAAGACTTTCGGCGTGAGATTGTAATTAGCTAACCATTTCATCATGAGGTATAATTAAAACGTCGCTAATAGTCCCGGTACTAATATAGAGTGCAGAAGCCTGGACCTTATCTTTGAGAAGAAAATTCTGGAGAAGAAGATGAAATAACAAACTCTGTTCGGGATGTACAGCTACATCAACCTAGCCAAAAATGTAAAAAGCCAACAACTGAGGTGTCTGGGTTGCTTGGAGCAAAAAGAGGTCAATTTTTTGATTCGGAAAATCCTTCAATCAAATCTAGAGTGATGGTTAGTATAGGATAACCTCGACAACAGGTGCACAAAAGTGGAGGAGAAAATCTCAACCAATCTGAATACGAAACTGAAAGGCAGCTATTTACGGATCGAGCTGGCTGAAATTGAACCGCTGAGAAGAAAAAGGAAAACATTCCACAAAAATGGGAAATTGAAGTAATGATACAAAAGCGTAGCTATTTTTATAGCGCACATTTTAAGCCTAAAAAAATTCCGTGTAAACCTACTTTTTAAATGCGATTATAAAATATCATTGAGTGGAAAAAGGAAAAGATTCCAGGAATATTTTCCTTTCCTTTTTGGGGTAAAATGTTATTCACGGTACCTGTCATAGAACGGTTTTTTAATTTTTTGCCTTTCTCATCAACGGCTTTAACGATTTTAACCAAAAATTTTCAGCAGAAGGCCCCTTAAGTTTAAAATAATATTGTATATAAAAATATTCGAAAAAATTTGTTTTGGAATACAAAATAAAAAATTCCAAGTTTTTTTTAAAAAAACCAGTATCTTTAAAACGTGTGAACGATTATTTTTTGAAACTATTTCTAACATCTATACCACTAAATACTTAAAATTTGGCACCCCAAATTTTGTTCTCGAAAAATTTTAAGAAAATTTGTTATATAAAAAATTACTTTAATATTAAAAAGATTAATCAGACGGCAATTCCATACATTTGAACATTTTTATCTCATTAAATCCATGTTTTATATTTATAAAATGTATTTTAAATTCCAAAGTACTTTAACATAAAAGCGAGTTCGTGCGATCCAGTCGTGCATTTTATTTCTGTTTATTTTTATTCCCTTGAATTATTATTAAAATATTGTTTTAGTTTTCATTTTGCAGAATTATTTAATATTAAAGAAATAAAATGTTTTGAACCCATTATTTATATTATTTGAATAAAAAAACTTAATTTAAAATAATTTATTTGATTTTTTTTTCAATTAGTGGAAAAAGGAAAACATTCCACTCACTTTAACAGAAATTATTAAGCCGGAGCTTAATGTTTTTAATTTCAATTGTTTTGTATGTTACTCTTCTTTACTAGCTTTACATTTGTCCTTCAGAATGTTTTGAAGAATAACTGTCAGTTTCAGAAATAAACAGTTTTCTTCGATTTCCCAAAAACTATGATTAGTGGAATGTTTTCCCTTTTCTTCTCAGCGGTTCAATTGTTTTCAAGTTAAGAAAAAAAAAGAATTGTTTTCAACGAAAGAAATTTAAATAAAACCACAAATGTATGAGATTAGAAATTGGTTAGGGCATTATTTTAACGCTACATTAATTTTCATATATTTGAAATAGCACATTATTCAAATTGGCTTTGCTAGGCGGTGCTTCAAGCAATCGGCCCACTTTTTGATGACTCGCGCCAATATTCCGGTAATAGCTTCTCAAATGTTGGCCTCAAACTCGTCCAAAGTGGTTGTTTTGTTAATGTAGATAAAGGTATAGACGTATTCCAAGAGAAAAATATTCGAGTAGTGACAATTGATGAACGACCGCCGTGTGATATGGCCCAGTTGCCAAATTTCTCCTTTGAAACTTCGAGCGATCGCGTCGCTTGTAGTTCTGTAGCACATGTTGAAAGAAGCATGGTCACAGAAATTCGGTTTCGATGTCATTGACAGTAACGGTCCTTCTTCATTTCAAAATAAATAAGGTCCGATGATAATTTGGTCTCGTCCGAAAAAATGATTTTTTGGCCAAATCCGGATCTCCGTCGAACATTTCTAGCGCCTAATCAGCGAACTCAAAGCACTGTCATGGTCGTCCAGATGAAATGGCAGATCTTTTGGAATATTTTGACAACTAGATGTCATTGGTAACTTTGACTGAAAACTATTATTCCGATCTGGTAACCCTATACAAATATCGTATCTGATGTGAGGTGCCTCTGTATTGAATGATGCGCAACCTTATAATTCCCCAAGAAAGCCTACTTACATCTGCAGATCCTGGGGCAAAGAGTCATTGATTTTTTCAGAGATTAAATCTTACAAAGAGACGCCCGTGTAAAATCCATAATTTATTTGTTGTGTCCCTGTAGCCATTTCGTGATTACTATGATTTTTTTTTTAATATATTAAACTTCTTTACTTCCCTAAATCCCTAAATAAATTGTCCAGTGTCTTTTCTCAAAAAGAACAAAAATAAAATTAAAAACTTTTTTTTTTTCGGAATCAACAAAACCCCTAAATGCAGACTTATCCCTTGTATAATTAATTCCTATTTGTGTTTGATTGAAGGATTTCTTCAAAGAATTTTCACAAAACACAAAATGAAAATCCTGTTAAACTTTTCTGTTCTGTTCCTTATCGCATCATCTTGAATCTTTTATTAAAATAGTTTCATCCTTTCTCTCGTTGCAGACAAAAAATGTTTCCCATTGAACTCTAGGAACTTCTAGCAGACACACAACAACAAGAGGAACAAAAACAAAAAGGACAAGGCTCAAATAAGTTTAACTCTGAATGAACTACTTTCAGCGGCAGATAACCGCCAAGGACAACAAAAACAACAAAAATTAAGATAAACTAATCGTACCATCTCAACTCTCACTGCAACAACAATAACAACAACAACAGCAGCAACATCAAGGACTTCTCGCCAAATTATTCAAGTTGACAACGAAGAATGTAGAAAAATGTAAAAGTTACGTGAAATTCCAATTTGCAGTTAAATTTGAGTGTAGTTATGGTGAAGGATATAGCCAGGATATTTTTTGAGAGTTTTCTCATTTTTGTGATATCTTTAAACGGTAAGTGAATTAAATTTAATTGCGTCAATAATTTTTATTTTTGTTTTCTTGTTTTATCAAAATACTCGAAAGACTGCTTTTGCTTTGATGAAGTGGGAGGGCATTCTTATGAAAGGAGGATCAAAAATCCTTCGCTCAGACGTCGAGGTTCTTTTACGAGCAGAGTTTTTCTTAGAAATTTGGTTCATTCTCAAAAGGTTTTGAAAATTAGAATGTGGTAAAGTGGAAACCTTAATTTATATTTAAATTTGGGGTCGTAGATAGTTACATTATCTCTGGGATATAATTTAATCAAGAAACTGCACACAAAATAAAGCTTTGAAACCTTGTAATGGATCAAGGATCAAAATTAATATACATACATACAAAATTTATCACCAAAAGATACATAATATACTAAGACGCTTACTAAATAGACATTTTTAGGTATTTTAATTTGTAATAGGAAATCAATTTTCTCAGCAGTTATGAGAAGACAGTTGAATCTTAACATTACATAGATTTTGATTTCGAAGCATAGCTATGTGGATCGAATTTGGAACCTAAAGCTAACCGAAACAAACCCGTCAGTGCATTAAATTAAGTGATTATTATTTTACGATCTTAATTCTGTCTGTCTGTCTTTTTTCCTCAACTTGGTAGATAGAATTTTTATTTTTACCTCCTATACTCGTATGTTTTTTTCTTTTTTTTTAAGACCAAAAATAACGGTACCTGACATACGATTTTTTATCGAAATTTTATAAATATTTTTGTTTTTCAAAAACTGTCCCACAGATTTTTAAAAAACAATTCAAAAAAATTTCATTTAGTTAAGGCTAGAAAATGGTTGAAAAAATTTTTCAAAAAATGGTTATTTTTGGTACCCCCTTGGAACCATTTTATTGTTTTTTTTTTTATTTTCTCAAAAACGGTACGACCGATTTTGATATTTTGTGTATGCTCAGGCTCCCCAGCAGTTTAAATATTATCGAGTAATCAAATTTTGAAAAAAAATTTTTGAATTTTAAAAAAATTAAAAAATTTTTTTTTTTTCAAATCTGAATATTTCAAAAACTCCGTGCTCGATTTTCTCAAAACTTGAAAAATAAAAGTTTTTTAATATAATCTATAAGATTTAAGAAAAAATAATTTATTTTACCTAAAAATAACGGTACCCTACAAATGTTAATAAATGGTTTTCGAATATTGTATTTTTCTCGAAAACGGTTCCGAGAATTTTGCTAACATTTTTTTCTTTTGATTAATTTTTACGATCCATAATTTAATAAAAAAAATTAAATCAAGATATTACTGACTGTACCTACCATAGAACCGTTTCAAATTTAGAATTCTCATTATCGACATAACAGCTTTTAATGAAATTTTTTATGAAGAAGTTTCTAAAAAGTTTTAACGTTGCATTTCAAAACTTAAAAAAAAAATATTTTTTTTTGGAAAATTCGATATCTCCGAAACGGCTAAATATTTTTTTCTTGTAAATTTAATTTTTATTCGAACAATAAATACAAATTTTGTATAGAAAAGCTTATTTTTTAAGAAACCAGTACAGACTTATTATTTTTGTTCTTGTACAGTGAACATTGGAAAACGTGAACCCCCCAAAACGTGAACTATCCTAAAACGTGAACACCGTAATTTTTACATTGACTGCTCTAAAACGTGAACAAATCGAAAAGCTCTAAAACGTGAACAGACATTTTTTCAATATTCCTACATAAAAATGCATTGAATTAATTTTTTTAAACTTCGGGGGCCCCATAAATTTTACATTGCGTAATATGAAATATTTAAAAAGGCTTTGGAATGGTGTTCAGATGAAGGTTTTGACCAAAGCGACATAAACGCCTAAGAGAAATTGTAGTTATTAAAATGTTGGCAAAAATAGAACAGACAAAAATTAAAAATTTTGTTTGTTAAATAAAACTTTTATTTGTAAAACGTTCTAATTTAAAAATGAAATCTAATCATTTTTTTTTTTTAATAACCCGTAGGTACCAGTATGAACCCGTAGGTACCAGTATGTGTAAAAATGTAAAAATATTCATTAATCTATACTACTGCAAGCAAAAAGAAGATAAAATGAAAGAAAATATATTTTATTTTAAGAAGAGTAGTAAGACAATACGGTAGGAATACTATTTTAATCATAAAATGTTACATTCCAAAACATGAACAATCTCAAAAACATGAACACCCTCGGTTTTAATTAGTTCACGTTTTCCAATGTTCACTGTATAAGCTAATATTTGCTTTAATCACATGGCATCCTGTTTTTATCTCCAACTACTACTGTTTTAGTCTATTAAAAAATTAATTTTATGCTTATTAACAGTTTTTATGTATAACATTCATTTTTGAAATTCTTAGTCGTTTACATAAGAGCAAGTTTGTGCGACCCAATCGTGCATTTTATTTCTCATACATTTCGCTTGTTAGAAAGGTACTTGTTAAATACATATTCTTTATTGTAATTAACATAAATATGTTATAACTTAACAATATTTGCTTTTAGGGATAGAACCTATCGGAACAATTTCATACAGCTAATCGCAAAAACAAAACATCATAAAGATGTTGCAACGGATACCTATTTTGCAAATTTGAATAATGTTACCAAAAGTTGGTAAATATTCACTACGAGGGCATTTTTGGGGCTTCCCATTTGGGCATTTTTATTCCGAAATTAATTGTTAGACAGAGACTTTTACTACGGGCCCTGTATTGGAGGCCATTATGTGGTTCGTATAATATCATTAATGCAACAAGAAGAAAAAGAGTGTAAGTGATTCCATAAGTGTACCTAACAATAGAGTTATAATAAGTTCTGGGTTCGCCTAGTGGTCCAAATCTGCAAAACTGAATCCGGCACATATTAATACGTGAAGTTATAACTTGTACTTTTGCGATCATAGGAAAAAGAGTTATACGAAAACTTAAGGACACCAGACGAAATGAGTGAGTTTTTTCTATTTATTAGCCATAAATCGGCCCTTAAGATTAACACGGATATCTGTATCGGTATATTTGCCCCCTTAGTCCGTTGTCTGCCCTATACATAATGCTAATTATCAAAAACGCAATAGCTGTTAGCTTCGTGTCTATTTGTTAATCATCAATTTAAATTAAGATATTTGCGTTAAAATACAAAGACACATAAAATAAAATGCGCGACTGGGTCGCACGAACTTGCTCTTATGTAAAAGACTAAAAATTTCAAAAATTAATGTTATTAGAGAAAAAGCATAACATTCATTTTTTAAATGACTAAAACTTCTTTAGTAGTTGGAGCTAAGCACAGGATGCCATGTGTTTTGAGCAAATATAAGTTTATGCCAGAACAAAACTGTAATTCGTTTTAGTGGATTCTTAAAAAAATAAGATTTTGTATACAAAATTTTTAAAACATATTTAAGAAAAAATTTTGGTATGTATATTAAAGCTTTTTATTATTGTTCGAATAAAAATTTAATTTACAAAAAAAATATTGAGCCATTTTCAAAAAAAAACAATAATTTTTTTTTTCAAAAATTCAAAAATATTAGTAGTAAAGTTTTTGACGAAAATACGATTTTCGAAAACCATTTTTTACCATTTATATAATGGGTACCTTTATTTTTAGGTCAAACATTTATTTTCCCCAGATCTTGTAGATTATATTAAGAAACTTTTATTTATCAAGCTTAAAAAAATCGAGCATCGGGTTTTCCAAATATTGAGTTTCCAAAAAAAATTTGTTTAAATTTGTATACGCAATAATATTTAAACCTGGGAGGGGCTTCATTATGATTAAAATCGTTTTTACTGTTTTCGAGAAAACCAAAAACCAAAAAATGGTTCCAAGGGGCTTCCAAGAATAACCATTTTGTGGAAAATTTTTTTCAACCATTACCTAAGTAGTTTTAACTAAATGAAATTTTATGAATTTTTTTTTTTAATTCTGTGCAACAGTTTTTGAGAAAAAAATATTTATAAAATTTCGAAAAAAATACGTATGGCAGGTATCGTTATTTGTATGGTCTTATTTTTGGTCTTAAAAAAGGGAAAAAAAATATCTACCAAGTTTAACGAAAATCAGCCCAATCTTTTAGGCCGTAGTCGAACAAACAGACAGAATTTTGGGACCCACTTTTTTCGTCTTCGCTATCATCTTAATGTGACTTTGATAAAAATCTTGAGTTCGATTTTTTTACGAATGCATTACTTGCCTTATAGAATCCATAAGTCGTAAGAAAAAACAACAATACCAGAAGAATTTATGGCACGAAAATAACACGTTGTTTTTTTTTTTTTCTTTAACAAAATAAACCCTTATTTTTTTTTTGTTTCCAGGAGGGCGGGGAATTAATCCCCTCAAACCCCTGCCTGCGTTCGTCCCTGAAATAGAACTCAATTTTAACAAAAATTTCCTTAAAATTTCCCTTTTAGAGATTAGTGAGTTATAAGAGTCTGAGAAAATTTAAGAGGATTTTTGATAAAAGTGCTTTTAGTGTTTGCTTATATGAAATTGGCCATTCGATTTTAAAAATTAATGCTATTAAAGAAAACTGTTCATAAGCATAAGATTTTTTTTTTTTTTTAAATCTTTTAGTAGTGAGAGATTAAAGCAGAATGTCATGTGATTTCTTAAGCAAATATGAATTTATGCAAACACAAAAATTATAGGTCGTTATAGTGGTTTCTTCAAAAAAAAGCTTTTATATACAAAATTTTTAAAAGAAGAAAATTTTTTGGTACGCCAACATTATTTTATTACTGTACTAATAAAACTAAAATTTCCAGGAAAAAATATTCACTTCTTTTGAGATATCAAATTTTAAAAAACAAAAATACATTTAGGAAGCTTCTCTTTAATTTTTTTTATTAAAATCCGTTGTGCTTATAATAAGAAATTAAAAATTTGAAAAAAATGGTTCTATTTCCGGTATAGATTGTTAAAATCAATCAAAAGACAAAAAATTTTATCAAAATTCTAGGCGCCGTTTTCGAGAAAATATTCGAAATCCTTTTTCTTAACATTTGTGTGGTGGGTACCATTATTTTGAGATAAAATAACTTTTTGAAGTAAAACTTCTTTTCCGGCGTTAGGGGTGAAAAAATTTCTATGCAGCTGTCAGTGACATGTCAAACCGTCACGCCATCCGTCAAAGATAGCGACATGTTTTTAGCATGTACAAAGTAAAACATGAAGTTAAATACGATTTAGAATTTACATATTTCAAATGGCTGCATTCAAAGATAAACATAAGACTATAGGTTCAGACGCGCAATGGCTATGCAACCGAATAATTATTGACAAGCATATTGCAATCCAAATAAATTTTACCAACACCTAACCCTCGCATACAAAGTACTGGCCAAAAAGTTGGGTATATCCACTACCATTTGTATTCTTGCTGTCATAGACGGCATGCCATATGACCATCAGGTTGCCTGAAAGTTTTGAAATTATACTTTTTAATAATATTTATTCGCTTAATCGCACACGCCACCGACATTTGTTTTGGTATTTATAAATTTGAACGTCACCCGACTAATCAATCAAATACTTTAATAATTAATTTTATAAGAGTGCCGCTGTCAAGTACACTGACAAGTTGCCTGGATACTGAATTAATGCCAGGTGACTACTAAGTTGCTCGCGTTTGTACGGGTTAATAAGAAATGCTTGTGTACATTACAAGATTACAACATGCTTGCCAATACTTGCACGTGCAGCCCTAGGGTAATACAAACAAAGCGAGGCAACTTGCTTGTCAAGTGGCATGGGAGTTTTGTACTTTTCTTCTCGATTTCATTTAAGGCTAGGCGCGCACATTCAATTTTTTGAAGTAAAACTTCTTTTCCGGCGTTGGTGGTAAAAAATTCTCTATGCAGCTATCAGTGACATGTCAAAACGTCACGTTATCCGTCAAAGACAGCGACATGTTTTTAGAATACAAAATGTTTGTTCGTAGGTTATAATCTTACAGAAGCTTTGCTTGAGGAAAAAGAAGTTTTACTTCAACCGCGCGTACGTCAGTACACACAATCTTTTTTTTTTTCAAATATTGCAGATTATATAAAAAAAAACTTTTAAATAGTGGAGCACGAGGTTTTCGAAATATATCCAGTTTAAAAAAAATTGAAAAGTTTTTAAAAATCTAGGAAAATTGAATACACTATACTATACTATACTACTATCCGAGCTTTAAAATCAAAAACAAAAAAATGGTTCCATAATTGTACCATTAATTCGGAATTTAAGTTAGTTAAGTTAAGTAAATTTGATCATGAGTTTGTCCATTGTGATACCACTTTGAATCTTGAAGACTTTCTCCCTAATCATCAAACCAATTTGAGCTCCTTATGAACCGAGAGAGATTGCCTACATATCTATTTTCCAAACCACTAAGACCATTGTAGTAGAAATATTCAAAGTGGTGTCTATATCTTTGGAATAAAGCGGGACATATACAGGGAAGGTGAGGGATCGATTCCTCCCCTTCTTCGTCAGTGCAGCTTCTGCAGAAATAGTCAACAAAAATTCCAAGCCGCGTTGTATGCTTGCTTATCAATGATACGGCACATAACACCTATTACTGAGCCTATTTGCGATCTTTGGATTTGGAGTGTTTCTGATCTAACATTGGCCAAATCTGTTTTATCACCGAGCGGGTTTAGATATTGTTCCACCTAAGGTTTGTTCTCTGTATAGCATCTTGTCTTAGCATAAGCATAAAGGTATCATTGTTCCACTTTTGGCGTTACAATTTCCTGAAATGTCCCTGTGGCTGGGAATCTAGTAGATGTGAATATTAAACTGCTGCGCCATCTTCATCGGGATCGATCGCCAGTGAAGGGCTTTCATTGAGCTTGTAGAGACAAAATCAATAGAACTAACGGCTGCTTGGCGGTCCGAAAAGTATTTTTTAATATCACGGTTTCACGACAGTACTTCGGCCAAAACAGTACTTCTTCTGTCAAAATTATTTCCGATATCAATACTTAATGGCATGCATATATACTTATGTACGTACACGAAGGCAAATTACGGTGCGGTTTCAAAAAAAAAAAATAAGCAAGATCATTCTTCCATACATTATGTCATGATTTCCAAAATGATGGCGATACAATATTTGGTTTGTTTGTTAGCTTACTATGCTGTTTTTTTTAGTTTCTTTTGACAAAAATAATTACAGATCTAAGAGGAATTAGTGTTGTTCCATGTAGACAAAAAATGTAGACTACACGATTGTCTACGTGTAGACAATTCAACGTATACAATTCCTGATTGTCTACATGCCAATGTCAACAATGTAGACAACGTAGATATTAAATTTTTCTTATTATGTTTCGTCTAATAAATCAGAGCTTGAGCCAAAATCATTGTAATCAATCAAAACAATCATAGAGACATCGCCGAATTAAGATGTCGCAGGTGATTGGGATTGCTTACAGGCATTGCTTTCTTAAATGAATGTGAAGGCATTATTATTAGGATATGAATATGCTTTTTTTTAACAAATTTTTATTTATCTGTGCAGTATTTTGTAGATTTTTGTTGCACATTGTACAATATGCTACAAATTTGTTATTGTTTTCCATTAAAAGAAAACCTAGGTGATGGAAACCTTTTTTTTTTCGTCGACCAATATTTGAATAAAATCTCAAATTAACACCTGAAATTTTCTTAAATGAAGTAAACAATGTGAGAGAGAAATCAAGAATGACAGATTGGCTGGCATGCTTTGTCTACATTGTCGACATTGTATACATTGTCGACACCATAGTCGACATTGTCTACATTGTCGACACAATTGTCTACGCATTAATGTAGACAATCAAAGTCGACACGTAGAGGAACAACACTTCTCGATGAAGTCCTGATTAAGTTGAAACAACTTGTCAGTCGTCTAAATCTGGCATCAGCGATTTCGTCGGAAACCACATTTCGCGTATTTCTATGGCAAATCTTTTATTTTGACAGATAATAAAATGATGACATAGTAATCGTTAAGCATTTTAAGAAATATCATTACAAATGTCACCGCAAAGCACACAAATTACTTTTTTTCAAGGCGAAAAATACAATGTCAATATTAATAACATTTCACATGCTTTTTAATCCATTGACATCGCCAGCCGTCCTTCGATGAAATTTTATACTCTTTCCTGACAGATCTAAGATTCAAATCCAGAAACGTTAACACAGCTTAGACGTCAACGCATTTGGAGACAGCATTGTGATTGATAATTTTTTAGTGAAGTTCAAGTAGTTAAAACATTGACTATTTACGTTAACCACCTAATCGATTAGTATTATTATTAAATTAAATTAACAAATACGAGTATCACCGAACATATCCTCAAATAATCAAAACCTGTCAACCTCACGTAAGACATATTTTTCTGCAACCAAACTGAGCGTAATTCTATTCCAGACGTTCCAAAACTCTATCTGCACTATCTACAATATTTGTTTATTGTTATTTAATGTATACAATTTTGCTGCCCTGTCTATATATTTAACAATAAAAACGACTATAGCATGATATTTTACCTTAATTTATTTAATTACCCATGAAGATCCGACGACGCGAGAAACTCTTGTTATTAGTTTCGGAAAATGACCTTTTGGGAAATTCGTTCGCATAAATAACAAGCTTTTTCTATACCAAAGCTCATCGGCAGTAACCGTTAAATCAGACATTTTTTCGATGTTCTTTTTTTTATTATTCGAATTCGTTATTACCATATCTATATACGGCGTGACCTCCGGTTTGTCTGTATTAAATCCCCATCAAAGATCTAGCTTTAAGAAGATTCAGTAGAAGAAAGCACTAGTTCCCACGAAGTTTGCAACCTTCATCTTCAATTTTTAAATGAACAAGGAATTTCATCCGATATATTTCTGCCTTGCCTTGCCTTATTTATTTTGTTTTACTCTCTTTAAAAAAAAAAAAAAAACCTTTTCACACCGTATTGGTTGACCAACGGAGTCAAATGCCATTCTGAAAGCAAGCCGAAGCAAGACCTGACTTAAAACAAACTCCTTCCAGAAGTTACCAGTTTATGGCTTTTAAGCCACCTAATCCATTAAGTTCGTGTCGCACCATATTTAATTAGGACTGTATGTTTTTATTTCTGCCTATGGTCACAGCTTTCAAATGCTCTCCTTATAGCTATGATAAATATAACAGAGCTTTCACAAAACCCAACATCGGAGTATAACATCTAAAACTTCGAAATTAAAATGATAAGAAGTAGCTCTCTCTCTCGGTTAGGCAATAGTTTTGTGGTAGGATATAACCAACCAATCGCATCTGAACATCCACAAATATAACATGGCAGTCATTCTCCGTTCGTTTTTATTTACTCACCATCATGTCTGCTACTCACCCTCGTCTAGCAAACCACACAAAACTTTATTTCCACAATTAAACATGTCACACACATTCATGGCCAAAAACTGAGTAAAACACTTTTTCGGTTATTTGCTTCCACTTAGCCTAACCAGGCCCATATTAATATAACGCACCCCCTGCTTTCAATTCCAGCTGCCATCAGTACCCACTCCCACTTAACGTCCTCCGGCTTCAATCTTCCTTAAAACATTTCTGGAATTTTAACAAGAATTGCCGAGAAATATTTCCGACAGTTGTTGTTTTTGTTTGACCGAACAAAAATAAAGGGAGTGAAATAAGTTTCGAGAATATTGGATTGCATTGTTCCGCCACTTCCACTCGAAACTCAAGACCTTATCGCCTCTACTTTGGGAACACACATATTTCCTTCCTGATGGGTGGCTGGTCAGGCAATAAAGGACCACCAGGAGGACCACAGAAACCCAACGAGAACCTACTTAGGAACTCTATTGCGGATACTAATTGAGAGTTTTGCGAAACTTTGATTGCTTGTAATCGAAACCCGTATCCGAGTAGCACGAACATGAAGCACGAGTATGGGGCAGCGTGATTCACATATGCAGCATTCAGGAGCTGAAACGGGGCTTCTAATATGCGGTGGTCCGGTGCGCGGTGAAGGAACAACAAAGAACAAAGTCCTTGACAAAGTCCTTCCTTAGTTTTCCGTTGATAGTTTTCTCGGTTTTATGTTTTTTTTTCTTCTTCGATCAAGGATGTATGCCCTGATGGGACTTGCAGAGTTGGGGTACTCCGCTCTGGTTATATTGGCTGAAATGCTTACGTTTCGATATTTACCTTTTTCGGTGGAAGTTATTTGTTGTATACGTGACTTAAATGAATGTCGGTCTCCTTTCCATTCTATTGGCTTCGATTTGACCTTTGGCGAAGAATGAAGGCTCAAGGCGAAGGAACTAAGGAATGGCGAATATAGTATATGTGTATGAACAGATCCTATTTATTTGTATTCACGATATTATGTTGAAGTACGTAATATCACAGAAGTATCGCTTCGCTAAGTTTTCGCAATGTTTTTCGTTTTTATATTTATTTTTATTTTTATACCACCAGGGGGTGGTGCGGGAAACAATATGGTACAGCAGCAAGGGAGTTCTAAATTTGTTTCTTTGTTCTGCAACTCAGATCAAAGAGGTACCCCCGAACGCTCTTTCTTCCAACGACCTATATACACAGTCTCCACCATCTACATCATGCCGTGATGTAAGTTTGCGTCCTTACTTTTTCTTCTTGTACAATTTTTTGTGCAAAAAAGGGAAATTGATGTAATTCCGTCTCATTGGGTGTTTATGGATGGAATGGGGAAGTATTTGAAGTAATTTCAATTCAGCTTGCAAAACTTCCTGCGAAGCATTCTTTCACTTTTATGTCATTTGAGTATTTTTTAGCTTGCTCCAGGGGGCACGTATTGGTATTTTTAAAAAACAAGGCTCAGTTTTATAAGCAAACGATATTTCTATGAGGTAAGTAGGAAGAGACAAAGAAGATTAAAGCGGTTTTATAACGATGAAAGGTTTTTGTTTTATTGAAGAACAGTTTTAAATGGCTATAGGGTTGTGACAAGCTTCATTGTGGTTAAGTTCACCTTTATGTCAGCTCAGTTTTTTTTTTTGATATACATGTAGTACATTCTATTTCTATGAGGTAAGTAGGAAGAGACAAAGAAGATTAAAGCGGTTTTATAACGATGAAAGGTTTTTGTTTTATTGAAGAACAGTTTTAAATGGCTATAGGGTTGTGACAAGCTTCATTGTGGTTAAGTTCACCTTTATGTCAGCTCAGTTTTTTTTTTTGATATACATGTAGTACATTTCATACCACTGACTGAGTCTAACATTCAAGCTCAAAATAGATGAAAGAATCAGGGAAATATTCCAGGGGTGGAATCGGCTAAGGTGATAGTTGATTGTGATTGTCATTTTGACTATAGCTTTCTCTATCATATCAATAAAGAAATATAGAGAGAACGATCGAAAAATGACAATCACAATCAACTATCACCTTAGCCGATTCCACCCCAGGTTAGCTACAAAAAAGGACATAATATTATCTTCGTTTCAACTGTTATACTTTTTTTTTTAAGTTAATTGCAACAAAAGCAAAAAAAATACATTAACACTTACAAGAGCATCTTAAAAACCTTATAACTCAACATATTTATTAAAAATCTTTCCAGTTTAGGAAAAAAAATAAAACTTCGGCTATAATAATTTTCTATTGGTAAATGCATATATGCCGCGCAGCAAAGTTTTGCACATTAAACAATAACAAATGAATACTGCGGATAAATTATCAAGTTAAAATAGTGCATATAAGGTTTTGGAACGTCTGGACTCTGGACACTCCAGTGGGATGCCGAAAAATATCCGTTACGTAAGGTTGGCAGGTTTTGATTATTTGACGATGTGTTCAGTGATACTTGTATTTGTTAATTTAATGGTTTGTTTTCACTTGAGCCAAAATTTTAAATACTAATTGATTAGATGGTTAACGTAAATAGTCAATGTGTTAACTATTTTAACTTTACTAAAAAATTACCAATACTCACAATGTGGTCTCCAAATGCGTCTAAGCTGTGTCAACGTGTTAATGTCTCTGGATTTGAATCTGAAATCAAACAAAGGTGCATTTTCCATTGTTTTGCTTTCTGGTGACAGTTCATACTTAAAAATGTCTTGGTTTTCGATTTAAATAGTTCGTTCCCTATATGTCAGGTAAGAGTATGAAATTTCATCGAAGAACCGCTGCGATGTCAATGGATTAAAAATCATATGAATAGCTAATATTTTTCGCCCTAAAAAAAGTAATTTGAAGGCTTCGCGGTGACATTTGGAATGAAATCCCCAAAAACTGTTAACTATTCCATTCCATTGACAGTCAAAATAAGAGATTTTCCATAGAACTACGCTAAATGTCATTTTCGACGAAATCGCTAGTGCCGGATTAAGATGACCGACAAGTTGTTTCAATAAAATCAGGACTTCATCGAGTAAATTCTTTTAAATCTGTCATTATTTTCGTCATAAGAAGGAGCAAATGACGTTTAATCTTGACTACACTGGCGTCATTTTAAGTCGAACTGGTTTTTGCCAGCAAAGTGTACGAAATTTTAAGCTAAGAAACATACCAAATATTGTATCGCCATAATTTTGGAAATCATGACATAATGTATGGAAGAAAGATCTTGCTGATTTTTTTTTTTGACACAGCGCTGTTGTTTGACGTGGTGTATATAGATACCATTAAGAACTCATTTTTTAATTATTTTATTAGTTTTGTTACAGAAATCCTGTCTTAATCCAACATAGAGTATATATATTATTACATTTTATCGATTTTGACATTTATTTTTCTAACACGTATTTCAAACTCAAGTTAAATGAAGTTTTTAAAATTTATTTACTTCAATTCAGAGAAAACTATTTATATGAAAATTAAATGTTTTAAAAACACTGAGATCTCTTAATCATTTTTTTATGTAACTCAAAATGCATAGCTATATCCATCAATTTCAACTTGACATACAATAATGTACACATACTTTTCCAACACATCCTGAAGCAAAAGAAAATTGCTCATACATTTATGTAAGTTTATTGTTTTCATTTACTTTTACGTTGTTTACTCAATGATGAGCCATTTAATAAATAAATATTATTTGTTAAAAGAAATTCGGAAACGATTTTTAACTGGTACCTGTTTTTATACATTGCAATTTGTATTTTATTTAAAAAAAAAAACTTCATTTTATATAATTTTTTTTCTGTGTCAGCTGATTTTGACATGTGTATGAGTAAAAAAAATTAAATCAAACTACATTTTATATAATTTATTTTCCATGTCAGCTGATTTTGACATGTGTATAGGTAAAAAAAAAATAAATAAAACTGCATATAAAAATAATAAACCATTTTATTCAGACTTGCATTATTGTGACAGATTTATGTTATCGTTAGAATACTGCAATAAAATACACCCCCAAAAAAGGGCGAGACAAGTAGCTTTGTATTGACTTTCTGTTAAATACATAAGGCATTTTCTGACATACATATATTTTTTCATGCTTTAGTATTTTAGTATTTAAGTCAAAAATTCTCACTTATGTAAATTAGGCATTAGGCGTGTTCAATATCTTGCGTGAATTTTATTATAGCTTGTTCTTGAAATTGATCCAAAAAACAAATAACGGTTAGTGGTAAAAATCCACTATCCTCGTACCTATTCAAATACTATTTTCAATCATCGCTGAAGATTTCAACATCGGTGAAGTGAGACAGATTTTGGGAAGTACGGTCGGTACTAGATGAGCTTATCAGACGAGTCAATATGTGTTTCTTGTGTATGCCAGAAAGGTCTTAGTGAATACAATTCATCGCCCAACGCGCCGTAAGTGTTCAGCCTATAAGAAATATAAAACCAACTACATTGCTAAAATAATAGTTTGGCAAAGTTTCCACAATCACTGAGTTGCCCCAACCTATTAAGCAAATAAATAAGAGGAACAACAGTGAGTAGTGACTTACAATACCCAACCATCCCTGTGCCCGTATTGTTGTAAGGAATGTAGTGGAACTTCAATTTTTTACTTTATTTCAAGAGGAGCAGTACGAGCAAGAGGAAGCAATTCGAACTTTAACTCATTGATTTTGGCCATCGCGATAACGGAGATGTGAATTGGTGTATTGTCTTGATGAAACAAAACTTTCTTTTTCGCCGAATGCGGCCCAAAAAACTGACGCTATGACCTTGCCTGCAGATGGAACTGTCTTCGCCTTCTTTGGAGCCGATTATCCCCTTTTAGTCCATTATTTTGACTGTTCCTTCGTCTCAGGTGTGAAGTGATGGACCCATGTTTCACCCATGGTTATGAATCGAGGCAAAAACTCTCCTTAATTGCTGTGAAACTTCGCCAAATACTCGATTGAAACATCCTCACGACGCTGTTTTTGTTCCATTGTGAGTAATCGTGGCACCCATCTTGTGCTCACCTTTCTCATGTCCAAATTTTCACTCAATATGCAATGTACAGCACTTTTTGAAATCCCTATCATGTCTGCTAGCTCGCGCACTTTCAGTCGACGGTCACCCAATACCATTTAGTGGATTTTCTTCACCATTTCTGGCGTGGTCACCTCATTTGGTCGACCACTGCGATGTTCGTCTTGGCGGCTCGGACGACCTCGTTTAAACCCTGCCACCCAATATTTTACTGTTGTAAATGAAGGAGCCGACTCCTCCAGAGTAGAATCTACCTCCGCTTTGATATTGGTTGGACTGAGCCCTTTCAAATGAAAGAATTGTATCACATAACGATGACCAATTTTTTCAATGTTTACAAATTCACTGAGAGCGTTCACTGTTGATGGCTGCCAAACAAATACTTAAGCTGTATAAAGTTGGTACTCTTTACCATAGTCATTATTTTCAACCAACAACCGCCATCTATACGTCAGGTTGGGTACTTCTGGGACTACCCTCGTACCCCTGAATTTTGTTTCTTTGTAGGTGGCAGCCACTGGGAATTTAACACAGACCTCTGGCATGACAGTTCAACGCAATAACTCTTATTCAAAGGGATACTACAATTATTTAAAATAATTCTCAACAATGGATCACAATTTTCTAACAGAAATAAATATACAGAATGTTTTAGCCTTGTAGCTTTGGGTACATTTCCCAAATAGGCTGATGCCATTTCATGTACTATAAAATCTTAGCCTTACTCGTAGGTTCTTAAAGGTAAATGGTGGTTAAATTTTAAGGGCCGATTTTTTTTGATTTGATTTTGAATAAATTACAAATTATTTAGGACATTATTGTCATTTCTTTTTATTATGATAATATTGGTATGGTTCAACAAAATATTGGTGAAATGGCCGCCGCGACCACGGCGGCACACCTCCATCCGATGGTCCAAATTTTCGATGACGCTGAGGCATAACTGAGGTTCTATGCCGTTAATGTGCCGAATTATCTCATCCTTTAGCTCTTGAATTGTTGCTGGCTTATCGACGTACAGTTTTTCTTTCAAATAACCCCAAAGAAAGAAGTCCAACGGTGTCATATCACATGAGCTCGGCGGCCAATTGACATCGCCACCACGTGAGATAACACGGCCAATGAATTTGTCGCGCAAAAGAGCCATTGCTTCGTTAGCTGTGTGGCAAGTGGCACCGTCCTGTTGAAACCACATATCGTCCACATCCATATCTTCCAATTCTGGCCATAAAAAGTTCGTTATCATTTAACGATAGCGAACACCATTCACAGTAACTGTGCCTGACCGGCCTCATTTTGGAAAAAATACGGTCCGATGATGCCAGCAGCCCATAAATTGAACCAAACAGTCACTCTTTGTGGATGCATTTGTTTTTCGACAGTCACTCTTGGATTATCATTCGCCCAAATGCGGCAATTCTGCTTATTGACGAATCCACTGAGGTGAAAATGTGCCTCATCACTGAAGATGATTTTCTTCGAAAATTGATCATCCACTGTTGCCATTTCTTGCCACCATTCTGACCATTGACGACGCCTTAAATGGGCACGAGGCTTTAGTTCTTGAGTCAATTGCACCCTGTAAGCGTGTAAATGCAAGTCTTTATGCATAATGTTCATCAACGACGAGCGTGAGAGGTGCAATTGTTGGGCACGACGACGATTTGAGGTGGACGGCTCTTCAGCTATACTATATCGCGAACAGCAGCAATATTTTCTGCAGTACGAGCTGTACGAGCATGTACTTGGTATTTTCATATCTTCTACAGACCCGGTTTGCTCAATTTTTTGCACGGTTTTTCCGATTGTACGCACATTTGGACGATTAAATTGATCGAAAAAAACACGATTCATTTTCATAATAAGCCTGAATAACTTTAATGCGTTGCTCGATTGTGTATCTTTCCATGGTTCAAATTGAGTTAGTATGAGATTGAGAAATGTCAAATGAAATGCCGAAAAAAGCTTGACGTTTAGGTGTGGTTCACATTCAACATCGGCCCTTAAAATTTAACTACCCTTTATAATGAATTATTGTTAAAATTTTCAAGTCTTGCCTGCAGTGATGCAAGAATGCGGATTAAACAAAAAAAAACATTTCATACCAGAGGTTTCATGGTGCTGTACCTTACCATTAATGAGCTCTTAATTTAACAAATCTTCAGCTTTTAAAGGACTCTTAATAAGGTCCTCTCTATGAAATAACCATTGTATTTACGTTACATGAAGTTTTATTTCTAACACTTATTTTTTTACAACAATGAAATTTACTCAAGACAAGTTCATCAGTTAAATCATTGTTAAAATAACTATACGTGAAGTTCATGTAACCCATGTATTAAATTAACTTAGACGTCACATTGAAATAGAAAGAAATTAACATTGGGGTCATATCATAGTTTGTCAATTTTCTTATTTAAAATAATTTCATCGTGAAATAACACGGTATGTTTTTAAATTAACTCTAATATTATTAAAAGAAAATGTACCATGTTATATTAACCATGGTAACCATATATTAGCCACGTTATTGCAAGCATGTAAGTTTCTGAGTCTTATGCAACTTCAGATTTGAATGTCCATCTTGATGACCTTAACGTGGTGTTTTTCTAAAAATCTGCAGATACAAAGTTTTGTCAATATCCTTAGAGTAGGTTTCGACCAAAATTGAACTGAAAATAGAATAAAGGAGATAAACGATATCGAATGTTTTTATCTCTTAAAACTGTGTAGGTACTTGAAGAAATTCCTAAGTTCATCTGAAAGGTCTACATGGCTCGTTGATTGCCTACAGCTGGACGTTCAGACCTACGAAAAGTGTCACGAAACCCACTTTCTCACATCATGCCAATGTAACTTTTGTTCGAATCCACTAGATGTGCTTGCACACAATCAATACTTGGAATAAAGTGAGCAAAGTAAGTACGAATACATGCGACCCAGACATGTCACTTATTTTGTTTTTTTTTTGTTGGTTCATACCAAGTTGCCAATAGTACTCGTACTGTAGTTTGTCAAATCGGGGGGGTCGAATATTTGTTTTTCTACAATATTGTTATTCACCAAATTGGTAGATGGGGGCTCTGCAAGTTGTATAGTTGATGGGGGTGCTTTTTATTGAAAAAGATTGCGGGAAGGAACTCATATTTCTTAGTTCTTATATATTTTTTTTTCTGCCTCTTGATTCAAGTTTAAGGTAGGTATGTAATCTCAATCGCAAGAAATTGCTAATAGGCTATGCTCTAAATTGAACATGTTAAGCTGAATATTTATTCGAGTTTTATTATTTTCCAACAAGAGGAAGGCAATTTTCTCGAGTACTCTTTTAGAACTTTAATTTAATGTAAGTTCATCATACACGTGCCTCTGGGATGAATTCCGCCAAGGGAGGAGGCTTACAGAGTGTTTCAATTTAATAATTGAATTTGATTTTGTTCTTAGAAAACGTCAAACGACTATGTAACGAACAGAACGACTTAATAAATTGAAAATTTGTAGGCAAAGTTGATGCTTCTTTGCTTCTTTAAGGAAAGGTTTTTCTTAAATGGGTTTCATAATTAAAAGCCTAAATCAACGATACTGACTGTAACATTGAAGGTGCCTATGTAAGAGTGAATTTATATCTTATGTGTTAGTAAGTAAAGGGAAAAAGGTTTTCAATTATAGTCAAATCAATAGACCTGATAGAATATTCTACCTTGTGGTTTGACGCAGTTCGATTACAATCACAGGTACGATGCTGAATCAAGCATGAAGCTGAACCCCTTTTCAGACGTGGCCACAAATTTGCGGGAGAACTTTCCTCTCAACAGCGTTCTCGTTTATCTTTGGGAGGGTTCATGCCTCTTCAGCATATAACAGGACTGGGATAATTAGATAATTAGAGAAACGTTTAAGCGGACAAATTTTGGAAAAAGTTTCAAAACCAGACGTTGTTCTTTAAAGCTAATTATTCCTTTATCTTTGAATCAATGAAAAGGTGGTGAGGCTAGTGTTGAAATTCTAAGAAATTCTAATGTGAATATTTGGTCGATGGTGAATTTTTTTAGCTTAAGCCAAACTGATATAAACTTATAAGGTTGTTGAAAAAGGACTTCAGATGTTCATGTAATTCGGTATAACAGATTTTACAGGCGATGTAAAGGAGACTAATTCGTCTATAATTGAAGCAGTTCTCTCGTTAGGATCGACTAAATAATGCTGAGGTTCCAGTCATAGGACATGCTTTCTTCCGACCATTTTTCAATATTGAGCTGGAATTTCCAAATGACTGCGGCCATATTGTTGATAACATGTACAAATGATTAATTTTTTTTTGAATGTGTGTTTTCTGTTTCGATCTTTCGCTTGAAAAACCATTTCTGGATGAATGGGTTTGTCAACAAGCGAAATTGTCGAATTTGAGACAATTGCAATCCACACGAAATCCACAAAATTACAATTTATCCAGAGTTACTGTTTAGTGTGAATCTTGGCCTGGTGACATCAGCGGTCCTGACCTCGACGTTGGTCAGACTATTACCATCAACGGCGAGCGCTCTCGGTAGATGATAACCAATTTCTTTTGGCCTTTATTAGATAATATGGATACTGACGACTAATGGTTTCAAGAGAACTATCACACAGCTCGTGCCACAATGGATATTTTACACGAACGATTTTCGAACATAGTTATTTGGTGAATTGCCCACCGAGGTCGTGCGATTTAACCACGATAAACTTTCTTAATCACATACTACCACTGCCCTGGAAACCAACATAATTAATCCCATTGGTTAAATGCACTCTTATATAAGTCATGGAGAAATTTACTTTTTGAAAGCGTGCCACCTAGCGAATCAACAGCGCCCATTTAAAAGGTTTTTTTCCATACATAATGACATAATGCCACTATCCATGGATGGCACTTGCATCGAGGAAACTGAACAGCTTTCAGTACTCGGTATGTGTATCACATACCACCTTTTGTTTAACGATCACATATATGATGTCGCCAAAAACGCTGCTAAGTATTTAGGTTTTCTCCGCCGATAGAAGAAGTTTTTTACCCCTTCTGATCTAAGTCTCTTGGACAAAATTCAAAAAAGAGCTATAAAAATGATAGGTGACACTTGTCTTACTCAAACATTTGAATCTCTCGAGCACCGCCGCAATGTTTCATGCCTATCATTATTTTATCGGTATTTTCATAAACAGTGCTCTAGTGAAATAGCCAGTTGCATGCCTCCCCTCAAACAATTCAACCATAATACTCGTACTTCTAAGAATGCTCATCAGTTTACCCTTGAGCCCGATTTCGGACGTACTCTCAAGTACAGAGATTTTTTTTTTAGCCGCACTACACGAATGTGGAATGCTTTACCCGGCTCAATGTTTCCCACTCATTGTAATGTGCAGACATTCAAAATCAATGTGCATCGGTATCTCCTTTCTCATCCTATTCTACTTTCCTAATTGCTCGCACTGTGTTTAACATTATAAGGGTATTCATAACCCCTTGAGTGCGCGTATAGTATAAAAAAAAAATATATTGATCTTATAAATAAATACAAAAACTCAATGATACCTTACTAATATTTTCTTCAATTTAAATTTAAAGATAGAAAATTTAAATAGAAACCTCCTTAATTAGCATATAGCTTGGGTTTAATTTGGCAATCTAAATAAATGCTTCGAGAAAAACTTCTCCAATGCAATTTTTCCAACGGCTCGAAGAATATTAGTCCAAAAACCTGGACATCATAGCACAAGCAATGATTTGGATATAAGGTGGCGCAAAATTAATCTTCCAATTTTAGACCTTTATAATTTTGTCTGTTAAATGGAAAAGATGATATCTGTTAAGTGGCTGTTGCCAGTGTTCATACACATTACATTACATTACATAATACACTACTCCGTAGATAAATCTACGAAGTTGAGACACTTAAGGCACTGGCAACTGAGGCCATCGGCTTAGACAATACAACAGAAAGAGACAGAAAGAAAGAAAGAACAACAGAAGAAACATTTGTGTCCGTTTTATCGCATTTTCCATGATACCGCAAGATTTCCGGTGATAACTACATTCCTTTTGAATATTCTCCTTAAGGGCTGCGATTGTGTGAGGCTTTTTTGCATAACCCCGTGACTTCAAGTAGCCTCCAAATAAAGAAGGGATAGTGATCTTGCTGTCCATGCCAAATCTTCAAAACCACATGTTCACCAAGTCCCGCTCATCCAATTCCGGCAGTAAGAAGTCGTTTATCATGGCTCTGTAGCATTCGCCAGTAACAGTGACCGTATTGCCGATGACATTCTCAAAAAAAAATACGCCGTAATCACTCCTCTCGCGGTAACGCTGCACCACACACTAAACAGTGAGCCACATAGTAGATGTAATGGCTCTTCGTGATTTTCGATGATGATTTTCAACATAAGATCGTCCTCTTCGAATTAGGATGGCTTCACAGAAATTCAAACGCGACGGACGGTCAGTAGGTATTGGTTGATGCACTATTTGCATTTTAGACGGGAACATGTGTGTAAGTCTTTCATTAAAATTCGCTGTAGCGTCCGTCTGGTGATGTTCAATTGCGTGGCCCGTCCGTCGTCGTTCAGTTAATGTTTCTTCCTTCTCAGCAACATCGGCAGCCACAACCGCGATGTTCTCGGCGGAACAATCATTCCGGTGGCGGCCACAGCCTGCCCGGTCTCGTGTGGTTCGAGTCTATTCGAGTCAAGTAGACAAGCCCGGAACATTTGCGACACGATTAAGAAATCGACCTCGAAATTCACGCTGCGCTAACACCACCGACCGATTATTGGTCGAAAAAATCGACAAAGTTATTCCACGTTTTTGACGAATAGGTATAGCTCTCCAACTTTAATAATCACATAATTCAGGGACCAATTTTCTTCGGGCTGACTTATTCTTTAAGGCGCTTCAAAAATCGATACCTTACTTATTTTATTAGCTATTTTAATTTTTTGTGTTAATGTACAGTGGATCAAAAAAGAAATCGGACATACAAGTTTTGTCTCTTTAAATCACAAAATAAAATTGATGAAGGTTTGAAAATAGCGTATTTCTGCATTTATACATAGTTTCTCATTCTAGAATCGTGTTTTGTCTCTGACGAGAGTAAATTTAATATAACAGAGAACAAAACACGATTCTAGAATGAGAAATCCGTCTTTTGGTAGCTCCTTATAAACTATTTCTCTTGATTCGGTTTTTCTTGCCACTCTTCCATGAAAATTACTTTTTCGCAGCAATGTTTTTACGGTTTCAGGGTTAATATCTTAGTGCAGGTATTTCATTATCTACGCCCGTCAACTTTGGTGCACCTATTTGAGGTTTATTTTTTAACTTATTACAATATCCAACGTTCATCGCCTGCAGTAAACTTTTTTGGTCTTCAAGATTTTTGTAAATTTTCAAAAGATTTTGTTGTTTTGAATCTTTTTTTGATGTCTCCTATCGTAGAATTGCTTCTTTCTACAATTTCTGCAATAGCACGTACAGAGTTAACTTTTTAAAAAAATTTTATCACTATTTTTCGTACTTTTATTGTTGTATATCAACATTGTTCTTCCATTTTGACCTTATTAATAATAACGCATTAAATTCAAATCAAATAAACATCTGACAAATGTAACGGTATATTAAGAACCTAAAAGTGTTATATTTGTCCCGTTAAAAACAAAAAAATGAGTACAACACAGAGTGTCCGATTTCTTTTTTGATATTAAATTTGCGATTATTTTCTTTTATATTGAATTTCGATGATAATTTGTTAATAAAACTGTAATTTTTGCTAAATATCCAGAGTTTATAGTAAAAACTATGTATAAATGCAGAAATACGCTATTTTCAAACCTTCATCAATTTTATTTTGTGATTTAAAGAGACAAAACTTGTATGTCCGATTTCTTTTTTGATCCACTGTATGTGCACCTTGTTTGGAACCACATATTCGACATCGCCTAAAATCCGCTAAGTGCTTAGATCTTTTTCGACATTGCAAGACATTTTCACCCTTTCTGATTTGGCTGTAATCTATAAGGTTTATATTTATCCAAAGCCCGAGTACAATTCCCATATTTGGCAGGTGCTTCAATAACTCACTCAAACCAATGTACACCGGTATCTCCGTATGAGCACTTATCGAGTTATGTAGAGTAAACAATTTTACCAGTACCACGAATTACTTAACGACAAATATTCGTCATTACTAATAATTATCGAATTGACTTTTGATTATTGCATTTATGAAGAAAATCAATAAATTAATTTTTAAATATTTAATATTAATTAATATATGTAGGTACAATTTGCGTTTGAATTATTTCTCCACAAAACTTCACCATTAAAGAGAAAAAACGAAATACCTTTTGCTTGGAACATGCCATGCACACCTCCTCCAGGCCCGCACCTGCATCTGGAAGTTATTGGTTTCGTTGTTGAAAATATATGTAAATAATGAAATTGAAAAATAAAACCTCGGGAGTAATTGTTAAATTCGCTGCATGGTAGAGGATTTTCACAACATAAATGAAATTCACACAGGACAAATGGAAAATATTTTTCGCCCCAGAGGTGGAGTACATAGTTTATATTTTTTTTATTTTAACATGAAGACAATATTGCTACATACATTGATTGTCACATAAAATAAGAACATTTAAAATACAAATAAGAAAAAAGTGTAGTGAATTGACATTTTTATCTTTTTTTATCTACACACAATTGATTTTGCTAGATAGCGTACATTGAGTGAGGCAATATTTTAAAATAAAAAGGACAACGCAATTTTCCATTGACAATTTGTTTTGTGTTTTATAGTATTTTTTTTTTATTTTTAATTTGTTGACTTTTTGATAGACATACATATACAAAAACACCATGTTTTCATTAGCACTTAAGTTATTTGTACTAAAAGAAAAGAACAATATTTTGTTTGGTTTAATTTAATCAATGACGTTAGGAATGATACGAGTATGTTCAAAAATGTGTATATGTGTTATGTGTCATCGTGTATATTCTGGATTATTTTCAATTTACTGCCTTATTTATTAAAAAAACAGGCTTTTATTTGTTTACTGGTTTTCCAATCTAATATGCAATAGTTATTGAATTTGTATTGGTTTTTTGTTTAATGTGTTATTTAGCGGGTTATGTGTACACTTTGAGTAGGTACTCAATCCAGTGCAAGCGCGAGCGTTAACAACGTGAAAAAGGAACTTAAAATATACATTGATTTTGGAGTTCTGAATATTGCAATAGAAAGGAAAAATAAAACTGGTTAAAGCTTTTAGAAGTAATCTCATTAAATTAGAGTACATAATGATAGGCTCGAAATTTATTGAGTTCTCAAATGTGAAGAAACGATCACTTTTGCAAAGGTGAGTATGTATTTCGATTTTTTAATTCAAAAATTTGATAAAAAGTTATTTTCGAGATTTTCAAAGATTGGCACATCCATGGAAAGATCTCTTAGTTCTCTATTCAGTACTATAAACTGCAACCCTTTACGAGCCTTGATTGTGGAAATATCTCCTGCCGCATCCAATGACTATTTTAGATTTGGGTACATTTTTAGTAAGACAAATTTTAATGGCCATATTTCTATAACCAGACCTCGCAGAATCTAGTTCTTTAAAAGATAACAAAGGGTCTCGAAAACCGCAACCTCTTACAAGGACTGGTTTCGGAAATATCGCCAACCAAACACATTGTTAGGTACGAGTAGTTGGGAGCTGAAATAGGTAAAATCACTTTGGATGGCCATATTTTAATTAACAGACTTGACAGAACGTTCTGCCTTGCATGTATATATAAATATGTAGGTATTGAATAGGCCTTTCGTTTGATGTATATCTCGATGAGTTTTGGTGAACTTTGAAAAAATAATGATTTTTTTAGATAAGTGGTTAGTCCATGATTTTCTTCAAAAATGTTAAAAAAAAAATTTCTTTCGAGATTTGGAAAGATTGGTGCATCCATGGAAAGGTCTGTTAATTCTCTATTCAGAATTAAAAATTTCAACCCCTTACGAGACCCGGTTTCGAAAATATCGCCATCGAAAGATAGGTAGTTGGGAACCGAAAATAGTTAAAATCACTTTGGATGGATGACCATACCATGTTTCGATAGCCATATCACGCAGAGTTCACCATTCATTTGACTATTTCACTCTCACTCTTATTGCTTATATCAGAAGTTTCCCTTTAAATCCAAGATGGACCAGCTCTTAATAAAAAATAAAAAATTTAACAGTTGACAAACAATTTTTGACCCACTTGTGTGAGGTTTAAGTCCAGAAACCAACTGTGGACTTATATATGTATAACCCAGCCTCATCTATGAGGTCTTTTTCAGCAATAATTTAGTCATTTCAAATATTTTCCATATTTCAATCGATTCTCTATTGATCTCCCTTTATTTTCTTTATTTCCAAATATTTATAAAAATATTTACTTTTTTTCATAAAATAAGCCAAAAGTTTAAAAAAAAATTTGTTTTAATTTTTGAAAAATATTTAGAAATAAATTCTTTTAAAATCTGTATTTAAGTAGGTAAGTTAAGGTGTAGCAGATTCGACAAATTTTAAATCGATTCTCTACAACTTTTGTTAAAAATGCATTAACTCTTTTGCTTAAGTCAGCAAAAATGTTTGATTTAAGTATATAGGTACATCCAATGTACTCGTATGTCATGTTTTTTTTTTTTTTAATTTGAAACTTTAATAATATAATTCATAGATTTTGAAGATTTTACTCAACCCTTATATGTTTTAATAAATAGTCTAAGAAAAACTACCTCCCAAAGACACGAACTAAAAAATTTCCAAGAAAACAAAAATTAAGAAAAATACCTTTATACATTATATGAAATGATTATACATATATACAATAGAAATACTACAACGTTCTAAAGGTAGGGTAGTAAAAACTCTTGGTCATTGATAATAATCAAAAAAATACACATTAGTATATCCCAAGGTTCCGTTTTGTCTCCGTCACTCTTTCATTGCTCCGCTTACGAAAGCAACTGAGGTATTTCGTGTTCGTTTCCATATTCTTGTGTTGTAGAATTAATTCGACTATTAAGTTTATTAGATTCCAATCTTGTTTGCATGTAGTATCCCCTGGCATAATGATTATTGCGTTGGGCTGCCATGGAGTGAGTCTTGAGTTCGATTTTTAGCAGCTTGAAATTTTTTTTTCAGCGAAGTATACCTCTTGCGAGGAATTGATAAATCTTTCCAAGAGTGTCATGATAAGAACTGCTCAGTGGCCGTTTGAAATCAGCAGAAAATTGTATTTTCCCTCCATTCCTGGAAATATACACACAGGAATGTTTGGGAGTTTAAAATCTTGACCGCGAGGAATTCAATGCTTCGAAAACACAAAGCTGCCTTCTGTTGAATAAGCGAAATAAACCAACGATGTCATTATCAATGAATGATAATTTCATCCTTGTTCAGTTTAGATTGTCGTTAAGTATAAGTCTGACCATGTTTAACGCAATGATCATATTATTTTCGTCGTAGCCTAAAAATGCAGCGAAATGATTTTTTTATAAGATGTTAGAAATTTGGCTTGCATAAATGGTTTTACAAAACGTTGCTTATAAAGATGTAAGTATTGTACGATAACTTATTAATTTTTGAAATTTGACAGCAAGCATTTCAATTTTGACTTTATTTTACGTCATGTTTCGTTTTTAGTCTTCAGATATATCCCCCAGGAATTGAACTTAATTTTGTCATTAAAAACATTCTTAGAGAGATACATATCGCTGGGATAACCAGGCATGTCCAAGTTATTAGGCAATCGTTTGAAGATGAAAATAGACAAAAACTTCCAGATAAAAACCAGGCGTTTAGATAAAAGTGGCAGGAACAGGATCACCACTCCTCAAAGTGACCGCAAAATTCGGGACGTTCGCCTATGAAATCGCAACAAATGTGTGCACGATTTTTGGGAATTTTTTTCCCAGAAACCTTATTAGGTAATAACATAATTTTTTTTTAAATAATGAATACTTACATGCGTAAAGAGTAAAAAAAAAAAATTTGAGAATTTTGGACCGATTATAGAAGGCCTATCATCGACTTATCAAAAAATACATTGTCCCATGGCGGACAGTTAATCTCAGGATTGGCTGGACTGAAATAAAAAAACCAAAGTGGGTTATTTAAAGGAAGGTTTCTTACGAGACAATTTACCACAATTTGTTTAAAAAGTCAAAACAAAAAAAAATCTCGAGCTTTGAAAAAAATATTTTTTTTTGGCTATTTTTTTTTTTGGCCATTTTTGGATCGCCATTTTTTTTATTCATAACTTTTTAATCAAATTGTGGTAAATTGTCTTAGAAAACATAAAAAAAATCTAGTTGCAACAAGTTTTTTGAAAATCGGTTCAGTAGATCCGGAGATTAACTGTCCGCCATGGGAAAATGTGTTTTTTGATGAGTCGACGTTGACGCCCTCTATAATTCGGCCAAAAATTGTACTCTTGACACATGTACCATATTCATTATTAAAAAAAATTATGTTAGTATCTTATAAAGTTTCCGGGAAAAAATTCCCAAAAATCATGCGTTTTTTGCGATTTCTAGACCGTTAGTACCTTAATGAAAAATACATTTAATTCTGTTATCAAAAAATCATATCGCTTATCATCCATTTCGATATCCATTTCCAGAACTTCAACCTTATATCCCTACTTATTTTCCTAATGCTCGCACTGTGTTACACGTAAATTGGAAAAAAAACTTCATGGAAAAGCAAAATTACACAAAATTACTTGAATACATAGACTGGTTTTACAAGGCGCGGCGTATGTTTAGTCAAGATTCAATAGGCGTTTTTTTTTAACTCAACACAATTTAATCAGAGCTCATCGAATTGCTTATATGTAGGTGTTGTTCTGAACATAGTCTGAACCAAGCTTGCTGTGAGCGCTTAGAGTTGTTTTTGGAACACACCTGAACACTTAGCTGTCACCATTTTCTTTTTAACATTTTCAAGTGTCAAATGCATGTGTTAAGCATTTAACTTTGTCTGCTCAGTGAGCTCATAGAACGTACTCTGAACACGCTCAGAATGATACAAAGAAAAGAGCTATGAACACTCTGAACTAAAAAGGAAACACAATTTATTTTTTGACAACTCAGGCTCTGCTCTGAACTAAAAAAGAAAAATGTCTTATGAAACACACTGGAGAACTCAACTGTCATTTATTTGTTTTTTTTTTTTCACCGTCTTTCACGAAAGTGAAGTTATCCACGCTCAGCTTGTTACTCCATATATTCGGTCATTTTTTTTCCGAGTTCATAGAGCGCGCTTCGAGTTAGGTCTGGTTGTAAAAAGAAACTTAACCTAAACGTTCTGTTGTGTCTGAGCTACATATAATAGAAAAACTTTAAAAGAGAAACGCCTAATGAAGTACAAAGAGAACGATGAAAAATATAGATGAATGGTAATGCGTTGCTATGATTTCATTGCATCTTATTGGCATTTTTTTCCTCCATCTTTATTTTCCGAATTTGATTCATATGTCATATCGATTATGCTTTTGTTGATAAAACACAATTCAATATGGCCGCTGATGAATTGAAATGGAGCAAGGAACTATCTTGCTAGTTCATATTGAATTATAAAATGAAGCACTATCATTGCTGCAGATTCCAATAAATTTTGTAGGCCTTCCAAGTTCCATTTTTTCTTTTATAAATTAATTTTATTTTAAGAACTTCCACAATGAATTCAAATGATAAAATGACAGTGTGCGGTCAATAGAACAGATAGACCAGGTTACCGATACATTTGAACAAACAATCAAGCGCGCTGCTGAGATTTCAATTCCAAAGACCCAACATACATTTCTTAACTCAAACCTCAAACCGCTGCCAGAAAATATTTTATACTAGACTCGATTGCGAAATTCTGAGAGAAGGAAGTGGATTCGTTATAGGTTAGACACATTTAAAACTAACCTTAAAATCCTAAACTATCGAATTAAAAATGAAATCTTAAGTTTCCGTAATACAAACTGGAACAGTAGTAGTAGTAGTAATTTATTTATTCATTTCATACTTAAATACTATATTACAAAAGCTTATATGATAGAAATATATATAGAATAATAGTATTCATTCTGTAACTATGGAAGTTAGTGTTGAATGAAACATCAAAAGCTTAATTTATAATTCAAATAATATTTGATGTGGGGTGACAATCAGTGTTTACATAGTAATGATATAATAAAGAAAAAAAAAAGAAAAAAATTCAGAAAAAAAAGTTATTTTACAATACGAAAATGTTTTCAGCAATTCAAAGAAATAATGAATACATATTTATATACGTAGAAGTTCAAAAAGGTCTACATTAATAATTTAAAATGAAAAAAAAGCTTAAAATTTTAGATAAAAGATTCAATGTAATCGTAATGCAGAGTGAATAACCAGTCTTTGACTTTTTTATTGAAAGAAGAAAAACTAAAAGTCTCTCTGATACATATAGGCAATTTATTAAAAAGATAAGGAGCTGTGTATGTATAAAAATGTGTAAAGTGAGTTTTATGAGCAAGTGGAACATTAACTAATCTCAAATTATTTATTCGTAAATTATACATTTGAGAATTCCTACTCGGAATGTTACCGCTTTGTTTGAAAAACTCTCTTAGAACTTTAAAAACGTATAAATGTCTCATTGGAAGAATTCGCAAGTCTTTAAATAAAGGCAAACTTTCAGTAGTTAACCGATTCTTTTTGTAAATTATTCTAATTAAGTGCTTTTGAGCTATCAGTAAGGGTCTAAGAGAATTAGCATACGAACCGCCCCAACAAGTGATCCCATATTGCAACTTCGAATGAGCAAGCCCATAGTAAATTCGAGTTAGGACTTTTCGAGAGCAAAACTCTTTTAAGAGATACATTTTACGTGTGACTAACATCATGTATACTTTTAACGTTTGGATATGAATTTTCCAGTTTATATTAAAATCAATCGTAACACCAAGATATTTAAAGTGATCAACTGATTCAATTTTGAAACATCTTTCTGAGCACTTGAAGTTAGAATTAAAATTTGCTCTACCACAATTGTGAATAGGTAATGAAAATTTGTTACAGTCGTAGGCGTGAAAACATAGGTTATATTCTTCTAAGCTATTTCCGGATAATTTAAAAGAAATTAGTTTAGTTTTCTCACTAATGATTAATTTATGTGAGGTAAACCACAATCTTAAGATTTCAAGATCTTCCTCGATATTTACATCTTTAAATTTTGCTGCTCCAGTAAAATTGGGTTTATGTGCAATCTTAGTTTTTAAGTATTATGTAAGCGTTTTTTTCTTGTAGTATTTTCCCTTAAATATATTTTTGTTGTATTAATGCTAAATTTTGTTATAAAATAATTATATTATAGATGTAAAGAATGAGGTTCTGTAACTCTTAACTTAATTAATCGATGTAAAATAACCTAAAATTTAAACTGCAAATAAATTTGAACTTGAAAAAACAAAACTTGAACAAATGATAAAATGACAAACAAAAAAGCTGTCAAAATAATGCGCAACATTCAGGAATGAGAAAAGGATTCGGGTAATAATGCGCACATCACGGAATGACAGTTCAAAAGAAAATAACATTAAAATCATGCACAACCATGTAATACCAGTCGTACATACATATTACATATACATATATCGAAGCATTCGAAACGGTTCGCTTCAGAAGTCTTGTCTTGACAAGAGAGAACAAATGAGAACGACCAATGATCGACGACCATTCATCCATATTGACATTTCCGTAAAATAGCATTTTTTATGACATTTAAATCAAACATGAATATATGTAGTTGCTCGCGAACAATTTATTCGTGACAGTGTGGTTTGGTATGTGGAATGCGCATAGAGTTTGACAGTTGTAACAATCAGCTTACAATAAGTGACAATCAATTTGTTTTCTCAAATTTCTCTTATTTTAGCAATTAGAGCTCAAATTTTAATATCTTAACATTTATTTCAATAAGTTTTCTACCATTTATAATCTTTTAAATCCCATTTGTTCTATTACACATAGATCGCTGGTTGGTCTCATGTGAATAGGTTTTAAGCGTTTTCTCTAAATTCTTGAAAACTTTCCAGACACAAATGCCTCCTTTTCTTCATGAAGAACTTCACACCCAAGGGCCATAGTTAAATGAATTCAATTTATCCAATTATTAAATTATACCTATTATTAAACAACAACAAAAATACTAGTTACTTATTTTCCTCCATTAATCAAGTTGATACTTTCAAGAAAATCTTATTTTAAATTTAAATATTTGCCGAAGCATTATAGTTTGCCTAAAATACTTTCGATGTAGGCTTTCAATTATCTTTACAAAAGTTAAACTTGGTCCCAGAGCGATGCCAACACCATTAAGACCAGATGGATTGCGGTATATAAGGGCCAGTGGCATTGCCACAATCCGAAGAAATAGCTAAAACACTCTATATATCTAGAACATAACAAAAGTAATTTTCCCCCAAATTACAAATGTCCAAGAAAATAATTTCTATTGTTTAAGCCCTAAAAAGCGAATACAAAAATACAAGGACGAAAAGATCTTACCTCAGTTTTAATAAAGAACATCATACACACCTCTCTGCCTGGCATTTATACTAAATGAAGATTGAAAACATCCCTCTTCCGCCAGTTTGAAAGGAAACCAAGAACAAAAAAACAATAGATAATAATGAAAGGTAAGATAGTGTAGGTATAGGCTGGTATGGACCTTAAGGGCTTTACTTTCGGGCAAACATAAAACAAGAGCCCAGCAAGGACAAGAAATCCGAAGGAAAAAGTGATGTTTCGAGATAAGATATTTATTCTTCGAAAAAATAAAATAAAAGCCTACAGCACTGAGGAAAGTTCTTCTTGTTCTGCGTACGCTAACAATTGCTACAATACCTATCTGGCCATCTATGGCTCCTTAGCTTTCGGAAATTGGGTTATATATTTTACTACAATGGCAATGGCAATGGAACACAAAATATATAATTTCATTATGCAATAAACCAAGGGATTTATGAACATTATCCCTAGTTTCCCGTTTTTCACCACACAAAAATAAAATTGCAGCGAAAAAAAAAAAAAAACAAAATAAACCTCAAAGTGAGTTTACACAAATTTAAATATAAATTTTCAAAGACCCAACCCAGCTAGCAAACACAAACGGATGAAAATAAAATGCTTAACCTAATTTTAGATTCGGCCGAGTGCACGTTTTGTAGATGAAAAATATCCTCAATCTATTCTTGATATATAGAAAACGAACAGAAAATAGGGAATAGAAGAAGATAGAGGTTCTAGGATCTGGCCGGTCAGGCTTGACCAGGATCCCATCAATGAGAGAGAATGAAAGATTTTTCGTCCAAAGGATTTATAAATTCATCGAAAATTTCACCGAGCATCCGATGAATCTACTGACCAAACAGAAAACAGTACCCAGGCATGGTCTTAAGCGCCATAAAAAGGCAGAAGTATGGCCATCGTTGATGATGGGTTGGACTTAAGGACTACACTTGAAAAAAAAAAAAACTTTTTTAATACATCAATATTGTAACCAGAAAGTTTAAGTATTTCTTAATTCTCAAAACAACATTATGTAGTATCCGATACGAAGTTAGAAAGACCAGTTTGAGCCGTTCCACATTTGTACTATTTCAGCCATTGTTAAAAAAGATTTATTTTAGTGGTGTCTGCTATTTTCTTGTAGAATGTGCAATTTTACAGGGAAATGGTGTACTTCTTCCTTTTCACGATAACACAAGGTGTAGAAGGTGTCAAATCAGTTCTCTATGGTTTGGAGTTCCTACTTACTTTAACTGGGTCCCGATTCATGAAGGGTATCTCATGAGACACGGCAGCTCTCCATCCTCTATGATCCCGAGCACGATGCTTCTAGTCATCAAGGCCAAGCGCAGTGGCATCTGCGATAGCTTCGTCTTTAAACCGGTGGTTCGGTCTTCCTTGTCGCCGCAAACCTGGGGGTAGGGATTCTATGACTCTATTAGCTAGAACATTGTTGGCCATTCGCTTAATGTGGCCAAGCCAATGTAGTCGACGTATTTTGTCTTTCCGGACTAGTTCCACATCTTCTCCCCAACTCGCCCTCGTCGCATACAGGACCAAATATCTTTCGAAGAATTTTTCTTTCCAAAGAGTCCAGTATCATCTCCCCCTTTCTGTTTGTAGTTCAACACTCGGCGCCGTAAAGCAGGACTGATAGCATAAGGTTTTAATAGAGCTGGCATTTCGTCTTACGAGTGAGGAGCTTTGAACCCATTTTTTTTTACTAAAACGAAGTAACAGTGGTTTCCTAGGGTAATTCTTCATTGGATCTACACTGAGGTGTTTTTCGTGGAGTAAATATTTAATCCGAGGTATATGAGCTCCCTAACTACCTCGAAGATTTTGATATATATATTTTGTATGTTGATAGCATTTATTTCAAGACTAACACGTCTAGCCTAATCTACAATCATAAAAGTCTTTTTTACAGATCGTTGGGAACGGCCAATGTTGTCAATATCGTCCGCATACCCCAGCACCTTAACAGTTGGATAAATTTGTTAAATATAGTACCCCCCGTGCTAAAACCTGCCCTCTGCACAATCTGCTCTAGAGCGAGATTGAAGAAATCACATGATAGCGCATCTCCTTGCTTAACCTCTGTTCATGTTTGGAATAGTTCAGAGTAGTTGTTCCCTAGTTCCACATTGCTCCGCGTATTTTCCAATATCACGCGACACAGTTGGATCAGTTTTTCCGGGATATCGAGTTGGTCATCGCCATATAGAACTCCTGATCATAAATGCTATTATATGCGGCATACAAGTCGAATTCGTTGGTCTTTTCCACGATTTGCCTCAATGTGACTATATGGTCTATGGTCGATCTGACCACGTTGCCTAAGATCTAATATGTGAAATTTAACTGGAATATGCCTCGATAGTTCTTGAAAGAAATAGTATCACTTTTGTTAAGATAGCGCTAATGGTGCCAATCATCAGCCATGCTCCCTTCAATCCATATTTAGTCGATGGTTTGATTCCTGCACCCTATCAATACATAACTTCCGTATTTGCAGAGCTCTGCAGGTAAGCCTGCGGCCTTGTTGTTCTTAATCTTATTTATAGCTAGCCCTACCTCTTCTTGACTGGGTGGTAGAACTGGTGCTTGATTAATTGGAAATGGACTGCCGTCTTGCGATATTAAACGATTTACATGGTGCCCATTTAACAACAAATGCTTTAAAACATCCACAATTTGCAACTAGGTTATCTTGGTTGTTTCGAAAAGCCTGTGGTTTGGTCTTAAGACCAGCAGCCAGTTGCTTGGCTTTTTTATAAGACGCCGGGATGTTGTTTCTATCAGTAGACTTTTCGATCTTCTTGAGCTAAGAGGCTGAGTAAACTTGTTGTTTCTACGCAAGATCTACTTTTCCTTTCTTCTTTTTGCTTGATACCTTCTTCATCTTCTGTCACTCGTTTCAGTTGATCGCTTTCGTCATCATACCACTATCAAAAATCTGTTCATAAGAATTAGTATTCATCCCTTTTAAATCGGCCTGTATTATTTTGAAAAACCATAATTTTAGAGTTTTCTTCGTTGATCTGTAGATTCCATTAGTTGAAGTACTTTTCAAGTCTGTTTATTATCAGTTGATGAATTTTTGCTGTTTCTGCTACCATGAAAATGTCGTCTGTAAATATCAAGTCTTTTATTAGGAACTCACTGGATAAAATGACTCCAAGTGGATGATGAAAAAGATCATCGAGAAAAAGGTTGAAGGAAATCGGACTAAGCTGGCCCTGTTGCACTCTTGAGGAAGCGTGAAACTATTCTAATATTCAAACTCCATCCCATATGCTGTTTGGTTATAACTTAAAACGGGTGGCCGTGGCGCGATGGTTGTGTGCTCGCCTGTCAATCTCAATATAACAGGTTCGATTCCTGCCGTCGTCTATGTCGTCTTTAATTCCATTAAAACCTTCTTTAAATTGTCATCAATGGGATGCTGGTTTACTCATTACATGTTGTTTAGGCATAACACTAACAACATGTGATTGAGTTAAACTAGTATGCCCAACAAGGATGAAAAACGAATAAAATAATGCGAATTATAAGGGACATTGAAATAAGACACGGCAATTCTCCGCTTTAGTTCAGCCGCCATCCCTGGAGATAAAAAAATCTGAGACAACCACCTTCAGTCTCAGAACATCGTGCCACACATCTTTCCTATCCTTCTTTCTCTTCCGTAACTTCACGCCCACGCTGTGTTGAAACATTTGAAGGGTATTCATATTCCCTTGAGCGTGAGTAAATTATAAAAAAAAAAAATACGCTTTCTATTGCACGGAGTATTTTGTTTCATATGTCATAATTGCAAAACTTTAAAAGGAGAGCTCTACTATCAACAGTGTTAAAAGCAGCACGGACGTCAGCAAAATCATGTCCAGTTTTTTTCCACTAAAGGGATATATTTTGCCATATATTTGTAAGGATAAAAATGTTTTCAATTATTGAATAATTTGCCTCACAACATACCTAAAACTCGTTCAAATTCACACTCATCTTAACCCAAATGGTTAGCCATTAGAGGAGTATGTTTGTGAGTAGCTTTACCAGACTATTAACAAAATAAACTCCTATGCAGTTTCCACGATGATTTGAGTCCAATAGCTCTTAGAATACCTAAACCCAATGCATTATAATACTCATCCATTTCTGTGAGCTAACTATTATTTAAAGGCGAACTCCTAAGGTGCATACATAACTACAGTTTGAAAGGTAAAACAAATAAAAAAAGAAGACAAATTGGTTGGAGGTCAAAGAGAATCAGGACCCAATGACTTACTTACAACTCTCAACCATTCCTGTGTTCTTATTATCAAGAATGCAGAGGACCTACTGTTTTCTGCCGATTCCCAATGGCTAATAAGCATCACTTTTCATGACACGGGACACTCTTGCAGGATTTATCAATTCCTCGCAAGAGGCAATACACCCCTGGAAAACCTTTTTGCAGCTGTTGAGAATCGAACCTAAGACCTTCTTCATAACAGTTCAACATACTAACCATTATGCCAAGTGGTACTACGATTGGAGTTCATTAGCGATTAAGAAAAACCTCTTTGACATAAAGAATGTCCTGTGTCTAGGTTTGGCTGAAACCACATGTCGCCCGTATTTTTCTACAAGTCATTTTGACAGATGTTCGGACTAATGATCAATCCGCCAGCTCAAAGTACGCATAAACAGTTACGTTTCGTAGATGCATTGCCATTTCCTGAACTTCTTGAGAGTTGACGTCGTGCCATAACCGGTTCATAAGAAAATGTGCCTCATGCTCCTCTTGCAAGACTTTGTCTGCTATTACACGATGAATCTAGAAGCATGCGCCTTCTTCGATTCTGCTTTGATATTTCGTCCACTGATTCAAGCGCTATTACACGTTGAAACCAGATTCATGAATCCAATTTGACAGTTCTCTTTATTTTTCATTTCGGTGTTGGTGAGCGTATGTGCTCTTCAAAATAAAGAAGCAATCAGAAAGAAGTATTTCTATGCATTACATTGAAGTTTACTCCTCGGATAACGAAATCATATGAAGCAGAATGGAAGAAAAACGGACAAGAGAAAAGAGAAACGTCAAATTGTTGCACCGAAAATTTTACCCACGCGACACAGGGCAGTATTTTATCCGTCTCATCTTTTGATTTTTTTTTTTCTCTTTTGCCCTTACGTTATTCGAAAAGTCGCACGCGTCTGGATGCATCGTGTAATAGCAGACTTTTAAAAAGTAGTCAGCAAATCCTAGGGCCAAATTACCGCATCAGTTATCGAGTAATACGTGACTGAATTATATGAGTTTGGCATTACCGCTTACGTTATCGAGCAATAAATTACTCCAATTTGACATTTTCATTCGATCACTGATGGAACTCACTCACTCGTCACTGAATCTTTTATACGTGAAGGTCCAAGTTCCGATGCAAAATTCGCCAAATTCAAGTCTACAAAAGGTCGAGTTCTTGTTTCAGTGAGATCTCAAATAGCTAGGGTTCTTCTGCACACTGTCATGGACAGTGGCGATGTTCTGGAGTGTTTGCTGATTTCTTACCAAATTTGGCAACCAAACGTTGGTGAGTCCTCTTTGAAAGTCCATCGCATTGATGCAACAGGTCGAACATTTACACCAACAAATATTTATTTTGATAATATGGTTTTACCATTTACACATGCTGATTGATGGAGTTATTTCTCATGGTGATTTGGTATGAGTAATTGAGTAATAAACAACAGTTCTTGACAGATGTCAAAATCTTTCGGAGCTCAGTAATATAAGGTGTCGAAAAAGTATTCACCCTATCGGAATATGATATAATTTTTGCAAATGGTGGCAACTGTCAATTCCAATTTGAAATTTGTGAACATAAACATGACATGAATCGCTATACTAAAGAACGCGGAAATTTTTTTCAAACCAAAGAGTTCAACTGTCGTTCCCGGGTGAACCGCATTTGGACTAAAGGTCGGTCCGAAAAAACCTTTCAATTAATTTATTCAATATAGTCTACTATTTTTTCATATTTTTTCAAAATTTATAAGAAAATGTACAGTAAATGAACGTCGAGCGACAACATTTGCTTCACCTTGTAGAATCGTTTAAAAAAGCCATTCAAATCTTGACGAGTTTATTGAACGAAAGCTGTGAGATAATTTATTTCCACATTTGACAGTTGAAACGTCAATCTATTTTGTGTTCTTAAGCGCAAACCGTTGTAGCGGTGGTATATGAGACATTTCGTTAAAAAAAAAACGTCTGTCCACGTTACATTTGAGATCTATTGCTCTTACGAAACAAGGTATCTGTTATAAAGTGATCCACAAAAGTTTGCGCACAGCGATAAAATGTTAAAAAAAAATATTGAACTTATTTTTGACTAAATTGATCCATTGACCATTGTTTTATTGAAATATACTTACAACGAACCCAAATCACCGTTGGTGAGCAATGCTTCTTTTTTCCGATATTTTATCGCTGCACGAAAACTTTTTTGGATCACTGTATATACTTTTTTAATTCAGTCTTATAAAAATCTGTAGAACAGTTATTAAGAATAGTTATAGATATTTTTAAAACAATATCTAAGTAATAAGTTAAGGAATATCGAACCAGCTCTTTAGACTGTAGTCGAATGAACATTGTGATCTCATTGTGGTATACGGAAGTTCAAAACAAATGTGCGGCAAGTTCTCTTCACTTTCCTTAATGCTCGCACTGTCTTATTTTACATTTAAAGGGTATTCATACCCCTTTGAGTGCGCGGTTATCAAAAAAAGACAAATTCACGTTTTTCGTCGTCAAGTTTGATCAAAATCTCGGGTTGTTTTTATTTTCGATTTTATAATTTACAAAATAGTAAGTTCATACCTTTAACTATATCGCAAGAAGACAGTGGATCGACCCATAACCCCAAGTTCATGACATTAACAAATATTTCTCATTAGCCGTTCGGAATCGGAAAAAAAATTGTAAGTACTTTCCATTTCCGTCAACAGGAATAGTTGATTGTTATAAATCACTAAGCCCTGGTTATCTACGAACTTAAGTGGCACTTAATGTATTCCATGACATAAACTTCTTTATCTTATTTAATGGTTTATTTGTAAGCTCTAATGAAGAGCCTCCAATTTCGTCTTTCAAACTTCGGTTGCCTACATTTCCTGTCCGATATTTGACAGTGTAATAAACATTAATCAACACGTCATTTCGACTAGCAAAAAGCTTTAAATGTTAAATTTAATTCAACATCAATCATCTCACGAAGACTATTGCGAAGGTACGTTCTCTAAGTGTATGACAATGATGATGAAGATATGGCTATAGCCTAGTGAAGAATAAAAAAAAAAAAAAACTTTCAAATAAACTAATCCTACAATTGACATAACCGCCAACGGGGTCCAAAAGGAAATCCTGTGGTTTTGTATTTTTTTTTTTAATCCTCAGAACACATTTATCCTTATTTGGTCCTGTACTTGAGAAAATAATGGAATTTTGCCCATGAATAAGCTCAATTGCATTGGCCAACAGGATTAAGTATGAAGTAAGACGACCGAGACGGCACAATCATACCATTAAAAAAAAAACCACATGGCCAACAAAAATAGAATAGCTAGCATCACAGAAAGAAAAATATAATTCGGAGGATGTTTGAATATCCCTCAAGATATGTCAATTGAGTGTAATGGAAGCCATTCCTTGTTATGAAGTTTTTTTTTTTTTTTTTTTCTTTTGTAGTCCTGTGAGTTCACTCTTTTGTCTACGGGATGAAAAAAGGCTGGATGTAATTTTGTGTGGTTTCGTGTTCGAGCAATTGAAAGGGAAAAAAGGCTTGAAGATGCAATTTTTTTGTCATACGATGGATAGAGCAGGCATTTTTGTTTTGGAACTTGTTTGAGATTAGAGTTGTTGGTTGTTGTTTTTTTTTTAAGAAAATAAGGTCATGTGAAACTGTAACATTTTTTTTTATTAGTTGAAAGAAAAAGTTTTGTTGGCGAATTTTTTTTTTTCAAGGCATCAAAGGGGTATACTTTAGCATGAGTCAGAATAATATTGTTTCATTTTGATAAATTGCTTGTAAAAAGACGACGACAATAACGATTGTGACGGTTGTGAAAGCGAAAGTAGGTACTTAGGACTAATTTTTATTTTGTAAAGAGAAATACATCAAAGGTTAAGCAGAGAAAAACTAGGTCAGAAAGTTGATTCCAGGGAACTTTTGTAATTTAAGTGCCTAACAATAGTCTTTCGAATACCACCAATACCACCGCAATCAATGAACGTTTCCTCGGATTTTTATATTTCGAAATTCTGTGTATTCACTGACTTAACAATAAATGTACAAGGAAATTAAAGAGATATCGGTAATCATAAAGTCTTTCGGATTCTGCAGAAAACTACAGGTGGTCTAAAGTCCGACAACATTTAATGCCACCGGCTATCGCGCTCTACCAAATGCATTCATTTTTTCGAATACCTGGGAGAGAAAGGAAATTCACTAAAAATCAGTTTCAGTCTTTCAGATGAAAAATAAATATATTTTGGTGCCATGACAGTTCGTGGAGAGCCAGGGCCTGAGGCATCCAGCTCTTAACTATTCCGGTGTCCACATTACTCGTATCTGCAGAAATCTACAGTGTACCACCATGTTGGAACGAAATGCATTTTTTTCCTCGTGACAAGAGATACCCTCTTTATTTTGTAATTAAGCACGCACTCGAAGGATTTGGCCACCCTTATAATATTTTACCATAGCCCAAAGCCGTTAGTAAGGATAGGTTTATTGAGGATTTAAGAGGAGAAGCCGATGAACATTGATTTTGAATGCGTTAAAATTATTTAAAATGATTAATAAATTCCACATACGTGTGGACCGGCTTAAAAACAAATTTTATTTTATAGCTTTAGTAATTTTCATTCCTGGGGAGGAATACATATGGCTACTTCATGAGAATATTCTTTGTTAAAAAAAAACCATAAAAAAGGGATAAACAGGAAACATTTCGACGATATTCAAGAGTGTCTACGGTTTCATTAATATAGATCTAACAATTAATTTTAACACTTTGTTTTGGATGCCATCAAGCATATGCAAGAAAGTTTAGGAAGCTGCAGCTTAAGTTGTGAGATCTTAAGGTGGTTATATGAATTGTAAATTGCAGCCAGATCAGAACTGGTAGAAACTAATCAAATCTTAATAAGGAAAAGAGTTGGAGATAACACATAACCCTGTGGCACACCATTATTTATTTCGTGGAGGTCAGACTTGAACACGTCAATACTATTTATATTGAATTGTTCGAAAGATTATTTCTAATCATCAGTCATCAGTTGACCGGTACATCTTTTAAATTATTCAGAAGTTTTCGAATCAATATTTCAACTAAAAAAATGTTGTGCGGCAATGGGATCGCCACCGACACGAATGAAGTTCAATACTTTTTTCTTTAATTTCGAATGTAATTCCAAAAAAAATCGGTATATTTCTTAATTTTATACCAATTTTCAAATGAATATAGTGTAAAGAAAAGAGTCAACTCAAAATGTTCAATTTATTATTTTATAAAAATGTATATCTTAAAAATTATTGGTTTATAGTTAAATAAGATACATAATGTTTCAAATTCAATTATGTTTAAGTTTATCTTTAAAAAACAGTATCAACTACAGAATAGTATTTTGTTGTACGATTGGGGCGAAATCTTAAGCGTAGCGATAGTATTTGTTAAATTTGTTTCTGCTCAATTTAATAATAAAATATTCTCTTTTTAATACTTGTTTTGTATCTTCTCATACTCTCCACTGTAAAATCGTTCTCAAATATCAGCGCCACCAGCAGGATAGCGTTGGTACCACAAAATCACGCACCATGATAACACTATAGGTTATAATACATAGCTATTATTCAATTCACTAATATTGGACATAATTATTTACGTATTATTCCAATGAAACTGTCTCTTTCTCGATGGAGGCATGGAAATCGTATGCAGGGTTGACTGTCACTTTTGGTTATAACTACATTTGTTACGTAGCTTATGTAGTCAGGTTGTCAGCTGTCACTTCAATGTCAGCTGTGCATTTGAAGTTTGGATTTTAAAATCAAACGTTCAGTTATTAATAAGCGAAGTGAAAATGGGCTGGTCGAATTATTCTACATAATTATTGAGCTGAAGGTGGATTTACTCCAATTAAAATGAAAAATAAGGTGTATTGTGGCTCTCTGTGACATGTGTGCTGTGCTTCTCAAAAATAAAACAGTTTCAACGCTTCAGGCTCACAGGTGAAAAAAATTGTAATTCCATTACATGCAATAATATTTGCCATTATAATGTGTTTTACATTAAATAATTTTTCAAAAAAAATTGTTTCCCAAGAATACAAACAATTTCTTCTACCATTATTAATGTTTTGGATAAAACATCCAGCGCAGGTTGTTTTTCTGGTCAAGGACGTAATACATTATAGTAAATTAGAAATGTGATTTATTCAAAAAAAAAAAAAAAAAAAAAACTACGCGGAGTTAAAAAGAAAATCCTGTGTAGTTAATTCGGCCATCCCTGATCTTATCGATTGCAACTAACTTGGCCCCCTTTCGCTGTCAACTTTTCGTTAAGTGACGATTCCTTCAATTTTACCCTAGCATGGCAAGTAGTAAAGGAACTTCGTTCCAATATATTCTCAATACCGCTAACCAAAAGCGTATGTTCAAGTTCTAAATTTTAACTATGTAAAACAATGGTACACTTAGGCGTATACCTACGTACTTTTATTATTTTCAATATTTATAGCAACAAACACCAATGCTGCTGTCCTAAGCAATAAAATGCATGACTGTATCTCATGAACTTGCTCCTATGTTTAAGAGAATTAAAGTTCTAAAAATTGATGTTTGTTGCGGGTTTCGTGGATGCCGTCGGGGTCTGTGCTAGCATGCTTGAACGGGCTCACGCTCGTCGGAGGGAGTAAGTTCTTGACCCCTATAAAAACCGCGCAGACAAAAATCATGCCAGGCTCTACGTCGCGGTGTTATGACGTCACGAGAATATTTTCTTACCTACCTTGCCATGGTAACCTATCTCGCCTAAGCTACCCCTTTCCTCGCCATCTTTAACTTTATCATTTCACTCTTCACCATATCCATCGATCCCCATCCTTTATCCTCTAAATTAAAAACCCATTTTAAATTAAATTCTCTTTTCAATCATTATATTTAAATTGAAGTTTTATTTTCTTTACAATTTTATTTGAATCTTAAACAAACAAATTATGACTATACAAGTAAAAAAAAACTTAAATTATTCAAACAAATTAATCTTGAAATTAAGCCTTTCGAATTCTTGAAATTTACTAATTACTCTAATTTTAATTTAATAGTGAAACTTGCAACGTACATAGCTCATTAGCTGTTTTAGAATTTTTAGGGAATGTAGATTAGGGAAAGTAGTTTAGAATAAAACTTGATTTTTTTGAGATTAAAAATCTGTTTTCCAATGTTTTTCCAGGTTATTCTTGGATACATTCAGTGGATCCCCTACTTGAAGAAAATCACAGCACAGCTCCACCATTTTTTTTTCCTTCAGACAATATCAATTTCACTTTTAAATTTATTTCATCAAATTTTGCCTCAATGTCATGCCTGTGCTAATGCCCAGAACTACAACCATCTAGTTTCCTTCTTCCTGGATGACGTTGTCTATCATCTCATTCTTCTGTCACTGGTGGTCTTAAATTTATTCTTATAGATCTATTTTTGATTTGGATTTTTGTTTTTGTATACAAATGTTGATTCAAATCGGTTAAGTCGTTAATAAGAAATTCGTCTTTGTTTTGTCAATAAGCCAGAGATAGTCACTGCTGAAGTGAATTTCCGAATGATTGACGATTTTTTGATACCACAACTGCAGCTCATTCCCGGGTTTCAGCAAGATAAGACCATTCCACACTCAGTATTAGTTTTAATACAGAAGCCGACAGTATAATCAATATTCCCAATAAATTTATCAGCAAGTACATAGACATACCCTGGACACTTCGGTCACCAGCCCTTACATTTTGTGGCTTTGTTTTTATTGGGTTACATTAATTCGCAGGCTTACAACGATAATTCGGGCTCTATAAGAAAATATCCGTCCGGAAGTAGCTGTCATTAAACCATCACGTTGGCTTCGAGCGTTCAAAATTTAAATGCAATAGTGCGTTCCAAAGTAATGGACGGCATATGCAACCTGATGCTGTTGCTCCTAAAATCATAAATCTCTGTAAAAATAAATATGAATATTCAAGCCTAGTACGCAGATCGCGCTAAATTTTATCTCCCACATTTTTCTCCAAACATCAGCTAAAATCCAAGGTAAATTTTGACATAAGAACTTTGTGGAGAATATGTCACAGAAAACAGCTGTTCTCTAAATCAATTTTTTTCAAAGATTTAAAAGAATTTGTTTTAAAGTATGATTTTTTTAAGAATTATGAATGAGAACGAATGAGAAATCTGAGTGAATCGAAAATCTTGTTAGACTCCCGTCACCAAATATTCTTCTAATTATTATTCAAATATTATTCCATTTTAAATTGAAATTGAAATTTAGCTCGAGAATTAATGTGCCAGACAATTATTTCGTGAGCTAAATTTTGACAGATAAGTTATGTACAGTTCGAAGAGAAATTTTGATTTGTTAGCTGGAGCAGCGTACCTCTCGGCTAACATGCTTGACATAATTTTAGCTTGGCTAAATTTTGGAGAGAATTTTGTATGGGAGATAAAATTTAGCGCGATCTGCGTACTAGGCTTCAAGCAACATTTATATTTATACAGTCAACGGCAAGCATCGCATCCCATCGAACAGCGAAATCAAGCATCATTGTGCGTGGTTAGTAATTGGATGGGGATGGGGAACCGTTCAGTACCAACCGTGTGCTCTTGATATGTGTTTCTTTTGTTGTTCTTTCTTTCTGTGTATCTCTATCGGTTGTAATGTCTAAGCCGATGGTCTCAGTTGCCATTTTGCCAGTGCTTTCAGTGTCTATACTTCGCTGTATTGACTTCGCTCAGCTATGTGTTATTTTGAGACGAAATTCTCTAAAGGCCCAGCTTTTGGCTGTCTGGTTGAATAAGTCTCCACTGTGAAAATAAATTAGTTCTTTAAGTTTTGAAACTTTCAGCAATTTTGAAAGTTTTAATATAAACAGAATTTATTATGTCTACAAAACATCATCTACGAGTATCACTATACATAAGTTTCAATTTGGGAGACTTTCGACCAATGGACTTTTTTTGAAAAGTTTGAATAAAATACTGTGACTCTCTAACTAACTCGAACTAAATATTTTGTCAAATCATCTCAACTTTATATAAACGCTCTTACTCGTTTATACTGTAACATATGTACGAACAGTCATAACCCCACGAGTGTCTCCAAATTGTAAAGAAAAAACACTACTAAGGAGACAATTAATTTCGATATGACGAGACATCACTTTCTGTGCCAACTCCTCATCCAAAAGCCTCCACAAAGAATGCTTCACTTCAAAAACAAATGTTCAATCCTTTTAAATTTAAATGAAAAAGTTTCGCATTGAGTTCCAATTAATTGTTCGTCATTTTGGTTTTATTAAGGTTTTATTTTACAATTCGAACTTTGGATGTTTTGAATTTATTTTCAAATATTTTTCAAGGTGAAGTCAAATTAAATAAATATTAACGCTCAGTGTTGACTAAATCCCCGTTCCACTGCTATTTCAATTAAAATATCTTTGACGAAATTGTAAAACTTGCAGAAGAACTTACAATTTCCGAGAATACTTAAAAACTTAGTTATTCTCTTTGCTTTTTAACTTTGTAGCTAATTTTTGTTACATATTTGTAAGTCACGTAAGAGACTAAGTGTCAAAATGACAAAAGCTTTATAGTTAATTGTGTTGAGAAGCAAGCTTTTCAAACTGTCATTTTCAACAACAAAACTTCCTTTCCATATTACACGGATAAGGACACAATGTCATTAGGAAATTTTGTTGCTGTTTTATAAAGTACTACTTTCAAACTATCTCTTTTTCTTCTGCTTTCCCATACTCCAAACTCAAGACAAATAGTCTGCAAAGTTTCAATGAGTTTAGCATGAAACACAAAGACAAACAAAAACCTTCGTGTGTACATCCTTTGCAGAATGCATATTAAATTGTTTCTATTTATTCATTTAATGTGTATGCACGCAGGAAAAAAAATAATTTTTTTTTTCTTGCAAAATACCAAAAATACAAATACAAAACTGGTCTTTCAAGAGTTTCACTTCATATTCAAAGCACGTTCGATGACTTGGCTCGGCTAAATTGCTAAATCATTGTTCTCGCATGCCATCCATTTGCATGGTGCCACTTCTCAATGTATAGTCAGTTGTTGAAGAAGAATTCAGATTTTTTGCCTGATATAGCTCAGTCATTCAAGTTCCACCATCACTTTAACTGCCACAAATGATCACCCGCTCCCATTTCTATGCACATTCGTTTTAGACAGAGTTATAGAGATGAACCAACTACCAATAGCGCATCTCTACTATATGGGGGAGATAATAAAGGCTGGTTGAGGGGCAAGGGCCCCGATTTTAAGGGGGCTGCAGAGTTGAAAGAAATTTCAGTTTATTTAATGGAGTCCATTTGACTCTGAATTTCCGGATTTCTGGAATCGCCTTTTCCACCATTAATGTATTGCTTAGGTAGGGAGTGACAAATCCTCCAACAACACATATGATGATAAATTGAAAATCTTCCCTTTCACAAATTTTGCCAATGCTGGATCTGAAGCTTGAAGATACTATTTGATATGCAAGCGCGCATACGAAATCTAAAGATTTCTGCAGAAGCTGCATGGAAGAAGAAGAGGGGAACCGATCCCTCACCTTCTCTGTACATGTTCTGCTTTATCCCAAAGATGTAGGCTCCATCTGGGAGATTTCTACTACAATGATCTTAGCGATCTGGCAAATATAGATATAGGCAATCTCGCTCACTTTATAAGGAATTGGTTTGACGATTAGGGAGAAAGTCTCCAAGATTCAATATGGCATCACAATGGACCAACTCATGGTCTAAGATCTAAGTGTTTCGGCTCTCCTGTTGACAGCTACGTCAACCTAACCCTAACTAACTTTTCACATTCGATCCTGTTTGTCAAGAACTCCCACAACACAAAATTAATTGTATTAAATCGATCGGAAAGTGGCCGAGGTTTTGGCCTGGAAATAAGTTTTGGTAATTTTTAAAGAACATACTTGAGTTGATATCAAAAGAAGGCACATGTTCTTGCTAGATGCTCGAACTTCATACCTCCTTTTAGGTACTTCACTGCCTTGTCAGTTTCTTAAGCAAAGCTTTTTAATGTAAGCTATGGTTGGGAATTGATATAAAACAGTCGATGAGTTTCATGAAAGCAACGCTTCCCATCGATCAGCGAAATCAAGCATCATTGTGCGTGGTTAGTACTTGGATGGGGGACCGTTCAGTACCAACTATGTGCTCTTGACATGTGTTTCTTGTGTTGTTCTTTCTTTCTGTGTTTCTCTCTCTGTTGTAATGTCTAAGCGCATGGTCTCAGTTGAAAGTGCTTTCAGTGTTTCTACTTCGTAGATTTATTTAAATGTAGACTTTCCAAATGGCAGCATTGTTTTCAATGATAGAAAATTTGATAGTTGTCGAATGTTTTGACATGTGTTTCGCTTTGCAAATCATCATGAATAGACCCACTCCGAATCAACGTTTACGAATTGTTCAAATTTGTTTTGAAAAACATGGTTTAATTTAAAAAAAAAAAACTAAGATCGTTCAGTAACGAACAAACACGTTTGACTTAAACAAACTCATCTACCTGACGTTACAAGGAGCCACATGCTCGTACGGGCTTGGTGTAGAGATGATTTCTTAAGTGGGAGTAAGGGAAATGATCACGCCCTAAAAGCCGTCTACTTCTGCTTAACAAGATTATAATGAAATGACAGATATTTCTTCAATGAATTAGAAGAACTCTCCGACGTTTCAGGCTATAGCTTATTGCTAAAACTCATCAATACCCTTAACGGGCTTAAATCACATAGGTTTCATGCAAGGAAGTCACAATCCCTAGGATATCATAATGGATCTACATTGATCTAAGTGTGACCGTAACAAGATCAAGTGCCAGCAAATTTGCCTTACCTAACCTAACCTAAGCACACGTTTGGTTGAAAAGGTATGTCAGTTAAAAAAATTGTCGCATTTGGGGCGATTTTTAAAACATCACTATATCAAGAAAAACCCACCGTTTGGTTTGATTCACGAGCCGTTGGATCATTGGTTAATGTGTCTTGAAAAATGATTTTAGTTAAACTTGGAGCTCTTGAAAAACGTCATAACTAACTTTTTCAATTGAAAGACATTAATACGGCGGATATGTGATTCCAGCAAGATGGCGCCACTTGTCACAGTTTGTGCGAAACAATTTATATACTGAAATACACATTTGACGAACGATTAATTTCAAGAAATTTTCCTGGTAACTGACCACCTGGTTTGTCCAATTTGGCGCCATTAGATAACTTTCTCTGGGGATGTGAAAAGTCTATACGGCGATAAACCAGAAACAATTGAGCACTTGCAAGTCAAAATTCTACGCAATGCTACCGAAATACAGTCAATACTTTTTCACAGAAATACTGTTCTATTTTTGTATGCAAAAGTTCTAGTAAAAAATCGATACATGTAGGTTCATTTCCAAGCCCCTAACTTAAGGTGTAATGGTTGCATTTTCAAGATTGTCATGTTGAAGTTTTCTAGGATTAAGAGGCTTTATTTCTGTATTTTTGTTTTTTGGGAAATGTTTAATGTCAAAAGTCAAAATGTGTATTTTCTTATTAAGTGTTCTTTATTCGAAGTTACAAGACTAGGATTTTGAAATTTAGTATCAAATGTGTTGGATTGGATATTGTTTACTCCAGTTCCACATTCTTTTATTTAATTACGTTCTTTCTCGATTAATGAATGAATTTCATGAGCGACAGTGACTGGAAATTTAGCTTTGGTGTTGTGATTTTCTAGTTCTAGTTTCTCCTCGACTTCTTCCTCATTCGTTTTTAGCTCCATTTTCGTCAAATTTTAAAACATATTCAAAATGATCAATTTTGAAAATTTCTACAAAACTTACATAAAGTCCCATTTTTAATAACGACTTTAAGTTAAATGGAGACTTAATAAATTAGGCCTTAACTCATAACGGGTGATTTTTTTGAGGTTAGGATTTTCATGCATTAGTATTTGACAGATCACGCGGGATTTCAGACATGGTGTCAAAGAGAAAGATGCTCAGTATGCTTTGACATTTCATCATGAATAGACTTACTAACGAGCAACGCTTGCAAATCATTGAATTTTATTACCAAAATCAGTGTTCGGTTCGAAATGTGTTTCGCGCTTTACGTCCGATTTATGGTCTACATAATCGACCAAGTGAGCAAACAATTAATGCGATTGTGACCAAGTTTCGCACTCAGTTTACTTTATTGGACATTAAACCAACCACACGAATGCGTACAGTGCGTACAGAAGAGAATATTGCGTCTGTTTCTGAGAGTGTTGCTGAAGACCGTGAAATGTCGATTCGTCGCCGTTCGCAGCAATTGGGTTTGTGTTATTCGACCACATGGAAGATTTTACGCAAAGATCTTGGTGTAAAACCGTATAAAATACAGCTCGTGCAAGAATACTGAAGCCGAACGATCTGCCACAACGTCGAATTTTCAGTGAATGGGCCCTAGAAAAGTTGGCAGAAAATCCGCTTTTTTATCGACAAATTTTGTTCAGCGATGAGGCTCATTTCTGGTTGAATGGCTACGTAAATAAGCAAAATTGCCGCATTTGGAGTGAAGAGCAACCAGAAGCCGTTCAAGAACTGCCCATGCATCCCGAAAAATGCACTGTTTGGTGTGGTTTGTACGCTGGTGGAATCATTGGACCGTATTTTTTCAAAGATGCTGTTGGACGCAACGTTACGGTGAATGGCGATCGCTATCGTTCAATGCTAACAAACTTTTTGTTGCCAAAAATGGAAGAACTGAACTTGGTTGACATGTGGTTTCAACAAGATGGCGCTACATGCCACACAGCTCGCGATTCTATGGCCATTTTGAGGGAAAACTTCGGAGAACAATTCATCTCAAGGAATGGACCGGTAAGTTGGCCACCAAGATCATGCGATTTGACGCCTTTAGACTATTTTTTGTGGGGCTACGTCAAGTCTAAAGTCTACACAAATAAGCCAGCAACTATTCCAGCTTTGGAAGACAACATTTCCGAAGAAATTCGGGCTATTCCGGCCGAAATGCTCGAAAAAGTTACCCAAAATTGGACTTTCCGAATGGACCACCTAAGACGCAGCCGCGGTCAACATTTAAATGAAATTATCTTCAAAAAGCTCTTAAAAAATCACCCGTTATATATGCTTCGTAAATTTCTTATTTTTACAACTGAAATAATTTTTCGCCCCATTAAATCGACCAAAACTTTAGGGCGCTATGTTGTCTATAATCCGTCTCTGCCGTCAACAGCGACGAGTAGGTACTGTCATGAATAATTGCCGCAATAAACCAAATCTTCAACAAAAAAGCAGTTCGAAGGATAACAAAAAGCAAAAGAGAGAGAGAGAATCCTGAAATCTCTTTATTAGACGACGAATCATTCAGATTCAGAATGACGAAGACCTTCGCGTCTTCACGCTTGGCTTCAGTTGTTGTGAAATTTTATTCATTTTTTTTTATTCTTGCTGTTGCGCTCAATAGCATTTTCGTATGCTAAACTCGTCGTTTGGCCTTCAGATTTTCTACGGATTTCTATTCAAAAACAAATTTAAGGAAGTATCGGCTTCAATTTAGCAAGTCAACTTTGGCTCTATTCCCACGGGCACCAGCAACGGCAGTGGTAGCGGCAGGAGCGTCCCGTGCACTATGTTATTCTGAGTATTTTTTGCAAATCCTTTTGGACACAAACTACCAGCTATATTGGCATTCATTCTAGTCACGTTTTAGATTGAAGGAATACATCACAATTGGAATAGATATCACCTCGTGTTCATCTTTCGAATGGCTTTTTCCCAAGATACTTGTATCTCTATAGAGGATCTCCTCCATGTCGTACATACTACATCTAGAGCCTGCGAAAAGACGAAGGATACGACTACATTTGTTCGTAATTTTGAATTCACTTGCCGAGTGAAAGGACAAGCGAACTTGCATTGCAATTGTGAAGCTGAAGCTGAAAACGTGAAACGTAACGTTCTACACTCATGGATATTCAATCTACCGTGAACGTATGAGGGAATAGACATATTACCAAGTTGATAGTGGCGCCGCCGCTGCCATCGCGACGGTAACTGAGGGAACTTTGGCAGGACTTGGATTTTCTGACACATTAAATTGCTTGGGTGTGTATCGAATAAGAGACGTTCGTTATAAATAAAAAAGAAGAACTAAATCTCGCGTGGTATCGCGATTGTGAGAAATAAATTACCCTCTGCGATATTTGAATTTGTCGGATGCGATTAACGTTGGATTTCTTCTGGCATTTTTTTGTGTCTTGTCTTCTTCATTCTCATCATTTTGTTTTGTTTTTCGTTTTTCAAACTGTCAGTCTGTGTTTATAGCTTAGAGGATATCTAAAGGGAGTCAGTCTATACTGTATTCGTCTATCTAGAAGCAATTTCCCTCCTCACAGATGTGTCAATTTATTTGTCAATTTAGACAATCATACCCCTCTATATGGCATTTGAAAAAAAATAAGGGACTACCAATGTTAGAGGGAAAATTTATTATAATATTGTGGAAATTGTAATATATATATCATTCAAAGGACTCGCAGGGATTGAGAGATAAAAAGATGGCAAACAACAAATACCCAAACACACACACCTACTACCTCTCACCCCAGCAACTCGACTTGACTTTAGGAATTTTGACAGTTCATGGTTTATGATGGTGAATTTAATAGAGCGAATTATATTTTATTGGGACAATTGCGGTATGTGTGTTACATTGCATATTTTAAGGATGCCCTGGTATGCAAACAGATAGATGATACTCTTATAAGCGAGCATGAACGAGTTGGGGAACAACGTTAACGTGTGGTGTGATGTCTGCTGAACTTGAGAACACATAATGTGGGTAGGGTTTTATGTGGAGTGTGCTTATTTTAAGCGAAATAATGGACTCTTAAAACAGGTTATCCAAGGGTAAAGAAGCTTCTTGAGGGTGCATGAGGATTGGGTTTTTCGAAAATCGGTAAACATTTTTCAAGTGACAGTTGAATTTAAGGAGCATTGGATTATGATCTTTTACGACGTGATCTACGTAAATTGTATCAGCATTTATGTATTAATTATATTCGAATTGATTTGAATACGAATAAGGAGAGGATAAATAAACGTGAGCATACATTTTTGTATTGAAATAAAAAAGGTTTTAATAAAAAACAAAACATTTGATTGTAATTTAATACCAAGTAATATATGGAGACCTGGAGTTATAGCTATTTATAGGGGACGAACATGGTCAGCAGACTCGTTTAATGGTGCTTAGTCTATTAAGTTAATTTTTCATTTAAATAGGTGATTCTCCGTCACTGATAATATTCGGGGGTGTAACGCCTCTTACGAGGAAGTGACATATCCTTCAAAAATATCTCTTATCATAAATGGTGCTGCTCAGTAGCCGTTTGGAATCGGCATGAAATTGTAGGTTAGGTTTGATAAGGTTGACGTGGCTGTCAGCCAGAAAGTAGACGCACTTAGGCCATGAGTTGGTCCGTTGTAATACCACATTGAATCATGGAGACTTTCTCCCTAAGCATTAAATCAATTGGAGTTCCTTATGAAGCGACCGAGATTGCCTACATCCATATTTGAAAGATCACAATGATTATTGTAGTATAAATCTCCCAGATGGAGTCTACGTCTTTGGGATAAAGCAGAACATGTACAGAGTATAATGCAGCTTCTGTAAAATGGTTAGAATAGAAGCTGCGTTGCGTGCTTGCTTATTCAACAGTATACTCTGTTATAACACCTATTACTGAGCATGGGCCAAATTTGTTTTGTTGCAAGGCTAGGCAGGTGATGATATTGGTCCACCTAAGGTTTGTTCCCTCTTATAGCATCTTGCCTTAGCATTAGTTTACACGTAACGAATTGAATACTTATGTTGGCCTTATCTGGCAGCTTAGCACGAAATGTCCATGCACTCAGAGGAGGTGAATGTCACACTACGAGGCCATCTCCTTCAGAGACGAAGTTAAGGACTGTTATTTAGCTGGTAGAGACATGATCCAGAGATTTAATGGCTGCCTAGCTGACCGAGAAGATGAGGCTATCTTTATTTGATATCACATTTTCCTTAAGCCAAGATAGGACTTCTTTGATCGCCGCTTGGAACACGCTAAAAAAAAGACTTAAATTTAGTCTGTCTGCGTGTACACCTCCACCAACCCCGTCATTAGTTTTTGATCCATCACGCACACAGGAATGGTTGATAGTTGTAAGTTTCTTGTCACGTAATGTCATATAAGAGCAGACTTAACCCAAGGTGCTATCGTGGAATGGACAAATATATAGAAAACTTCGTCTTAGGGCCAGCAAATATTTCCCTGGTACTTACTTAATTTCTTATTCGCCTTCTGATGCATAAAGAACTGCTTGAGACATAGTTACCTTCCATTTTGTATGACTCTAGGCTTCTTTCAGTCATTGATGCCAAGGTAACTAGCACTCACAATAGCTTGGTCTCTAAGCCGGTTGTGCGGTCTTCCTTATCACCTCCGACCTGGGCCCTGGAAAAAGAAGACCTTCTTGCTTGGAACATTACTATTCATTCTGTCAACCAATATAGTCAACAAGTTTTGAAAATCTGGAATACATGTACATCTCGGCAGTCGAAAGATCCCAAAACCATGATCTGATGATCATTCCACACTCGGCGAAGTAAACATGATTTAAAGAATAAAGATTATGTGGAACCCGCACTTCGTCTTTCATGTGAGGACTTTTAAAACCATTTTTTCACCAGATCGATCTATCAGCGGTTTTCTAGAATAATTCCTCTACGGATTTCTACTGAAGTTTAATTTGTGGAGTAAATATTTACATCTTCGTTGAAGAACTTCTTCACGATTCCGAAGTTCCTGATAACTGCAGTTTCGGCTTTTTTTCTATCGCCGTGAAGGAGTATATTACGCAAGGTTGAGAATACCCAATGGTATCGATATACTCCCCTTACTCTCATAGTTGAACAGATTTTTTGAACAAAGTGCCTTTATTGTAAATACCTGCCTTGTAGACTGCCCGCTTCATAAGTAGATTGCAAGAATTACATCATTTGCGCTATCACTTCGCCAAAATCCTTCGTAGTTATGGAATAGTTCGGAAGAGCTTTCCCTAGTTGTACTCCTATATTGCACTACGTATTTCCTAATATCACGCAATACACCTTGATGAGGTTTCACGGAATCTCAATTTCGACTATAACCATAGAGAGCTACTGACTCCTTTGCGGCTTTGAAGTCGATGACAAAATTGTGAGTTTCGACTTAAAATTCGTTGGTCTTTTCCAGGATTTTCTTCAGTGTCAAGATTTGGTTAGCAGAGCTGGAAGCCAAACTCGTAGTTTCTTGCGAATATTTTTTTGCAGAAGAGCTTAGGAAGCTAACACATTAAGCTCAATTTTTGTAAATGGGGCATATAAAACTGATACCTCTGTCAAGGGCCATGCTTGTTTCTACCAATACTATAGGTTGATGGTTTGCGACACGCACCCTGTTAAAACATCACCTCCTTATTTGAAGAACTCTGAATGGAATGTAAGCCATTAAATCGGGAAGCTAAAATATCTTGAGCTTGAAAAGAATTCCCCAAGTTGACGCAGGCTAAACTATTATTTGGGAACTATAACAAAGATCGTTTAATGAACTGTGTCAGCTTAAGTAGAAAAAACAAACGAAAAGTAACGGGTCTTCTTATTAAGAAGACATTTAAGTATTTTTTTAGGTGTCTGCAGATGCAGGCTCTGCAATACTTATGAGGAAATGCTGGACTACATACAAGACCGATGCAAAGTACTCATGCTTTAAAGATATAAGAATCTTCAGAGCTACGAAGTAGAAGAAATGGACGAATGCTCAAATTTAATTTCTTGAAAACATAAATTTAAAGGAAGATCTGTAGTTCGAGCATCTCATCTAGCTGTAGATCTTTAGATCACAATGCAATAAACCCCTCCAATAGTCATTTATTTAAGTTGCCGGAAATTTAACTTTATATCAAATTTCCATTGGGTTTGCTTACTGGAATCAATTCGCTGTTTGGCCTGTGTACACTGTCAAGAGCTAACTGTAGAGTCTGGCAACTCAAGATATGCTTAGGCGTTCAACGACTTGGCTGTTTGCAGGTTCTTTTCATTCGACAGTCAAACTCTGAATTTTGCTACTATGCAGAGTTCTGGAGAGCATCATTGTGCTTTCTGGATCATTAACCTTGGAAACCCAGTATTACTTATCACCATATTGCTTACCAAGAAATCCGTCAAAAAAGTCAAAAAAGATTATTTTGATCAAGTAATTATTTCGCCACTGTGCACCATAAAGTTCAGTCTGCTAGCTCACGGTCTAAGGAATCAAAAGGAAGTGGCGACACGGAATTAACCGTTCGTCAAAAACTGTCCGTCCCAATGATTGTGCCTAATTGTGGCCTGAGCAGTGTACTTTCAAAAGAAATGAATGATATTTTCCTCCTGGTTCAACAGCTACGACAGTCAGTGTTGTGAGGAATGCTTAGCTTCTCTGCATGCTCTTCTATTGCCCATGTTGCGCCGGATTCCACACATCAGATCAACCGTTTGGGGTTTATTATAGGTAAGCCCAATCTTCCTAGATATAATGGTGTAAATTCCTCTGCTCCAAATGTGGTTTGTTCTGTTAAGAAAAATTGAGAGAATATTGCCCTTCATAACTATGAGTAGTATATTCACCCTTTCCGCGAGTGAGCCATGAAGAGCTGATCTTTGCCTGAAGAGCTCATCTGCTCATTCATTCCCATCAACACCGTTATGATCCGGAACCCAGATACTAACCAAGATTAATATTCAGACTACTAAGTTTATACCGGCATTGCTGGGCCAATCACGGAGATAATATCTATATTAGAATCAATGGCTTTAACAGCCATCTTACTGTCTGACATAAAAGCACGTTTCTCCATAGTTTGTTCAATTGCAGGAAAATTGTGTGTGTGGAAAAATTTGAACCTGGCAGAGAAACTCCAAAAGCTGAATTCTGTTTTTAAATGATTTGTGGAAGTAGGCAAGTAACTATGGTCTAGAATACTGTAGCAAACCTGATAGAAATCATACTTGATCAATCTTTGGAAATGCGAATTTTGACACTATGAACAAGTTTGTTGAAAAAGTTATCATGGAGCAGCAAATATGGCAAGTAATTTAAGAGGAGGATAGAGAATCATTTTGAAACAGTATCGAAAGGCTAGAACTTTTCACAGTTTAGAAAACAGAATTTATCTAACTTACTTACTTACTTAGGACCTCAGACCTTTTATTTCCGTGGGGGACCCGTAGTGGTGCATAGGGCATCCACAATGCCAGCTCGCCATCGTGTTCGGTTCCTGGATATGAGTCGCAACTCCCTCCAACTCTTGCCTAATTGGGCTAACACCTCCTCGACTGTCCTTCTCCATGAGTTTCTCGGTCGTCCTGTTTGGTGCCACCCTCGGTAGAGATGATACTTCCAAGGTATTGGAAGCTCTGTACTTTCTCTACCGGTTGTTGAGAAATCTTTATGAGAGAAGATGACTGTGTTCCGAGGCTGATGATCTTTGTTTTGCCGGAGTTGATTTTCAGCACCATGATTTCTGTTTTGCTGGAGATCACCAACAGAAACAATATTGGTGACAGAATGCAGCCCTGTCTGACTCCACTTTGGACTTTAAACTCATCTGGCAGCCTCCTTTCGTGCAAAACGTGACATTTCGATCCATTATAAAGCCTTCTCAAAGTCAATGAACAGCAGATGAAGTGGTGCCCGATATTCCACGCACTGGTCAATTATGACCCTTAAAGTATTAATATGATCAATGCATGAGAATCCAGCGAGGAAACCCGCTTGTTCGGCATCGAGTGTGGCTTCTAGATATTCCCTGATGCGTTCCAGTGCTATTTTCGCTAGTATTTTGGCAACGGCATGCAGGACGCAAATCCCCTTCCAGTTTTCGCACTGTGTTAGGTCTCCTTTTTTAGTGAGCTTGACTATCACTCCACTCATTCGAAAATCGTTCGGAGACCTAAGCTTTCTTTATGAATGGATGCAGGAGTTCGCTCAATATCGTTGGCGCTGCTTATAGAAGCTCTGCAGGAATGCAATCAAGTCATACTGCTTTGTTGGTCTTCAGATCTGTAATATTTCTCAAGAAAAAAGAATTTCGAGATTCTCGAGATTCTTTCCGAGATGATTTTCAATGCCCAGAATTTTTTTTTTTAAATTCCACCAAGTCCATTATCATCTTATTTGTTTTGCTATCAAGGTTTAAATTCATAAATAACTAGCAAGGAAAAGACTTTTACATTTGAATTGTTTTTAAATTCTAAAGGCGAGTAAAAGTCAAAGAAGTCTCTTACTACCTTGGAGTTATAGTTGCCCAATATAAAGTTCCGTTCCATTTTTGACAGCATTTATATTTTCGTGTGTCTTAGTTCACCCTTAAATCCATTTTTCATAAAGACATTTGGTGGGTGGGTTTCCATTTGTTCATCTTGAATTTCCTCTAATCCAAGGGTCAACATTTTATAGATTGATGACTTTACTTTCCTGGGCCTCAAACCGCATTTGTATAGTAGAATTTCATCGGAATTAATCAACGAAGTGCCTCATGCTCCTACGTATAAAAGAGGCATTCAAACGTTTGCCTTTACGATTAGATTTCGATAGATACATTTAGGATTTATTGTTCTTCATAGCTCCCAGCATAATATTGATGAATGTCGACATGGGAAGTGGTCTATGACCTACGAAAGGCTGATACCTGATAGAGACCAGTTCATTTACATGTTAATTTCCTTCAACTCAGCTTCGATCCGTAACCCAGATTATAGTGTATCTGAACATTGTTGGACTAATTTAGTGGATGGACCTGCTTAATGAATGGTTTTGGGTTTCAGACCTGTTTAAAAATTTTACATACATATATGTATGCTTCCTTAAATTTAAAGAAATCTTTCGCAGGCAGGAAGTTTATTATGACTCATGGTTAGAAAAAAAAAGAACCAAGACAAAGGTGCTGTCCCTTGCCAAACCTATCAGTATCTCCATTAAAATGAAGCTCTTTTGCCACCGACGACGACGATGGAGCGACTAGGTTAATCCAGGCTAATCAATACACAAAGTAAAAAGATATCTAGATATAGAACTGACCAGCAAAAGGCTATAAAACCCAAGGAAAACATAAACAAAAATCCAGGTCTCTAAAACCTCTAGCAAATTCAGGCTGTTAAAAAAAAAAAACAAAAACTTTAAACTTTTAACGGTAATATAATAACATTATTGAGTGCACAAGAGAGTGCTGCGAGGGTAAAGCCATTCCATTGGCAATTTGTTTGATTAAAAGAAAAAAATAAATACCACCAATGTTTAGAACAACTTTCTTCTCAATTTCTGTTTCCATTACCTGTTTTATAACTAAAATAAGCTCAAGTGCAAACTCTCTACATCAAAAGTTCCACACTGCAAAATACTGTTGAATGCACCCCAGAGACCTTTGAAGGCTCCGCCTGAAGTACCTTCCTGCTGGTAAACATCTCCATAAACCATAAAAATGATTAATGACTACAACCAGCACTCAAGCTCAAGCCTGCGGCCATCCTCACCCTCATCCGCACCTCTCCGATCCCGCAGACTTATTGAAGTGTAAGACAAACAAAGTTGATTGATGCATTTTGCTTGCTAAAAAACACTGAATGACCACGGACTCATTAGTCTCAGGTGAGTTTCGAATCAAAAGGGGAGTTTGTGTGTACCACCTTGAATGCCAATATTTCAGCCCCTACCACCCATAACATACTCAACGAAAGATTGAAGAACAATATCATCATTCCCCGGTGTAATCTCTCAACCGTTAACCCTTTTTTTTTACAAAATCCTGTGTGATGTGCAATGCAGCAGCATCAGCCTCGGAACAAAGTCGGAACTCTTCAGACCAAGACTTTAGCATGAACTCAAGGATCCTGTGTGTGAAAGTAAAAAAAAAGAAAAACATATATCAAAGCTTTAATATAAATTATTTGAAAAAAAAATTGAATTTTAGTCGAATCGAGATTAGGACGGTTATACGAGTAGGACAAGGCGGAATGGCCGACGGACTGGTTGGAGTAGGAAATACAAATTCACTTTGTCCTACTTGGCCACTTTGCCATAAATAAGTCATGACCGGGTTTGGAGAAATATAAAAGGAAAATTCAATTTTTTTTCCTGTCCTCAAACGTTTCATATTTTTCTTCCTTCCTCCATAATGGGCGGTGAACGAGTATGTACAGAAACAAAGTCCTAGGGCTTGAGTGGAGGACGATGACGACGGTGGCGGGTGTCAGCTCGGGACAAGATATATGGCCAGCAAAATAAATTGTAATTGGCATGAATTTACACAGCCAGAGACTCAGGTGGACTCTCGGTCAAGGAAACTTAAAGGAATGACCCACCGACGGACGGTGCAGAGGAGACGGGAGAAAAAGCCTTCGGTCCGTGTGTATAGTTATTTAGTTGGTCCTTTCGAAACAAAATAACTCCACTGTAGCTGTATGGGACAGCATTCGACAGATATCTTGGACAAGTGACTTACAATTAAATTATACACCACCTACACTATGTACATTGTGCACTTTAATACTGCCCCCATCACAAGGTGCACAACCAGAGTTGCAAGTTCAAAATAGTGATGGTGCTTTTTGTGCATAGCTACATGCACAAAAGTGGTACCTAACTCACTTAACAAATTTATTGGACTTTTATGGAAATTCCGGTTGCATTCTATAATTGCATACTTCCAGGATAATAAATAAACGACAAATCCCCTACACGCCACGGAATCAGAAAGACCCAATGATTTTCAAAAAGCAAACACAATCTGATCCACGATTACAGGGTTTATTTATGTGAAAGGTGGATATTTCTATAGGAAGTAGCTTAAGTGTGTGGAATTAAGGAAAATGACGTATATTATCTTTCTTTGTGGAAATATTGCCTTCCCCTTGACGGACATTCTGGATTTATTTTCAAAGAGTTCATTGCACTCTTATCGGATTTTGTGGAGAGTATTTTATCTGCGAAAGCTGTCCTTTTCAGTTCTCTGTGTCATTATTCATTTTGTCCTTTGTCGAAAGAGGTTTTTCGTAGAAATTAATTGAAAAATATAATCACATATCTGAAGGAGTTGTATGTAAGTAGGATCTGATTTATAAATTAATAACAATGAAAGGCTTTGTAGTGTGGTTTCCTCAAAGCGAGTTATGGCTGTGCAAGAATTCTCGAACTGCTAGAGAGATTTAATTAAATGCTTACACTTTAAAGGAGGTCCTTTGTTATCAGTGAGACTTGCTCCTGGTAACTTCCTTAGAGAGTGAGTGAGTGAGGACAAAGGGTGAATTAATAAAGCTTTGAAGAAAAATGAAAGAAGGTTCATGGCTACCTTAACGATATATCGATTTGCTTCTTTTTGGATAAAGCTTCCATTTAAATGGCGACTTTTATGGTTACTTAATAACTTTAATTTACGATGCCTGAAAAGTTTGTCTTGTTATTCAGTTCAAATTTTCGACGTGTGAATTTAAATTGACTCTATGATGTCGAAGAAATCCAACAAAGAGGTTTGCGCCAAATCAGCTGACTGTCCTTGCACCCGTGCGTCCATTCATCTGTGCGGGCGTGCGCCACTGTTCATCGAGCTGGCGCTCAAACCGGTGGAAAAATACTTTAAGTTTAGTTCAAAGTATTAATTTGTGATTTTTTAGAGAAGCAATTAAAAGAAGCTATTATTTTTTTAAGCACACTTAAAGGTTTCGACTACCCTTAGAATGATCAAGCACTTTAGGAGTGTAAGGAATACACACGAACTATCACCGAATAGTTACCTGCAACTATTTTAATTTCACAAAAATGAATGGTTAGATAAGTTCAACTTAGTTGTAATCGGAAGGAAAAGGTGGTTTGAGTGAAGTTAGAATCTCATTCCCTTATAAGCACACTCTTTTCGGTACTCATAGAGCCTTTTGAAGGTTTTAACACGAAAAAAAAAGGAATGTCAGATTCTTGTTTCACCTAAACTTCATACTCCTGCCGATTGAAACTTTTGTGTTCCGCGATTCTAAAGCGATTTCTCGTTAACCACATTTGGTCAGAAGGTTAAGCTCTTCGCAAGTGCCACATACTTAATAATTCTAATTGAGAATTTTGATTATTAATCTTTTATTTCTGTGAATTTCGCCGCCATTTTTATGAATTGGCCCAAAACTTTGCATTTCATCACGAATTGGAAGAATCCTGAGATTTCTAGGAAGATAATTGTTCTTTTTATTCTATAGCAGATTTAGAAATGAGCTCAGTAGTTTGTTTTCAAAAGTTGTGACAGACTTATGAACCTACCTGCCTGGATAGAATCAGATTATTTTCAAAACTGAGCTTAGAGTGCTTCCCGAGCTCATGCAATTTTTCCATTGCCCTCTGCGGACTACGGAGCCAATGCATTGTTCTAGTGGAAAAGAAGTTTTTTCTTCGACAAATGCTTCCGTTTTTACTTCAATTCAGCTTGGAATAAATCCAGGAGTCGCTGTGATCTTGTTTGCTGATTAACCCACCTTGGTCTTCTTCTACTTCGAATCATCAGGGGAACTTTATTTTTTTGGACTGTAGCTGGGTCTCTGGTGTAATGTGGTGAATCCATGTTTCATCCGCAGTTACGAAACGGGGCAAAAACCTGGTCGAATTTTCCTCGAACATTCCCAAACACTCCTTTAAAGTTGACAAACGATTGCGTGAGCAAACGAGGTACCCATATAGAGGAAACCTTTTTCATGTCCAATTATCAAACATATTATGTCAAATCTAAATCATTGATCAATGTGATAAAATTGTGGCATATTCAAGCTCGCGGACTTTCACTCACCGATCGTCTACTATTAAACCTTGGACTTTTTCGACTATTTCTAGTTTGGTGACTTCAATTGGGAAGCCAGAACATTCAGCGTCACTTTTTTTCTGGAACGATATTGAATGAAACAAAGGTGAATGGTTCCAAGCGAGTGTTAAGAGTCCCCATAATATTTGTCAAGCTTCTGTTTGGTTTGCTTGATGTTTTCTCCCCGAAAAAAGAAATAGTGTATTAGCGAAATTTCCAGAATAAAACAAATCTTTATAATTTTTAACTTTAATTCAACTCTTATTTAAATATAGATATAGACACAAGACTCTAACAAAAGCAAACACGTCCACTCGCTAGGACTTTAAATTAACGACTGACTTCGTGAGACAAACGTGTATGTATCTCAGAGATACTTTCTTCAAGAGACACAAGTGTCGTCTCACTTTTATTTCTCTCTAACATTCGGCCATCCTATATTTTTAATTCGTCCTCGAATTTAACAAATTAATTTAGCAAATTAACAAAAGTTCAAATAAAAGTTTATGACATGACTTCAACTTAACTCTAATTCAACTTCAACCAAATTATACAAACCAAAAATTCAAATTTGAAATCATAGTTTCATTTACTTTAAAGCTAATTTTCAAATTATCAAATTGAAATTGTCAGAAAATTTAATCAAGTTTACATCAAGAATTATAAATGTTATTATTTAATAAAAAAAAATAAGAAAAAGAACTTAACTTGTATTAATAATATTCAAAATCTCGAAACTTTACTTGTTTTCGAATGCGTTGTTGCTTCGGATTAGTGGTCATCGGCAATAATTGTTCTTGACTGCTTTCATTAAAATTTTCTACAGGATTATCGTCATCATTAATTTGTCTCGTCAAAGGAAGTTCTTCATTCTCGTCAATAGCATGTCCACAATCATCACATCCCAATGCTGCAACCCCGTAAGTATCGTTAGGTAAAACTTTGGTTATAACAAGTGAATCGCCTGTCGATTGAGGTGTCGTTTTCATAAAAAACAATGTTTCCAATGTCGTACTGAACATTGTTTCTACAACTCCGATCATATCTGTCTTTGAATTTCTTTCTCTTCCGAAGCGCAGTTTTCTTTTTCACCAGCAACACAGGACTCGCATATGAAGAGTTGGTATCGGTGACTATACCCATTTTTCTCCAGTCATCGACGATCTCTCGTATTTTCTTCTTTTCAGCATCGCTAGCAGGGTACGGTTTTGAGTAAGGCGGCTTGCTTCCTGGTAATTCTTGGATTTCCATTTGGAACTCTTTATTACATCCAATCTCGCTGGCGTCAAGAGCGATACCATCTCGAAACTCGTTTAGGGTATAATATTTATCCTCGTTTAGGGTATCCAACAGATCATTCAGAGTTTCCGATGACACAGAATCTGCATCCACGTTCACATCCTTCAGTTCAATAGACGATTTTGGAATAATTTTCTCTTCAGAACTCGTGATCCTTTTATCGATGTTTAATATAGGCCCAACAATTACGTCTTCTCTTCCTATGTTGGCGATTGGCAGTATGGTTTTATTTTCTCCTTGAACCGCGGTGATAAATGAAACTGAACCAGTTGGTATTTTAGTCTCTTCAGCTGTCCATGATTCCATCTGACGGTCTGCATACGAGAGTTCTGCAAATGGTTGTTCTTCAATTTTTCTTGAGAACTGCAACGAGTGATTGTCCTTGGTTAATACTTTGAATGACAGTTCCGTATACGTGCGTCCAACTAACACGTCCCATTTTTGTACATCATCAGGAACCACACGAAATTTGATATTTTCAGCTAATGCACCATCAACACTGAGTGAAGAAACGATCCATCCAGGTGAGATGACTTTAAATTCGGCTGGGCCAAACGCCTTTAGTTCCATCAAGCCGTGTTGAACACTAAATCCATTGAGCAATGCTGCTGTGGCTCTGATAGTACACTCTGAACTACCCATATCAACAAAAGCAGATAATTCACAGTTGCCAACGTAAACCGTCTTCAGATATTTTGCAATTCCATTTTGAGGAGAACTATCTACCTGTCTAATTGCTCCTCGCTGATTTGGACAGTTTCTAGAAATATGCCCCTTTTGACCACACTGATAACACGTTGGAGAAGGTCGAGCCTCAGGACAATTTCTAGAAAGATGACCACCTTTCCTGCAATTGTAGCATACTAATTCTCTTGCTGCACGGGGAGGAATGGCTGTTGTTTGATATTCGTTACTCCTTGCCAGGGTTCCAGACTGATTAATCTCATTACATTTGAATCGGTCCTGGCCAATTCGTGAAGAATTCATCCTTTCAAATCTAAGAATGTCGTGCAGTAGATCATCAGCGTCGAGGTGTCGACAGCCCATCAAGGAATTCGCTGCATCTCGTGCCCACAGTCCAGTTAATATCATCTCTTTAGTTTCATCAAAACTAAGGTTCAGTTGTCGGCAAAGTTCATACTTTTCATAAAAATAAGTGTTGGATGTTTCGTTCTTACGCTGTAAACGACTTGCCATTCTTTGCCATCTCATAGACATATTTTCTTGGATGTAGAATGTCCCTTTAAATGATATCTTGTACTGACTCCAACTTCGAATTTCATCTCTAGCATTGAGCCAACGTTTTGCACCGCCAATTAAATTCATCTTTGCCACGTCCAAAGCATATTCATCAGACCACCGATGAAGATGGCACATGGTTTCTATGTTCTTGAGCCAACTTTGAGCCGATACCATGTCACCTTCACCATCAAACTTCTCTATATTTTTGGTGAAATCTGGCATCATGTGACAAGCCACAAGTGTATCCTCATGAATTCGTGGAGTGCTCCTGGCATTTGATAAAACATTCTGAGTCAACCCCTGAATTTGCTCCACCAAAATATCGATGGTTTGGTCACGTCTTTGGATCTGTTCATTTCGGATCCGATTCTCACTGATCATATATTGCATCATCCACTCCATTTGTCCAACACCTCTAGAGTTTTCTGGAATTTCACAGCCAGCGTCGTTTCGCATTTCAAAATTTTGTTGTTCTTGTCTCATTCTAGGAATTTCTGGGTTAATATTTCGTCTACCCTCATTTTCGTTTATACTTTGTCTTGCTCCTTCTTAGTTTTGACATATTCCATGTATTTCTTGTCGTTCTACATCCATCTCACCCTCGCCATCAACCGCAACCGCAACAGCCTCACCAACACCACCATCAACAACATTGTTTTCCCCGCCAACATTTTGATTTACATGTTTCTGTCTTGCTTCCTCTCGAACACGATCAGCTCCAACTCGTTCTAACTCCAATCTCCTTCTCTCTCGTTCGTCTGCTCGTTCATCCCTCGGCGTCACCATGGTTACAGATGCAAAGGAATTTCAAGAAATTACGTTTTAATTAGGTATGCAAAACTCAATTCGGTCAATAAAAGATAAACTTTATTAAGTGATTGCAAATCCCACTTCTGAGTTATTAGCGAAATTTCCAGAATAAAACAAATCTTTATAATTTTTAACTTTAATTCAACTCTTATTTAAATATAGATATAGACACAAGACTCTAACAATAGCAAACACGTCCACTCGCTAGGACTTTAAATTAACGACTGACTTCGTGAGGCAAACGTGTATGTATCTCAGAGATACTTTCTTCAAGAGACACAAGTGTCGTCTCACTTTTATTTCTCTCTAACAAGTGTTTAATCAGCGCTTGAAATTCGATTCATTCAATTTTAACGAAAATGTTCGTTCACTTCTATCTTAAAAATTGCTGCTGTATTAAAACTATTTGACAGGTCTGTTCTTTTGAAAGATGCTTCTGTCTGTTCGACTACAGCCTAAACGGCTTTGAACTTGCTACTTAGCATTTTTAAATAAACCTTCTTGATATCCCAAGATATGATATGGAGATTGGGTAAGACAAGCAATAAACTATACCCTAGAAACCAATACCATCAAGTGGTGCACTGATGGATCGAGAACTTTGGGTCTAGACCCAAACTTTCCATACCGATAAGGCAGTCCAACAGAATTTTCCAAGCGAAAGAAACTATAGTAACCAAAACATTGCCATCATGCTAGATAGCCATCTTGCACTGGAAACACTGAGCTTCTATACTACCAGTTCTAAATTAGCGTGGGAGTGCATAAGCAGGCTTAACGAAATCGGGAAACAGAACAGGGTAACACTTCTTCGGGTACCTGTACACGTGGGTGTTCATGAAAACAAGGAGGCAAACTCCTAAGCAAGAATAAACAAAAAAGTAGACGCATTAACCCTTTTAATAGAGCCTGATGCCTGTTGCGGAATAGGAGAAAACATCCATTAGTTTTGGTTATGTCACATCATCATAATATTATTCATCGCCAATGGCTTTTTGCGGCGAAGGGCGAAATAGAGTCTGGTCCAGCTGTTCCCTGTGACATTGAAAACTACGCGAAATAACTTCTTTTAACTACTAACTATTTCAAACAAACGAATAAATATGAGAGGGATACCGGAAGCAAATATTTTCCTTTTTGGACAGGGAAACTAATTTTTAAAACAAGACTAATTCAGAGACTGACTGAGGGCAATCAGATCTGCACCAATTACAGTTGTCTGTGACGAGAGCAAGAGCGTAAGACCAATGACAGGTCATTAGTGCCAACTACAAGCATGAAAACGACACCAGTGCTAGAGCATCGTAAAACCAACCCTTTGTGCAGTGCACATAACATCTCATCATCATCGTCATTTCGGTTCGCAAAAATGCAACAACAAAATGCATTAACGGATCCAGAGCAAGTCAACAAGAGCCATAGCAACGACGCACGAGTAGCGGTGGATGCGACCGAAAAATACGAATTTCTCGTATAGAGCATGCGCACATAAGCCAACCCTTTGGTATAAAGAGGCCTGTTTCACAGATCATACATCACAAACATTGCGTATATCATACAATAAATTAATTATCATACATACATTACATCAAAATTTTTGTTTCACAGATTTCATTGGAAGTGCTGTTTGATTCCATTGTACGATGTATGAAATGTATGATTTGACAATTCACTGACATCACTTTAATGTCAGGGTTTTGAAAACAAACACAAATTCGTTAAAAGCTCGTTTTTATAGCGGAAAAAAAAAGAATGTCATACATTTTAGTCATACAATGTATGATGAAGTTCTGTGAAACAGAATCTCATTGGAAATATTCCAGTTGATTTCAATTACTACGTTTATATGGAGAATTGAATCAGGATTTAGATCCGTGTATACCTGGATCGGATTGAAATAGGATTTCTCGATCCGATCCCACGAGCTGAATCGAATCGAAAATATGCTTGTATACCTGAATCGAGGAATCGAAGAATCGAGTGTGTGTACAACGACAGTGTAACAACATGGTACCTATGTGTAATGTGTTGTTTGATTTCAGACGGGTTTGTTAGATGATACCCACAACACCACACGCACACAATTAAAACCAGATTGTCATTTCGATTCCATTTCAATTCGATCTCTCGATCCAGTGCCGCCATATACCTGGATGGAAATCTAAATTCGGATTCGATTCGATTCCTCAATCTACTCTTGTAACCGGGGTAAATGTTGTATGACAGCGGTCATACAACAATTCTGTGAAACGGAAATGATACATCAAACCTGTCAAAATCATACATTGTATGTAATGTATGATCTGTGGAATAGGCCCCAGAGCATGAGATCATCACCACCTGATGAGCGGTGGTTGAGACCGAAAAATACGAATTGCCTCGTATGGAATTTAGGATCGCAGCACAGAGCTATATCTATATCAACAAACACACTACCGGACCCAGAGCAAGAGCAAGTCACCACGAGCATTGACAACGACCGCCAAGAGCAACAACAACAATAACATTGGAGCCAAATGAATGAAATTCCTTCAACGCAGCTGCAACACAGGTCAACTCATCCTTTCGGTTAGACGTTGCGAACGAGAAATAGGATTCTCTAATTGAAGAAGGAAGAAGCAGAGTCAGCATCGAGCACTCGGCCAGAGCGGTCGATTCAAAAAAGTCGGTTGGCTTCCAGTTTTTGACCAGAGCGGTCAACTTTGATCAGAGAATTTGTGCAGAGCACATCGAACTATATTATATACAGTCCACTTTTCACTTGGAAAATAAAATATTTTAACTTTAAATCTTTGAGCGTTATCTTTTTTCCTAGAGCATTCTCAGCTTTCCGAACAACAGTCCTGGAAACGTTCATTCAACTAGCACTTAAAGAGATTAATAAAGCTTCTAAATTTCCATCGTACTTTTCTGTGTCTTTAGGACTTGCACTTGACACATGTTAAAGAGATTAATAAAGCTTCTAAATTTCCATCGTACTTTTCTGTGTCTTTAGGACTTGACACATGTGAACTAGTCAACAGTAATATTGATTGATCATTACTATCTCCAAGGTAATAAAAGCCAAACCTGCAAATGTCACAAAATCTTGGTGGCCAGTTGAAGTCCAATCCGCGGGAGATAGCCATGCCTTCAAGTCTCTTGTGCAGAATGTTTATTGTGGAATCAGGTGTGTGGCACGTCTCGTTGCAACCATATTTGGTTCACATCAACCGTAATACCAAAACTTATAGGAACGCTTGTCAATTTATACTTGCTCCCAATTTTGCACGTACTGTCAAGTATAAAGATTGTTTTTTAGCCGCACTACAAGAATATGGAATGCCTTACCCGGCTCAATGTTTCCCACTTATTGCAATATGCAGGCATTCAAAACATCGGTACATTGGTATTTCCTTTCTAATCCTATCCTACTTTCCTAATTGCTCGCACTGTGTTTAACATTATAAGGGCGTTCATAGCCTCTTGAGTGCGCGTATAATACAAAATACAAATTAGTTTTCAGTGAATAGTAGCGCTCTCCGTTGATGGTGATGGATGATGGTTATGTCATCTTATTTTTAGAAGGAGTGTTGACCAATGGTGACTCACCATTAATGCCAAACCACCACTGTCTGTGCATGCTTTGTAACTTATGTCGATTTCCTTTACACACTAGGGATTTTAGGGATTTCGATCCCTTGTCAAATTTTGTCTTTTAAGTGTGCGTATTTCGTATACATGTAAATCCCTCTCCAAATACGGATTCGAAAGATTTGATCTCTGTCAAAAAAAATCGATTTTTTTGGTGTGAAGGAACGTAAAATCTGTCGTAAAAGTCAAAATTTGACAAGGGATCGCAATCCCTAAAATCCCTAGTGTTTAAAGGAAATCGACATTAGTGAAGCTTGGACTCGTCCTAAATTTGTCAGTTTAGCTCCTTGACGCATCCTTTCACCGAAAACTGTAACTTGTAGCCGCTGATGATTTAATTTTTACTAAAATCGGGATCCAACTGCGCTAGATAGTAAAATTGACAACAGATAAAACAACATGCAGCCATGAATTTTCAAAATCTTCCAGTCCCTATTGAACAACATTCAAGGCAACATAAACTTAACCAGTCGTGCATTTTATTCCAACATGGTACTCGTGTAATTGGTTCATGCAATAAAACCGGTTTTACGAGGACTCAAATGAATCTTTAAATACTGTCCTCCGACAAAAATGTATGAATTAAATAAATTCCCACGTAAAACATTAGCAGAAATAAATCCATCTTAATTCTGCAAAACAAAAATGATAAACTAAAGAACATGAATAGATGATAACTTGATGTTTACCGAACCGAGTCTACAAAAATATATGTTCCTTCATCATTTATTTAACAGCTCTGTTTTTATACCTCGCTCATCTAAATCACAAAATATTAGTTTGTTTCTTTCTCTCTATCTCTATCTCTCTTCTAAACACTTATCCTAAAAATCAAAATGAAACACACATCAAATTCCCTGCATTGTATGAGTAGAATTAGGAGTAATTTATTATCCCTAATCCTGCATTACTCATTCCATGAACGGGGTAGAACGGACGAAATCGCGCACTATATTCACAATTCGCACCATTCATTCATCACTCTCGACTCGACACTCACATGCTCCACATATGTATGTATAAAATAAAAAAAAAACAACAACAGTGAAACGCAAAAGATTACAATTGTCAGCATAAATCACAAAAACTCTGAATATTTGTATCCTTTCGAGAAACTAATTCCATGTCCATCGTCCTTCTCTCAACACAAAAAATAAATAAAATCCATGAATTTATAATAAACTTTTTTAATTCGTTGTTTTTCAAAATAAAATTATTCCACATACCTACATAGGTACAAAATTTTGCAAACGTATAGACATATGGAGCTGTAATTTGTCGTCGTCCTTCCGCCAGGAAATTATATCTCTTAATCTCTTTACTAGCCAGGCTGCGAGAAAAGTTTTAATTACATTTTAAAAGAAACGAAACCAATAATGGCTGAGAGGGAAATGAAAGAAGCTACTTAAGATGCTTTCCTACACTTAGCGAAAAGGATACAAATTCGAGGACATGTGTTAATGCTTGCATGATAAATTTAAAATTTAAAAAGTGGAACAAGTGAAACTTGTTCGAAACGTCGGGTGAAAGAAATTATAATAATTTCTAAGAAAAGTAAGCGTGATAAGTTTCGAAAAACTTTATCTTTTAAACAGATCTGCCTTCTCTGATGATTTTTTAGCTACTTCCGGGTTATCACAAGGCAGCCACTAAGGACCTGTATTTTTTATTCTTACTAATAACGATATCATCAAATATTCTCATATCTCATAGTACGCCAACGATACCGAGTTTTTCAAGAACATTTCTTCCACACAAGATTCTACTCTTCATCAACTTGATCTCAATAGTTTCTCTGTACATCTTAATAAATGCTTAAGCCTAATACGCAAATCGAGACAAGACAAATTTTATCTCTACAATTTTAATCTCTACAAAACTTTTCCAAATCTCGCGCAAAAATTTGAAGTTGGAGAGATGAAATCTAATTTAATATGTTTTTTAATGTATCTCTGGAACCGGTTGTCTTACAAAAGTTGTTCATACCTTTTTGGAATCTCCTCTTGATGATCTCAAGACAAGCATCACCACCTTTTACATAAAATCAGAATTGACAAAAATCACTTTCGAAAATGCGGTGGCTGTCAAAATTTGTGCCGCAAAATAATTAGGCCTATTCTGCCACATCTGTTATTCTGCTATAGATTTTCTGTTATGAATCATAAAAGATTTCCATCTTAAAAGATCTTTTATAATTGGTATTCAGGGGCTCGAACTTTTATAAAAGTCTGTTATGCAACTTCGAAAACGAAATCTGTTATGAAACTGAACTAAATCTGCTATCAAAATCAGCTGTGATTAAATAAAATAATTCATCTGACAAAATTAAAATGGATGACGAACAAAAAAGTAATCTCTTCTCTTACACATTATTGGTGTCCTCTACTCTACTTACATATACATATGTTTATATGATACTCGTATGTGTGTAAATATATTTTCTTTCATTTGTCTCATTTTAAAAAGATTTCGTTGACGAAATATAAAATATATCGTCGTCGTTCTATGAAACGTCCATTCTTAACAAAAATGTAATTTAATTCTTATTTAATTCATTCCAGATCAGCCATATTTGCAAAATATTGTATTGCAGAATGGACGACGATGATATATCAATTTTTCATTGATATACTCGTATCTGTGTATGTATTGAAATCTTTTATGATAAAAGTCACAGAAGTTTGTCTTTTATTCTTTTATGATTTTTAACAGATTTCATAACAGATTTTGGCATGCTGAATACCAAAAATGCTATTCGTAAAAGATTTTTTCTATGTTCGAACGTTTGACAGTTCATAAAAGTTTTCTTAGCAGATTTTATAACAGATTTTAGCGTGCTGAATACCAAAATTAAAATTCATAAAAGATTTGTTGACAGCTCAAACATTTGTATGGAAATTCATAGCAGAATAACAGAATAAAAGAATAAAAGATCTCGCCGAATAGGCCTAAATGTTTGTATCATTTTTTTTTTCATGGCAAAATTTAGTGGAGACATTTTGAAGAGCAATTCACAATAATATGAATTTTGCGCGCGAACTGCGTATTGCTGGGAAAAATATCCGAGACAAAATTTGTCCCAGGAAAAAAAATTTATGGGAGACAAAATTTTTCCCGATCTGCGTACTAGGCTTTAAAGCTAAATATTTCCGAATTTCATTCAATCATTTTTCGATAAAACGCATCCAATCTCCACCCAGTCTTTGCCTTCTCCATCACCAACCCATATCCACCGCTGAGTCAATTCGCGACCTTGATGTCTTATGTAATAGAAAGCTCAACTTTCGCACACATATTGACGAGATTATTCTTTAAGCAAACAACGACAATTTGATTGCCATTTTTGACGCAAATATTTCTTTCGTCAAATAAGTAAAAGTCTTGCTTGAACAAAATCTGTTTGATCAACGTCAGTTGTGAATTTTTTGTCTTGTCAATATTTATGTCATCAAGTCGAGTTTTTTTTACTGCAGAGTTGTGCCACGACTAATGTTTTCGAACCTGTCGATCCAGGTATATGGCGGCACTGGATCGAGAGATCGAATTGAAATGGAATCGAAATGACAATCTGGTTTTATACATATACCCCTAACACACGCCACATCGATCAACCTAATCGACAAAGTACTTCGCTTTTGTATGGGCATTTACACGCCAATACGCTGATGTCGAAGTATATGCCAAAATCAGCTGTGAAATGGTAGGGTTGTGAAATTTTAAAAGAAAAGTGAAAATTATCGAAAAATATTTGAATTTTAATGCTCCAGAACCACTTTTTTGTGTTGATCAGAGCTTTATTGAATTGTTGCTTAAGGAGTTTAAATTTTATTCTTACTTTATCAGACGATTTGTAAATTTTAACAACTAAAATCGAATAACATCATAAAAAACTGTGTCGACGAACTAGTTCGGTCCTTTTTACACGCCATGTCGGCATACTACTTCGATTCCCAGAGTTCGCACTGCTATGTCGACACATATTCATTTCACACGACCCAAAAACCTTATCGACAATATGCTTCGATGAAGTAGTTCGTGGCGTGTGATAGGGGTAATACACTCGATTTTTCGATTCCTCGATTATGGTATACAAGCATATTTTCGATTCGATTCAGCTCGTTTAGTGAAATTGGATCGAGAAATCCTATTTCAATCCGATCCAGGTATACATGGAGCTAAATCCTGATTCAATTCCGATTCAATTCTCCATATAAACGTAGTATGTGACTTAAGCAAAATGTGTTATCGAAAACAATGCTTTTGCATAAAAATTTCGTTTTGGGTTTTCAAACAGTTGACCTATATAGTTTGCGTTTAAGAACAACTTGCAGTTACAGTTTTGACGTAAGTGACGTTTTCGAAAATGTTCGCATATTATTTGCGACATTATTTAGCAGGATCATATAGAGTTGAAAGTTCAGTCATCACACATATGTATTTTCGTTCAACCATGCTTGGTTGATGATTTCCCGCATGCACCTTATCAAAAAATCACCCTTGTATTTGAAGGGATCCTTGGGCATTGTTTCTTAAGTTTTTTTTTTATAATAAAGCTTTCCTTCTTAATTGGTTAGTGGGGTGGTGCTTCACTAATTGGAAATGTAATTCTTCTTCTCATCCTATTCCTCGTGATGCCCATTTACCTACTGCTTGCAAGTATGTATTCCTTTCGAGCCTTCGGGGCCCTCTACTCAACAAGATCAGTACTAGATTTTTTGTTTATCATGCTTATTTTGACATTCTCATGAATAGTCTATTCGTTAGAATGATTCTATTCCTTCGAATGAACTTTCTTAATTTTGAGATTCGAACGAATAACATTCATTTGCGAAAGATAGCATAAAATGAACTTCAAAAAGATTCATTTTCATTGTCAGCTGTTTGACATTTACTATATTTCTATTTGAATTAGTATGACCGTTTTACATTTTTTTTGTTTCTAAACATTTTATAGATGTTGGATAAATAATCAAGAAACAAAATAAATAATACACTTTTTCATTATAAAGTAAAGTTTAACCATAAAGAACTACATATTTATTACATTTTTTGTGTCAACTCAGCTGTTTTGAAACTACCTATTCTTAAAAAAAAATAAGTTGTTCATGACGCGTTCTAAATTTTTATTTTTTTTCGTATACACTTGGTCACACTAAAATATCAAAAACAAAAGAGAAATGTTTGTGAAATGTCAAAACTCAAAAGCAAAAAGTGAAATCTTTGTTCAGTTGTAGTTGTCTTGTTTATTGTTTAATAATTTAAATTTCTTTGATAAAAACATAAAATAATAAATAAAAAATAAAAATATGGTATTTGTGTTGTTTATAAATGAAGATGGTGTTGAAGAAGTGCAGAGGAGAAGGATAGTGGATGCTTTCCGTATCAACGCGGGTGGTAAAAAAACCCTTTGCCACCTCCGGGTTTTCTTCCATTATTTTAATTGACTTTTCCTTTTGTTCGCGGTTTGTCCAGTTGGAATGCGACCTTTTAATATAAAACAACAAAAAAAAAATAATAAAAGTAATTTATTTTCCATGAAATAATTAAAAACTTACATGTTTTGTTGTTTACTCGACAGAAAAATTCAAACGACACAAAAATGACATTTAATTCTATTCTTTCGAATCTCAAAATTGAATTAGCTTTCGCAAATGAATGAACTTGATTGGGTGAACTTTCGATTTGTTCGATTAACATTCTAATCGCCGAGTCTCAAAATTAAGTTTCAACGAATTCGACTCACTTTCTAACGAAAGAGAATGTCAAAATAAGCACCTATGTATATTGTAACCAACCTTTTAAAAAAATGAAATAATAAAAATCTTATCTATCTATCTATCTATCTATCTATCTATCTATCTAGATCAGTACTATTCTCTTGCTACTCTTAATTTCCGCGGCAGCATAATCGCATGTGCACCTTGCATTGACAATCATACCGAGGTTCTTCCGATTGGTAGCATTTAGGCTAGGCGCGCACATTCAATTTTCAATTTTTAGTTTCGCAACTGCTTGGTTCGAGCATCTAAAAAGTTTGTGTTTTGACACAAACTAAACGATTGGCTAAAATGAGTTCGCTATTTTGTGTAGCATATATGTAAATTTATGCACCTGCGCGGACATTCAACCAAATAGTTCATCTGTTTTTTATAAGCAACCAAACAGTTGTGCAACTAAAAATTGAATGTGCGCGCCTAGCCTTAGTTGTTTTGGCTGCCTTTTTGAGGATATTGCGATACCGAGACCACTATTTGTTGGAATCTGTGGTTTGAGCAAGGAGCTTGTCGCTCATGTGGCCTCAGTAGATAGAAATGGCGACTACCAGCAGTCTAGTTCTGTGGCCCAATTAGCGCTGAAGTGCGCCATTTTGATATCATAATGTCTTTGTAGGCTGTGGTAATTTATTTTCTTGCGAATATATTCTTCTGGTTGGTTTTAAATATCTATCGACGTTCAAACTCTAAAATTTTTCACAACTAAGAAATAAATGTCTTAAATTCGCAAATGGTTGATTTGGTTAGTGTTTTGACTGTCTGGAGGGCACCAGAATGCTTTGTGAACCCTTAGCGCAAGAAGTCTAGTGCTACTTAATACCACATTACGAGCTGCTCCAAAACATATTGGTCAGATACCAATATTATGTTGCAGTTTTGTATCGTGGGAGAGTAGGTTGAAGGTTTGAGTAGCAACTGGACTGATATCCGATATCCAATACCAGAAATTCACTACAGCTTCATCCGCCATCACGTCTTTTTCAGCAACATACACAAATCCTTTTAGACCTCAGCTCTAAATGCATATATCACAGATTATACCACTTAAGGTGAATACCAAGTAGTTTGGTCTAACTTGAACAGGAGACACCGTGTCGTTGATTTACTTATTTCTCTAGTGTATATTCGCCTTGGTGGGAACATATTGACTTTTCAATTATTCTTCACATTTTTCCCAGTGTAATCAGGTTTTATTTTTGTTACTATATATTTCGTTTTTATTCTTAAGGATTTCATCCCTCATTGCCATCAGTTTGCTCTCACGATTTAAATTGCGTCTAATAACCTCGACGCTTTGAATGGCTCAGCTCAGACTCAACACATACAACCTAGAAAAAAGGAATTAAACTTCACTAAGATTTTTCGCCGGGAGGAGTGTTTCGCTCTTCATTATGTCAGTGAGATTGCTTTTATCGTTTCTTTGTTTTTCTTTTTTGTTGTGAGTACTGATTCCCTAGCAAAACTCATTAAGGACGAAACAATAAGCCCTCGAAAGGAAAGAAACAAAAAAATATATATATTCACACCATATAACGCAGCTGAGTTGAAAAGGATCAATAAACCAGATAAGTACATCGGTGAAGGTGCAAGGAGCTCTTTCAGGAAGAAGCAAATTGCACATTACTCAGCTTTCCGCTCTGAGCTATATGATAATGAACACTTCCGCGCTACACAAAAGAACAAACAAGCAAAAAATCTTAATAGCTTTCTAAGCGCCAACACAACTCGACCTCAAAATTGGAAAAATAATGGAGTACTTCCCATGATCCCATGGACAAGATGTAAATTGATTGCTCATTACTTGGCAAGTTGTTGTTGTTTTTTTTTTGACAGGTGTTTAGGGGCTAGGATATAACGTTCATCCATTTATATTATGAAAAACTCATCAAGCTCGAGGGTTTGAAAAAATGAGGAGTAACTTATTCAACTTCTAGGAATGGGGGAACAGACTGTCGATTTAGGTTAAAATGATTTAATCTTGGTTGATAAAAATAAACAGGGTGTCCTTTAAACAATTGGTAGTAATTTCTTTAAGTTGTAAGTTGTAAGTTGTAAGTTAATCGCTCAAAAATCTTACCTTTTTTCTGTTCGCCTACTCTGGGCAAAATGTCACAATTTTTAAATATTATTTTAAGCTGTGTCTACACAACCAAACTTTTACAAATACAAAAAAAATGACCATGATTTGTCAAATCCTCTAAGAGTTTAACATTTTTACTTGCGATGTGAAGACAGTATAGAGAGCATGAAAAAAGTTGGTAGGAGGAAATTTTTATAGTTTTGGCTCCAAAAACTACCTGCCATTTGACGGCTAAAAAAATGATTATATGTATATAGGGTGGCCCAAATACAAGTTTCTTTTTAAAAATGCAATAAAATAAAAATTTGTTAATGCATTATGGCTTTATTAGTAAGAGCAAACATTCCCGACGACAACGTTTCTGTCCTGCAATTTTCCAAGACCTTGTTGATTGTTTCGGGCTGTAGCTCACGGATTACTTGGATGATATTGGCCTTTAAGTGCTTGAATCATTTCCGGATTGTTGGCATAACGTCGGTACTTCATGGTTCCCCACAAAAAAAAAAAACAAAAATTAAAAAGGTCAAATCCAAATCGCACAATTAAAGCCAGACTTTCACTGCGGTTCCATTTTAAATCGATCTTTCCTACAATTTTCTGCCGATTCCGAATGAGCAATGAGCAGCACTTCTCATGACAAGAGATACTCTTGGAGGATTTGTCAATTCCTCGCAAGAGGTAGTACAACGCTGAAAAACTTTTTTGCATTGGCTGAGAATCGAACCCAAGACCCTCTGCATGACAGTCCAATGCACGTACCATTATGCCAAAGCGTACTACATGCGTGGACATCTACCTGGATCGAAATTTCAATTTGCATTCGATTCGATCCCCAATCCACTCATGTAATCGGGCTAAGAAACTAGTGGAGTTCGAAAATCAAAATTCAAGATGGCTGCAATTATAGATGCTACCGCCGCCGGTTTTGTTCACCTATGGGTGGGTTTCAAGATACCAAGGGAAGTACAAATGCAGACACTTTTAATGGGCACAAAGATGAGCAAGAAGTAGTGTTCTTTCCACAAAAGCTTAGACTGCTTTTACACGAAAGCGATTTTTAACCTTCGTTTCTCTTTTGGCTTCCTTTCGATTGCTGGATGCTTTTAAACAGCGATTTTTAATAAAAGTTAACTTTGTTCTATTAAAAAGGAGTTATCTCTCTGCACTCTTTATTCTAGTTAGTAAACCAAAGTTCACTGAGCGAACGCCAAATAGATATGAAACATAGGTAGCTGAGAAATAAAGAAAACCACAAAGAAGAAGGAACGATAAATCTGCAATTTTTCCAATTTTGTGTATCGCATCCACCACATACGTCTCTTTCCTACGGGCTTAAAAATCGGTAGGTAATATTGCTTCGTTTAAAAGCAGTCAAAGCGATTTTAAATTTTTATTTCCCTTTTGAAGTGGATTTACATGTTTCTGCATCTACAAAATGCAGAAAAGTAAAGAGAGGCAGATGTATACCGAAACCCGAAAGTGGGAGAGAATACACAGGTGGTAAAGCGTGGAACAGATTGAACCAGCAACAGCACCGTCAACAGCAAAAGCGGCCGCCATTAATTTAGAGCCATTTATTTCAATTGTTCAACACACATAAGAACAGCAACGCCAACAGCGTCGTTAGGCCAAAGTCCTAAACTTTTTTTCGATATGAAATGTCAAACAGATGAAATGACGTTACTGGTGGCAATGTGTTTGAGAAATGTTTGCTGGTCATCGAGCTGTTTGCTGTTGACGATGCTGGTGCTGTTGCTGGTTTAATCTGTTTCGCGCATAACTCTTTTTTACTTCCAACAATGCAATGAAAATTGAACTTACCTCCGTTCTCTTCAATTTCGATTTAATGTTTTTTTTACAATATCATACGTCCGTCAAAAAGAAAATTATAGAAAAATGTGAAAACGTCGCAAGTTTAAAAATGCAATATAATCTTGACTTCTGCATTTCTCGAACTTCCTATATCGCAGAAGTTCTTCTGCATTTTGCTCCTTTCTCCCTATCTAATAAATATGAATCCTGTATTTGGCATCCTTTTTTTTGCAGAAATCAAATGCAGATACATGTAAATACACCATTGGTCGCGTTCACCTCGTAGTCCGATAGGGTATCTAAGATACTTTAGTATCCGATACGTTGGCGAACGACAAAAACCGGATAGGTACCATTTACTGTCAAAGTCAAAAAAAGACGTGAATCGTCCAGGGTTGGCCGATTGAACTACATGCCTAATTTACTACAATTTGTTACGTCTGCTACATACGTAGTTAATTCATAAAAAAATTAGAATAATGGAAACCAAACAATTTTGCACATTTATGATCTTATGAAGGTTTGTACAAAAACTGAAAATGTTTCATTAACCATAAAGATGAGGAATTGTAGGAATGATACATGATAGATGGGAAGTTTATTTTTGCAGACAAACAATTTTCTTTGGCATAATCAAAGGATTTGGATTATGAACACATGATTTAAAGATATTTTTTAATGCTGAATTTATTGTACAAGGTATGTTGCGACGATTTAGTTGCAGCAAGAGACCATTTGCTAATCCGCAAAACAAACAATTAATAGGGGTATTTACGATCTAATGCAACAGGTCTAGTATCATTGTAAAAATGCAAAAGTGTAAAATCTTACAACACTACAACATGAATTTTTTTTATTATAATAATTTTTATTATAATAATTCATTAAATATTTAAGAATATAATATGGTATAGCCCTTATAAATATATACAACTGACAATGTCTCTATTAAGTTTTTAGTTCAAATTTTTGATAATTTAATCCTGCAATGAGAAAAGGTAAATTGAAAAGGGCAGATTTTTTAACCACAAATCATCTCACGCCAACGAGGTTTCTTTTTTTGAGATTTTAATTAGCGGTGAGCTTTAAGCCGACAGAGTTAAGCTACAATTTCTTTTAGTGCTTGTTCGCATTTGGTGAGAAGACCCTGTCGTTTCAAGGTACGTACATATAAATATTACCAAAAAAACTTTTTAAAAATAATAAAAACCAAGAACTGGTAATTATATTGAAACTGTTTATTTTAAAGGAGCGCAGCACACTTGTCGAAAAGAGCTCCAGTACGATCATTTTCTATTTTAATTGTGTAGTAAATCCACCTTCAGCCCAATAATTATGTAGCTTTTTGACCAGCCATTTTCACTTCGCTTATTAAAAATGAATACGCCCAACTAACATACTCTCCAGAGCTAAACTCTTGAAATCTGACAAAAAAAAAACTCCCATACAACTCTCTTATATCCCTTTGTTATACAAAGTATTAATATCTTGTTATGAAACTGAACTGGGTTTCGAAACATTTTTATTTTAAGAGGTAAACACTTTTGCTGCTTAAAACTACTTAAATCTACTTAAATCTTATAGCAAAACTATTTTCTCTTCTTGCAATTAGATTATAAAAGCTTATAGTCTTAAAAGAATCCTTTTCTGAAAACTCAGCTCTAAATATGTCCATATAATCCCATAACAAGTCATGTTTAAGAGTTAAGATCATTTCATATTTCTATGAAAATCCTAAAAGAATTTGAGTTTAATACCTCCTATATCAATAAACAATCTGAAGTTCAAAGAATAAAAGCTTTGCAGTAGGATCCGAATGAGATCTTTAATGCAACAAACTTTACTTTTCTCAATTAGTAAACTAGTACCAGACGCAACAAATGTTAAAAAGTTATATGTAGTTCGGCCAACCCTGTACTCGACACAAAAGAAAATAAATCAGCTGAAATGTCAGCTGTTCTTCAAAATTCCCCTTGGATAGTTAAGTATACCAAAAATTTTTGGATAGCTTTAGATTTCTGCTTGACATCAACTGTTTCGTTAATCAGTTGTTTTTTCCTATGGGATTACAACAACACCAACAAATCCGGATACCTTTGGATACGTACCCGAACGCGACCATTAGCTTCATTTTAATTTCATGATGTTTTAAACACAGCGATTTTGAATAAAATCTTACTCAACTTTTTTAAGCGAAGTTCATTGAGAGAAATAAAGAAAACGGCAGAGAAGAAGCAACGATAACTCCGAAATTTTACAATTCTCGTCAATTTCGGCTATAACCGCCACCCAATATGTATCACCAAGATATTGGCACCTGGTAAGTTGCTTTCCACACCACCTGGAAGTCAGTGTGTGTACTGACAAATGGAGATAGAATTTTTTACGCTTTGTAGTTCAATGTATTTCCCATAAGAAAAAAGCGAAAAGTGGCTCGAAAAACATAAATTTTATTAATTAATTTTATATGAACGAGTATCAATATTATGATTTTAACAAAATAATAATATGTGTTTATTTCTAAATCAGGTGGAAAATATATCAAAAACATAATTAATCCTGTGCAATTTGTACTAAAAAAAAGTAAAGAAATTGAAGAAAACAACAACAAATACTTAAAAAAAAATGGCCACACAGGGGTTTTATGTTTGTTTTATTTTTAATTAAATAGATAATAATTATTGATTTAAGGATAAATATTCTACCTTGAGACTAAAATACGGCTAGTCAAAGAAGACAATACAAGTTGCTTCTTAAAAAAATTGTTTCATCTGTCATTTACATACGATATGCTTACGATTTTTGAAGACAAATTACAAAGGATTAATTAAGTTTCTTACTATATTTTCAACCTGATTTAGAAATAAACACATATTACTATTCTTTTAAAATCATAAAATGCATACCGGTTGATATAAATTTGATTAGTTAAATCAATGTTTTTCCGACCCCTTTTTGCTTTTTTCTTATGGGAAATACATTGAACGTCAAATCGAAAAAAAATCTATCTCCAATTGAAGGTTCATGCGCTGACTGCCAGGTGCCGTGACTCCATGTGTCAATAGGCTTTAGACATAGATTTAAAGCGTGTAAATTAATAGTGGTAGACGCAGGTATGCCTGATTCCTTTATTGAACCATACCCATTGACTGCTTTTACACGAAAGACGAAACCAATAATTCTTTATCTTCGTTTCTAACTTGGTTTCCTTTCTTATTGCGTGGATGCATTTAGGCACAGCAATTTTAAAGAAAAATTAACTTTGTGTAAGCGACAAGGAGTTATCTTTCCGCACCCTTACTTTATTCTACCTATACTTAAGCCAAGTTCAATGCGCGAATGCTAAATGGAAAATGAAACAAACCCGAACCCGAACAATAAGGAAATCCACATAGAAGAAACATTGCAATTGTACCAATTTTAATTTTTTGAAACCCCACCACCACAATATAAACTTTTATGTCTCTCACCACGGGTCTTAAAAATCTTCAATGGTTCGGCTGACTACCTATCACTTAGATGCATTCAACATTCTCCTTAGCAAAAGACGACTCTAGTACATAAATTACATCATAACCGATTACGTGCTCAGTTAAATGAGATTTTTTTTTAAGCCAATATGTTGCTCGTGTAGATCCCTGTTGGAAATTTAACTAGACTTTCATTTAACCAAAGCAGTTGCTCGTGCAGATTCCCGGTGTAGATCCTCTAGCAATTCGTTTCTTTCACTGATAAGTAAAGCAACGATTAAGAAGGAGGAGAACAACAACAAATTGGCTTGTTGATTACAAATTATTAGAAGTTGTGAATGGAAATATTATCAATGGCGTCGCGGTCGGTTCGGTCAGTCGTCGGTTTGGTTGTAGTGCGCGATATAGTGAAGAAGTGTTATTATTAGTGTGTTTGATTTCATAATTATTATGTTAATATAATTATGTGAGTGAATTCAAGGATTGTGGACCAAAATGACAAAGGTAAAGTGAATTATAGACAAATATAATTTGATATGCAACATACATATATATTTTTCATGATTTACGTGCATATGTACGTCCAATTAAAATCTATGGCGCAAAATTTTAATTGAATTAGGACGATGCTAAATCTATTTTAGTATGATACTAGGTTAAAACAACAAATTTGCAAATTTTAATCGAATATAGCATCGTATTTTCTCTACCCTTTTATTAAAGTTAAAATCATCGAATACCTAGTTTATTTTTTTAGTATCGTGCTATCTTCATATGACTTTGACATTTGCAAACATCAAAAAAGGTTCATGTACTTACTTTTTTACACGAAATGTCATTGATTTAGGTGTGTTCAGATTTCAGAAGGAATTTATTAAGAAAATTGGCTTAGTTAGAAAATGTTTAAAATTAAGAATGAATTAGTAAAGTACTTTAAAGTTTGCAAATTGTTAAGTAGTATCATACTATTATCTTAATAATAGGCTGTTTAAAATTTTGCGCTTACGTTTTAAATGTTTGTGTGAATTTATACATATTATGTTTGTGTCCATTTCCATGGAAGTCTGACTAAGGGCCGTCTAAGCCCATCATTTGTTGTTTCAGGAAAATAAAATTTTCAATAACTTTGTCTAAGCATTGGTAAAACTGTTATTTTAGAGAAAGGAGTGTTTGCTTCTCATAATCTTTTAAAAAAACCGATTTCTGTAAAAACTAGTTTTCTAGATATCTACGTACAATTTTTTAAAAACATTTTTAAAGAAAAAATTTGGTACGCCAACTTAAATTTTGTATAATTGTATGAATAAAAATAAAATTTCAAAAAAAAAAATACTGACCCGTTTTTGAGATATCGAATTTTGAAAAATTCAAAAAATATTTTTTTTTAAGTTTTGAAATTCGATGTTTTTCAACTTTTTCGAAGCTTCTCTACAAAAAAATTTCATTAAAATCCGTTATGCCGATAGTGAGAAATTCAAAATTTGAAAAAATGGTTTTATGGTATGTATGTATGTATTGTACGTATGTATATTAGAGCGTTTAAAAAAAAAAAAAATTATTTTTTCTCGGAACCACGCTCAAAAGTTTCGTTTGCATGCCAAAATAGGCCTCTGAAAATATGAGTTATAAAAATCAGAAGAAGAAAAAAATTTTTTTCCTGTGTTATTCTTATGGGAAATCGAAAAGTGCGATGCGGACAACCTAAATCTTAATATTAAGGGCACATTTTTTCAGATGCCTATTTTGGCATGCAAACGAAACTTTTGAGCGTGGTTCCGAGAAAAAATATTTTTTTTTTTTTTTGAAACGCCCTAATATACAGCTAGTAATATCTTAATTTCATATTTTTTCTATTAAATTATAGATAGTAAAAATTGATATAAGGAAACAAATTTTATCAAAATTCTAGGTGTCGTTTTCGAGAAAAATACTATTTTCGAAAACCATTTTTTAAAATTTGTATGGTGGGTACCTTCATTTTTAAGGAAAATAATTTTTTTTCTCACATCTAGTAGATTATATTGAGAAACTTTTACGTATCAAGTTTAAACAAAAATCTAGCATGTAGTTTTCGAAATATTTAGCTTTGAAAAAAAAAATTAGAATTTTTTTTTTAAATCCAAAAAATTTTTTTTGAAAATTTGAAAACACAATTCTATTCAAGTTTATGGGGAGCTTTATCAAAAAAAAAATTATCAAAATTGGTGTTACCGTTTTTGAGAAAATCAAAAACAAAAAAAAACGGTTCTTTGGGGGGTACCCTCAATAACCATTTTTCGGAATTTTTCAACCATTACCTAGCTTTAACTAAATGAAATTTTTTTGTATTTTGATATTTCAAATCTGTCAAACAGTTTTTGAGAAAAAAAAATATTTGTAAAATTTCTAAAAAAAATCGTATGGCAGGTACCGTTATTTTTGGTCTTGGAAAAAAAAAGAAAAAATCGTGGGGGGGGGGGGGGGGAATTAAAAATGATATCTACCAAGTTAAAAGAAAATAGGCCGAGACAGAATTGCGAGACCCACTTTTTTAGCCTTCGCTATCATCGTAATGTCAACTTTGATCAAAATCTCGAGTTCGATTTTTTTTACGAATGCATAACTTGCCTTATAGTACCTATAAGTCGCAAGTAAAAAAATCAAACATGGGATTTTCGAAATATTGAGATTTCTTGAAAGTTTGAATACACAATATTATTCAAACTTTTGGGGAGCTTAAGCATACAAAAATTATCAGAATCGGTTGTACCGAATTGTACACTTCGAAATCCTCAGTTCTATATCTGCATTGACACTTCTAATGTACGTAATCTCGATAGATAAAGCCAATTTGCTTGCAGCACAGTTTACTGTTTATTCGACGCTACCAGTGAGTGAGAGCGTAAACGATTTTATGGGACGAATCACTGCACTCGTGCAGTTGCAAGATTAATGATAGATCTTGACTTTCAGAAATCCGCTAGCCCGGATAGTAGCCCTCCTATTGTTCTAAAGAAGTGTTTTTCAACATTGGCAGAACCACTACGTAAGCTTTTTCATCTGTTCTACACTACTGGTCTCTTTCCAAGTAGATAGAAAACAGTATTTGTCCAGCCTGTTCCTAAAATAAGACGATTTCTTCTCCACTCGTGCAATTGCACTTACGTACCTCTTTTTCAAGGTCATAGAACGCTAGTCAATTTTCAGCTTAAGAAATATCTTGAGGAACGAAAGCTTCTTAATAACCGGCAGTATGGTTTTCGTAGCAATAGGTTCACTGGTAATTTGATTGTATATCTCAGCAAACAGTGGAATAAATCTTGACATCATTTTTAAGAAAGTAAGATTATTGCACTTGGTAATTGAAAGGCATTTGATAGAGTTAGGCATCAAGCTCTCTTATCGAAAATGCGTGCATTTGCAATCGATGAATCTCTTCTTCGTTGGATTAGAAATTACCTTTCACTACGAGAAGTTTTGGACAGTTTCAAATCTGATATCTTCAAAATAAACGCTGGTGTGCCACAGGGCTCAGTTTTGTCTCCGACACTCTTCCTTATGTTCATAAATGGTTATTTGTCTGAAACTTCTAATCCACTAAATTGTTTCGCCGACGACAGTAACCTCAGCTTTTCATATTCGTTTTTAGATTCACATTCTTGTCCTTCGGAAGTGGACGTCCAACGGCAGCGTATGATAAGTTCATTGAATTCTGATCTTGATAGCGTTGTCCAATGGGAAATCAGAAACCGTGTAGAATTTAATGCTTCGAAAACTCAATGCTGGTTACTGTCACTAAAGCCTAACCCTACCCCAATGCCACTCTCTATGAGTGGCTCTTGCATGAAGGAGACTGGACACCTTTCATTTCTTGGTATGTGCATCACAGATCATCTGTTGTGAGGTGATCACATATTTGACGTCGCCAAAAAAGCCGCTAAGTGTTAACCTTTTTTTCGCCGATGCAAGAAGTTTTTTACCAAATTTGATTATTATATATAAAGCCTTTATTCTTCCGAAGCTTGAGTACAATTCTAATATCTGGGTAGGTGCTCCAAAAACCCACTAAAATCTCTTTGACAGAATTCAAAAGAGAGCTATTAAAATGATAGGTGACCGTTGTCTAACTGAAACACTTGTATCTCTCCATACCGCTGCAATGTTCCATGTCTATCATTATTTTACCGCTATTTTCATAAACAGTGCTCTAGCGAAATAGCCATTTACAAATAACCTCCCGTCAAACAATTCAAACGTGATATCCCCACTTCTATAAATGCTCATCAGCTTACACTTGAGCCGAATTTCAGACGTTCTGTCAAGTACAGAGATTCTTTTTTTTAGCCACACTACACGAATGTGCAGACATTAAAAACCAATGTGTACCGGTATCTCCTTTCTAATCCTATCCTACTTTCCTAATTGCTCGCACTGTGTTTAACATTATAAGGGTATTCATAACCCCTTGGGTGCGCGTATAACATAAACAAAAAACAAACAACTAAAGCGGTCACATCGGGCAGTAACAAATCTGCAGCTCCAGAATTTAAACCTTTGGGATCGTCTGTTTATTTTAACGATGACAAAGCTCCAAAGAAATTTGGAAGTTCCAAATGCGCTTAGACCTCTCCTCTTGGACCTCTGAAACTTAACTAACTAACATTCTCGATCGAATTCCGCTTGGTTCCGTTCCAATGAAGCTCGTTGCACGTCCAAGACAGCTCTCTCATGCTCTAGTTTTTGCCTCTCTCTTTCACAGTACAAAATTTCCAATTGGATTTTTTGATTAGCTGCAAAATGTTTCTGTCTTTTCTCTGACAATTTGGGAATCTTTTTCCTTTCGATAGTTGTTTGAAAAGGCAGCTTTTGGTTATCCAAACATTTCCCAGCCTCAAATCTAGAGGAAATTTCAATTTCGAAGTTTTTTTAAGAACCTCGTGTAAACCTTTCTCAACGCACGTTTTCGGTCCAAGAAACTCGATAGACAGTTTGATCTGAATGCCACCTTCACCAAGATGCCTCGTAGCTGATGCGTTTCGAAACATTTTTTATCCCATAAGTCGCCTTGTCATATTCTTATCATATTCTCTTTTTTTTGTGGAAGTAAATTTAGTTTGGTACATAAAGAAAACACAATAACTCAAGAAGGCTTTGTTGAACATAATTTACATACCTCCACCTTCAACTAAGCACTATAGAATTCAACTCTAAAAAATCTAAAGCAAACAACCCGATAACATTTAAATACAAGGTCGGTAGGTCGGTCGGTATGTGGGCTCACCTCGAAGAATAACCTCAAATTATATATATCATCCCCCAGTTATATTCAAATCTCTTCCATCATGCATACAAAGTTTCTTGCAAAAAACTTTTCTTTCAAAATAACTCCCGGAAAGAAGAACACCCAACGTAATTCCCACACCGCGGCGCTACCGACACACGCACGGCCGCTCCATGCCACAACTTAGTGTAAATAAATAATCAAGAACAAAATAGACACAATCTCGACAGAAAGTAGCTTCTCCTGGTAGAGAACCACAAAAGCCACCCTAAACCAACTTTCAAAAAAAAAAAAAAGAACAATATCCAGATATCCAAAACCTACGAGTTTCACAGTTTGTGATATACTGAAATTATTCCTCGTACTTCCATGAGTTATGATTATGTATCTAAATTTAGGGTAATCAGATTTCGTCAAGGGATCCCGATTCCACATAGCCACATATCGCAATCTTAAAAGTTCCAAAAACTCATCCCGATTTTAATTCGACGAACGTCTCATTATTGTTCTGTGCGTAGGTGCGAGTCTCCTTTTCGGAAATTGCGCCTTTTGTGTTATTACCCGAAGGCACTCTCAATGAGAATTATAGTTTCGTCCTTAAAATTTTCAAACAAACTTCGATTAAGAAAGGCGCTTATCCCGTCCATCGTCGTCGTCGTCGTCGTCGTCGTCGTTGTTGTCATCCTCATTCCATGGAATGCCTTGAAAATCTTTCGATGGGAAAACTTTTCGAACAAAACAATGATTTGACAGCCCACTGCCATGCCGGTGGGGGCGTGGCACAGAAAAGCCTTATAGGGTGAAAGGTAGTTGATTGCCGTTATTAAACATTAATTTTCATTATTTTGAAACTTTCTTCTTAATGGCTTTCATCTTCCAGTTGGATGTGGAATTACAACTTAACACTGGATCTATGGATACTTTGTTTGGAAACAACTGAAGTGATTTGAGAGATTAGCTTTATTTTCATGGTTTTGAGATGGCCCCTTCTAGGGAATCTTGAGATTGAAGTATTCGAAAGTTCGAAAAACATTAGCAACCATTGGTGAAAAAAAAAAACTTAAAAATAAGTTAATTTTGTATTGTGGCAAGAATTTTCAATTTTAAGCCTCAAAATATCCTAAAACTTATGCAGGATGTATAGTAGGAAGAAATTTTTTATGAACCTTGCCCTGCCAGGCAAAAACTTTTTTGCTATTTAAAAACCGAGTTCTGTGCTGAAAAGTTTTTAAGAATATTATAATAATTGTATTAATTTGAATATAACGAACTCGAAGTTTCTACCGTAATCAGAAGGTAATTCAAGAGGTATTCCATATCGATATACCCATTCATTAAGGAAGTCGTTGGCACAAGTTATTGCTTCCTGGTTTGGTAGGGTGTATACTTTCGGCCATTTACTAAAATAATCCATAATGACAAATACATACCGATTTTCCTCATTGCTTTCTGGAAATGGTCCTGTGATATTTATTGCAATTCGTTCAAAGGACTCGAAGAGTTGCAGCTTCTGCATTGCTGTCTCCGAGATGGTGTACCATGCAGGAAAATTATAGCTGATGACGGGTCTGATAAGCTGCTTGTATATCAGTAGTTTCTCTGGCTGGCTTAGTCCGGTTCTTCTGGCTAGTAATGGGTGCAAGCGGTGAGACGACAAGTTGGCCTTCCTTAGTACCTGCCTTGAGTGCGGATTGAATTTGGACAGCTCGTTGAAGTGGACTCCGAGGTACATATTTAGCATTTCTTTTGGCTGCTATCGTCGACCCATCGGGGAGCTTCACGGTCAGGTTTCTGCAAGTGGCTGGTGAACGACATCGGTATATATTGGTGGTGGGTCTCCTGAAACCCACAAGCTCAGATTTGGCAGTGTTTAATTGGATACCCCACTTTCTGTAGTACTCGTAGAGTCTGGAGACGTGGGCTTCCACTCTCCGAGCTGCAATTTTTTGGGCTATCGATGAGGCTTAGGTCAGCGAGTCGTCAGCAAAAAGCAGGTTCTCGCAGTCAGTTGGCACGGGTTGATCAGACGTCATCAGGTTATATAGGAAGGGACCCAGCTTCCATTCTTGGGCGACTCAGGCTTTGATGGATTTGATTGAAGACTTGCAGCTGTCTAGCTGAACGAAGAATTTCCTGAAAGAGAGAACAGAAAATAATATTTTTATTAGTGGCGAAGGTAATCCAAGTCCTCGAAGCTTATGGATAAGGGCTTCTATCCATACGCTGTCGAATGCTTTCTCGACATCCAGAAAGCATCTTATGGTGGCATATGGCTGTTGAGTGCTGAGGAGACTTCAGACTGGAACTTTAGTAACGGATGCAGTGTCCCGGAAGCCAAACTGCATGTCTGGGATGATTTTGTTTTCAGTGCAGTACTTTTTCAGCCTCCTTAGTATGACTTCTTCCAGAATTTTGCTGATATTGTTGAGGATGGATATAGGCCTATAGTTGGAAACCAGGTTTTTAGCCCCTTTCTTCGGGAATGTCACGATTTTTGCCGTTTTCCACTTATGAGGGAAGTAGCAGTTGTTGACGTAGTTGTTTATGATGATTTTGAGTAGTATTATCGCTGCATGTGGAAGTCTTTTGATGACGTAGTTGGAGACTCCATCCGGTCCTGTTGACTTCTTTGGCTTGGAATTGTTGATGATTTCCGCAATTTCCTCTGGTTGGCATAGCTGAGGGTTGTCTGTTGGGCAACTAGCTGAAAGATGGTCGTCAAACTCCGCCTTTTCCAAATTTGGCTGTAAAATCAGCTGGACGGATGTCCTGATTTCATCCAGGAACACAGGGTCCGTTGATGGGCTAGGTGTGAAGTTTCCCTCGAAGTGATTCGCGAAAACTTCCACTTTATCAGCTGTTGTTGTCACCTTCTTCAGGGTCGATAGTGGTGTCCAGCCACTGATGATGCCTCGCCTTAAAGTCGCCACCAATGAGTCCGTAGGTAGTCTGATATAGAGTCCGGTTGAGAATATGCTGGTAATTACTTATATTTCCAGCGGTGGAGCAACACTTGAAGTATACACTGATTACTGTCAAGGTTTCTCCTCTTCCTAGTCGTATCCGGATGGCGGAGGCTTCACCGTTTACTGGGGCTGGTGTTTTGGCTGGTCCAGTTTTTGTAGCCATGGTCCTTGGTACAGCTGGTCGAGGTGTGGTCATCTTGGCTGGCGTTTTCGCTTGTTTCATCTTTGGCTTCGGCCACGCACTGAGCGACGAGCGACTGAGCGATTGAGCGACGTAAAGAAATTAAAACACATGAAATTGTATGGAGGTGGCCACGTACACCCTGAGCGATTTGTCATTATTTTAAGCGACAAAGCGACGTCGCTCAATCGCTCAGTCGCTCGTCGCTCAGTGCGTGGCCGAGGCCTTTGGGGGTGCTGGTTTTGGTGCTGGGCCTCCTCTTACCATTTCTGCGAAGCTGACTGCAGGCTGGGTAACCGCACATGCTGATTTTGCCCCAAACTCTTGACGTACTTTCCTTTCGACTAAGATCTTGTTTCGTTCTGTTTTCTTTTTTGCTTTAAGAGTTGGGCAACCCTTGAAGTTAGCTGGATGCCCTTCCTTCTGGCAGTTGGCGCACCAAATCTCCAATCCCGCATTCACTTTGTGCTTGCACTGGCCTGGATCGTGGTTTTCCTTGCATTTTACGCACACATATTGGCGACCGCAATTAGTGGCGACGTGCCCAAAGCGTTGGCAATTTCGGCATTGCACGATGTCGTTAGACATGAGGCACGCCCAGTGCACCCGTTGGTTCATTACCAAAGTCGGTAATGTTGCAGTCCTTGCTCAGCTCAAGTTGTTGATATGAGAGACCTTGATGACTGGAGGCCCCTCAATCTTAAGCTCGTCCTCAACTTCTATGGCCGCATGTATATGGTGGATTCCTTTAAGCAGCAGGAGGTTCTTCCTTTCCTCTCGAGGCGTGAATGTATTATACTGGATTTTGCGTTCCAGCGTTGGTGGTGTTGGTGGTGGTGGTGGTGGTGGTGGTGGTGGTGGTGGTGGTGGTGGTGGTGGTGGTGGTAGTGGCTGGGTGACGGTTGTTGTTGTTGCGTCTGGCTGTTTAAGTTAGTTGACAGCAAAAGTTGTGAATATTACTAAGCTTCGCCGTATGTTCTCCAGTATCCGCTACAGGTAGCTAGGATTCTGGCTATGTCTTGCCTGTGTCTGCATATCAGATCAAGTGTTCGAAATTTATTATAGGGAGGGGGGGGGGGGCAAATCTGTTTAGATATAATGTAGTTAGTTAAACTGCTCCACCTACGGTTTTATTCGCAAAGAAAATTTTAGACAATATTGGCCTGCGTAACTCCGAGCGGAATGAGGGGCTTATCCTTGACTGGCCAACTAGTCCCAGATAAGAGTGATATTGTGGTAAATATTAAGGCTAGCAAGTTCATTCCGGTTCCGGCATTGCTGGACCAATTTGGAGTATGATGTACTAGATACTAGAATGAACGGCTTTAACAGCCGCCTGACTGTCATTGGTAATAGACGTATTCCGGTTCTGGCTTAGATCTTATTTGAGTACCTTGACTGCTTCCCTGGCAGCCAGTAATTCAGCTTGAAAAACACTTGCAAAGTTGGATAGCCCAATGTAGCTAGATATGTATACCTAAATTCACAGAGAGGATTGCTGTGCCAATACCATACTCCATCTTGGAGCCATCAATAAAGATAGTTGTGTCGAAGTCCTTCACCATTCAGACGTCATCATCCCAGTCCTTTCTTGATGGGAACATAACCTTAAAATCTTTACTGATGCCCATATGAGGAGTGAGAGTCGAAAAGATCTCTATTGGAATCAACTCCTTAATATTGCTGCGGCCATAGGGCTTGACAGCCCAGGGGTTTGATTCCTTTAGTCTTAATGCACTGTAAGGGACAAGAAACTCAATGTGTAAATAAAGTGGTAAAAGGTACAGAAAAACGCTCAGGACATCAGTTGGTCAAGATCATAGAGCCCCTGTGGTGCCAACGCTAGCAGTTCCTTGTACCTTGTTTAGTTTATCGATGTTATATGTGTTCGAAAGCTCGATAAGAAAAAAAGATATGAAATTATTGCATAAATGAAAATCAAGAAAAATTGATATATAAAAAATTTAATTTATTGAATTCAAGAGAGTTTGGAAAAGCGATCTATTCACGAGGCGTTATGCTGCAAAAGTGAAAGAAGGTAGAAAGAAGAAATTGACATTTGGCTAAGTATTGATTTCAGATAATAGGAACAAAGTGAAAATAGAGTTATAATAGGTATTGCCAGTTATGTAATATTAAAGTTGAAATATAATTTGTGTTTCGGATAAATAATGTAATAGATCTTAAACATACCGCCGGGGAAGAACTACTGTTCTTAAATAAAGATACAATTCATAATTGAAATTAAATAAATGAATCAAAGATACAAAATAAAGTTTGTATATGAGCATTTCCTCTCATATAACATATACGACGAATGTTGAATGTTGGAACAGGATTTCTAGCGCCTGATACTCGCTCACGTTGTAGAAAAGATGATGAATATTGTTGAGATACTTTGATGATGTTTGAAGATGTTTATGTTGGAGTTTCGCAGTCGAATGATGATGTTGGTGTGTTGACATCGGGAAGTAGACATAACTTTGTTATGGGTCGTTTGAATTGTTTTCCATTTGCATACACAGTAACGACTCTGCATATGTCATCTGAACCTGGATGCAGTTCGACCACTCTAGCCAGTGGCCACTTTGCAGGAGGATATCTTTCATCCATGATGATGACAATATCGTTAATTTGAAGATTCCGTTTTGATTTTGTCCACTTTGGACGTTGCTGTAGACGTGACAGATACTCTTTCTGCCATCTGTTCCAAAAGTGTTGGAACATCTGTTGAATATGTTGCCATCTATTGAGTCGATGGGTTTTGATGTCTAATAGAGATGGTTCTGGAACGATGTTCGTAGGCCCTCCTATGAGAAAGTGCGCAGGAGTAAGCACGCTTAGGTCTGTTGGATCGTCAGTAAGTGGGCACAGAGGTCTGGAATTTAGAGAAGACTCAATTTGTACTAAAAGAGTATACATTTCTTCATACGTATGAATTTTGTTTAAAAGAATGCGTTTAAGATGGTACTTAACTGATTTGACTCCTGCCTCCCATAATCCACCAAAGTGTGGCGAAGCAGGAGGAATGAAGCTCCAAGAGGTACCTTCGTTTTCCATCTGGGCACGGACATCGGGTGAAAGGAGTTCAAGAAATTGGCGATTCATCCTTATGAGTTCCTTGTTGGCTCCTACAAAATTGGACCCATTGTCACTGTACAAGTGACTGCAGGCTCATCTTCTTGAAGTGAACCGTCGGAACGCAGCCAAAAAACCTTCGGAAGTCATATCTGAGACTAGCTCAATATGAATAGCTTTCGTCACTAAGCAAATGAAGATACAGATAAAACCCTTGTAGGTCTTCGGCGATCTTCCTTTCGACAACTTAAGGTCGAAAGGACCAGCATAGTCTACACCGCTGTGTCTAAATGCTCTGCTTTCATTTACTCTTGATTTGGGGAGTGAACCCATTAATTGCGAAGTACGCTTTTTATTAAATCGAGTACAGAGAACACACTTATGAAATTCTGCTCTTGCAATATTTCTTAAATTGGTTATCCAATATTTATTTCGGATGTAGGACATTATCAATTGAGGTCCACCATGTAGAGTTTTTGAGTGCGCATCGGCAACTAAAAGTTTGGACAGGTAACAAGAACCTGATAGAATAAGTGGATATTTCGAATCTTCATCTATATTTGCAAAACGAAGACGACCACCAACGCGAAGTTGGTTATTTTTATCGATGAATGGATGTAAATCGAGAATTTTACTTTTAGAAGAAATTTCTTTTTTAGATTTAAGACATTTTATTTCGTCTGGAAATGATATAGATTGTGAAAGTGTAATAAGATGCATCAGTGTTGTTTGTATTTCATTAGCTTTTAAGCAACCACTGTAAATTTTCTTTCGGTCAGGGCGAAGTCTAAAAATATGAGATGTTACTCGAATTAAACGATTAAGTGAACTGAATCTGCTTAAGAGATTTGTAGAAAATTTGATTAACACATTAGAACATATAAATATCTTCATTCTTTGTTCTAGATCAGTATGAAATCCAGATGTATCTTGGCTGGGCCACTCAGATTTAGGACGGCAAAGCCACTGAGGACCATTCCACCAAAGCGAATGGTTTTCTAAGTCTTGCGGTTGAACTCCTCGTGAAGCACAGTCAGCTGGATTGTGTTCAGAGCTAACATGAAACCACTGATTTACGTTCGTTGTTTCTTGTATTTCGCTTACACGGTTGGCGACAAAAGTCTTCCAACGAATAGGTAGCGCATGAATCCAACCAAGGACGATAGTTGAATCGGTCCAAAAGTATGATTTTAACTGAAAAGTGTCAATTTGAGTAGCAGATAAAAACTTTTTATAAAGTTTCGCCAACAAAACTGCACCACACAACTCAAGTCGTGGTAATGAAATTTGTTTAATTGGTGCAACTTTAGTTTTTGCAGTTATGATATTGACAAAAATCTGACCGTCAGGCCTTTCAGTCCTGCAATACAGAACTGCAGAATATGCATGATTAGAGGCATCCGAAAAGCCATGAATTTCAATGGAAGAAGAATTTGCTGTACCCAGCCATCTAGGTATTTTTATTGATTGTAAAAATGTTAAATGCTTTCTATAATGTTCCCATTCAGAACTTAATTTAGGAGGAAGTGGGTCATCCCATCCAATACCTTCCAACCAAAGTTGTTGAAAATATATTTTAGCAAGAATAATGGTTGGTGCTAATAACCCAAGTGGATCGAAAAGTTTCGATGCGTCAGAAAGTAATGTTCTTTTTGAATAAATATAACATGTGGGTAGCGATACTTTGAAGAACAAATAATCATATTTTGGATTCCAAAATAAACCCAATGCTTTAACAGCTGAATCAGAATCATCAGAATCGAATGAAAACTCACAATCCTCTGGTTGTAAATCAGAGAGGAGTTCTGGACAATTCGAAGTCCATTTTCGAAGATTAAAGCCTCCGGAACTTAAAAGATCCTTAAGCTCTTTGAACGATCTGGCATTATTTTATGCCAGATATTTTTAGCAATTAATTAAATTTGCTCTACGAAAAAATCGAAATAAGTAGATATGAATGCAAGTTTTCAAATTTCGAGTTTATTATAAAAAATAGGCTAAAGTATTAAAATTTAAACTTGTATCGATGATGTCCAAACTTAAAGAGAACTCATAAAATTTAAAATTCAATAAAGAAAGCTAGGTTTTAAACATTATAATATAGAAAGGAAGACAGTTTACATGTATGTATATGTAATATTCAATAAAAATTCATTTTAAGTGTTGGTAGATTGTTGGTAGTTCATTCGTGGTGAGTTTATTAAATTGACGTGCTACTGCTTCTCTCAACATACTCCCCCCGTTGAAGGCCGAGGGGTTCAACTGTTTTGTTGTCGATGGGTAAAACGCAAAGTTTTGCAACTGCACGTCTAGTTGTACCGCTGCTTGTTCTAACGATTGCTACTCGCACAACATCGTCAGCTCCCTTTATGACTTCGATCACCCTTCCTAATGGCCATTTTAGAGGTGGAAGGTTTTCATCTTTCAGCAATACCATATCACCGATAGCTATGTTCGATGATGAAGATCGCCACTTGTTTCGCTCCTGAAGATTTGTCAAATATTCAGTACTCCATTTTTTCCAAAACACTTGTTGTATATAGGATACTTGCTGCCATCTGCTAAGGCGATTGAGATTCAGAATTGTGACATCAGGCTCAACTATTGACGTGAAAGGAGCACCAACTAGAAAATGAGCAGGTGTCAACACGGCAAGATCTTCAGGATTTTCTGTAATTGGACATAAAGGACGAGAGTTAATTATTGCAGAAATTAGACAAACTAAAGTCCTAAGCTCTTCAAAATTAAGAGTTTTGTTAGCTACTGATCGCCAAAAATGATATTTGGCTAATTTGACAGAAGCCTCCCAAAGGCCCCCGAAATGTGGAGACCTAGGAGGGATAAACTGCCACTCAATTCCATCTTCTAGGCACTGCTGTTGGACGTCACGCATATGATTCTCACTGAGAAATAATTTTCGGAGATCCTCTAGCTCGTTTTTCGCACCTACGAAATTTGTGCCATTATCCGACCATATGGATTTGGGCTTTCCTCTCGTACAGATAAATCGCTTTAACGATGCCAGGAACGATGGGGTTGATAAATCCTTTACGACTTCTAGGTGGACCGCCTTCGTAGCAAAACAGATAAATAAACAAATATAGCATTTTACAGGTGGCCTGTTTCTTATTTCTGACTGGTAGTAAAATGGTCCACAAAAATCTACACCTGTTACCAAAAAAGGTCGATGAGCTTGAACTCTCTCCAGAGGTAGACTTCCCATGATGTGCTCTAATAATTTAGGCTTTGCGCGAAAACATCGAATGCATTTATTAATCACACGAGATACTTCTTTTCTTCCTCCAATGGGCCAATACTGCAGTCTTATGGACGCAAGCAACGACTGAGGGCCGGCATGAAGGAACTTCTGATGAAAGTAATCTATGATGGACTTCGTTAGTGGATGATGTTTTGGCAAGATGATTGGATGTTTAGACTCAAAATCCAGTAAAGAGTTCTGTAAACGTCCTCCTACACGAATCAAACCATTACTGTCGAGAAAGGGATTTAAAGAGTAGATGCTGCTAGACGAATTAATATTTTCATTGGCTTCAAACGCTTTATATTCAGCAGCTAAATGCACTTTCTGAACCATGCGCAACAAGATTATGGTTCCATGGTGAATTTCGTTGATGCTTAGAGCACCACTTAGCCTATCACTCTTTGGTGTTGTAAATCTATAGATGTAGGCATAAATTTTTTGCATCTTCCAAAACGAGTTTAAATATTTACAGTCCAATGTATAATCAATGACTTTAACCATTGAAAGTAGAACTCTTTTACGTTTTTCTGGCAAATCTTGAGCAAGAGCAGGACAAACAGGCCATTGGCTTTCAGGATCTCTAAGGAATAAGGGACCATGTTTCCAAAGCGATGAGCTAATTAGTTCCTTAGGAGTAGCACCTTTAGATAAGATATCTGCTGGATTCATCAGCGAAGGAACATAGTGCCATGTCATACCACTTGTTAATGTTTGAATTTTGCTTACTCTATTTGCCACAAAAACATTGTAATTGGTTGGCTCTTCTCTTAACCAAAACAAAACTGTTGTTGAATCTGACCAGCAATGATATTCACAGTTAAATATATTCAATTTAGATATAGCGTGGGTGAGCTCAGCAAGAATAGTTGCAGCAGATAATTCGAGTTTTGGAACGGTGAGTGGTTTAAGGGGTGAAACTCTTGATTTGGAACAGAGTAGAGATGATTGTACAACGCCATCAATTTCAGATCTGATATAGACGCAAACACCATATGCCAGCAGGCTAGCGTCACAAAAGGCGTGTAACTCCAATTTAGAACCAGGAACTAGTACAAATCGCCGAACACTGAAACTATCAACTAACTTGAACTCTGCACAAAAATCTATCCAAGCAGATTGCAATGATTGTGGAAGGCTTTCATCCCAATTCAATTTCTCCTTCCATAAAAGTTGAAAATATATTTTTGCCTTTGCAATAACTGGGCCAATCAGACCAAGTGGGTCGTAAAATCGAGCAATAAAGGATAGCACTATCCTTTTAGTAATATTTTGATTTTCAGAAAATGGAATGAACGAAAATAGGAAATCATCTGAGTTTGGATCCCACACAAGACCAAGCGTTTTTGTGACGTCATTACCATCATGAAATTTTAGAAAAGTTTCTCTATCTGCTTTCGGCACATTGTTAAGAACCATTGAATCATTTGAGCACCATTTTCTTAATTTAAAATTACCCCGTTCAAGTAATGCTGTTGTTTGCTTCATAACATTTAGTACCTCTTCAGTTGAGTTGCCACCAGAAATCAGATCGTCTACGTAAAAGTCTCTTCTAACGATTCTAGAGCCAATTGGGTATGCTATTTTTTCATCCAAGGCTAGTTGTTGCATTGAACGAATGGCCAAAAATGCGGCTGGCTTTGTTCCATAGGTGACTGTATCTAGTTTGTAGATTTTGATGGGTTCTGAAGGCTTTTCCCTCCACAAGATGCATTGAAGATAATTATCAGGATACGAAACTCGAACACAACGATACATTTTACAAATGTCTCCAGTTAATGCAATTTTGAAAGAGCGAAATCTCAACAAGATGTCAAATAGCTTAAGTTGAATGGTTGGACCAGCAAACAAAATATCATTCAAAGACTTTCCAGAGGAGGTGGTTGCCGAACCGTCAAAGACTACCCGAAGTTTGGTGGTAGAACTAATGGCCTTTAAAACACAATGGTGGGGCAAGAAATACGTGGGAACTTGACTTGGAAAGGAATCTAGCAGCGACATATGATTAAGCTCCTCATATTCTCTCATAAAATCCGAATACTGACTTTTCAGATCAGGTTGATTCTGCAGCTTTTTCTCCAAGTTTAAAAAACGACGAAGTGCTTGATGATATGAATCCCCTAGTTGGTTTGGGCTTGTTTTGAAAGGAAGATGCACCGAATATTCACCTGATTCCAAACGACAAAGGTTTTTTACAAAGTGAGCTTCGCAATCTAAGTCATCTTTTGTAGATTTCGAAATATTTGTACAGTAATCTTCCACTTCCCAAAAGCTCTTAACTAATTCGTGCAACTGATTATCTTCATGAAAGGTATCTTCAGTAAGGCTTCCACTTGCTAACAAACATGAGGATTTTCTCATACTTTGTTGACCACCACCTGAAACTATCCATCCCAATCTAGTTTTCTGAAGTAATGGCAAACCTGCACTCAAACGAATTTGACCTACGCACATTAAATCAAAGAAGAGGCCAGCACCTATGAGGATGTCTATTCTTTGCGACTTGAAGAACTTTGGGTCTGCTAGCTCTATATTAGATGGAATGTTCCAGTTGATACAATTAATCGAATAGATAGGCTGGTTTTCGGTAATAGTAGGAACGATAATGGCTGTAAGTGAAGTCTCGAACTCTCCAACCCGTGAACGCATAAATATTTCAACCGATTCATTCGAAACTACATCTGATTCTCCTATTCCAGATATATATGTGATTAGTTTCCTTTTCCTTAGTTGTAATTGATCTGCAAATCGACTGCTAATACAATGAAGCTGCGAAGCTGAATCTAGAATAGCTCTGCAAGGTATATTCAGACCAGCTCCATTCCTAACGAAGATTATAGCTGTAGCAATAAAAACGAAGTTTTCAGATCGATTCTGCTTTGAATGCAAAGGACTAAGTGAGGTGGAAATCAATGCTTTATGCGAAGAAATTGGCGACTGACCTTGGTTGGGCGAAGGTGCGACAACAGTTTTTAGGTGGAGTAAAGTGTGATGTTTAAAATGACAAATGCTACAGCAACGAGATTGACATTTAGCTACTAAATGCCCCTTTTTCAAGCAATTAAGGCATAAAGACTTTCGTTTAACTTCTTCATAGCGATTGACTGGCGATAGATTTTTGAATGATTGGCAATTGTAAATATCATGATCGGAAGAGTCGCAAAAAACACACAGCTTAACATTGTTGCTACTTGAAGCTACAAATACCTTACGAAGAGAATTTGTACGATTTGGATTTTTGCTCACCTGTTTGCTAGGCGTTTCATTTACCATAGCATTTTCCACATTTTCCAGCGTTTGACACCTTTTATCTAGAAAAGTTGACATTGAGTCCCAAGAAGGTATGTTGTTGATTGGTGTTTGTTCCTCCCATTTGGTCTGTGAGGCGACGTCTAGTTTTTGGCTAACAAGATGAATGAGTAGGCCATCAGCCAACTGCTCTTAGTTCCCATGGAAACTTCTCTATTTTTGTTAAATCGTTGTCGTTGTGAAACACTGTCTGGAACATTGACCAGAAGTCCGGCCACTCTGCATAATTTCCACTAAACGTCGGGACTGGTAGAACTGGCAATCTCGATTTGGGCTGTGTTACAATAAACGAAGGATGAGGATCATCTAATGAGAACTGCCTCACGGTGGTGGATTGTCGAGCTCCAACACCACGACGTTGATTAAGTTGACGAGTAATCACGGTTTTAACTTCAACAAAATTCTCATAAAACAAACCACGTGTGTTGCTATCAATTTCATTCAGGTCCTCTTGTTCTAAATTACTCTGGACTACTTCGAAGTTTCTCTCCAATCGATCGACTAATTCTAATCTTACCAAAAGTCCAGCTTCATCGATTTCAATTAGATACTCTGGCGTCAATAGTTTTTTAAGATCATTAAGTTGCTTTATAATAGAAGCACTTTTACGCTTAAAAAATGATTCCACAGGATTATCTTCTTGATTGGGCATTTTTCGATTAATCAATAAATTATTGCGAAATGACGAAAGAATAAGATCACGTGAATTGCAGTAGATGGACAACGGCTAATTAAATGAACCGCAAGTATATAATCTTTCTAATTACTAAGACCGGTTTCGAAACGAAATGTGTAACTGTTCAACGAAAATGTTCTGTTGCGGAGAGCTTTTATGACGTATTACTTGGAGGTAGATAAATCTATGTACATTTGATAAGCAACTAATGACGATAAATGTATGGTGATTTTAATGACGAACAAATTGGGCAAGTAAAGTTGAATGTCTATACCAAAGTTTTTTTTTTTTTCAGGCGGTTTCACTGTACGCGATCGAAATGATTTAATTATGCACCAAATGCAAAATTATGCTAAGACGTAATAAATTGTACAGTGTACTACGAAAGAAATTGTCTATAACTATCACGTCGGGGTCACCAATGAACGATCTGGCATTATTTTATGCCAGATATTTTTAGCAATTAATTAAATTTGCTCTACGAAAAAATCGAAATAAGTAGATATGAATGCAAGTTTTCAAATTTCGAGTTTATTATAAAAAATAGGCTAAAGTATTAAAATTTAAACTTGTATCGATGATGTCCAAACTTAAAGAGAACTCATAAAATTTAAAATTCAATAAAGAAAGCTAGGTTTTAAACATTATAATATAGAAAGGAAGACAGTTTACATGTATGTATATGTAATATTCAATAAAAATTCATTTTAAGTGTTGGTAGATTGTTGGTAGTTCATTCGTGGTGAGTTTATTAAATTGACGTGCTACTGCTTCTCTCAACACTCTTTTTGAATGATTTTAGCTGAACTAATATCGTCAGCACCAGATATAATATCATCTACATAGATATCTTTCTTAAGAACCTCAGCTCCTTGAGGAAAATTTTCTGCTTCATCATTCGCTAATTGTTGCAGAACTCGAATTGAAAGATATGGGGCACAAGTTGTACCATAAGTAACTGTTTGTAATTCATACAATTGTAACGGACTGGTCGCGTCTGAACGCCATAAAATCCGCTGAAACTTTGTTTCTTCCGGATTCACAATGATTTGTCGGAACATTTTTTCAATGTCCGATGTAAAAACGAAGAGAAATGTACGCCATTTCAAAATCACTGAAGACAAATCATTTTGTAATGAAGGTCCGGGTAGAAGTTCTTGATTAAGGGAAGTTGAATTGAGTGGTTTCGAAGATCCATCGAAAACAACTCTTAATTTGGTAGTAGAACTACCTTCTTTCCATATTCCATGATGTGGTAATATGAAACCATTTTCAGTAGAAGGAAGATCAAGTAAATTGCATTTTAAGCTCATATGATTAAGGCTTATATATTCATTTATGAATTTGGAATACTCATCTTTGAGAGTTTGATTATTTGGAAACACTTTTTGTTCTAAGTGAGTAAAACGTTTCTGAGCATTAAGCAAAGAATTTTGAAAAACAGCATAGTCTTCGTTTAAGACTTTGGATTTGAATGGAAGTTTTACTATGTATCTCCCTGTGAAGTCACGAGATATTGTATTTTGAAAGTACTCTTCACAAGCTGTTTCTTCCGGAGTAGCGATTCTGGAAACTGAAACTTCTTCAAGTTCCCAAAACTTCCGAAGTGAATTGTCAATTGCATTGACTTGTGTATGTAAAGAACTTGTATTTTGAATAGAAATGTTGTTATTTGTATTAATAGGACCAGATAATATCCAACCCAATTCTGTTCGCTGGGCCAATGGTCCGTTTTTAGGTCTGATTATACCATCAAGAATAATTTCGTAGAAAATATCTGCACCTATGAGAATATCAATATTCCCAGGCTCAGAAAAGAATGGATCAGCAAGAGTAATATTTTCAAATTCTCTTGGTAAATTAGAGGAAATTGGATATGTATTGACATAGTCACTAATGGATGACATTACTAGTGCTTTAACTAGTGTTTCAAAATTTGTATTTGTACAAGATTTTAGAAGAAACTCTACAAAACTATTGCAGACTGTTGAAATTGAAGAACCTATCCCACTGACTACGCAGTTGAAATGATGTTTTTTAAGTTTTAGACGTTGAACACATCTTTCGGTTATAAATGAAGTTTGAGATCCTTGATCTACAAGAGCTCGAATAATATGATCACCAGAAGAAGTAGAAATTATGACTTTTGCTGTAGCAAGAAGAGTTTGTGGAACTGCAATGGTTTTGGAATCAGTGCACAACAATGATTGTGTTAACGGTTTCGTTGAAGTATTAGTAGAAGTACTTTGTACATTCGAAGAGTTTTAATGTTCAATATGCATAAGAGTATGGTGCCGTTTGTTACATATTCGGCAATTGTATTTAATTTTGCATTGAGAAACAGCATGGCCTTGAACAAGGCAGTTAAGCCAAAGATTATTGTTTTTAGCAAAATCAATTTTCTTGTCAGAAGAAAAAGCTTTAAACTGTGGACAAAGATATAAATAGTGTGTATCTTGACAACAAATACATGATGGATTTTTAAAATTGGTACGCTTTGCAGTGTGTAAAGATTTGTAATACACTTGAGTTTTATTTGACATTGGAGTTTTTTCTTTGCTATTCAAAGAAACCTTTGTCTCTACAGCTTCCAAGGAACGAAAAGAATCTTCAAGAAAAGTAAAAAAATCTTCGAGTTTCGGTAACTCATTTGTTTTTGTTTTGGCACTAGAGTTTTTCTGTACCAAAAAGTTTTCCCAATTTCTACGAGAAGTTTTATCTAATTTTTGGGATATTAGAAAAATTATAAAGAGATCCCAGGATTCGGTAGAAACACCCAAGTTACTAATTGAATCTAAGCACTCTTTTGTTGTATACAAAAGTTTGCGAATTGAAGAAGCTGATTCTTTTTGCATGTCTGGTTGGTCACACAGATTTTTTAAATAAGAATCGATGATAAAACGTTTATTATCATAACGATCACAAAGCGTCTTCCATGCCGTAGCATAATTTACATTTGTGCACTTTATAGATCGAATCAGTGATTCCGCATCACCGGTTAAACATTTTTTAAGAAAGTATAGCTTTTGAGCATTAGATATATTATTTTTAATATGAATCATACTAGTGTATAAATCATGAAACGTTGACCAGTTTTCATAAGCTCCATCAAACTCTGGAAGTTTTACTTTTGGAAGATGAATGTCATTTTCTTCACGGAACGTTTGATCGAATATCGTTTGATTGACTTGACTGGAATTTACTTCCTTCGAAGCTGATGCTTCAATTAAAAGAATTTTATCTAAAATATCACCTTTTGTGTCAAGAAATTTTTGTTCAAATTTTTCATATTCAGATTCTGAAAAGTAACTAAAATCAGCTTTAGTTTTCTTGACACCTTTAAGAAGACCAAAAATCTTCAAATGGTTATTTTTATATGCTATCATATAAGCTTCGCACTGTTCTAGTCTACTACGTAAGTAGCCTAACTTTAATAAATTGTCCGCACTGGACTCGGAGAAGCTTGTTTGAAAACCATTGAAATCGGTATCACATAATCGTTGTTCTTCAATTACGGCTTTAATTTGTTCCATTTTAAAATAAATTTAAAATTAAATGAACGAAAAAATGATTTTAATTAACGTATTAACTTAAAAACCAAAACGTTATTAAATGAATCACTATGAGCGAAGGTAGCAAACCAAAATAAAGAGTAACAATTAAAGGTAGTTATCCAAAAGAAAAATGTAACTTCAATAGGTTAATACAAAAAAAATAAATGAAAGAAAATTAATTTAGTCAAAGCTCAAGTAAAAGAAACGAATGAAAAAAAAAATGTTGTAGCGAAGGTAGCAAACCAAAATAAAAGAAACGAATTTAAAAATTGTTTCAGCGAAGGTAGCAAACCAAAAAGTATCGATTTATATCGTATTAAATCGAAATTATAAAACACTCGATGGCAAATAATTATATTGAAAAGAGTAAACCAATTAATTTAATTAATTAAAAGAAATACACAATTTAATTCAATTCGTATTAAATTTGAGAAAAAAGTACTTAAAGTACTGAACAAGAAAAAAGATAAATTCGCACGACAGCACTGTATTTTGTGAGCATTTATCTGCCCAAAAAAAATGTAAAACCATAAGAAATGAAAGCGAAGAAAAAAAAAATAACTTTGATCCTATATGTGATAAAGCGATGCACATTTAATGCACTGAGAGAAAAAATGTATGAATATTTTTCACATTTTCTGCAACGTGAAAAGCACAAAAGAAGAAATATTATATATTTTTTTTTTTTTTTTTTTTTAATAATGATTAATTTAAATCAAATATTAATTTAATATAAAATTGATAAAAAAAAAATAAAATTACTATGCGCGCGCTTAGAAATAAGCCGATAATAGTACCGCATATAAAACTGTTAAGTAAATTGCGACGGTTTATATGTGCCGTTAAACAGTTAAAGTTGATATTACGGTTAATCAAAATAACATCACGCAATCACACAACTGTTTATCACAATCAATTAAATGATTAAATTACTAAACATTTTTTTTTTGTTCACTCCGTGTAATTTCGTGTTGATGTAATTTAATTAATCGCAAAACAGCACTTAATATGTATGTACATATATGAATAAAGGTTTTTTTTTTATTATATATGAATAATGAATGATGAGGATTTGGAAAAGGCTGTGGAAGAATAGGATTAAGATTAGGATTTATTTAATTTGCCTACAAAATTAAAGAAATTTAAATTTAATTAATTTTATTTAATTTTCAACAAACCAAATTATACCAATACCGCACGCGGAATAATTAACCGTGTACTTGTGTACATAGAATAGGTATGCAGAAGGCAAAGAAAATGAAAAACTGTAAGAAAAAAAATTATATGAACGTGGAAACTATAATTTGATATAAAAATGAAAAACACTATAGTAAATTAATTGAAATTATTATTATTTATTCAGTTAAAAAGTTCAAGTGAATTTAATTCAATCACTCCACTTAAACAGAAATAATTTTCATTTCTCTATGTATTTATTATTATTTATATCCGGCTCGAAGGACCAATATGTTCGAAAGCTCGATAAGAAAAAAAGATATGAAATTATTGCATAAATGAAAATCAAGAAAAATTGATATATAAAAAATTTAATTTATTGAATTCAAGAGAGTTTGGAAAAGCGATCTATTCACGAGGCGGTATGCTGCAAAAGTGAAAGAAGGTAGAAAGAAGAAATTGACATTTGGCTAAGTATTGATTTCAGATAATAGGAACAAAGTGAAAATAGAGTTATAATAGGTATTGCCAGTTATGTAATATTAAAGTTGAAATATAATTTGTGTTTCGGATAAATAATGTAATAGATCTTAAACAATATGCTTTGGTAAGAGTGGGCCACAATAAAAGCAAACCATGCGTGAGGATCGGTCGCAGCACGGCTGTGTATGTCCAAAAAATCATCTTAGATTGAAGACCCCACTTTTTACCAAAGGTAGAAAGCCTTACAGGCCTTCTTAAGCCTTTCTTCAAAATTCAGTTTTCAGTTCAACCTAGGGTCAAGAATAACACCTAGATAAGATATCTTGCACTGGAGAAGAGCAAAAGTGTTTGGCCATTGACCCGGGGTAGTGCGAAGGGCTGTATCTTAGTTTTGGTAGTAAACAGCATTAGCTTAACTTTGGTTAACAGCTAGCTCAGTTACTGAATTTCCTTAAAGCCATTTCACTTTGGTTAATTTTCCTTAAACTAGTAGTACCAATAAGTCATCTTCATACGTAACGACCATTACTCCACATCTTTCCAACTTAACAAGAATTTTATTCATGACTAGAAGCCATAGAAGAGGGGCAGAACTCCATCCTGTGGTGTTCCCTTACTAACGTACTTTGTCAAGTTTATATTACCTAACGTACATAGAATTCTTCTGTCTCTGGGCATGGATATAATCCACTCTCTGATGTATTCCTGTACACCAAACTCGATGACTGATCCCAGAATGGCCGTTGTTGAAAGCCCCTTCTACATTTAAGAAAGTAGCCAGGGCACTACCTCATGAAAGGCCGTTTCTGCGGATTTAACCTTAAGGTATGCATGTTGAGAGTTTTGAAGAGGACATCCGTTAAGAATGTTTCTATGATGGATGTCGAAAATGCGCTCTAAAGTTTTAAGCACAAAAAGAGTCAGAATAATTAGTCGGAAATTCTTCGCGAATTCATGGCCCCGCCTATAGACTTTTGAGATAAAACTACTCTCAAAGACTCCGGTATATAGTTCAAAAAGAAGCATCCTTCGAAAATTATGTCTAGCCATGGAATTGCCACATCTGGCGTTTTTTGTAGCATAATTATACCATGCAATCCAGACATGCAGACTTATGTATATGGAGAGAAAGAATTAATTGCCCAAGCAAGTTTTCCTTTGTTATAACAATGTTGATTTGCTCTGCCCGAGCCATTACCGTATTAGGTTATAGAAGCGTTGCGGGGCTATTCTCACAGTTCGGAAAGTGTTTCGCCATCAGTAGCTCCAAGGACTCAGTCGGAGAAATTGTCCATAGTCCATGAGACTTTTTTAAGAATGAAAGGTTGTAATGTTCTCTCGATAGCACTTTGCCAAGCCTTGCAGAATCTTTTATGTTCTCAATTGATTGGCAGAGTTCTCTCCAACCTTGCTAATTGGCTGATGTGAGAGCTTGATTGGAAATTCTGAGACAATCTTTATAAGGTTGATAAAACTTATGTTTATTTTAGATATTGAAGATTGTCCTTGTCATTTTCCTTAGGGTAGACAGATCTTCATTCAACCAGGGTGGAAGTGATTTCCGACTATATTTGATTGGGCAAGAGATCTTCAAAGCAATATTCATTGACACTTCAAAAAATTTCACTTTTGACTCTAGGTCTATGATTTAATCTTTACTTCGATTTGGTATAATCCGAAGTTTATAATAAATTATTAGACTTTTGAAATGGTACTACTGTTAGTCTTTTGGCCTCCAGGTCACGGATGCCGTCAAAAAATGCCTCAATTTTAACTCTTTCGATTAATTCTAGAGTAACATTCATAAGGACCAATTGAGCTAAGCGTTCAATTTCGTCTGAAAAGGTCTGAAGGCTTTTACCTGAACTTGACGCATATGGTCGTTACTCTACCGCCCATGTAAAGCTTGTATCAAAGCTGAATAAGTCTTCTGTTCTTCGCATGGTAGAGTTTGTAATATTTTAACACCAGCACCCTTTAGAGAAATAAATTATAAGAGCTGATGTACAGTCCTGTTCACTCCAGCGTTGAATGAACTAGGTATTTGTCCAGCGGGATTAAATTCGCATCTGTGTAGAAATGCTTGTTCCTGTAGTGTTTCTGTGGTTGACGGTCGAAGTAGAGTCCATTCCATTGCACATCCTCAGTAACTTCCATTCGAGTAGTTGAAGTTCCTTCATAGCTGTCTTCGAGATTGAAAACCAGACTGGGAAAAAATAGCTGATCACTGGTCGCAAGAGCTGCTAGTAGATTAATATCTTTGTCAGTTGGCCAAGACCTGATCTTCTTTTCAGCAATAGGTGCAAACGGCTGAAGGCCCATGCACTCCCAAGTACTTGACGTTTGGTTTTGCCGCTATGGTGGATCTGTCAGAGAGTCTCCGGATCAGATGTCTGCAAATTGTGGCGGTGCGAATGCCTCTACCCATTTGACCCATTTCTAGTAGAACTGTAAGAGTTTGTTGATGTGGGTTTCTATTTTTCGGACAGCGATTAGTGGTGACATTGGTGTGGAGTAGGTGAGAGAATCATCAGCATACAGAGGGTTCTCGCATCCAATTTGAGAAGGTTGGTCGGAAGTAATCAAGTTGTAGACGAAGTGGCTTAGTTTTGAGCCTTGGGCGACTCCAGCTCTGATGGTCTTCATGTTTGACTTACAGTTATCTATTTGAACGAAAAATTTCCTGAGAGATAGGAAAGAAAAAAGAATTTTTGTTAATGGCGAAGGTATTTGCATAAGATGAAGTTTGTGGATTAGGACATGTATCCATATGCTCTACATGCAGAAAGCATCCGACGGTGACACGATGACAGAAATCATTTCAACACAGATTTAGCGTTAATATGTGGGCAGGCGTATTTGGAAACATATTAATCGGCCCTTTCAAACTATCACCCAGGCTGAATTCTACAAACTGTCTCTAGTTCTTGCACGGTAATCGTTGGATACGAAGAAATGGACCGGTTTACTGTCCTGCAAGATCTTCTGAACTTACAATATTGGATTTCTTTGTATGGGGAAGAATGAAAGGCCATGTTTATTCAAACAAAATAGTAAATCTAGGCAAATAAGAAGACCGTATTCTCGAAGCATCATCAAAAGTGAAGAAGCAGCTATCATCAATATAAATTCGCAATGAAATCCAAAAACGGGATCTAGCAGTGAAAACCAAAGAGGACACTTTTAACACCTATTATAACAGTTTTAGGACACATATAAAATAAAAAATACCTAAACCCACACAAAATCATTTTTTATTCATATCCTTTGGAGCTCAAAGTAAAAACCCCTTTTTTACTTGGGATATACATACATAGGTAGGTACTATAGGGCAAGTTCTCTATTTGGAGAAAAAATCGATTTGATCAAAGTTGACATTACGATGATAGCGAAGACTAAAAAAGTCGGTCTCCCAATTATGTCTGTCTGTCTGTCTGTCAGTCTGCCTGTCGGTTCGACTGCAGCCTAAACGACTCGACCGATTTTCATTTCTCATTTTTAGTTTTTCTCCCCCACACGTTTTTTTCTTTCTTTTAAGACTAAAAATAACGGTACCTGCCATAAGAATTTTTTTCGAAATTTTGTAAATATTTTTTTTTTCTCAAAAACTGTTCGACAGATTTAAAAAAAAAGATTAAAAAAAATTTCATTTAGTTAAAGCTAGGTACTAGTTGCAAAAAATGTTCCGAAAAATGGTTATTGAGGGTACCCCCCAAAGAACCATTTTTTTTGGTTTTGATTTTCTCAAAAATGGTACCACCGATTTTGATCATTCATTTTTTTTTTGATAAACCTCTCCAAAAACTTAAATAGAATTGTGTAAACTTTCAAAAAAAAATTTCTTTGGATTTAAAAAAAAATTCTAAATTTTTTTTTTCAAAACTCAATATTTCGAAAACCTTATGCTGGATTTTTTTCAAACTTAAAAGATTAAAGTTTTTCAACATAATCCACAAGATATATGAAAAAAAGTTTTACTTTACCTAAAACTAAAGATACCTACCATACAAATGTTAAAAAAATGGTTTTCAAATATCAAATTTTTCTCGAAAACGGTGTCTAGAACTTTGATAAAAATTTTTTATTTCAATTAATTTTAACGATCTTTAATATTATAAAAAATTGAAATTAAGATATTACAGATTGTAACTACCATAGAACCATTTTCTTACCATTTTGGATTACTCATTATCGACATAAAGAATTTTAATGAAATTTTTTGTAGAGATGCTTCTAAAAAGTCTAAAAACATTGCATCTCAAAACTTAAAAAAAAAATTTTTGAATTTTTGAAAAAAAAAAAATCATTTTTTCAAAAACGGCTCAATATATTTTTTTAGAAATTTAATTTTCAATCGTATACAAATCAAAACTATAAGTTGGCATACCATTTGTATATAAAAGCTTTTTTTAAGAAACCACTACAAGGACTTATAATGTTTGTTCTTGCATAAATTTATATTTGCGCTACATACTTAAAGAATTTAAAAAAATCATTTTATCCTTATGAACAGTTTTCTTTAATAACATTCGTTTTTAAAATTGCTAGTCTATTACATAGGAGCAAGTTCGTGCGACCCAGTCGGGCATTTTATTTTTTTTAAGCATTACCTAGCTTTAACTTAATGAAATTTTGTGATTTCTTTTAAAAAAAATTGTGGAACAGTTTTTGAGAAAAAAAAATATTTTATAAGATTTTGTCATTTTTGGTCTTAAAAAAAAAGAAAAAAATGCTTTCTACCAAGTTTAAAGAAAATCGAAAACCGAGCCGTTTGAGCCCTAGTCGAACAGACAGACAGACACATAGCTAGAATTGCGGAATCCACTTTTTTGTCTTCTCCATCACCATAATGTTAAGCCTGATCAAAATCTCGAATTTGATATTTTTTACGAATGCATAACTTGCTATACAGGGTGTCCCGTAATTGGGCATAATACTTTTTCTAGGAAAAAAATCATTTTATAGTAAGGGCCTATCTAATATTTTTTGACTTTGGGCTCAATTTCCTCCAGAAATTGCGTAGCAAACGTAACGTTTTACTGTTTTTTTTTGGCGGCCCTTTCACAATTTGCCTCGGTCGCCATATAAAATATGCACGCCACTGATCCTATGAAAGCATAAAGGTATACTTATATCTTATATGTATAACCTACCTATGAAAGTCTTTTCAGTTTGAATTTCGAATTGAAATGCAGCACAACTATAAAAAGGTATAAGGGAATAGGAGGATATTACAAGTTTCTAATCAAACAAAATTTCCTTTCATTTGTATTTATTTTTGTAAACTCAGCATAAATAAAGAAGCACATGATGTCGGATACAATTTGTCTAAATTCATATTTGAATTTCAATTCAGATCATTTTCGCAGTAATATCATTCGATTCAATTGAATCACAAAAACCCTTATTCTACTTTACCTCTTTCAATCTTTATATTCAAATTGGCCCTAAATAATAATTTCACATGAGTCCTATTTCTTGTATATGTATGTATTTATGTATGTATGTTTTTGTGCCTTCTACAAAATCGAAAATAAATGAAATTCAGTTAAAGGGAGACGTAGATGAATTCAAAGTTTTCCCTTTCAGCTAGTTTAACCAAACATGTATGGCTTGGCAAGGTATTTATAGCTCTTCCATTTTGGTCATGTGTATGGTGTTTTAATATTTTTGAATCTAACAGGAGGCAGTGGACGTAGATTGGACGTATAAACAAGCTGATTCTCAGAACAGCTCTCTATGATGACCATATTTTTTAAACTCTGAATAAGGATCTACTGTACGCAAAATTTTTAAGTTGTTTCAATGACAAACAAGTTTCTAAGATGGGGAATTTTTAATTGGACAACAGTAACATTCTTGATATAAGGAAGAGTTTTCTCGTTGTTACATCCACTCTGTTATGTAGAAGTAAGCTCTTTTGGCTCTAAGTGAAATAGAAATCGCTGAAAATATTGATATCTCAGAAAATATTCTACAGGGTTCTAACTTAGTGCTAATATTGTACATTCGTACTAGCTTCAGATCAATTTGACGTAGTTCATGTGTTTCCCACAGCTACGTTTGAGGCGGTCGATTCGTTGCCCTCAATTTTCGATGACTCGGTCACAGATTTCTTTCGTTCAATATTCTCTCTGAGACTTTCTAACGACGATAGCTTGTTGACATTGAGCAATGGTTCAACGTAACCCCAGCTGTTAAGCCTAGAGCTGTTAAATCACACGATCTAAGGGTGCAATCGACAGAACTATTTTTCGATATAACATGCTCATTGAATTGAGTTCCCTTTAAGTCGATTATTAAACCCGCTGTGTGACTTTTGGCACAGTGTTGATGAAACCCCATATTAATATCTAAACCATGCATTTGATCAAAGAAATAAGATATCTCTGCAGCGGCCTTCATTGACTGTCTGTAACGAGACTGTCATTTTCATCAACGACAAAAACGGCTCAATGACACCACACCATAAGTATTTACAGTATTACAGTATTTATTTAATGGATAAATTGGTGTTTCTCAGAGCTCATCAAGGCTTTCATCTGACAAATAACTCTTAGTTTGTTTGTTGGCAAAGTCATTTTGCCAAGCAGCAATTGGTTATCTTCTTCCAAAATTTCTAGAGCGCAATCAAAATATACGTCGCTTCATATTATCGAGTGGCTTTAGTTCTTGAGTTCACTTCATCTTAAAGGGTTGCAGGCCAAGAATGTTTTGCGGAATTCGCCTGAGTGTAGTCTTAGCATTTAATTTTGGAGACTTTCTCCCTTATTAAAAACATTTTGGCTCCTTATGAAGAGAGCGAGATTACCTATATCTAAATTTGCCAAATTACTAAGATCATGTAGTAGAATTCTCCAAGATGGAGTCTACGTCTTTGGGATAAAGCAGGACATGCACGGTAAAGGTGAGGGATCAATTTCTGCTCTTATTCGTCCATGCAGCATCTGCAGAAATTGTTAGAATAAATTCCAAGCCGTATTGCGTGCTTGCCTATCAAATGGTGTCCTGTTACACACTGGTCAAGTTTTTAAAACCTTTCGAATTGGGGATACCACGCCCCCTGAATGGAAAACCTCAAATTTTTTCCTCTACTTGCATGACAGGACCTACCGTTGTGTAAAATTACAAGATTCTCCGATGTCGGGAAGTGCTCAAAAATTTTGATGATCTGTCAGTCAGTCAGTCTGTTACGGTTTTTGTGATTTTTAAGGCCTTATATCTCAGTAACCGCTTATGCTAGAAAATTGAATTTTGATGAGGCGCCTGTGCCTGACTAGCTTAGGTTAGGTTAGGTTAGGAGGGGTGTGCACAAGGCTGTTGCGTACACGGGGGCCTATTGGTCCATTGAGATCCCCTATTAATAAAAGCAGAGATGCTCCTAACTAATGTCTTATGTAGACTGGTTCATTTTCGAACCAGCCTGTGTTTACAATGAATTTTCTCATATTTGCCATTGAGACCTGCGTTAGATCGTCTAGTTCTTCAACAAACCTGTTTCCAAAGTAGCGGAGGCGATTTGTTTGGAGGTTCGGACAGTCACAGAGCAGGTGTTTAATGGTTTCAATCTCCTCGACATCCTGACAGCTCCTACAGAAATCTGGTGCAAATGCACCCATTCTTGTGGCCATTGTGCCAATGGCGCAGTGACCCGTTAGTACACCTATCAGGATTCTGATGTTCTTTTTACTGAGCGATAAGATATATCAGGTTTCCTTTTCATTAATTCTAGGCCATAAACTTCTTGAGATAACGCAGTCGTCTCTGGAGGACCAGGAGTTATTGATTCGGTCTTTCGTTATTAGGTCTATTTTCCTTTTAATCACGCCAATCGGGATTTTTGGTCCCAAATTTAAATGGCTACTGCTGTTTTTATTTGATTCTGACCCTTTCCTTGCCAGTTCATCTGCTATTTCATTCCCTTCTATATTACTATGTCCAGGAATCCCGCAGAGATTGACTTGGTTGGTGTTGCAAATATTGTTCAGCATATCTCGGCACTTTGTTACTGTTTTTGGATCTTATATGGCTAAAGCTTTAATGGCAGCTTGGCTGTCCACGAAAAATTTGATCTCCGACGAGTTCAATTCTTTCATGCGTACCAATTCTACCGCCTTTTCAATAGCGTAAATCTCAGCCTGAAAGACACTACACTCATCTGGGAGTTTGACTGATTCTTTTATATTGAAAGATTCACAGAACACCCCAGGAGAATGAAATACCTTGTTCACTAATTAGTGAGTTGGATTCCCATTCCTGTATAGTAGTGGAGAAGTGTCTGTTGAAATCTATTCTGGGTGCTAAGTAGTCCGTTGTCACATTAAGCCCTGCCACTTTGTCATACCTTTGCAGGATAGACCCATGACCATGACTGCTGTGCTGCCAAGAGCCCATTTCTTTAAGCCGAATTGCGCTTTTGGCTGCTGTGCATTTTATGTGCTCGTCCAGGACTGGAAGATTTAAAATAATTTCCAGCCCGGCCTGTGGCGTAGATCTCTGTGCCCCCGTTATTCCTAAACAGGCTAGTCTCTGTACCTTATTCAGGTTTTTGAGATAGCTTCTTTTTTCTACAGCCGTCCACCACACGATCGACCCATAGGTAAGTATCGGACGAACTATCGCCGTGTACATCCACTGGATGACCTCCGGTCGCATGTCCAACGTGTACCGAAGGTTTTTTTGCATGTGTAGAGAGCGCATAGTGCTCTTTTCATTCTTTCCTCTGTGTTACGTTTCCATGTTAGCTTGGAATCAAGAATTACTCCAAGATATTTAGCCTCGTTTGAAAGTTTCAGAGGAATATCGTTAAGTTTTTGGGGGGGGTGGGGGTAAAATCCTCCAATTTCCTTTTCTTCGTAAACAGGACTAGTTCGGTTTTGGAAGGGTTAACTCCGAGACCGTTTTGTGCTGTCCAAGAAGATAGTTCTTTAAGTGTAGATTCCATAATATCCTTGATGGTGGTAAGATATTTACCCGATATCAGAACTACTATGTCGTCCGCATAGGCTACTATTTTAATACCCTGATTCTTAAATCTTGTGAAAATTTTGTTAACGACCAGGACCCAGAGAAGAGGTGAAATTACTCCTCCTTGTGGAGTGCCTCTTGTAACCGATTTCTCTACTTTGCTATCCCCAAGTTGCGAGCTAATGATTCTACCATTGAGCATATGATATAAATCCAGTCCACAATAGCAGATTCAACGCCAACTTCTTCTAGAGCAGATTTAATGGACTCCATTTTTACGTTGTTAAACGCTCCTTCGATGTCCAAAAATGCTGCCATGGTGTATTCTTTGTGCTCGAGATTTTTCTCAATTTGGGAGACGACCTCGTGCAGTCTCCACTGATTTACCTTTCAGGTAAGCGTGTTGGTAGTTGCACAGGTTGCATGGTTTGAGTAGGTCCCTAACATGCAGATCAATAATTCTCTCCAGTGTCTTGAGGAGAAACGAAGAGAGACTTATCGGTCTGTAATCTTTTGCAGTCGAGTGTGTCGGTTTTCCAGCTTTTGGAATAAAGACTACTTTAACTTTCCTCCAACTGATAGGGACTAGCTTAACAAATATTCGGAATTTTAAGTTTCTGATTTCATTGGTACTGAAGATAGGGAGGAGTCAGAAATCGGCCGAGTTTGTTCCTGTTAGAAGGGGGTAGTGCCAGAACTTGGCTGGGTACTACCGTGCCCTTTGTTTTATAAGAAATGAGGAAGAGAGTCGAAAACAAAACAGAGCCCTGGGGAACACCAGCGTATATTTTTTGAAGATAACTTGGATCCGTCCAATCAAGCATGTATTAAGCATCGGAAAGTTATTTCCAATGCGCAAAGTATAAGGGCTTCAGTGATACCAAACGCACACCTTTTCGATAAGAAAGTCCGCTGCCAAACTTTATCTCTAAGCGCAGTAATCTTACTTTTTCCAAAATAATGGAAAGATCTGTTTCATGCTATCAGATCACTAATGCAGAAAATTGCTGCCATATTTCCGGTCATTAAGAAGCTCTCGATCTTCGAGATATTTTTTGAGCTCATGATTGATCAGCGATTACATGATTTTGGTAACAAGTGACGTAAGTGCAATCGGTTGGTATGAGAAAGATAAAAGAGGAAAGCAACCCCCCTTTTTTAGGAACAGCTCGTCTTATACCGTTTTTTATTTTCTTTTGTAGATGAGCATTGGTACCGATAACGATGATGAATTGTTTACGTTCTCGACATAGGACCAAAAATTTCTACTACTCTTGCAGAATTTTAAACCTTTATTTCTGGTCATGTAAAAATTTGGTTCTTTTTAAAATAAAAAAACCCTTTTATGACTCAGGATAGGCATATTCGACACACGTTAAAAATTTCACCAAAATTGATTTTAGGTTAATAAATAATTTGATTGCCTTAATTTTGTTTCTTTTAAAAAAATATTAAGAAGCAAAGACAATACTCACAACTGCTAAATTTCATACCACTTTAATTTTCCTTTTTTCCCAATGGCTAGCTTTCTTGAAATAGAAAAAGTGTTGAACGATTCCATTATGTCATCTAAAATGCAGCTTGTACCCTGTTGCTAAAGTTAATATTGACTCGGCCTTAGTTGCAGTTAATTCTTAAGCTTCAAGTGTAGCTCCGCATTTGCCTACTTTTCTACTTTCACAATGATATCAGTAAAAGTTGACGTATTTATTTATGAAAGAAAATGAACGCGTTCAGTTTAAAAAAAAAAATATTGAGTGTATTGAGCACAAATAAAATATTAGACCTACGATAAACATGGCTCTGGGATCTTGCTTGGATCCCCATGTATGGAATATTCGTTAAAAATATGGTCAGTGATTAGTCATAAAAGGTCAAAAAGTTTTGGAAATAGGTCAGCCATAAAAAGGTCATGCCCGATGTTTGGCATCACATTTGGGTAGTTAAAAAAAATATATGAGTTGCCATTTCAAAGGCTACTTTAACGGTTATAAAAGGCCAGTTTTTTTTTAGTAATTGGTCAGCCATAGCTTTTAACTTGCGACTTATAGGTACTATAAGGCAAGACTAAAAAAGTGGGTCTATTTGTCTGTCTGTCAGTTCGACTACAGCCTAAACGGGTCGGCCGATCTTCTTTAAACTTAGTAGAAATCATTTTTAATTTTTTTCCTCCCACACGTTTTTTTCTTTCTTTTTTTAAGACCAAAAATAACGGTACCTGCCATAGGTTTTTTTTTTGAAATTTTATAAATATATTTGTTTCTCAAAAACTGTTCGACAGATTTAAAAAAAAACAGATACAAAAAAAATTTATTTAGTTAAAGCTAGTTAATGGTTAAAAAAATATTTCCAAAAAATGGTTATTGAGGGCACCCCCCACGGAACCATTTTTTTGTTTTGGATTTTCTCAAAAACGGTACAACCGATTTCGATATTTTTTTTTTGCTAAAGCTCCCTTAAAGTTTGAATAGTATTGTGATTTCAAATTTTCAAAACCATTTTTTTTTTTTGATTTAAAAAAAAATATTTTTTTTTTTTCAAAACTTAATATTTCGAAAACCCCATCGTAGATTTTTCTCAAACTTGATAAATAAAAGTTTCTTAATACAATCTACAAGATGTGAGAAAAAAAAAATTGATTTTACCTAAAAATAAAGGTACCCACCATACAAATGTTAAAAAATGGTTTTCAAAAATCGTATTTTTCTCGAAAACGGCACCTAGAATTTTGATACAAATATTTTTGTTTCAATTAATTTTAACGAACTTTTATTTAATAAAAAAAAATTGAAATTAAGATATTACAGCTTGTACCTACCATAGAACCATTTTTTTAAATTTTGAATTTCTCATTATCGGCATAACGGACTTTAATGAAATCTTTTATAAAGATGCTCCTAAAAAGTTTTTCAAACTTACATTTCAAAACTTATAAAAAAATATTTTTGAATGTTTGTAAAAAAAGGACTTTTTTTTTTTTGAAATTTCGATATCTCAAAAACGACTCTATATTTTCCTTGGAAATTTAGTTTTTATTAATAAAAAACTTAAGGTTGGCGTACCACATTTTTGTCTTAAAAATCCTTTAAAAATTTTGTATTTAAAAGCTATTTTTTTAAGAAACCACTACAGCGACTTATAATTTTTGTTCTTGAATGAATTCATATTTGCATAGCATTCTCTTTGAACCTCTTACTAAAAATAAATTATATCCTTATGAACAATTTTCTCTAATAACATTCGATATTAAAATGCCTTGCATAGGAGCAAGTTCGCGCGGCCCAGTCGTGCATTTTATTTTTTTATGAATTTTTAAATTTTCATCTTTAAAAATAATTCACTTGTAAATGGACCTTTCGAAAATCTTACATTGATGCTAATAATAGCCTGTCCTATATGTTTACCTAGACAAAAAAATTTAAAAATATTGACTGATTGACTGATCCTTTATGACGAATAAGTAAGCTTTTAAGCAGTTTAATTTTTCTTGGCAAGTAACACAAATGGGGTCTCAAAGATCGTTCGTAACATTGAAAGAAGAAACTTTAAAAAATCATCAAAAAAAAAAAACCTATAGCTGAACGATTAATTAAGCTAGCTGATCTTTTATATGGATAAAGAGACTTTTTCAGGTGGTATTCATGTTTTACGAATATCCCATAAATGAGATTTCAAAAATCGTTATGACCTTGAAACAATTTGAAAAATGCCATTAAAAAATCTATAGCTGACCAATTAGTGAAAATAGTTGGCCTTTTATCAGGATCTATTGATCTTTCAGATGGTGTAAAATTTTTACGAATATCCCACAAAAGAAGTGCCGAAAATCGCCATGACCTTGAATTTATTTTTTAAATTCATTAAAAATAAAATGCACGACTGGGTCGAACTTGCTCCTTTGTAATAGACTAGGAATTTTAAAAACCGATGTTATTAAAGAAAACGGTTCATAAGGATAAAATGAATTTTTTAAAATCTTTTAGTAGTAAGAGATAAAACAGAATGCTATGCAAATATGAAATTATAAGTCGTTGTAGTGGTTCCTTAAAAAAATAAGCTTTTATGTACAACATTTTTAAGACATTTTTAAGAAAAAATTTTGGTACGCCAATTTGAAGTTTTTATCATTGTATGAATAAAAATTAAAATTACAAAAAAAAGTATTGAGCCGTTTTCAAGATATTGAATTTTCAAAAAACAAAAAATTCTTTTTTTTTTCAAAATTCAAAAAAATATTTTTATTAAACTTTTGAAATGCAATGTTTATTAAACTTTTTCGAAGCTTATCTCTACGAAATTTCATTAAAATCCGTTGTGCTGATAATGAGAAATTCAAAATTTTTAAAAATCGTTCTATGATATTTACAGTCAGTAATATCTTGTTTTCAAATTTTTTGTATTAAATTACAGATATTAAAAAATAATAGAAAGAAAAAAAATTTAAGCAAAATTCTCGGAACCGTTTTCGAGAAAAATACGATTTTCGAAAACCATTTTTAACATTTGTATAGAGGGTACCGTTATTTTTAAGTAAAATGAATTTATTTTTCTCATATCTTGTAGATTATTTTTCCAAACTTTTATTTATCAAGTTTTGAAAAAATCGAGCTTGGGGTTTTCGAAATATTGTGTTTTCCAAAAAAATTTTGAAAGTTTTTTTAAAGATCCAAAAAAATTGAATACACAATAATATTCAAACTGCTGGGAAGCTTTAGCATAGAAAAATGATCAAAATGGGTGGTACCGTTTTTGAGAAAATCAAAAACAAAAAAAATTGGTCCCAAGGGGTACTTTTAGTACACTCATTTTTTGGAAAAATTTTTTCAATCATTACCTAAGTTTAACTAAATTAAATTTTTTGAGAAAAAAAATATTTATAAAATTTCGAAAAAAAATCGTATGGCAGATACCGTTATTTTTGGTCTTAAAAAATCAAATCAAAAAACATCCGGTGATAAAAAATTAAAACCCATATCTACCAAGTTTGAATAAAATCGGCCGAGCCGTGTAGCTGTGATCGAATAGACATACAGACAGAATTGCCAGACCAACTTTTTTCGTCTTCGCTATCATCGTAATGTCAACTTTGATCAAGATCTCGAGTTCGATTTTTTTTTTACGAATGCATAACGTGCCTTATAGTATCTACCTATAAGTCGCAAGTAAAAATCTATGGCTGACCAATTAGTTGACCTTTTATCAGGATCTAGTGATCTTTTAGATAGTGTAAATTTTTTACGAATATCCCAAAAAAGAAGTGCCAAAAATCTCTATGACCTTGAATTTATTTTTTGAATTCATTAAAAAAATCTATTACTGAACAATTACTGAATAGAGTTATCAGGATCTAGTGATCTTTCGGATGATGAATAATGTTTCCGAATATCCCACAAATGGGGGGCCAACATTAGCGCGTGACCTTTAAATAAAAAATTTAAGCCTTCATTAAAAATGTTCTATAGCTGACCAATTTAAAAAACTAATTGACCTTTTTTGACCAATTATTTATTAATCAATTAGATGGCATTCTTTCATAATGAATATCCCATATATGAGGTGCCAAAATCCCAGAGCCGTGAAACAAACAAATTATTATAAATTTATATGATAATAATCTTAGAAAAGTGGAGGGAAAGATACAAAGGTGACAATAAAAACAAAATGGCTCCTTAGAGTCACAGAACTAGCCCTGGTTTTATCGTGTTTGAAAACATCGAAAATAAAAAAATGTTCCTACAATTCAAAATCCTTTTTCTGAAATAGCAGTCGGGATTGTGAAAGAATGGAATCTTATGTGAACGCACTCTTTAAAATATTTCATTGAATTCAAGTAAATGATTGCATTCGAGTTGGATTCGACTTGAAATTCAAAATTCACTATTCATTTGACGATAAAAAGATTGCAATCATTTTCAATTGCATTCAATTGAATGCAATCTTTTGAAATTTCATGCATTTTTTGTATTCTTTTCCACTTTTGGCATCCTTGATTCATCACATTTGACATTTCAATGAGTATGACAGAAGGGAGAACCTAAGCCAAACTTTGCTTAATTCATAGAGCCACAAAGAAATATTCATTTTTTTAACTTCCTTTCTCTACAAACAGAATTCAAGCAAAGCCTTGCAAAATCCGAAGAAAACTTATCTCTGCTGCTAAGCTACGAGCCCAAACGCAAAATAGTTGGACTACCTATGATAAAAACCAAAAATATTCTGATTCTTAAATTCCATCGGAAATAAAATCAATATTTTGGTATTTTTCTTAAGATATATTTATTTTGAATAGGAATAAGTAACAAAAACAAAATGACTTCAATTAAATAACGGTATAGAGCAATCTTAAAAAATAAAATAACGATTTAAACATTTTTTTAAGTGCAAAATAGTTGGCCTATGGGTCTTAATTTTTATTTTACCATGGTGTTACGTCGCCTTTGGCCTTGATAACTGCTTCTATGGGTCGTGGCATTGTGTCAACTAATTTTTGACATTCTTCGTACCAAAAGACTCCCAAATATTTATGATTTTAGCTTTAAGGTCTTGAAGAGTCCGGCATGGTTCTTTTCGCAGTTTTTGATTCATTTTATGCCAGCCAGTTTCAATTGGTGAAAGATCAGGGCTGCTGGAAGGCCATTCCAGTACAGGAATAGCTTCAGCAGATAACCACGCCATTGTAGACCTTGCAGTATGACAAGAAGCTCCATGCTGTTGGAAAATATAGTCTCCATCACTAGTTTGAAGTCGTGGTATTGATGGGAGAAGCTCATTTTCCAGAATATCTTGTACTTGGCAGCATTGACAATTCCATTTACAAAATGTAAATTGCTCAAACCCTTCCCCGACATGCATCCCCATATCATTAGAGATGCTGGAAACTTGACCGTTTTTTTAAGGCAATCTTTGTGAAAAACCTTTTGAATTTCTAATGACTCGTTTTCGTTCGTCGTCCACGCAAACTTCAAACCTGGACTCATCACTCCAAATAACGGACCACCATTGACTTAAAGTCCAGTTTTTACGTTGTTTGGCCCACTCTAGCCGCTTTTTCTTTTGTTTAGGTGTTAAAAGTGGTTTTTCTTTGGCCTATGTTTTTAACGAATTAAAATTGCTCTAATTTAAATAAATCTAAAACAAACCTTATAAAATTTTTATCCAATTTTTTCATAGTCCGTTTGCAAGTGTCGACCGAAACACTTTTTTTTTATTCTTTCACTCCATTAAACAGTTATTGCAGCGGCCGTTTGACGTCGATTTTCTTTTGTTATTTTTTTTTAAACTTGGCAATCTCGAGGTTTTGCAATTGGTGGGCGTCCCGTTTTTTAACCGATCTACACATTTCCACTATTTTTGAACTTTGAGATAATGTTTCGAATTGATGAGCGCGGTAAATTGAATTGTTTTGCGATTTTATAGCTCGATAATCCCGTTTCGAAGGCTTTATTTATGGATTCCCTAAGGTCTCTTGATAATGCAACGCCACGCACCAGGTTGACATTAAACTGTTGCTGGCTTACATAAAACAGGAGATCAATAAACAACAAAACAAGTGCATGTCATTTTTTTAATAACGGTTAACTGAAAATCTATTTAAATCTTCATAGGCCAACTATTTTGCATCCCAGAGAGAGTAGTCCAATTAATATGCACTATCTTTGTTTGAGAGAATGCAAACTGGAGCCATATTATGTGCTTTCTCGAATTTAGTTCTGTTTGGTCTAATTTACTTATTAAATCTAATTTATTACATCGACAAAAAAAAATTAAAAAACAACTGCTTGGGGACCAGAAAATATAGGCACATAAAAAATGTTAATTTGTTAATTGATGAGTAGGCCAACTATTTTGCGTTTGGGTCGTAGAACTTCTTTGACGAGGTTAAGAGAATATCATACTTTATAATTTTCTAGGAGGAGTTATTTTTGTATAGACCTAGCCTGAGTCTGAGTTCACTACTTCTCTATAATCTTAAAACAGATACCATACTGTAGCTCTTATTAATTTGTTTTGTTGTTCATGTGAGTCAATTTGAATAAGCTGAAGCACAAAAGATTGCATTCAATTGATTGCATTTGGAAGAAATGAATGGTGATTACATACGAGTAATTACAAGTCAAAAGTAAGTAAGTTATCTCCGAAGCACAAGTTGGACAAAGGCTTTAAAAACATGTCTAGTATATGTGCATTATTAGTTATTTCTAGGACTTAAGAGTTCTAGATAAATCCAGAATAATAAGAAAATATTTTTTAGCAAAAATAAGATGTTTATTCTACAAAATTGTATGATTGAATAATTACAAAACATATATTAAACTTCAATATTTTTACGATATTATACAAAAACTTAAATTAGAATTATAAAGTATTTTTATAACAAAGTATATACATATTCATGTTTATACTAACACCCCTTCTTAATAAATACTACATTCTAATTTCTTAAATCCTTTTTTATATAAGACCAGCCAGAACTCTGAGTCTTGATTGTTTAATATTTTGTAAAGGTTTCGTAAGAATGTCTGCAATCATTTCTTCTGTTGGACAATAAATGTATTTTATTTCTTTTGATTGTTTAATGTCACGAAGAAAATAATATTTGACATCTATGTGTTTTGTTCGAGGATTTATTTTCTCTGAGTCCAATATCTTTAAACAACTTTGATTATCTTCGAACATTGTAATATCTTGTAAATTAACTTGCAGATCTTGAAACAATGTCTTCAGCCAAATAAGTTCTTGTGTTGCTTCTGCTAAAGCAACAAGCTCTGCTTCAGTTGATGATAATGCAATAAGTCCTTGTTTTCTACTAGCATAACTGATTGTGGCTTGACCCAATTTAAATATATATCCACTTGTAGATTTTCTGCCATTTATATCTGCAGCCCAATCTGAATCGGCATATCCCACAAGTTTTAATTGTTCTTTATTACATCCAACACAAAGCTGTAGATGTTGTGTTCCTTTTAGGTACCTTAAAACTCGCTTAACTTCATTCCAATCACGTTGAGTGGGGCAGGATACTTTTCTGCTTAGAATTGAAACGGCTGCTGCTATGTCCGGTCTTGTATTTCCCGAAAGATACAGAAGTGAACCAATAGCTTTTTGATATAGTTCATTGTCACCTAAAAGTTTATCTTCTTTTGTTGAACTTTTGAAATATCCAGTATCTAATGGTATTTTGGATATTTTTGCATTTGACATATTGAATATATTTAATATTTTCTGTATGTACTTTTCTTGATGCATATAATAAATTCCACGTTTCTTTTCAATTTGCATTCCAAGATATAATTTTAAATTTCCCATGTCAGTTATTTCATAATGTTTTCTAATTTCATTAATTGTTTCTAAAACCAAATCCTTTTCTTTTGCAACAACTAGGATGTCATCAACATAAACTAATACATAAATAATTTTGTCCTTTTGGCCTTTTACATACAAACAACAATCAGCATTTCCCCTTCTGAATCCAAAATTGATTAAAGTTGAATTAATTTTTTGATTCCAACAGTTTGCTGATTGCTTGAGACCGTAAATACTTTTCTTAAGTTTACATACCAATTTTTCATTTCCATCTTTTATAAATCCTGTAGGTTGCTTTATATAAATTTCATCTTCTAGATCACCATATAAGAACGCTGTTTTTACGTCAATGTGGTGTACTATCATGGTTTCCATAGATGCAATCGCCAAAAGAGTTCGTAGTGTTGTCTGTTTCACAACAGGTGCAAAAACTTGGTCGTAATCTTCACCATATTTTTGTGAAAACCCTTTTGCTACAAGTCTTGCCTTGTATCTTTTTGATTCATCAGCCAAAGTTTTGATCTTGAATATCCATTTACAGTTTATGGCCTTCCTATCCTTAGGCAATTCCACAAGCTCCCAAGTATTGTTTGCATATAAAGCCTGCAATTCTTCTTCCATAGCACAAATCCATCGCACACTGTCAGTACATTCTAATGCTTCCTTATATGTTGTAGGTTCAGCTGGGCAAACTGCTAAATATCCATATCTTTCAGGAGGTTTACCTTTGTTTTCTCTTAATGATGTTCTTTTATTTTCTTCAGAATATCTTGTCTCTTCATCATTAATTATAATACCATTTTCAAGATCTTGATTATTTTCTTCAGAAGTAACATTTTCAGAATTTTCAGTGTTTTCATTATTTTCAATTGCGTTATTTGCTGAATTGTCATTTGTTGGGTTATGGTTGTTAGTGATATTGATTTTGAAAATATCATCAATATCATCATTTTTTAGTATATCCGGGTATTTCTTAAAATTTGCATTTATATTTTCATTAAACTTGACATCTCTTGATACGATTATACGTGCTGTCTTTACGTCTAATAATCTGTAAGCTTTCGATTCATCACAAAATCCAACAAGCACATATTTCTTCGATACATTTTCCAGCTTATGTCGAAGTTTCTTGTTAATGTAATGATATGCCAAACAACCAAAAGTTCTTATATTTTCCATTGCAGGTGGTCTTGAAAAATATAGTTCATATGGTGTTTTCACTGTAGCTTTTGATGGCAATCTATTTTGTAAATAATTAGCGGTATTTAAAGCTTCCGCCCAATATTTTCTTTCCAATCCAGATTGTATTAACATGCATCTAGTCATTTCCATTAAACTTCGGTTCTTTCGTTCTGCGACACCATTCTGTTGGGGGGTATAAGGCGCTGTTAATTGATGTTGAATACCTTTACTTTTTAAATACGCTATTAGTTTGTTATTAGCGAATTCTCCACCCCGGTCAGTTCGTAAAATTTTTATTGTTTTTCGAAAATAGTTTTCAACTTGATTTATAAATTCAACTATTTTGTCCATTGCTTGACTCTTGTTTTTCAAGAAATAAACAAAACAGTACCTACTGTAGTCATCAATCATGGTCAAGAAATATTTATTTCCACTTGGAGTGGTCTCCCTCATAGGTCCACATAAATCAGCATGAATGAGGTCCAATATATTATTTGATCTGTTCTTGCTCTGTTTTGGAAACTCTGGTCTTGACATTTTACCAAGTAAACATGAATCGCAATTATCCAAACATTTGCAGCTTAGAAGGTCAAGTCCGGTTATATATTTATTTTCAATTGCTTCTCTTATGCAATTTTTCTCGCGATGACCAAATCGACGATGAAAAGTATGAATGCATTCCTTTTCATTTTCAATTACTTTTCTAACATAATTGTCTTTATTAAGTGTATAGAGATTTTTATGTAAGCTGCCCGTTGCATAAATTATACCTTGAAACGATAATTCACAAATTTCGTTCTTAAATAGAACTTGCCAACCATTTTGTACAAGTTTTCTGACTGAAAGCAAATTACCATCTAATTCAGGAACATAAAGCACATTCTTAATAGATATTGGTTTATTTTGACAGTATAAGATACCATCGCCCGAACCTTTTGCTTCAATCTTATGTCCATTTGCTAAATAGATACTATCACCAGATTTGTTATTTAAATTTTTAAAGAAATTTTCATCATTGCACATATGACATGTAGCGGCTGAGTCAATATACCATGCAGAATCCATCTTATTTGAAGCGGAACTGAAACATAATTCAAAATTATTTGCTCTGTACTCACCAGCACCAGATTTTGAAGATTCGGTTTCAGTTTTATTTGCTTTGAATTTAAATTTCTTCTGCTCAAAATTATTGTTTGGGCAATCCTTTTTTAAGTGTCCAATTTTCCCACAAGAATAACATTTAATTTTAAAGTTCCTTGTCTTTAATGCTGCGTCTTCCGATGATTCCTTTAAAATTTCTCCAGTTTTCCTTTTGTGTTCTTGAATCAGTTTCTCTTTTATTAGATCTAAAGTTAAATCTTCATCTTTTCTAACCTCAAGAGCAGTTACTAATGAGTTGTAATCGTCTGGTAAACTTCCTAAAAGAAAGGCGACAACAAGATGATCTGCTAATTTCTCACCTAATCCAAGAAGACGATCCACAATGTCTAGCATTTCACAAATGTGGTCTTCCATTGATTGTCCGTTCTTTAGCTGCATGCGACATAACTTCTTCAAAAGCATAACTTTATTTGAAAGTGTTGACTTCTCATGTGCTTTCTTCAGAGCAAACCAGCATTCTCTAGCCGTATTCAATTTCCGAATATGCATAAGTTGAGAATCTTCCACTGCAAGTCCAATTGTAGCACGAGCCCTTCCATCTTTCAAAGTCCAATTTTCATCAACAGTAACAGGTCTTTCTGTATTGACTACAGTCCAAAGATTTTCTTTGATGAGTAATAATTCCATCCTGTACTTCCATGTTTGATAGTTATTGTTATTCAGCTTCTTGAAAATCAATCTTCCATCTTCCATTTTTGCAAAATATTTTCTTGCCTTTTATAATAATAATTAAATCTTTCTTCTCTTTATTATGTATTGGAATCTGGGCCCATAACCTATTAGTTATTTCTAGGACTTAAGAGTTCTAGATAAATCCAGAATAATAAGAAAATATTTTTTAGCAAAAATAAGATGTTTATTCTACAAAATTGTATGATTGAATAATTACAAAACATATATTAAACTTCAATATTTTTACGATATTATACAAAAACTTAAATTAGAATTATAAAGTATTTTTATAACAAAGTATATACATATTCATGTTTATACTAACATGCATCTGGTACTTAATACCAAACAAATGGTCACCATATTATCCAAAACTACATGGGGTGTGGGTGTCTTACCCCTCGAAGCCCAGAAACCAACAGCTCGTACAAAACGGAATAAATGCAAAGGAAAATTTGCGGCGATTAAGGAATGCCTTTTGTATATTTTATTTTCGAATTTAGGAGTGAAATTTGTGTCCTCGTCCTCGTCCTCAGATTTGAATGCTTTTCCATACCAGACGTCCTGTTGTTCAACAATGCGAACGCGTCTTTCATCTGAAATTCAATTCACTTTTGCATTTTGGTCATGCTTTGCCTTTATAGACCTGGGATTTTCAATTTTTTCGTTTCGTTTGTTTGTTTGTATATTTGGTATGTGTTTGGCTCTGTTAGTTAAGGAAATCTTGCTGACATACCTTATGACCAGTGAGTACTCATTGTTCCGTCGTTCTTCGAAGATATACCAAAGGATTGCTCTAACAAAACCAAAAACAACAACAACAACAACAACAAGAAAAAAATAAATATACAAATACCTACCTTCATCAAGATTATTTGGTACCTGTGTGGGATGGGCTGGGCTGGGCTGGACTGGACTGTCTAATATTCCAATCGTGAAACTTTATACATACATATATATTTAAAACGTATTTAAAGCTATTGTTTCAAGGAATCCGAGGAGACTAAATTTGGAAATGCTTTAGGAATTTCTATTGTGCCATTTAGTGAGAAAATTAAATGAAAATGAACCGCAAATTTAGTCTTGTGATGGTTTCAAACAAACATACTTTTGACATTCTTCGTGAAAGTAGGTTACGGAATGTGATGTGGGTTAGCGATAATTTGATGTGGCAAACTATAGAGCCAAATGAAATACATGATATGCTCGAAGGATATCATTAAATTTTCAATTTCACCAAAGAACTTGAATATTTTTCAATGTTGTCGAAAAAAAAGCATTGGTGTACCTACGAGCATCTTTTGACTTCAAACCTCGGCTCTAAGTTGCCTCAAAATCACTCCATTTAAAATCGTTGAAAGATTTATGATATATAGTTGATTGTAACTGACTCTATATAGGGAGCATGATTTCTGTCATTGAAATCAAATCGAAGCTAAAAGTTCTTGCTCCTATTAGGGAACACCATTTTCTGAAACCAAATTGTCGTTCAGATAAGTCTCGCCTTCCTTGTATCGCTGCTATAAGGCTTGGTTGGAACAATTTCTCTAGCAACTTTCCTGTTGTGTCCAGCATGCATAGGGGCCTGCATGCAGATGGGGAATCTGGATTACCTTTATTTTTGCTCATCAGTACAAGTCGTTGTTTCTTCCAGCGTTTGGGGAAAGTCCCATCAGCTAGGCAACTATTGTACATGTTGAGGAGCAGTTGTGGGCAGGATTTGGCGATTTGCTTGAGGGCTTCCACTGGTATCCCATCATGTCCAGGAGCCTTTTTAATTTGCAGAGCATTTGTGGCTATCATAAAATCTTCTTAACTAAAGGCTTGTATTTCTTGTTGTGGTAGTCCAGATAGTACACGACCAGGCGGTCTAATGGGGTGAGTCGGAAAAAAAGTGTATCCACAATTTGTCCCATAATTTCTCCATTTTGGTGGTCCTCTGGGCCCCAAGCTTTTTCATAGCGAGTCCCCAAGGATCGTTGTTGATGTCTTGTCAGAGTTCTTCCTACTTCCGTTTCTTGCTCAATTTAATGGATCTTCTAAGCTCATGGTCTTCAACTCTTCAAGTTCGTTCTCGAGATTTTCGTCACGTCTCCTTCTGCATCTGGTGACTTTTCGCCTCAGACGTAAACAACTTCTGCGGTGTTCCGCAATTTTTTCCGTCCACCAGTAGAAAGGCTTTTCTCTTTCGTCGGAGAAGCTCTTTGGGGGCATTGAGGCATCACATGCCTGTCGGAGAAGCTGCATTGTGGCTTCAACTTTCTCTTCGGCAGTGCCTTCCATTTGGAGTACGGGGGTCTTCCCTTCTTCCATCATTCTGTTCATTATTTCCACGTGGAGTCTATTGGCATTTTATCTTTCCGTTTGGGTTTGGTTTCGATTTGCCATCCGCTGGTTTTCCTCAATACAAAACATGATGTATTGTGTTCACTGCCTGTATAGTCTTCAATGACTCTCCAGTTTGTAATCTTAGACGAGAGAGAGTTATATCGGGTATAGTGCCTATGTTTCCTGCTCTTCTAAAGGTGGGGGTGTTTCCTACGTTTACAAGGTTAAGGCCACTTTTCGTTGCCATTTCATTTCATTTCATTTGCGTTCCTCGGGAGTCTGTTGTTGGCATACCCCACTCTTGACCTCTAGCATTAAAGTCACCCGCAACAATGATTTCCTCTTCGGTCTCGCTTATGAAATCTTCTAGTTCATCTAGTTTTTGTAGGAACTCATTTGGGCTTAAGTATGTGCTGTTTACTGTGAATTTTTGTTTTTCATCCATGCAAAACCTCTTTTCGATTCTTTGCTTTTAACGGAGATCTTTCTGTTCAGGATCCATAAGGCGGCGGTTTTCAAAGAAAGTGGTAGTTGAAAGTTTAGTTACAAAATTGGATCTTATTGACAAGCTGGATGAGCCGCGTAGGCAACGACATGTGGAATAAATAACTGGCTCCCTATATAGGTTTGTTGAGGTTAATATCTGACAATTGATCTTGTTACCGTCATACTTAGATCAATGTAGATCCGTTGTTATACCTTGGGGTATGTGACTCCCATGTATTGAAACCTATGATAATGCTTTGTCTTTCAAGTTCGTAAAGGGTGTAAGCTATAGCTTGAAATTTCGGAGGGTACATTTAAGTTTTTGAAAAAATGGGCCTTCGTCCTATAAAATCACCTGTTTGAGGAGAGGTTAAGGGCGTGATGTTTTCCTTTACCCCCACTTGAGAAATCATCAATCCAGCAGGAGTATGTGGCTCCTTACAACATCTGGTAGATGAGTTTGATAGGTCAGTGTTTGGTCTTCTTCTTCTTCTTCCTTTGTTTCGGCGCTGTTATGATCTCGATGTCGAGGGGATCATAACTCTCCCACATATCTGCTTCACACTAGTGATCCGCCTGTGGGGTTCGCCGGGTTGACCTCAGAAATCGGCGGCAAGCCTCCCGGTTTTGTATTGTTCCATTTCTGAGGCCAACTGAATGCTGGTGTTTTTGCATTTGTTTGTACCAGGAGTGTTTAGGCCTACCTTTCTTTTTATTCCGAATTGGAACGTTGTATGATATTGCCTTTTTGACGGGGTTCTCAGGATCTCTCTCAATACCAACTGAGTCGGTCGTGTTCAATTTTTTTGGAAATGGTATTCTTAACATGAAGGCTTCCTCGGATCTTCGTACTTCTAATTCGATCAAGCTTTGTAACTCCTGCTGTCTTACGAAGCATCTTCATCTCAGCTGCCGTTAGCTTACTCTCATACTTTTTGTAAATTGTCCAACATTGTGAACCGTATGTGAGTGCTGGACGCACAACTGAAGTGTAGAGCTTTCCTTTCAGCTTAGGGGGCATTTTTCGGTCACAGAAGATAGCAGAATTTTCCCGCCACTTCATCCACCCTACGCTTACGCGATGATTGATATCGTCATCACAAGTAGCTTCGTTATTTATCATAGACCCCAGATATTTAAACTTTTCACACTTGGGAAGCACTACTCCATTCAAATAAATGTCTGGAATAGGCCTGTGTGGATCAGAAAACGGGCAGCATAGGTATTCTGTCTTTTTCGCGCTTATGCGGTACCCACTTCCTTCTAGAACATCCACCCATACGTCAAGTGCTCGTTGTAGGGATATCGGGTCTTCACTTATGATGGCTCCATCGTCAGCAAAGAATAACTGATGCACTTTTGGATCCGTCACTTTGCCTTCAAGCAGGTAATCAAGAACTGTAATAAAGAGCAGGGGACTCAAGACACTTCCCTGGTGTACACCTACTGTGATTTCGAATTCTTCGGTGACTCCAGCTGCGCATCTTACTTTAGTAACTGCTCCATCATACATGTCCATAATTATCCGCACATAGGTTTCTGGAACTCCTCGTTGCCTGAGGGCCACCCATATTAGATCTCGTGGTTGCCGATCGAATGCTTTTTCAAAATCAACCAATACGACATGCAAATCCTCCAAAGAATCCCGATGCTTTTCCATAATTATTCTTATACTCTGGATTGCATCCGTGGTTGACTTACCACCGACAAACCCGCACTGGTCATCAGATAGCCTTATTATTTTTCGCAGTCGGCTACCCAAGACTCGCTCAACGATCTTCATGGTGTGTGACATCAGCTTAATCGAACGGTAATTATCACAGCTTCGAGTATCACCCTTTCCTTTATAAATTGGAAGAAGGTAACTTTCCCTTCATTGATTAGGCATGCGATCACCTCGTATAAGTTTGGAGACAAGAATCATGAGCCATCTAAACCCGATGTCTCCCATCTTTTTCCAAAACTCTGAGGGTATTTCGTCTGGGCCAACAGCTTTTCCCTTTTTGGAGTATTTTACCGCCTCACTAACTTCTTCGACTGTGACGTCGGATACTTCGCTTAAGTTAGGTGAAGCTATTGGAAAGTATAGCCTTGGAAATTGTTCGTTTAGAAGTCCGTCACAATACTGTCGCCACCTGTGAAGAATTTCGTTGTCTTTGTCAGTGTTTGGTCTATATGTACGTTTGTTTGGTAAGTCTTGCTGATTAAGCTGAAGGGGCTGTTGCTTTGATCAAGAGGATTTTACCAATCTTAGGAAGATTAGATTAGATTTTCTGAATCATCTGCAAAATGATGAGCTTGAGAGCTAACAGAATCTACAAGTACTTGTATTGACCACATTTTTACTCGTTTTAAAGTCAGTAATAAATTCAATTTTTTTAGTAGTGTTCCCGACCTTGATCATAATGATCAGAAATCGATCATTTTATTCCATAAGTTAGAAAATAATTTGAAATTTACTTCAGAAACACAAACAAAAGAGCATCATACCACCGATTACATATTATTGCAGAATGTTTTGAAGCACGAGATTTTGGGATCAAGCTTATGTAGAAAACGACCCACCTATATTTCGTTTGCTACTTTTTCTCAATATTACATAAACGTATAAATTCATGTACTTCTGCATCAATAAAAAAATTGAATAAAAATACATTTCTAAAGCCTTGGATGAATGTGAGTCTCCTAAAGCAGATTAAATAAAAGAGCAAAATTAGTATAAAACGAAAAAAAAAACATCCAAACAAACTGCCCCATACATGGGTTGAAGATAAAAATTCAATATAAATATTTCGTTAAATGGACTAAATATTTTAAATATTTTTCTAAATTAAACCTCAATACCACTGTTCAATGCATGAGTAAAATATCAGGCCAATTGCTTGAATATTTTAGATTTTATTAGTCTGGAAAGCAAAAAGTGTTCAAATGTGCCCCACTCTCCCCTACTATTAGGAAAGTTGTATATGATTTTTCAATGATTGCAATCATACTTAAAAGGAAGATTTCAAAAAGTCATTATAAACGGTTCACATAGTGAAGCTCGATTTTTAAAAATTGGAGTACCATAGGGATCTGTACTCGGCCCTTTATTTTTTATTGTTTATATAAACTAAATTTTTAAGCTCCGTTTAAATGGCCTTTCGACAGCATTTGCAGATGATACAAACATATATCACTTACATACCAGTCAAATTCGGATCTTAATTGTGTCTTGCAAATTGAAGAGGGCCTTGAAGTTCTAAGGACTTAGTTTTCTAAACATAAGCTAATAGTAAGTGAAAAAAACTAAGTTCATGACAAAACATCTGGTCATTGAGTTTGTAATAATAATTTATTTTTTCATTCTTCAAGTTGTAAGCAATTCTGCTTTCCAATTCACAATTGTGGTAAGCCTAATTTCCAACACAAATATTCTTGTTCCAATTCTTGTTTCAAAATTAATTCGCTGAATAATTTTAAATATTTGGGTGTTACAATTGATTCTAATCTTAATTGGAAGTTACAACATTAAAAATAATTTGATGCTCATAACGCGAAAAATGTATCTTTTAAAATCATTCTGCTCTAAAATGGTTCTAACTTCAATATGCTCGTATGGCCTTCCGTACTCTAAACTACAATACGGGTTATCTAGCTGGGGTGGTTCCTATACAAATACTTTTAGACCTTTAATGATTGCTCAAAAACATCTTATTCGAATTATTTGCAACAAAATTCGTTATACTGAAAGTTGGTCTTTATATCAGGTTATTACAACTTTGAATTTAATTTGTGAATGCACCATTTCATCACTAATTATCAAACTGTCATTGTCAATTTATTCAGTAAACTCAAAATTTGCATCATGGTAAAGTACACGAACGAGCAACGTCTGTAAATTATAAAAATTTTCTACCGAAATTCGGAGTCGGTGACCGCAACTTTAAGAGCCAATTTCATCGCAAAATCGTATTCAGTGACGAAGCTCATTTTTGGCTCAATGGGTTCAACAATAAGCAAAATATGAGTTATTGTGCGGGTGAAAATCCATATTTGCTTCATCAATCACCACTTCTTCCACAAAAAATAAATGTTTGGTGCGGTTTGCATGCCGGCGGCGTTATTGGGCCATATTTTTTCATCGACGATAACGATCGTCACGTTACTGTGAATGGCCAGCGTTATGGCGCCATGAATACCTATTTATTTTTAGCTCGAGTTGGAAGATTTGGACTTGGACAATATGTGGTTTCAATAGGATGGTGCCACAAGCCACACAGCACACCTTACAATCGATTTATTGAAGAGTAAGTTTGATGAGCATGTTATCTCAAGAAATGGGCCAGTCGATTGGCCGCCTCGTTCGTGCGATTTAACGCTTCTAGACTATTTTCTTTGAGGCTACGTTAAGTTTATGCCAACAAGTCGACGAAGTTAGAATAGCTCAGAGCCAACATTGAATGCGAAATAGCGGCCGTTTCTGCCGAAATGTGTGAGCGAGTCAACGAAAATTGTGTCCAACGAAGCGACCGCTGCAAACGTGCGAGTTGATGGAAAACAGCATTTGTCTAGACGAATTTTCTTCCCTCTCTTACTATTGTACAATTGAACTTACATCCCTTCTTTCTAAGGCCAAATTATCAATTGAAGAACGAAAGTTTCTTAATGACCAGCAGTATGTGTTGCATAGAAATAGGTCCACTGGTGATTTGATGATATATCTCACCGAACAGTGACAAAAGTGGTCTTACGTCTGAAATTCATTAAATAAATGCTGGTGTCTCACATGGCTCCGTTTTGTCTCCGAGTCTCTTTCTCATATTCATTAGTCTAAAACTATTTATCCGTTATGTTGGTTTGATGATGATAGTACTCGCAGCTTCTACCAGGTGCAAGTCCTTGTCCTTCGGATGTGGATCTAAAATTCTGGTCTCGAGTATTTGACATCGTAAAAAGCTCTGCTTGAAGGAATTATAGAACTAGAAGTGTTGATTGTGAATTGCATGCATAGTTACCACCTGAACTCAAAGGCATTTATAATCCTTCGAACTTCAGATTTCAACTACGTTTCAATTACTAATGCAGTGTCGTTTTTTGGTTCATGTAACTCACATATTCTCACATTATCGGTGACATAATTAACGAGAATCTTGTAGAATTTTTCTTTGTTTAGAGGATGAAATTTTTTTGAAGACTTTTTTATTTCAAGTTAGATTCGGTATCTACAACTATTATGTACTTCAACCAATTTGGTCCTTGGTATTTATAGAATTATTCAGAAAGATTAATCGTCCCTATTTGTACAATGATTTAACTATATTTAAAATAGAAGTTCAACGATTAGTTTCATCATCATCATTGGCTCGACAACCGGGTTCCGGTCCTGGCCTCTTTCAACAAGTCTCTCCACCTATCCCGGTCTCTAGCCGACGCCATCCCCAAGGCTTCGGGCGTCCTGGTCTACGCCAAGAATGGTCTACCACGCTGTCGTCTACCATAGAATGTACCACAAAGAACTTTCCGAGCAGGTTCCTTTTCGCTCATGCGAGCTAGGTGCCCTGCCCACCGAAGTCTACCGAGCTTAATTTTTGTCACGATATCTGCTTCAAGATACATGATACATGCGTACAGTTCATGATTGTAACGTCTCCGGAATCGTCCTTCCTCACATATGGGGCGATTAGCTTACCCTTCCAAAAAGCTTAAGCAATTAGTATATTCCAATAAATTAGAAAAAAAAAAACTGCGACGAGCGACCTCTGAATATTAATATTAGATCTTAAATTTCAGAAATCTGCCAAGCAATCAATTTTACGTTTTCCGAATTAAAAACGGTGGAAAAAAAGTTAATTTTATTTCACCCATCGTATATCTCCCTTACCAATAACCATCGCACAGTAAATCAGGGACATTTACCCTTGAACTCACTCTTAAAGTAATTATTTAGCTCACGTTCGCGAAAAATCCTTGATATATGCATTTCCAGGGCACGTCACGTGAAAAACGTTTGGTTGTTTTTTTCAGCACTTTTTACCATTCGTCACTTTCGAACACTTAAGCTTGACATGCCATTCAGCGTGATTCTGTTTTGATTGAAAATGAATATCAATGTAATCACTTTATAATGCCCCACGCCAAAAAAAAAAGGAAGAAAACACGGATTTCGCGTCCTCGTTCAAACCTTATATCTTGTATGTACACATTCGAAGGTAGTACCGTTTGAAGAAAACATTTAATTCCTCCCCACCTACACTACTAATCGGATGTAAAAATATACGATATTATATTCACTGCACGTTTAGAGTGATTGCGTGATGTTGTACTTTGATTGAAGTGTACAAGAGCACATCCTAGAGCGAAATAGCAGGGTTTAAACTTTTGGGACGCAAGCTCCTATAGCTAAAGCTAACCTCCCTGTAATTTAGTATAACATTTTAATGGCTTAAGGAAATGAGTTTAAGAAGTCGTTGCAAATTGGAGTAGGCAGAGGGTAATTTATTGATGTGAGTGCCTTAAATTTATTTCCTTGGTCTATATTCAATTTAAAACTTCTTTCAGGTAGAAGCAGTACTTCTCATTTGACAATTTTTGTAATAATCGATTTTCAAGTTCAGAGTCAATTGTTCTTAAGTAGGGGTAATCTTGTATTGCTGTATTTAAAAATAATTCCATTAGCTTGGCACACCTGATATTTTCCACTGAGAGTGCGGAATATTAAACAAGCTTATGAGCCAGAGGGTATAGACTCTTGAAAGAAGCTGATTACGAGAATGGACATTTATATGTCAACTATTTACAGCGTTCGAATCTGTTGCATGATGAGTTAAGATTCTTAGGAATAACAATTTGCAACTAAAGGACATATACAATAATTATATATATATACATAAATATGTCTAGGCTGACGAACTCGACAAAACTGGAACAATATTACCGATATTGATAAGGCTTTATAGGCTTTATATCCATCACTTGTCGAGTATGAGTTGCTTGTGGCTTATTGTATGGCGCTTTTACTGTCGCAATATAATGTTGTTTGTTTCGAAGAGTTTGGTAAGAGCTCTCCCTCAAAACGTTTTAGCCACATCGATTCGTGGATCGCTGAAACCATTGCCATGAATCCAGATTCTGTAGTCGAAAGGGCTATATCAGTTTGTCGTTTTGAAGCCTAAGCTGTTGCAGCTCCTTTATGGTACAAATATATCCTGTTCCTATCGTCCGCATCACCTGCCCATCGGCATGGCAAAAACCTGGTATCACCGTAGGTTCCTTGTTGTATACAAGTTTTTTGTCGATTGTACGCTTGAGAGCTATCCAGTGTGAGCTTTCCCCAGATTAGTAAAGTATCTATTTACTACATTTATAGCCAATCTAATATCAGATCAGAATCAGCAAGAGATTCCCCATCAACAACAGCAGGAATATGGTCAACACTACTTGCGACCTCAGCAACACACGAGTCATCCTTTTGCTTAGCTTACATATCAACATATGTTGGGTCCTCAGCGCCTTCATTCCAACAGTTTTGTGGAGCTGGCAAATCAACGTAAGTTGATTTTATGTACTACACCTTCATCTGAACATTTTTGTATGGCTTGCATGATGTTGACATCAGTTGGATCATCAGGCAAGTAAAAAATGTCGGAAATAATATTTCCATCTAGTGCTGATTGTTTTGATGAAGTTTCGAAAAAAAAAACTTTTCTGCATACCATGATTTTTCCAGTCTTTTTATTGCACAATCTGTATGCTTTAGAGTCACCACAATATCCGAGAAAAACGCACTCAGTAGATTTTTCATCAAGCTTTTGACGTTTCTCACTCGGCACATGGACCATGACCTTACAGCCAAACAGCCCAAATTTTGTTTCCTTTTTGTCCGGAAGAGTTGCTTCAGGCGTTTTAAATTGTGCACGTCTACATGAAATTCTATTAATTAAGCAGCTGTGGTTGCCGCTTCAGCCCAAAAAGTCTTGTCAAGTTTGGAATTAAATAGCATACATCGGATTCGTTCAATGATGCTTCTGTTGATTCTCTCCGCTACACCATTTTGTTCTAGGACCGGCACGCAAGCTCTTCGAAACAGCGAAGGGAACCTAGTCACCTAAGCACAAGGAATTCCAGATGAGTTTGACCAGCATTTCCAGCAGCTGCTTAGTGAGCATTATTTAGAGGAAGATCCAGTCCCAGTACCCAGTACTGAAGAGGTTAAAAAAAGCAATCCACAAGCTTAAAAACAACAAATCCGCATGCTCGGATGGTCTACCTGCGGACCTCTTCAAGTATGGAGGAGATGTCCTGATAGGGTGCATGCATCAGCTCATCAACCAAGTTTTGGAGGAGGAAAGTATGCCCAACGATTGGTCAAATAGTTTCATATGCCCAATCTACAAAAAAGGCAAATCTATGTCCTGCAAAAACTGCATAATGTTGCCTACAAGATCCCATCCACCGTACTATGTGAGCGTCTAAAACCTTTCTGCAACACTATGATCAGCACGTACCAGTGTGGTTTCAGGCCAGGCAGATCAACGATATACCAAATATTCACATTGAGTCAAATCCTAGAAAAAACCAACGAATTTCAAGTCGAGACCCACCATCCTTTCATCGATTTCAAAGCCGCATAAGTTAGCATAAATCGCCAAGAACTTCTATTGGCAATGTCGGAACTCGGGATAACGAAAAAACTGATCCAGCTTTGCCGCATGACGTTACAAAATACGCGGTGCAATGTGCAAATGGGTAACAGCTCATCCGAGCTATTCCAGACGTGCACAGGGTTCAGACTAGGAGATGCGCTATCATGTGATTTTTTCAACCTAGTCCTAGAGCAGATAGTACGCAAGAGTGGTGTTAACCTAGAAGGCACTATCTTCAACAGGTGTTCCCAACTGCTTGGCTATGCGGACGACATCGAGCGCTCCAAGTGAGCTGAGCTAGAGGCGTTCATAGCTATTGATGAACAGGCGAAACGTGTTAGTCTTGAAGTTAGTGTCTATAAAACAAAGTATATGCTATCAACAAACAAAGCCTTAGCTGTCCATCGCCTAGGACAAAACGTCACTGTTGGTAGCAGTAATTTTGAGGTAGTCAAGGAGTTCACCAAGCTCGGAACAAACATCAATCCCACGAACGACACCTTAGTGGAAATCCGACGAAGACTTACCCTAGTGAACCGCTGCGACTACGGTTTGGCCAAGCAAATGGGTTCAAAACTCCTTGCTCGAAAGACAAAGTGCACGCTATACAAAACCCTAATTTTACCAGCCGTACTCTACGTGCGCCGAGTGCTGGACGATAAGTAAAAAAGGGGAATTGATACTGGGCACGCAAGAGCGCTTGGTCTCAACGACTGGAGGGAGCTCGCCAGGGATCGCAACTGTTGGAAAACCGCAATATCTCAGGCAGAGACCTTGCATGGATCGGGAGCCGGATAAGTTAGTTAGTAAGTAAGTAGTAAAGATTTATTATGTAATATAGATTTTGACATGTTCATATGGGCCGATGCCCCGAATCAACGTAGCAAACATGCTCATCTTTCTTCGTGTTCGCTAAAAAAATACTCCTGGTTTCGCTCTTTGTGTTTTTTCTTAGATGGACAATACTTAGAGAAGTGCCCCAGTTCCCCACAGCTATGACATCGATATTTCTTTTTTGATTTAAACTTGTTGGGCTTTAATTAAGACAACATAAGCACTATCAGTATTTTTCTAGACGTAATGCACTTCCCGAACACGTGGTCTGGTATGCAGACCCTGGTAAGACATAGCCAGGATCGTAGCAACTGTAGCCGACACTTTTTAATAGAAGAACATGCAGCGAAACACTCACTGGCATATCTGTGGGGACCAGGGGGAAAAGGAAATAGTCCTCCATTTCCTTTGCAAATGCCCTGCTCTGTCCAAATTTAGAGTACAATCATAAGGAAGTGCATTTTTGGCAACATTGACGAACTTTGGGAAATGAAGATCAAAGACTTGATCTCTTTTCTCAACGCGAAGAAATGGCTCTAGGACGAACTTGGTTACATCCGTGCCGTGCCATCCGTTTTCCGACTCCTTTTGACTCCTTGAATCTCGGAATGTCGAGTTAACGGACTGAGGGCTTTGACGGAGGCTTCCAGTGCGGAAGGCCGGATGTTCACTCAATCGGATTGGCTACTATTTCAGCACCAGTCAACAAGCTGCTTAACTTGGACCAGTGTAGATGTTGTCGAATGAGTCTGGTGGTCCGGCTGAATGAGGGATCCGAATTTCCGGATGATTATGCAAAATCAAAAACACAATAAGAGACATCAAATCCGAATTTTGGAACTTAATCCAAACTGAATGAATTTCCCATATCAATTGAATCCACAGGTTCATACGAGTTATGGTATCAAAATGGTGCACTTCGGCGCTAATGGGGCCACAGGGCTAGACTGCCACTGCTCGTAATTTCTACCTACCTACTTACCTAGAGCTTCCTTGATGCATACCTTTAAGTTAACATTCAACTATTATATCCACTGTAGTATTGCTACCTTTTGAAACCTAAAAAAACTTCCTAGTCAACTTAACCAACAAAAAAATAATACCCAACAACTGGTCCCAGGTAGACATTAATCTTCAAAATCACCCTACTCAGTTTGGGTCCAGGTGGGTAAATCTCTCAGGTGTCCTATAACAACTCTCAAACAACATAGTTCTTCATTAAATGTTTAATGGACCCAACATACTCTTACCTGTATAATTACTACTTACTTTCCATCATACAGATAAGACTTCTCTAATTAAATCTCCCAGCCCTTCTGTGAAATCCTTCTTCAAATGAACATGTAACCCTAATAGCTTTTCAGAAATTTTAATGTAACCAAATCTCGAAACCCAAAATACCAATGTTAATGACTTTTGGTTTTCACCTTATTCTACACGTCCGTCTTTATCCCTAACCCTTGCACAAAACTCCTTAAAACTGTCTTCGTTACAGAGATCGACTTTTGCAAAGTCAATACCTTATCCCTCTTCAATGCCAATCCAGATATTATATAATAGAAAATCGGCAAATGAAAAGCAATTTGATGAAATACCCATCTCTTGGGATTAAATTTATTATATATCCTCGTGCAATCTAATACGCATATGAAGGACTCCATAAGGGAATGAGTTCGAGACACGGCAGGTCGCCAAACCACTGATGATGATTTTGATTAAAATGATGGAACGGTGGCCGGTCCAAGTGCATTGCACTGTGAAATCTTATTAACAATTCTACTAAGTGTATGTATAGTCGTATGTCCACTGAGACCAAGTCTTAGGCTAAACAGAACGACAAAACCACCCACGAACGGCGGCGCAGCAATGGTGATGGCGGGTTTTCCTCGAGAGAAACCAAGGTGGGAAAATGGGGCTTCATTCGCTGAGTGTAAAATTGAAAATTGAAAGATTACACTGAATCCCCCGGGTTCGGATCCGACAACGATAAAAGGATGATGTTGAGAATAGCATCACTGTTCATATATGAACTCCGTCACTATACCGACGCCAAAGTTTTGTATGGCTTCGTCCTGGGCTTCCATCATCGCATATGAATGAATATGAGAAGGGTTGACACCATCATAATGAATACTCTGTTCCATTTCGTCTTTCTTCTTATGTGTACCATCCGTATACAAACATATACATATACCTCCCGGAGAGATGAAAGATGCACGAATACTTCTACGTGTAGCAAGAAAGATGACAAGGCCCATACAAAAATTCAAAAAAACAATTTTAATGAATATTCAGTGCTGAGGGATTTGACGACACACAGTGACACAGTCAGCCGCACACCTAGCTTAAAACTATGCGGCTAGGACAAGTCGAAGAGCCAGAAAGAAGTCAGGGGTGAAAATTTCATCTGACAGAATCTACACCTATAGTCCGCACCCAACCGGATGGCCTGTTCACGAGATATCTTCACACACATCCGGGAAAATTCTTTAACCAGAAATACAACAAAAAAAAAAAAATACGATAGGGGAACGTTGGATACTTTTGAGTTAGAGGCTGATTTGGTTAGTTATATCTTCAATACCCAAAGGCTTGGTATGGATTTTAGCTGGGGAAGGGGCTGATGAGGAGAAATAAGTGCACATGAACAACTATAACAATCATTCATGATTCAACAGGAAAATCATTGAGAAAATGGCTACCCCAGATGTCCTCATGCCTACGTTGAACTGATACCAACTTCAACAAAGGATCAACCAAAGAGAAGAGGATAGAATGCTGCCAACAGAAACTATCAAACCTAGTATCGATGGATTCAAAAAATCAATAAGATCATCGGTAAATATGAAAAGAAATCAGAGCTAGACAACGAGAAGTCCGGACTTTCCAGGATAAGACATAAGCAGTTGCTGAACATTTCGAAGAAAAGTTCTTGCCAAAACACACCTACTAATCCCGCACTCTTAGACAACAATTCATCAGAATAATCTTTTTCTAAATATAATAATTCTTCTAGCGAACCAGTTTTTACTCGAAACTTCGAAGAAACGAAGAAATAACTCAATTAGTTCATAGTTAGATGACTTCAAAAATGATCCAGGCCAGAATAGTGGCAGTTTCCACAAGTCAGGGGCCTATTACTTGCGATCCTGTAAAACAGCTGTATCATCAATTCCGATTTCCCGAAAGTCTAGAAGATTGGAGAATGTGTACCTTTTGAGAATTCGGTTTTTGAGAGAACTATTCAACGCCTCATCTCCTCTGGAGGTTCATGAAGGAATAGCACCCTCAAAAACAAACAGCTTGCTATTGGATGATTTCCCGATTTAGAGAAATCTTAACCCGCTTAAAATTCTAGAATGAAATGTCGCCGTTGGATTCTTTCTTCGATGCTTAAACACAAATCAATCCTTCAAGCATTTTTAGGAACAGTTTTTAATCCCCGATCCCTCTTAGTCCATATTGAAAATAGACAATTGGTGAAATTAAACCATAAGATGGAGAGTTGCTCCACAACATATACTTGTCCGGCCAAACCCAAACCAATAATGCAATACATTTGCCATACACTGGAGACTCATTTGAGTGGGAACCACACTTATCGCGTTTAGTGTGTATGGTATGAATGTTATAGAACGGTGTGGTTAAGTGAGGAGTCATGAATCGTGTCACTTGACTCACTAAAGCTGGAATCACACTCTTATCCCGTATAGTGTAGAATGGTATGGTCTTTTATGGTGTGATGTGGTTTGGTGTGGAGTGGTGCATCGTGTCATGGACTTTGCACACTTATCAAGCTTTGCTGTGTTAAAAACGTTTCTTTTGAAATGTGAGACATCCTAATCATGTATGTACATAAGTTAGATGTTTCATCGAAATGGAATCACCCAAGTCCTTGAATCTGCTTTTGGAGATCACTAGGTCATCGAAATAAAACCTTAGCAACAAGCTGCCACATCATCATTCTAAGTCTCTTCGTTAGATTAAAACTGACAACGAGACCAAAAATCACAATTTTTTATGGGTATCAGCTGTGTAGAGCGATTACGTTTCAACTCACACGGGACGACCAGTTTTCCACAAAATGCATAATTTTAATTTCCAGCAGTTCTACCCATTACTCTCAAAGGGAACGCTCTTAGCCATCAGTAGACAAAGGTGCTTCTCTAAAGGAAACTTCTGATCATCAATTAATACTTTTCGCCTTAATCTATTATATCTGAAATCAGCCCGAAAATGCTTGGTATTTTGGAGAGAAAAATGAGGCCGGTCTGCATGGGACACGACTTTGATTGGCAATCACAGAAGTACGTCATTTAACCAAAAATTCTACGAGACATCAGGAATCATACTCATGGACAAGTTCATAGTCGTACGTTAAAAAGATTGACGAGGAACTTGGCCCATAATTCAAAAATGAACCGGTGGTAGGGACTATCACAAGTTAAGAAAAACATCACAAGTTTCGATTTTTAATTGTGACGAGTTTACAAAACTACTACGATTAGGGAAGAAGCCTAGGCTGGTAGCCACACTATATTACAACATAAAAACAACATTTAAGATAACTCTCCAAACCAATCCATTGCTTTCCCGATTTGACTGTTATCATCTTGTTCTGTTCCGACTTCAGTTGAGACCCTAGTCTGAAGGTATTGGAAATTCTCCACCATCTCAACCTGTAGTTCAACAATGTTCAAATGAATAGATAAAGAAGCTGCAAGGCAAATCTTTTTTTTGGCGAAATTATTTTCAACCTGACAATTTTTCCACCCTTGTCGTCATTTGATAGAAGTACATCATTATCGTCTGAGAGAGTTTAAGTTGTAATTGAATATTTCTGGCCCGTCTGCATTAGCACCAAAAAAGTATTGGTGACAATATTCAGCCTTGTCTGATTCCACTTTCAATTTTAAAATCCTCTGATATTTGAATGTTGTCCAAAATATGGAGAAACAACTCTTTTAGCTTAAAGACCAAGCTACGACTGTTCCGCTCCAATATTGAATCCGTGCTGCTCTATGGGTGCCGCACTTGGCCACTGATACTGTCACAAGAAAGCTGAAAACGTTCGTTAATAGATGTCTTCGAAACATCTTGAGGATTTGCTGACCCAACCGTATCTCCAATGCTGAATTTCATGCGAGAACAGGTCAGGAACCCATAGGCTCTATTATACGAAGGCGAAAATGGTAGTGGATTGGCTGGCTGGCGATGCATTGCGAGTCAAGCGATGCAGCGGAACCTGCTCACCTAAAAAGGCATCAGACAAGTGGGCCGTCCTGGAAGTACTCGGCGAAGAACGTCGAGCAGGAATCAGCACAACTGAGGAAAATTTCAGAGAGCTGAAATACATTTCCAGAAATCGCACACGATGGCCCGTAGGAGTAGTGAAGGCCCTATGTCTCGTGAAGGAAACATCACGGACTTAGTAGATCCGAGGACATAAGTTAGGAGTAAGTAAGTAATCTTCATTTGTGTAGAGAATCACAGTGAGATATATAGAGCATTATGATGCTTTGATGATAGCAATTGACTTGTCTGCGATGTCCCTCCTGCAAAAAAAGTAAATTTTCCATGAAGAGCAAGTGATTTAGGGATGGATATTCAACGGACTGTTCTAGGATGATCCGTCAAATAATGTTGAAGGACCCAGTGTGGTTTCCGGAATTCAGCTTATTTGTTATAAAATCTTTCTTCGAGGTGGTCTTTTATTCGATCTAGAACTAGTTTGGCAACTCTCCAATTTTCGCATTGCTTTAGGTTTTTCTTTCCTTGGGAGCTTGGCGATCTAGGAAGCACTCGGAATCAAAAACTATCTTTCTCTTCGAGTGGGTGAAGCACGCTTGATACTGTTGCTGGTACTTGTAAAAGTACTGAATGAATGCCGTCAAGACCTGAGGAAGCATGCGAATTCGAGACATTTTTTCTTCGGTCAAGTCATTGGGCATTGACTGCATTTTATTGCGAAAACCCGGCTTAGCAAAGAGTGTTCCTTCAAGTTCTTAGACAGATGCTCTTCTGAAAATGGGAAAGATTCTCCCGAATTTCTTACCGGGTGTTTTTGTGAAGCTTTGAATGTCTGTGAGATCATTATTGATTTTATAGACGATTCGACCATCACACCGCTTCGCGTCTTCTTCTGCTTCATTAACTCATGGATGTTATTATGATTATGAGATTTTACCTGATAGCTGGATTTTAGGTAACTTCCTCCTGGTACGGTGGTAACTGGAATGTGTTCTCGTTTGTCAACTACTAGTGCCGACTACTTTCAGTCTTTTTTAAAAGGTTATCCACAAATTTGCTGGCGTTTAATTTATCACTAAGCAAATTAAAATTAAACTTGGGTATTTGGGGTCTCTGGACTGCAGATATGTTCCTACATAAAACCTGATGTGGACCCAGGCCGACATCGTTCATCTACTCCTCTTCTATTCCGGACGTCATAGATACGACTTTTAAATTGTCCACTGACTGTGAAGTAATCAATTGGGTTGGAAGTCCAATTAACTTTGTGTCCTCGAACAACTTGTTCTTCAATTGCAAATGGATTGGCATTGCAAAATTCAACAAACTATTCCCCATTCTTGTAGTGATAGTCGACGAAACCACATCCTTGTCATTGTCTGTCTATCTGGACTTTAAAGTTTTCAATTACTATAAAGATGTACCCTCAAAGTGGCCTAAAAAAGGAACCACTCAGCCTATAATGAAACGTCCTCAAATTTCAAAAATCAAACTCTCTCCAGTTACAATATCCAAAAGTCTCCAACGTGTAAACACTCTGTAACCCAGGCGTGATGTTGGTTTGGTTAGTAGAATTTGTTCAATTACAAGGAATACGTCCATACCAAAGGGCAGCTAGATCTCCGGAACTTGTAAAAGGGATACACAAATAATTGTCGGGGACCACCTGTAGACGGTAAAGCAAGCACTCCATCGTGACTGATGGTTGCTCTTCCGGACCAAACCAGGTTCTGAACAGTCAATTACAATTTTTCTTTCAACAGAAACAAATGTTCATAGGTTACCAGAAATTTTTATTTGATCCCATTCTCCCCTACAACAGGTGTATAAATTTTAAGGTGGAACAAATGGCACCCCTGCGCTACAGAGGGTTTTCAAAAGTTTCCTTTAATTTAGCTCACATACAATCCGAAATTCTGAACAGAGCGCTAGTTGGTAGTGACGCCAGGAGCAAGCAGGGAAGGAATGCCATTTGGTATTTGGTTTAATCAACTACCACCTCAGCCCGTCATACGCCGCCGCCGTGTAGTTGCTACACGTCATGCTCCTGGTTCCTTTTGCAATTTAAACCACGGCCACGAAGAAAACAACCATGCATTGCACAGTCAGTGAATCACCTTAACCGCATGATATCCCATTTTCACAGTTTTATAGAATGAAGACCAGCAGCACCGAGCGAAGGATGCCCGGATAGGATATGATATCTCGTTTTTATTCTTTACATAATATTTTGTCTTCACACGGAATTTTGAAAAACCAAACTTGCACGAGTTTTACGTAACCTCTTTTCTTCGGGGGTTTTTGGGCATCGGCTGAACGTTATGTGCTCACTGCTCACAGTTATGCTCCCACCTTTCATGCTCGAAGACTCAGGATCAGGTAAAAGAGGATACACAAATTAAAAAAAATAAAATAGTTTAAACAATGCGAACTATAGGACTGGTGCGAGGCAAGAGGAAAGGTTCGACGAAGTCATGTGGTTTCAATTAAAGTGATGCGCTTTGAATGTGTCTATACATATTTGATGGAAGCAGAAACCGGACATAACGTGTGTCAGGCTAGGGTAGGGCTGAGAAACGACTTTCGTCATTTTGGTAATTCCTTGCACATCCACCTTTTAGTAGAATAGTCAACCAGAAAAAGGACCAAGACTCCGGGATTAAGATCAACCTTCAAAGGACCAACTCATGTCGAATAGAGTTCTTCACGTAAACGTGTCAATTTAGATGATGAGTGCGGGTAGCATAAATTGAGTAATTTTTTTTTTTTCGTTTCTTCCCTTCCAAGGCATGAGTTTGGAAATTTATTACATCTTTTGCGAGGAAAAATATTTGTTTTTGTTTTTCTACTTTTATTTTAATTAACTCGGAGGATGATCTTTTAACAAATCAATTTGAAAAGGACGTGAGGTGATAGGATATTATGAAAATCTGCTACTTTTGTGGGTTGCTTTCAAGGCTGATGGATGAGGGTCTGAATATGAAGTTGGAAAATTACGGTTTAATTGAATTTAACATAATAACCTTCATTTCCTTATTTTTTTTTTTGTTTTCGTCATTTTTCTGATTTTTTTTCCAACGAATAGATGAAATCAGTTTTTTAATGGATGTGCTAATGAGTTTTAAGGGCAGATGTCATTAGCAAGTTTGTTGAACTGAAAAAAGCTCAATTCAAAGAATCTACTGCAAACCCTAAGTTGAAGCATAATTTTTGGTGTATGGTTGAATTGAAAAGAACTTGATTAAAATATTTATAACGGTTTACTGACTTCCCAGGGAGGTTTTCAAAAGACAGTCAATTTGTCTGAAAATTAGCATAACGCCACAAAACTTTCGAACAAGATTATGGGTTCTTTCGAATTTATTGTTTCTTAAAGTATTTGCTATGTAACAAAATACCCTATCACTCCCGCTGATGAAATCTACACTCTAAACTCTACAAAACCCTTGAATCAATACTGCAAGACGGGGTTAAGTTAAAGGGAAGGAAGACCGAACCTACTGTATAAGGACATAGTCAGCCTGGATGCAGGAGGTTATAATCTGCATGCATGACTGGAACCAGAGTACTCGGGAAAGCCTCCATGTATAGGACAGAGATCGTACACGAGTCGTGAGCTTCTCTCAACTAGACTTTATTATTAATAGAATCTTTGATTGAGTTGGAAACATTTTTCCCGGTCCCGGGGTGGGTTAGCTTGTCTTGTATAAAATTTTCATTTTCATTTTTTTTTTTTCATTTTTTTTTCATTTATTAATTCATTTATCAACTGTACATGGAAGATTACTCTTAGATTTAGTACAGGCTTATGGTGGTATAGTTATAAAAAGTTAATACATTTCAAAAATAGGATTTACTTAGAAGCTAAATAATACTTTAAGAGGACTGTTCAATGATCGTTATTAAGATAAGAAAAGACTGATATTAGAAAATCTCTATGTTCAAATTTTCGCCTAATAGAAAGTGGAATATTATTCCACAGGGATATAGAATGAACGAAAAACTGTCTGGAGGAAGTCAAGCAAGTGAAAATATGTGGTATAATTGTTAAATTACGTGTTGATCGCGAAAAAGTTATGTTTTCATATAAGTACTCGGGATTCTTTGTTAGAATAAGCTTAACGAGGAGGGTTAACGTTCGGAACTTCAAAAATACCTCAAGAGTGGAACCAAGTATACGGCTAGCATATGTAGAGACGTGGTCATACCTGCGTAGGTTGAAGATATATCGCGTAGTAGCATTAAAGGCTACTTTGAGTTTCCGATGAGACTCAGCATCCGAATTGGCAAAGATTTCACATCCATAAGATATAATTGGCACTATAAGTGCCCTAACTAACTTCATTTTTATATGTGTTGGTAAATAGCCCCTGCTGATTGAAAGACTTCGTAAGGAGCGATAAATGTTTGCCACAATATAGTTTATATGATCGTTCCAAGTCATGCTGCTGTTGAAGATAATGCCAAGGTTTTTTATTTTGTTCACGATTTCTATGGAAGAGTTATTGATGAGGATGGGAGGAAAACTATCGAAGACTGGTTCTCGTTTGAAAATAGGGATAACTTTGGATTTTGAAGGGTTGATGAGAAGTTTATTTTTAAGAGACCATGCAGCGATGGCGGCTAAGTCCGAGTTTAATTTTCCTACGGCATGTTCAATTTGACTTTTTTCAAAACTAATGTATAACTGGACATCATCGGCATATATATGAAATTTACAATTTGATAAGACCAAGGGTAAGTCGTTAATAAACATGGAAAACAGTAGAGGGCCAAGCAATGACCCTTGAGGAACTCCTTTACTGAGTTTCAAAAATGAGGACAGTTCACCATTGCATGAAACAGCTTGAGAACGATTGGACATGTAAGAAAAAATAAGTTTGTTTGTTGAATTAGACATATTGAAGAAGATATTTAGTTTGTTGCAAAGCAAAACTGGGTCCACCGAATCGAAGGCTTTAGAAAAGTCTAATAAGGCTAAAAGTGTAACCAGATTCTTATCAATCGACCTTCTTATGTCTTCTGTTACCTTAAGCAGGGCTGTAGTACAGGAGTGTTGGGGTCGAAATCCAGATTGTAGTGGCGTCAGCATTTCACTTCGTTTTAGGTATATCTTTATTTGTTTACATAAAATAGATTCAAAGGCTTTTGATAAGAAAGGTAAAATGGCTATAGGCCTGTAATCACTTGTATTCCCTTTTTTAGGGATGGGTAAAACTCTAGCTTGTTTCCACAAAACAGGATACACCGAAAAAGTGAGAATTGAGTTAAAAATATGTGTCAGATATGTACTAAGCAGTGGTAGGAGAATTTTGATAAAATCAGGGTGTATTTCATCCACTCCCATGGCTTTTGATTTGATCGATAAAATCGATTCGCACACTGTTAAAGTATCAACACAGGAAAATGAAAAAGCATTATTAGCAGTGTTATTATGTTGAAGTAATGTCGAGGAACAATCATTCACCTGTGAAACCCCTACTAGATTTTGATTTATTTCCTCGAGGTTAATATCATCGTTAATCACGGGAGATGGCTTGCCTAAACCAAGTTTACGTACTTGATTCCAAAGATGTTTGGAAGAGCGGTTTGAGTCAAAGTAGGCGGAGTAATACGAGCGCTTAGCTTGTTTTAACAGGCCCGTCACATGATTTCGGGTTCGTTTATATTCTTCAAACATGTTCAAACAGCCAAAGCGTTTCCATCGACGAAACAAGCGATCTCTTTGTGACATAATATTTTGTATTCCTTGAGATATCCATGGACAGTTGACATTATTTACAACACGAGTTTTAAGTGGAACGTATTTCCTAAAAAGATATTTAATGTTTGTGTTGAAAATTTCTATCTGTTGATTAACGTCCGGAGTTAGGAATAAAGAAGACCAGTTTAAAGAATCGCATTCAAAGAAGAGAGAGTTAATATCTGTATGTTTGAAATCATAAAACGAGAATTTATCTGCGGTGTGCATATTTCCATAGTGGATATCTATGACTGCAAAAAGAAGATCGTGTCGCGAGAAAGCTGGAAAGGACAACTGGCTGTAAGCTTTTAACGGGTGATTACTACTTAAAAGGAGGATATCTATAAGAGAGGGTAAGCTGTGAGTACCATAGTGAGTAGGTTCAGAAAGGTTGGCAAAGTAAAGGTTTAAACTGCTCATGGCACATTGGAGGGGATTACCTAGATGGTGGTTTAATAGATTGATGTTTATGTCACCAAATACAATAACATTTGGCGACATGTGACAAAATTCTTCTAAGATTTCAGTGATTACAGTAGAGTCGGCTGAAATCGGCGGCATGTAAATGGTTCCTATTATGCATTTTTCGACCCCATTAAGAATTTCTAAGAATAAAAATTGAGTAGTTGACGCTTCACTAGATCGTTTAATTATGTTGCACCGTATAGTTTTCCTAACATATATAACCGAGCCCCCTCCTCTCGTTGCGCGGTCTGCACGAAAGAGTTTGTACCCATTAAGCATAAATTGTTCATCCCTAAATGCAGGCTTAAACCACGACTCAGACACACAAATAACATCTACAAGGCTCTTCTCGAAGGTTAATTTAAATTCATCGAACTTATTAACGAGACTCTGAGCATTTATATGACAAAGTTTTAAGCCATTGCGCTCGTGCTGTTTGCACATAACATTTAAAATAACACGAGAGCTTTCGTTCACGCTATTCCCATCATTAAAGGTGTTTAGAGGAAGTGTAGAAAATAGATAGAGAAAATTTGAACATAGAAAAAGTAAGAAGATTTAGTAGGAAAAGAATAAGAGAACAATCATAGAACAATCCTTTACATGTTATATCAAAAAAATAATATTTACAATAAAAAATGTTGAAGAACTTAAGATGCTGCATCATTGATGTCATACGCAGGCGGATGCGTATGTGTAGTTGCTGTATTGATGTTGTTGAGTTCATTCTTGTCATCAGGTGTCAGACCGATAGCATGTCTCATATGATCCATTGAATGAATAATTTTCGCAGGTTGGTTGGGATTAATGCGGATATAAAGCTGGCCATTCATGGTATGTGAAGAGAAGATTAATTTTCGCCGTTTCAATTTGATAGCTTCCCTCTGAAGATGGTAATTGCGCTTAGTCAGGCTCTCATTGACAAAAAAACTTTTAGGAGATTCAAACCCAATATCACTCAGTTTGAGTGATGATTTAGTATTTTTACAATGAGTCACGATTGCTTTCAACATGTTGATCTTATCTCTTTTATCATCAAGTTTAAGAACAATGCACGCATCAGTCATTGTTGTTTCGTTGCCTCGAGTGGACTTTCCCCTGAAGACGGCATGTATCGGAGGAACGGGCACATTTATAATTTGGCATATTTTGTTTACTATTTCGGTTAAATTTTCGTTGACGATTTCGGGTATTCCAAAGATAATAAGATCGGCGCTTATCTTTTCACGTTGAAGTGAATCAATTTCCAGCTCCAAACGGTTGTGATTTTCGGAAAGTGATTTAATTTTTTGTTGAAAATCCAGATTTATTTCCTTGAGTTTTGTGTCCATTTTCTGTTCCAATTCCGACATCTTTAAGTCGAGTAATTGAGAGAATTCTAGTTTAAAATTGTCTCCCCATTCTTGCAGTTTTGTTTCAATGCGGTCCCAAAGTTTGTCAGCGTTTACTGTGTTTGTATAAGTGACTTTGGGAGAGTTGACATTCGGAGTGTGTATATTGATTGCTTTTGTGTTGGCACGTCTATTCACAGGCATTTCTCCGGTTGTATATAACAAAAGATTTTGTGAATATTTAAATTAAAAAGAAAATGACTTTCCGAATTAGCAACAAATTGAAACTTTATTACAGGAAAAATTAATCTTAGTTACGTAAGTTAATTTGTGTAACAAGGCGAAAAAAGTGGGTTAAGTAAAAAATTATTGAGACTTATTACGGACAAGACTTTTAGCACTACCGACTTGTTTGCATGTTCGCTCTTGAAAAATTTGTATATATTTTTTTTTTTTTCACGAAAATTTATATTGGTTTTCTAATTTTTATGCATTTCTTACAGATATGACAAATGGTGGTTTTCAAGGTCCAATTGATAGCTATAATTCTTTGGCTGAGCTAACAACACCCCAACCAGTCAGCTATAGCAATCCGAAATGGGTGGAACCATATTTTGATGCGGCAACATTGAAGAACGTAACAGCCCTGGTGGGAAAATCTGCATATTTAAGCTGTCGAGTTCGGAATCTCGGCAACAAAACTGTAAGTTTTTATATTTACTTGTAACTTTAACCAATTGACAGTTTCATAAAATTTCCATAAAATCTATCGGTATTGCATGGAGCGTAAGACCACGCGTTTAGACCATTATCAGGAAGAAAAATAATTTTTAACCGAGAGCGTTTTACAAAATTAACAACTAAGAATATTAGTTTGACAGAAAAACTTGGTGATATTAATCGAAAAGCTAGGCTATAATTCACTATTTTCAAGATTGTTTACTTTAATCGAGTAACGTGGTTAAATCAAATAACTACACCTTATTAATTTAACACATTTCTTCTTTAATATTAAATAGAATTTTTGGTTAAGTTAGACTATTGGTTATGTTGCTTTATGTTAAAATCATTAACCATTTCTAGGTAAATGAGTTAAATTTCTAAAACAAAATAATCTTCTCGTTTGACCTTACCATATTGAATTTGTGTTCCTTATTTTTACTGACTGAAAAACTGTTAAAATTACATGCCGATTTGGTTAAATCAATCAGATTATTTAATTAACTAATCGAGTTGACTTTTAGTACTCCTTGGCATAATAGCTAGTGCGTTGGACTGTCATGCAGAAAGACTTGGTTTCGATTCCCAGCCATTACAAAAAAGTTTTTTAGGGTTGTATACTGCCTCTTGTCTTCAAAGCCACTCAAACGTATGAGTAATTACGTGCAACCTAGTCTAGCATTTTATTTTCTGGGGATGCTTTGAAAATAAGGTTGATTTCTCGTTAACGAATAAACGAAACTCGATTTTGAGCGGTGGGTTAGATTAGATATAGGGCCAAATGGTTTACATCATTTTTCCCTACGACATGTATAGATACTATTTAATTTATAGCAAGTCGTTCCTTAAAATATCCAACTCGAGATTTTGATCAGATTTAACATTACGGTGATGGAAAAGACGAAAAAAGTGGGTCTTGCAATTCTGTCTTTCTGTCTGCCTGTTTGACTAAAGCCTAAAGTTATCGGTCGATTTTCTTTAAGCTTGGTAGATAACATTTTTAAATTTTCATGCCCGTTCGTCTTTTTATTTTTTTAAGACCAAAAATAACGGTACCTGCCATACGATTTTTTTCGAAATTTTATAAATCCAAAAAATGTTCCACAGATTTAAGGTACTAGTACGGTCTAGAATCCCAAAAAAACGCACGATTTTTGGGAATTTTTTTCTCGGAAACCTTATTAGTTATTAGTTAATAAAATAACATATTTTTTTTTAAATAATGAGTACATGCGTCAAGAGTACAAAAAATTTTTTTTTTTTTTAATTTTTAAATTTTGGCCGAATTATAGAGGGCGCAAACGTCGACTCATCAAAAAATTCATGGTCCTATAGCGGACAGTTAATCTCAGAATTGGCTGGACTGAAACAAAAAAAAAACAAAAAAGGTTATTTAAAGGAAGGTTTCTCACCTAATAAGGTATCCGAGAGAAAAATTCCCAAAAAGCGTGCATTCTAGACCGTACTAGTACCTTGAAAAAATAATAGCGGTTTGTTTTTGATTTTCTGATAGAAAGTACGGCCGATTTTGATAATTTATTTTCTGTTAAGACTTCCCAGCAGTTTCAATATTATTGTGTATTCCAATTTTTAAACAATTTTTTTTTTTAGGATTTAAAAAAAAAATTCAAAATTTTTTTTTTGAAAGCGCAATATTTCGAAAACCACATGCTCGATTTTTTTAAAACTTGGTAAATAAAAGTTTCTTAATATAATCTTAAGGTATGAAAACAAAAATTATTTTACCTACAAATAACGGTACCCTCCATACAAATGTTAAAAAATGGTTTTCGAAAATCGTATTTTTTCTGGAAAACGGTTCCGAGAATTTCGCTAAAATTTTTGGTCTTTCAATTAACTCGTACGATTTACCTATAACTTAGTAAAAAAAATTAAAACAAGACATTACTGACTGTACCTACAATAGAACGATTTTTTCTAGTTTTGAATTTCTCATTATCGGCATAACGGATCTTAATGAATTTTTTTGAAGAGAAGCTTCTAAGAAGTTTAAAAAAACATTGCATTTCAAAACTTTAAGAAAAATATTTTTTCGAATTTTCAAAAAAAAACTATTTTTTTGGAAAATTCAATATACCAAAAACGGCTCAATATTTTTTCTTGTAAATTTAATTTTTATTCGAACAATAATAAAAACTTTAAATTGGCGTACCAAATTTGTTGCTTAAAATTGTTTTAAAGATTTTTTATACAAAAGCTTATTTTTTTTAAAGAAACCACTACAACGACTTATAATTTTTGTTCTTTAATAAATTCATATTTGCATAGCATTCTGTTTTTTTCTCTTACTACTAAAAGAGTTTAAAAAATAAATTTTATCCTTATGAACAGTTTTCTCTAAATAGTTTAAAAAAACATTTGTTTTTAAAATTCCTAGTCTATTACATAGAAGCAAATTCGTGCGTGAGAAAAAATTATTCTCTAAAATTAAAAAAAATGTATAGTGGGCACCGTTATTTTTGGTCTTAAAAAAAAGTTAAAAAAATGTGTAGGGGAAAAATTTAAAAATGCTTTCTATCAGGTTTTAAGAACATCGTCCAAGTCGTTTAGGCTGTAGTTAAACTGACAAGCAGATAGACAGAATTGCTAGACCCAGATTTTTCGTCTCCATAACTACTCGTACCTTAGCCATATAGTGCCTATATTTCGCAAATAAATTTGATTTTCTGATCTCTTGAAGAACTAGAGCTAAAATTGTTTCAGAAAGGTTTCAAAATTGATTTGTGTGTATGATGTAAAATTAATTCAGAAACTTAAGTAACTAGTGGGATTTAAAAAAGCTTTCAAAACTAAATGTAATACTTGTCTCGTGAAAGGGATTTGTGGACGTTGAGTGTCGTGTTGTGTTCTAATTGCGCCATACCATACCGCGTTCTTTACATTTTCTTTTGTACAAAGGAAAGAAATGATACAACTTTCAGAAAGAGAAAAAACTCTGTTCCATAAGGCACATAAGTAAATGGTAAAATAGTTACAGTTTACAGCACAGCTTGATTGGTGTGAGCATTTAATGACACAACACACTACTCCATTACATACCACACGAGACAAGTGTGGTTCCCACTTTAGTCACGTTTTTTGTCTTTTAAAGAAAAAAAAACATAAGTTATTTTCCTCAGTTTTCACTGTTTTTCATAATTTTTCATAATTTGATATTTTTTTTAAATTGCTAAACTACAAACATGGCTTTTAAATCAAATCAATTAAAGTTTATTTTTGTGTTGTGCAAGCAAATTCATTTTTAACATTTTTCTTAGTTTCAAGAATTATTAAATTAAACAATCTTACTCGTTCCAAGCCATTTTAGCTAAAAGTTGTTAACTTTATTTTCACCAAACCTGATTCACATACAAAAACCAATTACTCTGAATTTATCATACCTAAACGAAAAATGCGTTAAGGTACAATATACATATACACTCATCTATAGAAAGAAAAATTGTAATTGGAGAAAGAAAAATAAATAAGTTTCTTTCACATAGGCTTTCTTTCTCGTTGTCTGGTGCAGAATAAATTAAAAATATTAATTATATGATAAATTACCTCTAACACTCTAACTACTATGCAAAGCTCAAACGCATAAGATTATAATTAATAACGTTTCGATTTTTATATGATTAATCACTCTTTGCCACCCACCCCTGCACAAACATACATAATGTATATTAAGCTTTTATAGAAATTATATTCCCATTAGATCTATAATTTGCTTCTTTTTTTTTGTTGAAATGTGTGTTTGTTGGTTTTGTTGTGCTGGCGCGGCGTAACATTGATTCTTACTTAACTTAAAGTAGACATTTTAAAAAATTGAAAAAAAAATGATAAACACCATAAATCAAACAGAAATAACGTCAAAATCAGAGTTTTCAGTTTTACATAATTGTTGGATGAGAGGGTTTTCTCACCAAGTACCATAGAATATATTATTCTAAGTGTCGCGGATTTGTAGTGTACTTACTTGTACCTGTAGATCAATGTGCAAGATCGAATACGAGCGAATATGAGAGCGAAAGTGGAAAAATAAAAGAGACTGTGCGCGTCGAGTGTATAACAAGAAGTAATTTTATTTATTTATATAAGATTTAATATAAGCTCTGTTCTATGTTTTTTTCTATGTAAGATACATATTTTTAGGGATAATAAAATATGGCTCGCCCTAACAAGTGGCGGCAAATTTAAATATTCGTTAAGTTTTCTATTTATTATTTTAACGTTTATTTTCTTTTTAATTCAAATTATTTATATTAATATTTAACATGAAATGTTATGCGACCCAACATTCCGCCTCCTTTGAAAGGACTCTCCTTTCAAGCCGGAAGAAGAGCAAGTTTTCTTATTGGTCGTTTGAAGATACCCCTGGGTGTACGAATTTCTGCAACTCTGACTCGTCCATCGCTCCCTTTGAACACCTGGATAACTCTTCCCATTAGCCATTTCTGAGAAGGAACATTGTCTTCGTGAATTAAAACCAAAGCGTCGACTTGAAGATTTTCTTGGTCAGATGACCACTTATTCCGCTGCTGCAGCTCAGAGATATAATCAGCTGACCATACCCTCCAAAAGTGGGATTTGACTGCGTTGATTCTTCGCCATCTTTCAAGGTAACTGATATTCTCTCTTTCACATGACGGTTCCGGAAGTGACTTCAGCGAAGAGCCGATAAGTAGATGACCTGGTGTAAGTACCTCATAATCATTGGGATCAGAAGATAGTGGTGTTATCGGTCTGGAGTTCATAATTCCTTCGATTTCGACTAAAGCAGTAGCCAGTTCTTCGTAAGTCAGCTGAGCGTTAAACAGTGTCCTCATGAGGTGACCCTTTGCGACCTTGACTGCCGCCTCCCACAGTCCACCAAAGTGAGGAGCCCTGGGGGGTATAAAATGAAATTTAACACCATTATTAGTACAGAAATTTTGTATGTCTGATTGATTAGTTTGTTTCAAAAAATTATTTTTTAATTGTAAGAGCTTTGCCTGTGCTCCTACAAAGTTAGTAGCATTATCTGAGTAAATATCAGATGGAAGACCTCGACGACCTATTAACCTTTTGAGAGCAGCTATAAAGGATTCTGATGTAAGATCTGAAACTGCCTCTAAATGAACAGCTTTGGAGGAAAAACAAACGAAGACAGCGATGTAACACTTATATGGCCTTTTTCCTCGAATTTTCAGATAAGTCATTACGGGGCCACAGAAGTCTACCCCCACACGTAGAAATGGACGGGATGCTGTCAGCCTTTCCGGTGGTAAGTCACCCATGACTTGTTCCAGAAGTTTTGGTTTATATTTTACACAGAGTATGCAATTTTTGACAACTCGTCGTGCTACCTCTCGTGCATTGATAATCCAAAATCTTCTTCTGATTAGCGAAACTAACATTTTCGGGCCAGCATGATAATTTGCTAAGTGCAAGTGCCTGACCATGCAAATAACGAAATTTGAGTTTTTAGGTAGTAAATATGGGTGTTTTTGTTCCGTTGATAGATTAGGAATATGTTTTAAACGTCCCCCTACTCTTAACAGCTCTAACCCTGTGGTATTGTCCAAAAATGGATTGAGCCACTTAATAGACCCTTTCAGCTCCTTATTTTTCCTTATGGATGCCATTTCATCCGAGAAAAATTGGACTTGAATAATCCAAATGATGCGATATAAGGCATTTTCAATCTCCATAGCAGATAGAGCGAGGAATTCCTGTTTTCGGTTTTTATTGAAAACTCTTAATATGTATGCGAATATTCTCAGTATTTTTGTATATGAACTGTGATTTTCGGTTATTTGGAAGAGAAAGTCATCAGTTTTATTTTGGCAAATGAGCGCCGTTTTTCGAATTTCAAGATTTAGTTGCTCTTTTGAAAGTATTATTTTTGATGTGGCTGGCCAATGTTCCGAACCTTTCTGCAGAAATTTTGGACCCGAAAACCATATAGAACTTTTTAAATCTTCTACCGAGCATCCTCTGGAAAGTATATCCGCAGGGTTTTCTGTCCCAGGAACATGTCTCCAAGATATGTCCACAGATTTTTCCTGAATCTCAGCTATCCTGTTACCAACAAAAGTATTTAATTTGGAAGAATGAGTGCCTATCCAGTTTAGTACGATCTCAGCATCAGTCCAGAAATAAACTTTAAGTAAGTTATTGCCAAAAATACATTTTACCTTAGCCCAAAGTCTTGCCAATAAATGTGCTCCGCACAACTCCAGCCGTGGTAACTGCTTCCGTTTAGTAGGAGCAACCCTTGATTTTGCAACTAGCAATTTTGTTGTAACCCTTCCCTCGAAGTCTGTTGTTCTTACATACAAACAACAACCATATGCCATCATAGATGCGTCGCAAAATCCATGGATCTGCATATCCCTTTTATTTTTTGCTAAAACATATCGTGGAATAGGAAGCTTCTGCAGGGAATTCAGGTCGAAAAGGAACTGTATCCATTCCGTATATAAGTTTTGCGGAACCGATTCGTCCCAATCAATTTTCTCAATCCACAATTTTTGTAAAATAGTTTTGGCCCTTATGATAATAGGGCTCAACAATCCCATGGGATCGAAAAGAGACGAAGAAATCGATAATATGGACCGCTTAGTGACTTTTACATTAGTTCCATTTGGCGTGTACGAGAACTCAAAATTGTCAGCTTTTGAATCCCAAGTGATTCCAAGTGTACTCGTTAAGTTCTCTTCGACGATTTTCAAATCCTTACTAGTATGAAGAGATTTGTTTTTGGAAAATATTGATTTATGATTACTCTGCCATTTCGACAGCTCAAATCCAGCAGAACTCAAAATTGCAGTTGCCTCCTCCTTGATTTGCAGGAGTGAGTCCAAATCGTCAGCACCTGTGAGCATGTCGTCGACATAAAAATCGGACGCTACAACCTTTGATCCCCTTTCGAAAGTGTCTGCATATTTGTCTGCTAGAAAACGAAGGCATCTTATAGCAAGGAAAGGTGCAGATGAAGTTCCATATGTTACTGTGTTGAGTTTGTAAGTCTTAACAGGATTTAACGGATTATCCCGCCAAAGTATATATTGGAACTGGCGTTGATCCGGATGAATTAATATCTGCCTATACATTTTAACTATGTCCGCAGTAAGAGCGTAACGATGAAGACGGGAACGCAGCAAAAGAATGAACAGTTCATATTGAATGGTCGGTCCAACCATAAGAATTTCATTTAAGGATACCTGTGAAGAAGTGCAACAGGAAGCGTCAAATACAACCCTTAGCTTTGTAGATGTACTATTCGGCTTAATCACGCATTGATGTGGAATATAATAGTGTGATTCCTGTGTATTTGGTTTCTCGACTAAGGACATGTGCCCAAGTTCCTCATATTCTCGTAGAAATTTGCAGTATTCGACCTTAACCAAACATTGTTTATCCAGCCTACGTTCGAGAGAGAGAAATCGTGTGTTGGCAATGTCAAAAGAGGCTCCTAAGCAGCTGGGATCATTTTTGAAAGGAAGTTGAACAGACAAACGACCACTGGGAAGAACCTGAACTGTGTCCAAAAAATGAGCTTCACACGATGCTTGCTCCTCGGTCCATTTAGATTTGAGGCAGCTTGACTCTTCGAGCTCCCAAAATTTTCTGACGTAGATGTCCAGTGACTCATCATGAGTAGTATGACAGCAAAGTGTCTTTGAGACATTCGCTGATGTGGTACACCTTCCTGAAACTATCCATCCTAGTTTGGTTTTTTGCAATGTAGGTAATCCAGATCCCAGTTTAATTTGTCCAACTGACAATAAATCAAAAAAGGTTTCTGCTCCTAGTAGTAGATCGATATCTGAAGGTTCATTGAAATATTCATCAGCTAGTTCGATATTAGGAGGAATCTTCCAATTTGAGATACCCATTTCCATATCAGGTTGATGACCAGTGATGTTTCGAGTTAGCAGAAACTCTAAAGACATTGTAAAAGTATTGAATCTTGACCTTATTAGAGTTTGAGTTTGAAAGTTAGACTGAGTTTGAGCCGATCCTACACCAATAATTTCAACATGTTTTCTTGTTCTATGAAGATTAAGAACACGAGCGAAACCTTCACTAATCAAATTGATTTGCGACCCTGAATCAAGAAGAGCTCTTCCTATTTGAAAGCCCCCTGTAGAATCTTGAACAAGAACTAAAGCAGTGGCAAGAATAATTTGACTTGTAGTCTTAACGAGCGCTGGTTGTAATGCAGTATTAACAACCGCCGATGATGTGCCAGCACCTTTATCCTGGATGACGTCTTCTCCTTGATGTCGATGCAGAAGAGAATGATGCGGCTTGTTGCAAGTTTTGCAGTTAAATGTTGATGGACATTTCGACCTGTTATGACATTTTCCCAAGCAATTAGTACAAAGGTTGAGTCTTTTTGTAGCCGAAAACCTCTCGAAAACTGAAAGTTTTATAAAATTAGGACAGTTGACAATAAAGTGTTCATTGTCCTTGCAGAAAACACAATGCTTTTTTGAAATAGTCAACGAAGTTTGTTGGCTTGGGTTGAACTTTTGAAACTTTACTCTATTAGTAAGCCTTTGATCAGAATGTGATGTTTCAAGTCGATTTGAATACATCTGTTTATTGGTACGAGCCTCTAGGTATTGGCATCGTTTGCTTATCAGCTTAGCACAATCGTCCCATTTAGGTAAATTAACATAGTCCAGCTGTTCATCCCATTTTTCCTGTGTTTCATTGTCTACTTTAGACATGGCTATATAAATGATAATAGCATTACAAATATCTTTATCATTTCCCAACGACGATAGAGAGTTATAAATAGCAGATATGCTATTAACTATGTTGCGAAGTTGAGGGGCTGAAGATTTTGTACACTTTGGAAGTTCAAATAAGTTTGAAATATGTTCCAAAAATATTAATGTATTATTGTCGTATCTCTCTTTTAATTTATCCAGTGCCTTTGTGTAATTTTCTTCTGTTATATGAAAAGATGAAATTGTTCCAAGCGCTTGATCCGATAGACAAGACAAAAGGTGGTTAAACTTTTCGATTCTACTCAGAGAAGGATCTGAATCTACGAAACTTTCAAAAGATTTGATAAAATTCTTATAATCAGAATACTTCCCGCTAAAATGTGGCAGAGACAAAAGTGGTAAACGACTAGATGTAGTAGCAGGTACAGCAAAGGAAGTTTCAAAGGTGCTACCTCGCCTACATGGCCCCATCAGTGATACAATTTTAGTCTTTGTTGTAATATACAACTCCTCTAATTCACCTCTTGTATTATCTGTTGGCTGTAACCTCTCAATTTGTGACTGGTAAGATAAAACCTGCTTAAAATAGGATTCCAGAATCCCTAATCGGCATTCCAATTCCGTTGAGTTAGCACTCGTTAATTTGTCGACCATTGTCTTTATGCGAGTTATGTTTCCTTTACTCGATGCACGCATCACCTTTAATTCCTCAATAGTTATTTCATCTGGCATGTTGAACCGCAAATCTAACCAAAGAATCTATCAACCCCAACAACCTCAGACGAAATATCAAAACCACAGCAGCAACCAACAACAAAACCAACGAGACGATCCAACAGGAACGACAGATTCAAAAAATCAAGAAAAAGAAATAATCCAGCAACAATAATATACAGCAGCAAAATACAGCAACAGCAACTCTCCAGCAACAGCAGCAACTCCCACGATGATTAATAGAAAACACCAAATAATATTACATATAATTAAATCCAACAATGCAATGATTATAAGCTACAATAGCTAAATCCGGCCAATCGATTTGGAAAATTTAAAAAAATGAATTATTTATCTTGGTACTAAATCCTTTCTAATAGCGAAGTAATAAAATATATTTTTACGCAACAAAAATGTATTGATAGCTGAATGTAGAGTCCAACGATGGTGTATTTCTGATGATGGATTAAAAGATAAGCGCAAAGCAAGAATCAGCGACGATGTTTTGCGTGGGCAGTAAAAAATTATAATCCACTTTCAAAGAAAGTATAAAGGCTTTTGTGGAACGTGTGTACGATATGTTGCAATCGATCAAAATGAAAGCTCAAGCATGAATTTTAATGTGGTAATTTGGTATGGCGTGACGTTATATTAGACTTTTATGTGTGGAAAGCTTTAACTCGTTCGATATGGCGTGATCGTACATGAGCCTATACAAATTTGGCAAAGCTCTTATGCAAAGTAATGGATCGAATGTACGATATAATGTACTTTTGCAAGATATATATTTTTTCAAATTGCAGAATATAATTTAAATAAATGTCGTTACAGTTTGAATATGATTTATTACTTTATAACGAATATGCGTTCTTTCTTTTTTATTCTTTTAAGCTTTTTAGGTTTAAATTTGAAGATCTATTTGATCGTGGATTTTAAGTAGCTTTAAGATGTATATATAAGTATGTATACTTGAATAGATTTAACGCAGGTTCGTTATAAGTGGTTGGCAAGTACCTTTTGGGAGATGTATACCTATCTACCCTTTTTTTATACTACTTCACTCGTGTGGACTCCAGTGGATTTCTTGATGATTTCGATGATCTTTATACTTTAGAGATGATCTGCTTTCCTGCTTCTTGTTTAAAGATGATTTGCTGCATACCACTTTCACTCACGAAAACCGAGTATATCGCGTACCGAACTGCGAATCTCTTTAATTTTAAATGTCAATGTTTTTTAGAGATTTTATATGCACTGATCACTTTATTAATTTAACAAAAAACGATAAGTTAAAAGTTCTTAATTGGGCTTATTACAAGTTAATTTAATTTATATTTAAAAATTAACTTTAAGTTTTGCTCCACGTTTGGGCGCCAAAAATGTTGGATGAGAGGGTTTTCTCACCAAGTACCATAGAATATATTATTCTAAGTGTCGCGGATTTGTAGTGTACTTACTTGTACCTGTAGATCAATGTGCAAGATCGAATACGAGCGAATATGAGAGCGAAAGTGGAAAAACAAAAGAGACTGTGCGCGTCGAGTGTATAACAAGAAGTAATTTTATTTATTTATATAAGATTTAATATAAGCTCTGTTCTATGTTTTTTTCTATGTAAGATACATATTTTTAGGGATAATAAAATATGGCTCGCCCTAACAAGTGGCGGCAAATTTAAATATTCGTTAAGTTTTCTATTTATTATTTTAACGTTTATTTTCTTTTTAATTCAAATTATTTATATTAATATTTAACATGAAATGTTATGCGACCCAACAATAATACTCTAAAGTTGACTCTAAAAACGCTGATCATGTTTTGGTCTTTACGGACGGTTCTTAGACACATGAGCGGGTAGGGTCGGTCATCTACTCAACTAACCCACCTATTATTTATCAGATCAATAAAGATTCCAAATTTTTGCAATGTATTCCAAGTGCTTGCAGTTTGCGAAGCCGCAAATCCTGCCTCACACGAAGAAGTAAAAAGAAATACAAATAGGTCTGAAGAAGGGTGTAATCACAACCGAAACGTCACAACCTAAAAAATAAAAACAATCAATAATTGACATTGAGCCAAATTTAGGACAAACATCAATTTTAGAAATATCCATATCTTCATAGACAGTCAGGTGGTTATTAAAGTCATTTGGTCAATCACTACTAATAGGTCGTTGCGATAATGAGCTTAGGTTTCTCAGTGGAACTAACCCTCAAATGTATACGGGGATCTCTTAATAAATATATACGGGAACCATATGGCTATTGAAAATTCCCCAACACGGGTTTTATCTAGATCCCAACTAAATCGATACCTCGGTACTTATGCCACTAGAGCAAGTGGAAAATCAACATTCGCCAGAATTTCTTTCAGGCTGCGGACGTCAGATTGTTAACAATCAACACTTGTCGAGTTTCGAGTTGGAAATTGGTTTATTCTCAATATAAATAAGGCTCAACTATCCATCGACTTAGAAGCTACAATACAATGGGAATAATGGGAAAATGAGCATCTGCACGCCAGACTTGTGTAGAGAGTGTCAAAATCAAGTGGCAGATGAATGTTCATCACACTTCCCTTGTGAATGCCCCAGCCTAGCCACAACCAAGAAAAATAGTCCTCACCGAGTACTCTTTCTACGAATTGGGTGACATCTCTGCCACTAAAGAACATCCTAACATTTATTTTGAATTCAGGACGGTCCAGGGAAGAATTGAATACTCAAGCTCTTCAATCCATTACCTTCTCTTCTACACACATTTGTTATCTACTTCCTCCAAGTGAGATGGTACGATGTTTCCGAAATGGAAAAGCTAGAAGCATTTTTAAATTAAAGTTTAAAGCTCTAGCAACAACTTTCTCTTTTCTCCATATAATCATTAACCTTGAGGCTTAGGCTTAGATGTCAGTGTCCTTTAAACTGATTTTATAAGATCTTTGATAAAATGTTCACAAATACTTTTGAAATTGTCCCTGGCATTTTATTTAAATGGATAAACTCTAACCGGGACGGGATAACAATTAGCTTCCACCGCTCGTTTCAGATCCAGATCTGCTTTGTCCAAGTCATTCGTTATTTACCTGACATAAGGTGTACCTCAGGGCAGTCATTTAGGTCCTCTACTTTTTATTCTTACTCTTCATGATAATTAAAAAATGACCTCACCCAACTTGGTGCTAACTAGGTATGTGGGAAAAAAATTTAAGGACTGACAGCTCGAATTGCACCAAGACCTTAGTGACTTTTAACTCACAAACTATTCCTTGTTGAACTATAATATTCTGTCGTATTGGAACGGCTAATATGACAAAAAATATCATTTGAGAAATTATCATTGATACTTACTTCCTGTCAAGATTTCGGGCGGGGACAGCTGTCAGTGTCAAAATAACCTTTTATTTAAAAAGAAACAACTAGATGGCCCACCCTGTATCTGTACCAATTAAAAAGTGTATCAACGAACGAATAATGTTTTTTTTTTGCTAATTAATAAAGCTATAGTCTTCAAAGTTAGATTTAGAAAATTAACTTCTAACTGGATTTTCAAAAAAATCGGGTAGATGGTGAATTAGCCCATGGAATATGATGTCATTCAAATGCTCGCCTTACGGTGATACGGATCCAAACGGTCCAATTTTGAATGACTTCCGCATAGATCCGGCGATGGACTGTGTTTTATATTCACCTTAAGGGCATCGCTCGATTGTGGTTTATTCGCATAGATCTGCGATCTTAGGAAACCCCACAACAAAAATTATGGCGGTGTTAAATCACATGACCTTGTTGGCCGATTCACGTCGCCTCTGCGAGAGATGACCTTATCCTTAAATTGTTAATTCAGAATGTCAATCATGGCGTCCGCTGTGTGGCACGTCCTTTTTGAATTACGTGTCGTCTAGGTCTATAGATATGGTTCAGTTTGGGCCATAAGAAATCGGTTGTTCGTTCTGTAGCATTCGCCATTGACGGTAACCGACTAGAGTCGGTAGTTTTCGAAAAAGTACGGACCAATGACGGCGCCGTAATCGCCGGCCCAAAATCCACACCAAACGTTAACTTTTTCAGGATGCATGTTCACCTGGTGTCATTCCATCTCCGACAAACATTTTCATTCATCCAAAAATGCGCCTCGTCCCTAAAGACGATTTTTTGGCCAAAATTGGGATCCTCTTACAAACGCTCCAACGAACAAAGTGGCGTTATCCATGATCATGGATCTTGAGCTCCTGGGTCGGGCTCGGGCCCAAGCCTTGAGGCAAAATTTTACAAGTTATAGTCTGCGAAAGGCCGAGTTCTTGTGCACAACGAGGAATTGATTTGACGTACGAATGTGTTTGGCTGGTTAATTACCGAAAATTTGGCCACCAAACGTTAAAGAGTCGATTGTGAAAGGCGTCGTAAAATGGGTTCAACGTTTGTGCTAACGAAGACTCGTTTTGAAAATAAACTTTTATGATTTGGAAGTGCTGTTCTATCGTGTTACTTGCCATGGTGATTTGACATCAGTAATTAAATAATAAACAAAAGATTTGACAGATGTCACCAAAACAACATGGCTGCCAAAATGTATGTGCCCCAATTAAAAACCCTTAAGTAAGCCAACTACATATGCATATGTGAGGGAATGACATCCCAAAAAAAAATATATAAATGAAAATCCTGAAAATGTTTTCCACAAAACTCAAATGTAGAATAATTTGTCAAAAAGAAAAGTTTAAATATTAACACAAATCATCTAAGCTCATATTAACGTCCCAAAAGTACCACTGCGTAAAAAAAAACTTCCAAAACTTTACAATCAAACCTTTGGCCAAGATACGAGCACAACCATTAACTAAACACGTGAATACACACCCCAACTAATGACTACACGCTTGTTAAAGCTTCTAGGTAAATATTAAATATGTATTAAAATACCATCCCTGTTTATTATGTCATGTCGTCGTTCAATACCTCAGGGCAATATCCCACAAATAACATTTGCTACCCTCAACTACTACGTGTATATGTGTTTGATGTTAAAATTAATTAGTTTCGTTTGTATTCACGTCAAAATTGACACAAAATATTTCGATGACAATTATAATCGATGATCTGCCCGAAGAGCCTGGAGTATAATCACTCAATGGACGAAGTTATTTTAATAGACCCTAGCGCGCATTGGGGGAGACATTCCACATTCCGGGATCATTATTAATATACCAAAATCCCAAAGTGTCGATTTATATACATTTTTTTTTCTATAGAAAATATTTATTTCTCTCACTCCCAGATTGTAATTTATAGGGAAGACACAAAAGTATTTTCATAAAACGGTCTTTCATTCAAAATTTTAAAGAAGGCTTTAAGAGGTTTTTAAGTCAAAATTAGTAAATATGCATGTAGGTATACTTAGTTCAAGTCCTTCTTTTAATTAGGATGGCATTTTCGTGCAGTCAAGGTTTACCACGGTCTCAGCTAAGAGTATTTCTCTGCTCCATTAGAGCTAGAGTCGTGAAGGCTTGTCTCAGCAGTGTGTCGCTAAAAATTTGCCTTTTTTTAAGGTTTTTTAATAAATTGGCGTCGTGGTTAAGCTGGTAAGAATAATTGTCGTTAAAATTTTACTCACTCCACATTCCTTCGATATATGTACTGTACATACTTGTAGCTGCCCTGATTATTCCCCGAAATCTCTAAAAGCAACCCCACAAGTTGCAATTCCAATTTTGACAGGTCAATGGTTTTGCCTGATTCAATAGAACAATGAAGTTTAAGGCCTTCTATAGAGTACATTAAATAGGTTCCTTGATATCACATAACAAAGAGTTTCAGTAGATTAGATTCGGTATAAATGCCAAGAAAACCGACAGACTTGGGCCATTGATATGTTCTTGATACCATATCAATCTACTGAACCTTCTACCTACTAATTTTAATGAGGTTAAAGTTTAAACACTAAATGTTACAATTTGTCCTCCGTAGCAAGCGAGTAATAGGTTCGTTGTAGCCATAAACTCAGTGTCATTCAGTCTTATCAATACTTTTGTGTGAGAAAGTTGAGCTCTCTATCACATTAAAGATTAAACATCAAGGTTTTGAATTGGCCCAGCGGTGAAAATGGGTTGATAATAATGGAGAATGTAGATACGGGTTTGAGATTGGATGGGATGCGATTTCGTGAAAAGGTGATTGAATGGCATTTGGCAATATTTAGCTCTAAGCAGTTTTTCAGGCACCAAAGAGAGAAACTGTCGAGGTCAAGTTGTAGAAGAGTTGAATCATGTATGGAAGATATGGTCTTGAAAAACCTTGGTATCGTCGGTGTAGAGTGCGTTATGGGACCATTACAATATCGTTAATAGTAAGAATAACAAGGAGAGGTCCCTAGTGGTTGCCTTGTGGGACCCCGGAGGTAGCTTTGAAATCCTCAGAGAAGGTAGATCTTATTTGAATTTTATAGTAACTGTTTTAGAAGAAATCCATCTTAAGAAGATGGGTTCAAGCCCAGTTAGAATATAATTAGCTTTGTCAAATGCCTGACTGAAATCGCTTGAAACAAAGTCGACTTTTTTTTCGTTCTTTAGGGCTTTCGTGCAAAATTCTTTCAATGATTTTCAAGATGTGAAAGCTTAGCAATTGCACGATAGTTTGTAACTTCATACTTTGGGTCATTTTGTTTCGGGGTTATAAAAGATGGCTTACATAACTGAGCGAATTCTCCTTGGGATAGGGTTAAACCGAAGATGTTTTAGAGAGAATCATTCTTTTGGAAGAGCATTTTATGAGAAATATAACGGAGATATCCTCAGGGCCAGGAATAAACTCATCATTAAGCTGATTTAGGTTTTTTTTCTTATTGAGAAATGGGCCAATGGTGTGAGGACGAAATGGGCCGGTAAATCATTAAAATAATTAAAATCAGGTATGAAGCAGTCGATATGCCAATACTTACTTTATCTATCTAGTCCAAGGCACCAGACAGAAACTGTCGAGGTCAAGTTGAAGAAGAGTAGAGTAATATGTCGAAGAAATGGTCTTGAAAAACTTGGTAAGAGATATGGGAATATTTGATGACCATTTCAATATCTGATAGCAAGAATAAAAACGAAAGGCCCTAAATTGCTGCCTTGTGGGAAAAGCAGGTAAGAAATCATCGAAGAAGGTAAAGCTGACTCGAAATTTATAGCAGTGGTTTTTTCAGGAAAGAAGAAATCCATCTCATGAATAAAAGTTCAAAGCCAAGGGTAAAAATTTTGAAAAAAATAAATCTACGAGTATGTGAAATTTTGTCAAAGGTCTTCATCAAATCGTTGAAACATTGTCGACTTCTATTTAAGATAACCATCATAAGGACTTCCTTTAGTTGAGAAAAAATGTGGACCTAGCTTTGACAAATCCGTGCTGTCTAGGGGAAATGAGAGACTTACCACGAGAACTTAAAATTGCGTACCAAATGCTTTTACACTATTGGTACTTTTTATGTATTACGGATTCTTGAGATAGAGATATTGAAGATTTTTGAGAGGGAAAGAGAAAGTGTGGAAGATCATTTCTTGAGAAATATGTCGCGGATACCATCTGGGCCGGGAATATACTCATCATTAAGTTGATTTAGGTTATTCTTGATGACAATGATGAAAATCAGGTATAAGCAGTCGTCGGTAAAAGATCGTAGCGATCGATGGTTATACGAATATTTACCCTACCTAGTCAAATTGACGTGTGTTTTTCCACCTTTGGCAAGTCCCTCCAGCTGTACAGTTTGCAAGAATGTCCCTGTGACAAGGCTGGCACTGAGCAAAAGTGTAAAATTCCCTGGTGCTTAGTCTCCATATGATTGCCAGCTTAGGACTCACGTAGAGTAGGAATACAACTGGCTATTAAGAGTGAGCATTGCTAGTTAAAGAAGCCATATGAAAATACATGAAACATGAATGAATGAATCTGAGAGTAGAGTCGTTGTCAAAACAATGAAGTGGATAAGAAGTTTCAGACAAGAGATCATTTATAAAAATGAGGAAGAGAATGGGAGACAAAACGGAGCCCTGAGGAAGGCCAGAATTTATTTTGTGAAGATCAGATTTGAAACCATCCGATGCAATATGTATTGAACGATCTAGAAGGTAATTTCTAATCCAAAGAATAAGGGTTTCGTTGATACCAAGCGCACCCATTATTGATAAGAGAGTCAGGTTCCAAACTCTATCAAATGCCTTGGAAATATCTAAGGCCGAAATTATGGCGTCATAATCCAGGGTAAACCTCAAGAAATTAAATAAAATTTGGCATAAGACTGACTCCGGCTTAGCTTTGAAGAAAACCTCTTCTCCGTTGCCTGTATTGTAATTGTATATAATTGTATATATATCGACAGCGTTTGGGTACCTAAGCTCTAGATGTGGTCCCTAAGTGGTTATCTCTCTTAAGCTACCGATCGAAGATAAATCGAGTGCATATGCTTAGAAGCGTCATATTTTAACTTCAGTAAAGGATGCATGTTTGAGAGCCCTTTCCCAAAGCCCATCAGCATGTCAGGGATGATATTATTATCGCAGTATACTTATTGGGCCTCCTGACTGCCTATGACTTCTTCCAGATTTTAACTGATATTTTTGAAGATATATATTGGCTTCGTTTTTCACATCTTGGAATAGTAGCAGCTGTTGATTTAGTTGTTTATGATGATTTCAAGATTAACGAGTATCATCATCACGAAGTTGGAGCCTTCATCCGATACACCTGATTTCTTTGGATTGGAATTGGCGATGATTTTTGCTATCTTCTCTGGATTTCAAAATTGAGGGTTAACTGTTGTATAAGTTTCTTCAAATTGCACTCCTTCCCCGATTTCGTCCAAAACCGACGGATCCGCTGGTGCGTTCAGCGACCTGTTAGCCTGTAATTTAATCTGAAATTCGATATTACGTGGTGCTTGAAAGAGTCTCAGAAAATTAGCATTTGATTTCACTTCTGACTGCTAAATGTCTTTGGCTATGTTGAGCTCTCTTTTTTGTTTCCTCAGCCTTTGTGTGGGGATACAAATACTGGACATACTGCGGGAGGTGTTGATATCCATTTCTGATGTCTTTGGACATTTTTTGGACTTCTAGATCTTTGGAGACAGCCAATTCCAGGCAGTAGTCGACGACACTGCCAGTTTTCTCATTCGGATGATTTATATTTTAGGAAGGTATGATTCTGAGCAGGAAATTCCTCAGAATAACAATGCATCAACTGACCTGACAATGTAATGTTGGAACACGTCTCAGTATCGTCGGCCTTCTGAGCATGAGCGAAGCCAGGTGGAGACTACAATTAACATGAGGAATATTCGAGCATATATTGGGTATGCAGAGGTGATGCATTTAAGCAAAAAGAGGCATAGATACTTATCAGAACTTGCCAAATATGGCTAACAAATAATTTCCAAAAGATTATCTACCAATTTGGAAAATATTGTCATAGTTAAATTTGGTGGTGCAACAGCTCGTACAGAACCAGGACCTTGCGACTTACAACTCTCAACCATTCCTGTGACGGTGTTAGCAATAATGGAGGGGACCTACAATTTTTTTTTTCTAATTCCGAACGGCTAATGAGCAGCACTTTTTAAGACGAGAGTTACTCTTCGAGAATTTGTCACCTTCTCGCATTATTCATGAAAAAACAATTTTGCAGTCGCTGGGAATCGAACCCAAGTCCTTTTGCACGCCAGTTCAATGCACTAACTTTAAATGAAGGAATAATAATGCATACATTTTTTTTCTCGAATTTATAGTCTCTGTTTTTTACAGTCCCCCAAAATTTGTCAGTGCCGATTGCCTTTATGTAGGTAAAGCCTTTGTCAGGCACGTTGTTCTATAATTTGGTTCATTAGAAATAGATATTTCATACAAATTGTAACCTCAGTGATTTTAGGCAGAAAATTTACCTAAGGCGAATTTCATTTCTGTCTTTGGTTTTTTGGAATTTGGTTTGTTAAAATTAAAATTGTCTTTTTGGATGTATTTTCACATAGACGTCATTAGACAGACTTTTTGTTGTTTTTTCTTGCCTTAGCCAAAGTGAAATCCTTACCTCAGACTGAAATATTTAAATTCAAGGGAACTAAGTACTGTAAATATAATTCTTGAACCTTGACCAGACGACATGAACATCGGGCAGAAGCTTAAAACAAACCAAAAAATGAATCTGAAAATAGAACAAACAATTTCACTCACTAAAATTTCTCAAAATGTAGGGCAAAGATGGGTCATACCGGTAAGCAAATTATTGTGAATGCTATTAAATGAGATAAAATTGTGTGCTTTGCCTGGAAACTTGAGGGGTAGTATTAGTTTCTGTTATTATTTATGTTTTTCAGGGTAATTCTACAAATTCTGGAGACACAGTTCCAGAGTTGTTAAAATCTTTACATTCACTCTGTTATGGAGAGAAGACAAGGTTGTGTTCATACCCAAAGACGGTTAATGATATCAAATAAACCTGAAAGATCTCAGATCTATTAGTCTATTCACAGACAAGATTTGTTGGGATCTCTTCTGCGTGCACTTTTGAGCATTGCGTAATATCAGCAGATTTCTCGTGTCCCATTCATCCAGTTAAAGTGAAAGAAACCACTAGGACGGTTTGGCAATACGAGAAAACTAACTGGGGCTGTTTTTATATATTTTTTTTAAACCTTATAATTCAATCTTGATTTTAACGATGGCTCGAGCTCCGTAGCTGGTTTACTATTTGAAGCGGGTACTGGTTACGGTCCTCGTATGGTAGTTCTGCAACTGGCTTCTTTAGGAGTTCCGGCTGGCCTCGATCTTGACGGTCCACGCTATCTTTCAGCGGCTTACGGTCTCAACAGCTTTCACGGCTTTCGCCGGCTATCAACGGTTTTACCCGGCTATCAACGGCTTACGCCGGCTATCAACGATTTTACCCGGCTATCAACGGCTTATGCCGGCTATCAACGGTTTTACCCGGCTATCAGCGGCTTACGCCGGCTATCAACGGTTTTACCCGGCTACCAACGGTTTTACCCGGCTATCAACGGTTTTACCCGGCTATCAACGGCTTACGCCGGCTATCAACGGTTTTACCCGGCTATCAATGGTTTTACCCGGCTATCAACGGCTTACGCCGGCTATCAACTGTTTTACCCGGCTATCAACGGTTTTACCCGGCTATCAACGGCTTACGCCGGCTATCAACGGTTTTGCCCGGCTATCAACGGTTTTACCCGGCTATCAACGGCTTACGCCGGCTATCAACGGCTTACGCCGGCTATCAACGGTTTTACCCGGCTATCAACGGTTTTACGCCGGCTATCAACGGCTTACGCCGGCTATCAACGGCATTCACCGGCTTTATGTTCTGGTTTCAAGGCCTCCTTACCTCTGGTGGGGGGTAGCCAATGAATAAAGTACCTTCTTCTACTGGAGCTGGCGGAGTACTATCCTCGTGGGTACCTGATGATGACTGATTTTCAGTGGCTTGCATGACTCTTATTTATATTGCTTTCTCGTGAACCTAAATGTGAGCTTTAAGGTTTTAAAGTTTATTTTCCCTTTGAAATCAATGACGCGTGCGATGTCATCCTATATCTCCTATTGATATTCGGGAAAGCTTCTGCAACATGTATCTTAGCTTGATATTCACCACCGAGCTACCATCGTCGTTGTCGTGCTGCTGTCCTCAGTGCAGGCCTTGCTGGTTGTTGATCTTTTATGTGTGCCAATTCACCACACTGGTTTGCTTTGATTGGTTCCTTTGAGTGGTGTGGGGAAAATGTTATCAACTGATAAGAGGATTTCTTATTCAGTTGTTGTTCAATGTTCATACTTCGTGGTGTACGCATGCTACGGGAGCATGCGGCTGGTTGGGTAAGAATTTTTAATTTATCATTGAGGACAGGTGAGTAGGTAGGGAGGGGTGCTTGGTAGGTAACCATGTGTTCGGTCCAGTATTGCGGCTAGTGGTTTTATTATTGTCAGGAGCGTAGATCGGGGGGCGAAGGTGGAGAGGAATAATTAGGAATAGCCGGCGCGTATTTCGGGGGGGGGGGGGGGTTAGGTAGGGTAGGATTGTAATGGTTCATTACAACTTTTAACTGGTCTCTATGTTCTGAAATCTTCCTCAGAAGGCGGAAAACAGCGCTTGTCTAGCCTGTTCCTAAAAAGCGACCCATCTGCCACTTCGTCCTATCGACCAATTGTACTTACGACCCTTCTTTCCAAGTCACAGTCTAAACTACTCTACGCCATGCCATGTCGCCATAGATTGACACTTGGGAAATAGCTTTCCACGCAACCTACATCTCAGACCTATAAACTCGAAAAGGATATTGATTTTTGTTTAGATTTTACATCCTATGTCTTTTCCATAAGATAAAACGAAAACAGTGTCTTAATAATTATTTTGTTCGAATGGGTATCAACATTCTGATTGCAATGATATTTCTAAATATCTAAAATCAAGATGGTAAATTTAGAAGAAAATTAATCTTTGATGATTTACAACATTCCTTATTTTACAGATGGAAAATGTAAATAAACCACCCTTACAATGGAAAACAACAAAAATTCTCAGTTGAGAAAGAACATCGGCAGGGGCGTGGGTTAAAGGAAAACAAATGTTTTGTGTCTCTAAATATTTATGTTGTTTTTTAAATAAGGGTTTACAAATAGTTTTTCATTAATTTCAGAATTGAATTGCTAAATACCTATGTACATATGTATCTTAAATTGTACGTTTCATTGGTCGCTCGAATTTGAACTTTGAATTGACATTGACAGAAGCCACAAAATTTCAAATTCCATGAAAGGATACCTAAGATGTCAAGGAATTAAAAAGCCCCAAACAAAATCCTTAAATGTGACCCTATTCTTCAGCTCCGGAAGTAAATGATTAAGCGTTTTAATGAGAAAGTGAAAGCAAAAACTTTTAAAAATATCAACTACTTTGTCTTCTTTTTGTCATTTGACATACATAAACTGAAAACTTAATTCAAAAAATATTTTTTCTTAAAGCTTTTCTATAAAAATCCGTTCAGCCGATAATGAGAAATTAAACAAAAATGGTTCTATGGTAAATCATTATCATCATCATCGGCTCGACAACCGGGTTCCGGTCCTGGCCTCTTTCAACAAGTCTCTCCACCTATCCCGGTCTCTAGCCGACGCCATCCAGTTGCGCACCCCAAGGCTTCGGGCGTCCTGGTCTACGCCATCTCTCCAGCGCAAGCATGGTCTACCACGCTGTCGTCTACCATAGAATGTACCACAAAGAACTTTCCGAGCAGGTTCCTCTTCGCTCATGCGAGCTAGGTGCCCTGCCCACCGGAGTCTACCGAGCTTAATTTTTGTCACGACATCTGCTTCTAGGTAGATTGCGTACGATTCATGATTGTACCGTCTCCGGAATCGTCCTTCCTCACATATGAAGCCAACAATTCTCCTTAAGACTTTACTCTCGAACGCAGCTAAGAGGTCGGAGTGCCTTTTGCTAAGCACCCAAGTCTCGGATCCATATGTGAGTACTGGCAGGACCATGGTCCTGTACAGCAGCAGTTTTGAAGTTATGGTGAGATTTCTGGATTTGAAAAGCTTTGACAGACTATAGTAGGCTCTGTTGGATTTGAGAAGCCGCCCGCGTATTTCTTCTTCTATATTGTTATCGGCTACTACTATTGACCCAAGGTATTTAAAGGATTGCACCACTTCAAATTCGTGCTCCGCTACCTTGATTGTTTGACCAACTGTTCCTCTCGCATTCGACGCCACCATGTACTTTGTTTTACCTTCACTAATGTGCAGCCCCAGATTTTGTGCCGCCTTCGGTTCTTCCGATGATGTCAATGTCGTCTGCGTAAGCTAGTAACTGGCTGGACCTGTTGACGATGGTCCCTCTTGTTGCCGTGCCAGAGTCACGGATTGCTTTCTCCAACGCCAGGTTGAAGAGGAGGCAGGCCAAACCGTCCCCTTGTCGGAGTCCATTAAAGATTTTGATTGGTCTGGATAGCAATCCGGCTATTTTTACTTGGCTTGTTACGTTTGTCATGGTCAACCTACATAGTCGTGTCAATTTATTTGGGATGCCGAATTCTCTCATGGCTTTGTAAAGTTCTACCCTGGCTATGCTATCATAGGCGGCCTTAAAGTCTATAAACAGATGGTATGTTGGGATGTTAAATTCTAGACATTTCTATGGTAAATACCGTCAGTAATATCTTAATTTAAAAATTTGCTTTATTAAATTATAGATCGTAAAAATTAATCGAAAAAAAAAATTCAAATTTCTCGCAACAGTTTCTGAAAAAAATGCGATTTAAGTAAAATATTTTTTTCTCACCTTATACATTACATTAAAAAACTTTTATCTATCAAGTTTCAAAAAATTGAGTATAGGGTTTTCGAAATATAGACTTTTCAAAAAAAAAATATTTTTTTTCTTAAATCCAAAACAATTTTTTTTTTTGAAAATTTGAATACACAACAATATTCAAACTTTTAGTGAGCTTTAGCATAAAAAAATTGATCAAAATCGGTTGTACCGTTTTTGAAAAATTCAAAAATAAAAAAAAAATGGGTTGTTTTTAAACCATTACCTAGCCTCAATTAAATGAAATTTGTTTACTAGTTCTCTTAGATGAATAAGAATACTTCTGTCTTATTTATTATAAAAATTAATCTGGAAACCTAATATACAAGAACGACTCAAAAAGACCGCAGTTGCATTCTTCTCATGTAATACAGTTATTGGGAATACATTCAGGCTATTAGGCACTGGCTTTATACTTCGGTTATGAAACCGAACCTTGCTTGGACGTATTTTCAAGTACAGAGATTCATTTTCTAGTCATACCACACGAATGTGGAATGCCGTGCCGGACTCCGTTTTTACTTCCTCTTTCAATTTTTAGAATTTCAAAACTAATGTACATCGATAGGTTCTATTAAATCCTTTCCTATTTCCTTAAGGCTCTCCCTGTGGTAGAAAGAACCATGCTTATTTTGACTCTCATGAATAGTCTATTCGTTAGAATGATTCTATTCCTTCGAATGAACTTTCTTAATTTTGAGATTCGAACGAATAACATTTATTTGCGAAAGATAGCATAAAATGAACTTCAAAAAAGATTCATTTTCATTGTCAGCTGTTTGACATTTACTATATTTCTATTTGAATTAGTATGACCGTTTTACATTTTTTTGTTTCTAAACATTTTATAGATGTTGGATAAATAATCAAGAAACAAAATAAATAATACACTTTTTCACCATAAAGTAAAGTTTAACCATAAAGAACTACATATTTATTACATTTTTTTGTGTCAACTCAGCTGTTTTGAAACTATTCTTAAAAAAATAAGTTGTTCATGACGCGTTCTAAATTTTTATTTTTTTTCGTATACACTTGGTCACACTAAAATATCAAAAACAAAAGAGAAGTGTTTGTGAAATGTCAAAACTCAAAAGCAAAAAGTGAAATCTTTGTTCAGTTGTAGTTGTCTTGTTTATTGTTTAATAATTTAAATTTCTTTGATTAAAACATAAAATAATAAATAAAAAATAAAAATATGGCATTTGTGTTGTTTATAAATGAAGATGGTGTTGAAGAAGTGCAGAGGAGAAGGATAGTGGATGCTTTCCGTATCAACGCGGGTGGTAAAAAAACCCTTTTCTACCTCCGGGTTTTCTTCCATTATTTTAATTAACTTTTCCTTTTGTTCGCGGTTTGTCCAGTTGGAATGCGACCTTTTAACATAAAACAACAAAAAAAATAATAAAAGTAATTTATTTTCCATGAAATAATTAAAAACTTACATGTTTTGTTGTTTACTCGACAGAAAAATTCAAACGACACAAAAATGACATTTAATTCTATTCTTTCGAATGTCAAAATTGAATTAGCTTTCGCAAATGAATGAACTTTCTATGGATTGGGTGAACTTTCGATTTGTTCGATTAACATTCTAATCGCCGAGTCTCAAAATTAAGTTTCAACGAATTCGACTCACTTTCTAACGAAAGAGAATGTCAAAATAAGCACCAACATCTTTAGTGCGTGCTCATTATAAACACAAATCAAGCGATCATCTTTTCTGTGCATTAGAGAAGCACTAAGAATGACCCCCTCTGTCTCACTAGACGTTCAGTTCTACCTGCAACCGCATGATATTTTCACCAAACACTCGGCAGCGAGCACATATGTATTTATTTTATCAAAATTGTTGAAGCCGTTTTTGATATAATAGACGACAAGCCGTATCACCTCATTCTTATCTCAATGGATTCATTGTGATTGTGATCCACGGGGTGTGGGAAATGTAGGAATTGGAAGGATAAGGCTTCGGCCGCGCACTGAGCGACGTCGCTCTGTCGCTTAAAAGAACCACAAGTCTCTTAGTCTCTAATTTTTTTGCGTCACTCAATCGCTCGTAGCTCAGTGCGCGGAGGAAGCCTTAGGTAAGGGGTGCGTCCCGGAACCATCCGGATTTCTGGATGATGTTATGGATGCTTCTTAGTGCCAAGAATGAAACGACGCCCAGTTAGTCGTAAAAGTATTATCCTTATCGCCCCACTTAGATCAACGTAGATCCATTGTATTACCAGTGAGTGTAATCAATCTTCTCTGATAAGAACCTATATGTATTCTGTTAATCAGTCAAGCCATTTTGGAGCATTAACGAAGTTCAATATGTGAATTCCTGAAATATTGGAAAGATCTTCTAGATTGTCAAAGAAGTAACTACCTTGCCATTTCCTTCTCTGGTGGCATAGTGAAGGGCAATGACAGAGACAGTGTGATGTGTCTTCATGTACTTCTTCATCACCACATCCCCTGCATATGTCATCTGTACTGAGTTTCATTTTGAATTTATGATATTTCAGTAGATTATGTCCGGTGATTATGCTCGTAAGAGAGCGAAGGGACTTTTTACGAAGTTGCATAATTTTGTCGGTCCTCTACTTGTTAAGGCAAGGCCATACTTTCCTAGTAGTATAGATAGATAGATAGATAGATAGATAATTTCTTTATTTAAAAAATATAAATTATTTACAATATTTTTTCTTTAAGAATAAGGACATGGCTATTCTGCCGTCTGCCTGAACGACATTTCATAACAAAATACAGTTTATATATAAAGAAGTTAAATTCAAATAATAAACATAACATAAGTTAATTAACTATAGAAAGTTTAATTTAATAATTTATTAAAGCATCAATAGCGTTTTCAACAATTTTGAGATGATTCAAAAACACAAAAAATAGATGTATCAATGATTTGAAACAAAAAATTATATCAATTTTGAAATGATTTGAAACACAAAATAATAATTTATCAATTTTATAATGATTTGAAACATAAAAAATTAGTAAGTATTTAGAAACATTGTTTGAAACTTCAAATTGCAATAACTGGTTGTAGAGCTATAGAAAACTATTGCGATAATTAAGAGCATGTTTGCAGTATCTATAAACCGTTGACCATCCAAGATCTCCATTAAGGATTTCATAGAGCCGAGTAGGGGGAAGATAACTCATTTCAAAATGCAGTCGTCGAATCTCTTGAAGTAAAGGACACGTTGCAAAGAAGTGGGTGATGTCTTCTGGTTCTCCTCTATTACATAGCCTACAGATTTGTGTGAGATCAGTTCGATGCGGCGTAGCGTTAAGATTCAAGATTTCGACTCGGGCTCTAAATATGTAACTTATAGCTTCAGAAGAAAACTCGTTGCTGAAATAGTTAGCCTGCGATGTTATTTGGTGGTTGAGGTACCTGTATACATTTCTTGACAGAGTTGTTGAGGCTCTTGAAATATGTTGTCTGAAAATATTTTCATCAATTTTGGCGATGACATCATTGAAGATATTGTGCCATTCATTCAAATTGGACTCCCTAAAAGATAAATTACTGGCATTTGAAGAAGCTAGCTGGTTCCATCCCTTAAACGGGGAGGCATTTGTTTGCATGAGCCTTGCCATAATGGATTTGTGAAGGCTTCTTTCATCCCTCTTCATAACTTTCAATATGTAGTCTGAATTGGTTTTCAGGTTTATAATGTAAAGAGGCGTTAGACCAGACTCCACATATATAGCATAATTGGGCGTTGAAGATGGCAATCTGAACAAGCGTTTGAAGAAATATCTTTGCACGGCTTCAAACTCCTCCAGTTGTAAATATCCAAAAATTTGGGTACCGTAGCACATGCAGCAGTTCACTGTTGCTTCAAAAACACGATATTTGGATGTATGATCGATTTTTTGGTTAGAGTAGAACTTAGGCCACATTACGTTTAAAGCTAGTTTGGCTTCGTTGCTTTTCTCTTTCACGTGTTTCGAAAAATTCAAATTGTACGAGAGCAAAACTCCAAGATATTTGAAATAATGAACAACCTCGATAGGCGCGTTGTTTAGGGACCAGTTTTCCTCTGGGAGCCTTCTTCTCTGACGCGGTTCAAATATCATTATTTTTGTCTTGTTAGAATTCACACATAGACCCCAGAATTCACAAAAGGAATTGAGTTTGTTGATTTGCAGCTGAAGGGTAGATGGATTGTCTGCCAATAAAACCAAATCATCGGCGTAGAGCAAAACCTTGACTTGTATACCGGCAAAGAGTATTCCTCCCGGAAGTACATCACACACGTCATCAATAAACAGGGCGAATAATATCGGGCTTAATATACATCCTTGGGGGACGCCTGTTGTGGTTTCAAACCATTCGGAGAATTTAGCTCCGTCCCACACTGATGCAGTAGATGAGGCAAGAAATTTGAAATAAAACATTAAGAATTTTCGAGAAACTCCTAACGAAGACAATTTGTACATCAAGGCATTTCTATTTACATTGTCAAAGGCTGCTTTGAAATCCACAAAACAAGCATATAATTTCTTTTTCTACTCGATTGATCTCCTGGCAATAGTCGTCAGAGCGAATATATGGTCTTGCGTTGAGAATCCTGATCGAAACCCTACTTGGAACATGCTGAGTCGGTTGTTGTTCTCACTCCATTCCGTCAACCTATCATAAAGAATTGAAGTTAGGATCTTTCTTAGCGAGTTGAGAATCGAAATTCCTCTGTAGTTCTCCGGCAGGTTAGAATCTCCTTTTTTAAAGATCGCGAATATAACCGCTTTGTTGAAGTTACTTGGAACTAGTGAGTCTTCATAAAGTTTGTTGAAATATGCCAGTAGAAGATTTTTAAACGGTTCCGTACTATTCTTGTAGAACTCCATCGGAATACCATCTATGCCGGGTGCCTTATTATTTTTCATTTTACTCAGAGTTGATTCGAGCTCAGATAGAGTAATTGGGTTATCCAGTTCGCAGAAAGTGACATTGGGTTGCGCGTAATAGAAAACCTGGTGATTCTCATCAGCCGACAAAAGAGTTTTAAAATGAGCTGCTAGTGTCTCAACTTTGAGGGTAGACACCAGGCTTCTACCACGCCCACCCAGCTCACGAACATTGGTCCAGAAAGTCTTTGAGTTCTTACAGTTTGCTAGTTCTTTTGCAATATTGTTAATGTAGTGAACTTTCTTTTTGGCACAAAGTCTTTTGAAATACTTGTTAATATGAAGGTAAATGTTTTTAAAAATTGAAGCATTTGTGGATCTGAACAGCTTAAGATAGACAAATGAAAGTTTACGGAGTTTCACACAATCATTATCAAACCACTTATTTTTTGGTGTACAAGCGTGACTTCGGCTGTTGGTACTGTGGGCAAATGGTGCTGAGGCCTTGATAACTCTTGCAATATGTTCATCATAATTTTCTAGACTGTTGGATTGAAGCGAGGGAATAGAGCTGATGTTACGGTTTAGTAATGATTTGTATAGAGCGGTACAATTCTCTTTCCACCTCAATTTTAAAAAGTTAGTTGATTGTCTAAGTACATTTTCATCGATAAACTGAACCTTTACCTCAATCGGAAGGTGCGATGAGAAATTTGCCACGCCTACTTCAAAATCTACCGATAGTTTAAGCCATTCAAAAGATATCGCTGCAATATCAATAACAGATTGTCCTTGACGACTTATGAATGTAAACTCTCCCGAAGCGTCATCTTTAGAAGCCCCATTTAACACGGATAGTCCGAAGTTTTCAAAGAATTCTGTTAGCAGCCTTCCATTTCGGTTAAAGGTGTCATCTTTTGAGTTTCTGGTTGGATTGAGAGTGTTTTGCGAGAATGTGTTGAGTACAGAGGGATTTTGATAGTTCCCGATCCTAGCATTTAAGTCTCCAATTATCATAAAATTATCCAAATTGGAGTTTTGAACAAAGTCAACTAGACTAGCAAAATCATGCTGCCAGTTATTGCAATTTAAGTATGTTGGGATAATGGTGTAATTTAAATTATTAATAACAATATTGAATATAATTCTGTTTTCAGAGTAATAAATTTTAGCGAAGTTGGAGCTTAAAGTTTTTTTTACACCACATAAAATCCCCCCACTAGCCCTGCCATGAACATTTGATCTTATTGCGGGTGACCATAAAATATTGAAATCCTTAAAATATTTCAAATAATTGTTTTCATTTTTTTCTTCTACAAAAGTTTCCAATAAAATGATAATATCATAATTTTGAATGAAACTAAAAAAATCAGGTAATAATAATTTGCTTTTGAGACCAGTAATATTATAAGATAAGATAGATAAATTTTTAAAGTTATTAATATTAAAGTTATTTAAATTATGGCAGACGACAGATTCATCCTATTGTGACTCCACCCTTAAAGGTGGTCGATGTTGATTTTGAGGTTGACGTATAGGTGGCGCGCGTCTCGGATGAAAGTTGGCAGCAGCAGAAGAAGAAGAAGATGGTGATGGAGATGAAAGATCGCTGTCATCGAAGAATTCGGAAAATCTGTCACCGAACGTTTGGTTGAGAAATGACAATTCTGTTTTCGTTTTGATAGCCAAACCTCGTGAATATTTGTAAACAAACGAGTGACCATTAATTAGTATTTTATCGCCTTTTACAATTATTTTTACGTTTGAATTTATTTCGAGCAACTTGGATCTTATTTCAACTAGTGTTTGTCTTCTCTTTCGGTACATAAGAGATTGTTCGCGGAATACATCACTTATCCCCGAGCCTTTAAGCTGGTGCGCCGCGGCAATAATCTTGTCGACCATCTCTGAGGAAAGAAGTTCAAAGATGACAGTGCCGCGCTGAGCATTGTTGTTGCGAATTACCCGGGAACTTTTGATGGTCATATTTTCATCTTCGTTTATCTTGAGAAGCCCTTTGCAAGTCTGTAATGCGACTTGAGTTGCATCGGTTTCTTCATTTAAGGGAAGGTGAACAACAACGGATGACTCGTTAGCCTTTCGTGAAATTATTTCCAGCTGGTTTTCTAGCAGCTCGCATCTTTGAGACATATCGCTTAGTTTGAGGTTAAGAAGAGTGTTCGCGGCTCTTAAAGTGGTAACTTCATCGTAGAGTCTTGTAAAATCATCCTTTGTTGCAAAATTCTTTAGTTTTTCAGTGAGTTGTACATCCAAAGTAGTTTCCAGAACATTTTTCAAATCTACAACAGACATCTTTCCTACTTCCGTTGCCATATCTTTTTTATGTATAAAATACTTTTTGTAGTCAGAGTTTGGTTCGGGAAAGATTTCGTGAAGACTTCTTTTGTTTGAATTATTTTTCATAGGGAAAATCCCGTATAGGCGCGACTGGCTTTGCTCGAAGTTGAAATTAATTAAAAAAAAGCTTCGTACCTTTATTAAACTGATGAAATTTAAAAACGCCGATTCAAAACAAAATTCAAAAAATGTTGAAAAACAACTTTTAAACAATTAAAGTGACTTTAATTTAATTAAAATTAAAAAATTATCAAGAGACTATAACTTTAACACTTTAACCTTTGACAGATGAAATGTCAATTCCTAGTAGTATATCACAGGTGTCAAGTAGACTCCACCTTTCATTGGATTTCTTTAGGATTAAATTTGAAATTTTCTGTTTAATGTTGCAGAGTGGGATACTGACCAGCTCTGCTTGGCTAGCATCAAGCGCTGATCTCTGTCTTCCCAACTCATCGGCATTTTCCTAACCTGGTATGCCGCTGTGTCCCGAAACCCAGCAGAGTCTAATATTGTGCTTCGTGCCAAGAACCTTAAGCTCTCCGCAGCAGCAAGAAACAAGCTTCGATTTTATCACAGTGGCAGAAATCGATTATTACCGCTTGGCTATCGATGTAAAAGGTGATATCAGCCTGTGGTATCGCCATTATTGATACATGTTTAGCAGCTGTTGTCACTGCCAGAACCTCCGCTTGGAAGACACTGCTATAATCTGGGAGCCTAGGTCAGTTGCTTAGCTTAAAGGTGTGTCCACACCAAAGAAACATTTCCGGAAACATTGTTTAAAAAACGTTTCTGAAATGTTTCCCATTTGTTTAAAAAAACATTTCAGAAACATTTCAGAAATGTTTCTGATTTGTGTTTTTGGTTTGGACGCTTTGAGAAACATTTCTGAAATGTTTCTTTGTTTCCCATTGTTTCCAGATTGAGTTGTCTGTACATTTTTTTCTCGCCTGTGTTGTTGTTTGAATTTTTTTTCTACTTCATCTTTATCACAATTTATATTTTCGCAAATTTCAGATATACATTGGCTTTTTTTGATTTTATTTTTAAAATTTTCGTCAAGAGTGGATCCGAACGTCCAGACCAAAGAAAACATTTCAGAAACATTTAAAAAACATTTCAGAAATGTTTCTCTGTTTCTGAAATGTTTTTTAAATGTTTCTGAAATGTTTCTTAAATGTTTCTGAAATGTTTAAAAAATGTTTCTTTGGTCTGGACATATGTACCTTAAGAGTTGTGATCCGTAAGTAGGTAATCCAACCAAGAGAGACAGTTGAGGTCTGCTAAGCTCTAGTTAGTACTCGGGATAGATAACATTGAACCTTTCCTGTGTGCTTGTTATCGGCAGAAATGAGATGGATCAATAATTTTCTACGGAGTCCGAATGGCTAAGATGATAAGCACCTTTCATGAAAAGAGATAATCTTGGAGAATTCGTCACTTCCTTACAAGAGATAGTTCCCCAAAAAAAATATATAGGTTCCAGCATGATAAACTTATCATTATGCCAAAGGGTGCTAGTAAAATACATATAACTTAGATTATAGCCATGTAATGCATATGTTTGTGCTTGCTAATTTTTTGCCCCATATGTGGACATAGTCGGTGAGTCTGTGCGTTTGTTTGTACGTTTGTGCATATATAAACACGCCGAGCTAAGCGGAGCATTTCTATATAATTGCCCTTAGGCGGAATTCGAATACTTGCTGAGCTCATGTAGAATGTTCCCATACCACGCCAAATGTTCTAGTTTATGAAATTTCTCTTCGAAAACGGCTAAAACAACTTTAATTAATTATTATCAAAGTATTTTCCAAATTGCGTTTCAAATTTTATGGTAAAAGTCATCTTCATTCTTCAATACTCAGCCAGTTCTATCCTCGAACCGCAAAGAAATTTAAATATGAAAAAAGCCAAACTCAAGGTTTACCTATACCTTCTTTGGAACATATACAAAATTTAATCAAATTGAACATTTCTTTCTATGCCCAATCGTACCCAGCTTTACCCTACCCATACAAGATTTAACATATTACCAACAGCAGCCAATTTTTTCAACTTCACTGTGCCAAGAGCTTTGTATTGACAATTACTCTATAGTTTGCCCGGAGCTAATACTAGCTGTCAAATGAACTTGTTTTCCTTTTCTCGTTTTGCTTCTAACTGTAAAACAAATAAATCAAATGTGTTCTGGAGCAGAGGCTGAGGCTTATTGTATATTTGTATGTGTGAATGTGACATTCCTTGATTACAGCCAAACCGAAACGAAACCAAACCAAAAGAACCCCAAAATCAATTCTCGTGTTTGAATTTGAACACTGTGACCACATTTACCAGCCTAATGACGTCATCGTGTGTATAAGTGTGTGTGTGTGTGTGTGCCTGTGCACTCTTGTGAAACAAAACGTTGACTTCTATGCCATGTCGAGGTCGATCCTCTTTGCCTTTTGCTGCTACATTCTGGTTTTACTGCTCCTGTCCTGATGCCTGCCGGGTGTATTTTGACTCGGAGTCTGTTTATCCTTTTGCTCATTTTCAATTGTGTGAATTTTTTTTTTTGTTTTTGAGAAGAGAAGACAGAGGACAACAGGACGAGGAAGCACAGTTGATACAAAATGTCTCTAATTGGGACAAAAACTAAAACTTCAAAAGCTCCCGCAGAAAATTATCTAGAAACATCACACGTTCATACCTACGTACCTACTGTCTACTTACACTGAATACAAAATGTGTAAGACCCCACTCTCCTCTGCAGTAGGTACCTACATATAGGACTTAGGGGATAATAATTAGAAACACGTTCGCGTTTCAGCTTCATCTCCTCGTCCTCTCATCATGCAATGCTCTGACCGAAAAGGTTCTTTTGCAACTTTTTACAAGCCATTAACTAAACTCGTCCTTTAATATTATCTATATAGCGTGTCGTTGGTTGTCCTTTTTTGCAGGTATCCTGGATACGACACAGGGACATACACATCCTTACAGTAGGAGCATACACATACACATCAGACCAGCGATTTCAAGCCACTTATCACAAGGAGACAGAAGACTGGACATTACAAATTAAATGGGCCCAAAAACGTGACGGCGGGATGTACGAGTGCCAAATTTCTACCCAACCTGTGCGCAGCTATTTTGTCCGTCTAAATGTTGTCGGTGAGTAAACATATAGATACATTTATATAATTATATCCTTTTGCTGTTGTATGAGGATGTAGGTTTCTTTAATTCAACTTTGTAATTAGGTCTACGAAATTATTGGGGTTAAGAGACGAGCTTACACAAAACGATTACAAGCTAAATTTTAGAAACCATTGCTGAATGAACTCGAATTCCATCGCCAGACCTACAGTGCTGCTTGAAAGCTTACAGTACTAACCGTTAAGCCAAGAAACTGAGTGTCAACCGTCACAAAATTGGAACTTGTCCTCTTCTCCAAAAAATATAAAACCCCACATGTAGACCGCCATAACCTTTATCAAAAACATTAGGTGCTTTTGTCTTACTTAACATGCTCCCGACCAATGAAATGTGTCAGTCTGAAACACGGTGACTTTCAGTTATCTTGAGCTCTATCTTCTTAACTTCTTAACAACTACTTGTTCCTGTTAACTGAGAAGTGTTGTCCTAATCGTTGGACTAACAAATTTCGTGAAATCTTTAATCGAAGTGATGGACACTTGGCCGATTATGTCCATAACGTCCGGAAAGATTTGTCAAAAATAGTTCCCGGGATCCGAAGCTATCTTCTGGCATCGCCAATTAGGGCCCCTGATGATAAATCTACTTGGAACAGTCCGGAAGAGCTATTCCCTAGCTGCACATTGCAATGTACATATTTTCCAATGTTACACGGCACTGTTGGATCGGTATTCCCAGGATCCGGAACTTTCTTCCGGCATCGCCAATTAGGGCTCCTGATGATAAATCTGCTTGAAAGAGTCCGGAAGAGCTATTTCCTAGTTGCACATTGCAATGTACATTTTCCAATGTTACACGGTACAGTTGGATCGGTTTTCCCGGGATCCGGAGATATCTTCCGGCATCGCCAATCAGGGCTCCTGATGATAAATCTGCTTGGGAGAGTCCGAAAGAGCTATTCTCTAGTTGCACATTGCAATAAACATTTTCCAATGTTACACGGTACAGTTGGATCGGTTTTCCCGGGATCCGGCGCTTTCTTCCTGCATCGCCAATTAGGGCTCCTGATGATAAATCTGCTTGGAGAAGAGTCCGGAAGAGCTATTCCCTAGTTGCACATTGCAATTTACATATTTACCAATGTTACACAGTACAGTTGGATCGGTTTTCTCGGGATCCGGAGCTTTCTTCCGGCATCGCCAATTATGGCTCTTGATGATTAATCTGCTTGGAAGAGTCCGGAAGAGCTATTTCCTAGTTGCACATTGCAATGTACATTTTCCAATGTTACACGGTACAGTTGGATCGGTTTTCCCGGGATCCGGAGATATCTTCCGGCATTGCCAATCAGGGCTCCTGATGATAAATCTGCTTGGGAGAGTCCGAAAGAGCTATTCTCTAGTTGCACATTGCAATAAACATTTTCCAATGTTACACGGTACAGTTGGATCGGTTTTCCCGGGATCCGGCGCTTTCTTCCTGCATCGCCAATTAGGGCTCCTGATGATAAATCAGCTTGGAGAAGAGTCCGGAAGAGCTATTCCCTAGTTGCACATTGCAATTTACATATTTACCAATGTTACACAGTACAGTTGGATCGGTTTTCTCGGGATCCGGAGCTTTCTTCCGGCATCGCCAATTAGGGCTCCTGATGATAAATCTGCTTTAAAGAGTCCGGAAGAGCTATTCCCTAAATGCACATTGCAATAAACATTTTCCAATGTTACACGGTACAGTTGGATCGGTTTTCCCGGGATCCGGCGCTTTCTTCCTGCATCGCCAATTAGGGCTCCTGATGATAAATCAGCTTGGAGAAGAGTCCGGAAGAGCTATTCCCTAGTTGCACATTGCAATTTACATATTTACCAATGTTACACAGTACAGTTGGATCGGTTTTCTCGGGATCCGGAGCTTTCTTCCGGCATCGCCAATTAGGGCTCTTGATGATAAATCTGCTTGGAAGAGTCCGGAAGAGCTATTTCCTAGTTGCACATTGCAATGTACATTTTCCAATGTTACACGGTATAGTTGGATCGGTTTCCCCGGGATCCAGAGCTATCTGCCGGCATCGCCAATTAGGGCTCCTGATGATAAATCTGCTTGGAAGAGTCCGGAAGAGCTATTTCCTAGTTGCACATTGCAATGTATATTTTCCAATGTCATACGGTACAGTTGGATCGGTTTTCCCGGGATCCAGAGCTATCTTCCGGCATCGCCAATTAGGGCTCCTGATGACAAATCTGCTTGGAAGAGTTCGGAAGAGCTATTCCCTAGTTGCACATTGCAATGTACATATTTTCCAAAGTTACACGGTACAGTTGGATCGGTTTTCCCGGTATCCAGAGCTATCTTCCGGCATCGCTAATTAGGGCTCCTGATGATAAATCTGCTTTAAAGAGTCCGGAAGAGCTATTCCCTAAATGCACATTGCAATGTACATTTTCCAATGTTACACGGCACAGTTGGATCGGTTTTCCCGGGATCCGGAGCTTTCTTCCGGCATCGTCAATTAGGGATCCTGATGATAAATGCGGCTTGGAAGCCGATGGAAAGATGGCGAGTTTTCAAATTCGTCGGTCTCTTCTAGGATTTTCCTCAGTGTGAAGATTTGGTCTTTGGTTTAACTATCTATCGGGTCGAAGGCCACACTGGTACTTGCAGACTATAGTATTGTAAAACGCCTTAGTACCTTAACTCAGAGCGTTGGTTAGTATTTAATATGAGACGTTTAGAAGGAATATTCCTCGATAGATCTTGCAGGACATAGGATTGCTTTTTTTTGCAGGTGTATTATATTGGGTTGATGGTCCAGTCATCGGGCAATCTTCATTCCACGCTTAATTAATGATATCATGCATGCACCCTGTATTTGAGGAGATCTCTAGGTAAGCCTCAGATTCTGCGGTCTTGACGTTCTTAAGTTTTCTTAGAGCTAAGCCCACCACTTCTATTTTGGGGGATGAAACTGGTTGTTCTTTGATTGAAGTGGGTTATGACTTGTTGCACTATTACTCGCTCACAAGATGCCCATTGAGATGCTGCCTGAGAAGATCTACTCGTACTTTTCCCTATGATTCGATGACCTGGTTACGTGGCCTGGTTGAAAGAGTCTCCGGTTCGTTCTTAAAACCAGCAGCCAGCTGCTTAACTTTTTTATAAATCTCCTGTATTGTATCGATCGGGAAACCGTACTTACGTGGGGATTCGCGAACGCCCTATTCTTTCTAGGCCATTTCTTCTTCTTCTCCCGTCACCTCTCTTGACGCAATTTCTCTTCTCTTGCTCAATACTCTTCTCTAACTTCTCTTGTTTGGCTCTCTAGCATATTCCCATATGCTTCTTTTGTCACGTATTCATCACCACATTCTCTGACTGGTTTGTAACCTTGGGTGGTTTCGGCTGCAACCATAATGATTATTGCCGTGTGCGTAGGGTAAAAGTACTAGGAGGAACTTTTGGCTCAGGTACTCTCCGTCAACTCCAAGTGCGCACAAACGTTCGACTTTAAATTCTGTTCTTTGGGCCGTTCGCAATTTCTTTTCGTTTGACAGTCGAGCTCTGAATTTCTTCCCAAAAAAGTTAGGGTCCTCAGGCTTCGTTCAGGTAGTCATAAGACTCTTCCTCAGTAGCTTTGTTAGCTTCATCTTCATTGGTTTTCAAAAAAACTAACCGTTTCTATATGGATGTCGGTCGTATCTGCTTTATATCGCCTGCAGACCAGATACAACCTTTTGAGGTGGGTAGAACTTGGGGTATTTTTGAGTTCCAGGTACATACTGCCAGATCGCTATCTTTTGACGTTCCAGGTCTTATTACCATTTGAGGGCAATCATTATCCGAGGCTCCTAGTGACTCTTTAAATAAGGTGTAGGAATGTTAACTCGATGCCGCAATCCCCTGATCCCTAAGTCAGGACCCTGGCCTTACCATAGAACAACAGACTAGATTATCCGATGATTTTAGCCCAGTTCGGGAAAATGCAACCTGCCGTTTGCCCAACACGGGTTCATCTGGAACCATCTTTTCTTCGGCGACTTTGGTAGTATTGAAAATCCTTACCGACAACCAACTCTAAGCTTGTAAAGGTGATGCTTATTGGAACTGAAGATACCGCCGTTGATTCCATCTAGAGAATTCGAGAGCTCCTTGGTGGAAGCACAATGTCGTTCGTGGTTAATTAATACTGTCAGCTTACTCCAATTTGACCTTCTGCATACCCGAGTTCCAGTGTTTTCATAGTACTCCTCGTTATCCCCTCCAGCGGTGCTGGCGTCAGAACTAACCCTATGCAGGGAAATGTTCAACACATGCGCTTATAAGATTTGCAAGTCAAGACCCAGTTTACGACGGTTTGAAGGCCATTCCTGCTAAGAAGATGCCCTTCTATTCAAAGTGTTAATGTCACCAATCGCATAATTAATTGCCACAAGGGTAAGACACCTACTCATTCCTGATTGCTTGTTTTCGTCAAGAGCTGAAACCTTAAGAAGAAACTATTCTTCATCCGCCAAATTGACATTGACTGGAAATGTCCTAATAATTCATATTAAGCCCAACACTAGCCTTAGACCACTCTGTATGTAAACAAAGGGTTGTTTAGATTGCTCGTTTTGGCAGAACTCTGTGCCAAGGGTTGTGTGTGTATTTTTGTCTTCCTTTCTTTTGTTGCTTTTGCCTTGGGGCCTTTTGAGTTTTACACTTCCTATCCGAAAACATTTTTATTGCAATGTGTGAAATTGTTTCTTCCTTTACAGTACCAACAGCCACAATACTTGGAGGACCTGACCTTCATGTAGACAAAGGCAGTACAATAAATTTGACGTGTACAGTTAAATATAGCCCGGAACCACCTGCGTACATTTTCTGGTACCACCACGAAGAGGTAAGTTTTCGTGTTTATCCTTTTTATTTTGTAGTTGAGTGACTGAAAAAAAAAACAGATTCCCCACAAAATAAAAAGCTTGACTTTTTTGAAAATAGGGGACCCAACATGACCAAAAGCAGCAAGAATGCAGTGAAGGTAGGCGTAAAGGTGAAAAATAACAACCTCGGCGTGCGTGAGATGGTTTTAGTTAGTTTTTTTTTTAATGAGGACACGATGGAAGTTATGGTCGCATGAAAAATGAGCCCTACTGTGTGACTTTTGCATATTTTTTATTTTTCTTTTTAATGGAATTTTTTGGTTCTTTCTTTATTTTGTATTTCCTGCTGGATAGGGCTCCACTTTCCATAGGAAATGAAAAAGGATATTAAATGATATTAAGTTGAGGAACTGTGGGTGGGCCAGAGATAAGAATTCAGTGTTATGCTGTTGACGGTTTCCTTTGTTGGTTTTGATGAATAATAGGTGTTGAGCCTCGTTGTTATTCTGTTATTCGTTCTGGGTAATCTTCATTTCACTTGAATATCTTTAAGAGAGAATTTTTTTTTTGAATTAAACAAAATGCTTGTGTGAATTGCTTTTGCTAATTTTCCCCACTTATTTATCAACGCTGTTTAATCCAAACCCAAAAAAATCGTATTAAAGACCCTAAATCCATCTTCCAGTTTGTCAACGTTTAACGAAAATCCGATAGTTACCCCGCTATATTTCTCAAAAAATGTTTTTCCAGACTCTCTCTTCCCCACTCAAAAAATCTGCAGTTCATCGCTATCTCAAGGAGAATTCCCTCAGTTATAGAAGACCTGTTTTATTACCCCAAAACAAAAAAGGATCCAAACTGTGAAGTTACAAACTATCTTGTCCAATTGCTAAACTTTCACATATTCCCAAAACCTTTGAAAGCTTTTTGTACAATATTTTAAGTTTTCTCGTTTCCTCTTAACAACTCGGCCTTGTCAAAAGTAGACCCACAACGACTAACCTCGTTGTATTTGTATCCTTTAGCCTCTCAGCCTTAGAGAACCGAAAGGAAGTCGACGTTGTCGCAACCGATGATGGATAAATATGGTAGTTAATGAGCTGCTAATAAGCCTAGAAGAAGAGGGATTCAAAGTGATTGCATACGCAGACGATATTGCCATTGCCGTATCCGGAAAGCATCCTCAAATTCTAATAGAACTCTTGCGAACCGCTCTCAACAAGCAACTCAAATAGGCAGAGCGTTGTGGACTAGCTGTTAACCCCCACAACACTGAACTAGTCCTCTTTACAAGGAAATACAAAATTTCACAACTAGACCCTCCATTGATCAAAGGTGTTCCACTTACTTTCTCACATGAAGCTAAATACCTGGGTCTTATTTAAGAAAAAAAATTAAGTTTGAAACCTAATATACAGTAAAGAGGAAAAAAAAGCCACAGTAGCTCTCGTTTCTTGTAAGAAAGCCGTGGGAAACAAATGGGACTTGTCTGCACAAATCGATCACTGGCTATATACTGCGGTCATTAGACCGATACTCACTCATGGGGTGACTGTATGATAATTTCTTAGCTACCTTCGGAGTCCCACAAGGCAGCCACTTAGGACCTCTCCTTTTTATTCCTACTATGTATTAGATAAAGCGACAAATCGCGATAAACTAAGAAAAGTGCCACGTTCAGCGTGTATGTGCATCAGCAGAGCCCACCGCCTGACACCTTCCGCTGCATTAGACATACTCCTCAATCTCACACCCCTTGATATTTACAGCAAGCAAATGGCCACGAGCACAGGCGTGCGTCTTAAAGCCATCTCTCAATGGACCAATAACTCTATTGGCCACACCATTATTCTGAACTTATTCAGAACATTCCCATGTCACTCCGACTACATCACTCCCTTGCTGGTTTTCGATAAAAATTTTTAATTTTTATTCCTTCAATGGCAAATGGAGTAGGTGGTGGAGTTTACTCAGATAGACTAAACCTTAATGTTTCATTCCGCCTACCAAACCATTGTAGAGTATTGTCTTGGCTTAACGAAAACGTGATATCTAGTTCGAATATCCGCATCTTCTCAGATAGTCAGGCTGCTTTAAAATCCCTCGCATCAGTCTCTTCAAATTCCATTACAGTCCAAGACTGTCGATCGTCTCTAATGGTGATGGCCAAACAGTTTAATATGCACCTATTCTGGGTGCCGGGACACACAGGGATATTCCGGGGAATTGTAAAGCCGACCAACTTGCCAGAATTGGAACAGAAATGCTTATCTTGCCCGATAGGGTAAATATAGGTATGCCTATAGCTACTAGTAAACTTATACTGAAACAAATTGCTCTGGAACAATCAAATACAAGATGGCTTAACACTACAACTTGTTTTTCGACCAAACGAACCTGACCCAAACTAGATTTGAAACGGTCAAATTTTTTGTTGTCCCTCAGTAGATCTCAGATCAGCTCCGTAATAGGTGTCATAACTGGACACTATTTTATAAGTACACACGCTGCACGACACGATTTCTACAGGAGTTGTTTGGACGAGGAGGAAGAAGAAACAATCCCACACCTTCTTTGTACATGCCCTGCTCTCTCTTAAAGACGCAAACTTTATCAAGGACACTATTTCTATAATGAACTGGGCGATCTCATCAACACAGACATTAAAAGTCTTCTTTGCTTCATCAGAAGCTCCTAACTAATAAGGAACCTTTTTGTTCCCTATTAGATCGAGGTATCACAATAGACCTCGACTGGTCTAAGGTGTCAGATGCTTTAAATGATAGCCACTTTAACCTAACCTAACATGTCTCAACCGATTTCAGAAAAGCATTTGACAAAATTACACATGAGTTTCTTCTATCTGTTCACCCATCTTCTTACCTGAAAAACCGTTACTACAAAATTCGATTCAGATCTACCTTCTCTGATGATTTCTTAGCTACCTTCTGTCGTCCCACAAGGCAGAACCTAGATGTGTTTTACGTGGACACCTGTCAATTGAGACTATAGCTTCCGGTGGAGCTTCGCAACCGTAAGGTCACTTCCAGATGAGTTACTGCAAAACTCAGTCCCTGCCAACCCTAGGATTCACACACCCAGCAATCGATCGAAGTAGTAACCAACCACTAGGAGTGTTTACCCTTTTATTAGTGTTTATTTGCCTTACAGCAAATTAGGAACGATACTCCTAAGCAATCTTCTTAATCCTAACGATTGTTTATTTTTAACATATTTGTATATCCAAGATTGCTAAAACCAAAACATCGAGCAAAAGAGAACACTATCTCCTTTACTTTACGTTTTGGCCGTGACCTCCCTGATCACATCGCTCAAGATTTGTGTAAATACAGCCAGGGATCCGTGTCACAGATACCTGAGATAGGATATAGCACTAGATTTTTTTCGGATACAGCTTGAGCTACAACTACTTTACCCTTAATTTTTCGATTAGTTTTTGTTGGCACTGAACTAGGAACGATAGTCCTAAGCGGTAGATTATAAAAAAAAAAAAAAAAAAAAAAAAAACCAATTCCATAGATTGCTAGGCAAATACATCATAGCAAAAGAGAACACTATCTCAATAGTTTTTTTCATGTTTGGCCGTGACTCGTCTGATCACTTTTGAGTTTTCTTAGTTGTCTAAATCCCCAGCTGGATTGCCGGAGAAATAGACTTAAGCCTCTCCACCACGGCAAGGTAAAACTCATCGGGGAGCGGTCCCACAAGGCAGTCACTTAGGACCTCTCCTTTTTATTTTCACTATTAACGATATTGAAATGGTTTAAATATACCCAAATTTTACTATACGCCCACGACACCAAGTTTTTCAAGAACATTTTTTTAAAATATGATTCTACTCTTCTTTACCTTGATCTCAACAGTTTTTCTCTCAGTCTAGTCCCGGAAAATTAGTTAGAGCTTAATATTTCTAACCTCCGTATCGAGGTCGACTTCTTTTAATTAACTTGAATATGCTTCTAGCTACCCAACCACCGTACAGCTTATGGCTCCAATGAACCTATTACTCGTTACTGTTTCGACTTATACTTCAGGTGACCCTACCTTAAACTTCGTCTTCTTAATCATACTTCAAATTAACTCCTAGATTTATATAAAAAGGTCTATATTTAATTTATATTTATAACTACCTTTTATTAAGCCTAATAAATGGGAGTATATGAAAGGCTCAGCAAAGTAGTTAAAACTTAGCCTAAAGTCAATTTGACCGTCGTGTGTCATTTGCTTGTAATTAAAGTCTTATTCCAGTTTACTGAGCTTTGTAAGGAGTTTTAAATACATTTAAGCTCATAGTCATAGCGATGCGATGGCCACCATCTTGAATTTAAGGAAGATTGGTTATTTTTAAATAATTGGCTTATATTCAACTTATAAAGGGTTTTCCAATTATGATTGTTTTAACTTTGAAAGATGATTGCAGCCATATTGTTCAAACTACATTTGTCAAATTGGATGTCATTTATGAAGTCTGCATAGTTAAGTTTGCTCATAGTTAACGACCCTAGACGTGTGTTCGCTAACTGGGATCTCGGGCAGTTGGAAGTTGACCTGTCGAATATTGGATGATCACAATCCACACGAGACCCACGAAATTGCAATGCATACACAGTAAGCCACTGTTTGGTGTGGACTTAAAGTTGGCGAAATCATTGCTTCATATGGTACTTCTTTGAGAACGAAGACTTTGGTCAGGACATCCATTTTCACTTTTTAAACTCGTTTTGCGAGATTGATTTGTGTAATACAATTAATAATAACTAGCCGACCCAGCTCTCGAAATTCGAGTGCCAATTTATTTATTATTTATATTATTGGCAGTGTTTTCAAGCAAATTTATTAAATTAAATTTTATTTTATGTAATATGCAAAGTGTTCGACAGTGCAAAAACAAAAATTACCCACAGTGTGTAAATGCGTGTCTCAAGTATATTCTGCACATCTCCGTAACTGTGGCTTTCCAACCATATAAAATTTATCAAAATCGGTTAAATACTTTTGGAGAAAAGTGTACCACAAAAAACATGTTTGCCGTTTTATTATATGATAGTAAAGTGTGTTTTTCAAATGCGCAGAACTTGAAATTGGCAACATTGTTTTTGTGTGACAGCCGTCAGTAAGTGTCATTAATGTCATTTTTCTGTCAAATAAATGCGATTTCAGGAATATCTAATACATTTTCTATAGTGTTAAATTTCTATTCAAAGTGATCCAACTCCAAAACAGACATTATTTATTTAAATACCAAAAGACATCGAAATGACAGTTGAATGCGTTGACAGTTATTCAAAAAATTCCTATACATGAGGAAAGTAATCTAATCACTTTGTTGAAATTTTTTCTGAATATGGTTAATATAACAATGAAACTTTATTTACACAGAAATGTTCTCTTGTAAAAAAAATGCTACCCGTTTTGCACCAAGACCGATACTAATTAATCCATTTTAACTTAATGTTCTGTAGAACAAAGGCATATCTCTGACATTTGTGTAAAATTCATGCATGTATTTTTTTTACCAAATTAAAACATTCCGTTGTCAATTCGTTCCTCGAATTCCTACGAATTTGAATTTGTACAGGAAAACAAAGAAGAGTTTCGAGGATGTCGTTGCAGCAAACTTATGTCATCATATGTATTGCAGGTATGCAGAACAATATTCCACGGAAATTTAATTTGCCACCCACCCTGGATTTCACTAAAATTTTACATTGCAACCCATCATTCATCGTGATAAAAAAAAATAAAAGAAACATCATTGGATGAAGCGGAGTAACTATTAAATTTAATTCAACAAATTCATATCCAGGTGCTTTTTGTATCATATTAATTCATAATAATGATTTTAATTGACTGCACAGTCGTTGCTATGTTTAAAAAAAAATTTATTTGCAAGCCAACAGGATAATTTCATATCTAGATACTCGTGGTCCTTCCTTTTTGTTTGGTCTCTGACAATATTAAACTGCACACTCCACGTCACTCGAGTTTATATGGCAGTTACATCTTTTTGAACCAAAATATTCCTATCATTCTGCAAAAGGCGAACCTGTCAATTTCCTTTTATGCATGCAGTGATGCATGCAGAATTCCTTAATTCCGATTTACTGCAGATCAATTTAAGGAAAAATGTCAAAAACCATTAATTAAAACTCTTAGCTCTAATTTGTTAGTGGGAGATTTTCTGAGATTTGGAGTTAATCAAAAGCTAACTCATCAATCAGAATGGATTTCTGTTAATTTAAATTTCGAGTGCAATCGAAGTTAATCCACAACATTTTGTAAATAAGCTTTGGATTTTTTACATAATGGCGAATTTCTAATTATTAATTTATTTATATTCTCGTTTAACATATAAGATTTAAGTCAGTTCTAAAAAACTAGGCTCCATTTTTGGTACAGGAATAAAAATAAGCATAGAAGTTCCTGTAGATGTTTTAAAAAAGAGCCACGTTCTTCTAAACAAAAACCTTTGTGTATCAAGTCAGTCGTGAAAAGTACTGAGATCTAAAAGTACGCCAAGTTCTTACTTCATGAAGGTTTAATACCGAATATTTAAAGTAGAATAATATTGAAACAACTACAATAGAATAGAGAAATTTTATTATTTAATGGTTACCGACTAAAATTTGATGGGTTCACTGGTCAAGTTTTTAAAACCTTTCGAATTGGGCATAAAATAAAACTTGCCAAGTAAGCCCATCAAATTTTAGTCAGTAATCTCTAAATAATAAAATTTCTCTATTACATTGTAGCTGTTTCAACTTGGCTCTTTTTTTTAACATTTATGTGTTTGGTCTGATCTCACTCTTTTTTGCGAAGATTTTAATATTCTGCCATGTCAAAATCTCGAAAGATACGGAAAGATAGAAGGGTGGACTCTACCTACTAAAATCATCTTAGTTTATAGCTTCCTATTTCTTTTGGTATATTTCCTTTTTGTTATTGGTTGTTTTGATTTTCATTTCAATTGTTTCTTCTTGTCCTGGCAAGATACCTTACACTAACATACCTACCTTAATTATAGATACTTATACCTACATCCGCTCAAAGTCATAAAAAAGCAATAATTGTTGAGGATGCGATGAAGTATTGTTGCAATTATAACTCCCTTTTTTAAATGAAGGTAGCCCACCAATTAGTGGTTTGATTATAGTTCACATCACAGTTAAGATTTTTTTTTTATGTAAACCCATAATTTTTCCAGGTAGGCAAATGTTTTCTTTTTTCATTAATGTTAACATAACATAGAGTACCAAATCGAGCACTCTAGTTCTAAGAAAAGTCATGAATTTTCAAGATGCATGTATAGTTTCAAAATGACAATAAAAAGACACTTCGAATGAAAAATCTTAGATTTTCTATTTTTCGCTTTGAATGTACATTAAGCTTTACCGCTCTACCAAATTTCGTCATTCTACAGCAATCGGAAGTGCTCCATATAAATTAAACATTTTCTCAGAAAGTGGGCGGATACCACGCCTCCTGAATGGAAAACCTCAATTTTTATTTCTGGTCCTTTATATGCGATTTGAGTCGTACCGTTCTACCAAATTTCATTGTTCTACCGCAATCGGAAGTGTGCCATATAATTTACATCAGTTCTTAGGAAGTGGGCGAATACCACGCCCCTGAATAGATGACCTCAACTTTTATATTTTTTTATTTGTATGCAATTTAAGCCTTACCGCTTTACCAAATTTCATCGTTTTACAGCAGTCGGAAGTGCTCCATTCAAACAACACCAATTCGGAGAGAGTGGGCGCATACTACGCCCCCGGAATGGAAAACCTCAAATTTTTGATTTATTTCTCTGCGTGCATGACAAGACCTACCGTTGTGCAAAATTACAATATTCTACGATGTCGCAAAGTGCTCCATAATTTTGATAATCTGTCAGTCAGTGAGTCAATCAGTTACGGTTTTTGTGATTTTTGAGGCCTTATATCTCAGGAACCGCTTATGCTAGAAAATTGAAATTATATGGAATTAGCAAATATTCGAAATTTTAAGCTTCTGACTTCTTTGGTACTGAAGATAGAGAGGGGTAAAAATCGCCTGAGTTTGTTCCTGTAAAAAGGGTGTAGTGCCAGAACTTGGAGGGGCACTACCGTGCCCTTTGATATTTCTATCAAGGTATTTGCTTACAAATTATCCAACAAAATTTGTTGCAAAAAAATAAATTATACAATGCATGTACATAAAATGGAATTATACCCAGCGATACTGCCTTACAAGCTCGTAGGAAACATAAGAATTTTTTATAATATTTTATTTTGTATTGTTGGTACTTTAAGTATTCAGAATTGGGTCTCAGAATTTATGTTGACTTGTTAGCAAGCTATTTTGTAGGTTAATAAAAATGGAAACACCGTTAACTTTTTTTAAATATTCTAATCTGAATCTGAAAATTCATCATACGTTTCCATAATAAAAAGAAGTTTTTTAGTTGATCTGAAGGGAAAATTTGACACTATTAACCCAAGGTCTTTACTTTAAGGGCTGTCAGAAATCGTGCTTTTCCTAAGTCCACAAAAAACTTCTAGGAAGATGGATGACCCCAGCAAAACAAAGCAGTAAATGCACGAAAGGTTGCATCTTGATTTCATCAAATTTTGCATTGTTCATAAACGATGTCGAAAATGTCATTCCATGTGAGGTTGATTTAGGTATTTTATTCTTTAAGTTCTGCTAAATGTAAAAACTTTGAGAAAATCCACTTTCTTTTCTTTTTCTTTAAATAAACAAGTTTAAAAAAATTTCCAATATGTGGAAAAAAATTCATATATTTAGCAATGTCAAAAATATGTAAACTCAGACTCCAAAATTGTTCTATTAACTATGGTCGTAATTGCACCTTATACAGGTAATGAGGTAAAAATGGTAAAAATTATTTACCTACATAACTGACTTCTGATTCACGGAGGGCTGCTATCCGAGAAACTGGCTTTGCGTCCTCTGCGATCTCCTTGTTGTCTTGAACTTGAGGGCTTCGATTCGAAGACTCTCTTGAGTAGGTGGGGCATTGTTGTCCATTCGCTTAATGGCTTTCTTGACTACATCCACATCTTGGTGCATCTCTTAGAGTTCTTGCACTGAAAATAAAATCTAGGTTGAGCTGATAAAAATTCTGTCAATATACATACATACGTCCAACAAAACGTTTTATCAAATTGATAAAAATTACAGAAATTTGTTGAGGTAACAAAAAATATTTTTTTGTATCCAAAAAATTATTTTGTTAAGCTAACAGATTTTTACTTGCTATATACATATACCATAGGTACTATAGAGCACGTTCTGCATTTGGAAAAAAAATCGAACTCGAGATTTTGATCAAAGTTGACATTACGATAATAGCGAAGACGAATAAAGTGAGTCTGACAATTCCGTCTGTCTGTATGTCTGTACCTCGATCTAGTGCCTAAGCCACTAGACCTATTTTCTTCAAACTCGGTGATTCCCTAGAGGGAAAATTGAAATTTTTTTTAGCTCTACAACTAACGGTAACCCCCATGCACTCGTAATGCATGATCTTATCTATCTCGAAAATGGCTCTAACGATTTTGATAAAAAAAAAATTAAGTGTAATTTTATGGACATGGACTACATTTTGGTAAAAAAAAAAAATTTGGGGGGCAATGTTATTAACACTACCTGTCATGGAATGGTTTTTTTGATTTTCGACTTTCTCATTAACGGCTCTAACGATTTTAACCAAAAATTTTCAACTGGAGTTCCTTAAGTTTAAAATAATATTGTATATAAAAATGTTCGAAAAAAATTTATTTTTTGCTTTTTTGAAAAAAAAAATTATTTTTTGAAAAATCAATATCTTCAAAGCGTGTGAACGATCATTTTTTCAAATTATTTCTTAAAATCTATTTTACTAAGCACTTAAAATAGGCATCCCAAATTTTGTTCTAGAAAAATTTGAAAGAAATTTATTTGCGTAATTTTTAATTTATTATATATTTTAATTTATAAAATGTATTTTAAATTCCAAAGTACTTCAACATAACAGCATTTTTTTTTTTTTTTAGAAATAACAAAAATATTTTGTCAATATGACAAAATTTCGTAGAATTTATAAAATTAATTTTTCATATTAACAATTCTTTTGTTGTATCAACAAATTTGTTTGTTAATGTTATAAATTTGTGTTTTTTTTTTTCATTATCGGATTAACAAAATTATTTTGTTAAATAAACAAAAAAATTTGTCAATTTAACAAATTTATTTTGTTGAATCCACAAAATTTATCTGTCAGCTTAATAAAAATGGTTACTTTCAATTTAAAAATGTTTCTTGTTTTAAAATAGCTTTTTTTGACCTTTTTTTTTTTAAATTCAGTTAATCTTACATCGATTTTTTGGCAAAATCCTAATGTGAACTATATCATACACAAAAGATTTGTCATGATCAAAAAAATATTCGCAGAATTTTTTCTTTTCCTTATAAAATGGTTTTATCTATCTGATATTTTTATTTTATCAATATTACAAAATATTTCAACCTCTAAATAAAAATATTTGTCATTTTAACAAAAACTTTTTGATTTTTTGTTAAATTGACAAGAGATATAGAGCTCCTGATGATGAAAGCAATTTATATATTAATAGAGATATGCCTTGATAGCTTTTGAAAAATAGCCTTTTTTGTAGATGGAGCAAGGTTCCATTTGATGCATACTCTCTTCCAAGGAATCACGTTCGTATTTGAAGCGCTCTACATATGAATTTTTGGCCTTGATGTTCTTAAGCTTTTTTATAGATAAGTCTCCCTTTTCTATACTATGTGGTCGAACTTGATATTCACTGATTTGAAGTGAGTTGCATTCTTGAAGACAACACTATCTCCGCTGAGTTGATCATCATTGTAGAGAATTTTTCATAGAAGAACTTTTTGGATCGATCTTCAAACAAGTAAATAGAAAATTTAGAATGGAACCAATTATTTCAAAGATAAGAGTTATACTGCTTCACATTAACTGTTACCTACATCGGCTGGATCATCTGCCTATTTAATGAAATGTATTAGAAAGAGAAGATTTATTTCATTTTTAAGGCGAGAAACAATACAAGTGTTTCATCTAACCTGAGACTTCTTATCCACGGAACAACTTGTGTCCCCACCAGAGGCGTATTTAAGGATTTGGTGCCCCGGGCTGATAAATTTTGCCGCCCTTTTTTCCGAGGCTTTCTTTCTGTAAGCGCTGTCCCTCAGTTTTTTTTTTTAACTCGATCCATTATTTAAATAAATCAAAAGAGCATTAGCTACAATCTGTGTTGAAAAATAAAATTTGTTACACTACTTAACAAAACAAAACATTTATGGTAATTTTACACACTGTTAAAGCCTAAGATAAGCTAGATTTATTTTTAACACACACCAATAATTCACGAGGAAAAAAAGTACAGAACCGCTTTAAAGAAGACAAAAATTTTCAGCTAATGTATCTTCTGAATAGTGTAAAAGAATCAATTAAGTACACAACACAAATATGATTTTTTGGGACAACACGATGGAAAACAAATTAAAGATTAAAAAAAAAAAATAGAAAACGCATCTTGTTTAACACCAATAGCTAAATTTGTTCTTTGGAATCGATTTTGAGAAATACCTAAGTATTTACACGCTTCAGTAACTTACGATAAAAAGAGTTAACATTTATATTTAATACCAACTCCATAACATTCTTTGCATCTTTGCACTTTAGCAGAATTCATAATTTGAAGATACCGTTATGTCAATCTACACTATAAATATGTAGATGCTAGTCAAAAAAGTTATGTGAAAGAACAACAAGAAAAGAAGACCTTTTAAAACGAGGAGAAGGGTGTCCAACAAAAAAAAAATAATTTATAGGTAATATATAAAATTTCTATTTTCACACTACTTAAAAACGATTTTTTGAAGTAAAACTTAGGAGCGATATAACAATAACTTAAATATTATTCGGATACATTTTGAAACGGAAAAACTGGTCTAAACCAAATGTGTGTTCCGAACCAATTTCAGACAGCCAATGGAACGTTTTTTGATAATTCGGCCTGTCTAGAACATAAAATGACATTAATATCTACATCCTGTGTTTTTAAATAATCGCTTTGTCACCCTTTGTTTCAAAAGCAACCACCCTTAAGCCGCCCATTAGGACCACAGTTGCGCACGCACCTGTGACGATGTATTGAAATGTGTGCTGTGTGTGTGGGCTGGTGTGTGCACCGATTTCTCGTGTGAGGCTCGGTGCGAGCAAAATCAAAATGTTTTGATTTTTAGTGTCGGCCGGTTTGTCGATGTGTGCACATTTACAATTTGTTTAAATTGCTTCTGAACACACCTAAAACAATGACAGTTCGTGCAAAAAACTAAGCAAGCAGACCTTTTTTGACATCTAGAAGTATGCAACAGGCATATGAAGTTAGCACGATACTAAAAAGATAAATTAGGTATTCGACGATTTTAACTTTAGTAAAATGTTAGAGATAGCATGATGCTAAATTTGATTAAAATTAGCAAAATCGTCTTTTTAACCTAGTATTATACTAAAATTGTTTTAATATCGTACTAATTCGACTAAAATTTTGCGGTAATAGCTTTTAAAATAATACCTATCCTTTTATTTATCCATCATTATTAACTATTGTACAAAAAAAATCATTATATTGTTTCTTAAGTCGTTCAAAACAATTGCCGAAGGGAAAGGTAGGGGAAGGTGGCCTAAAATGGCCCCCCTAAGGAAAATGTGTCATATCTCACAAAAATGTGACATTTAAACTTATATATGTATGTTATATTCTTTTCAAAGCTTAATTACTAACGCTTACATTTTTTTGCTCTACGAGTTTAAAAAGTTTCAAAAAATATTTAAAGTATTTAATTTTCAAAAACTCTCCAAATTCCAACGATCAAAATTGTCCGGGTAAAATGGCATACTGGTATGACTTTTACCCTTGCAAGTAAACAAACTTGGCAAGTTAACCAAAACCCATTTTCAATTTCATTCAAACTTTATTTTAAACAAATCATAGTTGAAAGTAAAATAAACATAAACAATAATCAATAAAAAAAATAAAAACAACAATTCATTTAAAACAACTTTACTTAAAACAAAATAAGGAAAAGTAGAAATTATAATAAGTAATACTCAATTATTGCAAGTACTTTTTTTTTACGGCATTTAGTGCTTTTGTTAATGCATTATCAGTCCAGGACTGCGTCTCTGTACATCGTTTATATTTTCCAACCATTTTCACTATAAAGAAAATGAAAATATGAGGGTAAGTATAAAATGCCGCACTGTGCCATTTTAGGTGAGTGCTTAGGCCATTTTGCCCGTTTAGAGTTCTTTTATTTAAGTTTTAATTCTGGAACACACTGAAATGGTTATGGGCCAACTAATTTCAGTAAAATAATAAGAAATACTAAATACTTACATTCATTTACTGTTTTCTCCAAAATGTTTTTTTTATAATTTTTTTTGTCAACAAACTTTTTACAACATTTTATTGGTACTACTTTTGTAGATGGCTAGAGACAGTTTGACCTGTAAAATTTCAAACAATAGCTTGAAACTGCTACTATTTCGTTTATGTCAGTGATGCCAGATAAACTAAAGAATTGTGTTATTAAAACCTTCTAATTCTGTTCGATTCTACAATTTCTAGCTAGGGGGCAATCTTACCCTATTTGTATATAGGGACACGTGTCAGCTGAAAAGCTGAAAAGTTTTTCTAGCCCTTTTTTAGAGCTATATAGCAACAAGTGTTTTTTTTTTTTTGATAAAACTTTCGTTTCATTGGAATTTGTTCCAAAGAAAAGGTACATGGTACATGTCTGTAAATATTTTTATTATAAATTTTCGTTATAAAAAATCGTTTATAAAAATAAGAATAGTAAATGGTGAAGAAAGTGAGTGACATGTCACAGTGAACTCTGTCACTGCCGGACACTCATTATTTGTATTTTTTTTAATCCTTCAAAAATAAATTAAACAATTAGAGAGGGCAAGCCTCCCCTATATTATAAATTGGCCAATTATTGCTAGGGGTGGCTTGCGTCCTTCTGTTTGAATGTTTTGAAAGTTCAATCGCTTCAAAAAAATACAATAAATTGCCCAATTGCAAGGGGCGGCTTGCGCCCTTTGGCGTGTATGTTTTGAAAGTTAAATCGCTTCAAAAAATATTATAAATTGGCGCAAGCCGCCCCTAGCAGCCTTGCCGCCCCGGGCTGTAGCCCTTTTAGCCCTAGGGTAAATACGCCCCTGGTCCCCACTATTCTACTAATGCAAGAGAGCCTTTCAACTACGGTCCGGGGTGGTCCAGGACCTCAACGAACAAGCCTCCTCAGGTAGCTCGGTCTCTAGCTAGCTGTCTCCATTTTCGCACGTCAATTTGGTAGGGGTTCTCTTCACTTGTGTGAGCCCATCTGAGTTGCGGGATCCTCTAATGCGCCGTCCCTTATGGTTGGATTCGAAAACTTTCCGGACTGGAGCATTTGGGTCCATTCTCTCTACTTGACCTAGCCATCTCAGTCGTTGGATTATAAAGATTGACTTGAAAAATACAAGGTTATGAATTTTACATGGTAAATGGCAATGCTTATTTTTATATTTTTAAACTTTTTTTCTTATAAGTAAAATCATTTAAAATAATTTAAAAAAAGCAGCTTCAAACATGTAACACAGAGTGTACATCTCCATGTTGTTTAATTTGATTAAAAAAAAAAAATATTGTTGGTAGAATTCGGTTTCCTGTCTGTACGCCTCATATCACAGCGTATGTTTCGTTCCAGAGAAAAATTTTAACTTTTACCAATTTAAGTAATTATTCCAGTTGCCCCGTCCCCCTCCTCTCTTCTACTACTCTTCTCCATCAGCCAACACAACAACCACCATAATATCGACCACAGAATTTGCATGGTGCAAATTTGTTTGCCTTAATTATGGATGAGCAGGTGAATGGCAAACGGTTTGGCCATCAAAGTTTCATCGCTATTCTCGGAAGCGGATGTGGATATTGCAGCCATCCTTAAATTGATAGACAGCCCGGCCACAAGTGCTCACCCTAAAATACTGTCCATGTATTTTGGATAATTCATGCCAATTACTATAAGCTCACCCCAAGAGTCCATCTGAGACTTTTATTAAAACAGTTTTCCTTAATTTATTTTTTGAAATACATTATTAAAAAAAAAAATAAATTAAAAAAGGTGAACCCAACAACAATGTTTTTGTTAGCCCATTAAGCTGTCATAATATGCTGAAACTTGAAATTTAAGTTAAGTGTCTAGCTATTTTTGTGTGTTTTTGATAAGTGAGACATTTTCCGAATTAATTCCTTGTATCTTGAACACAAACAAAAAATTTTCTTGAAAAATTAATTCAAAAAAATTAACTTAACAAAATGAATGAGAATACCCTAGGTATGCGTTATGATTTTTTTTTTGTATGATTCCTCTAGCTGAAGGCATAATCTTAGCGGAGGAAACAAAATTTCAAGGAAGCAGAAAAGCAATTAACGAGATAAATGACTAAACTTATAAATAAAGTGCGAAGAAGTTTTGAAATATTTTAATGGCAAAATATTTCTTTGAATTTCAAAAAAGATTTAATAATAGGTTCTCGAAAGAAAGTTTTTGAACATGATTTGTGATTAACTGCGCGAATTATATGCATAATGGCTCTCTAGGGAGTGAAGGAAAATTTGTAAGTCCTACAAGGTCTTATGAGCTTTCGGGAGGGGTTAATAGCTTTGGGGATAGCTTGGTCTCCGGGTCTTATGGGGTATTGGGTTAAGAATTCTATACCTCCGGTTTTAAAGAAACGACACCCCTGACCAGGAAATACATTCCCAGTAACAAGTTCTTACGACCATGATGCACTGTGGTCCCAAAAATAAAAATAAAAACAAAACAAATATGGAACTGAATTCGTCATTTTGGTTCTGGATTAAAAAAAAATGTATTTTATTACCACAATAATGTATGTCTTAAATGTTCCCATCTTCTCAATCACTTTCATTCGAAGTGAATCTGAATTACGTCGGTATTGTTAATGTCGGTATCTAATATTGAGCGGTTTGCTCCTATTCACGTGAACAAACTCGTTTCAAACAGTGCCGTTCAGTGATGCCACTTTGTTACAATAACTGTAGATCTCTTGCATTTTTCGCAAAAAAAAATAAATGACCTGCCAACAAAGAACCTGCCTTTAAAAAACCTTCTCTTAAACTACTATAATAAAATCATTCACAAAAAAATCCGCTGTACATTTTCTTTAAATACAGAAAATGTATTGGGAACCTTCCATAAGCAGAAATGACATATTCAATTAGTTTGATTTACAAAAACAAAATCTCTGTTGTTGCATTTATTTTGCTTCTTTAAAAAAAACTTTTTATCTTACAACAAACTAGTTAACTAAACAACTCTGCAATAAACTTAATGTCAATGATCCTTAAAATGTTATTCTTTGTCATGAAATGAATAATGTCGGTATAGGTTGTTGGACAAACCTCAAAATCGCTCGAGCTCGTAGGGTAGTTTAAGAACTTCAAATTTACAAATGGTGGACATTTTTTTAAATTTTTATCTTGCTAAGTTATAAAAATCATTATTTATTTAATTCAATTTTCTTGGAATTTTCAACTTATTTTCTTGTTTAAAAATCTTGTGTCAAATCTTACGTCAAAGGGATGAATTTTCGAATGAATTGATGGCATTTCATCGAAATATATCGGTTAAGGAAGCCATTAATTAAATCCGCTTAGTTCATTATTGCGAATGTTTATCGACGCCATAAGGCAAGTTATGCATTCGTAAAAAAAATCGAACTCGAGATTTTAATCAAAGTTGACATTACGATGAAAGCGAAGACTAAAAAAGTGGGTCTCGCAATTCAGTCTGTCGGTGTGTCTGACGGTTCGATTACAGCTAAACGGCTCGGCCGATTTTCTTCAAATTTGATTTTCTCAAAAACGGTACGACCGATTTTGATAATTTTTTTTCTGTTAAGGCTCCCCCGCAAGTTTCAATACGAGTATTATTGTTTGCATTCAAATTTTCAAAAAAGTTTTTTTTTGGATTTTTAAGAACCAAATTTTTTTTTTGACAACTCAATATCTCGAAAACCCCATTCTCGATTTTTTTAAAACTGTAAAAATAAAAGTTTCTTAAAATAATCTACCAGATATGAGAAAAATAAATTTATTTTATCTAAAAATAACGGTACCCTCCATACAAATGCTAAAAAATGGTTTTCGAAAATCGTATTTTTTTCGAAAACGGTTCCGAGAATTTTGCTAAATTTTTTTTCTTGCAATTAATTTTTAAATTTAAATTAAAAAAAAAAATGAAAACAAGATACTACTGAATGTACCTAACATAGAACAATTTTTTTTTAATTTTGAATTTCTCACTATCGGCGTAACGGATCTTAATGAAATTTTTTAGAGAGAAGCTTCTAAGAAGTTTGATAAACCATACATTTCAAAACTTTGAGAAAAATATTTTATTTGAATTTTGAAAAAATAAAAACTTTTTTTTTGGGAAATTCAATATCTTTAAACGGCTGAATATTTTTTTTTTGTAAATATAATTTTTATTCGAACAATAATAAAAACTTTAAATTGACGTACCAAATTTTTTTCTTAAAAATGTTTTAAAATATTTTTTATATAAAAGCTTATTTTTTAAGAAATCACTACAAAGACTTATAATTTTTGTTCTTGCATAAACCTATACTTGCTTGAATTACATATGGCATACTATTTTTACCTCCAACTACTAAAGAAGTTGTTTTAGTCATTTAAAAAATAAATTTTATGCTTATGAACAGTTTTTCTCTAATAACATTCATTTTTGAAATTCTTAGTCTATTATATAGGAGCAAGTTCGTGCGACCCAGTCGTGCATTTTATTTATATTATACACACAGTTATATATATATATATATATATATATGTAACGAGCAGTTATCAATGACAGAGGGAATATCATTGATGTAAGGCGAGATAGTAATGGGCCAAGAATGGATCCTTGTGGAACTCCACTAGTGGTAGGGAGAAAATTGGATAAATCGTTACCTATTTCAACTGTTTGCATTCTATGGGATAAATAGGAAGACATACATTTTGCAGCATCATTCGAGATGTTATAAGGCTGGCTGGTATATTTTCGTCCAGTGCTGAAGAAGGTCCTCATTTACATTTAGCAAAGCGGTGACACAGCTGTGTCTGTCTCGAAAACCACTCCGACTTGCACTTAGAAGACTTAAGAAAATCGCCCATTGGATTTTTCAAGATATGTATTTTAATCAACTTTTGAAAGGAAAGCTGAGATTAAAGTCGGCCTAAATTCATTACATTTAGCATTTTTGGGTAGGTATGTGTAGGCGGTTTTGCTAATTTCCAATCGGAAGGAAATGTCCTTGTTGAAAGTATGGTCTCGAAAATATGCCTAATATACGGTAGAACAATTGCGAGTATTTAGATAAGAGGGTGCATTTCATCAAGAACAATGGCATTTGACCTTAGTGAAAGTATATTTTGAACGACTTCAAAATTGCTAACCCTTGTGAACACAAAACTAGAGAAGCTAAAATTAATCCAAGAGAAATTAACTGGAATCTCAGGGTTATAAGGATGCGACATTGGAGTGGAGACAAACTTCAAACTTAATGAATTGCCGTCAACATTCTCAAGGACAATACTAAGAAAGTTATTCCACAATGTCGACTACTAAGGGAAGTATTCAGTTTGCTGTACACCTTCGCAGACCGCGATGTATGTTCGCAGCTAATCTCTCGTTCCTTTGACGTACGAGTGTTGGCTAATTGATTACTGAACCAGTCGTCTTAAATTTAGCCACCAAACGTTGAAAAGTCAACTGTGAAATGGGCCCATTACGAACACTCATTTTGATAATAAAGTTTTATCATTTGTAGGAGCACGTTTTATCGTGTTACTTGCCACGGTGTTTTGGCATCAGTAATTAAATATTAAATAACAGATTTGACAGAAGTCACTAAAACAACATGGTCGACAAAAGCCAACATAGTAACACATAGAGCAGTTTTAAAATTAAAAAAAAATCATCAAGCTTATAGTTCTCTACTAAGTAGCCAGTTACGATTACACGTTCCGTGTAGCACGTTACCTTAAGGAAGATAGTATTTTTAGACTCTGTTTGCATTGGGAATATTGCGTACTTACCACATCGTGTTTACATTGGAAACTTTGAGGCCCCTCAAAAACACTTTGTTTATGGTGTTAATGGATTTAACTGGATTAAAATTTCAGCTTTTTCTTTTTGGCAACACTGTGAACAAGCAAAACTTGCAAGAGCTACCAATGCATCCAGAAAAAGTCACTGTATTTCTTAAAAGATGATGCGAATCGCAACGTTACTGTGAATGTGAGTGTTACCTTGCGATGATAACAAACTTTTTTCTGCTCAAAATGGAAGAGCTTGACTTGCATAAAATTTGGTTTCAACAAGACAGCCACACAGCACGCGTAACAATGGACCAATTGAGAGGCGAGTTCGGTGAACAGTTTATTTCATGTTTGGCCGCCTAGATCGTCCGATTTAACGCCTCTAGACTTTTTTTGTGGGGCTATGTTAAGGCTCATGTCTATAGCGATAAGCCCGCTTCGATTGACTGGAAGCCAACATTGAAGTATTTATTCGTGAGATACCGGCCAAAATATTAGAAAGAGTATGCCAAAATGGTCCATCCGCACCATTTTTTTTTTTTTTTTTTTTTTAATAATCTACCCGCGCTCAAGGGATTATGATTACCCTTTAAATGTTTCAACACAGCGCGGGCGTGAAGTTAATGAAGAGAAAGAAGGATAGGAAAGATGTGTGGCACGATGTTCTGAGACTGTTGGTGGTTGTCTCAGATATTTTTATCTCCAGGGATGGCGGCTGAGCTAAAGCGGAGAAATGCCGTGTCTTATTTCTATGTCCCTTATAATTCACATTATTTTATTCGTGTTCATCCTTGTTGGGCATGCTAGTTTAACTCAATTACATGTTGTTAGTGTTATGCGCCTGAACAACATGTAATGAGTAAACCAGCAACCCATTGATGACAGTTTTTAGAAGGTTTTTAATGGAATTAAAGCGACATAGACGGCGGCAGGGATCGAACCTGTCATCATGAGGTTGACAGGCGAGCACACATCCATCGCGCCACGGCCACCCCGAGGCACATCCGCGGCCAACATTTGCATGAAATAATCTTTAAACATTAAATTATATCGACCCGACGGTACTATCGAATAAAGATTTCATGCATTTTTCTGAATTTTATGTGTTTTTTTCTATAGCTCTTAAAAAATCACTTGTTATTTACTTTGACAATTTCTATTACAAGATAGCAAATAGTTGTAGTATTTCGTATCATATAACATCTTTGTTTGAATGTAGGTGGAAAAATGTAATGTTCTATTAAATAACATCCCTGTTTAAACATAAGTCTGAAAAACTTTACGTTACAGAACGGAGTCTGCTGGTGCATTCTTTTTCTAACAATATTTAACGTTCGTTTTTTACTTGCGATATAGGCACTATAGAGCAAGTTCTGCATTTGAAAAAAAAAATCGAACTCGAGATTTTGATCAAAGTTGACATTACGATGATAACGAAGACGGATAAAGTGGGTCCGGCAATTCCGTCTGTCTGTCTGTCTGTCTGTATGTCTGTACCTCGATCTAGAGGCTAAGCCACTGGACCTATTTTCTTCAAACTCGGTAGTTATGGACCTTCGGTGATTCCCTAGAGGGGAAATAGAATTTTTTTTTAGCTCTAAAACTAACGGTACCCCCCATACACCCGTAATGCAAAATCTTATTTATCTCGAAAACGGCTCTAACGATTTTGATACAAAAAATTAGGTGTGATATTATGGACATGGACTACGTTTTGGTAAAAAAAAATTGGGGCAAAATGTTATTAACGGTACCTGTCATAGAACCGTTTTTTTTTATTTTCGACTTTCTCATTAACGGCTCTAACGATTTTAACCAAAAATTTCAGCAGGAGTTTAAAATAATATTGTATATAAAAATATTCGAAAAATTATTTGTTGGTTTTATTTGAATTTTTTTTTTTTTGAAAAATCAATATCTTCAAAACCTATGGACGATTATTTTTTGAAATTATTTCCTAAAATCAATATTATTAAATACTTAAAATTCGCATCCCACACTTTTTTCTTGAAAAATTTTAAAGAAATTACTTATATAAAAAATTTATTTATTTAATAATAAAACGATTTTTTAAAGTTTGTTTGCATAAATTCATACTTTTCTAGAAATCAGACAGCAATTTCATTTTAAATTTATGTTTTATATTTATAAAATGTATCTTAAATTCCAAAGTACTTTTACATAAGAGCAAGTTCGTGCGATCCAGTCGTGCATTTTATTTACTTTGAAACTGTTTGATTTTCCATGCATTTCTGTGAATTTCATTGCAAAGTTCTGTCAAAGTTCATATAAAAAAAAATCTACTAAAATGCACAGAAAATGTTTTCAATATAAAAAAAAATTTTTCTTGACATTACGATTACATTATGTAGGTATGTTAATTGCGTGCGTTCGATAACATATATTCGGCACTCGGAGGAACGTTGATGTTTACACATCTTAACCTTGAGCCCCGCACCCACAATTTTATTTCCAAACTTCTTTACATTTAATATAAATTTTGTAACCTTAGTTACTTTTGTGTCTATAAATCGAATTATATGCTTATTTCTCTTTTTAACTTCAACAAAGAGATAAATAAAAAAAAACCTCTCAAATTTTATTGATTTGATCTTCAATTTATATTGCTCAATAAAATAATCTCGAACAATGAAATTTAATTTCCACGTAGTCCCCTTTTTCTTTTACGGATACATCTCTGTACCTACGTTCTTACTGCCTTGTTTTGTAATATTAATTCCTTTCACTTTGTGGTGGTGGCGACCAAAAAGCCGTTATTTTACAGCTCAAAACAATAAAACAAAGCTGAAAGGAAAAACAACACAAAATAGAATAAGAGTCTTTCTAACCTTATATATTCATCTGCTTTGTTTCAACAATTCCCTGTTGTTGGAAAGGCTCTTTAATTTTATTACAGGAAGCATTAAAACATCGATAACGAGATTACATTGAAAACCGCTCTTTTATAACCGCAAGCTTCTATATCGGTGGTGCCACTTTATTGCAATTGCAGTTTATTCTTTGCGTGGTGTTTTATTGTTGTTGGTTGAATTTAGTTTCCATAAAGAGGATTTAATAGGTTTGCTTTTTTGTTTACGCCCATAGACTTACATACTTATTAAATACTTAGATGTCGCTAGAGTTTGGGTGAACCAGATTCTAAGCCAATCGTATGTAAGTTTTAAATACCGCAATGGCCGCTTGATAAAATTATTATTAAAAAAGAGATAAAATCGAATTTATGTCCTGTTTACGCTACATTAAATAGTTATGAATACTTGACGCAATTATTTATTTGTGAAGTATTTATTAGTTGAAGTTATGGATTCTCATTCATTCAATTTTACTGCGTTCTACTTGTACATAATATTTTTACGACCTTACTATTAGAGTGCCGAAACGAGACTTATGCCAAAAAAGGCACATTTTTTCTCTCCCGACAATATAAATTGAAGTTAATCAGTTTTAGAAAAAATAAAATTGGATGGCTAAATGGATGAAACCGTTGGGATAGTGAAACTGCTGTTCAGCTTAAGGGTATTGGTTGATTGTGTTTTATTCGCATTGACATTCGACTTCGAAAAAGTACGGACCAACGACGCCGCCGCGCCGCCGCCGGGCCAAAATTCACACCAAACGATAACTTTTTGAGAATGCACTGTAACCTGGTGAACGTTGTGTGGGTTTGTATTTGTATCTCCACAGCCATTCATCCAAAAATGCGCTTCGTCGTTATAAGTGATGAAATTGTGGTCCTCTTGCAAATGGTCCGAAGACCAGTCAGCGAACAAACGACGACGGCGCGGCGTCCGTCTATGGTCATGAACTTTAAGCTCCTTCTTCTGTTGGATTATGTACGCCTTTAAGGGTTAAGGTCTCGAAGCAAAATTCGCCAAGTTGAATTCTACGAAAAGCTGAGTTCGAGTTCTTATGCATGCCGTGAAATCGACTGTACACTTTCACCGAACGTAGCGATGTTCTCGGCCGATCTTGTGTTCCCTTGACGTACGGCAGCGAAAATCCAACCGAATCAATTATATACATACAAAAATATGAATACAAAACCGTAATATTTTTTCTTAAAATTTTGTCTAACCAAAATGAATACCATGCCTACAATTGTACACATAATTTTTTTTATCAAAATTGTTTTAGAAGTTTTCGAGATAAGAAAGAGTTTGTCTAACGGCTTTACAGCAGGTACATTGAGTTTTTTGACCTTAAATAGAATTGAATTTCTTCTCTAGGGAATCATAAAAGACCTTTAAGTACCAAATTTGCAGAAAATCGCTTCACCATTGGTAGGTCTTAGTCTAGGTTCAGACAGACAGATGGGATTACGGGACCCACTTTTTCGTGTTTTATATCATTGTAATGTCAAACCTGAATAAAATCTCGATCTCGATTCTTTTCCCCGATCCAAAACTATAGCCTTACATGTATCGCAAGTTAATTGGGAAAATCGTCTCTCAAAATTGTTTAAAGAAAAAAGCCAGACACACAATTTTTTTAAAATTGTTTTGCAAAAAGATTTAGATTATTTTTCGTGGTGCCTTCTACGAAAGGTGTTATAATTAAGTAAAAATCTAATTTTGAATGAAGAAGAAATTGTCACTACTCAAAAAGTTTAATTTTTAAAAATATTCCACAAAAAAACTTATTTAACATGCAAATTGCTATGCATTCGTAAAAAAAATCGAAATCGAGATTTTGATCAAAGTTGACATTACGATGATAGCGAAGACGAAAAAAGTGGGGTCGTGGTGGGGTGGCTTACGTCTATTTCTCCGGCTTGCTTGGGATTTAAACAACAAAGAAAACTCAATAAGACCTTAAGTGTCACGGTCATACATAATTTAAGGCGATCCGGACATCTCTTTTGCTCGATGTATGCATAGCAATCTATGGAATTTTTTTTTTTTTTTTAAATCGCATTGGAGGAAGTTTAATGTAGTAACACTTTCCCATAACTTTTAGACCATCAGCTCATGAGGCTTGGTTCTTCTTAATCTCCGAACATTGTCTCGTACATTTAATACGGTCTCCATTTCAGAGTTAGTGTGACTTTGCAGTCGCTGATTGTGTGATACAGCGTGTTTCTTAACCACTTCTGTAACCATTTCAATTTGAAGGTCACGATGATGTAGATCGCTATTTCTTATATACCAAGGCCCAAGGGGCATTTATTATTCCACGAAGGACCTTGCTTTGGAATTTTTGGATGGGTTCAGCATTTGTTTTCTTTGTACAGCTCCATAGTTGGATGCCATATGTCCAAACGGGTTTCAATACTTGCTTAAATAACATTAATTTGTTCTGGATAGATAGGTCAGAGTTCTTTCCTAGTAACCAGTACATTTTTCTGTACTTTAAGTTTAGTTCTTCTCTTTTCTTTTTGATGTGCTCTTTCCATTTAAGCTTTGCATCCAAATTCATTCCAAAAGGTATTTGGCGGTATTGGAGTAAGGTACTTCTGTACTGTTTATAAATATTGGAACATTGTTTATGTTTTTGTTTGTAAAGTTTATATGCGTCGATTTTGTTTCGTTTAATTTGATACGCCATTTCTGCGTCCAATCACTAACTTTATCGACTGCATTTTGCAATTTTTGTGTAGCCTTCGTAACGGATTTATCTGGCACCAATATTGCAGTATCATCAGCAAAGGTCGCCATGATAGCGTTGTTGTCCACTGGAATATCCCTTGTATATAACAGATACAGGGTTGGTCCTAGGACACTTCCTTGTGGTACACCGGCTTCAATTTTCTTAAGTTCCGAGTAATTTTGGTCGTACCGTACTCTAAAGAGTCTGTTCGTAATGTAGGATTTCAGTACTTCGTAGTACTGCCTGGGAAGGTCCCTATGCAGTTTGTACTCAAGTCCCAAGTGCCAAACCTTGTCAAAAGCTTGAGCAACATCTAAGAATAAAGCAGAGCATACTTGTTTTTCTTCAAGTGCCTTTTCCACAACATCCGTAATTCGATGCACTTGGTCTATCGTGGAATGTTTATTTCTAAATCCAAATTGATGGCTTGGAATTAGTCTTCTTTCTTCAATTATTTTGCTAAGCCTTTTCAGTAGCAGTTTTTCAAAAACTTTTGCCATGATTGGTATAAGCGATATTGGTCTGTAAGATGTTACTTCTGTTGGTGGCTTACCTTGTTTAGGTATAACAATGACTTCTGCAATTTTCCAATGATGTGGCACATATCTTAGTTTAAGGCATGCGTTTATTATAAATTGGAGTTTCTTGAAGGCTATTAGAGGCATTTCTTTCAAAACCTGAGCAGTTATAAGATCGTACCCTGGTGATTTTTTGTTAGACAACTTATGTTGACACATGCTTCTTACTTCTTTGAGCGTGACAGAAGGTATTTCACATTCGTCGTTTCTGTCAACAAACTGTAAGGGATCTGTAGCTGTGTTTGCTGGGAATGGCTTGAAAACATTCGCGAGATGTTCAGCGAAGAGATCAGCCTTTTGTTTCGGGTTTCCGATCCATTTACCATCTTGAGATTTTATTGGCGGGTTTTGTGTCTGAGGTCTTTTTAGGCGCTTAGCTGCTTTCCATAAGGAGTATTCAGTATTGACGTAATAAAAATGAAATCATCATCATCGGCTCGACAACCGGGTTCCGGTCCTGGCCTCTTTCAACAAGTCTCTCCACCTATCCCGGTCTCTAGCCGACGCCATCCAGTTGCGCACCCCAAGGCTTCGGGCGTCCTGGTCTACGCCATCTCTCCAGCGCAAGCATGGTCTACCACGCTGTCGTCTACCATAGAATGTACCACAAAGAACTTTCCGAGCAGGTTCCTCTTCGCTCATGCGAGCTAGGTGCCCTGCCCACCGAGCTTAATTTTTGTCACGATATCTGCTTCTAGGTAGATTGCGTACAATTCATGATTGTACCGTCTCCGGAATCGTCCTTCCTCACATACGGGGCCAACAATTCTCCTTAAGACTTTTCTCTCGAACGCAGCTAAGAGGTCGGAGTGCCTTTTGCTAAGCACCCAAGTCTCGGATCCATATGTGAGTACTGGCAGGACCATGGTCCTGTACAGCAGTAGTTTTGAAGTTATGGTGAGATTTCTGGATTTGAAGAGCTTTGACAGACTATAGTAGGCTCTGTTGGATTTGAGAAGCCGCCCGCGTATTTCTTCTTCTATATTGTTATCGGCTTGAAATTCGTGCTCCGCAACCTTGATTGTTTGACCAACTGTTCCTCTCGCATTCGACGCCACCATGTACTTTGTTTTACCTTCACTAATGTGCAGCCCCAGATTTTGTGCCGCCTGCTCGATCTGGATGAAGGAATCGTGTACAGCTTGTTCGGTTCTTCCGATGATGTCGATGTCGTCTGCGTAAGCCAGTAACTGGCTGGACCTGTTGACGATGGTCCCTCTTGTTGCCGTGCCAGAGTCACGGATTGCTTTCTCCAACGCCAGGTTGAAGAGGAGGCAGGCCAAACCGTCCCCTTGTCGGAGTCCATTAAAGATGTTGATTGGTCTGGATAGCAATCCGGCTATTTTTACTTGGCTTGTTACGTTGGTCATGGTCAACCTACATAGTCGTGTCAATTTATTTGGGATGCCGAATTCTCCCATGGCTTTGTAAAGTTCTACCCTGGCTATGCTATCATAGGCGGCCTTAAAGTCTATAAACAGATGGTATGTTGGGATGTTAAATTCTAGACATTTTTCCATCGCCTGCCTAAGGGTAAATATCTGATCAGTTGTTGATTTGCCTGGAATGAAACCACACTGATATTGTCCGATAACGGTTTTAGCGTATGGGGTTATCCGGTCTTGTAGGATAGAGGAGAGTATCTTATAGGCGGTACTCAACAACGTGATACCTCTATAATTGCTGCACGTTGTGACATCTCCCTTCTTATGTATGGGGCATATTAAACCTTTTCGCCAGTCTTCTGGCATTTCTTCCTGCTCCCATACGTGTACTATATCATGAATTGCTTGACGTAAGGCTGGCCCGCCGTGATGGAATAATTCGGCTGGTATGCCATCGGCTCCCGGGGCTTTGTTCTGTTTAAGCCGGCCTATAGCCTTCTCAACCTCTTCTATGCTTGGTGGCGGCAACATAGAGTATTCTTCTTGAAGTAGTGGAGCCTCCACTTCTGCAGTGAGCTGACCATTTAGCAATTCATTAAAGTACACTTCCCATCGCTCCAGTATGCTTTCAGGATCGGTGATCAGATTTCCCTCTCCGTCCTTGCAGTATGTGCAGCGTGGTGTGTACTGCGTCATGTTTCGGACGGATTGGTAGAACTTCCGCGCCTGGTGCGGACCTCGCTCTCGGCTATTTTCTATTTCACAGATTAGGTTCTTCTCCCAGGCTGATTTTTTTGTCTGTGTAGCCGTTTTTCTATTCTTCTAAGCTCTTTATATTCCTCTTCGCGTGCCCGCGTTCTATGAGATTGTTGCATTGCTCGGTACGCAACATTCTTACGTTCAGTCGCTAGCTTGCATTCATCATCAAACCAGTCGTTCCGATTTTTACGACTGCTGCCTAAGATGGAGTTGGCAGTACTAATGACAATATTCTTAAGGCGTGTCCACTTCTCATTTACGCCCAGCATACTGGCTCCAGGACTTACTCTCCCTAAATCAAGTGATTCTAGGGCGAGTCCTAACGCATTACCAAAGGTGTTACTTGTGTTTTCATTGCGCAGGGCAGCCGTGTTGATTCGAACCTGATCGGCGGATGCAATGCGTCTTCGCAAGGCAATCCGCCCTCGGAAAACCATACCAACAAGATAGTGATCCGAGTCGATATTGGCACCTCGGTACGTTCGTACCGTCATCAAGTTCGAGTAGTGGCGACGGTCTATCAACACGTGGTCTATTTGGTTACGAGTGACTCCATCAGGTGATACCCAGGTGGCTTTGTAGATATCTTTACGCGGGAACCTGGTACTCGCAACGACCATGTTTTTCGATGCTGCCAATTCTAAGACTCGAAGTCCATTGTCATTAGTGTTCTCATGCAAACTATGGGTGCCTGCGTAATGCCTGAATACCGGCTCCCGACCTATTTTTGCGTTCAAATCCCCAAGGATGATTTTAACATCATACCTTGGACAGGCATTGAGGGCCCTCTCGACTTGTTCGTAGTAAGTCTCTTTTTCTTCGTCTGAGGACTCCTCCGTAGGTCCGTGAACGTTAATGAGGCTGATGTTCGTAAATTTGCCTCGCACGCGAAGGGTGCATAGCCTTTCGCTTATAGCGTTAAAGCCGATGATGGTAGACTTCATTTTTTCGCTGACTAGGAAGCCTACCCCGAGCACATGGTGTTTTGTATGACAGCTATAGTATATGTCATATTCTTTCTTCTGTAGAACACCATTCCCTGTCCATCTGATTTCTTGAAGAGCTGTTATGTCAGCTTTATATTTTGACAGGGCATCGGCTAGCTGCTGAGCAGCTCGAGCTCTATAGAGCGATCGTACGTTCCATAAGAAAATTCGTAAATCGTAAAATGAAATAAGATTGCTAAATAATAAAGATAAAATGTTGAAACAAAAAAAATCAGTTGTAGTTCAAGCTATGTCCGAAAAAATGTTGGTGCTATATCCTATCTCAGTTTATTCCTGGTGCTGATGTATACAAATCTTGAACAAATTGATGAGGGGGTCACGGCCAAGACAAAAGGTAATTGAGCGAAGGCGTCTCTTTTGTTAAGTAGTCTTGGTTAAGCAATCGTAGTTGATGGTCCTACCTAGTACCTGAAATTAAAAAGATTGCTTAGGAGTTTATCTCCTAATTTGCTGTAGGGCAAAAAGAAAGACTAATCGAAAATATCGGTAGTGATTGTGGTTGGCTTCGATCAGCTATGGTCTGCACCACGGGGTTTTTACTACATACATTTGATTACAATGATTTTTTTTTTTATTTTTGGATTTAAAAAAAAAAATCAATTTTTTTTTTTTTCAAAACTCAATATTTCGAAAACCACATGCTAGATTTTTTTTTAAACTTGATAAAAAATAGTTTCTCAATATAGTCTACAAGATGTAAGAAAAAAAAATATTTTACCTTAAAATTAAGGTACCCACCATACAAATGTTAAAAAATGGTTATCAAAAATCGTATTTTTCTCGAAAACGGCGCCTAGAATTTTGATAAAAATTTTTTTCTTTAGTTTTTACAATCTTTGATTTTGTAAAAAAAAATTGAAATTTAGATATTACTGTCTGTAGGTACCTTAACTACATTAGAACCATTTTTGCGAATTTTGAATTTCTCATTATCGGCATGACGGATTTTAATGAATTTTTTGTATAGAGAAGCTTCTCAAAAGTTTAAAAAACATTGCGTTTCAAAACTTTAAAAAAAATATTTTTTGAATTTTTGAAAAAAAAATTTATTTTTTTTTTGGAAAAATCGATATCTCAAAAACGGCTCAATATTTTTTTTTGTAAATTTAATTTTTATTTGAACAATAATAAAAACTTTAAATTGGCGTACCCGAATTTTTTCTTAAAAATGTTTTAAACTTTCTAACTTTTGTTCTTGCATCCCCCCGACGAGTTTCACCTTGTCGTGGTGGGGGGCTTACGTCTATTCTCTTGCTGCTCGTTCAGCTAAGAGATTTAGACAACTAAGAAAACCCAAGGGAGTAGTAGGGTCAAGACGGGTGTGTGTTGGTAAAATCTCCGGCTACTTACCTGGCTGGAGATTTTTAAGGTATTCTCCAGGTTTTGAAGGGTCTACTAGAGAGGTCTAGGGTGAAATTGTGAAGTATTTGGTTGCTCGTGTTCGGTCTCTGAAGGGATTGACTGTTGGAAGTGTATTGCTACTGAACCACACATCGGACAATGGCAGCAAGCGTAAGTCCAAGATTATGATTGTGGTGGCATACCTGTCCGAGTGCAGCTTGCGTAATTCCCACAATCATAACGGGTGGCGGGGAGCATAAGGCCATGGTAGGTAGGTGGTGCTGCAAGTTGTTAATGCATGGATGATGGTCTTGACTTTCTGAGCTCGTTCACTTGTGGCTGGAGACTTTTTGATGGATCTTAGTTGGTAGGTGGAATGAGACTGGTGAAGTCTTCGGCTGGGCAAGCAGCTGGAGATTTCTAAGGTCTTACTCGTGGTAGCAGTGAAATTAGTAACGTCCCCGGCTGCATTTGTGGCTGGGGATTTCGAAAGTTTCACTGGAAGGGTTGATTAAGGTTAATTAAGGTTTATCTTGGTTGGTAGGGGTAAGATTAGTAGAGTCTCCGACTGTGGTTGGAGATTTGAAAGTCTTACGAGGTTCAATAAGGGTTTATTATTTGTTCCTATTTATAGTACCAAATAATAGGGGGATCGTCGTCCTCGTTCTATAGAACAAATACTAAGAGTGTCTTTCCTAGCTTGCCGTAAGGTGAGCAAAAGATAGGAGCGCCTTTCCTTGTTTACCGTAAGGTAAACTTAAGACAGCAGCGTCTTTCCTTGTTTGCCGTAAGGTAAGCAAAAGACTAGGATGCACTAGGAGTCGTTAGGTTGACAGGCCCAGGGTTTTGCAGGAGCCCATCTGGAAGTGACGTTTTCAGATCTGGAAATTCCGAAGCTGAGTAAGAACTTGAACTATGTTCGGGTTCCGTTCGCCTAGGAATCTCCATGAAATGACGAAGTTGCGAAGCTCCACCGGAAGCTATATTCTGGTACAATGAGAGGTAGTACCCATTTGAGTCGGAGGTTGAGTTTTACCCTCGGCTCGAACCCTTTCTATAAGGTAGGGCTCCCTAGTGGGAGCATCATAGTGGCTTGGTTTATTCCGAATGCGGAGACACATGGTTTTTAAGATTCTTTTCTTGAATTCAAGAGGTGTTAGATAGACCTCGCCTCCAAAGCAAGAGGTGTGCATATGCTGCAACATATATCACAACTTTGCGACTGAGATAGCTTGCTATGTCGGGGTTAATGGTCAGGTGGTAGGCCACCCGTGGGGTAGAGCCGTAATAGGCACACACTCAAAGGTTTTTTTGTATACCCTCAATATGCCACACAGTGCGAGCATTAGGAAAAAAGGGAGGGGTTAGAAAGGAGGTGTTGATGTACATTGGTTAGTGCCACTTACCACCGTATAACGAGCGAACTGATTTTTTTTTAGACTTTATTTTACATAATTTCGTAATGCTATGTTGTCTGCCAGAGTGACATTTTTATGTTTAAGTAAATTATAGTTAATTGAAGTAAAACATTTAAATTTTTTGTAAAATATATTTTCTTTGTATGTAATTCTTTGGACATCATTAGAATAGCTCTGCGATTATATTTTTCCAGTACCTAAAACCTCATTCTACATATGTACTTCGCCAGGTGTTTCCAATTGTCACCATTTACGGTGTTTTTCAGTTCTGAATTGCTTAGGACACTTTTTCGAAACACAGATACTCACAAACATTAAATGGCTTATCAGAAGTGTTTCAAACAGCTTTACTCCTCCGGTCCAAATCTCATTATCGTCAATAAACAGGGCAAACAAGAGTAGGCTTAAATTGCATCCTTGCCAAAGACCAATTTCAACTTCGAATCTCTCCGATATTTCGATTATATTTACTACATATTACTGACGTTGTATGTGCGTATAGACGTTTTATGATTTTTCCGAATTTGAGGGACAGCGAGCTGAAAAACAGGGTGTTAACTAATTCACACAGAAATGGCAACCAAATAAAATCGACCTGGAACATAAAACGCACCCTGTATTTGGAAACTTCTGTAATCCACAAATAGCTCTGTTTCACGGTATAGACTTAGAAAATTTCAATTATCGTTAAAACATCTTTATCATGAATTCAAATTTTTGAACTCATCCCCTTATAAACTCATAAATTTTGTTTTTTTTATTTTAAAAGTTGGAATAGCTGTAGACAATGACTGTGAGAAAATATTGGCACGATTTTACCCACTAAAACAAAATATTGAACAATAAAAGTGTGCCTTGAAGTTTTCACTCCGAACGGAATTTCGTTGAAGCCCCCGCGGCTAAAAATGTTAGAAAAGCTTATTTGGGCTTATCGAAGACATGCCTTCTTCAACTCATAAACACATCGAAAAAGTAAAAGAACTTAATCTAAATATTCGCCATTTCACTTTCATCCTTAAAAAAAATTTCGCTAGTGAAAAGAGCTGAATTTTCATCAATTTTTTTAAATTGGTGGCAATTCAGATCTCCCACATTCGCCCATCATAACTGGTAACGAGCTGTTGTTCCACGAGTTTGACATGCAAATAAGTAAACAGCCACCTAAAAAATATACTCATGAAAGGAGCTGAAGGCCATGCCGAAAATTGCCCATGAGCAGTGTTTCACAGAATAGAATGAGGTCTACTCTGGTGGCGGAAGAGTAAATATTTGTGAAAATTGTGCTTTTTATTAAACAACTACTTAAATACCTACAGTACTTGACGCAAGTAATTCATTGAATAATGTTTTGGAAAGTTTGCGCTGTAATTGTAATTTAGTTACAGAATTTCAATGATGGCAACGCTGTAAGTTTCTGTGTTCACCCTCCCGCTAATGCTTTCAATATTTTAAGTATAATGGTTTTGCACTATGTAGGCAGCAAAATAAACGAAACCATTTTCGTGTTTAATTTTTTTTTCCAATTTACAACTTCTGAAAACATCTCACGCAGCCAAGCTAAAGTATTTCATCCTCATCTGCCAACAACTAAGCATCCTCGCCATGTATCCTTTTTTTGTATGTTATATCTAATCATTAGTTAAATAGACTCGACACAAAAACAACAACCAGACAATTTATAAAATATGTATCTGTGTTAATGAATGTATATTTATATCTATGTCTACTTCTACACATTTTCCAGGTAATTAATTATGATTCATCGAGAGGTGGCGTTTCGGTAATTACCGAAAAGGGCGATGTCACAACATCCTTTCTCCTGATACAAAATGCAGATCTGCCTGACTCTGGGAAGTACTCTTGTGCGCCATCGAATGCAGATGTCGCAAGTGTTCGGGTGCATGTTCTAAATGGTAAGTGTATAAACATGTATGAAAGTGTGTGTGTGGAGTGGATAAATATTTGTAGAGGAGTGTGTGCGTGAAAATTCACGAGAACACTTTTACTAATGATATAATGAGCCTCTATTCTAGTTTTTTTTTTTAGTTTGCCTGCTCCTGTGCGTCACAGTACCTACAGTACACGCTTGTACCATGTGAAACACATAATCCAGTTCTACTTTCGTAAAACATAATTGCCGAAAGTATTTCGCGAAGTTTGGTCGCATTGGGCGAAACGGGGAAACAGTAGAGATGGGGTAAATGGGGATAATAAGTGCGAGAACAAACTGAAGCCCACTCACAATTACACGAGCGAAACGGGGAAACATTGTTTGGTAATAAAAAACATCGTAGCACAGTGGTGCTTGTCACCTACTAATAGGGTTAATAAATAATTATTGCGTGTCTTTAAAACTTCGGATAAATTGCTCACTTGGCAACAAAATTAAATGTTTCACTGCTTTTACTTTATTAATATTAAAAGTTTCAATTTTCGAACCAAAAGCGTGACAAATCTTTTTTTTAGAGTGAGGTTTTATACATTATTCGCTAACCTTTATATTTAAGCCTTAAATGATTTTGAATTATACAGGATGGCGCATAGCAGTCGGTGTAAGGAGTGGGCCATCTAGTGGTTTCATTTTAAATAAAAGGTTATTTGATACTGACAGTTGTTTCCGTTCGAAATCTTGATAGAAATTCAGTCTTATGCCTCCGGGGAAAGAAATGAGTCGCTTGAACAACTTTGGGAAATATTGAAAACTTATTTCCACAGTGAGTGCTGTGTGGCCCAAACAGTGCGTTTTTTGAAAAGACAACAGAATGTGGCTACTGTAACCGAGAGTATGAGACTCTATTCACGAACATCAACTCGCCATCGATCTCAATAGCTAAGCATTTCACGCAATAGTCTGAGGAGAATTCTGGACAAATATTTCGGATTATTCGTTCATAAGGTCCAGAAGCATTAGACCAGTCAATGAAGATTCATTCCCGGTCCACAGAAGTTAAGAAAGCCATCCAAAAGCTTAAGAACAACAAATCGGCATGCTCGGATGGTCTACCTGCGGACCTCTTCAAGTATGGAGGAGATGTCCTGATAGGGTGCATGCATCAGCTCCTCAACCAAGTTTTGGAGGAGGAAAGTGTGCCGGACGACTCCATAAGCCCAATCTACAAAAAAGGTGATCCCTTGTCCTGCAAAAACTACAGAGGCATATTCCTGCATGTTGCCTCCAAGATCCCATCCACCGTACTATGTGAGCGTCTTAAACCTTTCTGGAGCACTATGATCGACACGTACCAGTGTGGCTTCAGGCCAGGCAGATCAACGATAGCCCAAATCTTCACATTGAGGCAAATCCTGGAAAAGACCACCAACGAATTTCAAGTCGAGACCCACCATATTCTCATCGACTTCAAAGCGTCATATAATAGCATAAGTCGCCAAGAGCTTCTTTTGACGATGTCGTAACTTGGGATACAAAAAAAAACTCCAGATATGCCTCATGACATTACAAAATATGTGGTGCAACGTGCAAATAGGTAACAGCTCATCTAACAAGGAGATGTGCTGTCATGTGATTTCTTCAACCTAGTCCTGCGCACTATCGCAAGAGTTTTGTTAACCTGGAAGGCACTATCTTCAACATCTTCTTCAACATCTTCTTCAACATCGTCGACGGCATCGACATCATCGGCCGCTCCAAGCGAGCTGTGCTAGAAGCATTCAGAGCTCTTGATGAACAGACAAAATGCTTTGGTCATGAAGTGAATGAGGACAAAACAAAATGTGCTATCAACAAACAAAGCCTCAGCTGTCCATCGCCTAAGACAAAACGTCACTGTTGGTAGCAGTAATTTTGAGGTAGTCAAGGAGTTCACCTACCTCGGAACAAACATCGATCCCACGAACGACACCTTAGTGGAAATCCGACGAAGAATTACCCTAGCGAACCACTGCTACTTCGGTTTGGCCATACAAATGGGTTCAAAACTCATTGCTCGAAAGCCAAAGTGCGCGCTATACAAAACACTAATTTTACCAGTTCTACACTACGGCATGCGCCGAGTGATGGGCACTTTCGAGAGAAAAATTCTTCGAGGAATATTTGGTCCTATATGCGAAGAGGGCGAATGGAGGAGAAGATTCAATCGTGAATTATACGAGCTGTACCAAGATGTGAATGTAGTCCAAATAGCCAAAACACGTCGACCACACTGGGTCCGTTACATCGAGCGAATGGACAACAACGTTTCAGCCAAGAAAATCTTCGAATCCTAGCATCCAGGTTCGAGACGACGAGGAAGACCGAACCTCCGCTACAGGGACCAGGCGGGTACAAACTCAAGAACGCTTGGTCTTGACAACTGGAGGGAGCTTGCAACCGTTGGAAGAATACAATATCTCTGACAGAGACTCTCCATGGATCGGAAGCCGGATAAGTAAAGTAAGTAAGTAGTAAGGTCCAGTTGACTCAGCAATTTAAGGCGCAGGACCATCGACCATCAGCTTCGTTATCGCTTTGCAGTTTGGAATTTAGAGCAGCTTGAATTGGACAACGATTTTGGGCGAAAAATCATCGCACGTTATTGTCCAGAAGCCAATGCATCCACAGAGAGTGCCAGTTTGGTGCCGATTGTGGAGTGTTGGCATCATTAGACCATCTTTCTTCGAAAATGAGGCTGGGAACAACGTTTCGGCCAACGATGAGCGTTACAGAGCCATTGTAGCCGACTTTTATTTGACTGAAATTGAAGTCATGGATTTGGATGACATCTGGTTCATGCAGGATTATACGCCATGCCACACAGCCCATGCCACAATCTTTTGCGAATCAAATTCCCGAATCGTGTTATCAGCTGTCTTGGCGATGTCAACTGGCCGCCTTCGAGGTGCGATTTGACCCTTTTGGACTTTTTTTTTGTGGGGAACTGTGAAGGACCAATGTTATGCTAACAACATGGAAACGATTCAAGCACTTAAGGCCAATATCATCCAAGCAATTCGTGAGCTACAGCCCGAAACCATCAACAAGGTCTTGGAAAATTGGAATGACAGAATGCGCTACTGCGAAGCCAGCCGAAGCAGCCACTTGAACAAACGCTGTATTCTATAATTAATTGAAATGTTTTCTCTTACTTATAAAGCCATAATTCATGGAAATAATTTAATTTTGTTCATTTTATTGCATTTTTCAAAAGAAACTTGTATTTGGCCCACCCAAGATGGAGAATAATGGGTTCGAATATTTCGCTTGAAGCCTTCTAGAGTCCTAAGAAGATCTCTAAGAACTCCCACAGAAAAAAATTGTGGGGAGCGTTAGGGCAAATAAGAAAAGCGCAATGGCTACATTGATTCAACTGTTAGAAAGGTGAGGCGCCCGGACAATTTGTCTCACAAAATGTCCATGCAAACCTTGGCTGACTTCTTTAAGCTTTTCTGTCTTTATTTGGACAAGATAAAAATCTGAATTATGGTCAGGTAAATTTAAGAAGTCACACATGTTTTTTAAAATAATAAGGGCCGATGATCGCCATTCTTGATATTCCACACCACACTGTAGGAGTGTAGGAGCCTCTGGTGGAGCTTTTGGGATTTGTCGCACTCCAGTATTAAATATTTTGATTATTAACGCATCCTCTGAGGTAAAAATTGGCCTCGTCAGAGAAGAAAACGACACCGTCTCGAGGCAACGCATGAAGCATGTTTTCACTAGCGAGTTGTTCAAAATCACATTGTCGCAATTCTTGGCGACAAACATCGTGTAAGGCTGTAAATGAATATTTTCTTTAATAATGATTCGGAACATCTCGATATGCCAAAGGCACCTTTCTGTTTTCGAAGTGAAAGCCTGGGAGATTGTTCAAATGCAATTCGTATCTTCTCGATGTTTTCTAGGGCAGAGACCTTTCTATTTCTACTTCTGCTTATTGTGGACACATTTCCAATATTTTGGAAGGCATTAACCGATGTAATAATTTGATTTCTTATGGGAACTCGACAGCAGAAAGCGATAATGAAATAGGAATGTTTGGCACGCTGCTCTTAAACGATCAAGCGAAATTTGTGACGTTATAGACCAAAACCGCGTTGTATTGTTGGAGATGTATGTTTTTTTTTTTTTTTAAACTACCAGCGTTTGATATACAAACAAAATTTTTCGGATTTGCAGAGTTTCTTATTCCGTGGTGCATTGAAAATTCTTTTAATATTGGTGTTTTAAAGTGTATGAAAATTAGCGTTTCGACTGTCAATGCACAATTTTTGTTAAGTCTAGTTTATTTTCTATGGATTATTTGACAAAAAGTCAATGGTAACTATTTTAGCCAAAAAGATCAAAATTTATAATCATTAGAGCTGGCAGACTTAACGCATTATGCATTGATTCAAATGATTACGTTGGGCCAACGAACAAAATTTATTGAGCTAATTACTTTTTCGTTTGCTCAATGAAGTTGCTTACAGAGTAACTGATGAGTTCTGCTATATTAAGAAACTCAAATATTTTTTTTTTTTGGTTCATATTTCATTTAACTTTTGTAGCTACTGTAAAATTTTTAATTCATTTGACAGTAGTTTTTACCACCGGTTGTATGTATTACTTGTATAGGGCAAGTTATGTACATATTCATACAAAAATCGAACTCGGGATTTTGATCAAACTCGGCATTATGATAAAAAAAATGGGTTGCGAAATTCTATCTGTCTGTTCGACTGCAGCCTTAGTGGCCTTGGCCGATTTTCTTTAAACTTGCTAAATAACATCTATAAATTTTCTTCCTTTCTTAATGGAAATTTTGTTGGAAATTTTAGAAAATATATTTTTCTCATAAACTGTACCACAGATTTTTTTAAAAAAGTTCAAAAAAATCATTTAGTAGAAGTCTGCTAATCGGTGAAAAATATAGTACATAACATATGTTATTAATGGATCCATCCACTTTCTTGTTGTTAATTTTTTTTTCAAAAGAAGGTACAATTGATTTTGATAAATTTATGTATGGTCAGTTCAAAAACTATCGTCTTAAAATTAAAAAAAATAAAATGCACGACTCGATCGCACGAACTTGCTCTTATGTAAAAGTACTTTGGAATTTAAGATACATTTTATAAATATAAAACATGGATTTAATGAGATAATAATGTTCAACTGCATAAAATTGCCGTCTGGTTTCCGGAAAAGTATGAATTTATGCAAATAAACCTTAAAAAATCGTTTTATTATTAAATAAATTTTTTATATAAGAAATGTCTCTAAAATTTTTCAAGAAAAAAATGTGGGATGCGAATTTTAAGTATTTAATAATATTGGTTTTAGGAAATAATTTCGAAAAATAATCGTTCATAGGTTTTGAAGATATTGATTTAAATTTTTTTTTTTTTTTTAAAAACCCAATAAATATTTTTTCGAATATTTTTATATACAATATTATTTTAAACTTAAGGGGACTCCTGCTAAAAATTTTGGGATAAAATCCTTAGAGCCGTTAATGAGAAAGTCGAAAATTAAAAAAAAACGGGTCTATGGCAGGTACCCCTAATAACATTTTGCCCCAAAATTTTTTTTGAGCAAAATGTAGTCCATGTCCATAATATCACACTTAATTTTTTTTATCAAAATCGTTAGAGCCGTTTTCGAGATAAATAAGATTTTGCATTACGGGTGTATGGCGGGTACCGTTAGTTTTGGAGCTAAAAAAAAAATTTCAATTTCTCCTCTAGGGAATCACCGAAAACCCTTAACTACCGAGTTTCAAGAAAATACCTCCGGTAGTTTAGGCTGTAGTTCGAGGTACAGACATACAGACTCACTGAAACATGTTTTTTGTGTACTAAATTTTCCTTAAAATTTTTATAAAAAAAATTTGTACGCAAATTATTAGTATTTAATAAAATACATTTTAAAACGTAATTTAAAAATTTAATCGTGTATAGGTTTTGAAGATATTGAATTTTCAAAAAAAAATTTTTATTATTTTTTTAAAAATCCAAAAACTATTTTTTCGAAAAAATTTTTAGTTTATATTTTTTAAAATGCAAAGCAGCTCCTGCATAAAAATTTTGGTTAAAATCGTTAGAGCCGTTGGTGAGAAATTCGAAAATGAAAAAAACCGTTCTATGACAGGTACCCCTAATAACATTTCCCCCCAAATTTTTTTTTCACCAAAATATAGTCCATGTCCATAATATCACACCTAATTTTTTTTATCAATATCGTTAGAGCCGTTTTCGAGATAAATAAAATTTTGCATTACGAGTGTATGGGGGGTACCCTTAGTTTTGGAGCTAAAAAAAAAATTTCAATTTTTCCTCTAGGGAATCACCGAAGACTCTTAACTACCGAGATTGAAAGAAATAGGTCCAGTGGTTTAGGCTGTAGTGAGAGGTACAGACATACAGACACACTGAAACATGTTTTTTGTGTACTAAATTTTACTTAAAATTTTTATAAAAAAAATTGATATGCAAATTATTAGTATTTAATAAAATACATTTTAAAACGTAATTTAAAAATTTATTCGTGTATCGGTTTTCAAGATATTGAATTTTCAAAAAAAAAAATTGTATTATTTTTTTAAAAATCCAAAAACTATTTTTTCGAAAAAAGTTTTAGTTTATATTTTTTCAAATGCAAAGCATCTCCTGCATAAAACTTTTGGTTAACATCGTTAGAGCCGTTGGTGAGAAATTCGAAAATGAAAAAAACCGTTATATGACAGGTACCCCTAATAACATTTCCCCCCAAATTTTTTTTTCACCAAAATATAGTCCATGTCCACAATATCACACTTAATTTTTTTATCAAAATCGTTAGAGCCGTTTTCGAGATAGATAAGATTTTGCATTACGGGTGTATGGGGGGTACCCTTAGTTTTGGAGCTAAAAAAAAAATTTCAATTTTTCCTCTAGGGAATCACCGAAGATCCTTAACTACCGAGTTTGAAGAAAATACCTCCGGTAGTTTAGGCTGTAGTTCGAGGTACAGACATACAGACATACAGACATACAGACAGACAGACGGAATTGTCGGACCCACTTTTTTCGTCTTCGCTATCATCGTAATGTCAACTTTGATCAAAATCTCGAGTTCGATTTTTTTTTCCAAATGCAGAACTTGCCCTATAGTACCTATATCGCAAGTAAAAATATTAATGGATTTTTAAAAAAAATTCAATTTTTTTAAGTACATCTTCGATTTTATTTTTTTTAGAACTACATATCTACTAGATGTTGAAAAAGCAATTGTTTTTCCACCCAAAATTAAGTGTAAGCATCTTACAAATTAAATATTTCTTTTTTTCGAAAATCATATTGTTTTCGAAAATTGGACCTACAATATTTTCATAAATTCCGTTCTACTTAATTTTGACGTTGTATATTTTAATGAAAAAAAAAATTGAAATAAAAACATTACGAAACCATTTTCATTTATCACTTAATTTTAATTAAATTGTTTCACAGAAGCTTCTTAAAAGTCTTAAGAATTTTACATTATAAAACTTAAAAACAAAAAAAATTATTTTTGGATATTTTAAAGACATGTTAATTTTTTTCAAATTCGCTATCTCAAGAACGGGTCAATGATTTTTACTTACTATGCATATGTATTTATGTGATTACTATATGACAAGTTATAAATTAAAAAAAAAATCAAACTCGTGTAATAACTTATATTTAGTGTACTTTATTATTTTATACTCTATTGAAGAGCTTTCGATAATATCAAATAGTTTTTGTAAATATTGTTTTTAGAATTAAATGAAAACTAATTATTATCAAATTATATAGCAACAGAGATTGTTGTGACAAAATAAAATAATATTTCTTTAAAATATTCTGTGGAATATTCTTGATCTTTATACTCGAGATTTTGATCAGACTTTAATAGCGATGATACGGAAGTCAAAAAATTCGGTCTTTCAATTCTGTCTGTATGTACTAACTATGTCTGTTCAACGATAGCCTAAACGGCTCGCATATTTTCTTTCAACGTGTTATATCACAGGATTAGCATATTGTTGGAATGATAAGAAAAATTTACATTGATTCTCAAAAAAGAAATTAGTATTTTACTACTGATTATAAATGATTATATACATACATTTCTTAAAATATTTGATTAAATAATCCATCATCCAAAAGATGGTTCTGATTTTTTTCCATAAATAACATTTTTATTGAATTTTTTGACTTTACCGTCGATATAGTATTGTAGAATGTTTCCCCCGATACGCCTTTTCTTCAGATATGAAATAATAATGGTACCTACCATTCACTTTTTCTCAAAAATTTTCCAAAGTGATTTAAAATCATTTTTTAAATTTCATTATTTAGTAAAAACTAACTCATGGTTAAAAAATCCAAAACCGGTTATGAGTGATAGTTAACCATTATTTTTTTTTGATTTTCTCAAAAACAATACAACTGAGTTTAATCATTTTTTTATGCAAAGTTTCCTAAAAAATCTTAAAGATATTTTCGTAATATTTTAGTTCAATTTGTTGGATGTTAAAGCTGTTTTAGTATGAAACTAGGTTAAAACAGCGATTTTGCAAATTTTAATCGAATATAGCATCATACTTTCTCTTTTTTTTTTATAATCTACCCGCGCTCAAGGGATTATGATTACCCTTTAAATGTTTCAACACAGCGCAGACGTAAAGTTAATGAAGGGAAAGAAGGATACGAAAGATGTGTGGCACGATGTTCTGAGACTGTTGGTGGTTGTCTCAGATATTTTTATCTCCAGGGATGGCGGCTTAGCTAAAGCGGAGAAATGCCGTGTCTTATTTCTATGTCACTTATAATTCACATTATTTTATTCGTGTTCATCCTTGTTGGGCATACTAGTTTAACTCAATTACATGTTGTTAGTGTTATGCCTGAACAACATGTAATGAGTAAACCAGCAACCCATTGATGACAATTTTTAGAAGGTTTTTAATGGAATTAAAGCGACATAGACGACGGCAGGGATCGAACCTGTCATCATGAGGTTGACAGGCGAGCACGCATCCATCGCGCCACGGCCACCCCCTTACCTTTTATTACCCTTTTATTAAACTAAAAATCAACGAATACCTGTTTTATTTTTTTTTAATATCATGCCAACTTCATTATGATTCTTTGACATTTAGAAGCGTCAAAAAAGGTCCGTTTATTTTGTTCTTTTATGTATGAACTGTCGTTGTTTAAAGTAGGTTCAGAAAAAATTTATTAAGAAAATTGCCTTAGTACGACACTTGTTAGAAACGTTTTAAATTTAGAATGAGTTAGTATCTAAATTGGTACTAAAGTTAATAAACTGTTTAAAATTTTGGGCCATTGTTTTTTTTTTTAATTTTTAAAAATAAATTTTATTTTAAAATTAAAAAAAAAATACTTTTTTTCTAAGCTCCATATTTCGAACACCACATTCACGATTTTTCTGAAACTTGACAACTAACAGATACTTAAAACTATTTACAAAAATATTTCTTAATCCAAAAATAAATGTACCCACTATACAAATGTTTTTCGAAAATATAAATTTTCTCGAAAATGTCATGCACATACAATTTTAATAAAAATTATTCTGTTTTGCTTTTATTATTTTTAATTAAGATTATACTGATTATCATATTATTTATTCTTGACATTCTCATTGTCGGCTTTTAAAATGTTAAAAAAAAATGTTCAAATAATTCAAAAATTTCTGTTTTTTAATTCGACCTATCGGAAACGGGTCAATGATCTTTTATTTTTTTTTTTGAAATTAAAATTTTTATTTGCAATATAATAAAAACTTAAAATGTGTTTACCAAAATTTTTGCTTAAAATTATTATTATGTCCTTTTTTTGTAAACCGATACAATAGTTTTTTGTTCTTGTATAAATTCATATTTACTCAAAAAACCACATGGCATTCTGTTCTTAGTTCCATCTACTTAAGGAGAGTTCTTTTAATCTCTAACGATTTTTTAAAAGTTTCTTAAATAAGTTCTTATTTTTGTTTTTCTTATAAATCAGATGAAATTCGAATTCGTAACACACTCAAAATTGTTTCAATTCTTTTCTCATAGTTTGAAATGAGGTGAATAAGTCAAACTATCTTGGAAATTTTGTTGAAGTTCGAATATCGAAAACATAGAATTTTAAATAATTTTTTTTAGAAAACCCACATACATATGTATATGGTTAAAATGCACGATATCGGTAGTCATTCCACGCCATCTAATACCCGTGACACACATCTTGTATAGACATCATAGTATACGAATGAACCACATGTCTGTAGGGTATACGACCGTAATACCAGCCGAGCAAAATGGTATAAGCGTAGTATATTTGTATATACTCGTAAGACTCATTTACTACGTTTACATGGAGAATTGAATCGGAATTGAATCAGGATTTAGCTCAATGTATACCTGGATCGGATTGAAAGAGGATTTCTCGATCCGATCCCAATAAACGAGCTGAATCGAATCGAAAATATGCATTTATACCAGAATCGAGGAATCGAAGAATCGAGTGCATGTACAAAACCATATTGTCATTTCCAGTGCCACGATATACCTGGATCAAAATCTCAATTCGGATTCGATTCGATTCCTCAATCTTCTCTTGTAACCGGGGTAATTAAGATGAACGACTAGGGCGACATCTTAAGCAAAGCGATAGTACTTGTTAGATTTGTCTCTGCCAAATTTAATAATAAAATATTCCCTTTTTCACTACTTGTTTTGTATCTTATCCTACTCTCCATTGTAAAACGTGCGCTAATTTCAGCGCCATCACCAGGATAGCATTGATACCACAAAATCACGCTCCATGACTAGGGTTTTTTTGCGTAGTATAAACGAAAACAACGCCAATTTTCTAAAGTGGATAATAGCTTTACTTATTAAACTCACTGTCATATTGATGTTTATTATGACTTTTAAATATTTTCCAATTTCTGATTTCAAAATGGCAATGAATTTAAAAAGCGAATGGCAGCAACCAAATCGACAAAATTTTGAATATTTGTAGGAAAGTTATCGAAGGCTTAAGGGGGAATATTAACAATTCCCATATTTGTAAAAAACGTATGCTGAGCTGGAGGAGGATAGGAATATGAATATGACAAGCTCCCAAACTATAGTTTCTGCATTGTATCATATAGCATGGTATTGAAAATACTATAGTATTCATACCATGCTGTGTATACCAGATGTGTGTCACGGGCTTAACGGCCTATGCTTAAATAAATTAAAGGATTAATTTCATGGTTTTGAGCATATACTCTTAGAGATACAAGTTTCTAATTTCCAAACTGCTTCAACATTAAGGCAATACGTGTGATCCAGGGATGCATTTTATTAAAATAAAACTGATACTAGTGTCTTAAGTGCTTAAACTTAAAGAGTTGATAACTTTTTCAATTTATAAATGAAATAAATGACGTTATGGTTATGCAATAGTAAAAATGTCTTGATAATCTTTAAAATATTTACAGAGTGGTCATTCCTCCCAAAAGGTTTTCTTATTTTGATTATGACCAAGAAAATTCCTATTTTTCTCAAAAACTGTTCTTCTGAATTTATTGGAAACAAAAAATCAATAAATTAATATGAATAAAGTCTAGCTTTTGGTAAAAACACAATTTTCCCGACAAAACATCCTGATCAATTTTATCTCCCATTTTTATAATTTTCAACTATCTCGAAAACAGCATTACTGATTTTGATCAATATTTTTATACGCAAACCTTTTTAAAAAGCTTAAATAGTAGAATAACCAGCTACAATTTTTGTGTTGTTCAAAACTCAATATTTCGCAAACGACTTGGGTGATTTTCTTTGAATCTTGGATGTGCTTAGTTTTGATAGTATCCAGAAAATAATGATCTTCAATTCAAAAACCATAGTATCTGTAACTGTTTAAAAACCGATAAAGAAACACAACATACTTGCATCGATGGAATAACTAGAGTTAATCTTGAACTTTTGATTTTAAAAGAAGGCATTCCTATTGATTTATTAAACCTGAAAAAAATCTTCATTCAATATCATGAATGTTTTGATATTTCACCCCTTCAAGTAATTAATGACCTCTCAGCTTACGGCGCTTATTTGAGCTCCAAACTAAGACCACACGTTTCCCAAAATCAGTTTTTTCGTAACTAAAAATATCCCTTACAAACAAACCTCCCATGTATCAAATAGTCATGAATGTCTGTCTATTTATTATCAGAATGTACGAGGTCTTCGCACCAAAACCACCGAAGTTTATCTTAACTCACAAAAACTTCCATATAATTTGTTTGCCCTTACTGAAACAAATCTTTCCCAAGACATTGAGAGTAATGAGCTTTTCACCTCGGAATTTACTGTTTTTCGGAAGGATATCTTAGTTCCTGATAGTTCCAATTTAGGGGCTAATAACCCTGTAGGTCGTGGTGTACTTTTAGCACTCCATTCCGATTTGGATGCATCGTTAATTGTTATTCCCAATATTTTAAATTTGGAACTTATATGTGTCAAGATAAACCTGAACAATCGTTGCATTTACATCTTGTGTTGCTACATTCCTCCGTCTCAGCCCACAAGTGCATATGAGCTTTTTTCTGATGCAGTTGATTTTATTGTTGATCTAACTAATCCTGAAGACGACATCATTATTGTTGGGGACTTTAATCTTCCACGATTGATATGGACTAATTCTGAAGACGAGATCCATTTGATCTCGAATAATGCAATCTCCGAAAAAGAAATTCTTTTCACTGACCGTCTTCAAGCCTCCGGCCTTGCTCAGATGAGCAATGTTAAAAATAACTTAGGAAGACAGCTTGATTTAATTTTTTCCTCAGACGCCGATAACACTGTAGCCTCGAATAGCAGTCATCTTCTTACCAAACTTGATTGTTATCATCCTCCAATCTCAATTATCTTCGCATACGTTAGCAACAATATTAATCCTGACGTATTAACACAGCGTAAATTCAACTTTCGTAAAGCTAATTTTGAAAAACTAAACGATCTTATTGGTAGGGTAAATTTCGATTTTATATCTGATTATAATACACATATCGACATAACTATCGCTACTTTTTATGCACATATTTTTGACTGTTGTTCCCAATCCATCCCAATACTTTCTCAAAAAAACATAACTTCTTCTCCTCCATGGTATAACAAAGAACTTCGCTCTCTTCGCAATAAACGTAACAAACTTTGGCAAACATTTCTAAGGTCCAAATCAGAGTCTGATTTTTCTAACTACACTTTAGCTTATAATAACTTCTCCGTTTTGTGTGAATACTTATACACAAGATATCTTTCTCAAATGCAGTCTGACCTTATCTCTAAACCAAAGTTGTTTTATCAGTTTATTAATAGTAAAAAAAAATTTGATGGTTACCCCTCTGTATTAAAATTATACGATTCTTCGTCAATGGATCCTAAAACTATATCCAATCTTTTTGCAGAATTTTTCGGGGAGGCGTTTTCGCGTGACAATTCTGAGGCTGACGTTAGCTATTTTAGTTATATGAACGGCTGCACCCAGACTTCCCTTACTTCCATTAATATTGACATATCATCGGTGATAAATAAAATGAATCTGCTCAAAGATGATTTCTCTTTTGGTCCTGACGGTCTCCCTTCTGTTTTGTTGAAAAAATGTACTGCCAACTTAGCCCAGCCACTTACTGCACTCTTCCAAAAGTCCATTTCAACAGGAATTTTTCCCCAGCTTTGGAAAGATGCTTTTATTATACCTGTGCATAAGAAAGGACCTAAAAATGATATAGTTAACTATAGACCAATTGCAAAACTTTCTTGCATACCGAAACTCTTTGAGAGTATTATATATGACAATATGTTCTTTTTTTGTAAGCCGATTTTTTCAACCAAACAACATGGTTTCCTAAAGGGCAGGTCCACTGCCACTAATCTGGTAGATTTTGTATCTACTACGCTGTGTGCTTTAGAAGTAGGAAAAGAAGTCGATGCGATAGCTACTGATTTCAGCAAAGCTTTCGACAAAATATCCCATAATATAATATTATTTAAGCTAAAACAACTCGGCTTTCCGGCTTTAATTATTTCATGGATTCAATCATATTTATCGAAACGACAATACAACGTTATATTCAGGTCGTGTATATCTACCTCCATCCGTGCAACGTCTGGAGTTCCGCAAGGTAGCCACCTAGGACCACTTATTTTCGTTCTAACCACTAATGACGTTGAAAAAATATTCTCGAACTCTGATCTATTAATCTACGCAGATGACATGAGAATATGCCGAGAGATCTCTTGTGCCGATGATTCCAAATCTCTGCAAATCGACTTGGACAAATTCTACATATGGTGCCAAAAAAACCTCCTGGAACTCAACGTTAATAAATGTCAAGTCATAACATATACCCGTAAGCGTCCTCCATTAGCTCAAAGACAATATTTTATAAATTACGAACCCATTCCCATTGTTACTTCTATCCGTGATTTAGGTTTATTATGCGACTCCCAACTGAACTTTCGCTCTCACATTGATAACATTATAAACAAAGCTAACTCTTCACTTGGATTTATTAAACGCTGGTCCAAAGAATTCTCCGATCCTTATGTTACAAAGTCCCTCTACATGACTTTTGTCCGACCACTTTTGGAATATGCATCTCAGGTCTGGTCGCCTTATTATCAAGTTCACATTAATCGCATTGAAGCTGTCCAACGAAGATTTTTACGTTTTGCCTTGCGTGGACTTGGCTGGGACGATCCTTTTAACCTTCCTCCATATGAAGAACGTCTAAAGCTTCTAAGTTTACAATCTTTATATGCGCGCCGTAACACTTCTGATATTATCTTCGTTCATCAGTTATTAACATGTAACATTGACTGTCCCTGTTTACTACAACAGATCGGTTTTAATACTAACCAACATCGTTTTCGATCTACGACTCTTTTTCGACTCCAATACCATAGTACTGACTACGGACTAAACGAACCCCTGACAAGAATGTTGAGTAGGGTAAATAATTCTAACATATTTGACTTAAACCTTAGTAAATCCTCACTTAAACATGCCCTATTACGCTACCCCTCCTGATACTTATCCAAATTATCCTATTATTAATCAATTTATTAATTTTTAGACTTAAGTACTTAATGTTAGACTTAAGATATTTTTATTGTGATATAGTATAAGTGGCTTGTATTAAGCTTAATTAAAATTAAAATTAAATTAAATTAAAAATCGTTTTTGCTATCAGACAATTTTAAGTTATTAATAGATCCTTCCATAAACCCGTTTTTTATTTTAGACCTTTTCAAAATAGATTTAAATTAAATTGTTAGCACAGAAGCCTTCAAAAAGTTTCAAAATATTGCAGACAAATTTTTTAATTTTTGATTTTTAAAAACAAAAATTCAATAGTTCAAAAATATATTGATCCATATTTCTTATTTACTCTTTATCTGTATTGTTACGGTAAAATTTTCCGTAACAAGAATCATTCTTTCGGTCCCCTATCCTTATTCCTTTCTTTTAATAACTTTCTTCAAGCAGGTGTTTCTTTCAACTTACTGAGAGAGAGAAGGGCAGCCATGGTCCATCAGCCATCGGTTCACTCGCTCAGTAACTTGAAGAAACAAAATACCAGTGTGTTCAATTTTGAAACTTAATGGACGACAGACGGGTGGTCTGTTCAAATCGCTATTGCTAGTGACAGCTGGTCACAGAGACAGACGGGCGGTCTGTGTAAACTAGCGGAAAAAGTAACATTGGCGAAATTTTGTTCCCAAATGTTGAAGTTACTCCTTGTGAGAATGGCTGCGTGCCCAACCTAAAACATATTTTTATGTATGTAAAAGATGGAACGTTAACGGCTAGTCCCTATAATTCCACAAATCTGCGCAAAAACCCAACGAATCAAGTAAATTCGCGATGTAGAAAATTACCACCAACTTCCTCTAAATGTAGTTTATAAATTATAGCAACTTTCTTTGCACAGGTTTTCCAGTGTTTCTTACCGGGTCTTATGTTAGAAAAATTAAGTTCCTTTTTTTTTGTTTTCAGAAAATTTTGTTTAAAAACTTGTATGGGGATGTTAGGTAGCTGAATGCACCCATTGAATTGCCCGCCACTGGAAAGTCAATCCGGAGGTCGGCGAATTCAATGATGATGACTGTGCATAAAGCTGGGTGGAAAGTGCGAGTACGAGAAGGCTGATGGGTTCCAACTGCGTTGGCGCACTCTCGCCAATGTGCTGAGTGTTGCTGATAAATGACGCGATCGAAGCCCACGTCACTGATTGGCGGAAAGCACTGGGTTTTAAAAAGAGAAGAGGTCTTCCAGGCAAGGTGAAAGCCTGGAAGGACACTTCTTTACGGAGATTTAAACTAGCCGGAGTTGCAAGAAAAATTATTAACAAGCAAATTTTTTTGAAAACAGAAAGAAAAGAAATTGTATTTGAAAAGAGGAAAATTGAAGAGTTCTTAGTGGAAGAAACACAGGAAGATTTTGTTGCAGAGAAAGGTTGAAATTGAAACTCGAGGACTAGAGAGGAATTTGGTGGTAGAACAGGAAATAAAAGCTAAGTATAGTGGTTTTAAAATCAAAACTTCAATTTAAAATTTTCATTATTGAGTCGATAGTTTCGTTTAAAAATTGTTTTTTTATAATCGTTTGGTTTTCGTTCTCGAAAAATTCCGATATTACGGAACGCGCGACCCGTTTTGCTAACACCGTTTGTGCTTTCGGGACCGAGTGTTAACGGTCCATCTTAATAATTTCATTTTTTTATATTCTTACTGTTCAAAAGATCTTGGGTTTTAGCCCTACTTAATTGCAAGGTTTCCCAAGCAATTCACTAAAATTTTCAAATTCCCATTCGGAATTATAAATTTAAATCTTTTATTTAAAATATCTTTCACCGTCGGTTTCGCTCCAAAGGTTTGTAATTTCCTTGTTAAACAAAAATTACTGGCGCCCTTTTTCATTTTTCAGCTACGCCTCTGCGTAAATTGAAAATAAATTACTTCACTCTTTTTATTATTTTAATTAATAATCATCATCAAAATAATACATCGTGAACCCACCCCCTTGCTGAGCATAGCCGTGGTGGTAGCATATATTGTTGCTACCAGTTGCAATTTTTTTCGCTGAACTCGTCTGTTTGCAGTTTGACAGTTCGTCATCGCTCTCTTTGGTTAATTTAATTACATAGTTGTTGTTCGGTTTCGATCGCGTCGGCGCGTCGTTATTCTTACTCGTCTTTTTGTTTGATTATTTTATTTTAATAAATCAAAGTTTATTTCGCGAATTAAAATTGTAACAGTATAAGGCGCTGCACTCGAACTTTCTTATCTTTCGCCTTCAGTATTTAATAAAATTTGCATGCTTCGGACCCGAATGGATTCCTTGCATTGTCCTTAGAATATGTGCATCAAAGATTGCCCACTAACTTCTCTCTTCCAAATATTTATCTCATTCGGCGTCTCTCCTAAAATAGGGAGAGGCTGTGCTCATAATAAAGGTAAAAAATGATGTAAGAATGGCGTCTCTAAATACAGACCCTTAGATTTTACTTTCAAAAGGTTAAGGTTTGACATCTTGACAGTGCAATTTTTATTGGTTTTAGCAAGACTTTTGACAAAATCTCCCCACCACAATATTTATTGCTATTAAAGTGATCTTCAGTACAAAGTTTTTTTTTCAGATCATTGTACTTCCAATCCAATTAGCTCTACTTCAGGTGTCCTTCAGGAAAGTCAGTTAGGGCCTATTACTTTTTCTTAAGTAAAATTAATTAATTAAAGACACGAAATCTAGTAGAGAACTTGAATCTTGCTACTTAAAAATCTCCACCATTCCTGGATTTGTTATCGAGGGAATGGAGGGGAGATACAATTTCACTTGTTTTTTTTTTTATTTAAAATTTTAAATCTGAGCTTATTCCAAAGGTTAATTTCCATTTGACTGTTTCGTGTTTTCATTTTTTTAAATGTTCTCAGAAACGACTATAATGGTTTTCAAAAAACTTTGTACCTGTATATTCATAGAAGTTGTATTCAAATTTAGCTGAAAATTCACACTAGAAGCAAGGTGTAGAAGTTCAAAACATTTTGATGTCTTTCTCCTTCAAAAAAGGTCAAAAATTAAGCTAAACTAAGTATTGGAGTCAAGGAAGCGAAGTAATTACTGTTAAGGAAAAACTGACATTAATAGGCTTGCACTTGAAAAAAAATATTAAATCGCTTTCCACAGCAAATAATTTGTATAACTCTTCCAGGACCCACTGTTCAACAACCACATCGTACCCTTGCATCAAAAATATAAACTGCATTTTCCTCTTTTGCCTTCGGCCAAAGCCTCCTTCAATCCAGAAGATACTTAATTATTATTTTCGGATTTCGGTAAAGTGGCTTTTTCCCATTCATCCCATTCGCGTTTTCTGTCATCATCAAGCGACTCTCATCTTTGGCACATTGCGATATGGTTCGATGACTGCTGACGGTGGTTACTAGTTTGGTGTTAAACGTGGCGGCACGGACGCGGAGGCGAAGGCGAGGCGGCGCTTGTGGTGTCGAAGCTTATATTAATTCAATTTCGGTAGAATAGCTTCAGGTTAAAAGAAATGTTTCAGAATAATGCCTCCACTTGGGCTGTGAGTTGCGAGCTGGGAGCTGGTGTAAGCTTGCTCTGTGTAATTAGAATTTTCTCATTAGCGAAGGTTTTAATATTGTCGTCGCTCCATATTCTGAAATTTACCACACACAATGGTAAGAGGAAAGACGCCGCGAATGGGGATGGTAATGGAAATTCATATAATGCCGAAAGTTATACTCTAGGCATAGGCTTTTCATTCTTCCCCAAAACTCTTTGGTGCCATGTAGTTCCACACTAAGAGCTTTATTCTATACTTTCAGGAGACAGTTTATCGTATCATTACTTCACATGATGTTCCGTAACACACATTGAAACCTTTGGAGTATCTATAGTTCAGCTACATCTTGCTCGGTTGTTTTACTTTGAGGAAACACATTAAGGGCGTTATCTGTTCTCTGTCTGCTGAGTAAGTTAGGCGAAAAATAGTCGAGAGGAAAAGAAATACAATAGTTGTATTTTCTACAACATTGCGTACTTATTTTATGCTTGGTTGTCTCCGTTGCTACCGTAATTATGTGCCTATACGCACCACAACCCATTAGTTACACAGGGAACCTATTCGCTCAACTTATTGCCATTTCTTCACTATAAAGACGATGTTGTCACAATGTTAGGATATTCATAGGGTACACTAGTAGCCATTTGAATAGATCCAGAACTTATTATCTTTTTAAAAGGAATTTTAAAATTAGGTATTTAAGAATTGTTGTGACTGTTTTTCAGAATTTGTTGCGAATGAGGTACATTCACACCCAATATAGCATCCCTGATTGGACTTCTTCAAAAGCTTTAGATTAAATCGGATAGTTTTTGGATATTAAAGTTGCCTGAAGCATAAAAAAGGGTTTGATATTTTTCAACAACAACAGACTAAAACCTGTTAAAATTAATCATAAACAGCATTTCTTGATATGGAGACAACACTTGTGAGACGTATTCAAGGAGGGGTCGATCAAAGGTTATGTAGAGGGATCAAGTTATTGAGTGGCTGACAATTCTTTAGATCATCGTTTAACAAACCTGTTCCTTAAAAACTTGATTTCGTCGCCACAGAGTGAGATATTGGAATGATAGATGACCATTTCAAAACCGTTTTTGGTAAAAATCAAAAGAAGAGGACCTAAGTGGCTGCCTTATGGGACCCCGGGGTTAACTAAGAAGAGGTCAGATAAGGTCGATCTTAAGTAATCATTATTATAACAATGAATTGCAAGTTAAGGACAAATTAAAGAACATAGCTTCATCATCGAGCCTGGACAGTTTGAAAATCAATATCGGCTTTCTTTTCGTTCTCTAACAGTGAAAGGGCTTAGGATAAAAACTTAATTCGCTTACTGGTTGTAGACCTACATTCAAGAAAATCATGATGTCTAGGGGAAATTAGCGATTAACGGCAATGAAAACTTAAGACTTCATACAAAGGACTTTGAAAAATTTAAGGAAAATGTGACTGTTTGGCTATGGGATTATATTATCTAATATTACACTTTGGACCTTTTTTGTGTATTACAGGCTTACTAGGTTTTTCATAATTGAGGGAATTCTCTAACGGATAGCTATAAACTAAAAATTTTCGAGATAAGGAGACCAGACAATTCGGTTCAGGAATAAATTCATTACACGAGTATAGTTAATTTAACTTATTTTTCATTGGACGTGGGTCAATTGTATTACGTAAATATGAACGAGAGAAAAATTTAGTAAATGATTGAAATAATCGGAATGTGATTTAAATAAAATGCACGACTAAAATGATTTTTTTAAATACTTTTAGTAGTACATAAGAGATAAAGACAGAATGCTATGCAAATATGAATTTATGCAAGAACAAAAATTGTAAGTCATTGTAGTGGTTCCTTAAAAAAATAAGCTTTTATGCACAAAATTTTTAAAACATTTAAAAAAAATTGGTACACCAACCGTAAGTTTTTGTTATTGTACGAATGAGAGTTAAATTTCCAAGAAAAATATTTAGCCGTTCTTCAGATATCGAATTTTCCAAAATAAAAAATGACTTTTTCCAAAAATTGAAAAAATGTTTTTTTTTTAAGTTTTGAAATGCAATGTTTTTTAAACTTTTTAGGAGCTTCTTTATAAAAAATTTCATTAAAATCCGTTATGCCGATAATGAGAAATTCAAAATTCGAAAAAATCGTTGTATGATAGGTACAGTCAGTAATATCTAGATTTCAATTTTTTTTTTTATTAAATTATAGATCGTAAAAATTAATCCTAAGAAAAAAAATTTAAGCAAAATTCTCGGAACCGTTTTCGAGAAAAATACGATTTTCGAAAACCATTTTTTAACTTTTGTATGGAAGGTACCGTTAGTTTTAGATAAAACAAAGTTTTTTTTCTCAAATCTTGTTGATTATGTTAAGAAACTTTTATTTGTCGAGTTTGAAAAAAATCGAGCATGGGGTTTTCGAAATATTGAGTTTCCAAAAAAAAATTTTGAATTTTTTTTTTAAATCCAAAAAATAAAAAAATTAAAATTTGAATACGTAATAATATTCAAACTTTGGAGGAGCTTTACCATAAAAAAAATGATCAAAATCGGCTGTACCGTTTTCGAGAAAATTAAAAACAAAAAAAATAGACCCAGGGAGGCTACCAAAAATAACAATTTTTTGTAATTTTTTTTTCAACCATTAGCTAGTTTTAACCAAATGAAATTTTTCAAATTTTTTTTTAAAAATTCTGTGGGACACTTTTTGAGAAAAAAAATATTTATAAAATTTCGAAAAAAAATGGTATGTCAGGTACCGTTATTTTTGGTCTTAAAAAAAAAAACAGAAAAAAACGTCCGGGGGGTGGAAATTAAAACCCATATCTACCAAGTTTGAAGAAAATCGGCCGAGCCGTTTAGGCTGTGGTCGAACCGACAGACAGACAGACAGACAGACAGAATTGCGAGACCCACGTTTTTGGTCTTTGCTATCATCGTAATGTCAACTTTGATCAAAATCTCGAGTTCGATTTTTTTTACGAATGCATAACTTGCCTTATAGTACCTATAAGTCGCAAGTAAAAATCATTGTTAAAGATTGTTTAAAAAAAAAAAAGTGCCAAAGAACTTGGAGATGTGGGGTTGAAATTGACAAATTAAAAAAAAATTCAGGTCATTAATAAGAATGGCTTGAGTTTCGTTTAAATTGTATTGGCAAAGGAAGTTGTATAGTTTAGGAAAGTGGGAAAATTTACCAAGGTTGTTGGAATCGTCAGTAGGACATACTATACAAAGGTAAAATAGGAGTCTTTGATTATACCAAAAAGTGTTCGAAGACGAAATTTAATGTGAAGAAGAGATTACATTAAGGAAAATGTCTGTAATGGCTTTCAATAAGCTTATTCATATATTTATTAAGCTTTTCCAGGGTTGCCGTACTGAGCACAATAAATTGCCATAAATATATGAGATATACCAGTAGGTTTGCTATTCGTTGGTTTAGATGAGATTACTAAAATTTGTATGTATCACTCATTCGCTAAGAAACAATTTGTGGTTTTAAGATTAAAGCATACAGAGACTACTTAACTGTGTTAACTAGCAAAAAATACACTCTTGAGATAAATTGATAATACAGAGTGAGTCTCATGTTCCAGATATATGCTTTTTCTTCAATAACTTTTAACTTTTAAAAATAGAATTTTATATTTTATGGTCTTTAAAATTATGTAAGCGATATGCTGTCGATCAAGTGGGTGCCTCATACCGTGGCACGTAGGCGAACTCTTTTAATCAAATTTTTCATAAAAATTTAACAGACTTCTGTTGTAATTTCAGCGATTAGTTTCTAATATTGTCCTTGAGCATCGAGGATGTAGTTGGTTTGTTGATGCACACCTGTTCCTTCAGGTGCCTTCATGAGAAGTAATCGGGAGTAGTCAAATCAGGGAATCGTGGGAGTCAGTTGATATCATCATTTTTCATATAAAATTCGCATTGTAGCACGAATTGTGTGTGAGATGGCATCGTCTGTTGAAACCACATGTTCTGTAGGTCTAATTGGTTCGATTTCAATAAATTGTTATTGACCACTCTGTAAGACTGTCAAATAAAAACTGTCTAATTTCATTCACACACAAATGGCAACCGAAGAAATTTGATTGGGAAGATAAAATGCACCCTGTGTATTCGAAATATGATGATCTATAAAAGTAAATAATGAAAAAGTTTACTTATAATGTTGTATTTAATTCAAAATCATGAATTTTACTATTTTAAAACTACACCAATAAATGTACTTGTTAAAAATAGAAAACTATTATTCCCTTAGAATTTTAAACCACATAACTTAAATGCACTTAAAATCACATATTGAACCGCACTCGATCAAAAAATCTACGCAAATACTTCATTCTAAAAAAAATTTAAACCAAATATTTTGTAACTGCATTTCAATAAATTATATCCATAAATAAAAATAAAAATAGATTCAACAAGTCTAATAATAGTGCTATAAGTCTTCTACTTGGCCTGATTTATTTCAGTAGTATATAGAGTTTGTATTATAAAAAAAAAACCTTTATATAAAAATGAAAATATAAACTTACAAAGAAAAAACACCCTCTGTCTTTAAGTATTTGTTCTCAAAAGCTCTAAAAAAGCATACATTCTGAAAGCTCCTCAACAAAAACCCTAGGAAAAGTAGTGACAATTCGTATGAATGTGGAAATGGTATACCTGATTCAATGTGGGTATTTTTAAATAATATTGATGACGAGCAGCCAAACAAGTCTGCCCTTGGACTTACGGCAGATCGGTCATAAGGGGTTGTGTGTCGCATATTTAATAGTGATGCTTTCTATAAATTCAGTATGCAGAAAAACCTACTGGTGCTGCAAAATTCGAAAAAGCTCACCCAAAAGGTCTGAACTGACTATTTTTATTAGACATACAGATATCACTAGTTTGCAACAGGCTTTCGTTTGCTAGGCGTTCAGCTAAGAGAGATTTCTTAACAAGAAGTGAGATGGGAAGCAAGATTATAAAATTGATCATCTTAAGAAGTCCATTTCATATGAATATCAGACAGAATTGTATATATGGCTAATAAGAGAACCTGATCCAAATAACTTACAACCTCCAAACATTCACAAACGCTATAGAAATGCAGCTCAAACTATTGTAAATGAACTTCCTTCTTGCACGTTATTTCCTTATCTTTTTGATTATATTGAGAAAACAATTATTTTCATCCTCCTGATCTATGAAAGATTACAAAAGTATTGCCTCTACCTACAAGTACAAAAGAGGACGAATTCAGACCCCTTTCAATCTTGCCATTTGTATCAAAAGAATTCGAAAGGGTTCTATAAAAACACATAAGTGCTTTTCTTGCTACAAATAATATGCTTACTTTGAAACAATCAGATTTTCGGGAAAAAAAACAGCTGCATCACAGCTATATTAAATGTAACTGATGATATTAGCCAGGACCTTGATGTGGATGAATTGGCATTTCTATACTCTGTCCAACAAAAATTGTCAGTACAGGCCTTATGGGAGAGCTTTTTCTAAAACAGTGGCGCCTGATGCACCCTCACTACAATGGGTTTGGAAAAATGCCACTAAAAAAAGAGCAAGCCACTGACTTTTCTTAAGGAATTGTTGTTGTAATTCTTAGCAAAAGTTGTACACCCCAACACGACCGTCGTATCCCACTGCTGATGAGATACTGTCAAGAGTGTCAAGTGTCACTTAATACGATCGTGCGCTCTTTATCTACATCAAAACAGAGTTACCATTATCATTCTCAATTGCAAGCAAGGAGCTTTTTCAGTGGTTTTTATTAAGGCGCTTTTGGGATTTGAAGCTTTTGAGAGCACATTTTAAGAAGATGAGTATGTTGAGTGTTGTCGTATTGCTTTTCAACTGAAAAAAACGCGCCTATTATCTTACCTCTTGGCGTTGTGGGAAAAGGTAAATTGAATATTGTTTTCAGTCGTTTTGAATCGGCAGGCGGTAGCTCTACGCGTTTTTTACTCTCATTTGCAGCGATTTATAATGTAAACTACGGAATCCCTGTGAGAGCTTTAAAAGGCGACACACTTATGCATGGTAATGCAACCAGAATGAGAGACAAACGTCCTATCTTCCCTGTACTGACAATTTTTGTTGGACAGAGTATAGTGGTACTTGATTCTTCAAGAGCATTTGACACAGTCAATCACATAAACCTCTGCATGAAGCCAACGTAGCAATTTAATATCTCAACTGCGGGCATAAAATTGATTTATTGCTGTTTGCCAAATCGAAAACAAGCTATCCTTGTAGGTGGTAACCTATCTTATTTCCTCCCCAATGTTTCTGGTGTTCCTCAAGGTTATATACTAGGCCCTCTTCTGTTAACATTGCATTTTAATGTATTCCCATATTGAGAATTGCTCTTCCCACATGTATGCAGACGACGCACGAAAAATGTATTTTAGCTGCAATATCGCTCTTAAATATTTTGCTTACTCGTCAAGCAAATTACTGCTTTGAGGAAAATAGATAAGCATTAGGGTCTCATCAGTTAATTCACTCTCGTTATTCCATTTTAATATCTTACCGCGTGATATAAAAGATGTAAGTAATAAATCATTTTTTCAGTTTCGAAACTAAAGCTAAATAAAACACACACAGCGATACATTTTTGATGAAAATTTTATTTTATTATAAAGTTTGGAAATTACTTTTAAGTAAGAAAAACAAAATCATTCAAATGGATGCCTCGGGAAGATTCGCAGCATGCGATTCTTTTGAGGTAATTTTTAACCACTTTTTGCACATTTCGGGCGGTAACTCGGCCATAACTTGAGTAATGTTGGTTCTTAATGCGTCTAGAATTCGGGGATTATTCGCATAAATACGGACTTTTACGTAGCCTCACAGGCAAACATCTAACGGTGTCAGATCGCATGATTTTGGTGGCCATTTGACTGCGCCAAAACGTGAAATTACACTAGGAAACGTCTCACGCAATAAAACCATAATTGGTGGTATTGTGTGGCTTTCTGCCCCATCTTATTGGAACCACATATCGTCCAAATCATGATCTTCAATCTCCGGTAAAAAAAAAATTATCAATCGACCATAACGCTCCGAATTGACTCTAACCGTCTGCCCATTGACATCTTCGAAGAAACACGGGACAATGACACACGTGCGAAAATCGATAAATACGGATCATCAGCAACACTTGCACTTTCACCTGCAATATTTTCGACTGAGCGTGCATTACGATAATGCACAAACCTTACGACACCAGTAACGCTTCCACTCTCTTCAAATTTCTTCACAATTTTATCGATTGCTTGCGAATTCGGTCGATTATTACGACGCAATGATTAGCGCAATGCGTTTGAATCACCATTCTTGTAGTAAGTTTTAATAACGCATTCTTCGATTGTCAAACGACATTGGCATAAATGACAAACATTCATTATGACACTTCATATGACAGCTAAGTTTGACAGGTGTCAAATGCCAGCGCTACCAACTTGAAACCACGAAATGAACGACCCTCTACAACAAGTATGAAAAAAGTTTGGAAAAAAAAAAACAAATAAATGCCATTTGTAATTATTTAAAGTTTAAAATCAACTAAATGAATTAAATTGTAAGCTTTTTTGTAAATCTAGCTTAGGATAACCTAAATAGATATTGTATCTTAGAGTTTTAAGAAATCTCATGTAAATAAATATAAATACTTTATTAATCAATATAAAGGTGATTTTTTGCTATTTTCTTTTTGGCAACACTGGTTTTGACAGCTCACGCACGTTTTGTGTTTTGTGTCACACTGTCAAGCATCTTCAATTTGGTATATAATTTAACCATGAATCGTCTTACAATCGAACAACGCCTGCAAATTATTAAATTTTATTATCAAAATGCTTGCTTTGTTAAGAAAGTTCATCGCGCGCTTCTTGCATTTTATGGTCAGTTTAATCGACGTACTGTGGAGCGACGAAGCTCATTTCTGGTTTAATGGATACGTGAACAAGCAAAACTGCCATATTTGGAATAAAGATCAGCCAGAACCATTGCAAGAGCTACCAATGCATCCAGAGAAAGTCACTGTTTGGTGCGGATTTTGGATTGTCGGAATCATTGGGCCGTATTTCTTCAAAGATGATGCGAATCGCAGCGTTACTGTGAATGGTGAGCGCTATCGTGCGATGACAGCTTGACTTGCATGACATGTGGTTTCAACAAGACGGTGCCACATGCCACACATCACTCGTAACAATGGACTAATTGAGAGGCGAGTTCGGTGAACAGTTTATTTCACGTTTGGGGCCGGTCAATTGGCCGCTTAGATCGTGCGATTCAACGCCTCTAGACTTTTTTTTTGGGCTATGTTAAAGCTCATATTTATAGCAACAAGCCCGCTTCAATTGACGCACTGGAAAGCCATTATTGAAGCATTTATTCATGAGATACCGGCCGAAATGTAAGAAAGAGTATGCCAAAATTAGACAAAGCGGATGGACCATTTGAGGCACAGCCGTGGCCAACATTTAAATTAAATAATCTTCAAACATTAAATTATATCGACTGTACTATCGATTCAAATAAAGATTTCATGCATTTTTCTGAATTGTATGTGTTTTTTTTTTTATTTCCGATAACTCTTAAAAATTCACTCTTATAACCTTGAACAACAAGGACAAGTAAAAGGGACCCAGACATAAGTTATCTTTGACTTCTCTTATAGGTTTTTCTAAAACCACAGTATTTCCCACCCCACCCCAAAGGGAAAATAAATTTACCAAACTCCATTCTTATAAAGTTACAAAAGTCTAAATTTTAATCAAAGCCTAAATTATCAAAGATAAGGAACATTGTATTTCAAGTTACAAAGTCAATAACAATTTCGATAGAATTGCACTAATGAAATAGAAAGATCTGATCTGTTTGCTTAGTGTTTCTTTCCTCTCTTATGTTGTTTAAGTTTCAATTTCCAAAAACTTCCTAATAATAACATTTGGGAGAAATTGCACCAAAACAAAAGACTTTTGTGGAAAATAACACTTTCAACAACAACAACATAACAGAACTCTGATTTCTGAACGTCCATCAAGGAGCGATTGTGTTTACTTCCGATTGCGTAAATCTGCATCTGGAAAACTATTTATCGATGCCCCAAAATTGTACCGTTAGCTATAAAACATCAACGGAGCGTAGAACAAAAGATTTACGTGTAGAACGATGCAGTCAGGATGTACAGTAGGTAGTAGCTACCTCTTCCTATACATTATACAGTATACACAAAATTAAAAGCAATAGATTTTCTTACACAGCTACACTCAAAAACACACAACCACACACACACCCACACCTATAAAGGGTAAGAGCTTCATGGCTATAATGTATGAATGTAGCCTGGCATTGTTGCCAGATTGCATGGGAAACCAATTATTCGCTTCCTTTGTTTGCGGATTTAATTCCTCCATCACCAGATGGAAAACCCATCCATTGTCTTACACGACAAATTGCTGCTTTTACAAGTTGAGTAAGCTTTTAAACTTATCACAGCCGCACCACTGCCTCTCCGAATATACACCATACACTAGGAATTCCACAAGATGTACACTTCTTGACAGTGTTCTACATTTTCCCATAACTACATTTCTTCATAAGAGACCTTATATTCATTCGTATACATAGGTATATGCTCCCATAGCTAAAAAAAATGGATGACTAAAAGTAGATTGAAAGATATTCCCACCCAGGTGTACGCACAATGATGGTGATTTAGGACTTTTTCCAGCTACTTGCCATTACTGTATTACTTCTAGGTCCTCTTAAATACTCACAATTTGCTTGGAGTTAGAGTATCAACCTTGAGAAGCGTTTTCGAAAAATCAGGTTGGGCTGCAAAATGGTTCGAGTTATTAGCTGTCTTTTTTTTACGCACATACGATTAAGATAAAGATCCAGAAAACAAAATTATTATAACAGAGATAAACATACATATGTACACCCCATTCAATAAAGATGAATAGATACATGACGACTCTTGGCAATGTTTACCCTTAAGTTAAGCTTGTTACGAGTATTTTCTCCTGGATTTTTAAATCTTAACGTTGAAGATTGGATGGTTATAACTCAAGTCTTAGGCTTCGAACTGGAACCATATAAAATTTGTTCCCAGGTTCTAGAGCATTTATTTCTTTTAATTAATTCGCTTTTCTTCAAAACCCCATAAACCTAGCCCTATCATCTTCGTCGGTACTCTAATTGCTAATTGCTACATAACCACTCACATTTCTGCAAGCGAGACTTTTTTTTTATATTCTAAAAATTTTAATTGGATTTTTAAAAGCGATAACGAAATTTATTTTTCTTCCACGTCTCACTCTTCTATGAATATTTTCACACCCCCCAATATTTTTGTAAACTAAAATAAAGTTTGGTAGTTCTTCTCGGACTAAAAGATAGGTTTTTTAAGTATGTCTTGTCATGAAAAAGTGCCTATCAACTAAGAGGTTCGGATCCAACTGAAAATTAAAGGTTTCTTTAATTTCTGCGAATTAATAACATTCATTCATAAAAAGAATTTTTTAGAGCTGCCCTATCACCAAATATTTTTTTTCTTATAATTTCTACACACTCAAGGGGTTATGACTACCCTTATAATGTCAGATGTAACACAGTCCGAGCGTTTGTTAAAAGTGGAGAGCATTTAATAGGAGATGTCGATGCGCATTGGTATTGAAAGCTTGTTCATCACAATCGAGGGGACCAATCGAGAAATGCAAAGTATTCCACATTCTAGTAGTGTGGATAAAGAAAGAACCTCTATATTTGACAGTACGTCCAAAATTATGCTCAACGTTTAGTTGATGGGCATTCATAGTTAGCATTACCAAGTATTTGAATTGTTTGACGAGAGGTTAATTCAGTATTGTTGATAGAAAAAGCGATAGAATAATGAAAGAAAACGAAAACAGAAAACGTTAGGTACACTGAACGAAAAAGTGCAGTCATATTGATAATTTTGTGAGTTGAATTGGCAATAAGGTTGTCAATTTTCAACCAATTACCGGTGTAGTAAATACGATGATTTCAGATTGTCAATTTCATAAATTAAAGATTTGGTATTCATATTGACAACTGCGACTTTTATATGGAAAATCACGATTGTGGTATTGATAACTAAATTATCAATTTCAACCAATGCACAGTTGTCAAATTGACAATTTCTATTTGCGATTTTATTACTGCAGTTGCTAATTTGAAAACAATAGTTGTTAATTTGATTACAGAAGTTGTCAAATTGAACAATTCGATTGTGAATTTTATCGCAGCAGTTGTCAAACTGAAGACGACTGTTGTCAATTTGAAAACCGAAATTGTCAATTTAATCTCAGCATTGTCAACCTGAAAACTGTAATTATCAATTTGATCACAGCAGTAGCCAAATTTATAAATTATATTGGCAATTTAAAGGCAGCATTTGTCAAACAGAAAACTATGGTTGTTAATTTTATTACAACAGTTTTCAAATTGAACACTTTGATTATATATTTGATCACAGAAGTTGTAAAACTAACAACTTGTCCTGTCATTTGATAACAGCATCGCTGAAGCTATACTAACTATTCAAAGTTTTGAGTCATCTTAATATAAGTCATTTCCATTCTGAAATACAAGCTTTTAAGAAAGTTTTAAGAAAAAATGTCTCACTTTAAATTTCAGATCAGGGCCCTATTCCACAAAACAACTTATCAACTTTTCACTTTGCACTTATCAAATTTTTCGACAATTTGCAAAACTTTATGTTCCTCAGAACTATAAAGACTACAAAAAACTACAAAGACTTTGCAAATAATTATGCTGTTTCGTTCCACAATCACTGTAAAATCTATTTTTGCAAAGCAGATTTTGATAAGTTTATCAAAAGTTTGCAAAGAAAACGATCGCAAATTCATATTGTTGAAGCTTTTAAAATGTTAAGACGCTAGTTTTTGTTCGACGATAGTGAAGATGCGGTTATAATAAGAAATTATAGAGACAGAATTAATTTTTCGGGACTACAAAACTTTAATTTTAAATAGGGCTTTCGGTTAAATCAAATTCAAGTTGATTTCCTTTTAAATAAAATTGGAGAAAAATTAGAGCACAATAAACAGCGAAGTCATGGTTTGTCGGCTGAAAATCAACTGCTACTGTGCTTGCATTGGCTCGGAAATGGCTGCCAGTTCCTTGGAGTTGCAGCTATGCATTGCGTTGCAAAATCAACAGTTTGCAAAACCGTCCATAGAGCTTTACACTTTTTGTTGACCTTCAATAAAACAATTTTATCGTTTTGATTAAATTTTATCAATACGAAAGAATGATTTTTTTGATTTCACAAAATTTATATAATTTGTATTTTGAGGTTGAGTGTTTTTGTAATATTGATAAAATAAAATTAAAAGAAAAAATTCTACGAATTTTATTTTGATCATGGCAAATCTTTTGTGTATGATATAGTTTAGATTTGGTTTTTTTAAAAAAATAGATGTAAGATAAACTGAATTTAACAAAAATTGCGTATCGTCAATCCGTCCTCACAGATGATTAACTTTAGACAATCAATTTTTTTACCGATTATTAAGATATATTTTGGATTTTGGAAGAAAAACACTAATTTATGATGTCATGTCGTTTGTCGATTTTTATTAAAATCGTAAACAAAAACAATACAAAAAATGTTAGGGCCTCTACTGTTGAAGTGAGCCTAAAGTATAGTTTGGTATTATTTAAGAGTGGAATTCAAGCAATAGGTGGGTTGCAATTTTTTTTTAAATTATGAAATTTTTGTATCAACTTTTCAATTTAAATTGATAAGAATAAAATTGATTTTACAATAAACTTGACATTTAGTATGGTTATGTTTCTAAGTTTGCATTTTTTGAAGTAAAACTTCTTTTCCGGCGTTGGGGGTAAAAAAAATTCTATGCAGCTGTCAGTGACATGTCAAACCGTCACGCCATCCGTCAAAGACAGCGACACGTTTTTAGAATACAAAGTTAATATAACATGAAGTTGGATACGATTTAGAATTTACATATTTCAAATGGCTGCATTCAAAGATAAACATAAAACTATAGGTTCAGACGCGCAATGGCCATGCAACACGAATAATTATTGACAAGCATATTGCAATCCAAATAAATTTTACCAACACCTAACCCTCGCATACAAAGTACTGGCCAAAAAGTTGGGTATATCGACTACCATTTGTATTCTTGCTGTCATAGACGGCATGCCATATGACCATCAGGTTGCCTGAAAGTTTTGAAATTATACTTTTTAATAATATTTATTCGCTTAATCGCACACGCCACCGACATTTGTTTTGGTATTTATAAATTTGAACGTCACCCGACTAATCAATCAAATACTTTAATAATTAATTTTACAAGAGTGCCGCTGTCTGTGTACTTGCTTTCCAAGTTGCCTGGATACTGAATTAATGCCAGGTGACTACTAAGTGGCTCCGGTTTCTACGGGTTAATAAGAAATGCTTGTGTACATTACAAGATTACAACATGCTTGCCAATACTTGCACGTGCAGCCCTAGGGTAATACAAACAAAGCAAGGCAACTTGCTTGTCAAGTGGCATGGGAGTTTTGTACTTTTCTTCTCGATTTCATTTAAGGCTAGGCGCGCACATTCAATTTTTTGAAGTAAAACTTCTTTTCCGGCGTTGGGGGTAAAAAATTCTCTATGCAGCTGTCAGTGACATGTCAAAACGTCACGTTATCCGTCAAAGACAGCGACATGTTTTTAGAATACAAAATGTTTGTTCGTAGGTTATAATCTTACAGAAGCTTTGCTTGAGGAAAAAGAAGTTTTACTTCAACCGCGCGTACGTCAGTACACACAATCTTTTTTTTTTAAATGTAGAATAATATTTCCCCTTTAATTATTTACCTCAACAATGAAGATCTGTTAGATATTATTGAAGTTATAAGTTTTCTTAGATAGCCAAATCGACGATTTTTTAAGATTTGTTATCAAATTAATTTTTCTGTTGGATTTACCCCTATAAAACTACCAACTTTTTTGTAGATGAGAATCGGGGCAATAACTTTGTTGAATACTATTTTTCGTAATTCCGAAAATGTTTATCAAGTTTTACATTTTTAATAATGAAAATTGAATTGAAAACCGATTCATCTCCCCTTTTCGCTTAAAAGGATACACCCCTCCCCATTTATTTTTATACACAAATAAAGCCTGTAATTTGGTGATTCCTCTCAAAGAATATTGTGGAACAGAAAAACTTATCACTTTGCAAAATTATGAAATTTGATAAGTGCAAAGTGAAAAGTTGATAAGTTTTTTGTGGAACAGGGCCCAGTTTTAATGTATAATCAATTTAACATAGTTTTATACTAAATATATACCTAGTAAACTTGGGCTTCCTGAAATTATCCTAAATCAAGAATTAATCCGCAAGAACGGGTATTGCCTCAGTGACATATCACTCTTAAACTTGGATTTTGGTAAAAAAATTTATGATTAATTTCAACAAATGATAAATAATAATCATAAAATTATACCTTTTAAGATAAATGTTCTTTGTTCCAGTTCCTCAAAAGTTTTTTTTAACTCCGTATTGACAACCAGATTTGTCAGTTTTTATATCATGTTTTTCAATATGAAAATTTTAATAACTGTATTTCTTGTTATGTATACATTGGCAGGATTTGTCCCATCAATTGTGAATAATTGGCTATGTGAAAATTGAAAAGATCTTAATTTTAAAATAAATAATAATCTTAAGTGATTTACCTTATACTTTTCTCACTTGTTTTTTTGTATATGCACTAATAACACTCCAAAGCAAATTATCTTGATATTATTATCCTTATGACTTTCAGTAAAAATTTAATTGGAACAGACAAACTCTTGCGACCGACTCCGAATACGCCGGACAGATTAATGACCTAACCTTACGCTAAAAGAACTTTACATGAATTGAAATCTAAATATGCAACTCCGAGTATTCAAATTGACAGTCAGAATTATCAAGTTGATGACTGTGGTTGTCAATGCGAACATTTTAAGGAATTGATCATCGTATTTACAACCACTATTGTTAAAGTGATGACTGCAACGGCAAAATTCTTATATTGACAACATTGACATTGACATTGATGTGCGAGTTCAAATATCATCGTTTTCAATATAAAATTTTTGAAATTTTATAACACTTGAAAATTATCCACAGACTATGAATGAACGAAATGTGAAACACTTTTTTATGTGAAAAAAAGCCATTCTGAATTTCAAGATCTAAAATTTTTTTGTTTACTATCCAGTTGTAAATTTTAACTATAACTTTTGAAAATTTACGTCATATTGACAATTTTCAGTTAACTATCAATGATTGTTGATATGACAACGGTTATTTTTTTCAGTGAACGCTCGGTGTGTTTCCCAACTTGAAGCATGTTTTTCAAAATAAATTTGAACAATTTACAAACATCGCTCCAGGGTGTGAATCTATTCATGATGAATTGCCAAACCAGACTAACTAACCTCAAAATATTTGAAAACTCCTGTCAAATCCGATGTCAGAAAAGAAGGTTGCCAATTTTAAGACTTCCACCTCTAACAGGAACACATATAGAGAAACCACTCTCAGTGTGATCCTCAGGGCATAGATCCCTCCAGACCACATAGTTTCTTAAAAACATATTTTTAAAATTTATCAATTTTTGTCCAGGCCTAAAACCGCAAACCAAAGGCTTTAGCAGATCGACTTGCACTCTGAATCGGTTAAAATGGGGACAGAGGGTCTTCAAATCTTACGCCAAATTTCAACCTTTAACATGAGAGATACATCATCATTACAAGAGAAACTAACTCTTGGAGAATCTATCACTTCCTTTGAAGATGCAACGTTCCTGTGCAAAAACAACCCAAACCTCCGGTATGAGAGTATAATTCCCTAACCACTACCAAGTGCCCAAGAGGTACTATTACCAATTAATAATTTTATGAAAAACTATTTTCAGTATTTTAACTCACCATGTAAGACTTTACATACTTCCTAAGTCCATTAAAAAATGATTTTCCACTCGGTAGGGGAACTATAAAATATGACGAATACTCATCTGACAACTACCTATTTGATAACCTCAAAGGAGACATGCCTTTTTCAAGTTTATGGTTTGTAATAAATTGATATTCATATATCACCCAAACGCCCTCAAACATGGCCTCATTTTTCACTTCTTGTACGAAAATCCTTATGAATATTTAACATGGTCACTGTGGCGTATACGTACTTTTTTTTAATTTTTATTACGTCTGCAGCAGTTACTAAAATTCGAATTTGAGAATTTATTGGTAATACAATTCGATTATCAACATCTAATAAACGAAATATATTATTATTTAATTCATTAAACGAAAAATTACGTCGTCAATTTAATTTATGGAAAAATTTACTCCCAAGAATTATTGTAATGATCATTATTCAGATGGAATGAAAAAGTGAACTTTTTGACGGTTCAGAGTGTGATTTTTAATAAAAGCAATACCGATTTGTTAAAAAATAAAAAAAAATAACAATAATTTATCTTTAATCACCAAATTTCAATTTTTTTTTAAACAATTTAAATCAATTTTGAAATAAAAACTCAAAAAATGATATTTAGCTGACAAAATAACAAATCATAAATAAGTTATGCCCTCCTCCCTACATTGATTTTCCTAGCTTTTTTATTTTTGAGTGTGTCCATAAATGTCGTGCCATTTGGTGGTCTCGTCCTCTTTCCAATCCACTGGCTATGTCTCTTAAAATAAATTACAGAATTCATATAATCATACATCATCCTTTCCATCCCATTTATGTCCAAGACAGTTGCTCAGCTGAATGTTGCCCCATTAATCTCGTACTCTCTCCCGCAAAAAAAAATACAAAATACTAAAAATAAAACAAAAAAAAAATACCTTCCGATTTCCCATCAGAGTCAGCAGCAAGGATGATAGTTGAACATTTAAACTCAACAAGGACTTTCTAGTACTGAGCTCCTTCGGGCTGCCATGCTAGCGGAAACCATCAAAAAAAAAAAACGTCACAAAACAAAAATTAAATCAGCAGTGAAGGTGAAACTTAAGCCAGGAGTAATGACTGCCATAAATAAGTTTCGTTTCTCCCATCCCATCCTCCTCTTCAGCCCCTGTGTATTTATACCTATACATCTGGAACTGAGATACATTCAACTTAATCTCAAGCCACAACTCATGTACCCTGCAACCATTATATTCAATTTTTCTTCCTCGGGTTTTCCTATAATTTAACTCCTATAATTCAGGTATGTGGCTCAGCTCTGTGGAGCAGAGAACGGGAAGTGAAAAAAAACACAGCCTCTCCCTCAATTTCCGATTTCCAATTTATTACAATATCAATCACAATTTATAAATTGAGGGATAAATAATTTGCCCGAGGTGGCAGCACCGTCGTTGTCGGTCGTCACCGTTTCCTTTCATCGATCCCAAGAAACAGGGTTGGCGCTAATAGATTTTTGCAGTTTTTTTCTTCCTTCGTCCTTGTTCGTTGAAAGAATTTGCCCGGCGAAAAACGTGAAGCCAAGTGAAAAATTATCCCATTGCATTCCGCACCCTCTGCACCGCAGCGCGCCACCGTTAAACTTGCAGCGACAAATAATGCAATATGTCTGAGGTGCAAGGATGTGGAATTATTTTGTAATGAGGGTGGCATAAGCAGAATCCTTCCTATTTCAAACTTCAACAACGACAAAGACCACGACTACGTCTAGCTACGACACGAACGATGCAGGAAAAATCGCCCGAATACAATTTGGCTGTGGCAAATCTTGTTCCATTGCCCATTATTATCATGTTGTCACTCGCAGATGCATGAACCAAGCATTTAGGGGAGTAAGAGATATATTTTAATCGAAAAAAGGAGAAAATATGAAGAAAAAAAATTTAAATTATATAAGAAATAGACCGCATCGAGAAAAAAGGACTTTTTGTGACAGGATTCGAAAAGGGTACCAAACGAATTTGACACTTGAGAGATTTGTGGCGTTTCTTGAGAGGACAAAAATTTCACCATAGAAAAACGAATTCGCATAGAAGAAGCATTTATTATTCTTCGGTTCAATCAATCTTCTGGAGGAAAGAAAAAAGAGTTTGAGTTCAAGTTCGTTGAAAACTTTTTCCAATCGACCTTGCAAAAACTTGAGTTTTTAATTTTCCTGAAAGGTAAGAAGTTTTTTTTGTTTGTCTTCTATTAACTCCAGGTGACGAAACGATGCCTTGCAACTTGAAAAAGAACGAAAAATATATTAAAATAAAATTTATTGAACTAAGAAAAAAGATGGGTGAAGGGAAACGACTCTTAAAAATCTGATACCAAAAACCAAATGACAAAGTCTGTTATAGTAACGGAATACTAAATTTGTCGAATGACCACCTTGACTCTACTTCTTTTGATGAACTTTTTTTTACATTGTTGATGGAGCACTATCGTAGACTTTATTCTTGACATAACCCAAAGAAAAATATCCAATAGTCTAAACCCCTTTCCATTTATCAATTAGATCATCCATGACGCCCCTGGGTTTGGTTTTTCCGCGGAAAAAAGTGCTGATGTTGTCGAAAGTTTGCCTACGAATATGCCAATTGTATTACCTTACATTTCTTTTCCTTTTAAAAGCATATTGATGTCCGGACTTCGCAGAAGTGTTAAAAGAAATGATCCTAAACCTACCTCCGTACTGTCCTCTTTGTTTAAAGTCTTTGAAAGGATAGTAAAAAAATAAAATGCTCGACTAGATCGCACGAACTTGCTCTTATGTAAAAGATTAAGAATTTCAAAAATGAATTTTATTAGAGAGAAACTGTTCAAAAGCATAGAATTAATTTTTTAAATGACTAAATTAACTCCTTTAGTAGTTGGAGCTAAACAGAGCATGCCATCTATTTTAAGCAAATATTAGCTTGTTTAAGAACAAAATTATAATTCATTAGTGGTTTCTTAAAAACATAAGCTGCTTTTATACACAAAATTTTTAAAACATTTTTCAAAAAAATATTGAGCCGTTTTTGAGATATTGAATTTTCCAAAAAAAAATAGATTTTTTTTTTAAATTCAAACAAAAAAAATGTTTAAGTTTTAAAATACAATGTTTTTTTTTTACTTTTTAGAAGCTTCTTTATAAAAAATTTCATTAAAATCCGTCATGCCAATGATGATTTAGATTTAGATTAAGATTAAGTTGATTTTTATTTACTTTAATGATATTTTACAATTATTATAAACAATCAATAAAGCATGGCTATGCCGTCTGCCTGATTGACAAACATTTTTCGATACTTATTTTATTAATCTAATTAAGTTACAGTTGTTAACTAAAAGTATTCCCCTATTATTTTTTATATCGATAATTAAGAGCTATTTTGCAGAATTTAAATATTTTCGATGCATCTATTTCGTTAAGAAGATCCATAATTTCGTTTGCTGTTAAGAAGTCAGTACCCCGTCTTGTCTTCTAGTTTCCCTTAGAACGGGACACCTACCAACAAAATGAAAAACGTCCTTACGTTCTCTGAGATTACACAACTCACAAAGTACGGGTAAATCTTCACGATGGGGACAAAGTTTAAGTTCAACAGTTCTCCTCTTAGACGAAACATGTTTGAAATTTCTTCAATAGTACAGTCATCCCGAAAGTAGTTTCTCTCATTTAGGTCATGATTCAGCCTACTATAAATCATTCGATGCAGTGAGTTTGTGGCTTCATCTCTGTACCTCTGTCGTAAGTTTTCATCCAGCCTGGTAATTATCTGGTACATTGTCGATTTCCACGAACTCTGTTCGTTGATGTTTAGTGTAACATCAGTCTCCTCCGCTAGATCGATCCATTCTTTAACCCATCCTGTCTTATATCGTATGTCTTGTAGTGCGGCTTTCTTTGGTAAACGATTATCTGGCATATTGTAGACTTTAATAATGTAGTCTACTTGAAGCTTTAGCGTCTTCATGAATAGTGGTGATAACCCTGTTTCCAGCATTAGCATATAATTTGGCGTGCTTGTAGGAAGGCGAAATGTTCTTTTTATATAAAATTTCAAGAGTTTTTCGACAGTATCATATTTCTTTGCTCCCCACACCTGAGCCGCGTAGAACATAACTGATTGAGATACTGATTCAAACCCTTTTGTACTTGCTGCTGTGGGAGATGTACTTGTTGTTGAAACACTCTCTCCATGCCACATTAATAGCGGTTTTTGCCTTCACCAGTTTCTCCGTTAGATGTCTTTCCATTTTCAAATTCTGAGTAAAATAAACTCCTAGGTATTTATACTCTTTTACCACTTCTATTCTTTCGTTGTTGCAATACCATTGTTTATTTGTCCCAAATCTTCCTCCTCCTCTCCTGAATACTATTATTTTAGACTTGTTCAAGTTGACTACTAAATTCCATTGCAAACAGTATTCAGACAACTTGTTAATCATAAGGTGTAGTGATTCCGGGGAGTATGACAGCATAATGATGTCATCCGCAAAAAGCAAGGCTTTAATCATAGTACCCGCGTATCTTATACCTCCTGGCAATGCATCTATGATGTCTTCAATGAACAGTGCGAATAAGCTTGGACTAAGTGCAAATCCCTGTCTCACACCTGACTTTGTCTGGAACCATTCCGATAAATGTTTACCATTCCAGACGGCTGATCTGGTCTCTATGTACAAATTCTGAAGAACTCGTCCAAACTTTAATGACATTCCGGCTCCAAATAATTTGTACATCAACGCATTTCAGTCCACCGTATCAAATGCCGCTTTTAAATCAACAAAAAAAGCAATACTTCTTAGTACAAAGATGTGGTCTATGGTTGAGTAACCTGTTCTAAAGCCAGCTTGGAACTCACTCAGTAACTTATTCGTATCAATCCACGAATTCAGGATTATAGGATGAGTTTAAAAATGAGATTCCTCTATAATTTTCGGGATCTTCGATGCTGCCTTTTTTATATATTGGGAAAATTAAAGAATCTTTAAATTGTTGAGGTATAGTTCCATGTTCGAAAATTTGGTTGAATGCATTTGTAAGATTGCTAACAAGTTCGTCTGTGCCATATCTAAAAAACTTTGCTGGAATTCTATCAGCACCTGCAGCTTTTCCATCTGCGAGTGAATTTACTGCTGTATGAACTTCCTCTTGTGATATGGACATGTCAAGAATGTCGACATTGAAACCCGGTGATGCGTATTGAATAATGTAAGGGCTTATGAATGCTGGGTTCAACAATAATGAGAAATTCATAATTCAGTAGTATCTTGTTTTCAAATTTTTTTTATTAAATTATATACATATATATCGTAACAATTATTCGAAAGAAAAAAATTTTAGCAAAATTCTCGGAACCGTTTTCGAGAGAAATACAGTTTTCGAAAACCATTTTTTAACATTTGCAAGGAGGATACTGTTACTGTTGGGTAAAATAATATTTTTTTTCTCATGTCTTGTAGATTATACATAAAGAAACTTTTATTTATCAAGTTTCTAGAAAATCGAGCATGGGATTTTCGAAATATTGAGTTTTCAAAACCAAATTGAATTTTTTTTTAAATCCAAACATTTTTTTTTTTGAAAATTTGAATACACAATAATATTGAAACTGCTGGGGAGCTTCAACATAAAAAAAAAACTGATAAAAATCGGTTGTACCGTTTTAGAGAAAATCAAAAACAAAAAAATCTTCCAAGGAGGGTACTAAAAATAACAATTTCTTGGAAAAGTTTTTTCATACATTACCTAGCTTTAACTAAATGAAACTTTTTGAATTAAAAAAAAATAAAATGCACGACTGGGTCGCACGAACTTGCTCCTATGTAAGAGACTAGGAATTTTAAAAACGAATGTTATTAGAGAAAACTGTTCATAAGGATAAAATGATTTTTTTTAAATTCTTTAAGTAGTAAGAGATAAAAACAGAATGGTATGCAAATATGTATGAATTTATGCAGGAACAAAAATTATAAGTCGTTGTAGTGGTTCCTTAAAAAAATAAGCTTTTATGTACAAAATTTTTAAAACATTTTTAAGAAAAAACTTTGGTACGCCAACCTTAAGTTTTTATTATTGTACGAATAAAAGTCTAATTTCCAAAAAAAAAATACTAAGCCGTTCTTGAGATATCGAATTTTTCAAAAAAAAATTACTTTTTTTTTCTAAAAATTGAAAAAATATTTTTTCTTAAGTTTTTAAATGCAATGTTTTTTAAACTTTTTAGGAGCTTTTTTATAACAAATTTCATTAAAATCCGTTAAGTCGATAATGAGAAATTCAAAATTCGAAAAAATCGTTCTATGGTAGGTACAGTCAGTAATATCTACATTTAAAATTTTTTTTATTAAATCATAAATCGTAAAGATAAATCAAAAGAAAAAAAATTTTAGCAAAATTCTCGGAACCGTTTTCGAGAAAAATGCGATTTTCGAAAACCATTTTTTAAAATTTGTATGGAAGGTACCGTTAGTTTTAGATAAAACAAAATTTTTTTCTCAAATCTTGTAGGTTATATTAAGAAACTTTTATTTGCCAAGTTTGAAAAAAATCGATCATGGGGTTTTCGAAATATTGAGTTTTCAAAAAAAAATTTTGAATTTTTTTTTTTAAATCCAAAAAATTAAAAATTGAAAATTTGAATATGTAATAATATTCAAACTTTGGAGGAGCTTTGGCATAAAAAAAATTATTAAAATCGGCTTTACCGTTTTCGAGAAAATCAAAAACAAAAAAAATAGACCCAGGGGGGCTACCGAAAATAACAATTTTTTGGAAAATTTTTTTCAACCATTAGCTAGTTTTAACCAAATGAAATTTTTCAAATTTTTTTTAAAAAATTCTGTGGGACAGTTTTTGAGAAAAAAAAAATATTTATAAAATTTCGAAAAAAATCGTATGGCCGGTACCGTTATTTTTGGTCCTAAAAAAAAATAGAAAAAAACGTGCGGGGGTAAAAAATTAAAACCCATATCTACCAAGTTTGAAGAAAATCGGCCGAGCCGTTTAGGCTGTAGTCGAACCGACAGACAGACAGACAGACAGAATTTCGAGACCCACTTTTTTGGTCTTCGCTATCATCGTAATGTCAACTTTGATCAAAATCTGGAGTTCGATTTTTTTTACGAATGCATAACTTGCCTTATAGTACCTATAAGTCGCAAGTAAAAATCTGTGGGACAGTTTTTGAGAAAAAAAAAATATTTATAAGATTTCTAAAAAAAATCGTATGGCCATATACCATTATGTTTGGTCTTTAAAAAAAAGGAAAAAAAACTTGTAGGGGGAAGATTAAAAACGATATGTACCAAGTTTAATGAAAATCGGCCGAGCCTTTTAGGCTGTAGTCGAACAGACAGACAGACAGAATTGTCAGACCCACTTTTTTCGTCTTCGCTATCATCGTAATGTAATGTCAACTTTGATCAAAATCTCGAGTTCGGTTTTTTTTACGAATGCATAACTTGCCTTAAAGTATCTATAAGTCGCAGGTAAAAAACAAGTCAATGTTTATCTCAAGGCGGCCACTTCAATGCTCAACTTAAAACAATCTGAGTTTTGTATAAAACACACTTGAATCACAGCACTATTAAAGATTTTTAAAGATTTTTGATAATTCGGTGATTTAAGGCAAGCACTGCTTAAAGCTGGTAGCGCCTTGGTTTTGATCGATTTTTCAAAAGCTTTTTGATACAGGCAGTTACCTAAGCCTATGTAGTTATCTTATTCAGAGCTTCAATTTTTCATCTGCTGCAACCAAATTCACTTTTTTCTTTGTTGATCATTAGAATGAAAGTACTCTAAATTGGAGACAAGTGTCATCTTAATTTTACTGGTGTCCCTCAGGGTTCCATTCTCGGTCCCCCTTTATTTTCAGTTTATTTTAATTATCTTCCATCTTTAATTGCAAAACTGTTGCTCCCGTATGTACGCCGACGATGTTCAGCTAAACTTTAGTTGCCCTCTTGGTCTAATAGAGTGAAGACTTAGAGAAAGTGGTAATTTGGTCTGAGTCAAATAGTCTTATTTTAAATCCTAAAAAATATAAATGCCTGGCTATATCAAGAAAGTCACTAAATCTTGCTTATTTCCCATTGATTGTTTTCAGCAAAGCTCCAATTAAACCGTCAAGGGCTTGTTAATTTGAGATAACCATTGATTAACTGACTCGTTTTTTAGGTTTATTGTGTATTTTGAACTTTTTTGGGTTACTCAGGCTTTTATACAAGTTAGAACAAATTTTCTTCGTGAAAAGACATTGATAATTCCTATTTTGATATATGGTTTTGAAATTTACGGTAACTGTAATTGCTAATAAAGCAACCGAATACTCAATGTCATGTTTAGGTAGTTCAATTTGTAGATTCCATACGTAGATATGACATATCCTCTTGCAGGTTGGTGGAAATGGAGATCACTGGTAGTCTACCGCTTTCTAGCCCAATTATCTTTGATGTGCGCTATTTTGAGAATAGTGCACATATTCTCATGAAGTTGCCCAATTCGGATCGAGTTAAAAAAATGTTATGATGTTCCATATTGTTGTGGTATGACAAACCTACAGTGTGCCAAACTAGTCAGCTTGTTAGTTAGTGCTGAAGCAGCAAGTACTCCAATTGAGTTATCATGCAGCCACCTTGTACTATAAACCTACGTCAAAGCCCTCATTCCTCTAGCTCGCCGTCTAAGGAATCATTTTGAGGACTTACAGCACGCAATTAACCGAAGTTCGTCCTAGAGTCTTTTCATCGCATTGAGAAACGAGATCAAGTCTTTAATTTTCATTTCCTAAAGTTCCTCAATGTCGTCAAAAAATACCCATCTAAATGAAATTAGTGCCTTTTTCTTGCTGGTCCCCAACAGGTACAACAGTGAGTTTCGTGAAGAATTCCTAGGTTTGCTTTGCTGCATGCTATCCTATTGGTGAGTGTCCACTCCAAGTAGAAACGGTCCTCAACTGATTTGCAGTTTTTATGAGCATGCTTGGCCTGCTTGCGAAGTCCTGCTTGGGAGGCCTATAAGTAACTCTAAGATTTCTGTATTTTGGGCTCTTGCACGATTTGTCTAAAACAGTACTATAAATAAACTGTTAATAATCATATATAGTTTCTTCACAAAAATTCAAATTGAGGTGTTCGAATTCGTCTCTAGACCTTGGGCGGCGCTGTATCTTCTTCAAATCACACTACGGGTGGCTCTGAAAATTTCTACTCAAATGGTGTCATCTTTCAAAAGAACGCAAACAAATCTGTCAAATAGCTTCGTTGTGGCAGCCATTTTTTTTTAATTTTCGTTAAAAATACTATGGGTACTCTTCAACATCGCTTGGAATCATTCACCACTAAAGGTTTACCGCTCATTCCAGCACAAGTGACGACGAACGTTCTAATCGCCCAATTGAGGTCACCACACCAGAAATCGTCGATAAGATCGACAGTTTGATAATGGACGATCGGTGACTGAAAGAGCGCGAGCTAGAAGAGGCCACAGGCCTATCACATTTTACATAAATATTTGGACATCAACAAATTTTTCGCAAGGTGGGTGCCGCTTTTTTCACAATCAATAACAAACGCAATCGTTTGACTACTTCAAATGAGTGCTTGGCGATGTTCAAGAAAAATTCGACCGAGTGAATGAAACATAGATTCACCACCACACCAGAGACTAGGAAAAAGGCTAAATAATGGACTTATTTTACTGAATCGAAGTTATGGTTTAAGGTGGGTTCGTCAGCAAACAATGTCATGGTGGCAGTTCTTGGGATATGCACGGTGTTATTCACATTGATTACCTTGAAAAGGGTTAACCGATCACCGTCGGCAGCTGCGCATGTAACAAAGAGTTGATGGATGGATTCTAAGTTGACCTAAAGCAAATATGGCCGCATTTGAAGAATCTTTTCCACAAGGAAAACGCACCTGGTCACAAGTCCTAGTAAAAATATGTCAAAATTTTAGAAAGCCTGGCGAAGTTTGGACCTTTGAAATTACTCTCCTGAGCCTAACATCATCAAGTAAAGTTTCATAAGTCTTAAGTGTTGGAAAAGAACTCTTTTTTACTTGTGAATTATAGGTACTATAAGGCAAGTTATGCATTCGTAAAAAAATCGAACTCGAGATTTTGATCAAAGTTGACATTACGATGATACCGAAGACCAAAAAAGTGGGTCTCTCAATTCTGTCTGTCTGTCTGTCTGTTCGGCTCGGCCGATTTTCTTCAAACTTGGTAGATATGGGTTTTAATTTTTTCACCCCGCATGTTTTTTTTCTGTTTTTTGTTTAAGACCAAAAATAACGGTACCTGCCATACTGATTTTATAAATATTTTTTTTTCTCAAAAACTGTCCCACGTATTTAAAACAAATATTCCAAAAATTTCATTTAGTTAAATCTAGGTAATGGTTGAAAAAAAATTACAAAAAAATTTATATTTTTGGTAACCCCCTTGGAACCATTTTTTTGTTTTTGATTTTCTCAAAAACGGTACAACCGATGTTAAGGCTCCCCAGCAGTTTCAATATTATTGTGTATTCAAATTTTAAAAACAAATTTTTTTTTGAATTCTTAAAACAAATTTGAAATTTTTTTTTGAAAACTCAATACATGTTTCGAAAACCCCATGCTCGACTTTTTTAAGACTTGATGATCAAAAGTTTCTTAATACAATCTAAAAGTTATGAGAAAAAAGAAATTATTTTACTTAAAAATGACGGTACCCTCCATACAAATGTTAAAAAATGGTTTTCGAAAATGGTCTTTTTCTCGAAAACGGTTTCGAGAAGTTTTCTAAAAATTTTTTTTCTTTCGATTAATTCTTACGGTTTCCAATTTAATAAATTGAAATCAAGATATTACTGAATGTGCCTACCATAGAACGAATTGGTTTTAATTTCTCATTATTTGCATAACGGATTTTGATGAAATTTTTTATAGAGAAGCTCCTTAAATTTTTGAAAAACATTGTATTTCAAAAAAATTGAAAAAAAAAAATATTTTTTGAATTAAAAAAAAAATATATATATTTTTTATTTTGGAAAATTCGATATCTCAAAAACTGTTCAATATTTTTCTTGGAAATTTAATGTTTATTCGTACAATAATAAAAACTTTAAGTTGGCGTACCAAATTTTTTCTTAAAAATGTTTTAAAAAATGTATATACCTACAAAAGCTTATCTTTTTAAAAAACCACTACAACGACTTATAATTTTTGTTCTTGCCTAGATTCATATTTGCATAGCATTCTGTTTTTATCTCTTACTACTAAAAGAGTTTAAAAACTGAATTTTGTCTTTTTGATAACATTTTTTAATAACATTCGTTATTAAAATTCCTAGTCTATTATTATTATAGGTGCAAGTTTGTGCATCTTATTATAAAGATAATTCTAATTCTGTATTCGTTTTTGCTGATCTCGAAGAAAACCCTGTCAGATAGTTCTGTGTCATATGTTAAGCTCTATTGGAAAACCTCCTAGAATTTGAATTTGATAAGGTTCTCTATCACACAATTGGTTTTCCATCATCTGTGTTTTATGTATAAATAAACATACATATACATATATAATATTTTTCTAATTTATTAACCTTTTTGAACTTGGAAAATCAGGCTTATCGAAATTCTCTAGAAAAATGCAAAGGCACCTCTCTATCTATACATACATACAAAATAAAACAAAAAAAAAAAAAACAGATTACAAATTATGATCTCGCGATTGCTTTGATCCACGATGGAAATAGAAATTGATAAGGGGTATAAATACAAATTTATGTCCGGTGTTCTGAGTTACACCAAAGTTTCTCGTACAAGTTATAAGGTATTTATTGCTATTCAGTATTGAAATCGAATTTTTTAAATTTAATGTACATTTTAATTCCAGTTCAATATTTCAATTGCAAGATGAAATTGATTTATTTGTTTGCCATAATTTTTATTTTCGCTAACATCGCAGCAGTTGTAAAAGCAGACTGTTGCAACTATGTCTACTCCCACGGGCAATATCTTTGCCGTGATGGACCCCTGACTGAAGGATCTTGTTGCGGACGTGGTCGTTGTAATATATTTTGCTGTGATTGCGAAGGTGGTTGTAGATAGTTGAAATTTTTTTTTTTTGTATAAAATTGTAAATTCTTCAATAATTACATGATCATTTCAATTTGGTTTGTTTTTGAAAAACTTCGACAAAATAATGTTGGTAATCCTCGTAGTTAAAAATCTTACACTTAACGAACTTGACTCTACATTTTTGTTTCTGTCACGCAAACAGGATGCTCGACTTGAGAAGTTCAGATCTTTTAGAACTCAATATTTCTTTTCAAGATGTACATGTGGACATCTTAGGTTTAAGTGAAGTATCTATAATAAGGTGCGCTGGTGGGGAAAACATTCTAAAGAGAAAAATATTGAATTCTACTAAATCTGGTTAGCAGCAACAAAATAAAATCTTTTGTGTATTTTAGTAAAAATGTTTTTGTGGATTTAAATCTACCAACTCACTTGCCCACTGATTGAGGCTTTGGGACTTTTAGAACATGTGACAGGAGTTTTGTATAGCAATGTGTTATACAGATACAGTTTTCAAATCGCTCTGTACAAGTTCTATTGGATGGTTTTAAGTCTGAAATTCATAAAATAAATGCTGGGGTGCCACAGGGCTCCGTCTTGTCTCCGATTCTCTTTCTCATATTCATCAATGATCTTTTGTCTGATACTTCAAATCCATTAAATTGTTTTTCATGAATATAGTTCTCCCAGCGTATCTTATTTCTTTTAATATTCACGTCCTTGTCCTTCGGATGTGGATTTAGAACGGCAGCGTGGGATAAGGTCAATAAATTTGGATCTCGATAGAATTATTAAATGAGGAACCAAAAACCGCGTAGAATTTAATGCTTTGAAAACTCAATGCTGTCTTCTGTCGATAAAACGGAACCCATGTCGCCAAAAACGCTGCTAAGTGCTTAGGTTTTCGAAGAAGTAAAAACAAAAAAAATAAAAATAAATTTTATAGTTTTTGTTTTTGTTTTTGTGGACTATATTGAATGAATCAATTAAAGCGTTTTGTGACCTCTAGTCCAAATGCGTTTCGCCCAGGTACGGCAGTTGGGCTCATCAGTTAGATGCTGTCTTACCCTTCTAAGACGCTATGTATTAGTCGACGATTATCAACACTAATAAAATTTACAGCACGAACGCACTGTAAATTATATTTATCTAGGGGAATTTGGTCAAATTCAGACACCTAGAAAATAAAGCCCGTGGTCTGGCTGATGTAAGACGAAGAAGTAAAAACGAAAAAAATAAAAATAAATTTTATAGTTTTACAGTGCGTTCGTGCTGTAAATTTTATTAGTGTTGATAATCGTCGACTAATACATTGCGTCTTAGAAGGGTACGACAGCATCTAACTGATGAGCCCAACTGTCGTACCTGGGCGAAACGCATTTGGACTAGAGGTCACAAAACGCTTTAATTGATTCATTCAATATAGTCCACAAAAACAAAAACTATAAAATTTATTTTTATTTTTTTCGTTTTTACTTCTTCGTCTTACATCAGCCAGACCACGGGCTTTATTTTCTAGGTGTCTGAATTTGACCAAATTCCCCTAGATAAATATAATTTACAGTGCGTTCGTGCTGTAAATTTTATTAGTGTTGATAATCGTCGACTAATACATTGCGTCTTAGAAGGGTACGACAGCATCTAACTGATGAGCCCAACTATCGTACCTGGGCGAAACGCATTTGGACTAGAGGTCACAAAACGCTTTAATTGCTTAGGTTTTCTTCAACGTTACAAGATCTCGCTTTTGATCTGGCTGTACTCTACAAAGCCTATATTCGCTCAAATATACGAGTAACTCTCCATTGAATGTGCAAGACAGACTTAAAAAATGACAGTCAATTTTACAAATGTAACTTCAACAATATGGCCGCATTGAGCTGTCGATGTTTAAAAATCCCTATTAGAAAACCCGTTTGTTTATTTGATCTTTATTATATATAGGAATCCCAGTCTCCCACTTCTTAAGTATCCTTAGTACAACTGAAGATTTTCCTGCGATATTTTCTAAGCGATTCTGAATATGAGAAGAATCTGACTTCATTTTTCCCTTTTACTTAAGAAATTGGACAGGAAATGAGGCTCTGTGATCTTTGTACACAATATATGGGATATTCGTAAAAATAGCATGCCATGTAATGGGTCAGTAATTGGTCAAAAAAGGTCACCTAGTTTTAGAAATTGGTCAGCCATAAGCAATATGTAATCAACTCTTGAACTTTTTCAAGATCACGCGTGAGTTTTGGCACCTCATTTGTGGGATATTCGCAAAAATTATAGACCTTCCGAAAGATCACTGAATCCTTATGAAAGTGCCAAAAATCGTTCGTGACCTTATTATTAAAAAAATAAAAATATTAAAAAAAAAATCTATAGCTCATCAATTAATAAAACTATCTGATCTTTTATAGGGGCTAAAAGACTTGTAGGTGATATACATATTTTGCGAATATCCCACAAATGAGGTACCAAAAATCGTTCCGATCTTGAAATACCTAATTTAAAAAAAATTCCTTAAAAAAAATCTAAGGCTGGCCAATTAGTGAAAAAAGTTGACCTTTAATCAGGATCCAGTGATCTTTCGGATGGTATGAATTCTTTCTGAATATCCCACAAATGAAGTGCCAAAAATCAATATGACCTTGAAAAAAAGAATTGAAAAATGATTTAAAAAAATCTATGACTGACCAATTGATGAAACTAGCTGACGTTTTCTAACCATTTACTTACCTTTTAAATGGCATATTTTTTTCTTAATTTTTGCGAATATCCCACAAATGGGGTGCCAGAAATCGCCCGTAACCTTGCAAAAGCCTAAGCCTTGATTACAAATTGTTTCTAGCTGACTAATTTCCAAAACTTGTTGACCGTTTTGACCAATTAGATGGCAGACTTGGAAATGATCACTTCAATACCTCAGACTGGATTTACAAAAAAAAAAATTGAATGCAAGTAACTGAAATCTTTGCCTTCCCTCCTTATGCCCTTAAGCTCAGTAGATGTGATGAAAAAAATGCATTTTTGCGATACTTTACGATTTATAATAAATATCTTAGGATTGGATACAGGTTCTGACCACTTTTTTCCTTAGAAAATTCCTTCGGTATTTCAAAATGTAATTTTTGAACAAACAGCATTTGTAACACACTGGACTTACGATGCATGAAATACACAATTGGCGTATTCCCTGCCCTTGACATCTACTCCCTCCTAATTTGTCCCTTTTTATACAAAAAAAAATGATTTATTGGTATCTTGTTTTGATGGGGCTTTGCATACATTTTCAAATTTAAGTCGGAAATAACTTTTATTTTTATTTCCCCCGCATCAATATTTGTATTTTCGTTCAGTGCCAATGGGCATATCTAAAAACGTTCACAAGCTGATACGATTATTGACTTAAAGCTCTCCTACTCACCCTTACCAAGAATCTCCCAAAAGGAGGATTTTATTAATCACTAAGGTTGGCACAGCATTTTCATAGAAAGACAATTTAATGATGAGAAACCCACTTTTTTGTATTGGAATGTCTGAAGAATTCCTGCTATTTAAAATCCGATTTCTAATGCAGTTCCAAGCTCTTCAAACATTCCTTGAAATAGAACAAATTCTATTCCCTCAATTTGGTTATATGAAATTTTTACAATATGTCCGTCATTGTTCAAATATTTCAGTAATGGTGGATCTATGGAACGATTCTTTCGGTTCTCCCAATGCTTTACCTCGAAGTCCATTTTTATTAGTTCCCATAAGTATGTACGTACACATTTATTCAGTATTCTACCTCAAAAATTGAAATTCCAAGCAAGCTTGGCTTTTATGTTCTATTAAAAAATTTCCTTTGAATTTCTTTCATTTTATCAAATTTATAAATATCTTGTTCTTACATATTTTTGTTTAGCTAATAATTTATATGTATGTAAATAGATTTGACATTTAAGGAATTTCATGCAATTCCTAAATAACATGTTCCAGTATAGCAGTACGCCCACCATGTGGTCAAACTTCCTGTGTGACCTGTTTTTCAAATACAGGTATATAACCTTTATAGGACACGTGAAGTCTTTCGTGTTCTTTAGCAATTTTCCACAGTTTTCTATTTAACATCCTTGAAAATTCAATTACTTTGCAACATGGGCAATGTTTCAATTTATCCAATGCACTGTCCAAGCAGCGATGTCATAAAATAACAATTACCGGCCACCTCATTCATCTTCAGAACCCAAAGTACTTACATCTGGCCATTTTCACAATAGTTATCCGAGTATTACGAGTACATAGTTAACTGGACTTGCACAATGCACAATAGCACATACACATGTATAATGTAGCTGGTCCTCCTGGCTCTGCATGTGAATTATATATTAACCCAATGCACTCTGGCATGTGTGAAAGCAATACCTCATTACATTACATCCAACGACTTTTATGGTGACCAGCTCTTGTGTTTTTTTATGGATTTGAAGTTTAGTTGAAGCATTGAAATGGTTAAATGATTAAAAGGTATTAAAATAGGTAAAAGGCATCAAAATATAAATAAAGTAAATTAATAGTTTTTAATAAAACTTTCAAAGTTGTCCGAATGATTTCTATGAACTCTAACTAAATATAAAACTAGAATTTAAAACTTTTAAAAAATATATATACATATGCCCATACACACAAATTTTCACAAATCTACAACTTTATGTATTCCCAATAAATGTTAGTTATAGCCCTGTCTAGAAATAGTTACATCATTTTTACATTTTATTTTAGTTTTCTTTTTAATATTTGGTATTTTATTATTTTAAAATGTTATGAAAGTTACTATCAAATAATTAAGTAGATTTATGCATGGCTTCTTCACCGTCTGCTGGCTAGAATCTAATCGGATTCACTTCAAATTTGATACAGAGCGTTTTTTCTTCATTCCTTAGATAGTAAAGGGTGGGCCAACTACAAGTTTCTTTAAAAAAATGCAATAAAATGAACAAGATTAAATTTGTTCCATGCTTCGCAGTAGCGCATTCTGTCACTCCAATTTTCCAAGACCTTGTTGATCGTTTCGGGCTGTAGTTGCTAATTGCTTGGATGAAATTGGACTTAAGTGAAGTGAATCGTTTCCGGATTGTCAAGGAGTCAAATAGCAACTCCAAAGCGCCCAATTGGCATCGCCTAGACAGCTGATTTGCTAAGCAAATATAAATTAATAAAAAAAACAAATATTTAAGTCGTTGTAGCGATTTCTTAAAAAAGTAAGCTATTCTATACAAAATCTTTAAAATTTTTCTGAGAACCTTTGGTACGCCAACCTTAAGTTTTTATTATTGTACAAATAAAAATTATATTTCAAAAAATAATTGACTCGTTTTTGATATGTGATTGAAAAAAAAATTCTTTTTTTTTCATAAATTCAAAAAAATATTGTCTAAAGTCTTAGAAGCTTTTCTATAAAAAAAATGTCATTTAATTACGTTACAGTTCTTTAGTAGGTACAGTCAGTAATATCTTAATTTAAAATTTGTTTCTATTGAATTATAGATCGTAAATATATGTAAATTAAAATAAAATAAAAAATAATCAAAATACTACGCGCCACCGGTTATTTTTAGCTAAAATAACATTTTATTTTTCACTTCTTCTAGATGCTATTAAAAAAAAAATTGAGCATGGCGTTTTCGAAATATTGAGTTATCAAAATTGTTTAGAAATTTGAAAACACAATACTTTAAAAACTGGAAGCTGTAGCATAAAAAGATTATCAAAATCGGCTTAACCGTTTTTGAGAAAATCAAAAACAAATAAAACGTTTCTAGGGGGTGTACCATTAAATCTTTCGAACAAATTTTTTCAACCATTGAATAGCTTTAACTAAATGAAATTTTTGAGAAAAAAAAAATATTTCTTAAAATTTAGAAAAAAATCGTTTTGGAGGTACCGGTATTTTTGGTCTTCAAAAAAAAGAAAGAAAAAAACGTGTTGGGGGGGAGGGGTTAATTCAATATCGACCAAGTTTAAAGAATATCGGCCAAGTCACTCAGGCTCTAGTAGAACAGACAAAATTGCGAGACCCACTTTTTTTCGTTCTCCCTATCAATGTAATGTCAACTTTGATCAAAAACTCGAGCCTTGTTTTGTTAACGAATGCATAACTTGCCTTATACTACTTATTCATTAGTCGAAAACAATTTTTTTTTTATAAATCAAAGAAAAAACACAATTTTCTTTTAAACTTTTTAGGAGTTTAAACATAAAGAAATTGATCAAAATCAAAAGATGAAATGATTTTTTTTTTAATGCATGGAACAGTTTTTGAGAAAACAAATATTTTCTAAAATTTCTAAAAATAATTGTATGGCATTACTTTTAAAATATTAGGCAACAAATATCGGGAGAAAAAATTAACACCACTATTTTACAATTTTAAAGAAAATTTGCCGAGCTGCTTAGACTGTAGTCGTATAGAGACATACAAACCGACAGAATTGCGAAACCCAATTTGTTCGTCTTCCCATCATCGTAATATCAAGTCTGATCAAAATCACGAGTACGATTATTTTACGAATGCATTGATTGCCACATAATAAGGCTAGGACCGCACTTGCGATTTTTCGTCATGCACGCACTTGCGATTTTTTTGCCGCGCGATTATTTAATCGCGAAAAATAAAACACACTACTCTTTATGTGAGTGCACGCATTTGCTACAAATATGTAAGTAGCGACAGAAAAATCGCTTGAAAAAATAGAACTTGTTTCATTTTTATAATCGCTACGATTTTTAAGTCGCATGTGCGTGCATTCACATTTAAGGCCATGTGTCTTACTTTTTGCGACTAAAAAATCGTGGATTAAAAATCGCAAGTGTGTGCATGCCAATTTCTCTTTGCGACTACGATTTTTAAGTCGTAGTAATTTAAATCGCAAGTGTGGGCATATCCATTTGAGTAAATGTGTTTCATTCAAGTTTACGACAATCGCATCGCAAGAAAAATGAAACAAATTGCGGCTTTTAAATCGTCATGATTTGTTGGTAGCAAGTGCGTTCATTCTCATTTAAATTCATGTGTTCTATTTTTGCGACTAAAAAATCGTGCGATTGAAATCGCAAGTGCGGTCCTAGCCTAAAAATGACAATATCAGAGGAATACCACAGAAATTAGTTCTAATTACTTGGGAACGTTTTGGATTGGAATTGCTGTTGTAAATTTGCCGCATTTCAAACATAAATTTGACTAAATTCTTAATTTTGATTATTCTTTTTTTTCAGTTTTGAAATGTCGTATTATTCTGTCATACATTCTCAAAATCATAAAAAAAATTCTGTACCAAATTTCATTAATTTTCATCTGAAATTTACATGTTAAATGCAGTTTTTCGCCAATTTAATTAAATTTATTTCAAAATTTTTCCAAGAAGAAAATATGTTATAGAATTATGATCCTGAAGACAAAAATTTTAATTTAATGAAAGTTGGGTAAAAATTTAAAATAAGATTTCATATAAACATTTTCAAAAAAAATATATAATATAATTTTTCATGTAACAAATTTCTTTCAAATTTTTCTAGAACAAAATAATTTGGGATGCCAATTTTAAGTGCTTAGTAATATAGATTTTAGGAAATAATTTCGAAAAATAATCGTTCACACGTTTTCAAGATATTGATTTTTCAAAAAGTAAATTGGATTTTTTTTTTCAAAAAACAAAAAAAAAATTTCGAATATTTTTATATACAATATTATTTTAAACTTAAGGGGGCTCCTGCTAAAAATTTTTGGTTAAAATCGGTAGAGCCGCTAATGAAAAAGTCGAAAATCAAAAAAACGGTTCTATGACAGGTACCATTTATAACATTTTTCCCCACATTTTTTTTTACAAAAATGTCCATATCCATAATATCACACTTAATTTTTCTTATTAAAATCGTTAGAGTCGTTTTCGAGACAAATAAGATTTTGTAATACGGGTGTATGGGGGGTACCGTTAGTTTTGGAGCTAAAAAAAAAAATTCAATTTCTCCTCTAGGGAATCACCGAAGACCCATGAGTACTGAGTTTGAAGAAAATAGGACCAGTGGCTTAGGCTGTAGATCGAGGTACAGACATACTGACATACAGTCATACAGACATACGGACATACAGACAGACAGACGGAATTGTCGGACCCACTTTTTTCGTCTTCGCTATCATCGTAATGTCAACTTTGATCAAAATCTCGAGTTCGATTTTTTTTCCAAATGCAGAACTTGCCCTATAGTACGTATATCGCAAGTAAAAAATTGATTAAATGTTTGAGAAAAATATAAAAAATAATATTATTACTGTGCCATTAACTCAAATACGCGTAACAAATTTTTTTGTCAAAAACTTCTTAAAAATTTTCTATTTAAAATTAAAAAAAAAAACGCTACAACGTTTGCATAAATTCATAATTGCTTGATAAATCATATGGCATTATTCTTAAAGCTCAAAAGCTGTTGCCAAAAAGTGTACTTTAGGCGTTAAAACATGAATTTTATTTCATCATACATAGAGTTTGTTGACATTTAGACTAAACTAGTGGTATATTGGTAAGTGCGTTGGACTTACATGCAGAGGATCCTGGGTTCAATTTTTAGATTCTTAAGTTTTTCAGGAATATAATGCTCGCAAGTAGAAGTTACAAATCCTCTAAGAATATTGTCATGAAAGGTGCTGTTCATTGGCAGTTCGGAATTAGCTCTCTATGAGTCGTAATCGCCTCTAAATTTTTTTCCGATTAAAGTACAAAAACAATATGCAAAGATGTTTATTTTGCCGGTTATGGTTGATGTACTTATTAGACCAGCTCATATTGGAGTGGACCCTAGTCATGTCTCATGTTATTATGTCACCAATGCGCCGCCATCATGAAACCAGATATCTTCCTAAGTCTAATTGTAAAGAATGTACGTAATTATTGTAGTATGATTATGTTTTGCAAAATCAATTGGGAGGCAGAACTGAAAATATTTAACTGAAACCATCCCAAATGGTCCAAATCAAGCGAATCCAATAAAATTTTGCGATCGCACGGTTACTTTGCACCATAAGCTGATTTAATTTAATTTTAATTAAGCTTAATACAAGCCACTTATACTATATCACAATAAAAATATCTTAAGTCTAACATTAAGTACTTAAGTCTAAAAATTAATAAATTGATTAATAATAGGATAATTTGGATAAGTATCAGGAGGGGTAGCGTAATAGGGCATGTTTAAGTGAGGATTTACTAAGGTTTAAGTCAAATATGTTAGAATTATTTACCCTACTCAACATTCTTGTCAGGGGTTCGTTTAGTCCGTAGTCAGTACTATGGTATTGGAGTCGAAAAAGAGTCGTAGATCGAAAACGATGTTGGTTAGTATTAAAACCGATCTGTTGTAGTAAACAGGGACAGTCAATGTTACATGTTAATAACTGATGAAAAGATAATATCAGAAGTGTTACGGCGCGCATATAAAGATTGTAAACTTAGAAGCTTTAGACGTTCTTCATATGGAGGAAGGTTAAAAGGATCGTCCCAGCCAAGTCCACGCAAGGCAAAACGTAAAAATCTTCGTTGGACGGCTTCAATGCGATTAATGTGAACTTGATAATAAGGCGACCAGACCTGAGATGCATATTCCAAAAGTGGTCGGACAAAAGTCATGTAGAGGGACTTTGTAACATAAGGATCGGAGAATTCTTTGGACCAGCGTTTAATAAATCCAAGTGAAGAGTTAGCTTTGTTTATAATGTTATCAATGTGAGAGCGAAAGTTCAGTTGGGAGTCGCATAATAAACCTAAATCACGGATAGAAGTAACAATGGGAATGGGTTCGTAATTTATAAAATATTGTCTTTGAGCTAATGGAGGACGCTTACGGGTATATGTTATGGCTTGACATTTATTAACGTTGAGTTCCAGGAGGTTTTTTTGGCACCATATGTAGAATTTGTCCAAGTCGATTTGCAGAGATTTGGAATCATCGGCACAAGAGATCTCTCGGCATATTCTCATGTCATCTGCGTAGATTAATAGATCAGAGTTCGAGAATATTTTTTCAACGTCATTAGTGGTTAGAACGAAAATAAGTGGTCCTAGGTGGCTACCTTGCGGAACTCCAGACGTTGCACGGATGGAGGTAGATATACACGACCTGAATATAACGTTGTATTGTCGTTTCGATAAATATGATTGAATCCATGAAATAATTAAAGCCGGAAAGCCGAGTTGTTTTAGCTTAAATAATATTATATTATGGGATATTTTGTCGAAAGCTTTGCTGAAATCAGTAGCTATCGCATCGACTTCTTTTCCTACTTCTAAAGCACACAGCGTAGTAGATACAAAATCTACCAGATTAGTGGTAGTGGACCTGCCCTTTAGGAAACCATGTTGTTTGGTTGAAAAAATCGGCTTACATAAAAAGAACATATTGTCATATATAATACTCTCAAAGAGTTTCGGTATGCAAGAAAGTTTTGCAATTGGTCTATAGTTAACTATATCATTTTTAGGTCCTTTCTTATGCACAGGTATAATAAAAGCATCTTTCCAAAGCTGGGGAAAAATTCCTGTTGAAATGGACTTTTGGAAGAGTGCAGTAAGTGGCTGGGCTAAGTTGGCAGTACATTTTTTCAACAAAACAGAAGGGAGACCGTCAGGACCAAAAGAGAAATCATCTTTGAGCAGATTCATTTTATTTATCACCGATGATATGTCAATATTAATGGAAGTAAGGGAAGTCTGGATTGGGAACAACAGTCAAAAATATGTGCATAAAAAGTAGCGATAGTTATGTCGATATGTGTATTATAATCAGATATAAAATCGAAATTTACCCTACCAATAAGATCGTTTAGTTTTTCAAAATTAGCTTTACGAAAGTTGAATTTACGCTGTGTTAATACGTCAGGATTAATATTGTTGCTAACGTTTGCGAAGATAATTGAGATTGGAGGATGATAACAATCAAGTTTGGTAAGAAGATGACTGCTATTCGAGGCTACAGTGTTATCGGCGTCTGAGGAAAAAATTAAATCAAGCTGTCTTCCTAAGTTATTTTTAACATTGCTGACTTAAAAAAAACTTAGTGATTATAGCTGGTTGTTTCAATTTTTCGCGTCCTAGAAGTCACATCACCTATACTCGTATATATAGGTTTAATCGGATTAATTTCGACAAACAAGAAGGAAATGCCTTTCCATCAAGAAACCAAAATTATCACACAGAATATTGTCAATTTTAGAAGATTAAAATTATTCCAAAGTTTGTTGCCAATCTTCAAAGTACATAAGTACTTCAATTGAAGCAGGTATAAAGTTTTTTATACTTTTTGGAAGTTCGGGTCAAAAATCCTAGAAAAAATATTAATAAAAAATAATAATACTATTCGTTCTTTCAAAAAAAAATCATAGTTTCCTCATTTATCGACTTCAATTTAGCCTTAAGAAATACGGTCACCATGATTATATGTTACAAAAGCCAATCCGGTAAATTTCGCTTACCACAACAAAAAAAAAATGACCAACTCACTAACCGAACTTATATTTTTTTTTTCGTCGATTTCCTCATCTGTGAACAATAGGAAGACTCGAAAGTGGTTAATTCCATTCACTACGTTGCACCATCATCGCTCGCTACATAACTCTATATAAAACACCCCACAGCCAACACACAAGCAGACAAGAAGTCTCCTTAGGGGCAAGTATTATCCTTCTTACATTACACCACTATCTGCAGGTTTTCGAGTTTATAGTGTTTCCCATTAAATCTTTTTGATTAATTCTCATTATAAATTTTACAATACCTACACTACACATTCCCTCGCCTTGAGAAGAGTTCAAAAGGTTTCTTTATCTTTGTGGAATATTTTTTTTTACAGAGATAAGCTCGCTTCAATGGCATCCTGAAAGTGCACCTCTTTTCTTTTTTTTTTTTTTTGTTCTTGTGCAAGATCTATCGATGAGCTTATGAGTAAAGAGGAGCTGTATTGCTTTGAAAAACTTACTCGTATTGTTGCCAAACAAACGATTCTTTTTAAATTTAAAAATTAGTTTAAAAAAAGTTTTTGAACTTTTTTTGTACATCGTCGGATATCTGGTCGGACTCTTTTGTCAGCAACCTGACAATGAGTATTTTGGTGGCGCCTTATTCGAGTGTAGATGTTAAAAATCATAAGTGTGTCGCCTTTTAAAGCTCCCACAGGGATTCCGTAGTTCAAATTATAAATCGCCGCAAATGAGAGTAAAAAACGCGTAGGGCTATCATCTACCGATTCAAAACGACTGAAAACAATATTCAATTTACCTTTTTCCACAACGCCAAGCGCGGTAAGATAATAGGCGCGTTTTTTTAAGTTAAAAAGCAATACGACAACACTCAACATACTCATCTTCTTAAAATGTGTTCTCAAAAGCTTCAAATCCCAAAAGCTCCTTAATAAAAACCACTGAAAAAGCTCTTTGCTTGCAATTGAGAATGATAATGGTAACTCTGTTTTGATGTAGATAAAGAGCGCACGATCGTATTGAGTGACTCTTGTCTTGATCTTGACAGTATCTCATCAGCAGTGGAATACGACGGTCATGTTGGGGTGTACAACTTTTTGCAAAGAATTACAACAACAATTCCTTAAGAAAAGTCAGTGGCTTGCTCTTTTTTAGTGGTATTTTTCCTAACGCATTGTAGTGAGGGTGCATCAGGCGCCACTGCTTTAGAAAAAGCTCTCCCATAAGGCCTGTACTGACAATTTTTGTTGGACAGAGTATAGACGACATATGGTTCCAGCAGGATGACGCTAAGTGCCACACAGTGGAAGTCATGATTGACATTCAGCATGAACGATTTGAGTGCGAGGTTATCTCTCGCTGAGGTGACGTGAATTGACCAACAAGGTCATACAATTTGACCCCGCTATAGTCTTGGTGTAGTTTCCTCGAGTCGCAGGTATACTACAATCCAATGATACTCTCAACTGATACAGTTGATACAGTTGTATACTACAGACACACGACAAACTTTGTCATGTCTTAATTTATTCATGTTCAATACTCAATACATTGTATACAAAATTTGTTTCTCATGAATAAAACTTATCTATCTATCTATCTATCTATCTATCTACTCTCAACTCTGAACAGCTGGATCTTTGTCGTAGAGTTACTGAAAATTGGACCACTCTGATCTCGATCCCGGAAATTGAGCCTGAGAAATTTACGCTAGTTTTTTATTTGAAAAAAACGCCAAAATTTTGATCATATAAATTCTAGCCTTTTATCCTAGTCCAGACTTCTATGGCAATCTTTCCAGAATTTCACGCATTTTTTCCAAAAAAATTCTGGCATTTTTCATCACATTTAAAGTGTCTTCTTTGAGAATAAAAAACATTTTCTGGTCTTTTTTCCAAAATCTAATTTGGAAATTAGAACAGAATAAATTGATCTTCTGGCCTATTTTCCATTTTGCTTTCCATACCTAGCTGACCCAATTTCCAACATTTCTGGCTTATTTTCCAAGATAATTTCTGGTCCTTTGTTCAATTTTAAGCAAACAACATTTTCTGGCGATTTTTTCCAGAAATAAATTCTGGCGTAATTTCCGGGAGCCTTCTGATCCGTACCACCATTAGAAGCCAAGACGAGTATTGGAACGAATTTATATTTCTTACACCTGTCTGTCTGTCTCTCCAACTCAATGTCTGACTAGAGATGTCAGACATTTACATTTTCTTATTGCTTCGCTGGGCAAATTATGTCATGATTTTTCATTTCTATCCCTACTGCATGGGATGTGTTTTGTGCGACAACAGAAATTAACAGAAGGTAAAACTAACAAAAATTATATACATTTGAAACGAAAAGAATGCGCATCTACCTAAAGTATAAATAAATAACACCAAACATAACTTAACGCACGAACAAATGAATAACATGACACGATAATGTATTTACTTACAAAATATGCCGACGGAATACTTGACAAGAACAAACCAAATGAGAAGACACGAAATAATGAGACAAAAGTACGAAAAAAAACCATCTGTCAAATTTCATATCAGACATTTATATCAAAACAAAACCGTTGACATAGATCGCTGAGATTTCATATCATGATGAGCATCCTGAGAGAATTTATCTCCTGTGGAGTCGGGGTGTTACAAAATGGGCATTTAAAATAAAAATTTTGTTAATACATACTTCACACACAGGTCGTTTTATTCTATTTCAACATCTGCTCGCCTATATTGAAGAACTCTCAAAGACTGCTAGCGCCCAACTTTACTCGTGTTCCAGTGGTCATTGAATGAAACTCACCTTTACGTATAGCTACGGCAGTAACCAAAGATTATGCGTTAACGAAGATGGCAAACTTCCGTATATGGATTGCAAGTCGTATCTTTGTATATATAACTTATAATATTATCATGGAGCGTGATTTTGTATTACTAACGCTATCCTGGTGGGGGCGCTGATATAAGCGCACGATTTTACAGTGGAGAGTAGAATAAGATACGAAACAAGTAGTGAAAAAGAAAATATATTATTATTAAATTTAGCAGAGACAAATGTAACAAGTACTATCCCTATGCTTAAGATGTCACCCCAATCGCTCGTCTTCATGAGTATACTATAAGAGTTATATAAAAATGTCTTACGTAATTTCTATACACACGCTCCAATGAATATGGTAGGACTTCTTACTGCCGACATTAGAGAAATTGGTGCAAAGTGATAAAAACAAATAACTATTTCAGAGGCCATCTCTTGACCATTGGCCTGAAGTAGAATTTTTTTGCCATAGAAACTGCAGCCATCTATTTCAATTGAACTTTAAATTTTGACGTTTTCCAAAATAAGATAACGATAGCAACATAAAGCGTGTTCAGCGGGAATATTTCAAGTTTAATATGTATTGAGTTTTATGTTTTAAAAACAACATCAACGGTATTCCTCTCAACATACTCTACAATATAAATTTTAAATTTATAAACACGCGAAAAAAAAAAACAAAACATTTGGATCAATGACAGCAACTTCACGGCGGATATTTTCTTCTAGGGCCTGAATTGCTTGCAGATATTGTTGCTGTAAGCCCTCGACTTAACGTAACCTACTTAAAAAGATGAACGGTTTAAAGTTCTGTGACCGGTCATTGGTGAATTCATATTTCAATCTAAGAATTAGATAATGGAATACGTTTCACATGGCTTTTTTGTCATTGTATTGAGAGTTGTAAGTCACTTGGATTTAGGCTTTTCAGTAGAGCAATATGAGTTTTATACTGTAACGTAATATCCTTTACCGAGAAGCACGAATCATAAGACCCTGATGACTTCACATTTATTTACGTTTATCTTCTCTGGAAGGATACCCTTCACCTCTATGCCACCTATATGACCTAAGACCACAGGACTCCTTAGGCCAGTCCAGGCAGCAAGATAAAGGGGTGTCTTAAGCAAAGCAGAGGAGGCATGCTAGCCACACGCTCGTCCTAGCTCGTCGGATGGGGGGATTCTTTCTGCAATGCTTGAAGACTGTGCTACGTAAACCATGCCAAGACTTAGATGTATTCTGTCTGTAATTGTATTTTGAGGAGACGCGAATTGCTACATTTGCATACAAAAAAAAATAAGGAGCAAGTCCCTGTAGGTTGGAGGAACTAAGATGTCATTGTCCTCCATCTAATACCCACCCTTGCATTAAAATGCCACCGTGGCTACCACCTTACGATTCTCTTAGTGATAGCCCCTGCTCCAAATACTCACTCACTGAGCCCACACCTGCGTCTGTTTGGGTCCAACCACATCCCTCCAATTGTAATTGTGTTTAGACTGTATTCATTCTAAATTCACAATCTAGTCTGAACCATGAGATATTTACCATCTCGTTCACCTCTTAAAATGAAAGTTCTCGGTATTGTAAGAAAAAAAACTGATCTCTTCAAGTTACAATCTTAATTTATTCAAAATTCTCATACTCTAGCTCTTACTCTATTACAGATCTCTCGTCCTCATTTATTGAATCAAATAAAGAAAAATAAACAACAAAAGAAAACTTTATAAATAATTATTCTTTTTAAAATGATTTTCTAAATTTTTAAATTTTGATCTCTTTTAAGAGAAAATGAGAGAATACAAACTAAAAAAAAATTTCTATCAAATTAAAACTTTTGTCTCTTTCATTTATTTTTTTTTTTTGTTTTTTTTTTATAAGTCTAGTTTAAGTTGCCTTTCATCATAAGAGAGCAAAATACTGGAAAACCATATACCTTCATATGGAAAAATACATCTCTTAATGTGTTATCTTGCTTAGGTCTGAAACTCTCTTACATTAATTAGATCAATTCATCTTAATTGAATTCAATTCATCTTATCTCATTAAAATCATTTAACTCTCCCTCTCTTTCATTCAATTTTATTCTCTCTCAATGGACTATCCTTTCAATTGAAAACATCCGAAAGTCATTGATCCTTTGGATCTTTGATTCTAACAAAGCTAATACAGTCAAGGAATTGATCAAGCTTTCAACCTAATTGAACACACCAGCCTCTCTATTCTTTTCGTATATAGTGATCATTCATATTACAGTCACTTACCTAAGATCCTTTATATTTCGATAATTTATCCAGCGGTGATGGCGTGGTGAGCTCAGCACTCCAGTCCGGTGAATTATGGTTACCATCCGTATAATAAGATGATTCTTTTTTATTATTATTATTAGGAAGAGAAGAAAGGGACATTAAGTGGGTACAATTATCTTCGCACTTGATCAACGACTTTAATAGATATAAACTTATTAAATTCTTAATTCTCACAGCTCTAACTTTAAGAAACTAAGCTCAGAGAGAGAGAGAAAATCACAAAAAAAATTTTTATTGTTTGTTAATGAATGTGATTGATTAACACTTGGTAATCTGGCACTGAGCATATTTTTTGCTTGTCTTTCTCTTCTTGATGATGATCTGGGTGGATTGAGAGATAAAGATGATGATGTAGAAGTTGTTGATGATGATGACGATGATGAAGTTGGAGTTTATGTAAATTGGCGCAATAATTAATGAGGCAGTGACGAATTCACGATTGCCTTTTTTCTTGTTCTTGTAATTGGGTAATTAGGCGAATCTGTTCTCTGATTAAACGACTAAGTGTCGTACTGTGAAGACACGAACTTGAATTTAGATGAATCTTGCAGGTAAGTCTCACTGGGCACTGATTTATTCCTTTTTTTCTGATCAGAGTCCAAATGCAAGTTAATCTATTTCACTTTCGTTTTAGCTAATTCAACTTGTTTTTGAAATATTTGACTTAAGTTTAGACGGACGCGACACAAATTAACATGTTTCACAATCTCTTTAATTACTTCTAATTCTTGAAACTTCTGCAACGATCGTGTCAAGTGATCGAGTGTCTTCTTCTCTACCGCCTAAATGCCACTGCTCGTTTCGTTAATTGCAGTGTACCTCCAAGTCTTCGTGGACTGTACCTCTCTCCACAACATCATCCGATAGCACAGTTCACAATTTTTTTTGTTTAAACATATGCTGATCTTTTGTAAGCTTTCGTGATGCCATTGGCCACTCACCATCAATCATCCCTCATTCCTCTGTGAGTAGCACCCTTGGAGCCATGGTTTACCTACTTTAGACCATTTAAACATTTTTTTTTTTTTTTTCAGGTCAGCTAGCTTTTAGCATAATCAATAAGAAAGACTTTAATGATTTATCCTAATCCTATGCAGAAAAATAGGGTTACCATCTACCTAATGCAATGTCTTTATTTTATTTTTTTGTTTTAATTCATACAACTCAGTTCGCTGTTCTTTCCCTACAAAACTTATTCCCTGTTTGAGTCTTCACGAAGAAAAGGGAAAATGAAAGAGGAAGAACAGTAGAAGTGAAATGTATACATCTTTTTTTTTTTTTTTTTTGTTTTTGTTTTTTTCTTTTCAGTCTGGAGTCGCATGCACAGACTGGCTAGCCGGGCCTACATCTCTACCTCCTAATGTCCTTGCAATGAAACACCCCTAACAGCTTTCCTTTCAAATCTTCGAGCTCGTACAGATTATTTCCTACTGACTTTCTTACTCGTAACTTGATAAACTTTGGACTTAACTTCGAGTTTATTCCCTTGGATGCATCGCTCAGAACAAAGTTTCTTCGAAAGACCACTTCCCCGGGCACAAACTTTACCACCTTGCTCCTGGTGTTGTACACCTTTTCGTAGTTATCGTGAGCCTTTTCAAGTGACTCTTTCACGAAACTGTGTAGGATATTCATGCGATTCACTTTTGGGATTACGTGTAGTTCTGAATTGTTAACTGCGTCTAATCTTCTTAACAGCTTGTAGCTTGACCCATGTTCCACCATACGCTGTCCAAACAAGGCTTCGTATGGTGACATGCCTACAGCGGAGTGAATTGATGTACGCAATGCGGAAGCTATTGAGGGCAGATGGACATCCCAATTTTTCTGGTCTACATCGACGTAGGAACGAATAGCCGAAAGTATTGACCTATTCACGCGTTCGCTGGCGTTGGCCTGCGGTGAGTACGCTGCTGTTCGAATATGTGTTATCCCATAGGCTTCCATTAGTTTTTTGAAATCGTTGGCGATAAATTGTCTACCATTATCGGATAATATGGATTCAGGGACTCCAAAAATGCAAAAAATTTGTTCTTGTAAAAATGGCATAATATTTGATGTGGTCGCAGCACGCAATGGTTTTATAAAGACAAATTTTGTTAACTGATCAAGTGCGACAAAAATGCATGTGTTGCCACTTCGTGATCGGGGGTAGGGTCCCAAAAAATCAATATACAGAAATTGGAATGGTCTTTCAACCACAAATGCTTGTCCCAGAGGAGGTCTTAGAACAGTGTTTGGTGCTTTCGTGGTCTTGCAAGTTTCACACTTGGATATGAACCTACTGACTTGTGTGGCCATTTTGGGCCAAAAAAATTGGTCACGTAGACGGTGGAGTGTTTTTGCTATGCCCCCATGCGATGCTCGCGGTGGTTGATGAGCCAAGAAAATTAATCCCTCTGTCAACTCTTCAGGAACCCATAGTTTCCAAGCGAGATCATCCTCAATTGGATTACCTGTGCTATGCCTGACCCTTTTGTAAACGAAACCATTCGAAAGTTGTAGGTCTGGCAGCTTTTCTTTTTGTTCTTCGATGGTCGCAATGATCTTGGAGTAGCTCTCAGATTTGAAACTGGGATCTTCAATATCAATGTGTAACACATCATAAGGATTCGGTTTTGCAATTGGAGCATCTTCAGCCTCCAAAGCGTCGACTTCAAAGACTCTTGAAAGAGCATCTGGTACCACGTTTTGGAAGCCTCTGCGATGCTCAATTGAAAAGTCGAAACCCTGTAACTTTAGGCTCCATCGAGCTAGACGACCACTAAGATCCTTTTGACTCATCAACCACTTTAAGCTCGCATGGTCCGTCACGATCTTAAAGGGTTGACACTCAATATATGCCCTAAACTTTTTCACCCCCATTACTGCGGCGAGACATTCCCTCTCTGTTACACTATAGTTTCGTTGGGCGGCGTTTAACTTGTGAGAGTAATAACAGATCGGAAGCTCTACACCGTTCTCATCTTTCTGAGCCAAGACGCAACCCACACCAGTTGCGGACGCATCGCATTGTATGACAAATTCTTTCGAAAAATCTGGATTAATGAGAACTGGTGCCGATGTCAGTATAGATTTCATTTTTCTGAAAGATTCTAAAGCTCTTTCGTCTAAGTGGAACTTTTTTCCCTTTTTCAGAGTATCTGTTAGTGGTGCGGCGAGATCAGAGAAGTCCTTAACAAATCTCCTATACCATCCAGCTACTCCTAAAAATCGTCTTACTTGTCGAGCTGTACTAGGAATGGGGAACTCTGCTATTGCGGCTACTTTCTCGGGGTCTGTTTTAAGAACTCCCTGCCCCACAACATAACCAAGATATCTGAGCTCCTTGAAACAAAACTTTGATTTTTTTACATTGATTGTAAGTCCTGCCTCTCTCAACCTTGCAGATAAGATCCTCAACAATTTGATGTGTTCCGAAAACGTCCGAGAAATTACCAACAGATCATCAACATAGGGAAAGATATTTTCTCTTAGTTCATGGGGTACCACCTTGTCCATTAGCTTACACATGCGTTGAGTCGCATCACACAGACCAAAGGGCATGACCGTAAACTGCATGAGAGGTCTGCCAGGCACAGTAAAAGCGGTCTTTTCTCTCGAACCTTTCTCCAGCGGGATCTGCCAAAACGCATCTTTCAGATCCACACTAGATATGTACTGCGTATCTGGAAGACGAGCTAGCATTCCCTCTATATGAGCAAGTGGATACGCACTCTTCTTCGTCTTCGCATTCAATTTTCGAAAGTCAATGCAGAGTCGGTTCTTCCCAGGCTTTCTCACCAGAACTACTGGGGAACTCCACGCACTCGAACTCTCTTCAATGACTCCCTGAGCGATCATGCGATCCAGCTCCTCATATAGAAGTTTCTGCACCGCTGGAGAAACCGGATAATGCCGCTGTTTAATGGGCTCAGCATCCCCCGTATCTATGACGTGTTCCTCTAGCGATGTTCTTCCCAGACCAATGATGGTGGAGGACGGAAACATGCTTACGGCTATCTTTAATTCCCTATGTTCATCTGTTGTCAATTTATGAGCGTTTGGGTCAGAGTATCTATCGTCCTCGTCCTGTGAAATTTCAGACAACAAAAAAGGTGCAACCTCAAACTCCCTCCAGAAATCTATGCCTAGGTATAATCTCTGCTCAAGTGATGGCACTATGAAAAGAGCAAATGGCTTTTTACAACCCTTGTAATCGATTTCAGCAATGAACTTCCCAACTATGTCCTGTCCTTTTCCGTCTGCCGTTTTCACTTTTGATGAAAACTTGGTGATCTGGACATCTTTCGTATTCAAAAAATCTAAGCCTCCTGCCCCCAAGCAACTTATGCTTGCTCCACTGTCAAGGAGTCCCAACATCTGTTCTCCAAAGATGGTCACTGAAGCATATGGACGAGGGTCATCCGATCTGCAGAAAGTTGTTGACTCTATTGCCTTGTAAACTCGCTTTTTATCTTTAAATTTCTCACGGACTTTTAAAATTTTCTCAGAAGCATGACTTCTGTGGTGACCAAATATTCTATCCCTAACTTCATAGTAATTCCTAAGTCGCTCATGCAATGTTTTAAGCGGCCTATTTGACTGATTTTCAGGTTGAGGACTGATAGGTTGTGATTTTGCCCGCTTCAGAACCTGTAAAGGCTTTGTCGCAAAAGATTTTCTATCCAAATTGTCTGAATAGGAAAGATGTGGCGAAAGATCTTTATTTTGTTGTGAGATGTTGAGAGAAGTTTCTATTGGGGTTGAGCCTGACTTGTGTTCCAAGAGCAATTTCTCATGGCCGCAAAATTGCTCCTTCGGAAGTTTCCCGAGCAGTTGGGACAATTGGGAACAGTAGTATCTTCCTTACCACACTTGTAACAAAAAAGTGATCTCTGAGGTACAGGGCAATCAAAGTAGCTATGACCACTCTCTTTGCAATTCCAACAACTTCGAGATTCTCTCGGTGTTTGCAAAGCGTCAATAATGGGCAGAGCTTCTTCCGTAGTGAAGTTTCCTGTTACTTCCGAAACGACATTCCTTCTTACTGGAGGAATAAAACTATTTCTCACCCTCTGATGTTCACGATCGTTTAAATGCTTCTCTAAGTTTCGACACATGTACACCATCTCTGGTAGACTCTCAGTTTGGAAGGTTATCAGAAGTTCTCCCATCCTTCTTCGCACATTTAGTTTAAGCAACTCGATAATTTCTCTATCTGACTTTGGTGCTCTAAGCCTACTATTCATTTGCTGCACTGTCGCATAAAACTCATCAAAGGATTCGGTTGAAGACTGCATTCTGTCTGACATTTTACGAGACAGTTCTGAGTCCGTCTCTAAGCTCCGAAATTGGTCTATTAAAGCTAATCGAAAGGTCATCCAACCTACTGTTGGATTGGCCTTTAAATAAACCCAAAGCCAACTCTCAACCTGACCACTCACAAAATGATGAAAATTCATCAAAACATCGTCCCATGAAACATTGTATGAAATTTTTAACCGTTCCAGCCTAAAAAGAAAATCATCCACCGACATGTTGCGATTATCAAACCTGATTCCCCACTTGTGGAAATTCTGATTATAGGAACGATTATTGGATGAAGGTCGGTGTGGGCTAAATTGTAAGCTAGGGTCACTAAAGGTCAGATTATTCAAACGTCTTATGAAATCATCTGCGTTCTGATTGGGATTTACCATATTTGGCTGATGTATTATTGGAGGCTGATTAGAGGAGTGAGCCTGCGGATGACCAGCATTCTCATCCTCTCTCCTTGAACTGTTATGAGCTTCTTGACTTCTATTTGGTGTGTCTGTTAATAATGCCTGTCTCACTAAAGCTGGAATTTCTCTTTGAAGAGTGATTCGGCTTTTGTCCATTTCTTCCCGTATCAAACGCATCTCCTCGGCATGAGACAAGCCCATGGTGGCCTGAACAACTTCCCTAATATACGTAGCTATTTTCGCCTGTTCATCAGTTAAAGCATTTGCATTTCTGCTCCCCGAGGCAACTTCCCCTTCAGCCTGACATGCAGCCTGAGCTTGATCTATTTCTTGCGTTTCCATATTTGCTTCAGCTAACCTTTTGGCTACACTTTTCCGACCAACCCGCTTGCGCATATTATATCTATTCACGTTGGTTGGGAACCTAGCGTTAGACATAACTTTACAAATATGCCTCTAAAAATGTGTAATTAAGTGACTTGTCTGAGCGCTGCAACCAGAGAATCTCTCGATAGAAAATGAATCAATACAGAAATATAGAATTGATTTTTAAAACTATCGGAAACAATCCTTTCACAATTCCCTTTCTGTCTTTTAAATCTAATAAAACAACGATAGAATGACCTATCAATATCTCTTATTTTCTTTACTCTTATAATATATGTATGTATGTATATTTTTTATATACGACAATATCAAAGTTATCTTAGAACTTTAACCTGTTTATTGTAATGGATTTCTTATATTCATTTATTTGGAAGGATGTGATTAAACTTTTCATGACGCAAGTATAGTGTCGAGTGATAAAAGGATACCCACTGAATGGAACTTGCATGTTTTTGATTTTGACGAACCATTTTCGATACAGTGATGGTGCTTCAATATATTGCACCGTGCTACGAGTAATATATAGGACAAGCATGCACTGATCAAAATTTTCAGTTCAAATAAGAGAAAAAATTCTGAGAACAATTAATCCTATGCGTCTGTCATAAGTAAGGACTAGTTTCACCCACTTACCGGTCAAGAACTCCAGTCTCAAAATATTTTGACTCAATATATTCTAAATTGTTGAGATGTTTACAGACTCAAAGATTACTTGAGGGTTCCTCAGGCTAGTCCAGGCAGCGCTACCACCTATATAACCTAAGGAACAAATCTGAGGGATAAACTTTCTGACTATTCAGAATATCTGTTCAACTGCGGGTGACAACGATGTACCTTGACTTAGCAACATTAGTATCTGATCACAGCCTCACTAATGGATAAGCCAAGATACACTATTGCAACTGCAGAAAATAAAAATATATATAACCTAATTCAGCTATCAAAATCTCTAACTTGATCTTCTTAACTCCTAATTTGATTTTTTTTTTTTTTCCTTTTTTTTTTGTGCAAATTATTTTATTTCTTGTAACAATTTCGGGCCCCACGTTGGGCGCCACCTGTAACGTAATATCCTTTACCGAGAAGCACGAATCATAAGACCCTGATGACTTCACATTTATTTACGTTTATCTTCTCTGGAAGGATACCCTTCACCTCTATGCCACCTATATGACCTAAGACCACAGGACTCCTTAGGCCAGTCCAGGCAGCAAGATAAAGGGGTGTCTTAAGCAAAGCAGAGGAGGCATGCTAGCCACACGCTCGTCCTAGCTCGTCGGATGGGGGGATTCTTTCTGCAATGCTTGAAGACTGTGCTACGTAAACCATGCCAAGACTTAGATGTATTCTGTCTGTAATTGTATTTTGAGGAGACGCGAATTGCTACATTTGCATACAAAAAAAAATAAGGAGCAAGTCCCTGTAGGTTGGAGGAACTAAGATGTCATTGTCCTCCATCTAATACCCACCCTTGCATTAAAATGCCACCGTGGCTACCACCTTACGATTCTCTTAGTGATAGCCCCTGCTCCAAATACTCACTCACTGAGCCCACACCTGCGTCTGTTTGGGTCCAACCACATCCCTCCAATTGTAATTGTGTTTAGACTGTATTCATTCTAAATTCACAATCTAGTCTGAACCATGAGATATTTACCATCTCGTTCACCTCTTAAAATGAAAGTTCTCGGTATTGTAAGAAAAAAAACTGATCTCTTCAAGTTACAATCTTAATTTATTCAAAATTCTCATACTCTAGCTCTTACTCTATTACAGATCTCTCGTCCTCATTTATTGAATCAAATAAAGAAAAATAAACAACAAAAGAAAATTTTATAAATAATTATTCTTTTTAAAATGATTTTCTAAATTTTTAAATTTTGATCTCTTTTAAGAGAAAATGAGAGAATACAAACTAAAAAAAAATTTCTATCAAATTAAAACTTTTGTCTCTTTCATTTATTTTTTTTTTTTGTTTTTTTTTTATAAGTCTAGTTTAAGTTGCCTTTCATCATAAGAGAGCAAAATACTGGAAAACCATATACCTTCATATGGAAAAATACATCTCTTAATGTGTTATCTTGCTTAGGTCTGAAACTCTCTTACATTAATTAGATCAATTCATCTTAATTGAATTCAATTCATCTTATCTCATTAAAATCATTTAACTCTCCCTCTCTTTCATTCAATTTTATTCTCTCTCAATGGACTATCCTTTCAATTGAAAACATCCGAAAGTCATTGATCCTTTGGATCTTTGATTCTAACAAAGCTAATACAGTCAAGGAATTGATCAAGCTTTCAACCTAATTGAACACACCAGCCTCTCTATTCTTTTCGTATATAGTGATCATTCATATTACAGTCACTTACCTAAGATCCTTTATATTTCGATAATTTATCCAGCGGTGATGGCGTGGTGAGCTCAGCACTCCAGTCCGGTGAATTATGGTTACCATCCGTATAATAAGATGATTCTTTTTTATTATTATTATTAGGAAGAGAAGAAAGGGACATTAAGTGGGTACAATTATCTTCGCACTTGATCAACGACTTTAATAGATATAAACTTATTAAATTCTTAATTCTCACAGCTCTAACTTTAAGAAACTAAGCTCAGAGAGAGAGAGAAAATCACAAAAAAAATTTTTATTGTTTGTTAATGAATGTGATTGATTAACACTTGGTAATCTGGCACTGAGCATATTTTTTGCTTGTCTTTCTCTTCTTGATGATGATCTGGGTGGATTGAGAGATAAAGATGATGATGTAGAAGTTGTTGATGATGATGACGATGATGAAGTTGGAGTTTATGTAAATTGGCGCAATAATTAATGAGGCAGTGACGAATTCACGATTGCCTTTTTTCTTGTTCTTGTAATTGGGTAATTAGGCGAATCTGTTCTCTGATTAAACGAGTAAGTGTCGTACTGTGAAGACACGAACTTGAATTTAGATGAATCTTGCAGGTAAGTCTCACTGGGCACTGATTTATTCCTTTTTTTCTGATCAGAGTCCAAATGCAAGTTAATCTATTTCACTTTCGTTTTAGCTAATTCAACTTGTTTTTGAAATATTTGACTTAAGTTTAGACGGACGCGACACAAATTAACATGTTTCACAATCTCTTTAATTACTTCTAATTCTTGAAACTTCTGCAACGATCGTGTCAAGTGATCGAGTGTCTTCTTCTCTACCGCCTAAATGCCACTGCTCGTTTCGTTAATTGCAGTGTACCTCCAAGTCTTCGTGGACTGTACCTCTCTCCACAACATCATCCGATAGCACAGTTCACAATTTTTTTTGTTTAAACATATGCTGATCTTTTGTAAGCTTTCGTGATGCCATTGGCCACTCACCATCAATCATCCCTCATTCCTCTGTGAGTAGCACCCTTGGAGCCATGGTTTACCTACTTTAGACCATTTAAACATTTTTTTTTTTTTTTTCAGGTCAGCTAGCTTTTAGCATAATCAATAAGAAAGACTTTAATGATTTATCCTAATCCTATGCAGAAAAATAGGGTTACCATCTACCTAATGCAATGTCTTTATTTTATTTTTTTGTTTTAATTCATACAACTCAGTTCGCTGTTCTTTCCCTACAATACGAGTAATTTACCTAGTCGTGTTGAACACCATCTATTTTTTTACTAGAGATAGTATTCTCCTTGTTTTAAACACAATGTTCAAAATTTAGATTTTCACAATTGATTTTAAATCGGAAAAAATCAATTTTCTATGAATGAAATACAGATTTCCAAAATCGGCATTTTTATAAATCAAAAATTTGAAAAAAAAAAGACAATTCAGGGCGCAGCAGCTCAGAACTAAATCCTCGTTGAAGCTAGTTTTTAGCAGTGGAACATCCTCCAATAGGTCTGGTAGATTATTTTTTAAAAACTTCAGATAGTAGAATTAAGTCGGGGTGGTGATTTGAAAAGCCCGATTAATTTATTTGCAATTACATCTGCCCACATATTGACACTGAATCGGTGCTGAAATCTGATATCTGCCGTCTTGAATGTGGATTGCTCGAAGCCCATGTGTGGAGACTGTGGAAATTCGTAATACCATCTCTTGTGAATTGAGATTCGTCTGTCCAAAGAATTCAGTTTATAAACTGGTTGTCATCTTAGCTCCTCTCTAGCAACTAGTAACAAAATTCGAGTCTCTTTTCAAAATTATCGGGAAGCAGTTCTTGAAGATAGAAACATATTTTCTCCATGCGGTCATGCAGTATACTGGAAATTCTGTGTTTGGAAACATTAAACTGTAGAGCCAAGCGTCTTATGCTGATGGAAGTATCGATTTCAACAGCTGCTGGTATTCTTTCATCGACCGAAACTCTTCTTGTGCTTGCAGCTCCCGCGTTAGGTCTTGCAATTGAAACTGAAAGGTATTTCTTTTTTTTTAACAACAACAACTTTATTTCATTTAACAAACTTAAAGCTAATATTCTTATAAAACAATAATAGTTTAATATAAAAACAAAAAATAGCCTAAGTTCATTATATAAAATAGTTAGGAACATTCAATTACCAAATGGTAAGAGACGAATGCACCATTAAATTAACAATTTTTTTAATAGCAGGCACAGTTACCAGATTACGATTATTCACACGTAAATTATAAAACCCATATAGTCTTGAAGCGGAATATCCAGAATTTTCAAAAAATGTTTTAAGAACTTTGTAAAAATATAGATGCTTTGTAGGCAAAATTTCTAGGTTTGTAAACAAATCAAAGCTATGAGTTCTCCGGTTAACTTTACATAGAATGCGAATGACATGCTTTTGCTTAGTAAGAAGAGGATCGATTTTATTACGGTGAGTGCCACCCCGGCAGGTTAACCCATACTGGAGTTTTGATTTAAATAGGCCATTATAATCTAATTTTAGAACGGATTGGCTACAATAAAGGCTAAGATGGTAAAAATGTCCCAAAACTGTATATTAAAGTATTTAGTAAGGCTTGAAGTGTGTTCTTTCCAACTCAATCTACGGTCTAAAATAACTCCCAAATATTTAAAACTTTCAACTTGTTCAATAGTAAAGCATTCAATACAACAAGATTCACTATGATTAAAAGTATAGGAATCTGAATAATGCTGACAGGAGTTTCGCAGGACATATTTAAGACAACTTGGAGAATGAAATTTGAAACGCAAATCGTTATAAGTGGCACCGGAAAGGCTGTATAACATGAATTTTGTTTTTTCGCGAATACAAAGTTTATGAGAAAAAAACCAATGGCGGAGAATTTCCAAATCGCTATTTACAGAAACGTAAAATGTTTTTGTAGAGTACGTTAATGCTGTGTCGTCCGCAAATGCCGTTATTTTGCCTTAGTTTTGAATAAAAAGCGAATTGACATATATTAAAAACAAAATTGGACCCAATACAGATCCCTGTGGGACACCTAAATTTAAAAATTTTTCGTCACTATACATATTTTGAATTCTTACTTTTTGTCTGCGATTATTAAGATAAGAACTAAACCAGTTATAAACGAACCCACGAAAGCCAATCTTATACAATTTATCCAGCAACAGTGCATGGTCCACCGCATCAAACGCCTTAGTAATGTCAATGAAAAGGGAGGCCGAAACCTCAGATTCATTTAGGCTAGTATATACTTCATCACAAAGCTTCAGAACAGCATTTTCTGTACACCTTCCTTTCCTGAACCCAAACTGAGAATTACTGAAAAAATTATTTTTATCTAAAAACGAAAGCATCCTTAATTTCATACCCTTTTCAAAGACTTTAGAAAAAACCGATAAAAGTGAAATGGGCCTATAATTGTTTATGCAAGTATTAACTCCTTTCTTATGTAACGGAATCACAATCGCCAACTTTAAAGAATCAGGAAAAATGGCCTTGGTTATACTTTGGTTAAATATATAACTCACCATATCAGATATAAGATAAGAAATATTTTTCAAGATCTTAGCCGATACCAAATCGTCAGATGTGGAATTAGACATTTTGAGCGACATAATAATTTTATGAATTTCAATAGCAGAAAAGTTCTCAAAGAAAAACGTTTCTGTACAAAAGTTTTCAGTTACAATAGGGCTATCACATTGACAATTATTCGTAAAATTGGGGAGATTAGTGTTTTGGCTTAAATTACAAAAGAAATCATTAAATAAATTAGCAACAGAGGAAGGATTTTTGATAATAGTGCCTCCGCTTTCTACAGATAAATCAACTATTGGTTTATTTTTCTTGTTCTTAAATAGTCATCTCTACAAAGTGGAATTTCAGTTTTTAATTCTTTGCAAATGTTATCAAAATACTATTAGGATGTTTTTTTAAGTTTTACAAAGAGTTCATTCTTTTTGTTTATTTTTTTCAGCAGTCTAGTATTCATCCACTGCTTACGACTAGTTAGCGTCTTTTTATTATTTACAACTTCTTGGCCGCATTTAGAAATTAAATATTGGAGCTTACTAAGAAATAAATCGAAAGTAATTGATGGGTTACAAGCACTATAAACTTCATTCCAAAACTCAAATGTCAAAGCTGTTTTCAAAGCAGAAAAATTTATTTTTGGAAAAGTTTTTACTGATGCATTTAGTTTTCTATTTTGACTACAATCAAATTGAATACTTGTTAAACAATGATGAGTAATCCCAAGTTCAAAAACTTCTGTTTGAAATCCCACGTTATTATTTTTATGAAGTCTTAAAAAGATATGGTCCAAGCAAGCTGGTCCTCTAGTAGGCGTGTTTACCAAAGAAGTAAATCCAATGGAAGAAATGGTAGCAAGAAAATTATCAGCATCAGGTGAGGAGGACAATAAATCGATGTTAAAGTCACCTAAAAGAAGCATATTTTTACCACAATTATTGTCCAAAAATCCAGAAAATTCATCTATAAACGCATTAATTGTAAAAGAATGCAATCTGTACACTCCGACAAAAAAGTAACGAGTTTGAGATACTAAAAAATTTAAACAAATCAAATCTGCACTTCTTATATTCGCATTTGTTACTTCACACATTATATCGCTTCTATAAAACACCGTCACCCCACCAGCTGCATAAGAATCATTACAAGAAGCCGCGGAAGTAAAACCAGGAATAAAATAGTTAGATATTTCAACCTCATAGATCCAAATTTCGGAAACGAATATGAAATCAGGCAGATGATCTATAAAGATGCGATATTAGCAAGAAAGGTGTCAAAATTTTTTCTTAAGCTACGAATATTTTGGTTTACTACTGATAAACCAGAATTCAACTCTATAGTAGGATGATCAATGCAAAAACAATTTACTTTACTATTATTTCTAAAAACATTTCGAGAAGGAAGTAGGCTGTTAGGATAAAGTTCCTGGTATCTTCGTTCGTAAATGAAGGCATTTCAAAAAGTGCTCTTATCGAACTGTAATCGTGACTTAATTTGATTATCTGATGAATGAATTTGTTTTTCTATTCTTTTCTACCACTTATTTAGTTAATTTACCCATTAAACATTCATACCCCAAATTTAACACTTCCTGAGAAGAGGTAATGTATTTAGGGTTTTGACAGCAAGTCACTGTACTTTTAACCCTTTACCTAAGAACTATTAATTCTTAGAAAACCACTCCAATTGCCAAGTGCTGCAATAAAAGTAGGTTTTAGATTTTCCCAAGTATCATAAAATGTATGGGGTTTTGAGTGCACTTATTAATGAGTTTCTTTTTTATTATTGTTTTGCTCATCAGGTAAAAATAAGAAAACTTTATGTTTATTACGCATTTTTTGAAAAAAAAAATTACCTCAAATTCAAAATTTTGCTCGGGAAAAAAAAAATTGAACACCATTTAAAATTGAATATCTGGCAACTCTAAAAACATATCACCTCAATTTAAACATAGTCTTAAAGGTTAATATTGCTACTTAAAAGAAAATTTAAAATTAGTACTGACAGAGAAATTGACCTTAACATTGGTCAGGGTACACCAAATTCAGCCTTTTTTTAAATCGTCAAAAAGTGATGTCAAAGTTTAAAATCAGACTTTACTGCACAACAATTTTTTTCTTAGAATATGGCCAAGAATCACATCCCAAAGTATGGCACACGAATTACCGGACACCCAGTTTATTTGAAGAACGCTGTACTACGAGTATATGGAAACCATTAAATTAGATCAGTTCAGTGGTTAATAATCCCTGAGAAGTAATTTTCCGGATTTTAACTCGCTATTATAATATTCATAGCAGCTTACATAAAATTTCTCCAAAACGAATCGGTCTCTTGAGATAATCCAAGTCTCATCTTGTTACTAAGATAGGTCGGAATTATTGTGCTCATGAAGCTGCTGTTATTGATTTTGTTCGTTCAGTTCGTCTATGTTCCTGAATTGCCTGTTTCATTGAATTGCGCTTGTAACGGAGTAACTATTGCTCGTGTCACATTATTCAAATTCAGTTGTAGCCAGTCAAACAATGTTTAACCAAAGTTTGTATCCTGATGATGTGCCGTGCCGTCAGTCTAGAAATGTGTTTTTGAGCATTGCTCTTAATTAATTCTACACACACTGTTGTTCCAATTAACAATCAGATTTCAGCCCATTTCCACTCGCGCTGATATTTTTGGCAGAAGAAGGTGTGATGAAATTTATCAATGATAAACATCTTTCCAAATGTTGGTTCAGTCCATGATAGTAGACTGAGGTTTATGATTTAAATCAGGAATGCGAACCAATTTGCTTGCTCGCCAGTCTCTCTTCCAGAAAAGGATGTCATCAACGTTAAAGTCGTATTTCTAAATAAAGTCCTGGGTATTTGATTGTATGGCACAGCATATTGCTGTACAGCGTAAAAACCGGCGGATAGTATTCCATACCTATAATATGACCACATTCAAACAGTTTATCTGATGCACAACGTCTTCCTGAAGTCCCATTGCTATGGATTGATCGAGCTGTCCAGAAAATCCTCCTAACTCTTAACGTCGAATAGGTTTGAAAACTTGAAGCATTCCAAGTGTGCAACGATGTTTGGCAATTCATCTCGAAGTTAGGGTATCCTCCCCGTCAATCGGAAAATCATTAAATTAAATTACGCAGCTACTCTCACACCAGACTTTGGATATCTCATCGAAGTTTTCATCCACGCAGCAAAAGTTTAGAAACGTTAATCCGATTTTGCTGCTATATCGGATTTTTTTTTTATCAATTTCGATGAAAATCGTCCCTCCAGCTGTTAAGTTTTCATGTAAATTTTATTTTTAGAATTTTCTTCCATAATGGAAAAACGCCCCCAGTACCAACCTACTTAAATTTCCAGTTTGAAGAAACTCGACTCGGATGCATTTACTCGTTCACAAACACACAAGTTTGTCAAAACTAACCTTCAGTTGGCAACATTTTGTCAAAAGCCCTGCAGCTTCTTTTGATGGTGTTAACTTGCAAAGGACCTACTTGAATGCATCGTTGATTTTGTTTTCAAGACGTAGCCAGTCAACACACACACAAAGAAGGCAGTTTATTGTTTGCCTTTAGCATGCTTTCCTACCAAGTGTTGATAGTTTTCGACATAGGGTAAATGATTTAACTAAAAAGGATATCTATAAACAGAGCTGTTCTTCGTGCATAAATTTATCTCTTATTTGTATTATATATTTTTGGCACCCAAATGGGAAGCAATTCTATACGTATGTATATTTATTTGTTTTCCAAGCAAACTTATAGATTTGGTCTATCTGTCTTTGCCTTGTCATTGAACACCTTATGCGAAAATTGATGTTAGGCCATTTCGGCATTAATAGCTTAGATTTCCGTTCGTATTGAAGAAATTTAATGTGTGTACACAATAAAACTGGAGAGAAAGGATATTTATCAGTATCCATTTAAATCTTCCCCACTCCCCCACCCCATATCATCGTGTTCGTGCTTCTGCTGATGCTATAGTTCCGTAGTTGTTGTGTCGTGTCGGTCTTCGGTCGTCCTTGTTGTTTCCTTGGGTATATAATTTGATAAGAACTCTCTTGTTTCCGAGTGATCAAAGGCGGATGGCAGATGGATGGATGCAAAGGATGAGAGTATGTTCTTTTTTTAAGAGTTCGACATAGAAGTCCATTGAGCCAGTTAAGACATTTACGCTGTGAAGCTATAGATGAAGTCCTCATAGAAACTTCGACCCCACATCTTCGCATCAAACAAATTGATATGGGTGGATCTGAGAGTTAGATACAAGAGTTAGAAAACACACACGTGTTTTCCTGGCACATCTCTCACATCGATTTATTTAATTGTGTGCCTAATGAAAGTGAAACACTGCAATAGGTCCTGTTTGTCTTCTTTATAGGTGGATCTGGGTACATTTGTATAAATGTAGAAGAATGCCATTGGCAGTAAAGGCACAAAAACTGGGATGGGATTGTGGGTTTGGTGATCTGATTTTATGTCAACACCTTTGTCAGTGATTTATTTAAGTTTGCCCATTTTGTGTGTGTCTTTTGTTGCTGTTGCGATAAGGAGAGGACTTAATGAGTTTTCCTGTTCCATTTAGTTGGTGGTCCTCTTATACTCGTACAGTGATTGCGGTGATGAATAATGAATGGTCGAATGAAGTAAAAGGGTTTGTTGCTTTAATTTATTCAACATAGGTATTATGTTAATTTTATTAATAGCTTACTTATTTGAGTAACATTTTTTGACCAAACTCTTGGTTGTAATCCCTGACTTTAGGTTGGACTTTCTGTTTGAAAGGGGATGAGGAACAAAGTTTTGAAATTATCTGACCCCATGTTTTTGGCAAAATTTCCAACACTATTATGGAAAGTAAAACAAAATTTTATAATGAATTAAAGGCGATACAAAATTGGATTCATTAAAGTAGGTGTGTCGCTTGTAGCAGTGGTTCTGGCGCATGAAATGAGTTTTTCATCAACTTTCTCACTCGGATAGGTTTCTTCATTAAATCGCCTTTAAGTAATTTTTGTGTAATGTACCCTCCACTAATTTTGTCTGTCTTTTTTTAATTTAAATAAACCTTAACCCCTATAATCTCACAAGATGAAATAAAGTTGTAGGAATCCATTTCGAGATTTTCGAAGATTTTGACCCTCGCCCCTGATGCTTAAGCGGAGAATGTTTTTGATTTCTTACAATTGATTTGATGATTCCATTGAAATTAAATCGATGACGGTATGAACAGGGGTCGATTCGGTTAAGATGATAGTTGATAGTCAATTTTGTTGCAAAAGATATAAAGAACAATCTTCGAAACGACTATCGCTTAATCTATCGATTGTTTAAGTCTTACGCGATATGGGTACAGTACTGAGCAGCAAATTGAGAAAAACAATTCTAAAGAAATTATATATTTTTGTATTTGATGACATGTAAACGGTCGTCGAATAGAGCAGTTTGAAACTCGTTAGGTAGCAGCCATGTTGTTAAAAGAACTTCTTTCAACTTTTTTTCAAATGTTTAGTAATAGATGAAAAATCATTAGTAGTATACCGCTTTGCATAAGGGCTAGTGCGTTGGACTGTCATGTAGAGGGTCTTGTGTTCGATTCTCAGCCGCTGCGAAATAGATTTTAAGGGGCTTACTGCCAAATTCCACATTCGTTTAATGGGGCTAAAAAATCTCTGTACTTGAAAAGCGGAGGTTACTGTCGTCAGCGAAACAATTAAGTGGATTGGAAATTTCAGACAAAAGATCATTTATGAAGATAAGGAAGAGTGTTGGAGACAAAACTAAGCCCTGTGGCACACCAGCATTTATTTTGAAACCGTCCAATACTACCTGTTCCAGTCCGAAAGATAATTTCTAATCCATCGAAGAAGAGATTCATTACGAAATGCACGCATTTTCGATAAGAGAGCTTGATCGATCAAATGATTTTGAAATATCAAGTGCAATAATCTTACTTTCTCTAAAACAATGTAATGATTTGTTCCACTCTTCGGTTAGATATACTATCAGATCACCGGTGGACCTATTGCTACGAAAGCCATACTGGCGGTCGTTGAGAAGTTTTATTTAGTTCTTTAAAAATTGATCAGCCTTTCCATGACCTTGGAAAGAAGGTACGTAAGTGCAATTGGACGATAGTTTGAAGAGGAGGAGGAATCGCTTTTTTTAGGGACAGGCTGGATAAATGCTGTTTTCCATCGCCTCAGAAAGAGATGTATAGAGTAGGACAGATGGAAAAGCTTACGCAGTGGTTTTGCCAGAGGGTTGAAGAACACCTTTTCAGAACAATAGCAGGGATACTACCCGATGCAGCAGATTTGTGAATGTGAAGATCGTAAGCTAGCAAATTAGTTTTATTTATCGAGCTTACAACAGGAGTGTCATTGAAGATGAGTACTGAGGATTTTGTAGTGTTTCGTATGTTTTTTAATACCTTTGGGAAATAAAAGTATTTTTTGCCCTAATTTTTAGTCACGTAAAAATCTAGTTCGTCGGATATGAACGTTTCCGGTTTTTGCTAGCTTGTTTGTACTTATTCCGGTTTTCCTCTGTAGGGATGGATTTAAAACTACGAAAACTTATTGCTCTAACCATGATAGTCTTTTTACAGCTCGAATCAAACCAGGAGATTTCTTTCGGTTTGATAAATTTTAACCTATTCGTAATAAAATTTGTTATACCTTTTCTGGAAACAAGCACATAGGAATGGTTGAAGGTTGTTAGTCCAGATTCTCTACGAGATGTTGTACCACCAAATAGATTTATATATTTACATTATGGCAAATCTCCTATTATGGCTATAGCCTAGGAAAGTTGATAAAATTCCTCAACACTTATAGATTGAATCTATTATCACTCTAGCTTATACCTGATACCTACCTATATATAAAAGGCAAAAAGTGTGAAGCATTAAATTAAATTTTAATTATTCAAAGCTTCTCAGAAACAGGCACGCCTAGAATTTCACATCATATAGAAACAATTCACTGAGTCATTGAAATCTCACAGAATAGAGACAGTCAGTATATTTAATTACACATTCCCAGCGAGCTTCCGGTTTTCAAGTATAAGAGATTACCTTCCAATTGCATATTTTGGAGAAACTACGAGTAAATATGCCTAGCGCCAGAACACTATGATGGGTATGTCTAATAATTCATAGAAAGGATACTTATCCGTTTAGGGATCCATTATATCCAGTCGAAGCACAAGATTTATTTGTTTTTTCCTTATGCATGGGCTTGGGGCTGGTGGTAATGGGTATGGGTTCCAATGGGCAGGATTTCAGAGACAAAAAGAGGCACCAGATCGCATAAGATAATCATTTCTTATTTGTTTAAACGCCCGTGACTAATTTCGCATTTTTATTTTGATAACGAGAATCAAGCGTTGACTTTAAACTAACTTATTACTAAATTAAATCATGCTTACTCAACAATAGGGGCCTGAAGTTCTTCTTTTGGCTTTATTTAATTGATATTGATACCTATCACTAGGCTCTAGTTGATGCTAGAGGAGTTGAGTGAGTTACGGTGTAGTCCAATGCAAATGCGGAGGTGTTTTTTTCATAATGCTTCGTCTTCTTCATTGCTGTATATTTTAAACCATATGGGAAAGGCGTAGTTATAGGTATATACATAGGTACCTTACCTAGGTATAAATGGCGACCACTAGTAGTCCAGCCCTGAGGCCCAATTAGCGCTGAAGTGCGTCATTTTGATACCATAACTGTGGGTGGCCGTGGCGCGATGGATGTGTGCTCGCCTGTGAACCTCATGATCACAGGTTCGATCCCTGCCGTCGTCTATGTCGTTTTAATTCCATTAAAAACCTTCTAAAATTGTCATCAATGGGTTGCTGGTTTACTCATTGCATGTTGTTCAGGCATAACACTAACAACATGTAATTGAGTTAAACTAGTATGCCCAACAAGGATGAACACGAATAAAAAAATAATGTGAATTATAAGCGACATAGAAATAAGACACGGCATTCTCCGCTTTAGTTCAGCCGCCATCCCTGGAGATAAAATATCTGAGACAACAACCTTCAGTCTCAGAACATCGTGCCACACATCTTTCCTATCCTTCTTTCTCTTCCGTAACTTTACGCCCGCGCTGTGTTGAAACATTTAAAGGGTAATCATAATCCCTTGAGCGCGGGTAGATTATAAAAAAAAAAAAAAAAAAAATAACTCGTGTGAACATGAACATGTAGATGGAATTAATATTGGTTTAAAGAAAATATATGATCTAGTAGGTTTTGATGTTTCTTATTGTGTGTTTGCTTTTGCATAATCATGCGGGAATTGGATTACTCACTCAGCCGGACCACCACACTCATCCAACACCATCGTCAATGTACCAAGCTAGTCAGGTTGTTGACTGGTACTCAAATAGTAGCCAATCTGGCCCCCGCATTGTAAGCCTCCGTCAAAGCCCAAAGTCTGCTATTTGATTTGATTTGATTTAATCTTCATTTCCGAAAGTTCGTCAATGTCGTCATAAAATGCCCTTCCTTATGATTGTGCTCTAAGTTTTGCCAGAGCAGGGCATTTGCAGATGAAAAGGACGACTGTTTCCTTTTACCGCTGGTCGCCACAGCTATAACTGCGAGTGTTTGCGAATGCCTAGGTTCCCTGTATTCTCTCCTATTAGGTAGCTACAATCGTGGCTATGTCGTGCTTGGGTCTGCATGTGTCAGAACAAGTGTTCGGAATTTACATTAAAGTATTTCCTTTTAGTGGTCGTTCGGCCGAGAATATCGCGGCTGTGGCTGCAGATGTCGCTAAGAACGAAGAAGTATCAACGAGACGACGGTCAACACAATTGGGCATCACCAGACGGATCCTACAGCGAATTTTAGTGAAAGACTTACACATGTTCCCATACAAAGTGCAAATAGTGCATCAGTTAATGCCTGATGACCGCCCGTCGCGTGTGAACATTCAAGACATCCTCAATCTCAACAACGAGAAGGAGGGTTATGTGTCGAAAATCATCATGAGCGACGAGCCGCATTTCCACTTAAAACGGTTACGTTAATAAGCAAAATCATCGTCTTTGGGACAAATCCGCATGTGATGCACAAAGAGCCGTTATATCTACTCTGTGGCTCCCTGTGTGGTGCGGCGTTCACTTGAGAGGACTGATTTGGACGTGTTTTTAGGACGCCATCGGCAATATAGTCTCTGTTACTGGCGAGCACTACAGGACCATGATAAATAACTTCTTACTGCCGGAACTAGATAAACGAGGCTTGAAGGTTTTAACAAGACAGTGCCACCGCACACACAGAACGAGCCACCATGGATTTTGTGAAGGAAGCGTGTCCTGGTCCCGTAATCTCCCGTTTTGGCAATTTGGCATGGCCAGCAAAATCGCGCGATTTAACCATCAACAACCTGTTTCTTTGGGGCTACTTGAAGTTGCGGGCTTATGCCAACCAGCCACAGATATTCGCAGCCCTTATAAGGAGAATATTTGACAGGAATGCGTACACCGGAAATCTGGCGAAAGTCACGGAATATGCGAAATGGCCACAAAGTCTATCAACACTGGCGGCAGCCACTTGACGGAAAAAATTGTAAAAGTCCGAATAAAGATTTCCATCACTCAGAATTATTTTTTTTAATTGTAAGCAGTTAAACTTTGCTTATTATTTTTATTAGTAAAATATAATACTGTAGGCAATCAGCCTTTGCTTTAGAAATAAAAATACTTCGCTTCACCAATAAAACAACGTCTTTCCACTTTCACAGATCTACAACAACTGATCATATCTTTATTCTGTCATTATATTCTTCTCCCTAACCGGTAGTCTCTTTCTATTCAATACAGTCGTTACGTTATACCTTCCTTTGTCTTTGAACAATCATTTTTTCTTTATTCTTTCTCTTTGAAGTGTTGCCACATTATTAAGTTTGTAATTAAAGAACAAAATTGGATGATTAATTTTGCGCCATCTTGTACATTAGCATCATCACACTGTTCTTCGCGTTGACACATGTTTTTACCACACACCTTGTGTTGTCGTTAAAACAAAAAAATTACTGTGAAATCTGGGTACGAGTATCTAACGGAATACAATTATATGATTAATTTATGAACTCTATACTTTTATTTTACTGTTTAACTGATTTCGATTTAAATTTTAAAACCTCTACTAGATTTATTTTTAGAAACTTTATTAAAAAAATAAAATTATTTTCATAATGCAATTACCCACCAAAAATGCGTAAACAAAATAAACAAATAAATTTCCAATAACTGCAATATTGCACATTATGTATGCACCTAGATTATTATTATTGTAATTTATTACACATATTAACTTTTCCAATTTAAATCATTATTTTTGTTATTTTTCTAAACAAAACTAATTAGATCAGTCCGGGCCATTATTTCAGGTGAACATCCCGAGGCTATGCAAACGGGCACATCGGGCTGTCAATACAGTTGGCTGAACATCTGCCTGCTGTTATGCATCCTCTTCTATTGCAACAAACAGATCCTAAAATTAAATTACCTGTCATCAACAGCCCACTTGAATCGATGCAACCCCAGCCGTAGTTGCAACATCAGCAACACCACTACCAGCAACACCAGCAGTAAAAGCTCCTACAACCAGGATACCACTTCAATTCGAATCGATGTCAGATGATACATGGACCAAGGAACACCATCATTGACAACGAGTGGCAATAACGATGGTGGCAATGCTAACAGTCATCCAAATCCAATTTAATCTAAGCATTAAACAAACACTCTTAAATCAAACACACCTATACAAATTATAATAATTATGTCCTTAAAACAACAACAAAAAGTATTTTCCAAGTGTACAGTAATATAATTACTAGAACTAATCAATTAAGAGCCAGCAGATAATGTACTTAGGTAATGTATTAAAAATAAACAATTTTTGTATTGATATTAAATAAATATAATTAAATTTAACACAAATTCAAATGCAAATAGAATTTCCAGTGCGAAGAGTTAGGAAGGGCGCGCCAAACGAGCGTGCCAGGGGCAGAAAGGTGATTTAATAACTCTGCAGCCATGAAATGGACGTGATTTTTTTTTTTAACTTTTAATGTGATAAAACTTTTATTTTATTTTGTACATAAATTAATGCTTGAAAAAATATATGACCGGCCTTCTGCGTAGTTTGAAAAGAGTGATTTTAGGCACTTTATTAATTAGTATTGAAGTACAGACAAACAGGTAAAGAATTCAACACTTCTGTACAAATGCTCTTTTGTGTGTTCATGTTATATGCGGTTGCTGAAATTCTCGTTTCTATATAGAACCGTGTTTCCTATTGTTTAGTCGATTCAGAAAATGTTTTACCAGGGTTCTCATTGCAGAGGTAGGCTGATCGATGAATGTAATACGTCTTCGCAGGACACAATGGTGCAGAATTTCAAACAAGGGCTTACCATGTTTCTGGTAAGCAATTTGCTAATCATTTAGTAATTTACTAACTTTGAAAATTTTTATCCTTTTCTTTCGTTTTACTAACTAGTAAAATCCTAATTCCCTTGTATTGTAAACGGTGCATCTGAACACGTCTAAACAATGACAGTTCATGAAAAAATAAAACAAAAAAAACTAAATCAGGGGAACGGACCTAATAGTTTGTAATGTCAGAAATTCAGAATTCAAAGTGTGAACCTGCAAATTATTTTGTTATTTCTTTATTTCTGACAACCTTTTTCGAAATGTTTTTTGTTATTTTCTCCACTGTGGACTAGACCGTTCCATGTTAGATTAATTGCTGTACATAATTATACCCTTTGTGCTCATGTCAACTCATGATGTCAACTTTTTCTTCCAAAAAAGTATAATGTAACTAGTTCTCGCAATTTTGGTGAAATCGGAAGTCCACTGTTTGAAATTCGGTCTTGTATGTTTAGGTTTTAAACCAAGAACCAAACTGTTATCTTGTCAAACCTATACCTAAAAAAATTCTCAATATCATCCAACTCTTCAAAAGGTTATGCTTGGGACGTAGAACATCGAACTTTTCTGGACAAAGCTGAGTCATCAAAAACTTGTCTTTCGAAACATTTTATATTACTTTATTTACTTTGAAAAAAAAAAAACACAATTTAACTATTTCAGATAAAATTCCCAAGGAAAAATGACAGTGACATATGGACTTAGCAAGTTACTAAGAGTTAAAGTAGCCATTTTGTGATTTTAACTTTAGTAAAATGTTGAGAGGATAGTAGGATGCTTAAATCGCTTAAAATACCGGCGCAAAATTTTAGTTGAATTGAATATGAAACATGTATGAGAGATTTGTGGAATATATTACACTCTGATCCTGAATGAGAAGACACATGATACCGCACCTCCTTGTCGAAACCATGAGCATGTTTAAAATATTTCAGAGGAACTATTCCCTAGTTACACGTCTCACCGCGTATTTTCTAATGTCACGCAATATAGCGTGATAGTTCTTGTAGGGCATTGGATAGCCTTTTTGTAGATGTGGTACATTTTGCTGTAGTTCAATTGTCAGGTATGCTTCCGTCAACACATGCTTGGTTGATAATTAGATGCATACGTTCTACCTAAAAATCACCTCCGAATTTGAAGAGCTCTACCTTCAGATCCTGCGGCCTTGTTTATCTTAAGATTTTTATAGCTGAGGTTACTTCTTCTATACCATGAGTCGTGTATGGAATTTGTTGTTTTTTTCGCAGCTGGTAGTAATGCTACTTGAAAATAGTAAGTGTTCACTGTATTTCCGTGCCGTGGTTACTTTCGCTATAAAAATCCTGCTCCTTTCTCATTCAAGTCTCGTCTAATTTGACTTACGATCTCTACTTCCAGGAAATCGCTGGTGAATCATAAGCTTAAAAAATTTCTTAAAGACTGAAAAATTCTAAATCACCGGCAGAATGTTTTGCAGCAAAAAGCTCACGGGTGATTTGGGCGAATATCTCATTAAACGGTGGAACAAATCGTTACAGTAGCTTAGAAAAAAATTAAGATTCTAACAATTGATATTTTGAAAACGTTTTTTAGAATTTGGCATTAAGCTCTCTGATGGGAAGTATGTACTTATGTTGTATGAATGTGTTTTGATGGATTAGAATTAAACTTTTGTGCAGATCAATACAAGTTGTTTTGGGCGGTCTGAAATTCATAAATGAACCGATGGTGGCCCCCAGGGCCCCTGGGATTTACAAATTTTGTTTAACTTTTTTGTAATACGTCTTCTATCCTCGAGAAAAAAAGACTCCCTCTAATGTTATATGTACAGTACATACCTCTTTTATTTACTGCGTTCATTTTTATTGTCACAGAATTAATTCTATTTCTAAGCTTTGCATTGGTCTCGTAAAAATAATTTTCACAGGAGAGCTTATAAAACTCGCGCTAGCTACACAACTTTTATTTAAAAGTTTTCACCTCTAACTTCAGAATTATTAAACTGAAAGAACCCTTTCTTTCGTCATCATTATTCAATTTGAGTTTGTTTTCTCCACAAAACTAGGAGAATACGAGTATTAGTATTTTTAAATGCGATAGCAAATTTTTTATGGAAAGTTACTTCTTAACGGGATGTAACCTTAAGTATAACAACTTTCTCCAAGAAGATTGCAAAAGAATTCACAATGGATTTAAAAGGCGAAGATTAGTACATACTTCAGATCGATTCCGGTCTGAATTTCGTAATGAATTTTAATTGAATATCTCAAGCAAACTATTTGAATTTTAAACCAATTTATTAAATATCTAAAAAACAAATGTTGTTGCATCTATAAATATATATATATAAAGAATGGCGCAAAATTGAATATTCGAATTCCGAATAATATATTTAGTTTGCCTAAATACATTTTCACTTCAATTAAAACACAAAGTAAAATAAATAAATACCTTCTAGGTTCCTGTTTTAAAAATTAAAAGCCCTTTTCCTATTCCAGGTAACAAAGATATAATCTTGATTACATCACTTATTATTAATATCTAGTTGATTGACCTAAACATCCACTCTCATATAAATAGATATTCGATACTTTCAAATTGATTACGTAATTCAATTTTGAATTTCAACATATAATTTTCATACCACGTATAAAAAACTTTGAATACAAATTGGAAAACAAAATATTAACAAGGAAATAAATATTGAAATAAATGTATCTATAAATACACTGAAAGAAATATAAGCAATGCTCGGGTCAAACCTTAAATATTTTCATAGAAGTTCTCTAAATATCAAAGTAAGTCTTAATTTGTTAGAAAAAAAAAACCGGTTTGGTCGGAAATTAGAATCGGCATAATCCAAGTTAAAACAGTCGAATTGTTAATCCTCACCAATGAACATCTAAACTTTAAAAAGATGTGGTCTGGCCAAACTCCTCTGGTACCTTATATATTCCAGATAGCCAACCGTAACTCTACTGTCTCTTTTCAAGTGGACGGAAAACAGCATTTGTCCGGCCTGTCCCTAAAAAAGGGCGAATCTTCTTCCCCCTCTAACTATCGTCCAATTCTAATAAATTATCAGCTCAAGAAATATCTTGAAGAACGAAAGCTTCTCAATGACCGGCATTAATGCTTCCGAAGCAATAGGTTCACACTGGTGTGCTCTAATGTTATATCTCATCGAACAGTGTCAGAAATCCTTACATCGTTTTGGACTTGATATTTCAAAAGCATTTCATAGAGTTTGGCATCAAGCTTTCTTATCGAAAATGCGTGCATTTGGTATTGAGAATCTCTTCGTCATTCGATTAAAAACTACCTTTCGAACAGCTCAATACAAGTTGTGTTCGACGGTTTTCAGTCTGAAATTCATATAATCAATGCTGGTGTGCCACAGGGCTACGTTTGGTCTTCGACTCTCTTTCTGATATTCATTAATGATCTTTTATCTGAAACTTCTAATCCATTAAATTGTTTTGCTGATGACAGTACTCTCAGCTTCCCAATTCGTTTCCAGATGTATGTCCTTGTCCTTCGGATCGGATGTGGATTTAGAATTTTGGTTTCGATAGCATTGTTAAATGGAGAACTATAAACCGCTTAAAATTTAATGCTTCAAAAATTCAATTCTGTCTTCTGTCGTACCCAGTCACAATAAGAATCCCAAGGAATGTGCACATTTGTCGAATTGAAAGTCTTGGAACTGATTTACAATCTGTGTTCCAGTAATTCATCATCAAAGAAACTCGTTGAAATTGTACATGATGCTACAAATTCTGATAGAAAGAAACATTGGGACCCTATTACTTGCGTTATCTTTTGCCCATTAAGCTTTGTTACCATATTCGATGCGGATAAAGCATCTTCTGACAGAATGAAAGATATTTTCCGTCCACTCTCTGCTGCTGGGTAACATATGTTGGTTTACCAATAGATAAGTTTAGTACCGACTCACCCAAAATTTCGACAAGTACATCCTCAATTTCATGAATTGACCAAAGGTGTTCTCTAAGTGGAAAAGAGTCGATGTGCTTGCAATCATTTAGGACCAATTCGCAACCATCTTGGTTCTCATTGAAATCATCGATTGTACCGGCTTCACTTTCAGCAGATAAATGCTCGCCGCTTAAATTGCTCTCTTCATCGGGTAGTTCAATGAAAATATCTTCGATCAAATCATTAAAGAAAATTATTTTCATCATTAATCAGCTACTCCTTATTGCATCTTTGAGCGAAAACCATAAACAGACAAAAAATACTATCTTAAATCAAAATTTTGAGTGATGGACATCTTTATTTGTACCTTAACAATTTTTCGATTAAGTGGGAAAAAGTCAAGTGGCTGTCGTAAGTGTTGATACAAATTTGTGCCCGTTTTATCGCATTGTCCATGACTTTCCGCAAGATTTCCGGTGATAACTGCTCGCATATTCTCCTTAAAGGCCACGATTGTCTGAGGCTTGTTGGCATAAGCCTTCGACTTCAATTAGCCCCAAAAAAAGAAGTCTAGGATGGGTAATTCGGGCGATGTTGCTGGCCATATCAAATTACCCAAACGGGAGATTACGCTTTACGCGACCAGGAAATGCTTCATTCACAGTATCCATTATGACTCGTGCTGTATGTGCGGTTGAACCGTCTTGCTGAAACCACATGTTCACCAAGCCCCGTTCATCCAATTCCGGCAGTAAGAAGTCGTTTATCATGACCCTGTAGCCTTCGCCAGTGACAGTGACCGTATTGCCTATGACGTCCTTAAAAAAATTCCACACAGTGAGCCATAGGGTGAATATAATGGTTCTTCGTGTATCATACGCGGATTCCCTGTGCACCAGAAATGCAGATTTTGCGTCAATTATTGACGTAGCCGCTTAAGTGGAAATGCGCCTCGTCGCTTATGATGATTTTCGAGACAAAATCGTCCTCTTCGTTGTTGAGATTGATGATGGTGATTCACACGCGACGGGCGGTCGCACTGTTTGCGCTTTGTACGAGGACATGTGTAAGTCTTGCTCTAAAATTCACTGTAGGGTCCGTCTAGTGATATCCAATTGCGTGGCCTGTCATCTGGTTGATGTTTCTTTGTTCTCTGCAACATCGGCAGCCACAACAGCGATTAGAGTTGCGCAAAACAGTTCCAGTACCGGAACGGACATGGAACGATTCTTTTTCTCGTCGGAACCAGTTCCTGGAACCATGTCCGCGGAACTGTTAAGGTTTTTCAAATTATGTTAATGCGTATAGGTACTTATTTTGTTAATTGGTGCTTAGTTCCATGTTTCACTTGCTGGTTTGAGTTCCATATAAATTATGTAAAGTTCTTTTCATTCGTAGGTATGTAGTTTAATTATAATAAGAATGATCCAATAAATAATTGAATCACCAATTGGAAGAAGGGAATAAATCCATCTGATCTAATTGTTGGGAAAACGCAAAAAACTGAATAATTTCTTTGTGTGACTGTTCTAAGATGCTTTTTTAAAATCACCTATATTTCTATTAGAAAAACGGGTTTTTGTTTCTTTCTTCGGCCTAACCAATGGGTCTAGGTATAGAGATGACATTTGCATCAAAATGTCATTTTTGGAAATTTTGGCACTTATTCCCTTCTTCCAATTGGTGATTCAATTATCAAAGCTGAAAAGGTTAATTCTAATAAAATATATACTTACTCCTACTACTTACGAGTATTAGAACAAACTGAAATCATTTCAGTGTGAAAAAAGCAATTTAAGACATGTTTATGATTTAAATTCCTTTTTTGATATTCATGCATTTTCAAGAGTTATGAAAAAAAAACAGAACATTACTCTTTTCAATTTGAGTAAAATACAAATTTATTTAATTAGAAAAGCTAAAAACTATAAGCTTCAAAGTTTGTTTTAAAAATGTAGCAGGAAGCTAAGTGTTTGAACTAGATTTTTGTACATCAAAGGAAGACAAACAAAAAACATTCAAGATTTATAGACAAATTCAGTCAGTTGAATGCATGAGTAGGTTTAAGACATAACAAAAATACCTACTTTAAAATTACCAATAATCCAACGGAAACACTTTTCTTTACTTAAATTACTAGTTCCTTACTGAACTATGAACTTTATCAAATCTTAATCAAACTTTCAACAAATAATTAATAATGATTAATGATAAAACACTAACTAAACAAAACAGTAAACAGTCACCAACCAGAAGAAAGAAAATAAAACCAAACGAAACCGAAGAAAACAATTGCATTGAACAAGAAACATTCTTTTTTCATCTACCACTACCAGACAAACATGCATGATATCTCTCATTCTCTCACCATAATAGAAATGGAACTACAAATGAAAAGAACTGGGAATGTCCGCATCCACATTAATAGTTCATTTCTTTTACGGATATGGAACTAGTTAAAAGACATGGAACTAACAAGCAATCCAAGGAACTATGAGTCCGGTTTCAGTATACTTCGTTCATTTCATACACAGAATGAATGTATGATCGGACATTATTTTGTATGTATCCCACAAACCACAAACTGCTTCTCTGTACGCGCGAGTTAAAGTTTGTATGTATTGGTTTTCTTTTTTCTCCTGCTTTAAGATCTCCGTCATCGAACAAATTCGTTCTTTTACTTTTGTTTTGTATTTGTGAATTTTTAACTGATTTGTATTATTCGTTCGCACTTTGCGTCTTGAAACATGTTCGCTTTACTTGTCTCTTGAGGTTGGAACTGCGGACATGTTTGATTTTGTTGATCGGAATGAAATGAAATGTATCCGACAGAAGACATAGTTCCTGGAACTATACATGTCCGGAACTACCCAACTCTAACAGCGATATTCTTCGCCGAACGACCGTTAGCGGTCACGCCCTGCACGGTCTTCAGTCTCTTCGAATCGAGTAGCTAAACGCCGGAAAAATTGCCCAGTTGACGTCGAAATTCACGTTGCGCTACTCGTAACACCATCGTCCGATTATTATTGGTCAAAGAAATCGACACAATTATTCCACGCTCTTGTGGAGTATAGCACTCCATTGCTTATCTGTTTGTATTCTGCAGCGGTCTTGTTCACAAATGTCAAATATGATTGACGTACGTGGCCATTTGCAAAAATCATAACATCTTCCGATAGGGGGATTAATTTTGCGCCATCTTGTATTTTGCTATTTTTCCATGAATAAAATCACACCGAATTATAATTGACCATAGACTATAAAGGCTAAACGATAGATTACTTGTAGTACCAAATTAGATTTCTAGATTGCACTGTATGCTCAATTTTCTATCAGATTAAATATTAAACCAATAATGAAAGAAAGAGATTCGAAGACAGAACGGAACCCTGAGGCTGCCCAGCATTTATTTTGTGAATTTCAGTCACAGAACCATGCAATTTCAAAACCATCGAGGAAACAATTTTCTTTTTCTAAAAGGATTTATCCGAAATTGTTAACAATTCAAAAGACTTGAAGTGAATGAAAATATAAATATGCATACAAGTCTGGAAGAAAGCAATCCTTCGATGACTTGTTTCCAACTAGGTGTCATTATTTTTGAAAAATGTGTTAATTTCACAGTGATTCGATTAGATTAATTTTTTTCCAGTGTGTATTTAGTAACTAATTTTATAAGGAAGCAAAAAAAACTGTGATCCAAACCAAATCCTATATGTACTCAAAAAAAGAACACACCTATTCTAGTCACGTAGTTTCCCTCTAATCAATGGAATTCATTCATCTGATTCGATATGTAATGCAGTTCCTTTTTTCTACACTGCGCGGGTCAAGGATTAGAGAGGGAGAGGGCGGCCGACGCGTATTGGAAATGAATGGGAATGAAACCCTGGGATAATATGATCTCCCTTACCCAGTTCACAAATTCCTCAAACACACACAAAGTTTCATTTCATCAGGAAATTCAATTTTATTTGAAATTCCATTTGGGTTTTTTGTATTATTATGATTGATATCCTTCATCACATGTTTTGCCACTTGCCACTTAAAAAAAAATCCAAATCCACTTAACACACCACCTCTTGCAAACATGTTGACACACACACACACTCGCAAACTAACAGCGGTATCATAAATATAATAAATGCGATGATGAATATTGTAATTAATATAGCATGTCCTGGATGATGTCCACCAAAATGTCATGTAATTGTTTTGCGGCTATTGCGTGATGTACGGTAATAGAATTTCTATTGGCTGAGGCGCCACAAATATTATAAATACCTAATTTAGTTTATCGTTGATACTATCATATGGAATTTCAATCATGTCCTGATTACATGTTAATATACATAAATATAATAGATTATTTATGAACACACTTGCACATGGATATCAAGGTTCTATATACAAATATGTAGGTAATTTTTTTTTAATTATTAAATATTATTTGATTGATGTTAGGAGGTGACAAAAATTTAATTAGAACAAGTTATACGTGGAAAGCCGATTTATTGTTCGATGTAACAACTGATATGGAATTTGACAAGAATGCGCTATAATTATGCGTGTTTTGCGGAATTCAGCGTTGCATTTTGGCTGGATTTTTATTTGGTGTTCGACTTCTACTGCCCTCCGCCACTTCTTCAACTACCTTACATATTATATGAAATAAAGTATTTGTAAAAATTAATCAGCGAGAAGTCTTAGAAGTGCATTAATTTATTTTGTAGCAAATTTTATTTATTTTCGAAATACCTAGATACTTCTATTTATGCTTGCTTGCTCTATAGAGCAAGCATTATTGTCGAGCTTATACATATATGTAACTTCACACAACGATGATAGAGGAGTTCATGTTCAACAACCTGGCTTTCTTCTTAATGTACGTTGGTCTGTAAGTAGGTCATAAACTGATTCACTGATTTGGTTCAAGATTGTTTGTTATAATGTTTGGTTATTTTTTTGAACTTTCTCGAAAACGGCTTTTAAGATTTTGATTAAACTTCTTACCTATGATTTCCTTATTAATTGTAATAAAACTTAGTACTTTTTATTTATTTAGTATATTTTAAGCTTCCGTAACATTTTTGGCTTGTTGGTATAAGCCAAAGGCTTTACCTCATTTAACAGAAATCCAATTGATCTAAATCGCATTTTCGAGTTGAATATTCGACCATAGTACCCCTTGGCATAATAGTAAGTGCGTTGGACTTTCATGTAGAAGGTGTTCGGTTTGATTCTCAGCTGCTGCAAAAATATTTTTTAGGGGTGTACTGCCTCTTCCGAGGAAGTGACAAATCCTCCTAAAATATATCTTACCATCAAAAATTCTGTTCGTATGCCATTCGGAATTGGCAGAATGAAGGTCCCGGCAATTCTTCGTAACATGCAAACAGGAACGGTTAAGAGTTCTATGTCACTAAGTTTAGGCTCTCTACGAGCAGTAATGGCATCTAATTTATTTTTTTCTATTCGACTAGATCATTTCCCGAGATTACACGATTTCCGAACTTCTCCTCCAATAGATCAGTTATAAACAAAACGATTGCCGCAAAAAAGATCTTCATTGCTGAAGATGAGTTTTCGGAGATGTTTCGGCCATGCAGATGATCAAGAGGGTTAATTTCTTGAGTTAGATTGATCTAATTAAGATCTATGGCAAGATCTTAAGGCAAAAATCTGCAAAATGTCAACTGCGAGATTCCGAATTTCTATGAAAGTTCATGTAATAAAGTAATTTAGTGCACTTTTCGATTTTCGATCTTTCCACCGATGCTATTTAATATAGCATGTACAGTTCGTCTGGTCTTATAATCATTTTTATTAGGGCCGAAAATTGGAGTAAACGCTCTTGAAAATCCGACTAATAACTCAGAATTGCGGCGGAAATTTTTAATGATTTAAAAATTTTTGCTAGTTCCTGAAAATCGTCATGATAAAAAATGTATATCTTGACTTGATTGAATGTTTAACACTAACAGATCAAAAAATGTTTTAGAGAAAGTTTATATTAAATTGGAAAAACGTCCTTTCCTATTTTTTCCAAACTTAATTTTAAACTTATAATCAATCACCCTTATTGTGAGTTTCGCCCGGAAAACATTTGCCCCGAAATATTTTTGTTCCCCCGAAATTTTAAAAGCTATTATGAGTTTCGCCCGAATAAAAATTTCACTTCGAATCAAGAGTGACAGTTCAAAAAATAGGCACGTTCAGAAAAATGAGGCCCGCAATAAATTCTCCCTCCACTGTGATGGAAACGGAGAATGAAATTCAACCTCCAAATTCTCTGTTATCTAAAATAGTGCTATAATTGAATTTGGGGCATCAGTTATTTGTCGAAATTAGCTGCAATAGAGATAAAATTGTGGCTATGCTAGTAGTGCCACTCATTGTGGCTCCCAATTTTTAATTGGATTATCTGAAATGAATAATTTGCACAATAATTTGCATTTTTAGACAGCGGATTTATCGCGTTCTTAAAATGAACAGACATTCTTGTGAGTTTGAACAAATATATGTTTGTTTTGACAATTGTTAAATAAGTATTTCAAGATATAAAATTAAATTGTTATTTTATAATAAAGAAAGGATAATTATCATAAATATAGCATAGCATAGCGCAACATATCTTGTCTGAGGAAGAACAAAAGCTTGAGGAGCGAGTACTTGCAAGGAATTTGAGGGATCACTCTAATCCTTTGGAGATGCGTGAGTGTGAAAAGGAATTAATCCTTATTTTTTTCCAGATTTTATCAGTCCTACAGGCAAAGGGTTTCTTTACACAGGGTGGGTACCAAAAAGAAGTTGGCAAAGACCACGATGTTGGTTTGGCACAATCCTCTTTTAGCCTTATTCTTACTTTTTTCACTCAAACTCACTCTTCACTTCTTCCAAAATTCGGCCACTTTCTAGCGATTTGCTTAAAGTGAAGCCCTTGGCAATTCCATGATTCTCCTGCATTTTATTAATAAAAATAAGTGAAAATTATGGCTGTCAATGGCATATCATTCCGCCATTAAAGGTTGTTCACAATAAGGGGAATTTTTCGAACATGAATAATTTTTCGGGTGAAACTCACAGTAGGCGAAAAGTGAAATGTCAAATTTTCCGGAATGTTGTTCGGATGAAATTCACAATAAGGCTGAATATCTTTACTTTTCAACTTTTTATACATTTTCCAAAAACATCTTTTAGCTGTGCTCTTAAGATAAAAAGTCGTTGATCATGCACAGATTTTTATTCTTTCCGATCTATACTTTCATATTGACACACTAAGACAATAGTTTTAGTGTAACTCATTTACTGCATCTAAAACCACAATCGCAGAATCCTCCAAGTTATTGGTGCTGTCCGAAAACTTCACAAATCTAAGGCTGTTTCTTAATTAAAAAGCTTAATGAACGAATGACTTGCCCTCAACTTATTTTGTAGCCGTTACACCATTACAACTTTATAGTAATTTATTTCTTCTTAAAAAATCCTCCTTAACGGCGTTCAATTTTGCATTAGAGCTACCTTTTATTTTTGGCCCTAAAAATTTTTTCTTTAAATATGTGAACATTTTAGTCATTAGACCTTTATTCTTTTGGCTAGATTGATCATCGTCATCGATGAAGCTGTTGACCCCAAACATTTCGTTGTCTAATATCCTTCTGCACTCACCGTTTATGAAGTCCAGCCCAATCGCCAACTTACCAGAATCGTCCAATATCAGAGTCAATTCCTCTAAATTTATAAATCGAGAGAAGACTTAGATTCTAAAATCTCCCTCAGCGAAATGTAGTAGCGATTGCGAAGAGTGATTCTTCCATGGGTAGCATTGCCATCCTAAGATGACAAAGTATTTAAATACCTCATATATTCGTAGTTGAATTTATCTACCGTACGTAAGTATTGGATGTCTTTTCTCATGACTACACATACTTGGCATTTTTTTTACATCAAATGTAAAAACACTGTATCATAAACCTCGATACTCTTTATCAAATATGACAGTACCCTTCAATTCAAATTGGGTGTCTACCAATATTTAGAAGGGTTGTGAATATTTAGTTAATGCTTAAAATTGATGGTCTTAGAACCCACTGATGTGGACCTATTTGCTTGTTGACGAATTATTTCAGCTCTTCACACAACTCGGCCGTAGCGAAAGAAGAACCTTTAAGGTGGTGTTAAGAAGGCCACTGTACAATTAGAGCAGTTTACTTGTTTTTATTTTTAGGGATATGACAAACAATTGTGAGGTGCCATACTTCAGACATGTTTTCGGGTGTATTGGTTACTAAGTTCCACTGTCAGGCCAGAGTTTTGTTTGGGAGTACTACCTGTTTCGATCAAGAGACAGGCCAAATCGTGCAAATCATCATGAACACATTTTTCTCATCTTAACCGTTCGAATTCGACCGAAACTAATAGGGCTATTTCTGCCGCCAACAATTAGTCAGGAATGGTTGAGAGAGTTTTAAATCAATATCTATTTTGTTTCGATTTGTTTGTATCATATTCCTAAGATCAATAGACAAATCCTCGGTTATCAAATATTAACATGATATTTGATAATATTTGATATGTATTGACCAAATTAATAAATCGGTAATATGGTAATCGATTATCAAAATTTTTAATGAACTGTGAACTCTATTAGATTTTAGATCTATTGTGAATAGTCAAAAATGTCGATACCTATCAATATATCTAATATATATATATCAAATTCTTCTTTGACAAAATTCCAATCAAAATGAATTTACTAAAGTTACTTTCCGGCTTTTATTGGAGAACAAGACTTAATACGAATTGTCTTCTGTAGAATTGTTTTTTGAAGGCAATTCTGATGAAGAAAAAAATTTAATCCAGCAAGCCAACATCTCGTAATCCAGGATATTAGTAAAAACGTATTTTGTTTAATAAAAACAACTTACATTATTATACCAAACCACAAAACAAAACCAAATGCAAATTAGAAACGTCAGACGCTAAGGCTGGTATTCACCGAGTGCTCATAACTTAAGAAGCTCAGAAACCTATTCACCAAGCAATATTAGTGAAGATCTACGAGCGCTCTCTTCGAAAGTTTGTTCGAAAATTCGAAAACAAAACAAACTAAACAAACGACGTGAGTGCAAAACCAAAACCAGTTATCGTCACCAGCAACGCTCCCCAAGCAAAATACGAAATTGACCGAAGGATTCTCACTGCCAGCTGTCATTCAAGTTCGGAAAAAGTTTGATTTCACAGTTTGGGTATGCCTGAACAAGAGAGAGTGGCTCTCATTTTCGAACTTCGAAAAACACTTGTGAGTGGTTGGTGAAAACCCCAAAGAAATTTCAAGTTAAGAGCCTCGTAAAGTTAAGAGCAGTTTAAGAGCGCTCGGTGAATACCAGCCTAAATCATTCACAATGTCAATTTGATCAGTATTCACAATAGGGTACAAATTATCAATTGATACTCATAATACCAAATTATAAATGATTTGATAGGAGTTATCTGCTATCAAATATTTGATATTTGATAGCCATAATAGGGCTGTAAAACATTAAGAGTACATACAATTTTCAGGAGCTCGGGATCTATGTAGTTATTAAGTCGCTTTTTTAAATCTCCATTTCATTTAGGTCTGGTAAACGGAATTGTAAGTCTTTTTCGTTCACAATTGCAAGTCACATCAATTACATAATTCTATTTTATAATATCTCCCAAAAACAAAATTCAATTTTTTTAGAATTAAAATCCAATATCAAATACAAAACTGAACCCCATGTGAAGTAATATAATTTGTTCATTCAATCGAATTAAGTTCCATTTAAAATGTATATCACCAACAATACATATTTACAACCTTTTAAAGTCATTTATTTTTAAAACCAAATAGTACTTTCACAATTGACCACATTAAATTCCCCGATTAAACCACATTGAAATTCGAAATTTGTTAATTGCAACCATTTCACCTACAGACAAACAGAAAACCTACAAGCAAAAAAGTATACGTTTACGACACTGGAATTTTAAAAGCAATCATAATAATTGAATTAAATAATTTTAAAATAAATATAAAAACGAATTAAATTAAAGTAGAAAATATTATATTTTATCTATCGCGGATAAATGAATATTTATATTTAAGTTTTACATAAATTGTTAAATATATATATGTATGTATTTTTAAACACACTGATTAATTACTTGGCAACAAAACAAAAAAAGAGAAGTAATTGAAATAAATTAACTTTCCGAATGTGCATACTAAATAATTATTGTTGTTTGCTATGTAACACACCCACACACTCACAAAAAAGGAATTAATCGAAATATGATATCTATTAGCATAAATAGTTATACACAAAAATTCATAATGTAGTTAAATAAATGAAAAATAATATATATATATATAATTAATTATTAAAAAGTTTGTTATTTAAAAAAATAGAAATTAGAAAAAAGAGACTTTTTGTATTTATTTATTTTTAATGTGAAATTGTAAAAAAAATTAATAATTATCGACATAGTCGAAGTGTAAAATAAAAATATATTAATTATGCAAACAAAAAAAAAACGAAGTAAAAATTACTTGTATATTAAAAAAAAAATACAAAGTTTAGATTACCAATGTTTAATGCATTTAAGACAAACAAAAAACTGAATAAAGATAAAAAGTAAACATTAATATAATCGTTATTTATTTTTAATTTTTTCTGGTGAGTTTGTGATTGTTTTAATGAGTAAGTAAATGTCTTGTTCTTTATACCATACTGTTGATTTAGAAAGTTGTTGAAATAGACTCCCGACTGAATACTGAACAAAATCCAAGCGTGGCAACGGAGTTGCCTGAGCAGGACAAAGGGCCCAAGAAGAAGTTTCAAATCCTTTGAGCATGCAAAGCGGACCATTCAAGGTAATATTTTCTAAGAAAACTGTTAACAACGGCACCTGCCTACGCATCCTAGGGAGTGAAAGAAGATGGTCAAAAAAGGAAAAGAACCTATATAAGGAAGTACTCGGGACTTTTAAAACGAAATGAAAATTTACGAAAGAAAAAACAAAAAAACGAAAAGTGAGAGAATGAAGTGCGAATACAGCGCAGCGGTCGGAATTTACTATGAAGACACCACTGTGCTTTGGTTAAGATGCATTGCGATTTTTTTTTTGAGTGAGTGGGAACACTGATTATAGAAATGAACTCCAAACAAAGTTTCAGTAACTGAAAACGCTTACTATTTCTTGGCATTTCTTCCTTGTGATTAGCTTTTAATGTTATGAAAATTCAATTTGTTTTTGAGTTCAAAAAATGTATTGGGATTCATTAAAATTATTGAAAAGTATGAAATTCAAATTCTAGCGCGAAAGTTTTGGTCTTACTGCGATTTTTATTCCAATATACTGCGAAAAGCGAATTCTAATGTCCAAACCCTTAGTGCTAAACGACCACAACAAAAAAAGTAAACAGTTAAGATAATTGAAACGGGCCATATTCAATTTGGTGACCTAAACCCAAGCTGATATGGACCTATCAAGTCATTGACTTGAACGGCTACAGACGTTTATATAATATGCGTTTATTTTTTAAGTGCCGAGCGGGCACTGAGTTGTCAAAATAACTATAATTATGTAACTTTTTTAACTCGGACGCTCAACTTGCATTTCTATTTGAGTTCATTGAGCGAGACTCCAACCGAGCTCTGAGTCTGAGATCATCCGAGCAGATCGAGCAAAAAGCTGAGTGCGGTTAACTTCATTCATTTTTGTTTCCATTTCGTATTAACCAGAAATTACCTAAAAAATTCCAATTTCACAAATGAATCTGACAATTTGGACAGTTTATTTAAAACATAACCGTTTTCGAAAACTTCAAATTAATCATCATTTTTTGACGCCGTCAAATATGTTATCGTTCTGCTTGCACAAAATCTGTTTGATCAACGTCAATCAATTTTCTTGCAAATGCATTTGACGTTTACTAATACTCGTACGTTCTCAACAACTAGATTTTCTTCCTGCAGAGTGGGGCCGCAAAAGAGAACGTTTAACTTTAGCTAACTGCGTTTGCGAAAATAATGCTTTTGCATACATACATATGTATTTCGTTTTGGGTTTTCGAACAGTTGACAGTTGCAGTTTGCGTTCAACAACATCTTCTAATTATGTTTTTGACGTAAATGACATTTTCGAAAATGGTCCATGAGACAAACACAGTTCAGTGCTTAATTGTTTCTCTTTAGTAGATCGGAGCGCTTGGGTCACGCTCGGTTCTGAGCGAGCTTTAAAATAGAAAATAATCTAATACGGAAGAGAAATTATCTCGTAAGCGATATTAAGGAGCTTAATTCCTTTTGTAGTTTGTCAAATAAATTCCTTTCTTGAGGATCGACCAAACTAGGTATGCTGTGGTTCTATTCATGGAGCATTCTCTCCTCAAAGTATATTTTTTACAAGAGCTGTTGCATATTCCTAACCAATTCATCGCTTTTGGACTTCGAAACAAAATTGAGGAAGAAAAACTATATTCGCGATTTTTCTTGATCTTAATTCCGAGTTCATAGTCGTATTCAAATAAATTCGACTATAGTTTTATAGAGAACAATCCTTGGAAAACGCTAGCGAATTTCCTATGAATTGACTGTCCGGTACTTACTCGTAATCCCGATCCATGAAGGGTCTTTGTCTTAGATAAGGCGGCTTCACATTCTCTGCAATCCCGCATACGCTTCTTCCATACAGTTTGTGGTTTTATCTTTTCTCTATTTCTAGTTTACGAGGAGGCAAACACCCGCCACGCCGCGCCGTCACTGCCCGTAAGCAAGTCTGATAGTATAAGGATTTTATAGAACATGAATGTTTCATAGTATAGGAGCGGTTGTCTTGGGTAATTCATCGGATCTCCACTAAGGCGATGATATTTACTCACATAATGACAGAAGTACAGAAAACGCTGCTTAAAAAAAACTTATATTCTTATATTCCCTGTCCCGTTCGGTGGCCAAGTAAATTTCACTATTTCGAAGGACCTGCTTTTAATTTTCTTTGCGGTATTTGATAAAGAATCCATTGCTGTTTTTTTTATGGGGGAAGTTTAAACTTTTAATAATTTCCCATGGTTTTTGGACCATCAGCTCATGCGAGACTCTGTTATTCTAGGTCTTCGAACATTTTCCCGTTAATTTAAGAAGGTTTCCAGTTTAATTTCAATTTTTTAATTGTGACTTATAGGTACTATAGGGCAAGTTATGCATTCGTAAAAAAAATCGAACTCGAGATTTTGATCAAAGTTGACATTACGATGATACAAGACTAAAAAAGTTGGTCTAGCAATTCTGTCTGTCTGTCTGTTCGATTTAAAAAAAAAGTGTGAAAAAATACCAAAACTTACTCTTACGAATGTTGAAGTAATTTTAAAAACAATAACGAATAAAATTGAACGTAGTTTTCTATGAGATTTTATGGACCAAGGTTCATGTTTAGCATTTTTCATAATTAAGTGATAAAATACTTTATCATTTTCAAATGTTTCTTATAGACTTAAGAATAATCCAATGTGGTATAGAGGAAGGCATAGCCACTAAATTAATATTACTTTTTGTTTTATGTTGTTATCACTCAAAGTAAAATTATAGAAACTGTTTTGCTTTCGTTGGTTTTCGAATGTCCAGTGCACAAAAGTCTAACATCCATAGGAAATTTTCAATTTGGTTTTAATCGATTTCGCATTCGTATGGGAGAGGGTTCTTTATCCATTTCTGACTTGTTTCATACTTTTATTTTTTTTTAAATAACCGTTACAGTTTTTTACTTCTTGTCTTCAAATTAAAACAAAGATATTTTCAAAAAATTTATATACAAATTTAAACATCACATTTCTCAAGGATAAAGTAAAGAAATTGTTTTTCAAACCTTAAAATTCGTTTTCTGGTAAATAATTTTTTTTGGATATGGGGCATTTAAGTACTCAGGCGGCGAAATGTTAAAAAATGGTTTTCAAAAATCGTATTTTTCTCGAAAACGGCGCCTAGAATTTTGATAAAATTTGTTTTCTTTCAATTAATTCTTATGATCTTTACTTTAATAAAAAAAATGAAATTAAGATATTTACAGCTTGTACTTACCACAGAACCATTTTTTATAATTTTGATTTTTTATAGAGATGCTTCTAAAAAGTTTGAAAAACATTGCATTTCATAACTTTAAAAAAAATGTTTTTTGAATTTTTGAAATTTTTTTCTTAAAAATGTTTTAAAAATTTAGTAAATATTTTTTTAAAATAAACCACAACAACTACATAAATTCATATTAGCATAACATTCTGATATTATCTCTTACTACTAAAAAAAATTAAAAAATTAATTTTATGCTTATGTATCCTTGGTCCATTGTGATCCCCTATTAAGAAAAACAGAGATGCTCCTAAACTATTGTCTTATAATTTCAGTTCCAAACCAACCTGTGCTGTAATAACATTCGTTCTTAAAATTCCTAGTCTATTACATAGGAGCAAGTTCATGCGACTCAGTCGTGCATTTTATTTAAATAGATTCAACAATTATTGTTTTCTTTGTACGACCAAAAAGCTGAATACTCAGAACTTGCTTGTATAGCAATATTAAGTTCTTAATAGATAGGCCAGAGGTCTTTCCTAGTAACCAGTACTTTAAGTTCGATTCTTCTCTGTACCTTTTGAGGTGATTTTTTTCTAAAGCCTCAGAATACAGCTTCACAGTTGATAAAAAATAAAATATGGAGAATTATTCATCTTTTTTTGGTAACACTTATATGCGCCGATTTGTTTTTTTTTTTGTTTTTTATTTAATTTTATACATAATAGTGACAAAGTCTTAATTTATAATCAGCTGATATTTTTACACAAATAGACTTGACTTGATATTGAGGGAGACGTTTCTTGATCTACTTTCCAATAATCTTGAAATTCTTTTCGAGCTTAAGGAAATAAGAAACTCTCTTTCGAAATGATTTCCAAAAGTTTAAAAAACCGTTGGTTATGATGAAGTCTTCTAAATATGATTGTATGTAACCAAGATTGAGTTGGTCCTTTCGTAAGCTAAGCATCATTTAACCCTGCATTTATCTTTGAAGTATGTTACGAGTAATAGTTTGTTGGTATTCCGGGGAGCATTAGTTGACTAGACGTTGGCCTGTTAAGGTAACGAGCAGTTGTCATACCCTATTGGAGGGCTCACAGCTGTACCGAACCAAGTCAATTAAAGAAATCCAAAACTAACGCCAGGATTTCCGCAAAATTGACCTCTATTTAGAGCTATAATGAACTACATACTTCATTTAGAGGTATACATAGTTCTATTTAGAGCTGTAATGAACTATACATAGTTCATGACAGCTCTAAATAGGGGTCAATTTTGCGGAAATTTTGGCGTTGGTTTCGGTTTTTTTTAAAATGACTTTGTTCGGTACAGCTGTGAGCCCTCCATATACAATTTTATACAGGTTTTGAACTTTCTGTCCCGTATAGGGTTATAGTGGGAATTATCACTACATACACTCGTATAATATTCGTTAAACACAACAATTTCTTAATACGAAAAAATTAAAAAAAAAATATTAAAATATGTAATTAATATCGAACATTGTGTTTGAAACTTAAATGTTCAAAAAAACACTTTTCTGTGTAAACGTTGCGTTAAATTAAATTAAATTTAAATTATAGAATTCTATAATGAAAATGTTGTGCAATTTTAGATTAATCTAAAGATATCCAAAAACTTCCATGGAAAGGCGGCATTTGAAAATGTATGCACTTACTCGTATGTTACGCAGTTTGGCTCATAGCAATATATCTGTAGAAAGGTGTTTTTCGAGCTTGAACATAATTAAAAACCATTTAAGAAATAATTTAAATACCACCGCCGCTACTGATGCAATAATGCAATCAAATGCATTATTGAGTGATGTCGAAGAGTATATAAATATATAATAATTTAAAAAAAAAATAATTTTTTGAAAATTGGTTTTTATTTGAATAATGTTTTTATTTTTATAGAGAAAAGGCCACGAAGGAAGGAAACATTGGTTTTTATTTAACTTCATAATAATTGTAAGTAAGTACGTTATTACATTATTAATTTTTTTAACTATTTCAAATTTATAGTTATCTAAACGTACATATATGATTCCTATTTCATAAATCTTCTTTTTTATCCAAATACAATTTTTTTTATAAGAAATGCTCATTTCCAAAAGTTTGAACATTGGAATTGTATTGAATATAACGTTAATGGCTTTATGAGTTGCATTAAAAAATGTTTCGACTCCCCCTGCTCGATTTTTTAGGGCGAATCTTCTTTTACGCTCGATCTGTTGCGCGAGACGAGTTCCTTAATTCTGACAAAACCAAGGTGTAAAGTTGTCTAGATGTTTTCATCTGATATGATCTTATTCAATCCGAATTTCTCCAACCTGGCCCTTAAAAAGCGAAACTTCTTTCTCTTCTTAATAGAGGGCAATTGCATTTATACATTCCTTCTTTTGAAGGTTATTGGAACGCTGATTAACTATCAAAGAAGAAGTAAGAAGAAGGAAAAATGTTTTTGTGAACTCTAGTTATTAAATCAATTGACATTTTTTGCGACCTTCAGTCTTTTAGCCTTAGAATGGTATGATACTCGTAGCATCTAACTAATGAACCCAAATGTCGTGTGTCGGAAAAACTTTCTATCAAAGAAATATATCGGCAAAAATAAAAGCTTCTTAATGACAGGACTGCCATAACAACATTTGTAGCACTGGATACCTGATGGTGTATTTCAATCAGTCAAAAGAAGCCTTAAACTTTGGAGAAGGTAAGATTTTAGCTTCAAGCTCTCTTATCGGAAATGCGTAATTTTCTATGGATGAATATTTCTTTGTTGGATATTATATAACCTTTCAGGCCATTTTATACAAGTCATATTAAATGGTTTCAAGTCCGAATGCCATAAGATATAAATGCCGGTGTACCACAGGGTTCCGTTTTGTTACTGCCTCTCTTTATCATATTCATCAATGATGTCTTATCAGTTCAGCCAGATATACTTTGCATATAAGAAAATACACTCAGCTTTAGATATTTGATTCTTGATTGAGTTTCACATTCCTATTCTTATGGAACTCCAACGGTGCTGAATTTCATTAGGAACAATTTTCTGATCTCTTAAAATTAATATTAATTTGACGGACTTTAAATTTCAAGGCATAAATTCTTCACTACACCATCCATCATCAGTATTGCTGATTTAAAAATGTATTTAAGAAATAAACGAAAGACATTTAAAGAAGAATTTACTAATCCAAATTTGTAATTTATTTTAAGATTTTAAATATAGCAAATTAATTTTCATTAAATTATTGAGTTCTTATTTTGAGGGCGGTTTAAATTAATTATTGCACTTGGATATTCATTAAATTTATAACAACCACATAATTTAGCATCCATACCTATGTATGGTATACCTATACAGAAAACGCACGTGATGCACTAACCTATTCCACAAACAAGAAGATATATCACTCACACAAGCGCCCAAAAATAAACCTCTAAATTAATAATGTTAATCAATCAAGCTTACAACGTCTCTGAATTACTCTATAATTACTCAATCTGATTATCCTATTGTTAACTTGCTCATCAGAACAGAACCAGTGGAAGCCGATCAACTTAATTCTGCTCATTATAGCGAAGGTATATACACGAGTAGTAGCTTTAGCTGCTCCTTCATGCCTATAAATTGTTTACAGAATTTACACGCGGCTTAAATATGAAATATATTTATATATAGATAAGTAGATTTATGTAGGTATTTCCGATCGGGCGTAACCTTTAAACATATGCACCACATATAATGCGCGTTGTTTCCTATAAATTATAATTTCGTTTTATTTTACGAAAAGTAAAATCTGGCATAATTATTTTTACAACTACGCTGCTCCAGAGCCTTTGGCTTCCGTTCCTTTAAATACATTCGGATCCACATGATTTATGACTACAAATGTTAAAAATTTCAGGCTATATTTTATGTCTACGCGCAGTTTTTCTCCAACCAATAGGACTTGAAATTAATCCGTTTAAAAAATTAAAGAAGTAGGGAAATGGGGGAAGCAGTCGCAGGGGGAATATATGCCAAATTTTGGTTGGAAAATAAAATAAAAATTATTGTTATTTAAACAAAAATCGAGGTTATAATAAGATACTCGTAATATGCTCGAACCTTCTCCTATGTTTAAGAGACTTAGAATATAAAAAAAAATATTTTATATACGGATGCGCCGGTTTTTATGTTGGTATGCAATTAATTGACAGTATTCGAAGCTACGTTGACGGACTATCGGCAATATTCTTGAGCCAATTGCACTGTATAGGAAGACAAATGCAAATCGTTCTTCAAAATGCGTCGCAAAGGGGTCCCAATGGCACCAAAATGCTGAGGTCGGTGACGATACGAAACACGTGAGTTCTCAGCAAAACTGTCTCTTACCACTTCAACCAGTTCAGTGGAATTTGGAACCCTTCACAGTGGTTTGAGAGCGGAAAAAATCATATCTAAGCTTTATGCTTAAGTACTCTTAGATAACCCGAGCGTATGATTTCAAAGTATTTTTTAACATAATTGTATGTTCTGATTTACAAGCCCTCAAAGTTGAAAAATAATTTTATTCAAGTTGCGAACTATTTTTCCAACAAACTTTTAGATGTCTTTTTCCGAAGTTCCTTTAAATAAATTCTTTAACTTCTATACACAGCAGTTCTCCGCTTTAGTTCAGCCGCCATCCTTGGAGATACAAAATCTGAGACAACCACCTTCAGTCTCAACATCGTGCCACACATCTTTCCTATCCTTCTTTCTCTTCCGTAACTTCACGCCCGCGCTGTGTTGAAACATTTAAAGGGTAATCAAATCATAATCCCTTGAGCGCGAGTACATTATAAAAAAAAAAAAACAATATCATATTATTGTTTTCTTAATCTAATTCATGATTTTTTAATATTAACTGTATAATAATTTTTGATGAGTGGGCGTTTTATCCCCTGTAGTACTGATTGTTGTTCTCGTAAAAGGGTGCATTGTCGTTATGAATGATCACTTCAAATTGATCGTTAGCGATTGCTAGGTTCTAGTTCATGCTGCAGAAGTTGTTGCACTTCTGTGTTGGGATGATCTTTTAGGTTGCTGATGATTTGTCTGGAGAGCTTCAGCAAATACTTGTCCAGTGGGTTCTTTAACTTCTTCCATCATTTAATTGGTCTATTCTTGACTATCTAAAATAAAAAAAAATGATAATTTATAAAAGAGGCCTTCTGTCGCCTGAAACATTGACACTAAGAAAAAATATATTTTTTCAACTTTTTGATTTAAAAAAAAAGCTCTAAAAGACTCCAAGCAAGTATACCAGCGTGTGCTCCATACTTTCAAATTGAAGAACAGAAAAACTCAGCTGCAAATACTTGGAGATGTGGGAGTTATGTTCAAAATTGTCTCACTGAAATTTTAATATACAATAGAAACTTTTAATCTTTTGGGATCTTTAACATACACCAAATGATTAAAATCAGTTGTACCATGTTTGAGCAGATCAAACACAAAAAATGTTTTAAGGGAAATAAAATTTTGTGATTTTTTTTTAAACCTGTTGAACAGTTTTTGAGAAACACAAAAAAATAATTTTTTTTAAACATTCAAAAATATTGTTTTTGAAATGCAATGATTTTTAAACTTTTCAGAAGCATATTTATAATTTTTTTTTAAATTCGCTATACCGATGATGAGTAATTCAAAATTTGAAAAATTGTAAATTAAAGATTGCAAAAATTAATGTAAAGAAAACTAATTTTATCAAAATTCTAGGCGCCGTTTTCGAGAAAAATACGATTTTTGAAAACCATTTTTTAAACATTTGTATGGTGGGTACCTTTATTTTTTGGTAAAATATTTTTTTTTCTCATATCTTGTAAATTATATTTATCAAAAAAAATCTAGCATAGGTTTTTCGAAATATTGAGTTTTGAAAAAAAATTGATTTTTTTAAACCCACAAAACAATGTTTTAAAATTTTAATACACAATTCTATTCAAATTTTTGGGGAGCTTTAGCAAAAAAAATTATCGAAATCGGTGGTACCGTTTTTGAGAAAATCAAAAACAAAAAAAAATTGGGGGTGCCCCCAATAACCATTTTTCGGAAAAAAATTTTCAACCATTAGATACTTATCTTTAACTAAATGAATTTTTTTGTATTTTTATTTTTTAAATCAATTCGTATGACAACTACCGTTATTTTTGGTCTTAAAAAAAATAAAAAAGTATGGGGGGAAAAATTAAAAATGATATCTACCAAGTTTAAAGAAAATCGGCTAAGCCGTTTAGGTTGTAGTCGAACAGACAGACAGACAGAATGCATAGCTTGCCTTATAGTACCTATAAGTTGCAATTAAAAACGTGTATGGGAAAGGTTCAAAATATTATCTATCAAGTTTAAAGAAAATCGGTCGAGCAGATAGACAGAAAGAGAGAAATAGAATATAAAAAAGGGGTATTGGTCACATGACCCTCCGAATACTCTACAGTTACACAAGAAACTGTAAGAAAGTGTATGCTTAGTTCTTTGTAGCTTGAAGCAATAAATAGTCATCCTCATTATCCTTGAATGTTTTCAATGATGGATGCTTGCTTATTTACTTACAGCTTTTTGTTGACACCAGAGTTCAAGTTTCAAAATAATAATTACAAACTTCACTGCTTATAGTAAATTAATTTATTTTATGTTTTATTATAAAAAATAGGTCTGTTCGAATAAATGCGACTTATTCTCAAAAAAGTACAAAAAATAATGAATACATATCGAAAACCGATTACCTTCTTGCTTCTCTTATTTCACATCTGACCTAAGCTCCTTAATTACTTTTACTCGCCGTCGGGAAAATATGTCAAAAACCCAACATTAATCAATTGGCACGGTGTGTATAGTGAGATTTATAATATCTATTAATAATTTAAGGTAAATAGTTATAATATTTTACACTCAGAGAATTTCTTTTAATTTAAAATAAGTCCCAAATAAATAATACTGAGATTCAGTAAGCATTTTACTAAAAGTAGTACAAATATAAATTTGGGACAAAACAGTTCTGGTGACCCAGAACCTAGTGCGCATATTACCGACAGGAATGGAGGAGTTCTACAATTTTCTATCAAGGCAATACCCCTTAAAATATTTTGTTTTGTGTTTTAAGTTTGAGCAACCTGTAAAGCAAGGTTTTTCTAATCCGAATGAATTTTTTTCGTGAAGATAAAAAGTTTGAGTATAAAATTGATATTTGCTAAAATGTGTCACTTTCTAGAAATATTTTTTTTTATTTAACTTTATTTAGCTTAAAAAAGCTATTTAAAAATTACAAGTTTTTTCTTAAAATCTATTTTTAACAAATACAATAACAATACGAGTAATAATCATTTTGCCCTTTGCCCTTCTCGATTTCCCCCCTCAATGTGACGTACAGGCTTTCAAGACTCCTATTAAATCATTTCCACTTTATCTAAACACTCTCACTGTGTAACACCTTAAAATTATTAGGGTAGTCATAATGTATATGATAACCCTTAGAGGAAGTGCAAATTACAATCCCAAGTTTGAATTATCTAAAGCAGCAAACTCTTCTTAAGAGTATAAAAATGAGGAAATAAAGCTAGACGTTTCACAAGCCTTGGCGGTTATAAAGTCAAGATGGGAGGTAAATCTAAGGTCAGAAGGATTTGTTTAAAGAAGACAATAAGTTCTTGAAAAATAATCAAACAAAAGAAATAAAGAGATAAATATATAAAAATTTTTAACAGATATACATATTTTGCGTATTTGAACACATGTGGCATTCTATTTTCTTTGCTCAAGATTTTCAGCTATATTAGTAAGTACTTTGAACATTTGTCCCTAACAAAATCCATGTTTTTATAACTACTCGTACAATTCCAAGTTGCTTAAACATAAAAGTAAAAGTATTTACGGAATGTAAGTTTTGATACAGAAACATAAAAATGATAACTAAATTGTATTAAACAAATTTTCTCCAAGTGTAAGTTCTGCTTGCACCTTAACACGTCACATCCACAGGACGGATACGAATACGGATACGGAACTACCCATTCGACGAGAAGTGTTAAAAATTACCATTTATCTATTGAAGCAGCATATATTGATCATAATGTAAATTTCAAATTGATTGTTTACATGAATTTGCCACAGATGGTGTATGCCAGTATGCCAGGATGCCACGTCATGTTCTTCTCTTCCTTCGATTTTATATTAAAAAGTAACGGAACATGCAGATGAATGACGATGGCAATGGCGAAGGCCATATAGTATATACCTAGGTGGACGAAAATTCCATGACTGCATTCCGATCTAAAGCCCACCATCAGCAAATTGCCTCAGCCAATTCCTACATGCATTACACGTTCCAGAGAGAAACGGCAATTTATCATAAATGGATGTAAATGTAACTTTGGAACATATTGGTAACATACGACCACTATATTTATGTATATGCATAATCACAATGAGTTAAATGTATGTATGTACAATGTGTAGTAATAGAGTAAGGGACTTACGTAAATATTGTTTTATATTAATCAATAAGGCTTGTTTGTATTGAAATTCTCTGTACTTAATGGCTTTATATGAAGACTTAAAGGGAAATATTATATATCTGACATCAGTTTCGGTGGTGATCATTGGCTTAAAGGACGAAATATTGTGTTATCAAATTATAAAATGTATGCATTCAACTTTATACATTAAATTAAATACCTACATATGTATATTTCAAAGATTGTTGTTCTTATATGATTATAGCTATTGTGCAATAATTGTATACCACACCAATTTTAAGAAAGTAGAAATAACATAATTTAAAGAATTTTTAAGGAAAAAACAAAAGCTAAAGTCGTATCGTTTTGAAAGCCTTACAAATGTTTATTCATTTTTTAATTCGTTGGCGCAAAATTTTAAACAGCCTGGGGCCTGTAACACAAAACTACAAGTCTACAAGTCAACAGCCACTTGTAGGATTATATTAATCTTACAGTTGAAGATTATTTCTGTAACACAAAAAAAAAACTTTACACTTGTAGAAAACAAAAATTTCCCTACACTTGTAGGCATTCTGCTTACAAGTGCTCAATGAAAGAAAGATAAGCAAGGTGATAGCATCTTAATAAAAAAAAAATAAAATGCATGACTGGATCTCACGAACTTGCTCTTATGTAAATGTACTTTGTAATTTAAAAATTATGCATGTGTAAATATAAAACATGGACTTAATGAGATAATAATGTTCAAATGCATGGAATTGCCGTCTGATTTCCGCAGAAGTATGCATTGATGCAAACAAAGCTTAAAAATGTTTTATTATTAAAGTAATTTTCTTAAAACCCAAAATATGTTTTTTCGAATATTTGTATATACAATATTATTTTAAACATAAGGGGGCTGCTGAAAATTTTTGGTTAAGATCGTTAGAGCCGTTAATGCGAAAGTCGAAAATCAAAAAGCAAAAAGCCGTTCTATGACAGATACCGTTAATAACATTTTGCTTCGAAATTTTGTTGACCAAAATGTAATCCTTGTGTGTTATATTAAACCCTTTTTTTTATTAAAGTCGTTAGAGACGTTTTTGAGATAAATAAGATTTTGCTCTACGCTTGTATGATAAGGTGTACCGTTAGTTTGAGAGCTAACAAAAATTTCAATTTCTCCTCTAGAGACTCACTGAAGAACTTTAAGAAAATAGCTCCAATGGCCTAGGCTGTAGATCGAGGTACATGCAGACAGACAGACGGAATTGTCGGACCCACTTTATTCGTCTTCGCTATCATCTTAATTGAACTTTGATCAAAATCTCGAGTTCCATTTTTTTTTAATCGCAAGTAAAAAGGATAAAGAATCCGTTCGAAAATATGTAATTGCCGTCTTGGTAAAAATCCATGAAAAAAAGAAACATTCTTTTTGGTGCCTTTTTTAATTGGGATTGTATTTTTAATACAATTAAGCATGTTCTGTTCCTGGATAATTTTGCTTAGATTTCATACGTTTTCCATTAGTACTAATTTTTTTTTAATTATCATTAAATAAAAATTCAATTATTTCTAAGTAAATCTAAGAAAAGTAATAGAATGTATTATTTTATGTTATGTTTAATTTTTAGTTTACTGAGATTTAAGTATATTAAATTACCTATAACACTTATCTCTAAATTTGCATATATATTGTATAACAATTACTACCGAAATAATTTACTATTGAAAAAAGATCACAAATATACACTTTACACAAAAATATATTCACAATTTGATATTGTTTTTTTGGTTAAAAATATCTTAACTACGAAGAAAAAAATTATGGAAATGGTAATTAGTTGAAAATACTGTTTTTTTCGTATATTTAAATACATCTTCTTCATCCTACAAGTCTTGAATCACTTGTAAGATTGAGTGGATTATTCTACAAGTATCTACGATCTAGTTTTTTGCTACACTTGTAGCTTTGTGTTACAGAAAGAGGGAAATCATATAATTTCCCACTTGTAATGTTCGTTCATTACACTTGTAGAAGAGCCAGCAAACTTGCAGCTTTGTGTTACAGAAATTTGTTACACTTGTATTAATTCACTTGTATTACAAGTACTTGTAGTTTTGTGTTACAGGCCCCTGGTATTAAGATATTAGTATGATACTACTTAACAATTTTCTAACGTTAAAGTAGATTACTAACTTTTTCTTCATTTTAAACATTTGTAACTAGTATCGTATAGTATAGCTGACTATTATTATGATACTACTTAACAATTTGCTAACTTTAAAGTAGTTTACTAACTCATTCTTAATTTTAAACATTTTCTAACTAGTATCGTACTAAAAGAATTTTCTTAATAAACTGCTTCTGAACACACCTAAAACAATGATAATTCGTGTAAAAAAGTAAGTACACGAATCTTTTTTGATGTTTGCAAATGTCAAAGAGTCATATAAAGCTAGCACGATACTAAAAAAACAAAGTAGGTATTCGATGATTTTAACTTTAACTAAAGACTATAGAGAAAGTATGATGCTATATTCGATTAAAATCTTCGTTTTAACCTAGTTTTATACTAACACAACCGTAATAATTCAACTATTATTTTGCGCCATTCTGTTTTCAAAGCATTTATTAAAAAATAAATTAAAATAGTAAAGCACACATTTGACAAAAACTAGGGGCTTCGCTAACGTTTATTTTAAATTTTGCACATAATATTATATTTTTAAAATTTAATACTTTTCTGACTTAACAAGTTGGCTCACTAAATCTATTCTCTATTTTTTTTAAGTCTGATAGGAAGTTCATTTTATTTATTGGAAAAATATTCCAATGCAAAAAATTCATAGCTTAAATTGCTACAAGAATTCCCAAAAATGTTTTGAGCTTAAAAAATAGAATGGATTTTGATTTCTGAAAAAAAAAAATAAGAATTTATTCAAACAAAATCGTTAACATTTGTCTAAAACAAATTTGGTATATCAATTTTATGTATTTCAAAATATACATTTAATGACCTTATTTCTAAAAACAATCTTGCACGCGATTTTCAGGTACTGTATATTCAAACAAAATATTTCCAAAAATTCAAAAAATATGTTTTCGAACATTTTTACATACAATAGGTGCCTTTTATTAGGTGAGTTTTATTATCTGCAGATGTATATAGATCCGGATCTGGATTGTTTTAACACGTATTACAAAAACAATTTGGGATCCCCGTTCTCTATCTGGATCTATTTCAAAGATCCAAAAATTAGTTATTACACTGGCGAGTAGATGGCTTTTTATGGTAAGGTAGTGTAAGCTATAGTGTAAAGAAAAAAGACAAGACATAATTTAAAATTTACAAACCCTAGGATAAAAAGATACGTGCTTATAACACTGTTGTTAGTAAAATCCGTATCGCTTTATTTTCAAGGGATGATCCAGATCCAAATAGATTTGTGGATAATAAAACGCACCTATTATCTACGGATCTATGTGGATCCGGATCTGGATTAATTTTTAGCATGTACGAGTATATTACAAAAACAATTTGGGACCCTGTTCTCTATCTGGATATATTTCATAGATCCAAAAATTAGTTTTAACTCTGGTGGGTAGATGGCTTTTTATAGTAAAGCCTAGTACGCAGATCGGGAAAAATTTTGTCTCCCAATTATTTTTTTCTGGGACAAATTTTGTCTCGGATATTTTTCCGAGCAGTACGCAGTTCGCGCGCAAAATTCATACTATTGTGAATTGCCTTACAAAATGTCTCCACTAAATTTGCCAGGAAAAACAATGATACAAGCATTGTTTTGCGGGACAAATTTTGACAGCCACCGTATTTCCGAATGTGATTTTTGTCAAAACTGGTTTCATGTAGAAGGTGCTGATGCTTCTTTTGAAAGCATCGAGGGGAGATTCCATAAAGGTATGAACGACTTTTGTAAGACAACCCGTTCCAGAGATACAGTACAAAACACATTAAATTATTTTTTAATTCTCCAACTTCAAACTTTTGCGCGAGATTTGGAAAAGTTTTGTAGAGATTAAAATTGTAGAGATAAAATTTGTCTTGTCTCGATCTGCGTACTAGGCTTAAGGTAGGGTAAACTACAGTGTAAAGAAAAAAGACAAGAAAAAATTGAAAGTCAACAAACATAAGCAAGAGAGAGATGAGTATACAACACAACTGTCACTATGATCTGTATCGTTTTATTTTCGAGGGTTAGGCCAGCCGCGCACTATCAATTTTTAGTTGCGGAACTGTTTGGTTACTTATAGAAAATAGATGAACTATTTGGTTGAATATCTGCGCAGCTGCAGATAATTATATGTTCAATAAAATAGCGAACTCATTTTAGGCAATCGTTTAGTTTGTGTCGAAACACAAACTTTTTAGTTGCTCGAACCAAGCAGTTTCGCAACTAAAAATTGCAAGTGCGCGCCTAGCCTTAAGGTTTCGCGATAATAAAACGCGGCTAAAGTCTCTATGTATATGCATCAATTTAAAATATTAAAAGTTTTCATAGCATAGTATTAGGCTAGGCGCGCACATTTAATTTTTAGTTGCACAACTGTTTGGTTGCTTATAGAAAACAGATGAACTATTTGGTTGAATGTCCGCGCAGGTGCATATAATTATATGTTACACAAAAGGTGCGTTTTATTATTCACAAATCTTATTGGATCCGGATCTGGATCATCCCTTGAAAATAAAACGATACGGATCTTAGTGACAGCAGTGTTATAAGCCCGTCTCTTTTTATCCTTAGGTTTGTAAATTTTAAATTATTTCCTGTCTTTTTTCTTTACACTATAGCTTACACTACCTTATCATAAAAGCCATCTATGAGATCCCGATAGAAAACAGGATCCCAAATTGTTTTTGTATTACATGTTAAAACTTAATCCAGATCCGGATCCAGATAGATTTGTGAATAATAAAATGCACCTAAAATAGCGAACTCGTTTTAGGCAACAGTTTAGTTTGTTGCAAAACACAAACTTTTTAGTTGCTCGAACGCAAGCAGTTGCGAAACTAAAAATTGAATGTGCGCGCCTAGCCTTAGAGTCAAATAATTATATTCATACACAAAATGGTCTATTGGTGGCTTAGAATTGAGCTTAGTTTGAAATTAAGATTTATTTCAGATTTGTACTGTAGAATTATTTTCTATTTGAGATCTATTTTTGTTTTTCACGCTTTTCACAAATCGGAGTTGGTAGTTTTGGTGATGATGCAATTCTAAAAGAAAACTTGTCTAACGTAAACTTTCAATACAATTTAATAATGCCATTATATGCATTTTGCGCGTATTTTTCCTTCAAATTTTTAAATTATCAGATATTTTGCTGGTGTACCTACAATACCGACAGTTCGTTTGCGTATTAATCAAGACATACCCTATAGAACTGCAGCTTTTTTTGACATAACTTTCAGATGATAAAAACCAAAACGTCAAGTAAAATACAAAGTCCAAAGCAGTATTCATATTTTACTATCGCAATAAAATTCGCAACCGCAAAGAAAAACAAAATAGTAAACAAATCTGTTTTGCAATAAATTATTTTCCTCTGCGTTGGTCAATAAGAAAAACAAATAAGCCTCACATGAAACATGACATCGCTCTTCACCAAAATTCTGCGACAAGCATTTAAAACCTTCGACAAATCCAACACTGCCTCGTTAAGTGCTAATCTAAAAATTCTCTATCAGTTGACTGAGCAATTGACTTATCGCGACATCAACATAAGTCCTGAGATATTTACCCATGCCAATAGTGCTGAAAAGGCTCCATGTACTTATATTCATGTCTTTCAAAGTGCCGAAGTTTCTATGAGTGTCTTTATCCTGAAGGCGAACTATACAATGCCTCTCCATGACCATCCAATGATGAATGGCATTCTGAAGGGCATCTATGGCAATTTGCTGATAAAAAGTTACACGGTCAAGCCCAACAAATCGGAGACCGGTAGAAAGATTAACCTATTGTATGACAAACTAGCCACAAAGATCGAGGTCATCGAAGAGGAACCGAGGCGAGTGAATCCAGAGTCGGAGTGTGCTGTCCTCACACCAATAGAAAGGAATTTCCATGAAATCACGGCCGTGGGCGATGTTGCGGCATTCTTTGATATTCTCAGTCCTCCCTACGATGCAGATATCCCAATTTATGGTCGAAGGAAGTGCCATTTCTATCATCGTGTCAGCATAGATGACCAGCGAGTCTTTCTCCACAGGATGATCCCAGACCCTCTGGACTATTATTGTGATACTGCCGAAGCGCCAGAAGCTGTCGCTGAAAGCCAAAATACATATCTTGAACAGTATGGCCGCAGCGGTAGCGCTAGTCCTATCAATTGAAGATATTAATTTTAAGCTATTTTTATGTAATAATGCGCTGTTGTAGAAAAGGCAAAAAGATAGGATGGTATATAAGGAATAAGCAGATGAGTGTATGTGTTAATAATAATTTTAATATATTTATTTAACAAAGCGAAACCTTGAAGAAGATTGATATTCCTATGTAGAAATAACTCGTATTAAGTTTGAATATAGTTATTTTCGTCTGTAAATTGCATTGGGTTTTTTTCTTTTCGAAAGTTGGTTGCCACTCTGTGATGCCTGGAAGCGTATTGCCAAACTGTATATCAGTACAGAGCTCCGACGCTCTACAATAGACTACAGAATGCTCATTCAAATTAAGAGCATACTATATACTGTGCTAGATCAAAAGCTGATTTTTCTGTGTTGGTATACATTTTGCTCAGGAAACTAAGAGCAAAGTACCTGTGATTACAGAGCCATCGTTCACGTTGGTGTGGTTATTGTGTATGGTGCCGTGACATAAGGCCAAGTGACAAAAGGCCAAATTTGTTTGTGACTTAAGGCCAAACATAAAATGTTTTGTCTTGAGCAACAGTACCTTGTGTGGCCCGCTTCGCGGGTTTTCAGGATTTTAACTCCCTTTTCGGGGCTCACACCCGCTCACGCAACTCCGTTGCTCCGCTTAGGGTATGTTCAGTCGCCAGGCAGGCGCCTGTAGCAACAGTCTTCCTGAGCAGCAGTACATAACTGTTAGTTGTTTACTCCAATTAATGTAAAATACAAAACTGTTGCTACAGGCGCCTGCCTGGCGACTGAACATACCCTAAGCGGAGCAACGGAGTTGCGTGAGCGGGTGTGAGCCCCGAAAAGGGAGTTAAAATCCACCCAAGGTACTGTTGCTCAAGACAAAACATATTATGTTTGGCCTTAAGTCCCAAACAAATTTGGCCTTTTGTCACTTGGCCTTATGTCACGGCACCACACACCACACACAATAACCACACCAACGTGAACGATGGCTCTGTAATCACAGGTACTTTGCTCGATCTGAAATAGTATATAGTTTGCTTTAGCTTTTTTAATATTTTACAAGCAAACTGCATGTGACCACAGAGCGCTCTGTGGTAGCATACAGTTTGCTCTACAATACTTTCAAATTCGGTGAGCAGAAAATGGCTGAGCACAGACTAAGGAGATCTGTGCTGATATACAGTTTGGCAATACGCTGCCTGGAAGCGGAGAGCTGCAGAGTGGTTGCTTATGTGGACAATGTTGCTTTAATCAAGCTAACAAACTGAACAGAGTGAGGAGGCCTGAGAGTCAACCCTCACAAAACGGAAAGTGTCCTATTCACTGGGAAGTACAAAATTCCTCTTGTAGATTCTATCAAAGGTATTTCTCTAGCTTTTTCAGGCGAAGACAAATACTTTGCTCTTATTTAGATAACAAAAAAACTAAGTTGATAACATGAAATTTTCCATTCTGAACTCATTCGGGTCATATCCTAGTCACATCGATTACGCTATTCAAAAACTGCAGTTTGGCAAAAACATTCCAATCCAAGTCAACATCCCTTCAAGATCTTTCTGGGAGGATATGAGTTTCTTGGAAGATGATTCTATTCAGTTTTACACTAACGTCTCTCCTTCCGTCTTCCTAATCATTGTAACGTGTTCCAGGCGGAACTTATGGCGATTTAAGAAGTTCTGTCTTGGCTCAAAGGAAACCTATTATCAACTACTGATTACCGCATCTTCTCGTATGGTATAGTCAAGCAGATTTTAAATCTCTAAGACTCGATCTCTAACAGCCCTCAACTGCTGAATCGTTCATCTGTCATGGATCTGGCGCCTCCGTTTAGTGCCAGGGCATAGGGACATTCCATGGAACTGTAAGGCTGACGAACTCGCCAAAAATGGAACAACATTACCTCATATGATTAATATAGGTTTACCCATGGCTACATGTAAGCTTATGGTGAATCAAGATGCTGTTTAGAGGACAAACCTTAGGTGGAATAATATAACCACATGTCTGATGACAAAACCGGTCTGGCCAATGCTTGATCTAAAATGTTCCAAGTTTTTGGTATCCTTAAACAGATTACATATCAGCTCCGTAATTGATTGAATAATTGAACACTATCTTATTTGCAAACACTGACGGCGGCTTGGCGTTTATTCAAACGATTTTTAGACAAGCTGTACAGAAGAGGAAGAGGTAGAATCAATTCCTCATCTTCTATTCTATGTACATATCGTGATCTATCCCATAGATGCAGACTCCATCTTGGAGAGTTTTTCTTCGACAAACCTAGTGATCTAATTAACATAGACATTTATAGTTTCTCCCGCTTCATAAGGAGCTCCAACTAGTTCAACGAGTAAGGAGAATGTGGTATCACAATGGACCAACGCTGATCTAAGTGCGTCAGCTGCTGGTAGCCAATTCATCCTAACATAACCTCTGTTGGTTTGAAAGTGCAATCGAATATAAGAGTGCCAGGATATTAGGAAAAATGTCTCCCAATATAATTAAAGGTCATCTCGAGGACAAACTTTTCGATGCCGAACGCATTAACCTTGATGATTTTTTGAGTCAACAATTATAAAATTTAAATAACTATAAAAGAGCTAACAGATGTAGTTGGTTACCAATGGGACCAGTCGGAGAGGAAAGCGCTGTAATATATACGTCTCCAAAAAACCGTATGTGCTAGCGAAAAGCAGTGACGGCCCCTTAAAGTGTACTCGACTTTGGATTTGAATGGAATTCATTTCAAAAACACTAACACAACAACAACTCAGGGAATCTAAGCATTTTTGTATAGCCACAAAGCAGATACGATAGCCAATCAACCACGGACATTGATTAATCTGTTTGTGCCATAAAGTTAATCTTTCGACAACGTTGAGCTAACTTTAGCAATTTAAATGTATTCAAAAACGTAAGAATATTCTTTGTGTCCCTTAAGCTAAAAATCTGAGACCAAGAGAGTGCTTACTTGCCACAAGAAAATACTCAATCCTGACTTTACCAATTTAGATCCCAGTTGGCTTTACTCATCTCCGTATAATAATCCAAATTTGTAATGAAATTATAGTTTAAAAAAAAAAAGATCGTTTTATTGAAAGTCTAAGAAAAAAACTGTGTACATTCATATCGCTTCTATGTACACCAACCAACACATTCTTGCTTCACACTTCTTCTTCGTCTTCTTCAGTTTTGTAAATCTGTTCGTTTCTTCGCTTGAACTTCTTAATGGGCGGTTTAGCATTCAAATTCGGAATCTCTTCAATGGACGGTGCACACTGTTCGTCTTTCAGCGATAAAGGGGGACTCATCTCGGACATTTCTTCACAATCCCGTTCACTTGTCAGACTTGCCTCTGCCTTAATCTCATCTTGACTGCTCGGACTTGTCAACCCAATCGGCTTCGGAAGACACAGATTGCTCTTCCGCTTCAAAGGGCTTATTGTGTCGCAGGAAGAATTCATATCGACATTCGACTGATCGAATAGGCCCGAATCATTCAAGTCACTGCCATCGAGGGTACTCGAATGGCTCAACTCATGGCCGCCAACAATCATGGCCATCGAGAGTGGGTCATCGATGCTCAGATTGTCGCAAAATTGCAGACTCTGTGGATTGATCTGGGATTTCGGTTGCTGGGGATTTGTGTTGATATCATTGGGGTTGTACGCCTCCACTGTTCGGCAGAAGTTCTCTGGAATCTTCAGGTCATAGCCAAATTTTTTGTGGACGTGTTCTTTCTCCTCGTCGGTGGGTGTGAAGTTATAGCGCTCGGAGCCGTTGGGCCCCGGCATGTAGTGCTGTGAACTTTTGACGGAAATCAGGTGGTTGGTTAAAAAGAGAATCGTCAACCATTCGAGGTCGTATTCTAATTTGAGTTCACCGTCGTCGGTGTGTTCGACTGATTCGATGTCTAGAACCTGTAGGAAACGTCGCTTCGGTAAGCATTTGTCTAGAGCCAAGAACTTCGTCACACGACCGGTGTCTTGGTGCGGGACAAGAGCGGCGAATTTGCAATGTAAATGAGCGGCAAACCAGAGAGAAGGCTGCAGTATATTGAGAAGGTCCTCACAGGGACGACTTCCCAGACGCTCTGTGTCGATTTCATCCTTGAAATGCGGCTTGAATCGAACCAACTGCGCTTTGTTGCCGTAATTGTATATGCCCTTCGGCCAGTCGTGGGACATACATATATCAACATTGCCCGATAGTTGTTTGAGTCTGAAGACATCCAACTGTCTGACGTGATAGACACTCTTCTTGCTGGCTTCAGAGTAAGGCGAAAACTCATGGCGGCCCCGAAAGAAGTCATGGCTTTTGTAAATTCCGGAAAGACCTGCAATTCGGATACCATTTACCTTCACGACTCCAGCGTAACCTAAGTAATAGATGTTCGGGGCCACCCATCCACCGTAGGGCAGTTCTTGCAGGTAGTTAGATGCTTCGTGGTTACCCCCAATGAAGATTGTCAAAATTGGCGCGGTTTTTTCCCCACTATAGTACCTTTGGAAACAAATAGACAAGTTTTTCATTAATTTCTAATAATATGGTTTAATTTTCTTGGGACTTACTTGTAGAAGGTACATATGTCCATGTATTTCTTAGGGACTGCCATGGTCTCCAGGTCTTCTAGATTCCTGGTGGACTGAAAATCTCCGCAACACAACAACAAATCGATTTTAATTTTTTCCGCCTTTTGTATGCTCTCGATGGTATCGTAGATTTTTTCTAGCTCGCCATGAGCACAACCTTCGACAGCGATTTTCATTTTTGATTTTATTTTATTTAACTCTATTGATGATGATTTATTTTATTATTAAATAAAAATTTGTTATTTGTTTAATAAGACTTCAATTTAAGAAAGAATGAATCGAAAGAATGGCGTGGATGGCAAATTTATAAAAAAAACAATTTTATTTCGACAGCGCGAATGTCGGAAAATAGAAGATGAAGCAAAATGAGATTTTAATTGAAAGAAAGTGATGCCAGAACTAATTTTTAAACAAGGGTAATGCAGTTCAGTTAATTACATTTCTGTAAGTTTAAAATTTATTTCTTGAGCTTAAACTAGTTTTATGATCGCTAATGATCAATTAATTTACCCTTGAAAATAAAACGATACGGATAATCGCAAAGACAGTGTTATAAGTACATCAACTTTTTTTCTTATGTTTGTTGATTTTCAATCACTTTTTGTCTTTTTCCTTGAAGATTTTTACAAAAAAAATTAGGGATCGTGTTCTCTATCTGGATCTATTTCAAAGATCCAAAAATTAGTTTTTACTCTGGCAGGCATTGACGTATTATATATGGACTGCTAGTCGTATGAAATTTCTATACAAACATTTCAATAAAATGGTTCCACCTCTCCCTACCGACATTAGAGCTCTTGGTGCAAAAGTGGTAAAAATAAATATTAATTCCAGAGGCCATCTCTTGGCTCCTGGCCTGAACTACTATTTTTGCCATAGAAACTATAGCCATCTATCTCAATTTGAACTTTACATTTTAACGTTATCCAAGACAAAATAATAACAATAATATAAAGGGTGTTCAGCGAAATTTGTGAACACGCGAGAGCAAAGCATTTAGTTTAATGAAAACTGCTTTACGGCGGATATTGTCTTCTAGGGCCTGAATTGCTTGGCGATTGTTGCTGTAAGGTTTTGACAGGTAATCTTATAAAAAGGTAGAACCAGTTCTTCGTAAATTTATATCTATATTTTAAAATGGAAATGGCATTTTTGTCATTATATTTATCTAACTATAAGTGAATTTGCTATTATTTCAAAAAAATCTCCTATCTACATAAATGTGAGTAAAACAATATGAACTTTTTAATTTATCTTTTCATGTTGAATCGCATCCAGTTTTTACTAGATAGTTTTCATCATGATTTGAACACAATTTGTTCACAATAAATTTAAATGAAAAGTTGAAATTTTGATTTGTGTTAAACAATAAGGTGTTTACAAATTGATATAAGTAATGCTCTTCTCCTGTCTATGATAAATGCTATTATGACTATTAAATCGGCAAATAAAGCATGAAAATAGCCCTCAAGTTTTTATTTAATAATAAACTTAAACAATTCCCGCTCAACACCCTTTACAAACTCAATTATGTCAAAAATTGATTTATCAAATACCAAAACCACAAGTTACACTATGTTTTCCGAGTTTGCTCCAAGAGCGCTAGTTCCGTATAGTTTTAAGTTGAACCATCGTGAAGTTGGGCTCTGGCAGTCCATGTATAATAAGTCAATGCTGGCAGGTATATGGCTTTTTATGGTAAGGTAGTGTAAACTGCAGTAGCCGTGTTTTTCTTGCAAGTCCATCTAGAATTGTAGAAAAAAACGACATCGAGGCTTAGAAATTTTTCGGAAAAAGTTGTAAGCACAGTACAGGCTATTATATTTGTATTGAGACTAGCATCAACAAGCATCCAAAAACGTCACTTTTGACTTCTCTGAACAAATTATCGATAACATGTAGATAAAATAATTTGGCATCACCGTTTTTATCATTTAGGTTATACTTTAACACGCAAGCGATTTTTAATCTTATACTGCTTTTACACGAAAGCGATTTTTAATCTTAGTTTCTCTTTTGGAGTCATCTTCAGCCTTATGTAACCCCGCCACCACACACGTCTCTCTCCAACGGGCTTAAAAATCGCAAGGTAATATTGCTTCGTTTAAAAGCCGTCTTAGTTTCTCTTTTGGATTTGGAGTCATCTTCCGCCTTGTGTAACCCCGTCACCACACACGTCTCTCTACCACGGGCTTAAAAATCGCAAGGTAATATTGCTTCGTTTAAAAGCAGTATTAAAGACTCGAAAATTATCTGGACTTATACTGCTTTTACACGAAAGTGATTTTTAATCTTAGTTTCTCTTTTGGGCTTAAAAATCGCAAAGTAATATTGCTTCGTTTAAAAGCCGTCTTAGCTAAGTCCCTACAGACTTTAGTAGTTATTGTATTTACATGTAAGGCTCTTAGTCCCTATGTCATTTTCTTCTAAAATTCCTAATGGACTTGCAAAAAAACACGCCTTCTGTAAAGAAAAAAGACAAGAAACATTTGAAAATCAACAAACATAAGGAAAACACATTGATGATTCCAATTATGTACGACAAGATACCCAAAAACAATAGCCGCGTTTTATTATCGCCATATACTCGTCCATCAACCCTTGAATAAATAAACTGTGTTATAAAATTTTTTTGTGGACAGCCATCGAATGATAAATTGCGTCTTAGAATGGTACGACAGCACCTAACTAATGAGCCGTGTCGTGTCTGGGCGAAATGGACTAACCAACGAAAATCTACCAATTTTCGACTCCCAACAACTGCCTACCAAAGCCTTTGGGTTGCCATATTACTGAAACCAAGGCTCGTAAGCGGTTGCCGTTTTCAATACTAAATAGAAAATAACCAGACCTTCCCATGGATGTGCCAATACTTACAAATCTCGAAAAAAAAGTTGTTCTTAAATTTTTGAAGATAATCATGGACTAACCACATGTCTACAAAAATCCCGTCTCTTTTTATCCTTGGGTTTGTAAATTTTAAATTATTTCTTGTCTTTTTTCTTTACACTGTAGTTTACACTACCTTACCATAAAAAGCCATCTACTCGCCAGTGTAATAACTAATTTTTGGATCTTTGAAATAGATCCCGATAGAAAACAGGATCCCAAATTGTTTTTGTAATACATGTTAAAACTTAATCCAGATCCGGATCCAGATAGATTTGTGAATAATAAAACGCACCTAATGTGCTTGGGTGGAGATATTTCCGAAACCAGGCCTCGTAAGAGGTTGCGGCTTTCAAGATCCCTTGTTAACTTTTCAAGAACTATTCAAAAAAAGAAACTAGAAGGTTTTGCGAGGTCTAGTTATCGAAATATGGCCATCCAAAGTTGTCTTACTAAAAATGTACCCAAATCTAAAAAAGTCATCGGATGCGGATGGAGATATTTCTGCAATCAAGACTCGTAAGGGGTTGCCGTTTTCAACACTAAACAGAGAATTAAAAGACCTTTCCATGGATGTGCCAATCTTTGCAAATCTCGAAAAAAAGTTTTTCTTAAATTTTTGAAGAAAATCATGGACTAACCACTTGTCTACAAAAATCATTATTTTTCCAAAGTTCACCAAACCCATCGAGATATACATCAAACGAAAGGTCTGTTCAATACCTATATGCAACTCAAAACATTCTGCGTGGTCTGGTTATCGAAATAGAGCCTTCCAAAGTTATTCAAAGTTATTTTACCGATGTTCGGCTCCCAACTAACTAACAATGTGCTTGGGTGGAGATATTTCCGAAACCAGGCCTTGTAATAGGTTTCGGCTTTCAAGATCCCTTATTAACTTTTCAAGAGCTATTCAAAAAAGAAAACTAGAAGGTTCTGCGAGGGCTGGCTATCGAAATATGGCCATTCAAAGTTGTCTTACTAAAAATGTACCCAAATCTAAAAAAGTCATCGTATGCGGATGGAGATATTTCCGCAATCAAGACGTAAGGGGTTTTCAACACTGAACAGAGAATTAACATGGATGTGCCAATCTTTGCAAATCTCGAAAAAAGTTTTTCTTAAATTTTTGAAGAAAATCATGGACTAACCACTTGTCTACAAAAATCATTATTTTTCCAAAGTTCACCAAACCCATCGAGATATACATCAAACGAAAGGTCTGTTCAATACCTATATAGACATGCAAATCAAAACGTTCTGCGTGGTCTGGTTATCGAAATAGGGCCTTCCAAATTTATTCAAAGTTATTTTACCGATGTTCGGCTCCCAACTAACTAACAATGTGCTTGGGTGGAGATATTTCCGAAACCAGGCCTTGTAAGAGGTTTCGGCTTTCAAGATCCCTTGTTAACTTTTCAAGAGCTATTCAAAAAAGAAAACTAGAAGGTTCTGCGAGGGCTGGCTATCGAAATATGGCCATTCAAAGTTGTCTTAGTAAAAATCTACCCAAATCTAAGAAAGTCATCGTATGCGGATGGAGATATTTCGGCAATCAAGACTCGTAAGGGGTTGCCGTTTTCAACACTGAACAGAGAATTAACAGACCTTTCCATGGATGTGCCAATCTTTGCAAATCTCGAAAAAAAGTTTTTCTTAAATTTTTGAAGAAAATCATGTCTACAAAAATCATTATATTTTCAAAGTTCACCAAACCCATCGAGATATACATCAAACGAAAGGTCTGTTCAATACCTATATAGACATGCAACTCAAAACGTTCTGCGTGGTGTGGTTATCGAAATAGGGCCTTCCAAAGTTATTCAAAGTTATTTTACCGATGTTCGGCTCCCAACTAACTAACAATGTGCTTGGGTGGAGATATTTCTGAAACCAGGCCTTGTAAGAGGTTTCGGCTTTCAAGATCCCTTGTTAACTTTTCAAGAGCTATTCAAAAAAGAAAACTAGAAGGTTCTGCGAGGGCTGGCTATCGAAATATGGTAATTCAAAGTTGTCTTAGTAAAAATCTACCCAAATCTAAGAAAGTCATCGTATGCGGATGGAGATATTTCCACAATCAAGACTCGTAAGGGGTTGCCGTTTTCAACACTGAACAGAGAATTAACAGACCTTTCCATGGATGTGCCAATCTTTGCAAATCTCGAAAAAAAGTTTTTCTTAAATTTTTGAAGAAAATCATGGACTAACCACTTGTCTACAAAAATCATTATTTTTTCAAAGTTCACCAAACCCATCGAGATATACATCAAACGAAAGGTCTGTTCAATACCTATATAGGCATGTAACTCAAAACGTTCTGCGTGGTCTGGTTATCGAAATAGGGCCTTCAAAAGTTATTCAAAGTTATTTTACCGATGTTCGGCTCCCAACTAACTAACAATGTGCTTGGGTGGAGATATTTCCGAAACCAGGCCTTGTAAGAGGTTTCGGCTTTCAAGATCCCTTGTTAACTTATCAAGAGCTATTCAAAAAAGAAAACTAGAAGGTTCTGCGAGGGCTGGCTATCGAAATATGGCCATTCAAATTTGTCTTACTAAAAATGTACCCAAATCTAAAAAAGTCATCGTATGCGGATGGAGATATTTCCGCAATCAAGACTCGTAAGGGGTTGCCGTTTTCAACACTGAACAGAGAATTAACAGACCTTTCCATGGATGTGCCAATCTTTGCAAATCTCGAAAAAAAGTTTTTCTTAAATTTTTGAAGAAAATCATGGACTAACCACTTGTCTACAAAAATCATTATTTTTCCAAAGTTCACCAAACCCATCGAGATATACATCAAACGAAAGGTCTGTTCAATACCTATATATAGACATGCAAATCAAAACGTTCTGCGTGGTCTTGTTATCGAAATAGGGCCTTCCAAATTTATTCAAAGTTATTTTACCGATGTTCGGCTCCCAACTAACTAACAATGTGCTTGGGTGGAGATATTTCCGAAACCAGGTCTTGTAAGAGGTTTCGGCTTTCAAGATCCCTTGTTAACTTTTCAAGAGCTATTCAAAAAAGAAAACTAGAAGGTTCTGCGAGGTCTGGTTATCGAAATATGGCCATTCAAAGTTGTCTTAGTAAAAATCTACCCAAATCTAAAAAAGTCATCGTATGCGGATGGAGATATTTCCGCAATCAAGCCTTGCAAGGGCTTGCTATTTTCAACACTGAACAAAGAATTAACAGACCTTTCAATGGATGTGCCAATCTTTGCAAATCTCGAAAAAAAGTTTTTCTTAAATTTTTGAAGAAAATCATGGACTAACCACTTGTCTACAAAAATCATTATTTTTCCAAAGTTCACCAAACCCATCGAGCTATACATCAAACGAAAGGTCTGTTCAATACCTATATAGACATGCAACTCAAAACATTCTGCGTGGTCTGGTTATCGAAATAGGGCTTTCCAAAGTTATTCAAAGTTATTTTACCGATGTTCGGCTCCCAACTAACTAACAATGTGCTTGGCTGGAGATATTTCCGAAACCAGGCCTTGTAAGTGGTTTCGGCTTTCAAGATCCCTTATTAGCTTTTCAAGAGCTATTCAAAAAAGAAAACTAGAAGGTTCTGCGAGGGCTGGCTATCGAAATATGGCCATTCAAAGTTGTCTTACTAAAAATGTACCCAAATCTAAAAAAGTCATCGTATGCGGATGGAGATATTTCCGCAATCAAGACTCGTAAGGGGTTGCCGTTTTCAACACTGAACAGAGAATTAACAGACCTTTCCATGGATGTGCCAATCTTTGCAAATCTCGAGAAAAAGTTTTTCTTAAATTTTTGAAGAAAATCATGGACTTAACCACTTGTCTACACTGAAAAAAAAATTGTACATAAAATCTATGAACGGCGATGTTAGAGCCAAAATCGCCGATTTTCTCCGAAAATTCATGAAAAAACGGTCGTAGATTTTATGACTGGGTGTTGTTTTTATGAATCACTATTCCTGAAAATTTTTGTATGGGAAATTTTCGTCTAAAATCACTGATCATAGATTTCATGATTTTATTCATACGAGCATGAACGGTTCATGCTCCAAAAAGTGCACTTTTTTATGAAAAATTCATAGTGTTTAGGAATACAGTCCTTAGTTTTATGGATGGTTCATATAAACCTGGATTTTTGGTTTGCATGTATCAATTTCATGAATTTAATGCCTATTCCTAGATTGTATGAATCATAAACCTGGATTTTTTAAGTTTTTATGTGGCAAGAGCATGAACCATTCATGGAAATTATGATCACTGTTCTTAGATAAAGTTCTTCGATACAATTTTTGTATATGAATCCAGATTCATAAAAAACATTACCCGATCATGAAATTATTGCTTTTTCATGAATTTTGTATTTTACTACCTACATGATTACCATTCATGAAAACTACGATCCTAGTCTTAGAAACATTGCTTTTTTCATGAATTTCGTATTAAACTACCTATATGATTACCATTCATGAAAACTACGATCCTAGTCTTAGAAAATTGCTTTTTTCATGAATTTTGTATTTAACTACCTACATGATTACCATTCATGAAAACTATGATTCTAGTCTTAGAAACATTGCTTTTTTCATGAATTTCGTATTAAACTACCTATATGATTACCATTCATGAAAACTACGATCCTAGTCTTAGAAAATTGCTTTTTTCATGAATTTTGTATTTAACTACCTACATGATTACCATTCATGAAAACTACGATCCTAGTCTTAGAAAATTGCTTTTTTCATGAATTTTGTATTTAACTACCTACATGATTACCATTCATGAAAACTATGATTCTAGTCTTAGAAACATTGCTTTTTTCATGAATTTCGTATTAAACTACCTATATGATTACCATTCATGAAAACTACGATCCTAGTCTTAGAAAATTGCTTTTTTCATGAATTTTGTATTTAACTACCTACATGATTACCATTCATGAAAACTACGATCCTAGTCTTAGAAAATTGCTTTTTTCATGAATTTTGTATTTAACTACCTATATGATTACCATTCATGAAAACTACGATCCCAGTCTTAGAAACATTTCTTTTTTCATGAACTTTGTATTTAACTACCTACATGATTACCATTCATGAAAACTACGATCCTAGTCTTAGAAAATTGCTTTTTCATGAATTTTGTATTTAACTACCTACATGATTACCATTCATGAAAACTACGATCCTAGTCTTAGAAAATTGCTTTTTTCATGAATTTTGTATTTAACTACCTACATGATTACCATTCATGAAAACTACGATCCTAGTCTTAGAAAATTGCTTTTTTCATGAATTTTGTATTTAACTACCTACATGATTACCATTCATGAAAACTATGATTCTAGTCTTAGAAACATTGCTTTTTTCATGAATTTCGTATTAAACTACCTATATGATTACCATTCATGAAAACTACGATCCTAGTCTTAGAAAATTGCTTTTTTCATGAATTTTGTATTTAACTACCTACATGATTACCATTCATGAAAACTACGATCCTAGTCTTAGAAAATTGCTTTTTTCATGAATTTTGTATTTAACTACCTATATGATTACCATTCATGAAAACTACGATCCCAGTCTTAGAAACATTTCTTTTTTCATGAACTTTGTATTTAACTACCTACATGATTACCATTCATGAAAACTACGATCCTAGTCTTAGAAAATTGCTTTTTTCATGAATTTTGTATTTAACTACCTACATGATTACCATTCATGAAAACTACGATTCTAGTCTTAGAAACATTGCTTTTTTCATGAATTTCGTATTAAACTACCTACATGATTACCATTTATGAAAACTACGATCCTAGTCTTAGAAAATTGCTTTTTTCATGAATTTTGTATTTAACTACCTACATGATTACCATTCATGAAAACTACGATTCTAGTCTTAGAAACATTGCTTTTTTCATGAATTTCGTATAAAACTACCTACATGATTACCATTCATGAAAACTACGATCCCAGTTTTAGAAAATTGCTTTTTTCATGAATTTTGTATTTAACTACCTACATGATTACCATTCATGAAAACTACGATTCTAGTCTTAGAAACATTGCTTTTTTCATGAATTTCGTATAAAACTACCTACATGATTACCATTCATGAAAACTACGATCCCAGTCTTAGAAACATTTCTTTTTTCATGAACTTTGTATTTAACTACCTACATGATTACCATTCATGAAAACTACGATTCTAGTCTTAAAAACATTGCCTTTTTCATGAACTTTGTATTTAATTACCTACATGATTACCATTCATGAAAACTACGATCCTAGTCTTAGAAAATTGCTTTTTTCATATTTAACTACCTACATGATTACCATTCATGAAAACTACGATCCCAGTCTTAGATAAAGTTTTTCTAGAAAGACCAACTTCACCTTCACCACATCACCACATAAAATTCACCCAAAGGAATGATTGCGTTCAAAAATAAAAATGTGGTGAGTTCATAAAGCAAAGCGACTACTATGTGCATGTCAAATCAACACTGTTTTGGCTCTTTTGCTTAAGCTGACGTAAGTGAGCAGAAGCAATAATAGTTGAGGCATTATAGAAACTGCCAGTGCATTATGTTTGAATCGGCCTTTAGATTAGTAGTTTAGTTAACCACTTTTTCGATAGCGCCATTTTCAACCGCTCGTCATACGAACTCGGTCTTATTTTCCAGAGTAGGTAATTCATACATAATGGCTCTCCTAAACAAAAACGGAACATTCACTGACGACGCGAAAATAATATTAACAATATGTTGTTAGACATAAGAAGGAAATATAAAATTGTTTTTGGAATTGCTCCATTTTGTTCAGTTTTGAACGGAATGATATGATTGAAATCTACCAAATGTAGATACGACGTGACTGTTTAGTCCCCTATTACACGTTGCCTCATAAGACATGTCTCATTTTTGATTTTCTTTTTAAATTTGTATCCCGTGAGGCAGTTTACGTGAGATAGTTGTTCGTTTTTGTTATGGTTTTTTTCGTTGGCCTTAATCTAATTTGAAAACAACAAAACAAAAAACGAATATGAAAAAAAGAAACGTCAAAATGAGACTACTAAAAATCAGCCCGGTACTCACCGGAAATATTTTTTTACATCTCATTTCCTCATATCTTCTTCCTTTTTTGCACTTATGTGAGCCTGGTCTCGTGAAACATCGTGTAATAGGGGGCTTACTGCTTAACGAGCAGTCACGATGTAAACAGGGTCTTGTTGTTGTTTTCGAATCATCAGCGAATGTTCCGCTTTAGTTTGGGAGATCCTTAAATCGGTCTACTTAGACACTTTCTAACTACTTTAAATTCATGGAAATATGCTGTATTGAATAAAAATAAATATATCACTTTTGTCACTTACTCTTATGTCTTAGTTAGGCAGTAAGATGTTATGTCAGATTAATATAATTGGATTTGTTTTTGGATTAAAAGTTCCGTTCTAATTGAATTCAGATGAGGTACGAGTAATTTGAAAATGGACTTAAAATAACATATTTTTTTATTAATAAGATTTTATAATTGACCAATTTAATCTTAAGTCAGGTCCACACTGTTCTCATGTGATGTGTCGATACCTTTTAAGTATATTTTATCGATCTGTGATTGATCGATGAAATAAACTGAAATAATTGTTATGTTTTTTAAAACCCCGCGGGAATGGACAAAAAGAACAATCGCTGGGCCATGACAGAAGAAAAATGTAGTTTCCATACAAACTGTCCATAACATGTATAAAATAATCGCTTGTAGTCCATTTTTAACATGGTTAACTTAAGCCCCGAGAATTATCTGGGTTTTGCTAAACACCCCCAGGGATTGGTTGTTGTTGGATTTAACATGCAAAATTTTTACCGCCGCGGTAGTTTTTTTCGTCAATTTCCCTCGGGGTTTGGAAAAATAAACACCACTAATACGAGAACAGTGTGGTACAGGCCTTAGAAACTGTAAATTGAATTCATGTAAAAAATGTATTTCATACATAAATAAAAAGACTGAATACATACATTTTATGAATGCTATACATATGCATGATATGTATTCATAAAATTTATGTACTCGATCTTTCAATTCATGATTGAATTACATATTTTGCATGAATTCTATGCACTGTTTTCAAGATTCATAAAATCTAGGTATCAGTCTTACGATTAATGTATGAATTGCCTACAATGCAAAATAAGGCCATCTTCACATGCACACATTAAAAAGCTAAATTTTTAAGAAATGGAAATTAATACGAAAGATTTTATTTGGAAAATGTAACTAACGCTAAATTGTGCACATAAAGATAAAAATTACCTAGATTGTAGAAACAGTCAATCGAATTTATTATAGATTATTGTCTACTTAGACACTGTCTAACTATAGTATGAACTCGGTTAACGCAACCCTCGATTCGCGCAACTCCTCGATTTTCGCAACACGAAAATTGAAGCACATCTTTATTCTATAAGTGCTACTTTTGTAAAATGTTACTAACAATTAATGCAACTTTTTGTGTTTATGCATCTGTTCATTAAAATCATCAAACCAACAAAAACGATTTGTTTGGTTTCAATAATCTTGTTTAATAACATTTTACATTTTCGTTATCTCTAAAACAAAATAAGCCATTACAACTATAATTTTGTATTAAAAAAAATATAACCCAGTAAGCGCAACAACCTCGGTTATTGCAACTGCCTTAATTTCTATTAGTTGTGTAAATCGAGTTTGTACTGTATTTTCAAAATTGGTGGAAATATGCTTCAAAATAAAAATAAATATCATTATTCACGGTTAAGACAGTCTACTCTTGTGTCTTGCAGTTAAAAGACAACAATTGACCACATTTTCTAATGTTGGATAGTTGTTGTCTAAGAATAGACAACTTTTATAAATATCACTCAGTAGGTACATTGAAAATAATGTATTAGGATTTTTGTATTGCTCAATTAATTTTATATAATTATATTTTACCTTTTTGGTTTTCTCCATTTAATTTCAATAAAACGCATTTCTTCTATTTTTTAACTATACATATATTTCGAGGACCTATTTGCCTCATCATCAGTACCTATAAAAATAAAATACAAAAATTACCAAAATAATTTATTTATTATAAATAATTCTGGTAATTTATTCATTAGAAATAATTCTGGCAATTTTTGTATATAATCAAATGTCTTATGTATTTATTTTATTAAAACGCATGTACATATTTTATTTTTATAGATACTGATGATGAGGCAAATAGGTCCTCGAAATATATACATATATAGTTAAAAAAATAGAAGAAATGCGTTTTATTGAATTTAAATGAAGAAAAACAAAAAGGTAAAACATAATTGACAATAATATTCATGTATGTATTTTTACATAAATTATATTAAAACCTAGCACGTTGCTGATGCGGAAACAGAAATCCTCTACAAAAATAACACAAGAAAATCATAAACCAAAAATTTCATTATGATTTTCTTTTTGCAGTACGCTGTTTAACGAGCGAAATTGATATTAACTGGAGAAGTATCAACTCTTTTTCGCATACAATTAATTGATCGGCCAATTAAATGTTAGAGCAAAATGAAATTTAAATTTGTTTGTATAATATTTTTTTTTCACAGCATCGGGTTCACATTTGGCATTAGTGAGCATGAGCAATCATCATCTAAACATGGCCTTATATTTTTGTAAAGGTTTCTGAACGTGTTTAGTTCAGCGTGGTGAGTTTAGCAACTTATGAATACTCATACATAAAACGTAAGAACCAATACATACATTTTATGCTTCCAGTCTTAAAACACAGGAATGGAATATTAAGTGCAAGAATATATTCATGCGAAACCCTTCGTGCATGTATTGATACATATTTTTCATGAACATCCCGTTATTTTTAGGACGCGATAGAGCGTTCTTTAGATTTTTTTTCTACTTTACCGTTTCGTCTGGTGTTTTTGTGTGGTCGCGATCGCATTGTATCAAAAATGTGGCGTTCAGTATTCATTTGGTGTTCGGTCTTCAAAGTGTCCGGGTCGTTGATTTTGATTTATAGCGTGAAATAGTGAATTTTAAAACTAAAACCAAAAATAATTGAAAATAATAATTGGAGCAACCTACATACATAAGTACTTGGTATTCAGGTAAGTTTGTTTTTCTTTATATTATATTATATTATATTATTTGAAATTGAAAAAGTGCAATTTTGTTGGTATTCTCGCTTACCTCCAATTACATATATGTAATTGACTCAAATTCAGATTTCGAACCGCTTGCTAAAATTCTAATTGGTAATTCCCACTTTTTAGATGATTCTAATCAGAATCTAAGGGTGTATAAATATTTTTTCTAGGATACATACAGCAGGAGATAATCCAAAAAAAAAGAAGCATTTTCGTAGATATTCTCTATGCAATTACATATTATATACATACATTCCACCTACAAGTAAGATTTTGATCAGGTTGCTCAAATTGAAATTAGTAAAGGCCACTTTGTAGATGATTCTAATCAGAATCCAAGCGTGTATAAATATTTTTTCTAGGATACATACAGCAGGAGATAATCCAAAAAAAAAGAAGCATTTTCGTAGATATTCTCGATGCAATTACATATACATACATTCCACCTACAAGTAAGATTTTGATCAGGTTGCTCAAATTGAAATTAGTAAAGGCCACTTTGTAGATGATTCTAATCAGAATCCAAGCGTGTATAAATATTTTTTCTACGATACATACAGCAGGAGATAATCCAATTTAATTTATAGCGTGAAATAGTGAATTTTAAAACTAAAAACAAAAATAATTGGAAATAATAATTGGAACCTACATAAGTACTTGGTATTCAGGTAAGTGTGTTTTTCTTAAGATTATATAAAAAAAAACTGCAATTTTGTTGGTATTCTCGATTACCTCCAATTACATAAAATTGACTCAAATTCAGATTTTGAACCGCTTGCTCAAATGGAAATTGGTAATTCACACTTTTTAGATGATTCTAATCAGAATCTAAGCGTATGCAAATATTTTTTCTAGGATACATACAGCAGGAGATAATAAAAAAAAAATGCATTTTCGTTGGTATTCTCGATGTAATTATATACAATCGATTCGAAATTTAGATTTTTAACCGCTTGCTCAAATTGAAAAAATTTAATTTAAAAAAATTTAATTTAAAAAAATTTAATTGAAAAATTTAAAATGAAATTTCTTGGAGATCTCTACAAACCTTCTTTCTATTTACTCGTCGATTAGTTGTCTTATAGGTTTTTTGTTATAGATTATATTAATCATTAATGGTATTTATTTGAAATTTATGAAAAACTAGATATTCCAATGCATATTATAAAGAGGAGCCAAATATTCAATGTCGAGTTTTTTCGCGATACAAAATTTTGTTTAATTCAGAATTTATTGAAATAAATATTAAAAGTAGGTATCAAATATTCTATCAGAAGATTCTAATCAGAATTTAAGCGAATGCAAATCAATAACATCTGTTTTTGAAAATTTTACAAAATTTTACAAAAATCTGATTGTCGACATAAAGTTTTCAAAAACTAGCTGACTATATGTATTCCTTTATGAAAAAAATGTAACCTCAAAATAAGAAATACTCCGAAATTCTTTTAAATTTTCCTTATTCTAACAGGTTGTCGCTTTAATTAGTTGGTATCAAGGTTGTTGCTTTAATTAGTTGGTAACAGGAAATTAAGAAATTTGTATGCATAAATATATTTTCAAGAACAGATATTGTTTGAGATTTTCCAAAATTATTAGATATCAGTTTGTTTTTCAATCAATAATAACAATAATATCTGTTTTCGAAAATTTTTTGAAATGTTCAAAAAAAGATACTTAAAAAAAATTTAATGACTATATTCCATTTCAAAAGTTTGAAAACAAATAACATAATCCAGAAGTAAAAAATGAACGAAACTCATTTAAATTTCCTTTATTTTAATAGGTTGTCGCTTTAATTAGTTGGTAACTGTGAGCTGCTATCAAGGTTGTCGCTTTAATTAGTTGGTAACTGTGAGCTACTATCAAGGTTGTTGCTTTTTTTTGTTGGTAACTTTGAGCTGCTACCAGGTTGGAGGCTGCTATAAAAGTGGTATTTGAAGGTACTCGTGTGTCAGAAAATCAAGAAATTTATGTGCATAAATAAATTTTCAAAAACAGATATTGTTTGAGATTTTCCAAAATTATTAGATATCAGTTTTTTTTTTCAATCAATAATAACAATAATATCCGTTTTCGAAAATTTTATGAAATGTTCAAAAAAAAAAATACTTAAAAAAAATTGTATGACAATAATCAATTTCAAAAGCTTAAAAATAATTAACATAATCTCGAAGAAAAAATGATCCAAAATTCTTTTAAATTTCCTTTATTCTAATAGGTTATCGCTTTCATTAGTTGGTAATTGTGCGCTGCTACCAAGGTTGTCGCTTTAATTAATTGGTAACTGTGAGCTGCTATCAAGGTTGTTGCTTTTATTTGTTGGTAACTTTGAGCTGCTACCAGGTTGGAGGCTGTTATATCAAACTGGTATTTGAAGGTATGTCAGAAAATTAATAAATTTCCATTCATATATATACATCTTTTATCTTATACTCGTATTTATATATTTCCTTAACTCTTTAGTCAAAATGATTTGTTTTATTTGCCACACTAAATGTACCAACATTACATTGCTAATGCATCACCTCAAAAAAAGACATGATTTAAATTGTTCTAGTAATTATCGTTGTGTGGATTGTAACCTATTGTTTAGTAGCTCCTCAACTTTTAAAAGACATATGCTACGATTACATTCCACTTTAAAATTTTCAAATTCTGAAATTCAAGCACAACAGTATAGTATTAATGAAGGAGATTCAAAAAAAGTTACTGCTTTGTTAGAAGAATCTAGTTTCATCAAGGTAAACGATATTAACATGGAAGAGAAACTAGTTCTTCCATCTTTTTTATCACCATGTCACGCCAAAAAAGACAATTTCAACGTAGAAATAAGAAATTTGCTCGAAAATGCGTTTAAATTTTCTTTATCGCTACATGCAAACGATAATTTTTCTAGAAAAGATGTAGTCAACATTCAAAAAAGTGTATCCACACTTATAGTCGCACCATTGCTCCAAATCTTTGAAAGCTTCTCTAAAATTAGACTTTCCCATGACCATGAAGTTTTAAATGAAATTTCAAGTATAATTAGTTCTTGTAAACACCCGTTTGAGGAATGTGCATCCGATTATCTCTTATTACAAAAACTTAAAAACGGTGGATTTATGAATGACGTTAACGACTTTGTTATCAATAACGAAATGAAAACGGTTTTCCATCGTGGAGAGTTATCACTGGACGAAAACTTAACTAGAGGCGTCGTTCTTCCATTACGATCCCAGTTTAAACTTTTGTTTGAGACAAACAATTTTCTTGTTAGTATGTTAGAGCACATGCGAATGTTGGAAAAAAGTAATAGAATCATAAACTTTATCAATGGAGAATTATGGAAGGAAAAGGTCAAAATGTACCCAAATAAGTTATTGATTCCTTATTTCTTATATGGAGATGATTTTGAAATAAATAATCCTCTTGGATCTCATTCTTCAGTTCATTCAGTATGTAATTTTTATTATTCCTTTTCTTGTATGCCTATTAAGGAGTCTAAATTGGATAATATATTTTTAGCTGCTGTAATAAAAACAAGAGATATGAAAACGTTTGGTAATAGTAAATGCTTAGATCCTCTAGTAAATGAATTGAAATTTCTAGAAGAAGAAGGGCTTCAGATTGAAGCATCTGATGGTCAAGTATACCGCATTCATTTTATTTTAGGCTTGGTTTTAGGTGATAACTTAGGACTCAATACATTAATGGGTTTTAACAAATCGTTTTCTGGTGTATTTTGTAGATTCTGTCGATTGGAAAAGGATAAATGTAGAACAATGTGTTTTGAGGATCCCAATGAAATGCGAAGTATATGTAATTATGATGAAGATGTCATACAAAATAACAGCCAAATAACTGGCATTTCAAGTAATTGTCCATTTAATATAATTCCTTCATTTCATGCTATTGAAAACTACAGTGTTGACGTAATGCATGACTTGTTTGAGGGTATATGCCACTATGATCTTTGCCACGTTTTGTTAAATTTTATACAAATAAAAAAATACTTTTCCCTAGAAGTTTTAAACAAACGAAAACAAACTTTTGAATATGGTCCACATGAAATAGGCAATATATCAAATGAAATATCTCAAACACATCTCCAAAAGCGACATTTACGCATGTCTGCAAGAGAAATGCTTACTTTTATTCAATACCTTCCAATCATGGTAGGGGATTTAGTTCCATTAGATGATGAAGTTTGGCATTTTCTATTGAATTTAATAGAAATAATTGATTTAACGTTATGTTTTGAAATAAATGAATCTTCGATTTCTTCTTTGAAGAACAAAATAAAGACACACCACGAGCAGTATCTATTACTTTTCCAAGATAGTTTAAAGCCCAAATTTCATATTCTTACTCATTACCCAACTATTTTAAAAAAATCAGGTCCACCTAGAAATTTTTGGTGCTTTAAATATGAAGCGAAGCACAAAAATTTCAAGATTTACTCACGTGCTATTACTTCCAGAAAAAATATTTGTCTCACATTGGCCAAAAAATTTCAACTAAGTTTTGCAAACAAGATTTTAAATTCAAATAATAAAAACGAACAACCTGAAATTTTTAAGACGAATGCAATAACATCTGGGTTTTCTTCCTTAATAAGCAAGAAGATGGGGGTCCAGGAGGAATACTTAGAATATTTCAGTAAGACTGAAATCAACGGCTTTAAATTTCAAACTGGCTATTACGTATCCAAATTGTTTAATGATTATAAAATTTTTGCTATAGTATGTTTAGTCCAACATCTAAACAAATTTTTTCTTTTTTGCCAGGAATTGAATGAAGTATTTTACGATCCCCATTTTACTGCATATGATATAAATCCTTCTATTTTAGGTGAATATTTTATTCTTGATCCCGATGAAATCGTTGGGCCACCATTAACCATTATTAAAACAGCTAAAGGTAGAAATATGATTCGAATAAAAGATTACACTTTACAATAGATAAAATAGATTTGCTTGACCACAGACCTGGTCTGAGATTTTAATACCTACTTTACTTCAACAAAATTAATGGTAAAATATAGAGCCTAATCTTTTTCAATGTAAATACACGTTAGATAAAATGTCAGATAGAAATTTATTGAAGGTAGGTACATCGAAATAACAAACACACTCTATAAACTTAGCGATAAGTAATACTGGACAGTTTTCTAATTGATTTTGAAGTTTATAACACTTGAATATTAAACTTTATAACAAAGACGAAAATGAATTTACAAGAATATGATATCGTTTGAAATATATATATTATTATATCATTTATTTTATTATTTATTTTTGTATCGATTTTAGTGGATCAATTATCTAATTTATTTATCCATTACATACATAGTTTGATTCTGAAATTGAATGCTAATTTTAATTTAGTTAATCTTTTTACAAGTTTACTATTTTCAAAAGGTTCGGAAACACTATATGAATATTAAACTGTAAGGTTACTTATTTGTGTTTTTACCACCAGAAAAACTTAATATAACATCAAAGACATGTATATGTATATCCCCTTCCACAGTTGTTCTCCTAAATAAAAAACCTAAAACATCATTAAAAATAACTTATAAATAACATCGGGCATGATTTGAGCGTGAAAAATATTGATATTCTGAGTTTTTGAGCTGCAATTTTACAATGATTAATTGAACAACTAAGATGTATAAGAGAAAAGGGGATATACATTTCCATATCCTTTTCTCCAAACCTAAGGATATTTTCTGACACATACCTTAAGTTTCAGAATGGATACTAACAATTATATAACATTGGTACAACCATCAACAAGTACTCAAGTTTCGGCCGGACAAATAGTATATAGCATAGTTCCAGAAACAGAAACTATGTCAAACGAGTCCCAGTCCCAGTTCGAAATAAAAGAACTCCTGAGCAGTTGGAATCTCGGACACCTGTCACAACTGTTTATTTGTAAGAGAGAATTGTTTTCTTAATTATCATTTGAAAAATAGCAAAAATTAAAATTTCAAAACCGATTTTATGTCTGTTTATGTATTTTTTGTTTGCATGTTAAAAATATTTAGCTTGGAAAAAAAAATGTAATTTGGCCTATCACGAATTCTATCGTAATCGGAAACTTTTAGAAATCCCAAAAATAGCTATCACCAAATCCGTTCGTAATGTTAATTTGTATGAGATTTTCCACTATGATGGATTTTGTGATATTTTTTTTCGGGATTCGTAACAAGTTTCCGAATAGGTACTTAATTTACAATGATTCAATAAACTGATGGCGTGCAAAAAAAAAAACTATTTCACCACACCATGCAAAACCGATTTTTTTGCCTGCAATAAAATTGTTTATGCAATTAGATTGAATAATGGTGTCTTATACGCGCAAGTACAGTAAAGAACATAAAACTTCGGTGGAATTTTGATTAGATAATTAATTTTTAAATTACATTTTACTGTAGACCAGGCTTAAAACGAAATTAAATAACTTTTATTGACATTCCAACAGCTGAGCGAATAACAATTGAAGTGCTTAAAATTATAAAGGAAAAACATTTTCCTCTGCTTTTCAAAAACAGTTTTGTTGGGGATCTTGCAATGTTTGAATACAAGCTAGCGGAGTGGAGAACCTCTCTAGGTATCGACGAACAGCAAATCGATATCATTACTTTGGGGGATAATTCATTTAGGCAATCATTTTCATCTTCGCCTACTTCTTCAATAACAGAAGATTACACTGCGCCTGGTATATCTCTTTCTTCAATTTTAAAAAGCTCGCCAAGGGCAAAAGATATAGAAAAATTCTATGAAGAAAACTCCAGGCTTCAGGACATCCATCGACAGGCTTTAATCACTTTAATATGTGACTATTTCATCGACAACGATCTTCATTTGCATTTATATACTAGTCACATGCTAGAGGAACAAATATTGCAAAGATTCAAAGGCGAAAAGATTGAGTTTTATCGCACCGGTAAAAGAGGTAAAATATACACCAAGTATTGTAATGCGAAAACCAGCTCTAGATTGGCTGTTAAAAGATCCATTTTGCCTACGTCTGTTGTGCCAGCTGAGAAATCAAAGAAAAAAAATGTAAGGGAATTCAGTAAGTGTTTTTTCTACATTTCTATTAAAAACAAATTAAAACTCAGGATTGAAAGAAAAAAACATTTTTAATACTTTCTTACGATGCAGCTTTAAGTTGCTAGTGCAATATCGTACGACTCAGTCGTGCATTTTATTTTTAATTGCGAAATGTAAGTAAGTAAAAATGCATTTTTACAACCCTGTCAATTTCTTTTAACTATCTATACCCTTGCCAAACTATCATAGATTCTTGAATTTGTTTTTGTTTCATTCAATCCTATCATTTTATTCAAATAACTAGTTATTACGAGTAGTATCTACGATTGTATCTTTCTTATAATGAAAGCCTAATTTATTTTCCTAAAGTGTTCCGGAGTGAAATGACGATTTTTCAAATAAGATTTTAAAGCGTGTATAGAAACGAAATTTCAACAAAATCATTTTAAAGAAAGTAAATTTTTTTACTCTATTGCTTAAAAAACAACTTAAAAAACGATCGAAACAATTTAGGAACTGTTTTTTTCAAAGCAAATGTAGCATTTTTTGCAAATTTACCTACTAAAACCTTTGATAATAGCTTCATACATTCAACATAAAAATGCTTGTGAATATTTTTTACAATTTTTATTAAGTGTATTCAATTTATTATTAACCTTTTTCATTAGTTATTTAATCATTATTGTATGATTTGATACTAAAATTTTTAATTTCAAAAAGACACTTGACAGAAAATGCATTTTAATTTTAAAGTTAAAAGCTACCATTTAGTAAAAACGCAATATTTTATATAAAATTGCACCCAATGAAAGTTAAAAAATCCACAAAAAAGTTCGCAAATGATTGGTTTTGTTCACTCCGGAACACTCTCAAGCTTTTTAAATTTTGATCATAAAAGAGAATGATTTTTTTTTTTGAATAAATTAAAAAAAAATAACTATTAAAATTCTTGTTTCATTGTAAATTGTGTGGAAACTGTTACGCAATACCCACACAAGAATACAATTTTTGGTAAAAGATTAAAAGTTTAGGATTCTTGTCTCAACACACAAATTTATGAATCGGTAGTAGTCTCGTAAAATGGGGCTTGATAAAGGAACATAGAAACAAGATCATTTATATGACATCGTTTTTCGTTGGTAACTTTCTAAAAATCAAAATCAACAATAACATCATCCCGATTTTTGGAAATCATACCGAAATTGAAAATCATGCCTTCACTTCAACGTTAATCTTAAGACTGATTAAGCTTAACAGCTTTTATTTACAATTTTTACAATAATTTTCTTATAATTTTCTTTTCTTCACCTTTATTTCGCCATCAGCTCCGGAAATTGATGCAGAGGAATGTATAAGAAGCATCAAGTATGATAATTTATCAAATTTAGAATTAGACAGCTGTTGGCAGGCTTGTAGCCAATTCAGGCTGGATAAAATATTTAAAGAGACAACATTGCAAAATATTTTCGAGGAATGGCCGGAATATAAGAAGCCCGGGGGATATCGCTTGGTAAGCTTTATTTTTAAGAAATTAAATTCTAACTTCAAATTGAAAAAAAAACATAAAATTTAGATTGACAAGGATTTTGGGGTTCTTTTCCGAAACAAGCCAGGTGTTCTTTTAAAGTGGCCAGAGGAGGCTGACAAAATAAGAACATTTTTGTTAGACGAAGACCACCTGCGAGACAAAAATCTAAGATGTATAGTAAAAAGAATTGATGAAAATGCTATTAAAACTGGTACGTTTAATGTTTTCGGACGGTCTTATTTCATTTTAAAGAGAAATGGGCTTTAATGAAATAAGACTGCGATATTATTAAATTTTTCAAGATGCAATTATGCCACTATCCGTTAAAACTATCTTTTCTCAGCATACATAAATAATCATTATCTAAATATTTCGTCAAATATTTATTAATTCACAACTATTTATACTCGTAGACAATTGTTTGAGCTATTGTATTTACCTTGATGGCAACAAGTTCATGTTTTTAAGTTTAATTCAATTTGTCTTCTTCGATTTTTACCCGATTGTATACAGTTCACTAGAAAAAATCCGTTTAATTATAATTATTGAGGCTATTTTACGAGTAGATTCAAAATAATTGTTCACACGAAGTTGTGGCTTACGATTTAATACTTTTTTTAATTTTTTTTTGTAGATAGTGCTGCAGTTAAACTATTTTGGTGTCTCCACGGGTATTTGATACCAACACAAAAGGCCAGCCGAAAAGATAACTCTGGCAAGAGTAGCACTGTTAGATTCACCATTAAAAGCTCTCAAGAGGCTTTCATGTTTGTTGGGTCAAGCGTACAAGAGCTCGATGACCATATATCTTTTTTAAAAAGCAAATCAGAAAATATACAACCATTTATTCTTGCCGTTGGGGATAAGGACTTTGAAAATTTTTCGAGCTATTACGTTTACCTTGATGGCATAAAGTTTATGTTTTCAAGCTTCTTAAGAGCACTTGATATATGTTTCAAGTGCTTCAACTTGTTTAATTTGGAGTATCCGTTGGCGTGCTCACAATTATGGACATTTATTGAGCATTACTTTTACGAAATCAATGTTTCTAAGCTCAAATCCCCTAAAATGTTTCTACTCACAGAAGCGTTAAAAACAAGGTGAGCAATTTTGAATTATTAATTACTTTTCTTGAGAACTTCTTAAAAATAATTCTCTAAAATTATGAGAGATTTTTTAATGAAAACAAACGGAAAATTATCAATCCAAAATAGCATGGTAGAGAAGAATTAAAAAATACCACATTACTCATAACGAGACTAAATTTTTATAATTTGTATGTTTGTATTGCCATGATTGAGTTGATTTAACAAAAATAATATTTCTTATTGTTCAATACTTTTCTATTCGGCAATTTCTTGCGATATTTATATACATTCTATAATTTTTTCTTAACATTTTTCAAAAGCTGAAGAGCACAGTTGAGAGATTACGTTTTGTTTTCTTTAAAACCAGATGTAAATCTCAGTGTCATTTCATAGTTCATAACAATCCTTAAACAAGAATTCTTTTAAACATTCTTGAGTAATGATGGACAAAATTTATACATATGTATAAATTATCTATTTTCAACACTAAATTTTCTTTATAATACATATACATATTAAGTTCTTGTTTTTAGCTGAAAGCCTGGTGGTTAGGGCTATATAATTTAAGTTAATATGTAATTTATTATATATTAATTAATAATAAAATAAAAAAAAAATATTTAGTTCTTTCCAAATAAATAAACTTCAACTAAAATGACTATTTAAGATACAAATTTGTTTCTTCTTTTTTTCTTTTCATTATAACAGTGCAAAACATTCGAATGGAGATTCCGCAGATGAAGCCGCTGTATTAATTTAAGTTTTCTTAATTAAGTATATAATAATATATAATAATATAATTATATAATTAAGTTTTGTTTTTTTAATTTAATCACATAAGTTAATTTGTTTATATAATTAATAATATACATATAACAAAGTTTTCATATTTCATTATAAAAATTGTATTAGGCTCATAAACTTAAGTATGGCTCAAATAGATGAAGATGTACCTAAATAGTTAAATGTTTTTTTTAATTGAACTAAAATTATTGAAGAAAAAGTTTCAGGTTTGGCAAGAATCTTTACACATACTGAAAAAGGTCCAAGTTATAGATTCAGAAGATGCATTTGAGAAACAAAAGTAAGTATAGTTTTGGAAAAAGAATCTACTTTAGAAAATAAAATAATAATAATTTATATCTTGAGCGATTCGTTATATGTTTCGACAATTCTCATTGAAACAATATAATCGTGTATTAACAAATATGAAATTCTGCTTTAAATTTTAGGCGATCCCAACCTTTTGATACAAAACTTCTAGGAGATATGGATACATATGTACGAAGGACGCATTCATTAAGGCTACGTAAGCATTTTATGAAAAATATAATTTTTTCTTTATTTTTATAAATACTAAGCCATGAAACGTATGAATTTTTATAAATATTATTAAACTTCTTATAACTTTTATGAAATATATCAAACCCAAAATATTTTTTCTTAACTTTTGTGACATCAGTCATTAAAGCTTTGTGAGCATTCTAAGAATAATATAATTTTTTTTTTATTTTCATAAATGTTTAGCCATGAAACGTACGTTTTATGAAAAATTCATATGCGTTTAATGACTAAATATTTATAAAAATAATGAACAGTTCATATTATTCATGAAAGCTGTACATAGCTTAAATGACTGTATTCATAAAAACTGTTCGAACTGAACATCGACGAGACAGACATCTCTAACTCTACAGACGATTTTTTTTTCATTTTTTTATTTCGAAATTTAATCTCAAAATGTCTAAGACCTGTGCTAAATGCAATGAAAAATTGCCAAGATCGGACAGTGTCTTATGCAATTCTTTCTGTGGTCAAAGTTTCCATAAAATTTGTGCTAATATAAATGTTGAAGAATTAAATGTGATAAAAAATTCTAATAATTTCTTTTGGAAATGTAACAGTTGCTCTCATTTTAAATTCTCCACCAATATTCACCGCTTTAGTGAGCTATCTGAGTGTGTTGGTGATCTTAAAAGAGAAATATCTGCCTTGCAAAAATTAATTGTTACCATAGCGAGGGATCCGGAAAATGTTCTCTTTGATAAAGCGAAAATCATAACTCCGAGTGCCGTCAACCAATCTTCAAATTGTCAACCAAGTGCCATTGAATATAATAGTAGTGAAAATTCTCTTTTGCCTACCAACATAAAGTCTGTTCCTGCTCTTAACTCTATTAGTCCTCTACCAGTCAACAAAATCACCGAAAATATAACAATAACTGAAAACAATGCATCCTGCTCTAAATCTCATCTTCTCACTTCTAACGCCAACAATAGTCCCCATAATAATACAAACAAAAAAGTAAAGAAAAGATCTAATAACAACAAAAAACATAGCCCCGTAAACCAGAATGCCTCCACATTTTATGGCACTGGGTCGGCTGCAAACTTAATTGTCGTACCCAACATCCAATGGATCCACATCTCTAAATTTGACAAAAACACTGCTCCTGAATCAATAATTTCATATTTATCAAACAAAATTAATCTGCCCAGTGATACATTTCAATGCTTCAAACTTACAAAGAAAGATGCCGTGCTAAATGACCTTTCATTTGTGAATTTTAAACTCAGTGTACCTGTAGACAAACTGAATCTCGTTATGGACCCTGCGGTTTGGCCTGAATTTGTTAAAGTTAAATTATTTATATCATTTTCAAAAAACGAAGAAACCCAAAAAAAGCCGATTGCAATAACATAATCTACAATGATCAGTTTTCACCTGTACCTTTGCCTATACACAATAATCTCTCTTCATCTAAAGCCTCTCAATTTGTCTTATTCTACCACAATGCCAGTGGCTTAAGAACAAAAATGCAAAATATTCTTCTTCTTTCCTCATCACAACAGTTCGATATCATTGCACTCTGTGAAACATGGCTCTCCGAAAATCATTTCAATGGGGAAATGTTTGACAACCATATGTTCAATGTTTTCCGAAAAGATCGATGTCGTCACACAACTGGTCTGAGCCGCGGTGGAGGTGTGCTGCTAGCTGTACGTTCATCATTTGTAAGCTCGCTAATAGATTTGCCCTCTTCGTCTTCTGAAGTGAATTCTAATTTCGATTTGGACCAGCTGATTGTACGCATAAGCGTTAACTTTCATGATGTATTTATTATTTTAAGTTATATACCACCAAAGAGTTCTTTTGAGTTATATAAATTACACATTGATAATTGTTCTGCAGTTCTTAAAAATCTTAAAGATAACCAAAATATAATAATCTTGGGTGATTTTAATTTGCCATTTATTAACTGGGTACATGACCCTGAAGTCAATCGTTTGGTTCCTTTTAATATCAAAAATGAATGTGAGAGTGTGGTTGTTGATACTTTAGCTGAATTTGGACTTAATCAAATAAATTCTTTTTTCAATAATTTGAATCGAGCTCTTGATTTAGTTTTTGTGGATAATGAATTCAGTGTGAGTATTAGCAGCCCCATACCGCCCCCTATTCCAAACTCTGAAAGTCATGTAGTTCTTTGCCTTAGCATTACATTTTATGAATACATAAAAATAAATTCTATTGATGTTGTTTATAATTTTGAAAAATGTAATTTCAGTGAAGTGTCGAATTATATGAATGTACACAGATGGGTGTCTGTTTTAGACAGCTTTAATCTAGAAAGTGCGTTTAATACCGTGACTAATTCATTAAAAGTGGCAATTGATTTAAACACTCCAAAGTTCTTGCGTAAAACATCATCTAAGCCGAAGTGGTTTAATAAAAAACTAATTAATATTAATAATAAAAAAAATAAGGCTTTCAAGTTATTCCGAAATTCCAATAATGATGTTGCTCTCTATGTAAAATATTGTCGATTGCAAAAAGAGTTCGATTTTCTTAACAAATTTCTTTTCAAGCAATATATCCTTAATATCGAATCAAAGTTAAAGAAAAATAGCAAATGTTTCTGGCAGTTTATAAACGATAAAAAAAGTTCCACGGGTATCCTTAACTCCATTAATTATCTAGGTGAAACATCAAGCGACCCCTTGAAAATCTGTAATCTCTTTGCTAGTTTTTTTCGCTCAGTATATAAGCCATCATGCTTAGGAAATATGTCTAACGTAGACGTGTTCCCTGAACTTATAAACATTGGAGACTTGCAGGTAAGCAAAACTGAAGTTGAGTCTGAATTAAGTAATTTAAATGAAGATAAACAGCCAGGATTTGATGGCCTCGCTCCCATTGTTTTAAAAAGGTGTGCTAGTGCCTTAGCAGTTCCACTTCAATATATTTTTAATCGTTCTCTTAGGGAAGGTGTTTTCCTAGAGGATTGGAAAAATTCTTTCTTGACCCCAGTTTTTAAATCTGGGTCCAAAAGTGAGGCCACTAATTACAGGCCAATTTGCAAAATATCAGTTATTCCTAAGCTATTTGAAAAAATAGTATATAATAAACTAGTTTTTCTTTTAAGAGAAATTATATCTCCATTACAACACGGGTTTATCAGTGGGAGATCAACCACAACAAACCTTACTATTTTTAGTAACTTTGTAGTGGATGCCCTTGAAAAAGGTCTACAATGTGATGTAGTTTACACTGATTTCTCAAAAGCGTTTGATAGAGTAAATCATGCAATTCTACTGGTTAAACTTAAAAACTTGGGCTTTCACTCTAATTTATTAAAATGGTTTGGTTCGTACCTTATTGGTAGATCGCAGTATGTTCGCATCAACAACTTATTATCGGATCCTATAGCAGTTACTTCTGGTGTTCCCCAAGGAAGTCATTTAGGACCCCTCTTATTTTTGATTTTCATCAATGACATTCCAAAATATTTCAAATATTGTAGGTGTTTAATGTATGCAGATGATCTAAAACTTTTTCTAAGTATTAAGTCAATTTCAGACTGCATTAATCTTCAGAAAGATTTATCAAGCTTATCCTGTTGGTGTAGCAACAACGATCTTCATCTTAATGTTTTAAAATGTCAAAGTATATCATTCTGCCGAAAAACCTTCCCGATTTCTTATGATTACAATATTAATGGAACCTTTTTAACAAGAGTAATGGAAAAAAAAGATCTTGGGGTTATATTTGATACTAAGCTTACTTTTAATAGTCACATTGATTATATCGTAGCTAAGGCTAGCTCAATGCTTGGTTTTATTTACCGAAATTCGAAGGATTTTAAGGATCCTTTCACTCTTAAATCACTCTTCTTTAGCTATGTAAGATCTATTTTGGAGTACTGCTGTATTGTATGGAACCCACATTATAACGTTCACTCTTTAAGAATTGAAAGGGTCCAGAAAAGATTCACTAGAATAGCTATAATGACTTTGAGTTGGAACATCGATATGCCCTCTTATAAAGCAAGATGTTTATTACTAGGGATCCAATATCTGGAAATTCGGAGGTCATATTTTGAAATAATGTTCATCAGAGATATTATAAACTATAAAATTAACTGCCCCTTTTTGCTTTCGCTGGTAAATTTCTACGCACCCATGCGGGAATTTCGCTCTTGCTGTCTTTTTTATGTCCCTTTCCACAAGGTAAATTATGGTAATAATGAGCCATTAACGCGCTGTTTAAGGCAGGCAAACTCTGTATGTAGGGTTCTTGAATTTAATATGTTCCTAAGCAGAGATTGTTTCAAAAAAAAATTGTTATCTTATTTGTACTTTGGTGGATAATTTATTTATGCATGTATCTTATGAATGTTAGTTATTAAGTAGTCTATAAGAGATTTAAAAGCTCTGTTTGATGAAGAAAGAATAAATAAATAAATAAATAAAATCTAAGGACAGAATTATAAGTTTTATGTATTGATTTCATAAATTTTATGAAATATTCATACGTTTTATGACTAGGTATTCATGAAAATAATGAACGGTTCATATTTTTCATGAAATCTGTACATAGTTTTAATGACTGCATTCATAAAATCTAAGGACAGAATTATGGGTTTTAGGTATTGAGTTCATAAATTTTATGAATTATTCATGCGTTTTATGACTAGGTTTTCATAAATATAATGAACGGTTCATATTTTTTATGAAATCTGTACATAGTTTTAATGACTGCATTCATAAAATCTAAGGACAGAATTATGGGTTTTAGGTATTGAGTTCATAAATTTTATGAATTATTCATGCGTTTTATGACTAGGTTTTCATAAATATAATGAACGGTTCATATTTTTTATGAAATCTGTACATAGTTTTAATGACTGCATTCATGAAATCTAAGGACAGAATTATGGGTTTTAGGTATTGAGTTCATAAATTTTATGAAATATTCATGCGTTTTATGACTAGGTTTTCATAAAAATAATGAACGGTTCATATTTTTCATGAAAGGTGTACATAGTTTTAATGATTGCATTCATAAAATCTAAGGACAGAATTATGGGTTTTATGTATTGAGTTCATAAATTTTATGAAATATTCATGCGTTTTATGACTAGGTTTTCATAAAAATAATGAACGATTCATATTTATCATGAAAACTGTACATAGCGTTAATGTCTGCATTCATAAAATCTAAGGACAGAATTATAAGTTTTATGTACTGATTTCATAATTTGTATGAAAAATTCATGCGTTTTATGACTAGGTATTCATATAAGTTATGAACGATTCATATATTTCATGAAATGCTTACATAATTTTAATGACTGACACCATATACTTTAGGTAAAATTTTCATAGGATACATGAACATATTCATAAATTCTATGTATAGTAACTGACAAAAAATTCACTTTTAATGAAATTCATTCATATAACCTAAGCATACAAACATTGGATTTATGAACATAAGATACATACATTTTAAGAACGAATCATGCGCCCGTACGACTCGTTCCTACTCCTATGAATACATTCATGCAATTATACCTAGATCACACGAACGCGATGTTTGGTTCAATTTCGATGTACAGATTCGTGCAAAATAGGAAATTATTCGTGAAAATCATGCACCTTTTTGGTTCAGTGTACAAAAATCATTATTTTTCCAAAGTTCACCAAACCCATCGAGATATACATCAAACGAAAGGTCTGTTCAATACCTATATAGGCATGTAACTCAAAACGTTCTGCGTGGTCTGGTTATCGAAATAGGGCCTTCCAAAGTTATTCAAAGTTATTTTACCGATGTTCAATGTGCTTGGGTGGAGATATTTCTGAAACCAGGCCTTGTAAGATGTTTCGGCTTTCAAGATCCCTTGTTAACTTTTCAAGAGCTATTCAAAAAAGAAAACTAGAAGGTTCTGCGAGGTCTGGTTATCGAAATATGGCCATTCAAAGATGTCTTACTAAAAATGTACCCAAATCTAAAAAAGTCATCGGATGCGAATGGAGATATTTTTGCAATAAAGACTCGTAAGGGGTTGCCGTTTTCAACACTGAACAGAGAATTAACAGACCTTTCCATGGATGTGCCAATCTTTGCAAATCTCGAAAAAAAGTTTTTCTTAAATTTTTGAAGAAAATCATGGACTAACCACTTGTCTACAAAAATCATTATTTTTCTAAAGTTCACCAAACCCATCGAGATATACATCAAACGAAAGGTCTGTTCAATACCTATATAGACATGCAACTCAAAACGTTCTGCGTGGTCTGGTTATCGAAATAGGGCCTTCCAAAGTTATTCAAAGTTATTTTACCGATGTTCGGCTCCCAACTAACTAACAATGTGCTTGGGTGGAGATATTTCTGAAACCAGGCCTTGTAAGAGGTTTCGGCTTTCAAGATCCCTTGTTAAGAGCTATTCAAAAAAGAAAACTAGAAGGTTCTGCGAGGGCTGGCTATCGAAATATGGTAATTCAAAGTTGTCTTAGTAAAAATCTACCCAAATCTAAGAAAGTCATCGTATGCGGATGGAGATATTTCCACAATCAAGACTCGTAAGGGGTTGCCGTTTTCAACACTGAACAGAGAATTAACAGACCTTTCCATGGATGTGCCAATCTTTGCAAATGTCGAAAAAAAGTTTTTCTTAAATTTTTGAAGAAAATCATGGACTAACCACTTGTCTACAAAAATCATTATTTTTCCAAAGTTCACCAAACCCATCGAGGTATACATCAAACGAAAGGCCTGTTCAATACCTATATAGACATGCAAATCAAAACGTTCTGCGTGGTCCGGTTATCGAAATAGGGCCTTCCAAATTTATTCAAAGTTATTTTACCGATGTTCGGCTCCCAACTAACTAACAATGTGCTTGGGTGGAGATATTTCCGAAACCAGGCCTTGTAAGACGTTTCAGCTTTCAAGATCCCTTATTAACTTTTCAAGAGCTATTCAAAAAAGAAAACTAGAAGGTTCTGCTAGGTCTGGTTATCGAAATATGGCCATTCAAAGATGTCTTACTAAAAATGTACCCAAATCTAAAAAAGTCATCGTATGCCGATGGAGATATTTCCGCAATCAAGACTTGCAAGGGGTTGCCGTTTTCAACACTGAACAGAGAATTAACGGACCTTTCCATGGATGTGCCAATCTTTGCAAATGTCGAAAAAAAGTTTTTCTTAAATTTTTGAAGAAAATCATGGACTAACCACTTGTCTACAAAAATCATTATTTTTCCAAAGTTCACCAAACCCATCGAGATATACATCAAACGAAAGGTCTGTTCAATACCTATATAGGCATGTAACTCAAAACGTTCTGCGTGGTCTGGTTATCGAAATAGGGCCTTCCAAAGTTATTCAAAGTTATTTTACCGATGTTCGGCTCCCAACTAACTAACAATGTGCTTGGGTGGAGATATTTCCGAAACCAGGTCTTGTAAGAGGTTGCGGCTTTCAGGATCCCTTGTTAACTTTTCAAGAGCTATTCAAAAAAGAAAACTAGAAGGTTCTGCGAGGTCTGGTTATCGAAATATGGCCATCCAAAGTTGTCTTACTAAAAATGTACCCAAATCTAAAAAAGTGATCGTATGCGGATGGAGATATTTCCGCAATCAAGACTCCCAAGGGGTTGCCGTTCTCAACACTGAACAAAGAATTAACGGACCTTTCCATGGATGTGCCAATCTTTGCAAATGTCGAAAAAAAGTTTTTCTTAAATTTTTGAAGAAAATCATGGACTTGTCTACAAAAATCATTATTTTTTCAAAGTTCACCAAACCCATCGAGATATACATCAAACGAAAGGTCTGTTCAATACCTATATAGACATGCAACTCAAAACGTTCTGCGTGGTCTGGTTATCGAAATATGGCCATCCAAAGTTGTCTTACTAAAAATGTATCTACCCAAATCTAAAAAAGTCATCGGATGCGAATGGAGATATTTTTGCAATAAAGACTCGTAAGGGGTTGCCGTTTTCAACACTGAACAGAGAATTAACAGACCTTTCCATGGATGTGCCAATCTTTGCAAATCTCGAAAAAAAGTTTTTCTTAAATTTTTGAAGAAAATCATGGACTAACAACCACTTGTCTACAAAAATCATTATTTTTCCAAAGTTCACCAAACCCATCGAGATATACATCAAACGAAAGGTCTGTTCAATACCTATATAGACATGCAACTCAAAACGTTCTGCGTGGTCTGGTTATCGAAATAGGGCCTTCCAAAGTTATTCAAAGTTATTTTACCGATGTTCAATATGCTTGGGTGGAGATATTTCTGAAACCAGGCCTTGTAAGAGGTTTCGGCTTTTAAGATCCCTTGTTAACTTTTCAAGAGCTATTCAAAAAAGAAAACTAGAAGGTTCTGCGAGGGCTGGCTATCGAAATATGGCCATTCAAAGTTGTCTTACTAAAAATCTACCCAAATCTAAGAAAGTCATCGTATGCGGATGGAGATATTTCCGCAATCAAGACTCGTAAGGGGTTGCCGTTTTCAACACTGAACAGAGAATTAACAGACCTTTCCATGGATGTGCCAATCTTTGCAAATCGCGAGAAAAAGTTTTTCTTAAATTTTTGAAGAAAATCATGGACTAACCACTTGTCTACAAAAATCATTATTTTTCCAAAGTTCACCAAACCCATCGAGATATACATCAAACGAAAGGTCTGTTCAATACCTATATAGGCATGTAACTCAAAACGTTCTGCGTGGTGTGGTTATCGAAATAGGGCCTTCCAAAGTTATTCAAAGTTATTTTACCGATGTTCGGCTCCCAACTAACTAACAATGTGCTTGGGTGGAGATATTTCTGAAACCAGGCCTTGTAAGAGGTTTCGGCTTTCAAGATCCCTTGTTAACTTTTCAAGAGCTATTCAAAAAAGAAAACTAGAAGGTTCTGCGAGGTCTGGTTATCGAAATATGGCCATCCAAAGTTGTCTTACTAAAAATGTACCCAAATCTAAAAAAGTCATCGTATGCGGATGGAGATATTTCCGCAATCAAGACTCCCAAGGGGTTGCCGTTTTCAACACTGAACAAAGAATTAACGGACCTTTCCATGGATGTGCCAATCTTTGCAAATGTCGAAAAAAAGTTTTTCTTAAATTTTTGAAGAAAATCATGGACTAACCACTTGTCTACAAAAATCATTATTTTTTCAAAGTTCACCAAACCCATCGAGATATACATCAAACGAAAGGTCTGTTCAATACCTATATAGGCATGTAAATCAAAACGTTCTGCGTGGTCTTATTATCGAAATAGGGCCTTCCAAAGTTATTCAAAGTTATTTTACCGATGTTCGGCTCCCAACTAACTAACAATGTGCTTGGCTGGAGATATTTCCGAAACCAGGTCTTGTAAGAGGTTGCGGCTTTCAGGATCCCTTGTTAACTTTTCAAGAGCTATTCAAAAAAGAAAACTAGAAGGTTCTGCTAGGTCTGGTTATCGAAATATGGCCATTCAAAGATGTCTTACTAAAAATGTACCCAAATCTAAAAAAGTCATCGTATGCCGATGGAGATATTTCCGCAATCAAGACTTGCAAGGGGTTGCCGTTTTCAACACTGAACAGAGAATTAACGGACCTTTCCATGGATGTGCCAATCTTTGCAAATGTCGAAAAAAAGTTTTTCTTAAATTTTTGAAGAAAATCATGGACTAACCACTTGTCTACAAAAATCATTATTTTTCCAAAGTTCACCAAACCCATCGAGATATACATCAAACGAAAGGCCTGTTCAATACCTACATATATAGACATGCAAATCAAAACGTTCTGCGTGGTCCGGTTATCGAAATAGGGCCTTCCAAATTTATTCAAAGTTATTTTACCGATGTTCGGCTCCCAACTAACTAACAATGTGCTTGGGTGGAGATATTTCCGAAACCAGGCCTTGTAAGAGGTTTCAGCTTTCAAGATCCCTTATTAACTTTTCAAGAGCTATTCAAAAAAGAAAACTAGAAGGTTCTGCGAGGGCTGGCTATCGAAATATGGTAATTCAAAGTTGTCTTAGTAAAAATCTACCCAAATCTAAGAAAGTCATCGTATGCGGATGGAGATATTTCCGCAATCAAGACTCGTAAGGGGTTGCCGTTTTCAACACTGAACAGAGAATTAACAGACCTTTCCATGGATGTGCCAATCTCTGCAAATCTCGAAAAAAAGTTTCTCTTAAATTTTTGAAGAAAATCATGGATTAACCACTTGTCTACAAAAATCATTATTTTTCCAAAGTTCACCAAACCCATCGAGATATACATCAAACGAAAGGTCTGTTTAATACCTATATAGACATGCAACTCAAAACGTTCTGCGTGGTCTGGTTATCGAAATATGGCCATCCAAAGTTGTCTTACTAAAAATGTATCTACCCAAATCTAAAAAAGTCATCGGATGCGAATGGAGATATTTTTGCAATAAAGACTCGTAAGGGGTTGCCGTTTTCAACACTGAACAGAGAATTAACAGACCTTTCCATGGATGTGCCAATCGTTGCAAATCTCGAAAAAAAGTTTTTCTTAAATTTTTGAAGAAAATCATGGACTAACCACTTGTCTACAAAAATCATTATTTTTCCAAAGTTCACCAAACCCATCGAGATATACATCAAACGAAAGGTCTGTTCAATACCTATATAGGCATGTAACTCAAAACGTTCTGCGTGGTCTGGTTATCGAAATAGGGCCTTCCAAAGTTATTCAAAGTTATTTTACCGATGTTCGGCTCCCAACTAACTAAAAATGTGCTTGGGTGGAGATATTTCTGAAACCAGGCCTTGTAAGAGGTTTCGGCTTTCAAGATCCCTTGTTAACTTTTCAAAAGCTATTCAAAAAAGAAAACTAGAAGGTTCTGCGAGGGCTGGCTATCGAAATATGGCCATTCAAAGTTGTCTTACTAAAAATCTACCCAAATCTAAGAAAGTCATCGTATGCGGATGGAGATATTTCCGCAATCAAGACTCGTAAGGGGTTGCCGTTTTCAACACTGAACAGAGAATTAACAGACCTTTCCATGGATGTGCCAATCTTTGCAAATCTCGAAAAAAAGTTTTTCTTAAATTTTTGAAGAAAATCATGGACTAACCACTTGTCTACAAAAATCATTATTTTTTCAAAGTTCACCAAACCCATCGAGATATACATCAAACGAAAGGTCTGTTCAATACCTATATAGGCATGTAACTCAAAACGTTCTGCGTGGTCTGGTTATCGAAATAGGGCCTTCCAAATTTATTCAAAGTTATTTTACCGATGTTCGGCTCCCAACTAACTAACAATGTGCTTGGGTGGAGATATTTCCGAAACCAGGTCTTGTAAGAGGTTGCGGCTTTCAGGATCCCTTGTTAACTTTTCAAGAGCTATTCAAAAAAGAAAACTAGAAGGTTCTGCGAGGTCTGGTTATCGAAATATGGCCATCCAAAGTTGTCTTACTAAAAATGTACCCAAATCTAAAAAAGTGATCGTATGCGGATGGAGATATTTCCGCAATCAAGACTCCCAAGGGGTTGCCGTTCTCAACACTGAACAAAGAATTAACGGACCTTTCCATGGATGTGCCAATCTTTGCAAATGTCGAAAAAAAGTTTTTCTTAAATTTTTGAAGAAAATCATGGACTTGTCTACAAAAATCATTATTTTTTCAAAGTTCACCAAACCCATCGAGATATACATCAAACGAAAGGTCTGTTCAATACCTATATAGACATGCAACTCAAAACGTTCTGCGTGGTCTGGTTATCGAAATATGGCCATCCAAAGTTGTCTTACTAAAAATGTATCTACCCAAATCTAAAAAAGTCATCGGATGCGAATGGAGATATTTTTGCAATAAAGACTCGTAAGGGGTTGCCGTTTTCAACACTGAACAGAGAATTAACAGACCTTTCCATGGATGTGCCAATCTTTGCAAATCTCGAAAAAAAGTTTTTCTTAAATTTTTGAAGAAAATCATGGACTAACAACCACTTGTCTACAAAAATCATTATTTTTCCAAAGTTCACCAAACCCATCGAGATATACATCAAACGAAAGGTCTGTTCAATACCTATATAGACATGCAACTCAAAACGTTCTGCGTGGTCTGGTTATCGAAATAGGGCCTTCCAAAGTTATTCAAAGTTATTTTACCGATGTTCAATATGCTTGGGTGGAGATATTTCTGAAACCAGGCCTTGTAAGAGGTTTCGGCTTTTAAGATCCCTTGTTAACTTTTCAAGAGCTATTCAAAAAAGAAAACTAGAAGGTTCTGCGAGGGCTGGCTATCGAAATATGGCCATTCAAAGTTGTCTTACTAAAAATCTACCCAAATCTAAGAAAGTCATCGTATGCGGATGGAGATATTTCCGCAATCAAGACTCGTAAGGGGTTGCCGTTTTCAACACTGAACAGAGAATTAACAGACCTTTCCATGGATGTGCCAATCTTTGCAAATCGCGAGAAAAAGTTTTTCTTAAATTTTTGAAGAAAATCATGGACTAACCACTTGTCTACAAAAATCATTATTTTTCCAAAGTTCACCAAACCCATCGAGATATACATCAAACGAAAGGTCTGTTCAATACCTATATAGGCATGTAACTCAAAACGTTCTGCGTGGTCTGGTTATCGAAATAGGGCCTTCCAAAGTTATTCAAAGTTATTTTACCGATGTTCGGCTCCCAACTAACTAACAATGTGCTTGGGTGGAGATATTTCCGAAACCAGGTCTTGTAAGAGGTTGCGGCTTTCAGGATCCCTTGTTAACTTTTCAAGAGCTATTCAAAAAAGAAAACTAGAAGGTTCTGCGAGGTCTGGTTATCGAAATATGGCCATCCAAAGTTGTCTTACTAAAAATGTACCCAAATCTAAAAAAGTCATCGTATGCGGATGGAGATATTTCCGCAATCAAGACTCCCAAGGGGTTGCCGTTTTCAACACTGAACAAAGAATTAACGGACCTTTCCATGGATGTGCCAATCTTTGCAAATGTCGAAAAAAAGTTTTTCTTAAATTTTTGAAGAAAATCATGGACTAACCACTTGTCTACAAAAATCATTATTTTTTCAAAGTTCACCAAACCCATCGAGATATACATCAAACGAAAGGTCTGTTCAATACCTATATAGGCATGTAAATCAAAACGTTCTGCGTGGTCTTATTATCGAAATAGGGCCTTCCAAAGTTATTCAAAGTTATTTTACCGATGTTCGGCTCCCAACTAACTAACAATGTGCTTGGCTGGAGATATTTCCGAAACCAGGTCTTGTAAGAGGTTGCGGCTTTCAGGATCCCTTGTTAACTTTTCAAGAGCTATTCAAAAAAGAAAACTAGAAGGTTCTGCTAGGTCTGGTTATCGAAATATGGCCATTCAAAGATGTCTTACTAAAAATGTACCCAAATCTAAAAAAGTCATCGTATGCCGATGGAGATATTTCCGCAATCAAGACTTGCAAGGGGTTGCCGTTTTCAACACTGAACAGAGAATTAACGGACCTTTCCATGGATGTGCCAATCTTTGCAAATGTCGAAAAAAAGTTTTTCTTAAATTTTTGAAGAAAATCATGGACTAACCACTTGTCTACAAAAATCATTATTTTTCCAAAGTTCACCAAACCCATCGAGATATACATCAAACGAAAGGCCTGTTCAATACCTACATATATAGACATGCAAATCAAAACGTTCTGCGTGGTCCGGTTATCGAAATAGGGCCTTCCAAATTTATTCAAAGTTATTTTACCGATGTTCGGCTCCCAACTAACTAACAATGTGCTTGGGTGGAGATATTTCCGAAACCAGGCCTTGTAAGAGGTTTCAGCTTTCAAGATCCCTTATTAACTTTTCAAGAGCTATTCAAAAAAGAAAACTAGAAGGTTCTGCGAGGGCTGGCTATCGAAATATGGTAATTCAAAGTTGTCTTAGTAAAAATCTACCCAAATCTAAGAAAGTCATCGTATGCGGATGGAGATATTTCCGCAATCAAGACTCGTAAGGGGTTGCCGTTTTCAACACTGAACAGAGAATTAACAGACCTTTCCATGGATGTGCCAATCTCTGCAAATCTCGAAAAAAAGTTTCTCTTAAATTTTTGAAGAAAATCATGGATTAACCACTTGTCTACAAAAATCATTATTTTTCCAAAGTTCACCAAACCCATCGAGATATACATCAAACGAAAGGTCTGTTTAATACCTATATAGACATGCAACTCAAAACGTTCTGCGTGGTCTGGTTATCGAAATATGGCCATCCAAAGTTGTGTTACTAAAAATGTATCTACCCAAATCTAAAAAAGTCATCGGATGCGAATGGAGATATTTTTGCAATAAAGACTCGTAAGGGGTTGCCGTTTTCAACACTGAACAGAGAATTAACAGACCTTTCCATGGATGTGCCAATCGTTGCAAATCTCGAAAAAAAGTTTTTCTTAAATTTTTGAAGAAAATCATGGACTTGTCTACAAAAATCATTATTTTTCCAAAGTTCACCAAACCCATCGAGATATACATCAAACGAAAGGTCTGTTCAATACCTATATAGGCATGTAACTCAAAACGTTCTGCGTGGTCTGGTTATCGAAATAGGGCCTTCCAAAGTTATTCAAAGTTATTTTACCGATGTTCGGCTCCCAACTAACTAAAAATGTGCTTGGGTGGAGATATTTCTGAAACCAGGCCTTGTAAGAGGTTTCGGCTTTCAAGATCCCTTGTTAACTTTTCAAAAGCTATTCAAAAAAGAAAACTAGAAGGTTCTGCGAGGGCTGGCTATCGAAATATGGCCATTCAAAGTTGTCTTACTAAAAATCTACCCAAATCTAAGAAAGTCATCGTATGCGGATGGAGATATTTCCGCAATCAAGACTCGTAAGGGGTTGCCGTTTTCAACACTGAACAGAGAATTAACAGACCTTTCCATGGATGTGCCAATCTTTGCAAATCTCGAAAAAAAGTTTTTCTTAAATTTTTGAAGAAAATCATGGACTAACCACTTGTCTACAAAAATCATTATTTTTTCAAAGTTCACCAAACCCATCGAGATATACATCAAACGAAAGGTCTGTTCAATACCTATATAGGCATGTAACTCAAAACGTTCTGCGTGGTCTGGTTATCGAAATAGGGCCTTCCAAAGTTATTCAAAGTTATTTTACCGATGTTCGGCTCCCAACTAACTAACAATGTGCTTGGGTGGAGATATTTCCGAAAGCAGGTCTTGTAAGAGGTTGCGGCTTTCAGGATCCCTTGTTAACTTTTCAAGAGCTATTCAAAAAAGAAAACTAGAAGGTTCTGCGAGGTCTGGTTATCGAAATATGGCCATTCAAAGATGTCTTACTAAAAATGTACCCAAATCTAAAAAAGTCATCGTATGCGGATGGAGATATTTCCGCAATCAAGACTTGCAAGGGGTTGCCGTTTTCAACACTGAACAAAGAATTAACTGACCTTTCCATGGATGTGCCAATCTTTGCAAATCTCGAAAAAAAGTTTTTCTTAAATTTTTGAAGAAAATCATGGACTAACCACTTGTCTACAAAAATCATTATTTTTCCAAAGTTCACCAAACCCATCGAGATATACATCAAACGAAAGGTCTGTTCAATACCTATATAGACATGCAACTCAAAACGTTCTGCGTGGTCTGGTTATGGAAATAGGGCCTTCCAAATTTATTCAAAGTTATTTTACCGATGTTCGGCTCCCAACTAACTAACAATGTGCTTGGGTGGAGATATTTCCGAAACCAGGCCTTGTAAGAGGTTTCGGCTTTCAAGATCCCTTGTTAACTTTTCAAGAGCTATTCAAAAAAGAAAACTAGAAGGTTCTGCGAGGTCTGGTTATCGAAATATGGCCATCCAAAGTTGTCTTACTAAAAATGTACCCAAATCTAAAAAAGTCATCGTATGCGGATGGAGATATTTCCGCAATCAAGACTTGCAAGGGCTTGCTATTTTCAACACTGAACAAAGAATTAACAAACCTTTCAATGGATGTGCCAATCTTTGCAAATCTCGAAAAAAAGTTTTTCTTAAATTTTTGAAGAAAATCATGGACTAACCACTTGTCTACAAAAATCATTATTTTTCCAAAGTTCACCAAACCCATCGAGATATACATCAAACGAAAGGTCTGTTCAATACCTATCCTATATAGACATGCAACTCAAAACGTTCTGCGTGGTCTGGTTATCGAAATAGGGCCTTCCAAAGTTATTCAAAGTTATTTTACCGATGTTCAATGTGCTTGGGTGGAGATATTTCTGAAACCAGGCCTTGTAAGAGGTTTCGGCTTTCAAGATCCCTTGTTAACTTTTCAAGAGCTATTCAAAAAAGAAAACTAGAAGGTTCTGCGAGGGCTGGCTATCGAAATATGGCCATTCAAAGTTGTCTTACTAAAAATCTACCCAAATCTAAGAAAGTCATCGTATGCGGATGGAGATATTTCCGCAATCAAGACTCGTAAGGGGTTGCCGTTTTCAACACTGAACAGAGAATTAACAGACCTTTCCATGGATGTGCCAATCTTTGCAAATCTCGAGAAAAAGTTTTTCTTAAATTTTTGAAGAAAATCATGGACTTGTCTACAAAAATCATTATTTTTCCAAAGTTCACCAAACCCATCGAGATATACATCAAACGAAAGGTCTGTTCAATACCTATATAGGCATGTAACTCAAAACGTTCTGCGTGGTCTGGTTATCGAAATAGGGCCTTCCAAAGTTATTCAAAGTTATTTTACCGATGTTCGGCTCCCAACTAACTAACAATGTGCTTGGGTGGAGATATTTCCGAAACCAGGTCTTGTAAGAAGTTGCGGCTTTCAGGATCCCTTGTTAACTTTTCAAGAGCTATTCAAAAAAGAAAACTAGAAGGTTCTGCGAGGTCTGGTTATCGAAATATGGCCATTCAAAGATGTCTTACTAAAAATGTACCCAAATCTAAAAAAGTCATCGTATGCGGATGGAGATATTTCCGCAATCAAGACTCCCAAGGGGTTGCCGTTTTCAACACTGAACAGAGAATTAACGGACCTTTCCATGGATGTGCCAATCTTTGCAAATGTCGAAAAAAAGTTTTTCTTAAATTTTTGAAGAAAATCATGGACTAACCACTTGTCTACAAAAATCATTATTTTTTCAAAGTTCACCAAACCCATCGAGATATACATCAAACGAAAGGTCTGTTCAATACCTATATAGGCATGTAACTCAAAACGTTCTGCGTGGTCTGGTTATCGAAATAGGGCCATCCAAAGTTGTCTTACTAAAAATGTATGTACCCAAATCTAAAAAAGTCATCGGATGCGGATGGAGATATTTTTGCAATCAAGACTCGTAAGGGGTTGCCGTTTTCAACACTGAACAGAGAATTAACAGACCTTTCCATGGATGTGCCAATCTTTGCAAATCTCGAAAAAAAGTTTTTCTTAAATTTTTGAAGAAAATCATGGACTAACCACTTGTCTACAAAAATCATTATTTTTTCAAAGTTCACCAAACCCATCGAGATATACATCAAACGAAAGGTCTGTTCAATACCTATATAGGCATGTAACTCAAAACGTTCTGCGTGGTCTGGTTATCGAAATAGGGCCTTCCAAAGTTATTCAAAGTTATTTTACCGATGTTCGGCTCCCAACTAACTAACAATGTGCTTGGGTGGAGATATTTCCGAAACCAGGTCTTGTAAGAGGTTGCGGCTTTCAGGATCCCTTGTTAACTTTTCATGAGCTATTCAAAAAAGAAAACTAGAAGGTTCTGCGAGGTCTGGTTATCGAAATATGGCCATTCAAAGATGTCTTACTAAAAATGTACCCAAATCTAAAAAAGTCATCGGATGCGGATGGAGATATTTTTGCAATCAAGACTCGTAAGGGGTTGCCGTTTTCAACACTGAACAGAGAATTAACAGACCTTTCCATGGATGTGCCAATCTTTGCAAATCTCAAAAAAAAGTTTTTCTTAAATTTTTGAAGAAAATCATGGACTAACCACTTGTCTACAAAAATCATTATTTTTCCAAAGTTCACCAAACCCATCGAGATATACATCAAACGAAAGGTCTGTTCAATACCTATATAGACATGCAACTCAAAACGTTCTGCGTGGTCTGGTTATGGAAATAGGGCCTTCCAAATTTATTCAAAGTTATTTTACCGATGTTCGGCTCCCAACTAACTAACAATGTGCTTGGGTGGAGATATTTCCGAAACCAGGCCTTGTAAGAGGTTTCGGCTTTCAAGATCCCTTGTTAACTTTTCAAGAGCTATTCAAAAAAGAAAACTAGAAGGTTCTGCGAGGTCTGGTTATCGAAATATGGCCATCCAAAGTTGTCTTACTAAAAATGTACCCAAATCTAAAAAAGTCATCGTATGCGGATGGAGATATTTCCGCAATCAAGACTTGCAAGGGCTTGCTATTTTCAACACTGAACAAAGAATTAACAGACCTTTCAATGGATGTGCCAATCTTTGCAAATCTCGAAAAAAAGTTTTTCTTAAATTTTTGAAGAAAATCATGGACTAACCACTTGTCTACAAAAATCATTATTTTTCCAAAGTTCACCAAACCCATCGAGCTATACATCAAACGAAAGGTCTGTTTAATACCTATATAGACATGCAACTCAAAACGTTCTGCGAGCTCTGGCTATCGAAATATGGCCATTCAAAGTTGTCTTACTAAAAATGTACCCAAATCTAAAAAAGTCATCGTATGCGGATGGAGATATTTCCGCAATCAAGACTCGTAAGGGGTTGCCGTTTTCAACACTGAACAGAGAATTAACAGACCTTTCCATGGATGTGCCAATCTTTGCAAATCTCGAAAAAAAGTTTTTCTTAAATTTTTGAAGAAAATCATGGACTAACCACTTGTCTACAAAAATCATTATTTTTCCAAAGTTCACCAAACCCATCGAGATATACATCAAACGAAAGGTCTGTTCAATACCTATATAGGCATGTAACTCAAAACGTTCTGCGTGGTCTGGTTATCGAAATAGGGCCTTCCAAAGTTATTCAAAGTTATTTTACCGATGTTCGGCTCCCAACTAACTAACAATGTGCTTGGGTGGTCTTGTAAGAGGTTGCGGCTTGCAGGATCCCTTGTTAACTTTTCAAGAGCTATTCAAAAAAGAAAACTAGAAGGTTCTGCGAGGTCTGGTTATCGAAATATGGCCATTCAAAGATGTCTTACTAAAAATGTACCCAAATCTAAGAAAGTCATCGTATGCGGATGGAGATATTTCCGCAATTAAGACTCGTAAGGGGTTGCCGTTTTCAACACTGAACAGAGAATTAACAGACCTTTCCATGAATGTGCCAATCTTTGCAAATCTCGAAAAAAAGTTTTTCTTAAATTTTTGAAGAAAATCATGGACTAACCACTTGTCTACAAAAATCATTATTTTTCCAAAGTTCACCAAACCCATCGAGATATACATCAAACGAAAGGTCTGTTCAATACCTATATAGACATGCAACTCAAAACGTTCTGCGTGGTCTGGTTATCGAAATAGGGCCTTCCAAAGTTATTCAAAGTTATTTTACCGATGTTCGGCTCCCAACTAACTAACAATGTGCTTGGGTGGAGATATTTCTGAAACCAGGCATTGTAAGAGGTTTCGGCTTTCAAGATCCCTTGTTAACTTTTCAAGAGCTATTCAAAAAAGAAAACTAGAAGGTTCTGCGAGGGCTGGCTATCGAAATATGGCCATTCAAAGTTGTCTTACTAAAAATCTACCCAAATCTAAGAAAGTCATCGTATGCGGATGGAGATATTTTTGCAATTAAGACTCGTAAGGGGTTGCCGTTTTCAACACTGAACAGAGAATTAACAGACCTTTCCATGGATGTGCCAATCTTTGCAAATCTCGAAAAAAAGTTTTTCTTAAATTTTTGAAGAAAATCATGGACTAACCACTTGTCTACAAAAATCATTATTTTTCCAAAGTTCACCAAACCCATCGAGATATACATCAAACGAAAGGTCTGTTCAATACCTATATAGGCATGTAACTGAAAACGTTCTGCGTGGTCTGGTTATCGAAATAGGGCCTTCCAAAGTTATTCAAAGTTATTTTACCGATGTTCGGCTCCCAACTAACTAACAATGTGCTTGGGTGGAGATATTTCCGAAACCAGGTCTTGTAAGAGGTTGCGGCTTTCAGGATCCCTTGTTAACTTTTCAAGAGCTATTCAAAAAAGAAAACTAGAAGGTTCTGCGAGGTCTGGTTATCGAAATATGGCCATTCAAAGATGTCTTACTAAAAATATACCCAAATCTAAAAAAGTCATCGTATGCGGATGGAGATATTTCCTCAATCAAGACTTGCAAGGGGTTGCCGTTTTCAACATTGAACAAAGAATTAACAGACCTTTCCATGGATGTGCCAATCTTTGCAAATCTCGAAAAAAAGTTTTTCTTAAATTTTTGAAGAAAATCATGGACTAACCACTTGTCTACAAAAATCATTATTTTTCCAAAGTTCACCAAACCCATCGAGATATACATCAAAAAGGTCTGTTCAATACCTATATAGACATGCAACTCAAAACGTTCTGCGTGGTCTGGTTATGGAAATAGGGCCTTCCAAAGTTATTCAAAGTTATTTTACCGATGTTCGGCTCCCAACTAACTAACAATGTGCTTGGATGGAGATATTTCCGAAACCAGGTCTTGTAAGAGGTTGCGGCTTTCAGGATCCCTTGTTAACTTTTCAAGAGCTATTCAAAAAAGAAAACTAGAAGGTTCTGCGAGGTCTGGTTATCGAAATATGGCCATTCAAAGATGTCTTACTAAAAATGTACCCAAATCTAAAAAAGTCATCGTATGCGGATGGATATATTTCCGTAATCAAGACTTGCAAGGGGTTGCCGTTTTCAACACTGAACAAAGAATTAACAGACCTTTCCATGGATGTGCCAATCTTTGCAAATCTCGAAAAAAAGTTTTTCTTAAATTTTTGAAGAAAATCATGGACTAACCACTTGTCTACAAAAATCATTATTTTTCCAAAGTTCACCAAACCCATCGAGATATACATCAAACGAAAGGTCTGTTCAATACCTATATAGGCATGCAACTCATAACGTTCTGCGTGGTCTGGTTATCGAAATAGGGCCTGCCGTTTTCAACACTGAACAGAGAATTAACAGACCTTTCCATGGATGTGCCAATCTTTGCAAATCTCGAAAAAAAGTTTTTCTTAAATTTTTGAAGAAAATCATGGACTAACCACTTGTCTACAAAAATCATTATTTTTCCAAAGTTCACCAAACCCATCGAGATATACATCAAACGAAAGGTCTGTTCAATACCTATATAGGCATGTAACTCAAAACGTTCTACGTGGTCTGGTTATCGAAATATGGCCATCCAAAGTTGTCTTACTAAAAATGTATCTAGCCTAATCTAAAAAAGTCATCGGATGCGGATGGAGATATTTCCGCAATCAAGATTCGTAAGGGATTGCCGTTTTCAACACTGAACAAAGAATCAACAGACCTTTCCATGGATGTGCCAATCTTTGCAAATCTCGAAAAAAAGTTTTTCTTAAATTTTTGAAGAAAATCATGCACTAACCACTTGTCTACAAAAATCATTATTTTTCCAAAGTTCACCAAACCCATCGAGATATACATCAAACGAAAGGTCTGTTCAATACCTATATAGGCATGCAACTCATAACGTTCTGCGTGGTCTGGCTATCGAAATAGGGCCTGCCGTTTTCAACACTGAACAGAGAATTAACAGACCTTTCCATGGATGTGCCAATCTTTGCAAATCTCGAAAAAAAGTTTTTCTTAAATTTTTGAAGAAAATCATGCACTAACCACTTGTCTACAAAAATCATTATTTTTCCAAAGTTCACCAAACCCATCGAGATATACATCAAACGAAAGGTCTGTTCAATACCTATATAGACATGCAACTCAAAACGTTCTGCGTGGTCTGGTTATGGAAATAGGGCCTTCCAAAGTTATTCAAAGTTATTTTACCGATGTTCGGCTCCCAACTAACTAACAATGTACTTGGGTGGAGATATTTCCGAAACCAGGTCTTGTAAGAGGTTGCGGCTTTCAGGATTCCTTGTTAACTTTTCAAGAGCTATTCAAAAAAGAAAACTAGAAGGTTCTGCGAGGTCTGGTTATCGAAATTTGGCCATCCAAAGTTGTCTTACTAAAAATGTATCTACCCAAATCTAAAAAAGTCATCGTATGCGGATGGAGATATTTTTGCAATAAAGACTCGTAAGGGGTTGCCGTTTTCAACACTGAACAGAGAATTAACAGACCTTTCCATGGATGTGCCAATCTTTGCAAATCTCGAAAAAAAGTTTTTCTTAAATTTTTGAAGAAAATCATGGATTAACCACTTGTCTACAAAAATCATTATTTTTCCAAAGTTCACCAAACCCATCGAGATATACATCAAACGAAAGGTCTGTTTAATACCTATATAGACATGCAACTCAAAACGTTCTGCGTGGTCTGGTTATCGAAATATGGCCATCCAAATTTGTCTTACTAAAAATGTATCTACCCAAATCTAAAAAAGTCATCGGATGCGAATGGAGATATTTTTGCAATAAAGACTCGTAAGGGGTTGCCGTTTTCAACACTGAACAGAGAATTAACAGACCTTTCCATGGATGTGCCAATCTTTGCAAATCTCGAAAAAAAGTTTTTCTTAAATTTTTGAAGAAAATCATGGATTAACCACTTGTCTACAAAAATCATTATTTTTCCAAAGTTCACCAAACCCATCGAGATATACATCAAACGAAAGGTCTGTTCAATACCTATATAGACATGCAACTCAAAACGTTCTGCGTGGTCTGGTTATGGAAATAGGGCCTTCCAAAGTTATTCAAAGTTATTTTACCGATGTTCGGCTCCCAACTAACTAACAATGTGCTTGGGTGGAGATATTTCCGAAACCAGGTCTTGTAAGAGGTTGCGGCTTTCAGGATCCCTTGTTAACTTTTCAAGAGCTATTCAAAAAAGAAAACTAGAAGGTTCTGCGAGGTCTGGTTATCGAAATATGGCCATCCAAAGTTGTCTTACTAAAAATGTACCCAAATCTAAAAAAGTCATCGTATGCGGATGGAGATATTTCCGCAATCAAGACTCCCAAGGGGTTGCCGTTTTCAACACTGAACAAAGAATTAACGGACCTTTCCATGGATGTGCCAATCTTTGTAAATCTCGAAAAAAAGTTTTTCTTAAATTTTTGAAGAAAATCATGGACTAACCACTTGTCTACAAAAATCATTATTTTTCCAAAGTTCACTAAACCCATCGAGATATACATCAAACGAAAGGTCTGTTTAATACCTATATAGACATGCAACTCAAAACGTTCTGCGTGGTCTGGTTATCGAAATATGGCCATCCAAAGTTGTCTTACTAAAAATGTATCTACCCAAATCTAAAAAAGTCATCGGATGCGGATGGAGATATTTTTGCAATCAAGACTCGTAAGGGGTTGCCGTTTTCAACACTGAACAGAGAATTAACAGACCTTTCCATGGATGTGCCAATCTTTGCAAATCTCGAAAAAAAGTTTTTCTTAAATTTTTGAAGAAAATCATGGATTAACCACTTGTCTACAAAAATCATTATTTTTCCAAAGTTCACCAAACCCATCGAGATGTACATCAAACGAAAGGTCTGTTTAATACCTATATAGACATGCAACTCAAAACGTTCTGCGTGGTCTGGTTATCGAAATATGGCCATCCAAAGTTGTCTTACTAAAAATGTATCTACCCAAATCTAAAAAAGTCATCGGATGCGAATGGAGATATTTTTGCAATAAAGACTCGTAAGGGGTTGCCGTTTTCAACACTGAACAGATAATTAACAGACCTTTCCATGGATGTGCCAATCTTTGCAAATCTCGAAAAAAAGTTTTTCTTAAATTTTTGAAGAAAATCATGGACTAACCACTTGTCTACAAAAATCATTATTTTTCCAAAGTTCACCAAACCCATCGAGATATACATCAAACGAAAGGTCTGTTCAATACCTATATAGACATGCAACTCAAAACGTTCTGCGTGGTCTGGTTATCGAAATAGGGCTTTCCAAAGTTATTCAAAGTTATTTTACCGATGTTCGGCTCCCAACTAACTAACAATGTGCTTGGTTGGGTGGAGATATTTCTGAAACCAGGCATTGTAAGAGGTTTCGGCTTTCAAGATCCCTTGTTAACTTTTCAAGAGCTATTCAAAAAAGAAAACTAGAAGGTTCTGCGAGGGCTGGCTATCGAAATATGGCCATTCAAAGTTGTCTTACTAAAAATCTACCCAAATCTAAGAAAGTCATCGTATGCGGATGGAGATATTTCCGCAATTAAGACTCGTAAGGGGTTGCCGTTTTCAACACTGAACAGAGAATTAACAGACCTTTCCATGGATGTGCCAATCTTTGCAAATCTCGAAAAAAGTTTTTCTTAAATTTTTGAAGAAAATCATGGACTAACCACTTGTCTACAAAAATCATTATTTTTCCAAAGTTCACCAAACCCATCGAGATATACATCAAACGAAAGGTCTGTTCAATACCTATATAGGCATGTAACTCAAAACGTTCTGCGTGGTCTGGTTATCGAAATAGGGCCTTCCAAAGTTATTCAAAGTTATTTTACCGATGTTCGGCTCCCAACTAACTAACAATGTGCTTGGGTGGAGATATTTCCGAAACCAGGTCTTGTAAGAGGTTGCGGCTTTCAGGATCCCTTGTTAACTTTTCAAGAGCTATTCAAAAAAGAAAACTAGAAGGTTCTGCGAGGTCTGGTTATCGAAATATGGCCATCCAAAGTTGTCTTACCAAAAATGTACCCAAATCTAAAAAAGTCATCGTATGCGGATGGAGATATTTCCGCAATCAAGACTCGCAAGGGGTTTCCGTTTTCAACACTGAACAAAGAATTAACAGACCTTTCCATGGATGTGCCAATCTTTGCAAATCTCGAAAAAAAGTTTTTCTTAAATTTTTGAAGAAAATCATGGACACCACTTGTCTACAAAAATCATTATTTTTCCAAAGTTCACCAAACCCATCGAGATATACATCAAACGAAAGGTCTGTTCAATACCTATATAGGCATGTAACTCAAAACGTTCTGCGTGGTCTGGTTATCGAAATAGGGCCTTCCAAAGTTATTCAAAGTTATTTTACCGATGTTCGGCTCCCAACTAACTAACAATGTGCTTGGGTGGAGATATTTCCGAAACCAGGTCTTGTAAGAGGTTGCGGCTTGCAGGATCCCTTGTTAACTTTTCAAGAGCTATTCAAAAAAGAAAACTAGAAGGTTCTGCGAGGTCTGGTTATCGAAATATGGCCATTCAAAGATGTCTTACTAAAAATGTACCCAAATCTAAAAAAGTCATCGTATGCGGATGGAGATATTTCCGCAATCAAGACTTGCAAGGGGTTGCCGTTTTCAACATTGAACAAAGAATTAACAGACCTTTCCATGGATGTGCCAATCTTTGCAAATCTCGAAAAAAAGTTTTTCTTAAATTTTTGAAGAAAATCATGGACTAACCACTTGTCTACAAAAATCATTATTTTTCCAAAGTTCACCAAACCCATCGAGATATACATCAAAAAGGTCTGTTCAATACCTATATAGACATGCAACTCAAAACGTTCTGCGTGGTCTGGTTATGGAAATAGGGCCTTCCAAAGTTATTCAAAGTTATTTTACCGATGTTCGGCTCCCAACTAACTAACAATGTGCTTGGATGGAGATATTTCCGAAACCAGGTCTTGTAAGAGGTTGCGGCTTTCAGGATCCCTTGTTAACTTTTCAAGAGCTATTCAAAAAAGAAAACTAGAAGGTTCTGCGAGGTCTGGTTATCGAAATATGGCCATTCAAAGATGTCTTACTAAAAATGTACCCAAATCTAAAAAAGTCATCGTATGCGGATGGAGATATTTCCGTAATCAAGACTTGCAAGGGGTTGCCGTTTTCAACACTGAACAAAGAATTAACAGACCTTTCCATGGATGTGCCAATCTTTGCAAATCTCGAAAAAAAGTTTTTCTTAAATTTTTGAAGAAAATCATGGACTAACCACTTGTCTACAAAAATCATTATTTTTCCAAAGTTCACCAAACCCATCGAGATATACATCAAACGAAAGGTCTGTTCAATACCTATATAGGCATGCAACTCATAACGTTCTGCGTGGTCTGGTTATCGAAATAGGGCCTGCCGTTTTCAACACTGAACAGAGAATTAACAGACCTTTCCATGGATGTGCCAATCTTTGCAAATCTCGAAAAAAAGTTTTTCTTAAATTTTTGAAGAAAATCATGGACTAACCACTTGTCTACAAAAATCATTATTTTTCCAAAGTTCACCAAACCCATCGAGATATACATCAAACGAAAGGTCTGTTCAATACCTATATAGGCATGTAACTCAAAACGTTCTACGTGGTCTGGTTATCGAAATATGGCCATCCAAAGTTGTCTTACTAAAAATGTATCTAGCCTAATCTAAAAAAGTCATCGGATGCGGATGGAGATATTTCCGCAATCAAGATTCGTAAGGGATTGCCGTTTTCAACACTGAACAAAGAATCAACAGACCTTTCCATGGATGTGCCAATCTTTGCAAATCTCGAAAAAAAGTTTTTCTTAAATTTTTGAAGAAAATCATGCACTAACAACTTGTCTACAAAAATCATTATTTTTCCAAAGTTCACCAAACCCATCGAGATATACATCAAACGAAAGGTCTGTTCAATACCTATATAGACATGCAACTCAAAACGTTCTGCGTGGTCTGGTTATGGAAATAGGGCCTTCCAAAGTTATTCAAAGTTATTTTACCGATGTTCGGCTCCCAACTAACTAACAATGTACTTGGGTGGAGATATTTCCGAAACCAGGTCTTGTAAGAGGTTGCGGCTTTCAGGATTCCTTGTTAACTTTTCAAGAGCTATTCAAAAAAGAAAACTAGAAGGTTCTGCGAGGTCTGGTTATCGAAATTTGGCCATCCAAAGTTGTCTTACTAAAAATGTATCTACCCAAATCTAAAAAAGTCATCGTATGCGGATGGAGATATTTTTGCAATAAAGACTCGTAAGGGGTTGCCGTTTTCAACACTGAACAGAGAATTAACAGACCTTTCCATGGATGTGCCAATCTTTGCAAATCTCGAAAAAAAGTTTTTCTTAAATTTTTGAAGAAAATCATGGATTAACCACTTGTCTACAAAAATCATTATTTTTCCAAAGTTCACCAAACCCATCGAGATATACATCAAACGAAAGGTCTGTTTAATACCTATATAGACATGCAACTCAAAACGTTCTGCGTGGTCTGGTTATCGAAATATGGCCATCCAAATTTGTCTTACTAAAAATGTATCTACCCAAATCTAAAAAAGTCATCGGATGCGAATGGAGATATTTTTGCAATAAAGACTCGTAAGGGGTTGCCGTTTTCAACACTGAACAGAGAATTAACAGACCTTTCCATGGATGTGCCAATCTTTGCAAATCTCGAAAAAAAGTTTTTCTTAAATTTTTGAAGAAAATCATGGATTAACCACTTGTCTACAAAAATCATTATTTTTCCAAAGTTCACCAAACCCATCGAGATATACATCAAACGAAAGGTCTGTTCAATACCTATATAGACATGCAACTCAAAACGTTCTGCGTGGTCTGGTTATGGAAATAGGGCCTTCCAAAGTTATTCAAAGTTATTTTACCGATGTTCGGCTCCCAACTAACTAACAATGTGCTTGGGTGGAGATATTTCCGAAACCAGGTCTTGTAAGAGGTTGCGGCTTTCAGGATCCCTTGTTAACTTTTCAAGAGCTATTCAAAAAAGAAAACTAGAAGGTTCTGCGAGGTCTGGTTATCGAAATATGGCCATTCAAAGATGTCTTACTAAAAATGTACCCAAATCTAAAAAAGTCATCGTATGCGGATGGAGATATTTCCGCAATCAAGACTTGCAAGGGGTTGCCGTTTTCAACACTGAACAAAGAATTAACAGACCTTTCCATGGATGTGCCAATCTTTGCAAATCTCGAAAAAAAGTTTTTCTTAAATTTTTGAAGAAAATCATGGACTAACCACTTGTCTACAAAAATCATTATTTTTCCAAAGTTCACCAAACCCATCGAGATATACATCAAACGAAAGGTCTGTTCAATACCTATATAGACATGCAACTCAAAACGTTCTGCGTGGTCTGGTTATGGAAATAGGGCCTTCCAAAGTTATTCAAAGTTATTTTACCGATGTTCGGCTCCCAACTAACTAACAATGTGCTTGGGTGGAGATATTTCCGAAACCAGGTCTTGTAAGAGGTTGCGGCTTTCAGGATCCCTTGTTAACTTTTCAAGAGCTATTCAAAAAAGAAAACTAGAAGGTTCTGCGAGGTCTGGTTATCGAAATATGGCCATCCAAAGTTGTCTTACTAAAAATGTACCCAAATCTAAAAAAGTCATCGTATGCGGATGGAGATATTTCCGCAATCAAGACTCCCAAGGGGTTGCCGTTTTCAACACTGAACAAAGAATTAACGGACCTTTCCATGGATGTGCCAATCTTTGTAAATCTCGAAAAAAAGTTTTTCTTAAATTTTTGAAGAAAATCATGGACTAACCACTTGTCTACAAAAATCATTATTTTTCCAAAGTTCACTAAACCCATCGAGATATACATCAAACGAAAGGTCTGTTTAATACCTATATAGACATGCAACTCAAAACGTTCTGCGTGGTCTGGTTATCGAAATATGGCCATCCAAAGTTGTCTTACTAAAAATGTATCTACCCAAATCTAAAAAAGTCATCGGATGCGGATGGAGATATTTTTGCAATCAAGACTCGTAAGGGGTTGCCGTTTTCAACACTGAACAGAGAATTAACAGACCTTTCCATGGATGTGCCAATCTTTGCAAATCTCGAAAAAAAGTTTTTCTTAAATTTTTGAAGAAAATCATGGATTAACCACTTGTCTACAAAAATCATTATTTTTCCAAAGTTCACCAAACCCATCGAGATATACATCAAACGAAAGGTCTGTTTAATACCTATATAGACATGCAACTCAAAACGTTCTGCGTGGTCTGGTTATCGAAATATGGCCATCCAAAGTTGTCTTACTAAAAATGTATCTACCCAAATCTAAAAAAGTCATCGGATGCGAATGGAGATATTTTTGCAATAAAGACTCGTAAGGGGTTGCCGTTTTCAACACTGAACAGATAATTAACAGACCTTTCCATGGATGTGCCAATCTTTGCAAATCTCGAAAAAAAGTTTTTCTTAAATTTTTGAAGAAAATCATGGATTAACCACTTGTCTACAAAAATCATTATTTTTCCAAAGTTCACCAAACCCATCGAGATATACATCAAACGAAAGGTCTGTTCAATACCTATATAGGCATGTAACTCAAAACGTTCTGCGTGGTCTGGTTATCGAAATAGGGCCTTCCAAAGTTATTCAAAGTTATTTTACCGATGTTCGGCTCCCAACTAACTAACAATGTGCTTGGGTGGAGATATTTCCGAAACCAGGTCTTGTAAGAGGTTGCGGCTTTCAGGATCCCTTGTTAACTTTTCAAGAGCTATTCAAAAAAGAAAACTAGAAGGTTCTGCGAGGTCTGGTTATCGAAATATGGCCATCCAAAGTTGTCTTACTAAAAATGTACCCAAATCTAAAAAAGTCATCGTATGCGGATGGAGATATTTCCGCAATCAAGACTCGCAAGGGGTTTCCGTTTTCAACACTGAACAAAGAATTAACAGACCTTTCAATGGATGTGCCAATCTTTGCAAATCTCGAAAAAAAGTTTTTCTTAAATTTTTGAAGAAAATCATGGACTTGTCTACAAAAATCATTATTTTTCCAAAGTTCACCAAACCCATCGAGATATACATCAAACGAAAGGTCTGTTCAATACCTATATAGGCATGTAACTCAAAACGTTCTGCGTGGTCTGGTTATCGAAATAGGGCCTTCCAAAGTTATTCAAAGTTATTTTACCGATGTTCGGCTCCCAACTAACTAACAATGTGCTTGGTTGGGTGGAGATATTTCTGAAACCAGGCATTGTAAGAAGTTTCGGCTTTCAAGATCCCTTGTTAACTTTTCAAGAGCTATTCAAAAAAGAAAACTAGAAGGTTCTGCGAGGGCTGGCTATCGAAATATGGCCATTCAAAGTTGTCTTACTAAAAATCTACCCAAATCTAAGAAAGTCATCGTATGCGGATGGAGATATTTCCGCAATTAAGACTCGTAAGGGGTTGCCGTTTTCAACACTGAACAGAGAATTAACAGACCTTTCCATGGATGTGCCAATCTTTGCAAATCTCGAAAAAAAGTTTTTCTTAAATTTTTGAAGAAAATCATGGACTAACCACTTGTCTACAAAAATCATTATTTTTCCAAAGTTCACCAAACCCATCGAGATATACATCAAACGAAAGGTCTGTTCAATACCTATATAGACATGCAACTCAAAACGTTCTGCGTGGTCTGGTTATGGAAATAGGGCCTTCCAAAGTTATTCAAAGTTATTTTACCGATGTTCGGCTCCCAACTAACTAACAATGTGCTTGGGTGGAGATATTTCCGAAACCAGGTCTTGTAAGAGGTTGCGGCTTTCAGGATCCCTTGTTAACTTTTCAAGAGCTATTCAAAAAAGAAAACTAGAAGGTTCTGCGAGGTCTGGTTATCGAAATATGGCCATTCAAAGATGTCTTACTAAAAATGTACCCAAATCTAAAAAAGTCATCGTATGCGGATGGAGATATTTCCGCAATCAAGACTTGCAAGGGGTTGCCGTTTTCAACACTGAACAAAGAATTAACAGACCTTTCCATGGATGTGCCAATCTTTGCAAATCTCGAAAAAAAGTTTTTCTTAAATTTTTGAAGAAAATCATGGACTAACCACTTGTCTACAAAAATCATTATTTTTCCAAAGTTCACCAAACCCATCGAGATATACATCAAACGAAAGGTCTGTTCAATACCTATATAGACATGCAACTCAAAACGTTCTGCGTGGTCTGGTTATGGAAATAGGGCCTTCCAAAGTTATTCAAAGTTATTTTACCGATGTTCGGCTCCCAACTAACTAACAATGTGCTTGGGTGGAGATATTTCCGAAACCAGGTCTTGTAAGAGGTTGCGGCTTTCAGGATTCCTTGTTAACTTTTCAAGAGCTATTCAAAAAAGAAAACTAGAAGGTTCTGCGAGGTCTGGTTATCGAAATATGGCCATTCAAAGATGTCTTACTAAAAATGTACCCAAATCTAAAAAAGTCATCGTATGCGAATGGAGATATTTCCGCAATCAAGACTTGCAAGGGGTTGCCGTTTTCAACACTGAACAAAGAATTAACAGACCTTTCCATGGATGTGCCAATCTTTGCAAATCTCGAAAAAAAGTTTTTCTTAAATTTTTGAAGAAAATCATGGACTAACCACTTGTCTACAAAAATCATTATTTTTCCAAAGTTCACCAAACCCATCGAGATATACATCAAACGAAAGGTCTGTTCAATACCTATATAGACATGCAACTCAAAACGTTCTGCGTGGTCTGGTTATGGAAATAGGGCCTTCCAAAGTTATTCAAAGTTATTTTACCGATGTACGGCTCCCAACTAACTAACAATGTGCTTGGGTGGAGATATTTCCGAAACCAGGTCTTGTAAGAGGTTGCGGCTTTCAGGATCCCTTGTTAACTTTTCAAGAGCTATTCAAAAAAGAAAACTAGAAGGTTCTGCGAGGTCTGGTTATCGAAATATGGCCATTCAAAAATGTCTTACTAAAAATGTACCCAAATCTAAAAAAGTCATCGTATGCGGATGGAGATATTTCCGTAATCAAAACTTGCAAGGGGTTGCCGTTTTCAACACTGAACAAAGAATTAACAGACCTTTCCATGGATGTGCCAATCTTTGCAAATCTCGAAAAAAAGTTTTTCTTAAATTTTTGAAGAAAATCATGGACTAACCACTTGTCTACAAAAATCATTATTTTTCCAAAGTTCACCAAACCCATCGAGATATACATCAAACGAAAGGTCTGTTCAATACCTATATAGACATGCAACTCAAAACGATCTGCGTGGTCTGGTTATGGAAATAGGGCCTTCCAAAGTTATTCAAAGTTATTTTACCGATGTTCGGCTCCCAACTAACTAACAATGTGCTTGGGTGGAGATATTTCCGAAACCAGGTCTTGTAAGAGGTTGCGGCTTTCAGGATCCCTTGTTAACTTTTCAAGAGCTATTCAAAAAAGAAAACTAGAAGGTTCTGCGAGGTCTGGTTATCGAAATATGGCCATTCAAAGATGTCTTACTAAAAATGTACCCAAATCTAAAAAAGTCATCGTATGCGGATGGAGATATTTCCGCAATCAAGACTTGCAAGGGGTTGCCGTTTTCAACACTGAACAAAGAATTAACAGACCTTTCCATGGATGTGCCAATCTTTGCAAATCTCGAAAAAAAGTTTTTCTTAAATTTTTGAAGAAAATCATGGACTAACCACTTGTCTACAAAAATCATTATTTTTCCAAAGTTCACCAAACCCATCGAGATATACATCAAACGAAAGGTCTGTTCAATACCTATATAGACATGCAACTCAAAACGTTCTGCGTGGTCTGGTTATGGAAATAGGGCCTTCCAAAGTTATTCAAAGTTATTTTACCGATGTTCGGCTCCCAACTAACTAACAATGTGCTTGGGTGGAGATATTTCCGAAACCAGGTCTTGTAAGAGGTTGCGGCTTTCAGGATCCCTTGTTAACTTTTCAAGAGCTATTCAAAAAAGAAAACTAGAAGGTTCTGCGAGGTCTGGTTATCGAAATATGGCCATCCAAAGTTGTCTTACTAAAAATGTACCCAAATCTAAAAAAGTCATCGTATGCGGATGGAGATATTTCCGCAATCAAGACTCCCAAGGGGTTGCCGTTTTCAACACTGAACAAAGAATTAGCGGACCTTTCCATGGATGTGCCAATCTTTGTAAATCTCGAAAAAAAGTTTTTCTTAAATTTTTGAAGAAAATCATGGACTAACCACTTGTCTACAAAAATCATTATTTTTCCAAAGTTCACTAAACCCATCGAGATATACATCAAACGAAAGGTCTGTTTAATACCTATATAGACATGCAACTCAAAACGTTCTGCGTGGTCTGGTTATCGAAATATGGCCATCCAAAGTTGTCTTACTAAAAATGTATCTACCCAAATCTAAAAAAGTCATCGGATGCGGATGGAGATATTTTTGCAATCAAGACTCGTAAGGGGTTGCCGTTTTCAACACTGAACAGAGAATTAACAGACCTTTCCATGGATGTGCCAATCTTTGCAAATCTCGAAAAAAAGTTTTTCTTAAATTTTTGAAGAAAATCATGGATTAACCACTTGTCTACAAAAATCATTATTTTTCCAAAGTTCACCAAACCCATCGAGATATACATCAAACGAAAGGTCTGTTTAATACCTATATAGACATGCAACTCAAAACGTTCTGCGTGGTCTGGTTATCGAAATATGGCCATCCAAAGTTGTCTTACTAAAAATGTATCTACCCAAATCTAAAAAAGTCATCGGATGCGAATGGAGATATTTTTGCAATAAAGACTCGTAAGGGGTTGCCGTTTTCAACACTGAACAGATAATTAACAGACCTTTCCATGGATGTGCCAATCTTTGCAAATCTCGAAAAAAAGTTTTTCTTAAATTTTTGAAGAAAATCATGGACTAACCACTTGTCTACAAAAATCATTATTTTTCCAAAGTTCACCAAACCCATCGAGATATACATCAAACGAAAGGTCTGTTCAATACCTATATAGGCATGTAACTCAAAACGTTCTGCGTGGTCTGGTTATCGAAATAGGGCCTTCCAAAGTTATTCAAAGTTATTTTACCGATGTTCGGCTCCCAACTAACTAACAATGTGCTTGGGTGGAGATATTTCCGAAACCAGGTCTTGTAAGAGGTTGCGGCTTTCAGGATCCCTTGTTAACTTTTCAAGAGCTATTCAAAAAAGAAAACTAGAAGGTTCTGCGAGGTCTGGTTATCGAAATATGGCCATCCAAAGTTGTCTTACCAAAAATGTACCCAAATCTAAAAAAGTCATCGTATGCGGATGGAGATATTTCCGCAATCAAGACTCGCAAGGGGTTTCCGTTTTCAACACTGAACAAAGAATTAACAGACCTTTCCATGGATGTGCCAATCTTTGCAAATCTCGAAAAAAAGTTTTTCTTAAATTTTTGAAGAAAATCATGGACTAACCACTTGTCTACAAAAATCATTATTTTTCCAAAGTTCACCAAACCCATCGAGATATACATCAAACGAAAGGTCTGTTCAATACCTATATAGGCATGTAACTCAAAACGTTCTGCGTGGTCTGGTTATCGAAATAGGGCCTTCCAAAGTTATTCAAAGTTATTTTACCGATGTTCGGCTCCCAACTAACTAACAATGTGCTTGGGTGGAGATATTTCCGAAACCAGGTCTTGTAAGAGGTTGCGGCTTGCAGGATCCCTTGTTAACTTTTCAAGAGCTATTCAAAAAAGAAAACTAGAAGGTTCTGCGAGGTCTGGTTATCGAAATATGGCCATTCAAAGATGTCTTACTAAAAATGTACCCAAATCTAAAAAAGTCATCGTATGCGGATGGAGATATTTCCGCAATCAAGACTTGCAAGGGGTTGCCGTTTTCAACATTGAACAAAGAATTAACAGACCTTTCCATGGATGTGCCAATCTTTGCAAATCTCGAAAAAAAGTTTTTCTTAAATTTTTGAAGAAAATCATGGACTAACCACTTGTCTACAAAAATCATTATTTTTCCAAAGTTCACCAAACCCATCGAGATATACATCAAACGAAAGGTCTGTTCAATACCTATATAGACATGCAACTCAAAACGTTCTGCGTGGTCTGGTTATGGAAATAGGGCCTTCCAAAGTTATTCAAAGTTATTTTACCGATGTTCGGCTCCCAACTAACTAACAATGTGCTTGGGTGGAGATATTTCCGAAACCAGGTCTTGTAAGAGGTTGCGGCTTTCAGGATCCCTTGTTAACTTTTCAAGAGCTATTCAAAAAAGAAAACTAGAAGGTTCTGCGAGGTCTGGTTATCGAAATATGGCCATTCAAAAATGTCTTACTAAAAATGTACCCAAATCTAAAAAAGTCATCGTATGCGGATGGAGATATTTCCGTAATCAAAACTTGCAAGGGGTTGCCGTTTTCAACACTGAACAAAGAATTAACAGACCTTTCCATGGATGTGCCAATCTTTGCAAATCTCGAAAAAAAGTTTTTCTTAAATTTTTGAAGAAAATCATGGACTAACCACTTGTCTACAAAAATCATTATTTTTCCAAAGTTCACCAAACCCATCGAGATATACATCAAACGAAAGGTCTGTTCAATACCTATATAGACATGCAACTCAAAACGATCTGCGTGGTCTGGTTATGGAAATAGGGCCTTCCAAAGTTATTCAAAGTTATTTTACCGATGTTCGGCTCCCAACTAACTAACAATGTGCTTGGGTGGAGATATTTCCGAAACCAGGTCTTGTAAGAGGTTGCGGCTTTCAGGATCCCTTGTTAACTTTTCAAGAGCTATTCAAAAAAGAAAACTAGAAGGTTCTGCGAGGTCTGGTTATCGAAATATGGCCATTCAAAAATGTCTTACTAAAAATGTACCCAAATCTAAAAAAGTCATCGTATGCGGATGGAGATATTTCCGTAATCAAAACTTGCAAGGGGTTGCCGTTTTCAACGCTGAACAAAGAATTAACAGACCTTTCCATGGATGTGCCAATCTTTGCAAATTTCGAAAAAAAGTTTTTCTTAAATTTTTGAAGAAAATCATGGACTAACCACTTGTCTACAAAAATCATTATTTTTCCAAAGTTCACCAAACCCATCGAGATATACATCAAACGAAAGGTCTGTTCAATACCTATATAGACATGCAACTCAAAACGATCTGCGTGGTCTGGTTATGGAAATAGGGCCTTCCAAAGTTATTCAAAGTTATTTTACCGATGTTCGGCTCCCAACTAACTAACAATGTGCTTGGGTGGAGATATTTCCGAAAGCAGGTCTTGTAAGAGGTTGCGGGTTTCAGGATCCCTTGTTAACTTTTCAAGAGCTATTCAAAAAAGAAAACTAGAAGGTTCTGCGAGGTCTGGTTATCGAAATATGGCCATCCAAAGTTGTCTTACTAAAAATGTACCCAAATCTAAAAAAGTCATCGTATGCGGATGGAGATATTTCCGCAATCAAGACTCGTAAGGGGTTGCCGTTTTCAACACTGAACAGAGAATTAACAGACCTTTCCATGGATGTGCCAATCTTTGCAAATCTCGAAAAAAAGTTTTTCTTAAATTTTTGAAGAAAATCATGGATTAACCACTTGTCTACAAAAATCATTATTTTTCCAAAGTTCACCAAACCCATCGAGATATACATCAAACGAAAGGTCTGTTCAATACCTATATAGACATGCAAATCAAAACGTTCTGCGTGGTCTGGTTATCGAAATAGGGCCTTCCAAATTTATTCAAAGTTATTTTACCGATGTTCGGCTCCCAACTAACTAACAATGTGCTTGGGTGGAGATATTTCCGAAACCAGGCCTTGTAAGAGGTTTCAGCTTTCAAGATCCCATGTTAACTTTTCAAGAGCTATTCAAAAAAGAAAACTAGAAGGTTCTGCGAGCTCTGGCTATCGAAATATGACCATTCAAAGTTGTCTTACTAAAAATGTACCCAAATCTAAAAAAGTCATCGTAAGCGGATGGAGATATTTCCGCAATCAAGACTCGTAAGGGGTTGCCGTTTTCAACACTGAACAGAGAATTAACAGACCTTTCCATGGATGTGCCAATCTTTGCAAATCTCGAAAAAAAGTTTTTTTTTAAATTTTTGAAGAAAATCATGGATTAACCACTTGTCTACAAAAATCATTATTTTTCCAAAGTTCACCAAACCCATCGAGATATACATCAAACGAAAGGTCTGTTTAATACCTATATAGACATGCAACTCAAAACGTTCTGCGTGGTCTGGTTATCGAAATATGGCCATCCAAATTTGTCTTACTAAAAATGTATCTACCCAAATCTAAAAAAGTCATCGGATGCGAATGGAGATATTTTTGCAATAAAGACTCGTAAGGGGTTGCCGTTTTCAACACTGAACAAAGAATTAACAGACCTTTCCATGGATGTGCCAATCTTTGCAAATCTCGAAAAAAAGTTTTTCTTAAATTTTTGAAGAAAATCATGGACTAACCACTTGTCTACAAAAATCATTATTTTTCCAAAGTTCACCAAACCCATCGAGATATACATCAAACGAAAGGTCTGTTCAATACCTATATAGACATGCAACTCAAAACGTTCTGCGTGGTCTGGTTATGGAAATAGGGCCTTCCAAAGTTATTCAAAGTTATTTTACCGATGTTCGGCTCCCAACTAACTAACAATGTGCTTGGGTGGAGATATTTCCGAAACCAGGTCTTGTAAGAGGTTGCGGCTTTCAGGATTCCTTGTTAACTTTTCAAGAGCTATTCAAAAAAGAAAACTAGAAGGTTCTGCGAGGTCTGGTTATCGAAATATGGCCATTCAAAGATGTCTTACTAAAAATGTACCCAAATCTAAAAAAGTCATCGTATGCGAATGGAGATATTTCCGCAATCAAGACTTGCAAGGGGTTGCCGTTTTCAACACTGAACAAAGAATTAACAGACCTTTCCATGGATGTGCCAATCTTTGCAAATCTCGAAAAAAAGTTTTTCTTAAATTTTTGAAGAAAATCATGGACTAACCACTTGTCTACAAAAATCATTATTTTTCCAAAGTTCACCAAACCCATCGAGATATACATCAAACGAAAGGTCTGTTCAATACCTATATAGACATGCAACTCAAAACGTTCTGCGTGGTCTGGTTATGGAAATAGGGCCTTCCAAAGTTATTCAAAGTTATTTTACCGATGTTCGGCTCCCAACTAACTAACAATGTGCTTGGGTGGAGATATTTCCGAAACCAGGTCTTGTAAGAGGTTGCGGCTTTCAGGATCCCTTGTTAACTTTTCAAGAGCTATTCAAAAAAGAAAACTAGAAGGTTCTGCGAGGTCTGGTTATCGAAATATGGCCATTCAAAAATGTCTTACTAAAAATGTACCCAAATCTAAAAAAGTCATCGTATGCGGATGGAGATATTTCCGTAATCAAAACTTGCAAGGGGTTGCCGTTTTCAACACTGAACAAAGAATTAACAGACCTTTCCATGGATGTGCCAATCTTTGCAAATCTCGAAAAAAAGTTTTTCTTAAATTTTTGAAGAAAATCATGGACTAACCACTTGTCTACAAAAATCATTATTTTTCCAAAGTTCACCAAACCCATCGAGATATACATCAAACGAAAGGTCTGTTCAATACCTATATAGACATGCAACTCAAAACGATCTGCGTGGTCTGGTTATGGAAATAGGGCCTTCCAAAGTTATTCAAAGTTATTTTACCGATGTTCGGCTCCCAACTAACTAACAATGTGCTTGGGTGGAGATATTTCCGAAACCAGGACTTGTAAGAGGTTGCGGCTTTCAGGATCCCTTGTTAACTTTTCAAGAGCTATTCAAAAAAGAAAACTAGAAGGTTCTGCGAGGTCTGGTTATCGTAATATGGCCATTCAAAAATGTCTTACTAAAAATGTACCCAAATCTAAAAAAGTCATCGTATGCGGATGGAGATATTTCCGTAATCAAAACTTGCAAGGGGTTGCCGTTTTCAACGCTGAACAAAGAATTAACAGACCTTTCCATGGATGTGCCAATCTTTGCAAATTTCGAAAAAAAGTTTTTCTTAAATTTTTGAAGAAAATCATGGACTAACCACTTGTCTACAAAAATCATTATTTTTCCAAAGTTCACCAAACCCATCGAGATATACATCAAACGAAAGGTCTGTTCAATACCTATATAGACATGCAACTCAAAACGATCTGCGTGGTCTGGTTATGGAAATAGGGCCTTCCAAAGTTATTCAAAGTTATTTTACCGATGTTCGGCTCCCAACTAACTAACAATGTGCTTGGGTGGAGATATTTCCGAAAGCAGGTCTTGTAAGAGGTTGCGGGTTTCAGGATCCCTTGTTAACTTTTCAAGAGCTATTCAAAAAAGAAAACTAGAAGGTTCTGCGAGGTCTGGTTATCGAAATATGGCCATCCAAAGTTGTCTTACTAAAAATGTACCCAAATCTAAAAAAGTCATCGTATGCGGATGGAGATATTTCCGCAATCAAGACTCGTAAGGGGTTGCCGTTTTCAACACTGAACAGAGAATTAACAGACCTTTCCATGGATGTGCCAATCTTTGCAAATCTCGAAAAAAAGTTTTTCTTAAATTTTTGAAGAAAATCATGGATTAACCACTTGTCTACAAAAATCATTATTTTTCCAAAGTTCACCAAACCCATCGAGATATACATCAAACGAAAGGTCTGTTCAATACCTATATAGACATGCAAATCAAAACGTTCTGCGTGGTCTGGTTATCGAAATAGGGCCTTCCAAATTTATTCAAAGTTATTTTACCGATGTTCGGCTCCCAACTAACTAACAATGTGCTTGGGTGGAGATATTTCCGAAACCAGGCCTTGTAAGAGGTTTCAGCTTTCAAGATCCCATGTTAACTTTTCAAGAGCTATTCAAAAAAGAAAACTAGAAGGTTCTGCGAGCTCTGGCTATCGAAATATGACCATTCAAAGTTGTCTTACTAAAAATGTACCCAAATCTAAAAAAGTCATCGTAAGCGGATGGAGATATTTCCGCAATCAAGACTCGTAAGGGGTTGCCGTTTTCAACACTGAACAGAGAATTAACAGACCTTTCCATGGATGTGCCAATCTTTGCAAATCTCGAAAAAAAGTTTTTTTTTAAATTTTTGAAGAAAATCATGGATTAACCACTTGTCTACAAAAATCATTATTTTTCCAAAGTTCACCAAACCCATCGAGATATACATCAAACGAAAGGTCTGTTTAATACCTATATAGACATGCAACTCAAAACGTTCTGCGTGGTCTGGTTATCGAAATATGGCCATCCAAATTTGTCTTACTAAAAATGTATCTACCCAAATCTAAAAAAGTCATCGGATGCGAATGGAGATATTTTTGCAATAAAGACTCGTAAGGGGTTGCCGTTTTCAACACTGAACAAAGAATTAACAGACCTTTCCATGGATGTGCCAATCTTTGCAAATCTCGAAAAAAAGTTTTTCTTAAATTTTTGAAGAAAATCATGCACTAACCACTTGTCTACAAAAATCATTATTTTTCCAAAGTTCACCAAACCCATCGAGATATACATCAAACGAAAGGTCTGTTCAATACCTATATAGACATGCAACTCAAAACGTTCAAAGTTATTTTACCGATGTTCGGCTCCCAACTAACTAACAATGTGCTTGGGTGGAGATATTTCCGAAACCAGGTCTTGTAAGAGGTTGCGGCTTTCAGGATCCCTTGTTAACTTTTCAAGAGCTATTCAAAAAAGAAAACTAGAAGGTTCTGCGAGGTCTGGTTATCGAAATATGGCCATCCAAAGTTGTCTTACTAAAAATGTACCCAAATCTAAAAAAGTCATCGTATGCGGATGGAGATATTTCCGCAATCAAGACTCGCAAGGGGTTGCCGTTTTCAACACTGAACAAAGAATTAACAGACCTTTCCATGGATGTGCCAATCTTTGCAAATCTCGAAAAAAAGTTTTTCTTAAATTTTTGAAGAAAATCATGGACTAACCACTTGTCTACAAAAATCATTATTTTTCCAAAGTTCACCAAACCCATCGAGATATACATCAAACGAAAGGTCTGTTCAATACCTATATAGACATGCAACTCAAAACGTTCTGCGTGGTCTGGTTATCGAAATAGGGCCTTCCAAAGTTATTCAAAGTTATTTTACCGATGTTCAATGTGCTTGGGTGGAGATATTTCTGAAACCAGGTCTTGTAAGAGGTTTCGGCTTTCAAGATCCCTTGTTAACTTTTCAAGAGCTATTCAAAAAAGAAAACTAGAAGGTTCTGCGAGGGCTGGCTATCGAAATATGGCCATTCAAAGTTGTCTTACTAAAAATCTACCCAAATCTAAGAAAGTCATCGTATGCGGATGGAGATATTTCCGCAATCAAGACTCGCAAGGGGTTGCCGTTTTCAACACTGAACAAAGAATTTATTTATTTATTTATTTATTTATTTATTCAATCTACAAGCTTAGCTTAACAGATTATAATATTTAATTAAAAGATTTATAATATAAACAATTTTCATACTTTATCAAAGTTTGTGATTTATCAATTAATTTAAAAAATTTAATTAATATAAAGAATTAAATAAAATATTTTTGAAGCACACCCTTGAGATGTGTAAGTCAAAATTTCTAGAAACTTCATTGAAAGACTTTATAGATCTAGAAATTGGTTCGCTTAGACCGTAATTCGTTCTGTGCAAGGGTTGGAAAAGAAATTGTCGTTCCCTGAGTGGTCTAACAGGAGCGTAAATAGGAACTTGAGATAGAAGATAGGGACTCTTAATGTGATTGCAAATCAGATCTCTTATGAACATAGTTTCATGTATGTATCTTCTAGATTTAAGTGAATGTATACCGAGAAGCCGGCATCTTTCTTCGTAAGATGGTGAAAAGTTCCAATTTAATTTCCTAAAAATATATTTTGTAAAACCCCTTTGAACTTTTTCAATTCGATCCGAATGTAATTCATAAGACGGGCTCCAAATAATATCAGAGAACTCTAGAATGGACCTTACTAGAGAAGTATATAACATTAGAAGGGTATGAGGATCCGTAAAATCTTTTGAATTTCGTTTGATAAAACCAACCATGGAATTGGCCTTTGCTACAATATAATCAATGTGATAATTATACGTTAACTTTGTGTCCATTATTACACCGAGATCTTTTATTTTATCAACTCTTTTTAATAAGTTATTACCAAGGTAATAATCATACGATATTTTTGACGAACCTCTACAAAATGAAATAACACTACATTTGTTGATATTTAAATTAAGGCAATTTTGAGTACACCATCTGGATAGTAGATTGATGTCTGATTGAACTTTCATACAGTCATTAACATTTTGTATTTTTAAAAATACTTTTAAATCATCTGCAAAGATTAATGAATCACAAAATTTTAAAGCAGAAACAATATCATCTATAAATAAGATAAATAGCAGAGGGCCTAGGTGACTTCCCTGTGGGACACCCGATGGACAGTTTATAGGCCTTGAAAATTGTTTATCAATCACTACTCTTTGGGTTCTACCAACTAAAAATGAAGAGATCCAATTAAGCATTGAAGAATGAAAACCAAACATTTCTAATTTTTTAATGAGAACTCTGTGGTTGACTGAGTCAAAAGCCTTGCTGAAATCAGTGTAAATTGCGTCTACCTGAAACCCTTTCTCAATTGCGTTTATAACATATGATGAAAAATGTGCAAGGTTTGACGTAGTCGATCGCCCAACTACAAAACCATGCTGAAATTCAGAAATATGTTCCTTAATATGAAATTGAAGTTTAGTTTTTACTATACTTTCGAAAACTTTCGGTATTGAAGAGAGCTTACATATCCCTCTATAATTTTCAATAACATTTTTGGAACCCGATTTAAAGATAGGAATAAGATATGATGATTTCCAATCATCGAGAAAAATTCCAGATAGCAAGGATTCGTTAAAAATAAGGAAGAGTGGAAAAGATAGAAACTGGGAACATTCTTTTAAGATGATTGCAGGTATCCCGTCGGTTCCTGGTTTGCAAATCAGTTTAAGATCTAGTAGTGCTTTTTCAACTTCATATAATTCTAAATGAAGAGAACCAATATCGACTTTAGAATATGAATTATGTTCAATAGGATATATACAATCAGAATGCGAGTAGACAGACTCAAAAAACGTTGCAAAGAAATCTACAGTTTGTTTAAGATCATTAGATTCGGCGTTATTAAAAAACATTGATTTTGGACATCCACTTGATATTTTTTTCTTGTTAATAAAAGACCAGAAGCATCGTGAGTCGTTTTTAATCTTACTTTCAATATCTAAGACATAATTTTTATGTAAAAATTTGCTTAGAATTTGAAAGTTCTTCCGATATATACAAAAAGAAGTGTAATCGGAAATATTTCTTGATCTACTATATTTAGAATGCGCTTTGTTTTTCAAATTTTTTAAGTGCAATAGCTGCCTGTTATACCATGGGGGCTTAGACAAATTTCTTTTCCCTGAAAAAGGGATAAACAATGAAAATCCATTTTTTAGTATATCAATAAATTTTACATACATCTCTTGAAGATTAAGACCATTAAATTGATGATTCCAGTTAAACGAACCAATATAATTATTCAGACCAGTAAAGTTTGAATTTAAAAAATTAAAGGACTTTTCAGAAAACGATTGCGTTTCAGAGTAAATATAACTTTTAATCTCGATCATAATTTGTTTATGATGAATCGAATTATTTAATAAAGGGAATGGTGCTTCAGAAACATTTACATTAACCTCATCAGAACATACGAACACTAAGTCCAAAATATTATTTAAAGAGTTAAGAATATCATTTTTTTGAATAAAGTTTAGAGAATATAAATGATCAATAAATTTGAACTCAAAATCTTTTTTCATATTGCAAGGAATAAGCATTTTATCATCACTAGACCAATACCAAGAAACATTAGAAAGATTAAAATCACCAAATATACATAGATTGTTTGAATTAGAGCAAATGTTATATAAAAAATCAATATTTTCAATGTGTTTTAAATAAGTTTCCATGTCACTTTTTGGAGGAACATAGCTAGTAATAAAATATAAAATATCTGAATTTAATTTGATTGAGACGCAAATTTGCTCTACATTATTTATAGGCAAGTCAATATGTTTACCCGCCAATGATATACGAGTTGCAATTAAGATTCCACCACCACGTTCATCCGCCGAAGCACAACGATCCATTCTGAAGACATTATAAAAGCTGCTATCAAACAATTCAGTAGATAAGATTCCACTATGTAACCAAGACTCCGTAATGATTATTACATCATAATCGATATGGCTTGAATTGGTGAAAAGATTGGCAACTTTAGTCCTCAAGCCACTAGTATTATGATAGAATACTTTTAGCGATTTCCTCCTTTCATTACACAAATTTGTATGAATGTCCTCAGACCTCTGAGAACAAAAGTTTATTGGTTTTTTGGAATAAAAACAAAGGGTCTTATTGTTACTCCATTTGGCCAAAAATCAGCGTCATAAATTGAGTTAACATACTCCAATGGAACACATATTTTAAAATTTATGGTTTTATTACGTTTATTTTCATTACGATTTGAAAGCAGGAAACAAGAAAAGCCTGATGGATTTGTAAATTCAGTTAAGTTGGAAACTATATATTTTATAATATCGAGCCTTAACCGCCATTTTATCGTAAGCGACATTTTTTACAAAATCAAGTTAATTATGCGATTTGACAGCGAATGCTATTACGCATCTTTCCATATCATTTATTTTTCAATACAACTTTTTAACAAAAAGTTACACAGAAAACAAAATTTATCGTAAGCGACACTGATATCTTCTATTTACAGCTAAATATCGCAAATGACATAGGAGGTAGAGTGTTGTTGATATTTAATCAGCTTTGCTGAATTATCCAATTGATGCTACTTTTGTATCAGTGTACCCATCGGTCACTGTAAGGAATAGTTCATTTATAGGAGAGTGAGTAGCTATCATGTTTGGATGCCGGGAGAGTTCATGTACAATGGTCAGTTGCGTACGCAGAGAAGGTTAAGTATTTCAGAATGAAAACCTATTTAAAAATGCGTAGCAGGGCATAGTTCATAAAAACAAAAAGTCAGTCAGTATGTACCATCATAAATGCTTAGACAATATTGGTGAAAGGGGTTATATAATACGCAAAGTTTTTAAAAGTAGTTTTATTTCAATATTTATTTAGATATGGAAACAAATGTGGAAGGATGAAACCGAAAGTGCAATACCAGAAACTGTTCTATCCTCATTTAAGAAAACATTTGAAGTTCTTTGTGTGCTACCATGTGACGTCTGCTAAGCCAGAACGTTCATTTTCAACTTTGAGACGATTAAAAACGTGGCTGAGTGCCACAACAACTGAGACCAGGCTCAATGGATTAGCTTTGTTTAACTTAAACAAAGAAATCGAAGTTAAACCTAAAGATGTGGTGAATGCATTCGCAAATAAAAAAAAAAGAAGAATGGATCTAATTTTTTCACCAAATTACTCGTATCATACTTAAATCAGTTTTTTCAGATGAAAAATATAAAAAAAAAAAGTTTACAAAGAAATAAATGAATAAAATTCATTTCATACTCGTAACTTATTCATACATATATGTGGTATTTGGTAGAAACATGATAATTCCATAAAATGATTTGCATCCTTACATTCACTTCATATCGAGCTCGAACCTAAACGGGTAAACCGATTTTCTTAAAATTTGGAACATAATTTTTCAAAGAATATTTTCAAAAGTTTTCCAAATTTGAAGAAAATCAGTCAACCCGTTTCAGCCCTAGCTCCATGTAAGGTGGACGTAAAAACGCAAATTATTTTATGGACTTATCATGTTTGTACCAAACACCACAGTATATGTATAAGGTGGTTGATAATAAGAATGTCTTTCATTGTTTGATAGTTTTAGTGATACCTTGAGGTCAAACCGTATTTCTGCAGTAGCTAGTAATCAACATCTTGAATGATGTTATAAGACCAAGTTGAAAATTTCCCAAGCAAAGTACCTTGATTTGAAAGGGCTTTATGAAAAAAAAACTATTCCTGAACGGTGTCATGACGAGAACTTATCTTTGAGATTTAAACCTACGATCAAGGATGTCTTAAGTTAAACCGACGAAGAAAATAACAAAGACAACTAAATACTTAAATACCCTTGAGTTTTTTTTTAATTTTTTTTTTTTTAATTAAGAATATTTTTTGTCGCTATTTTTTATTAATTTAAAAATAAAATAATAAATTCCACTAAAAATAAACAAATAATGTGAATTTTTCATTAAAATAGGATTTTTTTTGTATTTTTTTAATTTTATCGTAAACGCCAAAATTTGATTATGAGTTAATAGTTAGTGAACACAAAAACTATCGTAAACGCCAAAAACGTTAAAAATAACGTAAATTTGGCAACATCAGTGTTCAGTTTATAGTCACTTAATTGCATTTGCAAAAATATAACTGAATACTGAAAATAAGCTCGTTCGGATTTGTAACTCAGGAAGAAAACAAAAAAATGTATTTCCTGTAAAATTTATATTTTGTCGCTTACGATAATTTGGCGGTTAGGGCTCGATATCCTCTGTATCGAACGCCTAAGTATTAGTATATGTTTAGTATTCATAATTGTAAATGTATGAGAAAGACAGATGTCCCTTCAGGCATCTAAGTCAGGGTTACCCCTGGGATTTTTCAAAAAGTCGCAGAAAAAAGTCGCTTTTACAAAAAAAAGTCGCAAATTCGAATTCTTTGAAAAAGTCGCATTTTTGAACAAAAATTCGCAATTGAAAGAAAAAGTCGCATACCTAAATACCTTTTATTTTTTTTTACTATAGAAAAAACAATTTAGATATTTGTTTGAATTTCTTTATTTAAACACTTAGATAGGTATACATTGAAAAATAACAATAACAAAAAAAACCTAATTTAAAGACTTCATTTTACATAAATTAATATGTATGTATAGGTTTAAAGTTAAAATAAATAACTAAAAAGATATGTAAATCACATTAATGTTTCATTTTTTTAATAAAGTTTCTTTATACTTTTTAATTAGGTTGTTTTCAGGAACCCACTCACTTATATCACAGTCAATCAGATTTGTGGAAGCTAACATATTTTCGCAGGTTTCCCTTTGTAAACGGTTTGTTAATTTATTTTTCATAAGCGTAAGCTTTGAAAAAACTTGCTCAGCGCTTGCTGTGTGACAACGTTAAAATTTTACAAACAAATTCGTAAAGGTCAAAGTATAAGTTATCACCTAAACTATTTTTTAAAGTACCAACCTTGTACCAAAGCTCTTTTATATTTTTAATTTCAAAAATTTTGCAATAGTTTTTGTCAAACACTTGAAACTCCAGGTGTTTGTATTGCTCTACCACTTTTTCTGGCTCATTTGTAAAGCTATTAAAATTTGAAACCAACCGAAAATAGTTAAAATCCTGATTTGACCTAATTATTTTTGGATCTATATGTTATAAAATAGAAAGCTTCTCATCTTTAACATTAAATCTCGAAAAAAATTTTTCCCAAAGCGTCAAATAATATTGAAGTACATTTTTTTGTATGCAAATAATTTCAAAATTAGTGAGTTTTTTATCCTTTAAGCAATTTTCGGCTTCCATGCCGATATATATTTCTTCAATTTTTTTAAAATAATTTTCGTTTCGATAATCAATCTCAGAAATAGATTTTCCAAAAACACATTTTTTCAATTAATGTAAAATAGTAAATGTTTAAGCAAAGAAAAAGTCGCAATTTTAAACAATTTTAAAAAGGTCGTCGCATAGTCGCACAGCAAAAAAAAGGTCGCAAAAATGCGACTAAAGTCGCATAAGGGTAACGCTGATCTAAGTAAATAATAAGAGAAAACAGCCAGTCAGGCAATAACCGCAGTAGAGTCGGGTCGCGTAGCACGCGCTCCTGTACAGAAGTACAGGTATAGTTTTAGAGTTAGTCGGTTCGAGTGATAATCATATTAAATAAAGTATCAGAATAGTCGGGTTTTTACCTATTTTCCCGACTCTAAATACGTGTGTGTTTTATTTATTCAGAAGCATCCTACAATTTACAGTCCGCTAATATACATTGGTCCACGTCGAGACGGATCAAAGAACCGGTGGTTGCTTAAATAAAACAAAAACAACATTGCCTACGTGCAACCAGTGCATGTTAAGTTAATCCCTCTCAGTTAGTTGTTTTTCCCTTCGTTATATCGCTCACGCAGTTACCCACACGCCGCGCCGTCGCCGTCGCGCCATACAGAAGTACAGAATCAACCCCTTTTTTATCAAAACAGCAAAGCACATAATGTAATGTGCAAAGTTAAAAATAGAGCAGTGCGACGAGCGAGTATGTATGTGTATAGGTGTACAGGAGAGTTCAGGCAGATGCTAGATGCTCTATATCCCGCATCGTGTCATTCATTGTTTTAACTTCAGTGCGCGAACACACAATTGTCGAGTGAAAACAAGCAAAAAGAGAATTTAAAATTCAATCCGAGTGGAAACAAAACAAGCAAAAAAGGAAAATTTAAGATTTATTAAACAATAGAAAGTTAAAGATAGTGTAAAGAAAATAAAGTAGATATAAAATAAATATAATATACAGGTGCTACAGTCGTACAGAATAAAGGAAAGAGAAGTAAAGGATAAAACAGAAAGACAGTACAGGATAAGGAAAAAATCATCAGAAAAAAAAGAGGGTGAGTACAGATATTTATTCAAGAAAAAAATCTTGTTCAATTTGTGAAGAGCGAGTGTGTGCCGCGTGTTTAATTTATACAAAATTGCTCGTCTCATATTTTCGTTGTTGTTCATGAAAGAACAAGCAACACGGTCCGTCAAAGCGACGCGCGCCGCTCCGTCAGTTATATACTGAACAGAGAGGAGAAAAGTATTCTCCAATGCCTTGGTGTGCGCGGCACAACAGGCATACGTACAGATATAGATAGGTTACGGTGTAGTTCCGTATAAGTTAGTTATGTACAGCGTAGAAATGAAAACAACTTTTTTATTATCGCAGCTGTTTTGTTATTTTGTATAGAGACAGAGATAGGTATTTCGTATAGGGCCCAGTACAGATATTCAGTGAGAGACAGACATTCAGTGTGCGCTAGTAAAGGTTTTGCTTGGTAATGATATAGCATGATGAGGAGTATATTTTGTCCTTGTGTGTGTCTACCATGTGTGCCTTGTTTTCCAGTGTGTTTGTATGTGGGGTGTGCATGCCGGTGGAAGGCTCGTATGTGTGATTGTTGTATAGAAAATAAGATGTTTGTGTACAGTATGATGAGTCGTGTGATAGTAGAGTCAGAAATAAACATGTAGAGATATTTTTAGTAAGGAGTATAGGTGTTCGTTATGGACAGAAAGAGAAAAACAAACAAGGCCAAAGAAACATACATATTTATTTATTCATGAACATTCATGAAAATTATAGTAGCGGCCGAAAATATTGAGACTTGAGCATTTGACTACAGTATATAGAGTATAGAGTTTTTGCTCATTAAAGCTAGCACAAGATGCCAAGATGCTGAGCAAAAATAGTACGGATAAAAGTATAAGGTGTACAGTGTTAGAGTATAGAGTTTTTGTTCATTAAAGCTAGCACAAGTGCCAAGATGCTGAACAAAAATAGTATAGAAAGCATGCTTGTAGAGGAGAAAAAATATATATTGCTTAAAATACAGCATAACTGAATGGCTGGGCAGTATAAAAATCAAGTCACAACACGTAGGGAGGAAAATTCGGAAAATCGAATTGTGGAATACTATCCACCTCCTATCGCACACACGCACTATCGCTACTTCATTTTTTCATTTAGGCAAATAATTTAAAAATACGGTACAGATTGTTAAGATTGTTCAGAATTTGTTTTAGATTCCGCAATTGCAGTACAGATTGGTATAGATTTTGGTACAGATTGTTCAGAATTTGTTTTAGATTTCGCAATTGCAGTACAGATTGGTATAGATTTTGGTACAGATCGTTCAGAATTTGTTTTAGATTTCGCAATTGCAGTACAGATTGGTATAGATTTTGGTACAGATTGTTCAGAATTTGTTTTAGATTTCGCAATTGCAGTACAGATTGGTATAGATGGCAGTACAGATTGTATAAATTATTTTTCAGATTTCACAACTAACAGTACAGATGCGTACGGTTGATCGTATAGATTGGTTAGATTAAAAAAATTGCAGTACAGACTTGAAGACAATTAGTCTTGCAAGTTGTAGCACGGAAATATACATAGGTAGTTTAGAAGTCTCAATGCGATTTGTATTGCAGAGACAGGTTAGGCATAAAAAGAATATAGATTCATCGCCATTGTAGTACAGCTAAGATAGATTGAGGCTAGAATATAGAAGAGAGGCTCGTAGATTAATTGAATTTAAGAGTCAGTTAGCAGCTGGTCAGGTATTTGGAGTGTTTCTAATTCATTCCTTTGTTTTTTTTTTTTATTATATATTCGCACATGTACAGATTACAATGGCAACCAACAGGGCAAGAGCCTTGGCTCACACCATAAATAATGCAAAATTATTCGCCCAGTCTTCTGCCTTCAATGACGCCACCTTTTTCCACGTAAAGCTGCGTTTGGAAACACTGGAAGACGACTGGGGCAAATTCTTGGCTCAAGCCGATGACTCGTTGGATGTCGTCAGCAAGAAAGACCTCCCCAGGATTATAGAGGAGATAGAAACAGTAAGAGGCGACTATTTCACAGCAAATGCTGCTTTTCAAGAAAAGATGGCAGCCTTGTCGCCAAGTCAGAAGGATCCAGAGAGGTTAGACGACAGCAGTCGTCAGATACAAGTACAGGTCAACATGCCATTCCACCAGCATGACATGAAGAATACGTGGGGTGAGTTCGATGGGACCTACACCAAATGGATAGGTTTTCATGATAGGTTCAAGGCAGCCATCCACGACAACGAAAAGGTGTCACCCGCCTTTAAATTTTCATATTTGAAGAATTCACTTGTTGGTCGTGCGGCAAGGTCATTGGGAGAATGGCAACTCTCCGATGAAAATTATAATGAGGCCTGGGAACGCTTGAACCAGGTATATGACAAAAAATATTTGATAGGGCGTGACCATCTTCGGCAGTTGATGCACCTTCCGACGCTTCCCGAACATCCAACTTCGGACCAACTGCAACGCATGGCGAACACCACTCATGAAGTGTTGAGACAGTTGAGAGCCCTTGGTTTGCCGGTTGAGCACTGGGACTTTTTCATAATCCACATTCTCAATGAGAAATTCGACCAGGAAACGGCTCGTCAGTGGGAATTGCAACGCGATTCGGAACAACCGAAGCTGTCAACAATCCTCGCATTTATAGATAAGCAGGCAGCCGCCTTATCAAATGTGTCAAATCAGCGTCAGATTCATTCAGACCCGCAAGTGCGGGCAGTCAGACCCAAAAAGGAGACACAGACTCCAGTACAGGATGTTAGGAGTGGTAGAGGCAGGCGCAGAAGCGAAGACAAGCTCTGCGAAGTCTGCTCAGGAGGGCATCAAATTTGGGAATGTCCAGATTTTTCGGCGCTTTCCTTCCGCGGACGCAAGGACTTCGTCGACAGACGAGCAATCTGTCCGAACTGTCTGAAACATGGCCACAAGGAAAACAACTGTTTCCAACGAGGTTGCATCAGATGCCCTGGAGCGCCAAGGCACAATATCTTTCTGTGTCCTTCCAAGGAAGTGAACAAAGCCGCCTTAATGTTAACGCGGGCGCCAGCAGGAAGACCTATTGCATCCAGTTCCGGTACAGAGAGGCGCAAACCAAAGAGTAAGGCCGATTGACTGACATCTCGCAGTCTCGGATATAAAAGACGCCTACGCAACCGCGTAGGCAACAAGGCTCGTACAGGACAACTGAAACGTACAGGTCGTACAGATTGCGCGAGCTGTGAGGTTAGTACAGGTAACATCAATCGTACAGGCAACACTAATCGTACAGGTATGAGAACGAGGGCAAGCAGTCTACAAAGTTCCTCATCAGTAGTCAGCAAGCTGGATCTGTTGAACACAAAATTAGATATTCTTGCTAAGAAGAAGGAGATGTCAGAAGAACGAGATAAATCCGTTCCGAAGAAAAGATATTTTGAAGGAAAGAGTGTAAATACACCATCTGTTAAGATTAGAAAAATAAATGATGAAAATTATGTTCAGACTATTAATTATTTAGAAGATAAGACATATTTAATCCCTACAGCCAAGGTAAAAATTGAGGTAAATGGGTTTGTATATGGGCCTTTTAGGGCGATGTTAGATACAGGTTCTCAACTGAATCTCATAGTAGACAGATTGAGGAGAGACGTTAGGATAAAGACCAGACGAGTATCTGGAAAGTTAGTGGGGATAAATGGAATCCCATTTGCAGTAACTCGCCAGGCCGCTTTAAAAATACTTCCGTGGTATGAATCAAAAGCCGGAGAGCGTCATTGTTCAGAAACATTCTGGTTTCTACCAGAGGAAAGCCTATGGCAGCCAACTCTGCCGACAATTACGGTAGATTGTAGTGCGACCGCACTCCAAAGCCCCTACAAATATGCTGACCCAGAATATTTCAAACCAGGGCAGGTACAGATTCTGTTAGGAGTTAGTTTTTTCGCAAAAATTATTATGTCAGTAATCAGTAGAAATACAAATGGTGCAGTTTTGTTAGAAACAACGTTAGGTGTAGTCGTTTTAGGTGCCAGCGACGACAATGTTAGCATGACAAGTGAAACCTTTTCAGCTGTCGAATACTCGGAAGACAATCAGCTGGACAAGCTTTTGTCTAGATTATGGCAGATGGATCAAATTGGTTCATGTACTAAACGTACAGAAGAAGAAGAAGCTGTAGAACAACATTTCTTAACGACACATTACCGTCAGAGCAATGGTGTTTTTGTTGTCAAAATGCCACTGAAAGAAGAGTTCAAGGAAATAGGCAGTTCACGCAAAATCGCGTTACGCCGTTTTATGTTCCTAGAAAATAGATTAGAGAAGAATATACAGACAAAGGCCATATATGTAGAGAAGATGCGAGAAAGCATCTCGTTAGGTCATGTACAGTTAGCAGATAGAGATCCTAATGATGATGGTTTAGTGTATTATATACCTCATCACTGTATAGAAAAGAAATTCCGTATAGTTTATGATGCGAGCTGCCGTACAGATAAAGGCATATCTTTGAACGATATTCAAATGTTAGGAGAAAAGCTGCAAAGAGATTTGCACGAAATTATAATGCGTTTCAGGAGACACCGCATAGCAATATGTGGTGACATTAAGAAAATGTTTAATCAAGTCAGGCTTAATGAAGAACAATGGGATCTCCAACGTATTTTCTGGAGAGAAAATAGAAATGAACCATTGTGCGAATACTGGTTAACAGTAGTAACCTTTGGCTTAACCTCGTCCCCACATCTAGCAGTTCGAACAATAGTACAGGCAGCGATAGAGGCTCAGGAAGAATATCCGGAGGCAGCCAATGCAATCAAAAATGACTTTTATATAGATGATTGCACTACAGGTGAAGCCACCGAAGAAAAGGCAGTCGAGTTAGCTAAACAGATGTATAGTATATTGAAAAATAGTGGTTTCGAACTGTGCCAATGGAAATCAAATTCCAAAGCGTTTAGGCTAGCGATGAACGCTGGCACAAGTGATGCCTCATTGTTGTTTTCGGGGGAGGAGAGGTCATCCATTTTAGGTCTCAAATGGCTAATAGCATCAGATCAATTTACCTTCGAGGTGAAAACACCAAAGTTAGAAGGCATGCTCACCAAGAGAAAAATTGTTAGTTGTATAGCGCAACTATATGACCCAAATGGTTATATATCGCCGGTCACAGTTTTAGGCAAAATCTTGATTCAGGATATTTGGAGATTGAGTACAGGTTGGGACGACCAGGTTCCTGTAGAGATAGGTGAAAGATGGAAAGAGTATTGGGATGAAATAACATCTCTAGAGCAATTTCGTATAGATAGATGGTTAGGCACGTCAGGAGTATCAACCGTACAGATTCATGGCTTTTCCGACGCTTCAAACGCAGCGTACGGTGCCGTGGTTTATATTCGTACAGAACAAATAGATGGTACAGGTGTGAGCAAACTACTTGTGTCAAAGACACGTGTAGCTCCTTTAAAGACGGTTACAATACCAAGGTTAGAACTGGCAGCAGCGGAGCTATTGTCAAGACTACTTGTAGAGGTAAAGAGCTCCATGGAATGGAAAGAGGCATCGTATTTTTTATGGTCAGATTCAACAGTAGTACTTCACTGGATAAGGAAACTGCCGCACAGTCTCAAGACATATGTTGCAAACCGGGTCTCTTCAATTCAAACGAACACCGATGTGAGACGCTGGCACTATGTCAATACAAAAGACAATCCAGCAGATTTACTGAGTAGAGGCGTACAGGTGTCTGCCTTGGTAGACAATAAACTATGGTTAGAAGGTCCAGGTTGGCTCCGGCTACGAAAGGAAGGTTGGCCCGAGACAAACCTGAGTACAAAAGAAATATTGGAAGTACAGGAAGAGTTGAAAATATTAACAGTCACAATGCACGAGCCAACGTTATGTATAGGGTTAAAGCAAGGAGAGTACAGGTTTCCGCTTTTGGATTACTCCAACAAACTAGAGAGACTAATAAATATATTAAGTTATGTCATACGGTTCATAGACAATTGGTCAGAGAGTCCATCATTTAAAATAAGAGCCAAGAGACGTAGAGATAAAATACAGACACCAACCATGGACGAAAAGACAAGGGCAATGGTATATCTCTTAAGGAAGTCGCAAGAGGAGTACTTTAGTACAGAACTATCATCTTTAAAGAAAGGCAAAGGTCTCCCTGAGAGGAGTAAGTTAGAGCCTTTAAAGCCATTGGTAGACATCAGAGGTCTGTTGAGAGTAGGAGGTAGATTGGACAGAAGTAGCAATCCGTATGAGATGAACCATCCAGTAATAATTCCCAACGGCTCAAGATTAGCATGGCTGATCACAGATCATGCACACCGTGAGACTAAACACGGTGCAGTACAGGTTATGATGCAGTTCGTTAGACAGAGGTACTGGATTCCGAAACTTCGCAGCGAGTTAAGAAGTTATTTGCACAAATGTGTCGTTTGTGCAAGGTACAGTTCAAGGTTAGAACACCAACTCATGGCAGAGTTGCCCGCTGACAGAGTACAGGTTGGCAAGCCGTTTCTACACTGTGGTGTAGATTACGCAGGGCCGTTAGAAATGAAAATGATAAACAAACAAGGCACTCAGATAACCAGAAGTAAGTGCTGGGTCGCAATCTTCGTATGCCTTAAGACTCGAGCCGTACATATTGACCTAGTTACAGATTTAACGTCATTATCATTTATAGCTTGCTATGAACGATTCCTAGCACGCAGAGGCAGATGTGAACGTATGTACAGTGACAACGGTACAACCTTTGTGGGTACCAGTACAGAGCTGAAACGAGCCATAGAAAAATGGACAAGTGAAGGAACGATGTCCCATCTTAACTACAAGGGTACAGAGTGGCACTTCATGATACCAGCCGCCCCTCACCAAGGAGGCATTTATGAAGCTGCTGTCAAGTCGATGAAGTATCACTTGAAAAGAATAGTTGGGCTGAAGGCACTGCCGTATGAGCAGCTTTCCACGCTCTTAGTACAGATAGAGGCAATACTTAATTCAAGACCAATTCATCCTTTGAGTGATGATCCGTTAGATGTACAAGCTTTGACTCCCGCTCACTTTCTTGTGGGAGAACCAACAATACTACCAGTCCCATTCGATGTTAGTAATCAACCAAGTACAGTAGGCGTTAGATTATGGAAAGAACGACAGTTGATGTTGAAACATTTCTGGAACAGATGGAGTACAGAATATCTGACCACACTTCAACAACGTAAGAAGTGGCGTCGTGAGAAGGAAAAGCTCAAGGTTGGGCAATTGGTGACTATAGCAAGCGAGAACTTCCCGCCAGCTCATTGGGCACTCGGAAGAGTCTGCGAACTCATCACCAGTAAGGACGGTCTCGTGAGATCCGTAATCATCCAGACAGAAACAGGCAAACTAAGACGTCCAGTACAGAAGATTTGCATCATCCCAGTAGAGGTCGAAAAATTGGATTAAGTTGCAATTTATATTTAATATATTATTATCAAATTGTAATGTATAAAAAATATTAATTTTTTGCTGGCACTGTATCGAACGCCTAAGTATTAGTATATGTTTAGTATTCATAATTGTAAATGTATGAGAAAGACAGATGTCCCTTCAGGCATCTAAGTAAATAATAAGAGAAAACAGCCAGTCAGGCAATAACCGCAGTAGAGTCGGGTCGCGTAGCACGCGCTCCTGTACAGAAGTACAGGTATAGTTTTAGAGTTAGTCGGTTCGAGTGATAATCATATTAAATAAAGTATCAGAATAGTCGGGTTTTTACCTATTTTCCCGACTCTAAATACGTGTGTGTTTTATTTATTCAGAAGCATCCTACAATTTACAGTCCGCTAATATACATCCTCCGTTTTAGTGTCTGGATGGAAACTGGAGATGTGAAAGCATTTTAGTTTTCTCATTACCTTCAAATTACTATTTTGGCCTCTATTCCCAGCAATACCTGATGGTCTTCGAGTTGGTTGCCTTAAATTACCATTAGATGATTTTTCTTCATTGTTCGTTTCGTAGATCCGATTAGAGGAAGTACTAGCAGCATCAGGCAGTATATCAACATCATCCACATTAGCAACATTAGCAACAGTAGCAACATATTTGAAGGGAATAGCTACACAGTTTTCAGCAGCATCAACATTTTCAACAACATTTTTGGGAACAACAGCAAGATCCACATTCGCAAAAACAATATCGGGAACAGCAACAACACCCACATCATTATCCAAATCTTTCGCACTAACAATTTCTGAGTTTAGTTGGTTTACGGCAGTGCTTACATTTTCATCACACTTGTCTGTACCAGCAGATAGAGCAGATAAAGCTGCCGCATACGATGTACCATCCACAATCCTACCATCCATTCCTTCAATCTCAGCTTTATCAATTGTCCTATTCTGCTTAGAAGAATCGGCATTGATTTTTGTGTTTGTGTTGGGCTTTGACGAAGAAAACGGTTTTTTATTAAGAGAGAGAGATTTGGTACTATCACTCTTCGAAGTGCGAGGGAATGACGGTGACGGGGTATTTTTTATACTATTTTTAAAAGAGGGTGAAGCAAACTGACGAGAAGAAGAAGAAATGTTTTTCTCTTTGATCAGCTGTAAATGTTTATTGTTGTTTGGTGCAGTAACCAATTGTTTAGTTTTAGATCGGGTAATACGGGGGGGATTCACTGCACTTGCATTATCAGAGAAGAGCTTTTCATATTCAAGTTTATGTTCCATAAAGAAGCAATAGAAATTTTTTATTTGGGTCATGCAATTTAAAAATGAAATATTCTTGCAAGTATTACACCTCCAAAGTAAATTTTCATTTGATTTGAGTGCGGATTGATCAGATTCACTCAGCTGTGCACAAGTCAAATGAAAGGGCGAGTGACAACAACCACAATAAATCAAATCACTATCGGAAGTTAAGACTGAGCACTTGGAACAATTTAAATTCATAATGGAAAGCAGTAGCAAATTAGTACACGAACAGACCTTTCCATGGATGTGCCAATCTTTGCAAATCTCGAAAAAAAGTTTTTCTTAAATTTTTGAAGAAAATCATGGACTAACCACTTGTCTACAAAAATCATTATTTTTCCAAAGTTCACCAAACCCATCGAGATATACATCAAACGAAAGGTCTGTTCAATACCTATATAGGCATGTAACTCAAAACGTTCTGCGTGGTCTGGTTATCGAAATAGGGCCTTCCAAAGTTATTCAGTTATTTTACCAATGTTCGGCTCCCAACTAACTAACAATGTGCTTGGGTGGAGATATTTCCGAAACCAGGCCTTGTAAGAGGTTGCGGCTTTCAAGATCCCTTGTTAACTTTTCAAGACCTATTCAGAAAAGAAAACTAGAAGGTTCTGCGAGGTCTGGTTATTGAAATAGGGCCATCCAAATTTATTCAAGGTTATTTTATCGATGTTCGGCTCACAACTACCTAACAATGTACCTGTGTGCAGATATTTCCAATACCAGGCCTTGCAAGATGTTGCGGCTTTCAAGATCCCTTGTTAACTTTTTAAGAGCTATTAAAAAAAGAAAACTAGAAGGTTCTGCGAGATCTGGTTATCGAAATATGGCCATCCAAAGTTGTCTTACTAAAAATGTACCCAAATCTAAAAAAGTCATCGGATGCGGATGGAGATATTTTTGCAATCAAGACTCGTAAGGGGTTGCAGTTTTCAACACTGAACAGAGAATTAACAGACCTTTCCATGGATGTGCCAATCTTTGCAAATCTCGAAAAAAAGTTTTTCTTAAATTTTTGAAGAAAATTATGGACTTACCACTTGTCTACAAAAATCATTATTTTTTTAAAGTTCACCAAACCCATCGAGATAATATACATCAAATAGAGAAATAACAGACCTTTTCATGGATGTGCCAATCTTTGCAAAGTTCTCCAAACACATCGCGATATACATTGTATATCAAACGAAAATTGGTATCCCCCAATCGATTTCTATTACTTATGCTGAAGCTACTAGATTATATAGCTCTATTTTAACTGCGTAGGAAAATTATCAAACAAATACATTTGTGGGTTAAACGAAAAAATATGTAAATCTTTTTTTAATTTAACATTTTATAAAACGATTCAATGATTGGTTTAAAACAAGTTCTTCATTAGTTCTTCAACATAATAAAAAAATAAAAATACAAAAAGCGGATGAAATTATGCATATATTATGTTAAACATTTTAGTCTAATATATTAAAAAAAAAAACACTCCAAAAAGTTTCATTTAAATTAAAATCCATTTGGGTTCCGTGGATATTCATTTTTAAGAGCTAAATTTTCTCCAATAATAAAATAAATTAAATTTTTCATGTTTGGCCTTATTTTGTTGATGTGCATCAAGCTAGATATTTAAAATATACCACGAAGTAAAACAACAATAAGCGAAAATGCTTTGGAACTATGGACTCCATATGTATACAAATACCAAATTGATGTCCATTACTTTAAAAAAGCTTTTGGTTTGCTGTTATGCTGTATCTTTTATTATTTACTATGTACATATATAGCGTAGATTTATTTTTTCTTTTGATAACACTCATAATCTATATCTTGTGGTCAACGCCCACCTGTATAATAATCCTTTAATCTATCAAATAGAAATGGACGAGTCGCCACACACGGTAAGGTATTAATTAAAAATAGAATCCACTACCTATATGTTCTCAGAGAAAACTTTATGCCATTTTATTTGCTAGGACTTATTTTCATCCAATTAATTTAAAATTAGAATAATGTAAAACTATCGCGGAAGTCGCCAAAAATTCCCCATCTGCATCGAAGAAATCAGGAATGAGATGAAAATTCAAGGACGCACACAAAATGTTTGGCATAAATATTTACGATTAGTAGATAACATTTAATTACAATGCAAGCATTGTTTTTAGACCGCCTCGCGACGCATTTTCGTAAACAAAGTTCTCTGCCAATTTAAAATAAATTCGTATACAAACCGAAGAGTGGATTGCAAATACAGAACAGACGGCGATTGTTTCTGTAATCGTTAAGAACAAAAACAAAAACAAGACGAACGTTCTTATCATGCTGACTATTTTTTCCGACATCAGAGCTCAGAGATCATGCATAATGTACATGCGTCTTATAGTCAAAAAAAATAAGAAAAAAACAAAACAAACATTCATATAGTATACATATTTTAAACATAACAATTTTATATAATATATATTTCGATAAAATTCTTTGTTGCTTTTGTAAATCTAAATAAAATTCGATCGGAAAATAAAATACCGCAATCTAATCTACGATCGTCTTATTTGGAATATTGGTCTTCATCTAAATGCAATATAATTATTGTCGTCACCCCGTTAGACCACCTTCGGCTGAATTCCTCGTACTGGTACTATATATTACAGACCCGATCCTCCACTTGTTCCCAAAACGTATTTGAAATAAGTTTGATTTAGATTTTCCAAAAAGATAAATGTCAAGACTGTGTGCGGTCCCAGGCGGCAGTAATATGGTGTGAAGCCCTTCCACAAGGCGAGAATACCTTCTTGGCGAGCGATTTTTCCCAGAACATCAACTGCACCCCTGTACTCAGGTTTTCCATCTATATATTTCATGTTCTGTATCCGGGTCTTGGCTATGTCTACAGGCATCGATGCTATTGTGGTTATCAACCCCGATAGCATTGCCGCCACGAAATGCAACTGAAGGCCTTCCTTCATTTCGAAGTTCTTGATAAACATGCTCTTGGCCTGAGAATAGGAGGCCAACTGGGCCATATTGACGACCATTGCTCTGCCAATTGTCGGCACACATCCACGCCAGAGAGTTGCGACTCCTTCTTCTCGGATTATTCTTGTCAGGGCATTGCCAACATTTGTATAGTTACGACGTTGTTCTATGGGCAAACGGCCATCGGCAGTCATTCGTATCAATGCCACTTCAGCTGGTGTTCCAATGAAGGCACCGCAGGCGCCAGCAATCACTCCCATAGCCATGCGAGCTAACAAGGTCGGTTCTCCGGAGAACTTGACCTTGTAGAAATCGTTTAAGTAAGTATACACTCCCAGACGACCGGTTGTGTAAGTAGCTTGTCTTAAAAGTGCAGCTCCGATTCCTCTGTAAATGGCCAATGGTCCTTCTTTGCTCATCACCGTTGTCAGACAATGGAAAGAGTTCTTGTATTCCTTGGCCGCTCCGCCGACACCAGAAATTTGCATTCTCGTCTTAACTAGATCAAGAGGTTGAACTATGCATGTTGCCCCCATTCCAGCTAATCCGCCTAGAACGAATTTCATTCCACTGGGGATTTGTTTGGCAGCGCCTGCTTCCACTTTGCCCGACATTTCTTTTTTCTCTGGAATAATGCACTTGTTTAAGACGAGGTTATAGACGAAGTTCTGAAGATTAGATATGTAGTCTTAACTCGTTTGACTTCAATGACTTTGAAATAAAATTATATTTTTCGACCGTGATAGATATACTCACTGAATAAATATGGAACCAAACCAAGAAAACACGAATATCTCTGTCGTCACGTGATAATTAAGACTTCAATATGCTGCTATTTGTATTAAAAATTTGTTATGTTTGAAATATGATTTGTGCTCGCTAGACTACTTGCTAATTTATTGCTATTGTGCCACTTGTCAGTGCCTGTTCCTGCCTTGCTACCTACTCCCTGACCTTAATGTGTTTTGTTTGTGTTTTGGGTACTTTCTATCTGTTTCTGTATGGTTGATGTCTCTAGCTTGATGTGTCACTCTAAAAGTTTTGTGAGCTTTTGTGTCATTTGCGCGTTTCGGGTATAAGCAATCGAAAGTTTAGGTGGTATATTTTTTTAGCGTGCTCAGCTAATAAATTGTAATTAATTGGTTTTGACTTTTTGCATTAGAAGCCTTATTATGCACACCTTAAAAATATTAGTGTTTCTTCTGAGGAAAAATGCTTCTGGATTTAATTTCAGAATCAAAACAAAAAAGATATATAAATAAACAAAACACATAAAAATTTAGTTTATTTTCAATAACAATAAACGCAAACCATTAAGTTCGGTTTCCAGAGTGAAAATTATGTATTTATGTCTGTTCGATTCGTTCGTTTATAGAAATGGCGAACTGCGTTGCCTTCAAGAGTAGGTAAAGTAGTCTTTGTATAAAGGGTGGGCCAAATACAAGTTTCTTTTTAAAAATGCAATCAAATGAAAGGAATTACATTTTTTATATGTATTGAGTTAATTAGTAAGAGCAAACATTCCACATTAATTATGGAACACAACGTCGTTCAAGTGGATGGTCGTGCGTCTTCAATTGCTGAGTCAATCGGACCTTGTAAGCGAATAATCCAAGATCTTTGTGCTGGGTTCTCCTCGGGCTAGTGCGTCAAATAATGTTGAGCTGTACATATAGATGGCGAGTTGATGTTCGTGAATAGAGTCTCACATTCTCGGTTACAGCAGCCACACTCTCGTCCGCGCGCACTGTATGACGACGGAGACCATGAGTGTTGTCCAATAGCATACCAGTCTCCCAAACGATTTGCACAAATTTGCGTACGGCAGGAGCGGTAGGTGCTTCATTTCGACCAAAACTTCTTTTCAAAAACCGCAGTTTCAATATTTCCCAACGTTGTTCATGCGTAAAGAGACTCATTTCGTTCCGCGGAGTTATGGTACTGACTTTCTTTTCTGCCATGATTTCGAACGGAAAACAGCTATCAGTGTCAATATAACCTATGATTTAAAAAGAAACAACTAGATGCCCACCCTGTATATAAGTTTAAGATAATTTGTTAGAACAAAATTATTAATTTTAATGGATTTTTGTCAAAAAATCTATGTAAGATGAACTGAATTTAACAGGAATTGCATATTGACAAGGTCCTAACAGTCAACTGATGAGTCCATGAGAGATCGCCGGGACAAAACGCCTATTTTTGTGGAATAATGCCAAAAAAGCTATTTTGAAAATTGCTAATTATTTTTCAGTTCCACTCATTGTTCTAATAAGATTTTTGACCGATACAGAAAAAAGTTTCTCTTATATCTTCGTTTGTTTTCCGAGTAGCTTCACTCGTTCATCAACACTTCTCTTGATGGGTTGTTGCCATCCATTTGTGAGGATGTCGTAACTGACTAAATTTTCGAAGGCCGGTATTCAGAAAAATTCAAAAAATCCCCCATCGTTAGGTCATGAAAGGGAGGATTTCTTATTTTGGTGAATGGCAGCCGAAGTCTACTTCCACTTCGACATGTCGTAGCAACTCTTGAAGAGCACGCGTCCAAATGCATTGCTCGAAGGTTTCACACACAGCCTGTTAAAGACTAAGTAACCCATCGATAGCCTGTTAGAAAGGAACCAAAGAAAACTGCCCACACGATCTTTTTGTTTTTCTTGTTGGTCGCTATTTTTTTGTTTAATTTTATTTTTTATAGTCAAGCCAAACCTTTGAAGATAATTTTTAATAATGCATTCCTGGAATAATTTGTGTTTAAATACTTTATGACACTGTTTTCCTTCACGGTGAGGTAGTCCTAAGGAGTTGACATTTAAAGCGAATGTCCAGTAGGCGATTCGCAAAGGTTAATACCAAACAGTTGCATGCGACTCGCAAGTAATAATCACCCCAATTACCTATGTCGTCTCGTTTTTTCGACGTCTCTCGTTTTCTCTGTCGTCTCGTTTTTTAAATGGCATTCCATAACTTCTTCGACGCGATGATTTTGTAACAGATTAAAAACGATGAAAAAGTAACAAACATCTGTCAAATTCAAAGGAAAGTCTACAAACATACAATATTATTGCTCGATGTTATGTTCAATTAATGAACAAATGCAGTTTTTTTTAATTATTAGAAAATAAATAAGTAATTAAAATGATAAGTGTTGAAATGTATTACATTTATTAGTTTCTTTTCTTTCCATCCCATGTTTATAAATTACAAGTGTTTCCTCTTGGATCTTAAGATGTGTTGTGTCTCTCCTAGCAGTGTGCTCCTTTTATTTGTATGGCTTATATTCCTCTTTTTCTTCCTTTGTTTATACTTTCATTGATACAATTTAAGGTTATTTCTTGGAGTACACACTGCTTCTTCGAAAGCGTAGCTCTTTTTTGTTTAATAGCGAAAGCTTGCCGTTATAGAATAAGCGATTCAAAACTTTTGCCAAGCATCTCCATCTCTTACTGGAGGACGTTTTTTGTATCCCCTTCAAAAAAAAAACCCTAACTGCTCGTCTTCTTCCTCAAATCTACGAGTGTCTGGAATTGGTTTTAATTTGTTAATTACAACATTTAAGTATATAGTATAGTACAACAAATTTAGACAAATATGTACTTGTTTTATTTATCGTAAAAAAATTCGATAAAATAAATTATTTAACAAGAATACTTGCAGTTTTGCGACCTTCTATGTCTCTGTCGTGAGTAAATTTCTGAACGAGAGATATCGTGGTTTTTTTTCTTAGTCGTCGTATTTTTTCGTCTTACAGAATGCAGAAATAAAGTGTTCAACGACATTTACAGACGACAACAAAACGAGTGACAAAAGTTGGAAACGACTTATGGAATGCAGATCGTGTCAGGTCGTATATTTCGCTGTCGTTTACGACATCGGTAATCGGGGTGAATAGGTCCCTATTTCTTTCCCAGAAATGGTCGTCTTCACCAGTCGTATTGTCGTCGAATTCTTTTGTTTGCAAATTAAAAGAATAAAGATGGCTGTTTAGAAAAAAATATGAAACATTCACTAGGACAAGTTTTTTTTCTTTCTTCATAATATATTTGTTTTTCCTTTTTTGTTTTCTCTTGTATAATAATTAAATATATATTTTTATAAAATTAACATAAAATCTCCTTTCTTCTTCCTCTTTTCTTTTCATTGTTTTCAATTTCCTTTTTTTTTAAAGCCTACATTTAAAAGTGCAAAGTTATGAAAAAAAAGGTTTGCTCGATTTAATTTAATAAATACAATTTGAAATGATTTAATATTAAAAATTATAACTTTTTATTTTTCACTTTATAAATGTCCAACTTACTTCGTCGTTTCTTTTCAACTTTTAATTTTATTTATCATTAAAATCTACGTATAGCCTGGATGTGATTTTAAAAATTAAGTTTAGGTTGCTCTTTGCGATAGCAGCATTCAATCTACTAAAGCTGTACAAAAAAAAAAACTGTACCCAGCAAGAAAAAGTTGCTTCTATTTAATATGTGTATGTGCAATGGAACTAAATTGAATACTTCTGCCAGCAATGTGAGCACCAAAACGACTTCCATTGTCCAGACTATGCAGTTTAACTTTTAATATTTTTTGTCAATTGGAGAATAGATGATCATTTTTAATTGTTTATTTTATTTTATAAATAATAACACTGTTTCGTCATTTATATAAATATACATGCCAACAACTTAAACATCTCCCAGTAGTTGTTTTTTGTTTGTTAAATGGGCTACTTTGAATTTAATTCGTTCTTTCTAAATTACTTGCAAACCTAATGACGTTTTTAATTAAAAAAAAATAAAATTAAAACAGAAACAATGATTTTTTTCTTTTGTGGAAGGGATGTATCTTTGCCTACTCGCGGTGTATGTATGTTGCATATAAATATTTAAAATTTTGGATTAAGATCCAAATTTAAATGAGCTGGGAATTTGTTGTTGAGTAAATTGGAAACCGCCACGTTTTTCGATTAGTTTTGACTCTCTTTGTGCTTTTCGTTGGTCAGCAGTAACTACGACTTCTTGAAGGGATTTAGCTTGTTCTGGAGTCAATCCAGAAGTTAAAAGACCATACCAGGGTTGATCTTGGGTAGAAAGTCCTGTAAAAAGGTTAATAGAACTAATGTAAAAATAAGTTTATTATATATAGGGAGAGGTAATCTTACCGGCAATGATTTCTTTGAAAATGACATATTCGTCAATAGCTGTTTCATCTTCGTTTTCATCAAGTGGAGTTGTAAAGCTCTCCAAAGCTGTTTCGTTTAAGTCATCCACTGACTCTTCTTCGTTATCTTCTGAATCTTCGTCGTCTTCTTTCTCTTCCTGAAATTTATGAACATATATTTATTTCAGTTTCAGTTGGATTTCAATTAGGTTGAAATAATAGGACCCATCCTTTAATTTTTGCACAGAAACTCACAAAAAGTACCGGAACGAAAATTCATACTATTCAGTATTAACTTAGGTGAATGACCCGATGATTTATTTTCATTTGTTGACTTTGCACTTATATTTTACGAACTCTGAATTTGTGTTCACATACATTTCTTGCGCAGAGAATCATAGATGGGTGAATTTTAGAATACGAGTTTGGACATTCACAATACGGCAAGGGACATAATAAAATAAAAACAATATGTGTACTGAAAGTTCTTTAAGTGCTAACGTAGAGATGTGGGTTCGAGCGCTAGTCTAGTATCACCCCTTCTAATCTGGCTCTAAAACTCGAGTATAACTAACATCTTTGGCAGGTGCAGCACGAACCTCTCTTCACTTATTGGATAGAATTTAGAACAGAGCGTTTAAACTGATAGGAAATAGAGCTATCATGGATTCATTTCCATCTCTTGAACACCGTCGGAATGTTTCATGTATTTCCTTGCTTTATCGCTCCTTTCATAAGCAATGCTCAATTGAAGTGGCCAGTTGCATTCCTCTCCTCGATCTGTTCACCCGTCATAACCGTTTCGCTAGGAATGCTTATCAGTTCACCTTGAGCCAAGTTTTGGTCGTACACAACACGATTATGGAATACGAGTAATTTACCCGGCACAGTTTTCCCTTGCCCTTTCAATTTGCAAACATTCAAGACCAATGTTCATCGACACCTCCTTTCTCCTCCCTAATTTGCTTATCGCCTGTGCTGTGTTTAACATTTATAATTATAAAAAAAGAATATATTGTTTCACCTAACAATTAAAATCGCAAACGGTGAGAAGTAAAAAAGTCCCTCAAAGAATATGAGAGCCTTCATTACACCAAAGATATTGGCAAGCATGACATAAAGACAAACAAAATGAATGACCTGGAGACTTTTCCCATAAGACTAAAGCGATCGCTCTATTAAAAATTGTAGTTTTGACGATAAGTAGTCTCTGTACCTTTCCATATATGTACATAACGCAGATATGGAAGACCAAGGTATTGTAAAAATTCCACTCCTTTATGCTTTAGATATCGAAAAATACCTGAGATGTCCTGAATAGATTAAGAAGAAGAATGCAAAATATAGTTTTGGTTTTAGTGGACTATATTGAATTAATCAATTGAAAGCATTTGCAACCTTTGAACTATCGTCCATGAGCGAAACGCATTTGGACTAGAGGTCTCAAAAAGTTTTCAATTGATTTATATTTTCCGTTTCGGATTTGGACTTGACTAGAATAGAGTTCGCAAAACGTATTTAATTGATGAAATGATTAAGGATTTCCCACGGAGACCTTGAAATTTACAATTATAATATACAATTTTATTTTCCCCAGAGGTCAAACACGTTGTGGTATTTAATCGACACGGTGTACGTCCACAATTTTTTTACCTACATACCTGAGCCTTGGTAACGTAAATCATTGAGAATAAACAAACAACTTACCTTAAATTCAGCCTTCATTTCGAAACCAGCTTCAATGCCTTTCTTTTTCGAAAATTCAGAAATTTGTTCTAAGTAGTTTGGTGCAAAAGTATCGATTTCATCTTCGTCACTCGACAATGCCTCTGTTAGAGAAAAACAAAAACAATTTTATAATACAACGTCTATAAACTACTGCAATAAATCAGCCAAGTTGAAGACTTAGCATTCCTTAATGTAATTAATATATATATTGAATAATAATTCATCATTTTGTTTACCTTCACAGCCATCATCATCCTCATCTTCACTTTCTTCTTCCTCTTCATCTACAGCTCGGGCTTGATAAGCACGTTTAAGACCATCAAAAAGAAGAATTAAAGCTGGAATTATCTTGCCAGATACCTCGCTTAAAACTTGTGGTTTAGCGTCACCTAGTGATATTAACGTGCACAGACCGAGGACACAAAGTTTTCTATCGTGAATGCTGCAAAATGGAAATAAATCATGGACCCATGTTAGAATACTGTTAAATATTTCTCTATAATAAAACTTACCCAAGGAAGCAATCAGTGTCATGCAGCCACTGTTTGATGAAATGCGAGCTAATTGGTTCGTTATTTGGTTGTGACATTTTGTCCAAAATCGACAACAGCAATTGGGGATTATAGTAAAGAGCCGCTATAACAACCTTTTGAATAGAGACAAAGAATAGAGCGCTTATTCGTATTGCTAAAACCATTCTCAATTACCTGCAAGCACATTGTTCGCAACTCAGATGACTGAACCTCACGGGTCAATCTGGATAAAGCCAATTCAACAAACATAGGGATGACTGAGTCGATTTGTCCCTTGCATTGCAGAATAATAACCTCGAGAAGCTTGGCTGCGTGACATTCAGGATCTTCTCCAGGACTGTTCGTCAGCATCTATAAGGTGAAGCAATTTTGTTTAAGAAGACATTTTTTTAGGAATAGATTATTATTTTCTTACAGTTTTGCACATGTCAAAGATGGCCAACAAGCGGTTTGGATTCGAGAGAAATGCTGGTGTGTCAACAGTCACATAGTTATGCAACGCAGGCATAATGTCAATGAAGTAATCAATACCGTCTTCCTTGAACACTTGGTAGATAAGCTCCAACATATGCCACATGTCGGGGGATATTGACTTAGAAGTAAGATCATAAACCAGAGAGAAGGTCTCTTCATAGAAATCTGAAGTAAACGAGCAAAATCTCTTCAAGCAAATCATTCCATCAGTATCATCTTTAGTCACTTACCAGTAATATTATGTTGGAAGATATGCCCCACAACATTAATAACAATTGGATGAAGATTGGCAATGATTTCGGGGTGTTCCTCCATAACATTCAAAAGTGTTTCAATTGTATTGAGCAGACCCATTGCTGTTATTGCCTTCTCATCGGATCCCTCTTCCGATTGTAAAACTTGACTAAATGTCGTTGCTAAATGTTGACAAATCTCAACAGCCACTGGTAACAATTGTTCGGTGAAGGTACAAACAATTTTTTGCATTACATTAGTTAGATCTTCGTTTTCAGTCTCTCGTATAATAGTGAGTAGCTCCTTGGTGATTTCTTTTATTTGTGGTTCCACAAAAGGTGCTGCATCGTCTTGGGATGATAGGAAATTTTGTAAGCCAATAGCGGCTTCTACTTTAACTGGCAATTCTTTGTCAGTCAATAAGGCATTCGATGTTAGACGCATAATTTCTCCTAGGATTTGCGGATTTTTCAGTTTAATGTCACAGAAATAGTGAACTACCCAGCAGGCACGTGCTCGCATATGTCCAGCGGGATTTATGAATTCCGGGAATACATAGGTTGTTAACATAGTTTCGAGTTGATCACGATAAACACGTTTCTTCATAAGAACATCGGCGAGTGTACCGATCATATGAAGGGCACCATCTTTTTGTTTGTTATCAGCATTAGGTGATGTGATTATCTAAACAAAAAATTCTTCATTGTTATCAAAAACTAAAAAAATAATTCTTAAAACAAAATCAAGAAATTTAAAGAGTATTTGGCATGATAATAATCCTTGCAGTATAACCTACGAGTTAATAAATTTATGTTTCTAGTATAGATTCCGAAATAAAATCCAAGTTTTGAGAAAACATTTGCCACCCAATCAACTCACTTGAGCTTACAAAAATTTTCTCGTTGATAACACACTTTTAGACTAATCTGAAACTTACCTGCATTATAATATTCATAGCTTTTGGAAGTATACCCTTTCGCTTTTTACAACACGAATGCAAAAGCGTTTGTGCTGCAGGAACTGGACAAGCGTAATCCTCAAAGATATCTATTTAATTAATTAATTAATATGATTTCAAAATTCATTTTTAATTCGTATTTACCAAATTTCAATCGAATATATTCATGAGGATCACTTTCCCATAAATCTTGATCAGATTCGGTAAATGACATAATTGGGAATATAACATCTTGAATAATAGCAACCATATGGGGTTTAATAAGTTTCCATGAATACGCATGGCTAACACTGTAAGCGACACAAATTTATTACATCTTTCATGCATTTTAAGGAATTTTAAAGAAAAGCTTACGCGTTTTTCAGATATGATAAAATATTTGTTAAAACTCTCGGCGAAACATAGACGTGATTTCTATAGTGGTCGAGAATTTTAAGCAGAACTTCCAATACACCAGATGTAAATGTTGGCAGGTACCATTCAGCGAATTTTTGATATTTCTCGCTGACACAATTGTTTGGACTTCCATATCTGAACAAAAATAACAAAACTGTTGACATTCAAAGTAAATAAAATTAATAATATTTTGTTTACCTTTCAAACATGCGTACCATAATACGCAATGCCCATTTTTTCGATTTCCACCAAGGGAACTCTGGTCTTTCATCCTCATCCAAGTGCGAACAATCGGGCACTGGTTGTGCAGCAACTTGACGACATATTTCCATCCACTGCGAGAACATTTCTTTTGTAATCAACTCGAGGGGCAGGCTGTATTGTGTCAGTGCATAGTAGATTTTAAGAATTTGTTTCTGTAACAGCACACTTTGTTCCGATGGGTCATTCATTAGATTCACCATCAAACTATAGATCATTGGGAGCAGCAAGTTCATTGCTTCGTTCAGTGGTACCCGTTCTTCGGATCTCTTATATTCGTATGTTTTAACCAATTGATACATTGTCAGGAGAGCGCCATTCCAACTGTTTACATCTAAACCAATCAATCAATAGAATTCAAATCGTCTTTAAATTGCTTTTATATATGGTATTAAAAACTTACCCATATTTTGAAGGTAAATGCTTATATTGTCAACTACTTGCGGCCATCGTCCGGGGAAATCAGTTTTGATTATATGATTGACACAAATTGATAACTGCACCCTACAACCAATTAAAAAAAAATTGTTTAAGAAAATCCTATTATTGTAATTAAGATGCTTCAAATAAGTACATACTTTATTAACTCAGGAGCATGGACAATTGCATCAACAATACTTGCTCGAATCATTGCACGATCTTGTTCATGGATGGAAAATAAGATTGCCTCGCCTGGCTTTGTTTCACGATCCGACCAGTTGTTAGTGACGAAATTCTTGAGGTAGATAGCTCCGGCCTGTCTAACTGGCAGTTCAACAGTGTTTTTCATTACAATTTGTAAAATTGTCGGAGCAAAACCAATGATTTTGTGGATCTGAAAACATTAACAATATTTATTAAAATATACCATTTTGAAAATTGTTAGAATTAGAATTAATTTTATTTGTACAACCAAAAACAGTAATTCATCAGATTCTTGTTATTTTAAATAGTTTAACAATGTTCTAATTCTAAAATAAATAAATAAAACAAATTAGAGGCCATTACGGCTCGTAGCGAGCAGTAACCTAGGCCCATTTGCTGATACGGAACATAAATATTTATGTCCCACATAAACCCTTAAGTGACACTTATTGCTTTGCACCAAATGTAAACTCAAACATAAATATCCTTAAGTTGAACATAACTTAAGTAGAAGAAAAAGTGCCACATAAAATATTTATGTGAAACATTAATTTTCATTTACTGTTGTTTTTGACTTATTTTCTAATAATTACGGAGATACTGTTAGTATAATATCGCTAAAAATAAACAAAAATGGATTTTGAACTGTCGGACTTGATCGACGATGACGTGTAAGTTCTTGAAATTCTAGAAGTGGGGTTCCTCGTCAAATTTACGAGAGGAATGAATATTTTTACACTTTTGATGAGCTATCTTTTTACAAAAGATTTCGTTTAACAAAGGAAATAACACTACTTGTTTTGAATCAAATAGAAAGCTCTTTAGAATATCCATCCAACAGGTATACATTAACACATTATGAAAGTATTTCCCTTACTATAGGAATAACTCTATCGCACCTATTAATCAACTTTTGGTGGAATGCATGTCTCAACCGTTTCAAGAATAGTTTTGAGAGTTTCGAGAGCAATAGCTAAACTTGGAAATAATTATATAAAATTTCCCGAAACAGCAACTGACATTTCAAATAGTAAACGTGATTTTTTCGACATAGCATCTTTTCCTAATGTAATTGGAGCCATTGACGGCACTCACGTCAAAATTCAGTCCCCCGGTAAATTATTATTTAAGATTTACTTGAATATTAATATACCTACATATTTTTGTTTGTAACATGAAGGTGGAACTGATGGAGAAATTTTTAGGAACAGGAAAAGTTATTTCTCAATAAACGTTCAAGCGATTTGCAACACTAAAATGATATTTACTAATGTGGTAGCTAGGTGGCCCGGATCTACACATGACGCAACAATTTTCAGTAATTGTAGAATAAAAAATGTTTTGGAGAGACAGTCAAATGTAAATGCAGAATGTTTTCTCTTGGGTAGGGCCCTTATTGCGAGTGTCGTTTCCTTATCGATAAACGACTTTTATCGATAGTCGAAAATCTTTTTTGGTATTGTGGATCTCTACTGTGAACGAAATTTTTCGACTGGACAATCGATCTTTATCGTTTGCATTTTACTGTTCGACTGGCCAACGAATATAATTTTCTAGGCAAAAATGTATTTTTTTTTATTTTATTAACTTATTATTTCCATTATAATAATTATTTTAACCACAGGGCAAAAGTATGGTATGATCCATGGGCAAAGAATCTTAATGCAGTGGCAAGTTTTATTATGTTTGGTATTGCCGTATTTCTTTTAGTTGGTTTGAGATGATTTTCAATAATAATTGAACAAATGGTGGCTTTGACAAGCGGAAGTATTTCAAAAATCTGCAATGTAGTATGTTAATAAAAGAAAATTTATTTTTACTCATTAACGGACATATTTTCTTCAAGCTGCAGAGGATTGGAAACATCTCTAAGTTGTCTCCTATTCCTGGCAATCATTATGTGGTCGTCGTTGGTTGTTTCATCATCTGTATTATCGAAAAAGAACTCGAAGGAAATCATTTATTGTTTATTTAAATGAAATTTATTGCATTTATTATTGTTTGTATTTTAATTTTACACAATTTCATCACTTACATTTCATTTATTTCACAATTTTCTCGTATTAATACAAAAATTCAAATTAAAACCATATGGCAGTGCTAGTATATCAAAACAATAAAAGTACCTACATACGTGTATAAGAATATACCTATTTTTTCCCCACACCGACGCAATTCACAAAAAACACATTATAGTCGTAAAGTTCTTAATATAGTGAGTTTTATTGGAAAATATTTTATCTAGCATAATAAAACTTCCCTCGAAATACAACAAATCTCGTGTCGATAAAAGTGGCTTTGTTGTTGGTTACCTAGGGAAATTGAACTATGTAATGCATAAATTTGGCTCTCCATTTCCCAATAAAACACACTTGTATTTGACTAGAACGACTTTGTGTTCTACCTCTGCTTCATGCTGCTCTTATTATACTGCTTGAACACAACAAACTTATCGCGTCAATCCGTCAACTTTGTCAATTTGCTGTATTGGTGTTTTAATTAAAAATGCTTTTTTGTGATTCTTCTATTGATCAAACTATTTGATCCCTAAGTAAAGGAATTTTTTTCCACATACACCATCACTGAAACATGCCCAAATGTCAAAATATAGGATTCATTAACAATAAGCACATTCGTTATTCACAGTAACTATTGTATCTGTCGATTGAGATACACAATACCAAAAAGAAAATTTGTCGTTGCTTTCGACTTTTGTCGGGTCGAAAGTTGAACGACACTCGCAATAAGGGCCTAGGTTTCATTTAAATTTGTTTGTGTAGGTACAAGAACAATGTTTTTTTTTTCATTTAAATTTATTTAAACAGGAGATTCGATTATCCTCAAAAATCTTATTTGATGACACCTCTTCTCAATCCAAGAAGTTCAGCAGAACAATTGTACAATGAGTCTCAAATTCGTTCTCGAGGTGTAATAGAAAAAGCTTTTGGGATTTTAAAAAGAAGATTTCCCGTTTTGGCTTATGGTGCCCGGCTAAAACTGAGTACAGTATTAACAATTATAATTGCGACATGTACTTTGCACAATATATTGAGAGAAAATGGAATACGTGATGATCCTCCTGAAAGCTTCGATTTCAGTGAAGAAGATCTACAACGTGTTATTACTAATGGAAAGATACATAATGAAAACCCTTTTCAAATTAACAATTCAAGCTCAAACTCCTTGAATTTGAATATGCAAAAGCGTACAGATTTGATAAATAACATTATGTCAAATTTGATACATAAAAAACTCCATACAAATAAAACATAATTTCATTTCGAAATAAAATTACATAGTTTTTATTCTTCAAAGATTTATCACATGTGAATAAAGTAATAAAGAATACTTGCAGTTACAAAGAAGGAACACAAAAAAACACAAAGAAAACAGAATATGTATTACAAAATTTACTCAGTTCATTTCTTTGAAAAATAATTCAATGTCTTTCAAAATAATGTGGGCATCTTTTGCCGTGCAGTCTTCTTTTTGGACAGGATATACACTCACAGTTCTAAGTAAGCTGCGTAAAAGGTTGGTAGAATCGAAAAAGACCATCATCCAGGTTCAGTGATGGTCGTGTAGTATGATGGTGTTACTAACCTTCATTTCTCTGAGCAAGGAGTAAAATAAAGTACTACAAACTACCAAAGTGACGTTTTGCAGAAGGTTGTATCATCTTATTTGCTGAAAAGCACTAGATTTTCCGGGCCACAAGACAAAGAGCACTCAATTTTGACTTCAAGACAATTTGTCAGAGTTTATCGACGCTGTAAATTGGCCCTGAGGAACCCGCTGTACTAACATTTGTGGAATGTTTTTAATGTAGAAGGCTTGTAAGTCTCATTGGAATATTGAGTCTCTAAAAGCTGAATTGGTGCAGACAGCAGCTTCCAGATCGTTAGAAGAAAGGGCTAGGGGTTGACATTGTGAATAATTTGAACAATATTGTCCATTTTATGGAAAATAAATTACGTAAAAGAATTTTTGATTATTGATTTATTATTTCAACAATACATGTTTTTATAAGGGAAAGAACTGATGGCAGAACTACGAATGAAGGTATGTATGTACCTATAGGTACATAGGTAATTTGCTGGATTCTTTTTTTTTAATAAATCGATGAATCAAAAGATTGAGAGCAATTTAAGTATTCAGAAAAACAAAGAACCAAATATACTCGTATTTTTTGAAAGATAAATATTTGTAGTTGGAAATAGCTACAATACCTAACATTCTGAAACCTTATTATTGAGATTAGGAACTACTTTTTGATGTCCTGTTGTGATCCTCGAATGAAGCAACTATGAAATCTTACTAATCTTGCCTACCTCATGCATATTTCCTTTACACACTAGAGATTTCGATCTCCGATTGAAATTTTTTTGTTTAGTGTGTTAAGAGCACGTTTCATGTACGTGTAGATCCCTCTTCAAGTAGGGATTTGCAGATTTTGATCCCTGCGAAAGAAAAATTGATTCTTAAGGTGCGAGGGATCAAAATCTTCACACAGAAATTGATTTTTTATTTGTAAAGAAAATCGACATTAGTATTTTCAACTTGATTTCAGTTAGGTACCGTTTTCATAACCTAACAGCTCACTGACAAATTGCAGACCTGAGAAAAACATTTTAGATTCCGAAGTTCTGCTAAGCATGACATAATTCGAAAGTTCCATTTGAGATTTCACTAGGTATTGTCTTATCCATATTTGATAAGAAAAATGTTTCAAAGGGGACTTTTATTGCTAAATTGAAAACTAAATAAGATTGTCCGTCAAATTGTGCCGACTTGGTTTTTAAAGAAATTAAAAATTTGAAATTGTTAAAATTATAAGTTTTCCATTTTTATTTAGTATGACCTGGCAGTACTACTCAACGAACATCAATAACAATACAAAACTTAAGAAACGTCATCCAATCGCTTCTACTTGTTGTTCATTGATATTCTTTTCCACTAACACACTCAATCGATTTGACATAAACTATAAACAGAAGAAACAAAGAGAAATTCGGAAAGAATAAAAAAAAAGTTAGAAAGGGAAAGTACACATGAGATAGAAAGATTCTTCCATTCTGCCTTCCATTACCAGAAAAAAAATCTGCCAAAATGTAATTGAAAAATTAAATTTCGATGACTAATTGCACATTATCACTACCATTTATTCTTAAATTTTAATTATCTTTGGACCCTCCACCCGTCCCATCGATTAGCAACCAATTTCGGGTGGAATTTCTGCTCCAAAAAGCAACTTATTGGCAGAGCACATGGCCTGGCTGGCGATTGCGAATGGCCATAGGCCAACACCATGCGATGGCATTTCTCTGGTGATGAAATATTTTTGATCAAACGGCATTCTAATTAATGTTCAAAGGTGGACAACATTAATGCAAATTGCAAATAAATCACCATACCTGGGATAATTGTTCTTCAGCCTGTTTTCGTTGGTCGGGCAAAGGATCTATTGTTGCTCGCAAGAGCTCTGTAAGCTTGGTATGATCCATTTTAAGACGATTCTTATCGCAATTCGTCGCGCACAGAAGTTATATTTCTTGGCTGGATTTAATTAATAATCAATTCAGCAGCAATTTATTTATATATTTAACTTCACAAAAACAGGAGAGGACTTCTTTTTTCCGAGTTAAAAAAATGAAAACGCGGCGGTGGTGGACCGGCGGTAGACAAAGTAGACGAGATTTTCTTTTTCACATTCATAAATTGAATTTGGTCCTCCTCATCACCTTCGTTCAGCTTGCAGAATTGAATTTTGCATTGGAAAGAGATGGCAGGAGTGTTCATGGGCAAAATGTCAGCTGGCTGACGTATGTTAAAACAAGATGGCAATAACGGAATATGAAGTGGTTCGTTAAAGTGTGATTTGACGAAGATGAATTGCCATTTTGGCGGTAAGAAATAGTGATGAAACGGAAATCCGTTCCAAAATAAATGGGTAACATGGTTTAATTTTTAATGAACTGGTTGTCGGTTACGAATTTGAATTATTCAATATGAATGAAATTTGATGGAATTTTATTATTTTTATTTTCCATAAGAAAGATAATGTAGATGAAACTGATTCGCATTATAATTGGTTAGAAAATATCCTTCCATTCTCTTAAAATTTAATATTTATATGGAATTTTGAAAGAAAATATCGATAATGAAAATTGTTTAAAAGAAGGTTTAATTTTTTTCTTTCTTTACATAGTTGAAGGTAGTTATTTGCGTAAAAAAATTAGCATATTGAATCGTATAAATATGACATGGATTTTGGGAGCGGGTGGAAATTCTATTTTGATGTATTTTTGGGAAAAAATTACATTCTAAAATTATAAATATTTTTTTTAAATATATAATTCAATAGATGTTTATTGTGTTAACGCAACTTGTTTTGTAATTAAAATTTAGTTATTGCCTTAAATATTTATAGTAGCGTGTAAGGGTTATTGTACTTTATTTGATGAAAATAACTAATCTAAATTACTAATAAAACCGATACCTAAAATATTTATGAATTAATGCATTTGAAACAAAAGCAAATTTAAATAATTTAAAAGCAGAATTTTGAAATTTAATGTTTTGAAAGCAGAATTTTGAAAAAAAAAAAAGAATTTTTAGCTCCAACACATTGTAGATTTTTCAATAAAATAAAATAAATCGGTTTTAAATACCAAAACTAACATACATATGTATACACTTTTTTAATTTTTTCAAAATTGACTTGACCAATTTTATTTTATTAAAAAAATACTCCAGATACTTCATTAAATAAGTACTTTTTTTTACAATTCAGCGCGCATTAAAGGGATTATGATTACCCTTGAAATGCTTCAGCAAAATGGGAGCGCTTATGAGTGTGAGACGATTTAAAAGGAGATACCAATGTACATTGGTTTTGAACGTCATAATGAAATTTTGAATATCATAACGGAGAGAAAATATTGAGTCGGGTAAACAATTACAGATTCAGTTTGTCCGAAGTTGGGTTAAGTCGTAAGCTGATGGGCATTCCCTAAAGCACGGTTACGGTTGAATTGTTTAAGGGGAGGAATGGCCATTTCACTAGAATACTGATTATTAAAATAACGGTAAAATAATGAAAGACAATCATCAAAATGAATTCAGTGAAATTTAAAAAGAAAATTTGAAAAAAAAAACAATTTTTTTTTTTTGATATTAGATACATATTTAAGTCTTAAAGACTTCCAAAGAGTAATTTTGAAAATTTCTATGAATTTAAATTTTTTTAAGACCGAAGATACTGGTAAATAAACTGAAGTAAATAAACTGATTTTAATAATTGTTTGTTTGTTTTTATACAGTAGCCCTTGGAAAGACTTGATGTTATTAGATGATCCATATAGAACATCAGAAAATATGCATCACTTTTCGTGATCTATAAATTACATTTTTTGTGACGACTAGATTGCTTTTTATATGGTAGGGTAGTGCAAACTAGAGGGTAAGAAAAAAAGACATTAGCCGTGTTTTATTATCAACAATGATGCGTATAGATTATCGTTTGAAAATAAAACGATATGGATCGGAATAACAGCAATGTTATATGATTATCTCTTTTTATCCTTATGTTTGTTAATTTTCAAATATTTGTTGTCTTTTTTCTTTACACGGTCGCTTACACTACCATACCATAAAATACCATAAAAAGGCATCAACCCGCAAGAGTAAGAACTAATTTGTGGATCTTTAAAATAGATCCAGAGAGAACGGGATTCTAAATTGTTTTTGTAATACGTGTTAAAAATTGATCCAGATTCGAATCCATAAAGATCCGTAGATAAAAGGTGCGTTTTATTATCTAATGGATCTAAATATATGTATATGGATCCGGATCTGGATAAATTTTTAACACGTATTACAAAAACAATTTTGGATCCTGTACTCTATCTGGATCTATTTCGAATTAGTTCTTACTCTAGCGGGTAGATGGCTTTCCATGATAGATAGATGAGCATACAAACACTACTGTCACTATGATCCGTTTCGTTTTATTTACAAGGATTATTATAAATGGATCATTGGCGATAGTAAAACACGGCTAATAAAACGAACCTTATGTTATATATCTATCTCTTTTCTCCGTGTGTTTTTGTTTATTCTTCAAGAATATGTTGTATTTTTTTAAAGGCTGCTGGCACATTTTGCAAAGCTAAAATAGCCATCTATCCGCCAGAGTAAAAACTAATTTTTGGAAAACATTTTTTTCGAAAGTGGGTTGAAGAATTTTTTTGCATCGCCTAATTATTTATGCGACAGTATTTATTGATAGTATATACCATTGTATCAATACGTTTTTTTGGGTTTAAAACAAAAAATATATTTTCTAAAATTCGATATTTAAAAAATGAGTTGATGATTTTTATTGAAATTTAACTTTTACTTTTACAATATTACAAACTTATGATTGGCGAATCAATTTTTTTTTTTTAAAAAATGTTTTTAAGATTGTACATAATTTTGTTTCCATTAATTCATATTATTTGTCAAAAAAGCGATGTATCTATCGTATCAAAACGTTTCAGGAAAATGAAACAAGGTGAACCGCTTCGTTTTGTGGTTGATTTTAGAAAGAACTTATTAAATTTATTGCATTTTATGTGCACTATGTGACTTCATTTGCATTGATGTATGTATAATGTATGAGTTGCCTTTTTATGTAGCTTAAAGCTAAGAGCTAAATATATATATATATATTTACATTCACGATTAGTATTTATAACACGATGACATTTTTTTTAAACACACACCCATATTAATAAGGATTGTTGAGTGGAAGTTTATCGATAAATCCTGGACTAAGTGCCAAATTTCATTAATAAAACAAATGTTCTGCTTAGTGACGTTTAATAACTATGTCTAAGTTAAACGACTTAAGAAAGTGGTTTAGAGATAGAATAAGGAATCTTATAAAAAAATTAAACAAAATTGAGAAGTTTTCAAATTAATTTTGAAAAGAAGTAATAAAAATAATGGCTCATAGACTTAAAGATTTCTTAAACCGTCTGGATTTATAAACCCTGATATGATCCAATGAAAGAACTAAGTGCAGAGGAATTCCGAAAAAATGTAGGTATTGCCAGAAAAATATGGGAAAACTTGTAGCTATTGTTGAGGAAGACCTAAATGTAGATAGAAGAGTTGGACATATTTCTGTGGATTTACAAGTTATAGCTTTTATTTAGTATCGGGTTCATTATGAAGTATGATCCTTGACTCATGTATTTAAACATAATCTTAAATAACATTGCTTATTTTAATAAGGCTCAGGACGATTGTGCTGATATATCCACGACTCAAGTCAGCCTAAATTGAGCATCGTGTCTTCACGAGTTGCCAAAGCATTTGCTCTTTTTATCTTTATTCTTATTTCAACATACATTTTTCCTTGTTTGTGGCTTTATATTTAGAATAATTTAGAGAATTTTATAATCAAGTATTTATTGTTTTTCCAAAAAAAATTCAAGATTCGCAGTCAGAGATTTATAAGGAATAAATTTAAAAATATTATTAATTACATTAACACTCGTTTGAAATTTGTTTTCCATTATCTCTTATTAATATTTTTATTAATATTTGATTAATGCATATATTATTCTATGTTGTCTAATGAACATTTAATTTAAGAACAGACCTTCGTATTTGGCAAAAGCTCATAATTTTCAATAGAGCTGTCTTGCTCTCATTTATTTGGAAAATACGCTGAATGATTATTAAAAACTAAGTACCTTCTCGTACATATCTCACTATAGCTTTCACAATGAACAAGAACTAAAATTTTAAGTCGGTCTTAATTCGTTTTCCTAGATAATATATGTATGTATTCTATGGTTTCAAGTGTGATTTGATAACAAGCACCGATTTGTCGTTGTGATTTATTTTTAGAAAACAGTTTCGTGATTTGTGACAATAATGCGGCCGAAGTTATAAAGACATTAAAAGGAATATAGCGTAATCTAACATTTTATATTAATAGCTATTAAATGTTCAAAGCATTTTGCCAAAACCATCACTATTCTCAAAAATTATCATAAATACTAATACCCGTTTATAAACTTCTTGAATCTTATCTTAATAATTTATTGGGTTTTAAATTAAACTATTATTTATTTTGTATTGTACGCATTTGTGTTGTTTTGTCAACAAAAAAAAAAAAAAAAAAATACACTCCAGAGAACGTGTGATCTTTTGAGAAAGAAACGAGGTAATTTTTTTTACTAATAAATGCACACTCTTGAATTGTGTGATGGGAGGAATGCAACCGGCTATTCCACTAGAGCACTGACTGTTAGAGAAACGATAAAACAAAGAGAGACAAGAAACCTTAGTACGGTGTTAAAGAGATTTAAAATATTTAGTGATGTTAATAGTTCCCTGAGCTCGACTGATATGGCTGGGTCATGTAGAGCGATTGGACCCAAATGCTCCGACCGGAAAGTCTTCGAATACAACCCCAAGGGCCTCAGGTGGAGCACACAAGTGGGAGAGGACCTCAACCAAATTGACGTGCGAAACTGGAGACAGCTATCTAGGGACGGAGCTAACAGGAAAAGCTTGTGATTTGAGATCCTGGTCCACCTCGGACTGTAGAGCCACCTTAAGTAAGTAAGTAAACAATAGCTCCAATAATTTTAAAGGCTCTTCCGTGAATATTATCTAAAAGACTCAAAAAGAACAGGTCAGACATTGGAGTTATACTCCAACCTTTGACGGATATAAAATGTTATATATGTACTTGTACATATTATAGCCAGATCAGAAGGGGAAACAAGTTTTCTTGCACGGACAAAGGAAAGTCAGATACTTTGCAGTATTTTTATCACGAATATGTGCTCTTTTTACAAAAGATTGTTGGTCATACACTACACCCTCTTGGACAGTGGCATCAAGTGAGAAAATTTCGCATTAACGAAAAGAGACAGCAATGAATTTTTAAAGCATTAAACTCTACACGTTTTTAATGCTTTCGAGATTAGAATTTAGTGAGCTTATCATGCTTTGCCATTGGGTTTACACATCAGAAGGAAAGAGATGTAAATCTTCAAACGAAGCAGAAATTAATATCGACAATAAAACAAGGAAGGATTATAAGTTTTAGACAGAAGATCATTAATGAAAATAAGAAAGAGTGTCGGAGTCAAAACAGAGCTCTGCACACCAGAATTTATTGCTTGGATATCAGAATTAAATCCTTATATAACTACTTGTATTAAACGGTTTAAAGAGAAGTTCTTAAGTCATCCAAGAGCAGAGTCGTCGAAACCTTAGTCATTCATTTTCGATCATTTTTGATAATCTTACTTTCACCAAAACGATGTAAAGATCTGTTAAGATATACCATAAGATTACTTTAGTGAACTTTTTGCTATGAAAGCCATACTGCCGGTCATTAAGAAGTTTTCATTCTTCCAAATATTTCTTGAGATAGATCAACGCCAAGTACCACTTGGTATAATGGTTAGTGCGTTGGATTGTCATGCGGAAGGTCTCGAGTTAGATTCTCAGCCGCTGAAAGAAAGTTTTTTTTCAGGGGTGTACTGCCTCTTGCGAGGAATTGACACATTCTTCAAGGGTATTTCTGGCCATGGAAAGTGCTGCTCATTATACGTTCGGAATCGGCAGAAAATTGTAGGTCCCATCCGTTCCTGGTTAACACGCACACAGGAATAGTTGAGAGTTGTAAGTCACTAGTCCTCGTTCACTTCGAGCTGTTGCACCACCAAATTTAATTTAGATCAACACAATTAAAAGATAGTTAGCTTGAAGAAGATTCTCCTCTTTTGGGAAATGTCTGGATAAATGCCGTTTTTCATCCACTCAGAAAGAGACCTGAAGAGTAAGACAAATGGAAAAGCTTACGCAGTAAGCACGGATACTACCAAAACCAGAACATTTGCAACGGCCTAGGTGCAAAAGAACATTGGTCCAATTGAATCGTTGACGCTCTCGAGTACGGGTGGAATCATAACACTTTCTTTGAGTGCTAGCTTAGCTTTCGCAAGAAAGGGAGTGTCATGCAAGAGAGCGTTGCAATTGCAACTGAAAACGAGGTGGAGTTTTTTATATTTTTTTACAAATAACCAAACGTGTTTACTTCCTTTGGGACCATCTCTTGGACGTCACCAAAAACGCAGCGAAATGCTTAGGTTTACTTAAAAAATGCAAGAAGTTTGTTCCCCTTTTGATCTGGCTACGATCTATATATACATAAGGCATATCCCCCAAAATTTGAGTATAATTTTCATATCTGGGCTGGTCCCCCATAACTCATTTGAACCTGTTGGATAGAATTTAGAATAGAGTCCTGAAACTTATAGAAGACACATCCATTACGGAAGATTTTGTTGCTCTGGAACACCGTGTCGCGTCGTAATGTCTCCTGTCTTTAATTGTTTTATCGCTTTTTCTATACGAGTATCAACAATGTTTACTTGAAATAGTCAGTAGCATTCCTCCCGTCAAATAATTCCGCCGCAATGATGATCTAATTAGGAATGATCATCAGTTTACCCTCTAGCCAAACTTCGGAAGTTCCCTCAAATCTAGAGATTTTTTCTTTAGCCGCACTACTAGAACATGGAATACTTTGGGTCTCTCGCTTATTAACCAAGAATTTAAACTAAGTACATAAAATTAAAGAAAGAATTTAATCACGAATCGTTTTGTGATAGGAATTAATATGAATATCAGTTCGAATATACATATGTGTAAATATCTTGACCATGATTTGAAAACAATAATGACACTTAGTAATACCCATGCAGATTAAAATCCAAGGCTCGGAAGTCTCACCTGAATTTCATCTTGTGTTAAAACAGGTGGCTTGTACGTAAAATATTTAATGGAGGTACGCTGGCTGTTGGCCCACGAATATTACAATAATCCATTATTAAAATTGCCAATCATGATGGCATTTATACGATGCAGATTTTAACGCCTACAAAATTCTACTCACTCATTTCACTGTCTAAACGATGCCTAAGATAGAAATTTGATGAATTTTGAAATTCGTTCGCTTATCAAAATATCAAGTACGATCAAATTACTCATTCTATAAGTTACTAAATAATGAAGTTATGTACGAGTAGATATGTACTTAATTACCTATATTTGATCGAACGCAAGGTGTGTAAACAAGTTTTGTCTTTGTAAAATTTACTTAATTTTTGTTCGTTTTCCTTTGTGGTCGAGTGTTCCTCAAAGCGAAACGAACAGCAACAGATCACTTAGTTATGATTGTAGATATAAATGTTTGTCTTTTTGTTTCATTTCGGGAGATAAATTCAGTTTTAAGCTTTTTTATTAAACAAGTCTATATTGTTATAATTTTTATTATCTTAACAATAGATTCGTATGAAAGATATAAAACAGCTATGTATGCTGAGATGTCTGTCAAAAGTCTTTGATCATTATGTTTTCTTGGCTTTAGCCTAAAAGTTCGGTTGTGTGGTCGTCGTCGAAATGAAAGGATTCTTTTTATTTTCTTATATTGTTAGTGGTTTAATTTTTGTGATCAACTGTCATGGTATGAATTTGCAAATCGATATTTTAAAGTATTTTTTTTAAGTCTTAAATGTTTTACTTATTAAATAAAAGTGCAAGTAGTTTGTTAATTTTTGGAACTGAGTTACTAACTTTTTTACTTGGTGGCTAATGAAACGTTTTTTTTTGAGAATTTTGGACTGAAAATTAGAATTTTTGACGTGTTTTTTTCTACCCGACTACGCAGTAATGATATTGGTTTTTTTTTACTAAGAAAATGTGAATTTAAATGGACAACGAATGTGTTTTGTTGAACCCCTTAATATGTAATTTAATAGCTTATTCTATAAATTATAAATTCTAAATTCTAAATTCAAGTAACCATAAAAGGTAAAAGTCTTAGTCTACTGACAACAGCTATACTTCAGGTGTTTAATAACTAGTTCGTCGAGTACAGATATACGTATCTATAAAGTGATTTTTTTTTTCAATTTTGGTGAAAAATAGTGAGATCTAAAATACGCCAAGTTTTTAGTTTATGAAGTTTAATACAAAATTTTTAAAGTAGAACAATATCGAAACAAATCAAAAGTTATGAGAGAAAATTTTCTCATTTTTGCTTCTAACTTAAATTAGCAGGGCTTACTTGGCAAGTTAATAACTCACAATTTAAAAGGTTATGAAAACTTGACCCTATAATGTTAAGTCAGTAATAAAAAAAAAGGTGTCCCCTCAAGATTTGGAAAGATTTTATATTGTCAATTCAACATTTCTCAAATGGCAATCAGTGAATCTAGTGGTCTGGAATTCTAAATGCTAACAAAGACCACATATTTTAAGGACTCTTTGTAAAAATATTATTCTAGAAAATATTATAGAAGTCCCACCGCTCTATAAAATTTCATCATTGAACAACAATGGGAAGTTTATAAAAATATTTTAGAAAGTGTGTACATATATGCCAAACCCCCTGAACAGAAAATCTCAAAATTTCGATTTTCCCCTTTGCATGTACTTTAAGGCCTGCCGCCATACCAGTTTTCATTATTCCACAACAATCGAAAGTGCTCCATATAATTTATAAGATTTGTTGAGAAAGTGGTTGGATGCTCCTGGATGTAAAATTCCAATTTTATGATTTATTTTTTTGTATGCACCACAAGACCTACAGTTATGGAAAATTACAAAGTTCTAAGTGTTCCATAATTTTGATGATCTATCAGCGAATAGTTAGCGATTTTCGAAGTCCTATATCTCAGAAGTCACTAATGGGTGGCCGTGGCGCGATGGTTGTGTGCTCACCTGTCAACCTCATGATCACAGGTTCGATCCCTTCTGTCGTTTATGTCTTCTTAATTCCATTAAAAAAAAAAACCTTATAAAGTTGTCATCAATGGGTTTGCTCATTGCATGTTGTTCAGGCATAACACTAACAACATGTGATTGAGTAAAACTAGTATTCCCATCAAATACGAAAAACGAATAAAATAATGCGAATTATAAGGGACATAAAAATAAGACACAGCATTTTCTCCGCAGTAGTTCAGCCGCCATCCCTGGAGATAAAAAAAAATCTGAGACAACCACCTTCAGTCTCAGAACATCGTGCCACACATCTTTCCTATCCTTCTTTCTCTTCCTTAACTTCACGCTTGCGCTGTGTTGATACATTTAAAGGGTAATCAAAATCCCTTGAGCGCGTGTAGATTATAAAAAAAAAAGTTGAAATTTGGTGAGGCGTTCGATGTCATCAGCTCAGCAAATAAATACTATGCATTTGAAGTTTCTGACTTTATTGGTACTGAAGTAAAAAAAACTTCTAAAACCGCTTGAGTTTCTTCCTGTAAAATTAGTGTACTGCCACGAATGTGGCCGGGCAAAAGCCGTTCGTTTCAAAAACCATTAAAAAGTTTTATTTCAGTAATAGTCCAATAATAGTTTAATAAGTTTTATGTACCAACATTTTCAAAAAAATATTTTTTGAATTAAAAAAACATGTTTAAAATAGCAAACCAATACATATTATATTTTTAAAAACTAAAAACATTTAAAAAGCCTAGTCAAAAGATTGATTATAATTGTTTTTCAAAAAAGTTTTAACGCAAAGTTTTAAACGGCCTAGTATTAAGGTACTAGTATGATGTTAGGTACGTAGAAATGTCGACCACTGGCAGTCTAGCTCTGTGCCGCAATTTGCCTCTGAAGAGAGCTATTTTGATACCGTAACTCGCATGAACCTGTGAATGAAATTGATATGGAAAATTGTGGACATTTTTACGGAGACATCCAGTTTGGATTAAGTTAAAAAATATGAAAGGATCTAGCAGGTTTCGATGTCTTTTATTGTGTTTGCTTTTGCACAATTATCTCAATATTGAATCACTCACTCTGCTGAACAACCACACTATTCCGACACCATCTACACTGTGCCAAGCTTGCTAAAACAATAACCAATTCGATTGAGTTATCATCGGGCCCGCCACACTGTTAACCTCCGTCAAAGCCTTCAGTCCGCTAGCTCGGGATATAGGGATTCAAACGGAGGGCACGACACAGATATAACTGAAGTTCGTCCTTGAGCCATTTCGCCGCGTTGAGAAAAGAGATCAAGTCTTTGATCTTCATTTCCAAAAGTTCGTCAAAAAAGACCCTTCCAAATGGTTCTGCTTTAAATTAAGTCAGAGCAGGGCATTTGCAGAGAAAATGGAGGACTGCGTGTTGTGAGGAATGCATAGCTTTGCTGCATGCTCCCCTATTGGCCAGTGTCGGCTACAGGTAGCTCCGATCCTAGATATGTTCAAGTGTTTGGGATTTACTATAGGTGGGACACATTTTTCAAGTTATAATGCAGTTAGATAAACTGTTTCACCTACGGTTTGATTCGCTAATAAAAATTGAAATAATAGGTGTGTTTTTTTGGGAAAATTATCCGTAGTGAAGTAGGATTTCCCAAAAAAACGTATCCGCAGTTGTGCGATTTTTCTACTTTAAAGTTGGTACCACTGACTAGTTGTCAAATATTTGATTGAAAAAAAAACAACCAATAACTTTTTGCCAAGTAATTTTCATGTTTCTGAAAATATATATTGAGATTTTTATTTATGAATTTCAATTTAAATCATTTTGTATTTACTTTTTCTGTTCACCAGCCATTCTTCATAAAGCAGAAGTTTTGTTTGTGAATTTTTTTTTGTTGACAATTATCACCACAAAAGTCAAGGGATCTGTTCGCAGACTTTAGTTAGTTTTGGATTTCTCAACAGCTTTTTTCATAAGAAGGCTTTGTCGCGTTAGTAACTCTTAAATGTCGCTGTTTAACTAAAGTATAACAGCTGACCACGACATTTCGCTCCTACAAAAACGCGTTAGTTATTAAACAGCTTTCTATAAGAGTTCGACACCAACACGATACAAAATGCAGCGTTTTTCTTATAAAAATGGTTTTGTAAAAAAAAGACTTAAACTCTCAATGGAAAATGCTAAACAACAAACTACTTTTCGTACTCTACGAACATGCCTTCGAGATACAAAAGAGTTTTCAATTGTACCAACATTTGTATTCGAGACTCGAGCAAACGTCAACATTCTATCCGCAGTTGGATCCTACTTCTACTTTTATCGGCAGTGAAGACTTTGTATTTGTAATACGTATAAAATCTTACTTCACTACGGATAGCTTTGCGAAAAAAACACACCTAATATTGCCCTTCAAAACTCCATGCGGAATGTTGACTATTTTCGTAAGTGGCCAGCTCGTGCATCCGCTCATTCCGATCAATGCCGCAATGATACGAAACCCAGATAATAGTGATATTGTGGTTAATATTGAGGTTAGTAAGTTCATCACGGCATTGCTGGACCAATTTGGAGGATTATGTACTAGAATTAATCGCTATAACAGCTGCCTGACTGCCTGTGATAAAAGACGTATTCCGGTTCTGTCTAAGATCTTGTTTGACTACTTTGCGTGCTTCCTTTATAGCCAGTAATTAAGCTGGAAAAACACTAGCTTAAACGACCTAGATATATCCAAAAAAGAGAAGATTCCTGAACCAACACCACACTTCATCTCTCAGCCATCGGTAAAGATATGTAGTTGTACCGAAGTCTTTCATCACGACGTCATCTGTGTTTCCACTTAACAGAGAGGTGAACTTTCCTGACACTATAAGTACCAAGTCATCTGCATATATTTCATTCATGAGTAAAAACCATAGAAGAGGGGGACAGAATTCCGCCCTGGGGTTTTCCTATATTAATGTGCTTAGTCAAATAGTAAAATACAGTGCAGTTCAAATTTAATTAAATTGTTAGAGATAGCATGATGTTAAACTAGATCTAAATTTGCCAAATCGTCTTTTTAATCAAGTACCATACTAAAATAGTTTTATTTTAACATAGTATTAAATTAACTAAAATTTTGTGCCACAGTATGTGATTCCCAACTGATTGAGTACATTGTACTCAGTTCATGAGTTTTCTTCATTTTTGCCGAAAAGTGCTTTATTTTTTTTTTGTGCGTCAACGTACTCCACTTATTTTAATTTATTGTTATGTTTGTTTCTTAATTTTATTAGTCCTATAATGACTTGTGTAAGCCCCTCCAATATTCGTTTATGACTTGTGTAATCTTTAATTTGTTATCTCAATAATTAAGATCGAAAAAGAATTACACAAGTTATTGGCTGATTCTTAAAAGACTTTCTCATTTAGGGTAGATACTTGCTTTGCTACTTTTTCTTTTTATGTTATGTTGCGATTGGAAATGTATAGCTAATATTTAATTGCAAATGCGATACTATATAAGCTTGTTAGATTTAATGAATGATTATAGTGAAACTGGTACAGAAAAAAAGTTAAAAAGGAAAGTTTTTAATAACAAAACCCTCTTTGTGTTGTGAACTTTCCCAGCATTATGAAGATTGATAGATTTGTGAGGTACTCTTTTTGCCTCCCATCGACTGATTTAACTCTGCTACAAGGTTTGTCATAACAAAATTTTCTTCGCTACTTCAACCACTGAGTGGATAAAGAACACATTTAAAATTTTTTGAGGAATTAGTGTGAGGGTACTCATCTGGTGTAACTAGTCTTATGTTATTGTAAAAGTGCAAAAGTGTAACATTTTCTTAAATTCCAACAACAAAATATACTGATTGAAGTCCTATAAGACTTTTACATTACCATAACCCCATTGCTATAGAAAATGACAATGTCATAAAATTTGTAATTTTGTTTGACAGCTCCCAAATGTCATTTCGTACTACCAGCTGTTATTTGCTTCTGCTTTTTCTTTGTAATTATATCTAAGTAAATTGAAATAACAAATGTAGAATTATGACTTTTGCTTCAGTGTTGATACAGATTAGTAACAAAAAAGTAAACTTTTACTTAACACTTTTACTAGACCAGTCACAACCTCACAACCTATCATGAATATCTCCAATATGTCAAAAGAATTAGCTAGTTCAAAAGTCCGATTATTACTTATAAGCTGTTGGACGTCATAGCCAATCAAAAACGATTTTGGATAGATGTTATCATAGTGGATCAGTTATTTGTCATCTTAACATCACACCTACGATACACGTCCAAATACTGGTGTTCAATCAAACTCTCCAAAAACACTTACGCATAAATATTGTATCCATTGCGATTGTTTGGTTTTAGAAAACGAAAAGGGATGATTCCATTTTTTTGGTGGCGAGTGTATTTGATAAAAAGGGGTGATAAAAATCATTTGAGCGTGCCCGAATTTTTAAGATGCCATATTTTTTTTATTTATTTATTTTTAACACATCACAGAAGGTTTTTTGTCTGCCTATCTAAGAGTACTTATCTGTGTTTAAAATTGTATTGTCAATAATATTTATTATCAAAATTAAAATTGACTCTATGACAACTAGGTAGGTTGTACGAATAGCTAAATATATATTTAATGTCATATCTCTCGTTTTCGCTGTTGAATTAACTGATTTTATTTGTGTAACCCTGAATCATAAGGGCAAAAGACATAGTCGTAGATTTTGTTTTTCTTATTTCGGCAAAAAATTAAATTGGTAACTGAAATAAAAAAGAATTTGCTGACTTATCTTGGCTCACCACAAACTTGTGTATATAAATTTTTTTTTAAAACCGCTAACCTCCGTATCTTACCCTTTATGTTAGTCTTTTTGGTCTTTCGCAATTGTAATTGTCAGCTATTTTTGAGCGGTATAGGTAAGATAAGGTAGGTTTACATAAATAGTAACATAGATAGTAATCACTCTAATTTGATGTTTGGTAAAGAAAAAGGTTTATGGGTATTCAACCTTGCCCGATGCACCATGATATATATATATATTTTCCTCTCATACAAACATTTCTGAATATAAACTTTAAATGTGTAAATCCTTGTATAATGAGCTGAATTTATTAATATGTATCTAATATTCAAGTTGTTGCAATATAGGTAAATTGTATAAAGGGTGTTTTTTCTACTTCTTCTTCTTATCTCGTCTTACAAAATCCACAAAGATTTTCAATCCTGGTTTAAGTGCTAAGAATATTTTTTTTAATAAATTGCTTCCGAAGACAATAAGAGACAATAAGAGGTCTATGAGCTAGGTTGTTGATTCGAGGATCAAGACAATGAGGCATATGCATAAAACGAAAGTAATTACTAGCAGTAAAAGGTTATAGTAAATACTAGTACTACTAGTTGCAGCTGAAACTAATAGTATTTACTACAATCGGTATGCATAAACCTAAGTTTCTACTAGCTATTATAAACTAGTAGTAAATACTGGATTCATCCCAGTAAATACTACTACTTCATCTGAAAGTAATAGTATGTAGTATTATATAGGGTATTCCAATAAGAGGTGTTATTTTGATATTCAAAGAAAAATGGCATTTTTGGAGATAAATGATCGGATGTTTATTTCATTAAAAAGAGGAAGGTATGCCGTTAATAATGGAACACAACATCAGCCAAATGGCCGCCAAGACCACGCTTACAGGACCATATCCTTTTCATGAAATTTTCCATAACCAAATCGCAAAGTGGCTGCCCTATGTCCTCGATAGCCTCACGAATTTCATCTTTGAGGTCTTGAATCGACGCTGGGCACCAAACAGTCACGCGTTGAGGATGGAGAGGCTTTTCAACAATAACTCTTGGGTTTTCCGAGCCCCAGTGCGACAGTTTTGCTTGTTGACGTAGCCTCCGAGGTGGAAATGGGCTAAATAAATAAATTGATTAGCTTCAATTAATTGCAAATAAAAAATCTTACCCATAAAATATTCGCTTAGCCACTCAACGTTATCTTTTTCAAAACGGTAGAGCATTTTAAAATTATTATTCCCGGGCGTCCTTCGCTCTTTATAAACTTTTTCAGATCTAACATTGAAAAAAGCTGCCATATTTATACTCGTAATAAATGATCTGCAAACCGATTGCTTTGAAAGTAAAGTTGCGACTGTTGATGTTGGCATTTAACATGAGAAAGTTTTTACTAGTAAATGTTTAAGTTGGTATTTAGAAACTTGAAAAATTTGCAGTAAATACTAGAAAGAAAAGTTCGTACTAGTTTTTTATGCATATCAATATAAGTATTTACTATAAAAATTCATCCAAAACTAGTAAATACTTTTCTTCTAGTAAATACTACCTTCCCAGCATTTACTTTGTCTTTTATGCATATGGAAAGTAGTAAATACTATACAAAATTACTAGTAAAAGCATTTGCTACCGTTTATGCATACGGCTCAATATTTTAGTTGAATTAGTATGATGTTAAAACTGTTTTAGTATGATACTGAGTTAAAACGAAAATTTTGAAACATTTTTACTTTCTCTAGCATTTTATTAAATTTAAAATAATCATATAGCTATTTTATTTGTTTAGTATTGTGCTTACTTCACATGACTCTTTGTTATTTATAAAAGTCAAAAAAGTTCTTTTTTCTCATTTTTTTTTGCAAGAACTACTGTCATTGTTTTAGGTGTGCTCAGAAGTGCGCTGGACTGTTACGCCGAAGGTCTTGTTTTGGTACCCATCCACTATCATCTTAAAAAAAATGTTTTTTAGGGGCACTGACTGTTATGTTCAAGGAACCAATCCTCTAAGCTTATCATTTGCCATGATAACTCCTTCTCATTTAAGCCGTTTGGACTTGGTAGAAAATTCGTGCCGACCTATTGCGCATAGGTACTCGTATAGTTGAGAGTTGTAAGTTACTATAGGTTTATATTCTATATGAGCTGTTGACTTCTAAATTGTTTACTTTTCCTAGGGATTTTCAGAACATAGTTTTTTAACCTGCATTTTTAGAATCAGTAATCTTTAACGTTTAAATGATAAATTTCCCAAAAATGTATCAGCAGAATCAATCGAATCTTCAGTTCTGTTCTCATATTATAATATAATATTAAATGTAGTTGAAACTGCTAAAATTAAGTGAGTCGGGTTTCAAGGTATCTATAGTCGATTTGTTCTAAAAATACGAATAAATGGCAACTTACTTAAGTTAAATAGGCCTCAGATTTCCACTTGACGTTTGGAGTTTTAATGAGCTATAACGCGAAGCTTGGTTTGGAGCATACACCATTTGATCGAAGAAAATCATACCGATGAATGGAACTCAGTAGATATTGTTTACCCAATCTAATTCTAGAAACAGTTATTAGAATATTTCGCGACGGGTTAGACTGTTACCTGAAAGTAACGGTAGAACTGCTATAGTTGGAAACGAATTATGAAAACAAGAAGACAACCTTAATACACTTAAGTGATCACTTTATATAATTTCCTCGTAAATTTGTTTTAGTACAATCATTTCTAGTGAAATGACCCTTAAATTATAAATTGGCAAACACTTTAAGAAAGGAGACACACCAGTCAAATACGTCCGTTTGCTTAAGATGACAATGAAGAATGCAGGATGCTCTAACAAATTCGATAACCGATATATTTGATGCCAAAAAAATATTCCCATAAATTCTCATGCAACTTTTTCAACATTGTTTTTATCTGCAGAATCACAATCTTTCAAAGTTCCATCATAATTACAAATTAAGACTTATTGTACGATCCATTTGATGTCTTTCGATGGCACTTCTGTGTATATCTGAATGTTGTAGAAGTCTCGGCTTGACAGTGGCTTACAGAATTCTTCGAAATATTTAGACTTTAGCGTATGCTTAAACTTATAGCCTTTTTACTGGTCCCAGTTCAATTACGTGGCAAGTTCCTTAACATTATCTTAACATAATTTGCCCTCAAGCAATCAAAATCAAAAAGATTGGTAGTCATTGTTAAGCTTTCTTTGGCGAATTCCTTAGATACATTTACTAAGCTGCAGTCTTCGTTGGTAGTTAGGAACTACAAATAACAAAATATTTCTTCGAAGTATTCATCTCAGAATATTGAAGTATGGTAGTTATAAGATAATAACTATATTCCTAAGGCTGGTGATCAAAGTTTATTTAAAAGAAGATAAAACTTGAATACCTGATTCACTGAAAGAGGAGAAGCTCGAAGTGTTTGAAAGAAAACCAATTTTATTGAATTTAGCTAAAAATTCACACAATGAAATACGATTTCACGAAAAGTTTGTTTAATAAAGACTTTTATCTGGATATTTTGCAGGTTTACACAATCCCTCAGTTGGCAGATCAAAGCGAGATACATTGCCCCTTGAACTTGCAATGAAAAAGTCTTCATTTTGGATTAATGATGCACAAGAAGCACTTAAAGATAAATTAAAGACAAGTATTAACGAAGGAAAAGCCAAAAATGTTATATTTTTCCTTGGCGATGGCATGTCCATAGAAACCATAACAGCTGGACGAATTTTAAAGGGACAGTTAGAAGGTAAACTTGGCGAAAGAAGCAAACTTTCTTTCGAAAAATTCCCTGCTGTTGGGCTTTCGAAGGTCTGTATCAGTATTTTAAAATCTTAACTGATAATTTATTTTCTCTAGCTTTAATGTTTTTTTTTTTTTTTGTTTGTTTGTAGACTTATTGTGTAGACAAACAAGTAGCTGACTCTGCATGTACTGCGACAGCCTACCTTGGTGGAGTAAAGGCCAACTACCTAACCATCGGTGTAAATGCTAATACTACATATAACGATTGTGAAAGTGCAAAGGACAAAAGGAATCATGTTGAATCAATAGCAAGTTGGGCACAAAAGGCACACAAAGCGACTGGTCTTGTGACCACAACAACCGTTACACATGCAAGTCCAGCCGGCGTATATTCCCATGTTGCAAATCGTGATTTCGAGAGTGATAAAATGGTAAAGTTGTCAGGTGGTGATCCAAGCAACTGTATGGATATTGCACAGCAATTAATTCACAACGATGTTGGCAAGAAGTTGAATGTTATTCTTGGTGGAGGAACCAAACGTTTTTTGCCTAATGGCACATTGGATTTCTATGGAAATTCAGGTGAACGCCTAGACGGGCGAAATCTAATCAGAGAATGGCGTGAGTCGAAAAGAGGAGTTGCCAAATCAGTATTCAATGTGCAACAATTGCTGGGAGTTGACTTCAATAAAACAGACTATTTGATGGGGCTTTTTGCTAACGAGCATATGTCATTTAAAACTGATGCTGATGCCATCAAAGAACCTTCTCTTGAAACTATGACCGAAGCAGCTATTAAAATATTGCAAAAGGACGAGCACGGCTTCTTTCTTTTTGTTGAAGGTGGCATCATTGATACAGCCCATCATTTAAACATGGCACACAAGGCACTCATGGAGACCGTGGAATTTTCGAAGGCCATACAAAAAGCTCTGGATATGACGAATTCCGCAGAAACCTTAATCGTTGTAACCTCCGATCATAGTCATACCATGAGCATGAGCGGATATTCTACAATTGGGAATAATATTTTAGGACTCAATACGGATCGGAGTGATGAAGACAAGTTACCGTACACTACCCTTAGTTACGCTAATGGACCAAGCTATTACAAGCATTTTAACTGGACCGGAGAACGTTTAGATCTAACCAATGTGAAAGTTTGTAAGTTTTATCAATTTGTACTCGTATAATATCAATTCAAAAATAATTGTTTAACTTTTTCAGTGGACAAGAATTTTGAATATGCAAGTACTTTCCCTGCAAAATCTGAAACTCATGGTGGTGGGGATGTTGCGATCTTTGCAAATGGTATGTTTTTCAGAGAAACAAATGTTACAGTTTATTTATCTAAAAATATTTGCTTACAGGACCCTGGGCTCATTTGTTTACTGGAGTTGTCGAACAAAATATTTTGCCTCACATTATGGCTTATGCTTCATGCATTGGAGATGGCTTGACAATGTGTCAAAAGGAGAAAACAAAGAGTTCTGGAGTTGTTATCCAAACTTCAGTCATTCTTCTCATATTTTGTTTGATTTCGGTTTATTTGAAAAATCAATAGGTTATTTAAATTAATGTATAACACTTATTAAAGTTCTAATTTACTAATACTCATGGTTTCTAAATATTATGATTGGGCATTTATATAGGATTTGTTTTTTAGAAGATGGTTTCAGTTATGATCCTTTTAAGACAAGGAAATCCAATAAATATATGTATATAATAGCTCTCCAACCAAACCGGGAAGATTGGAAGATAATTTCAGCTATGTTTTCAGGTAATAGAATTATGTAGATGGTATTTTAAAAGTCGTCTTGCAAAAAATCAAAGAGGAATTGATTCCCTACCTCATTAGCGTACTTCTAAAGTAATTTTACGATTGGAGACTTACCAATTCTATGGAGAAGTTCTAATGTTATTTTTAATTTGAAAAATTGAGAATAAATATAAAACACACCCAAAGTCCTTGAACTTCGATAAGGTTTTCATCGTTCTTGCTGAAAACTTTGCGCAGGGTAATTCATTCCCCCAAAAGATCTAAGGTTTATATAAAAATTTCTTTAAAACATTTCCAGAGCATGCTTACAGTAATACAGTGCGGGTAGATATTTTGAAACCTGACCGTTTTGAACTCTAAAAGATGCCTTGAAAACAGCCTTAAATGCAAAATAATCTGCCATCTACGTTTCTTATGATGGTGTAAGTAAAGTAAGAAAATTTGTATCCATTACACTATAAAAAAAAATGACCAAAGTCGGTTTAATCATCCTCAAGACATTATACAGAAAATCATCACAATATGTGGCTGTATTCAGGAAAGAGTACCATCAACCTTCCTGTGAATTAGTATTCGATGAAATACATACTTTCATATCTCAAGGTATACGGTGTATTAGTTTCCTGATTACATTTGTATAACAATCTTGGGAAAGTTTGAAGAAACTCTTGGTGATATAAGCCAAAGCAGACTGACAATCAGTATGAAATGTAGTAGTTTATCTATATGATTAAACGTCAACTTTCATAACAATTACAAAGAAATTGGCTTTTGACACTATTGAAACTTATCGAAACGAAGGCAAAGAACTTACATATATGTACATAAGTACTGATGGACCAAGCTATAATACCAATTTTTACTAAGAGCCTAGTGACTTATAACTCTTAAACAATCCTGTGCGCGTGTTAGCAGACATGGAGGGAACCTAAAATTCAATTGGTTTAGACGAAAAGAACTTTTCATGGCAAGACATATTCTTGGGAGATTTGTCACTTCCTCCCAAAAAGCAGTACACCTCTGAAATACATTTTGCAGCTGAGAATCGAGCCCTAGACCTTCTGTATGATAGCTGTATTGGGTATACTACACTCCTTCCTTTAAAAGACATTTATTATCTTGTTCCTGCTACTCATAATTTTTAATTTAATTTTGGTGGGGGCAAAACCCCCATTTATTTGGCTTAATTACAAGCTAATGCCTTAATCTAACTTAAGAACTAAAAAATTGAGGAGGTTGATTCAGGAGACGGAATTTTAGGCAACGGGTACTGAGGTTAAAGTGCTAGTTTTTGAGTTAACACTCCGGAGCATACGAGAGACTAGTTCATTAGAGCCATAAGACGTACGGTGGGTGGGTACATAAAAGAGAGGGGGACTACTACGTATGTTTCGAGGGTTGGTATTAAAGAAGATAGAGTTGTAAAGCGTAATGCAGTCAACTGAACCTGTAAGTAGTCGATGAATGAAGAGGATTTCATAAATTTTGCTTCGTTCTTCTAGTGAATTTAGGTTGATTAGTTTAAGGCGGTCTTGATAGGGAGGTAGGAACAAGGGATTATTCCAGGACAGACCTCGAAGAGCAAAACGAAGGAATCTACGTTGAATACTCTCGATTCATACTAAACAGGCGTATTCGAGCAGAGGATTAACAAAGGTTTTATAGAAGGATCGGGTCACGTATGGGTTGGAGAATTCCTTGGACCATCGTTTAACGAAGCCAAGTGCTGAATTGGCCTTAAAAATTATATCGTCACAATGGGAGATGAAGTTAAGTTCCTAATCACATAATATACCAAGGTCATGTATGGATTCGACGATAGATCGGAGCTGATCATGAAGAAGTTAAGTACGGGGAGAAGATTTGAAATGTTTTCGTGAAAAAGTGATTGAATGGCATTTGGCAATATTTAAATCTAATCTGTTTTTGAGACACCAAATTGAAAAATTATTGAGATCGAGTTGGATGAGAGCAGAGTCCTGTGTAGAAGGAATGGTCTTGAAGAATTTGGTATCGTCAGCGTAGCGAGAAATATGAGAATATTTAATGACCATTTCAATATCGTTAATAGCAAGAACAAAAAGGAGGGCGCCTAAGTGGCTGCCTTGAGGGACTCCGGATCTTGCTAAGATTTGGCAAGAGGATGTAGATCTAGAACGAACACTGTAGTATCGGTTTTTCATATAAGAAGAAATCCATCTCAATAGAAAGGACTTAAAACCGAAGGTGGATAATTTGAAAAGTATATGTAAGTCTATGGGCGATTTTATCGAAGGCCTTACTAAAATCGATGGATATGACATCGACTTCCTTGCCATGCTCTAAGATTGACGGGATGAAAGACACAAATTCAACTAGATTAGTGGTTGAGAAAGCCATGTTGTATAGGGTAAATGAGCGACTCACAGTGAAAGCTCGAAAATTCATACAGTATGCTTTCGATCGAAGAGTTTGGGTATACATGACAGTTTGGCAATAGGACGATAATTGTTAACATCAGTTTTCGGACCCTTCTTGTGAAGTGGTATTATAAGTTGGTGATAAACTGAAGATTGTTGAGAGTGGAAGAGATAGCAATGATAGCAGATTTAATTTATTCTCCACGAGAAATGGGTCGACAGTGGGAGGGAGAAATGGCCCGATGGAATTATTTGGTAAATAATTGGAATATGCAGTCAGGGATTAAAGTGTCATCTGTGAAAGATTGTTTGAAAAACGATGCAAAATAGTTGGGGATAGTTTGTTGATCATTTGATGTTTCATTGTTGAATGATAGAAAGGTTGGGTAGCCATCGAGTTTTCTTTTGCATTTGACAAATTGAAAAAAGGACTTAGGGTCGTTAATAAGGTTATGCATATGGTGCAGATGCATGGGCTTTGTCAACGCTTAAGACTGAACTATTAGCGCATCTTTAAATAATTTCACAGTCGATTTATGAGTCGTCACCGTAGTTAAAAAAAAAACAACAAGATAAAATAACCATATTGTTTTAGCAAACAAATTTTTGAATTGAAAACAGCCAAACAAACAAAATGGTTAAAACAAAATATTTTATATTTTTAAAATATCTAATTATACTTTACACATAGCCCCATACCTATAAGAACATTATATTTATTTTACAATTTTTCGTACATACATATATGTATATTTGTCAATGATTGTCGAAAAATGTATGTGAACCTAAATTTGAATTCTAAATTTGTTAAGCGTTTGGATATTTTCCTTAAATTATTTTCTTTACTGCAGCTGATTAAATATTGTTCTCAATCTCGCCCAAAAATATAGGCCTGGTTTACTCACTGGGTTATAAATTTCAAACTTCACCTGTAACCGAAACAGTGATAGCAATGTATCCATTTTATTTATCGATATAATATTGGATATACAGGGTGGACCTTCTAGTGGTTTATTTTTAAATCATAGGTTATTTTGATACTAACAGCTGTTTCCCGCTCGATATCTCGATAGAAAGTCAGTATCATACCTCCGCAAAACGAAATGAGTCGCTTTACGCTTGAACAACGTTGGGAAATATTGAAAATTTATTTGTTCCCAAAGTGAGTGCTGTGCAGGCCAAAAAGTCGATTTTTTGAAAAGAAATTTTGGCATCCACCGCGCCTGCTGTACGCAAGTTTGTGAAAAAAGTTCATGAAACTGGTATGCTAGTGGACAACACTCATGGTCCCCGTTGTCGTTCGGTGTGCACAGTCCAGAATGTGACAACTGTGTAGCAGAGAATGTGAGATCTCAAGATCTCAACAGCTCAACATTTAACGCATTAGCCTGAGGAGAATTCTGCACAAAGATCTCGGATTATTCGCTTACAACGGACGACCATCCACTTGAATGACGTTGTGTTCCATAATTAATGGAAAAGTTTGCTCTTACTAATAAAGCCATAATACACGAACAAAATTTAATTTTGTTCATTTTATTGCATTTTATTGGTGATCTCCACCCAGTGTTGTCACTTCCACTTAAAAACCCGAGGTAGATTGAGATGAAAAACAGTGGTAGATTTAGATTTTATGTGGTAGATTTGTAATTTCCCAAATGACAATAATTCAAAACGACAAAATCAAAAAATATTAAATTATATGCTAACAAATTGGGCAGTTAATATTTATTGATATTATATTAAACTAGCAAAATAAGTGAGACATATTTTTTATTCAATATTTTGTATTTATTGGAAAAAAAGAAAAAAAAAAAGAGCTTATAATAAAAATATAACAGTTTGTTGCCAACCTTTTTGAAATTTTTTTGGTTTTATGAATTGAAGCAGCTGGAGATGCACACTTGAAAAATCGAACCTTTTTATTAGCTGATCACAAAGCTTAATTTAATATCCAAGAAGATTTTCTTTAATTTTATAAATTTCAATCTCCTGGTTATATTTTTGAAAGTGTCAATTCAATCAGTAACTGCCTGCCTGCTCTTACTCTATCTAGCCAAATATACATAAATCAACCTATAAATTAAAACTCGTGCCAATCGGGAGATTTTTCTTTAATTTGCCTGCCCAAAAAAGAAACAAAGTTTTAGAATTTGATCCTATCCAAATGGAGGTACTGGGTACTCATTAGAATGAGCCAAATGAAACTAAATAAAAAGCTGCGACAGACTCATTAATATCAGGGGGTGCCTTCGAGTTTTATTAAATTTCCAATTGAAAGAACATTAAAAAAAAAAAAAACAAATCTCTTAACTCTGGTACATTGAAGAAAACAAGAGATTCTAGCTGGCAACAGTCTGCGGATCAGTTTTCCATAGAGTTCTCTGGTTATGTGACCAGATTTGTTTTAAGTTACATTGCAACTACTGTAGGTGCTAATGTTTATGTGACAGGGCCAGGGCTGCACAAACTATAATGAGTATATGGAAACATGACGAAGTTTGGGCTTCTGGAATGTGAAACAATAAATTATCGCTTAGCTATAGTTTTGAGATTAATTGCGAAGTTACAAGGAAGGCCACTATGTTTGTTTGCGTTTTTTAATAAAATGGTTTCATTTGATACAAATTACGCTGCAAGTGTGTTTTCGAGAGCTGCTGTTGTAGATTCTTACAAGAAAAAGTCCTATGAAAATGACTTCGACAACTCAGTTATAGAAATGGTTAAAATGTTGAGGATGATTGAATACAAGAATGGGAGTTAGAAAGTGAAATGTTTGATAGTTGTTCATCTTTGAATCCTAATTTGAATCGTCTATACAGTATTAAAAAAAAGGTTGTGTGTACTTACGTAAAACTTCTTTTCCCTCAAGCAAAGCCCCTGTAAGATTCTAACCTATAAACGTACAATCATTTTGTATTCTAAAAACATGTCACTGTCTTTGACGGATAACGTGTCGTTTTGACAGCTGCATAGATAATTTTTTACCCCCAACGCCGGAAAAGAAGTTTTACTTCAAAAAAATTATTATATGTTTTTGTTTTAAAAATGCGCTGTTTCAAGTATTTTGAGTTTAAGTAAAACTTGTTAAATTTGAAGTAGTTGGGGAATTTAACAAGTACGTAGATATAGAGCATTTTCTTGATGAATTTCAAAATGTAGCGTAGTGACTTTGTTTCTAACTTAACAATTAATTTTAAAACTAGCTAAACGATAGTTTATGTTCTTGTTTCACTCACCACATTTCCATAATCTCATACATTTCTGCAATCCTGGGCTGCCACCCAAAAGCACTTAAGGTTGCTTTAATGTAACTAAATGTACATCTTATCACAAAGAACCCTAGTGAACACTGATCCGCAGACTATTACCAGATGGAAAATGGATGCTCTGGTAGGCAAAGTTTAAATATACGAGTATTCAAATATATTACATTTCAGTTGGTTTTCGTATTCAAAAATTTCCTCGTTAATACCTGCGTTTAAAATCAATTCACTTCAAGATTCAGCTATACCACAAAAATTAACCGTTTTTTATCGATATCACGGAAGGCATATAAAAACAATAGAAATAAGCTTCTAAAGCAAAATTCCTTGGAGTGTGTGTTAGCTATACTTTTTATAGGCAAACAAAATTGTAACATAAAATGTCTTGTTGAAAAGAGAAAAATATACTCGTACATAAAATGAAACCATCTTCATGAGTAAAGAAATCTGTCCGGAAAATGTTGTAGAACGCTGACTGCTGCATCTAGAAAAAATTAAGACAAGAAAATTGTGTTGTAATAGTTATAGGAGCAGATTTTCGTTTGTAATTTTTCTTTTTGGAGGGAATGTAAAAAATAGTGGTAGAATTTTTAACTACCGTAGTAGATGTGGTAGATTTTGTAAATCTTAAAAAGTTGTGGTAGATCTACCACAATTGTGGTAAAGTGACAACACTGTCTCCACCACACGATATTTAGTATAATATCTTTGTGGCATGTCAAAACAATTCAAATATACCTGCAAATTTAAGTATCGAAGCTACATGCGATTTTCGTCGCATGATTATTTAATATCAAATGTGACTGAGTGCGATTATTTAATCGCAAATGTCACTGAGTGCATATCTCATCTCCGGTACAATAACAATCACATTTAAAGTTTTCTTGTTTATCAAAATATTATACGTTTCAGCTTTTGTGTCAAACAAAAAAGTATCCTCTTTTGGGCAATAGCCAAGATGCAATCACGTTGATTTGACCACTTATAGGGCTAGGACCGCACTTGCAATTTTTCGTCGAGGCGATTAAAAGTCGTAGTCGCTACAAATTATTGTCATGCACGCACTTGTAATTTTCTTGCGCGCAAAAAATAAAACACACTACTTTTTAAGTGAGTGCACGCATTTGCTACAAATAAGTAGCGACAGAAAAATCGCTTGGAAAAATGGAACTTGTTTCATTTTTATAATCGCTACGATTTTTAAGTCGCATGTGCGTGCATTCACATTTAACGCCATGTGTCTTATTCTTTGCGGCTAAGAAATCGTGGATTAAAAATCACAAGTGCGTGCATAACAATTTCTTGTTGCGACTACGATTTTTAAGTCGTAGTAAGTTAAATCGCAAGTATGCATAGCCATTTGAGTGCATTTGTTTCATTTTAACTTATACGACAATCGCATCGCGTGAAAAATGAAACAAATTGTTCATTCTCATTTAAACTCATGTGTTCTATATTTTTGCGACTAAACAGCCGCGCGATTGAAATCGCAAGTGCGTTTCTAGCCTAAAACTTGACGTTAAGGTAATTATGGAGTTCTTAAATCAATTTCAGAAAAAGTTGCAGTTACGTCGACATTGCACCGGAGGAGGTGCGATATGATATTATTTACTTAGAAGTCATACTATTTTTTAAAGACAGAAAATTGAATGTTCGTTAAGTCATGGTTTCGCTAAAAGCGAATGAATCTTGATCCGCAAATCGAAGTTTAGAGTCGCTTATATTGTTAAAAGGAATTTGTGGAAGGAAAAAAAATCGCATCAAAAACTGAATAATATCACAGGCTCGAGTTTTGGTTGAACGATCGCCGGCGCAGCGCCGCCGCCGCCCGCCGCCGCATCGCACTTACTTTATGAATAAGACTATGAGAGTTTATTGATTACTTTGAGTTTATCCGGTAACTTTGCAAGGTTCATTCTTGGTACCTAATCTATGTTTCATCATGCATCATCTTTAATCGAATAATATGTGCTTACATAATTAGTTGACTTATTGACTTTTGTGATTCCTATGGGTTGTTTTCAAAATGGAACAAGCTTATCAAACACGGAAGGCGAAATGACATTATTTGTTATTAAACAAGGCAGCTCTGTTATAGTACGAGTAAGTATAGTCTCGTTGGTGGTGAATGCAATGAACACATCATTTACTTCATTGAATATCCAATATTCGGATCACTTTCCCTTAGTTGTGACTTTTGGATCATGAAAGTTTTGCTTTAGCTTAAATACTCGTATAAACAATCAAGGGCGACTGAATAGCAAACAAAGCCTAGAAGCTCTCTGAAAACGCAACCGCATATCGGCGGTGGCAATTTTATAAGTATGGCACAACAGAGATGGTTAGCAGTTTAGCACTTATATATAACAGGCTATGGGAAACTGGGGTGGTTCCTCAGGAAAAGCGAAGTTTATCAGTTTCAAGAATTTAATAGTTCATCAAGAATTTAATACGAAAATCTTTTAAGCTTCGGAAAAATTATGTCGGAAAGGTCAAGGTTTTGTTTTGCATCATTTTTCATGTTATAAACTAATGACTCATTCATTAATTGAGCATAAAAAGTGGCAATCATGTAACACGATTTGATTAGCTTTTTTTCTTATTTAAAATAGGCTTTATTTTAAAAAGTGGGATATCTAATTACTCGGGAATATTCTTTCTTAATGCTTTTCACAAAATCTGCAAAGACGGATTGACGATAAAAAAGCTATTGAAGGAATTTCAAGCGGATCTTAGACCAAGATATTCAAGGATTGGTCAAATTTTCGATTTCAAAAGCATTGCTGTTTAATTTGTCACCAAAAAGAAGTTGTACATGGTTTTTGTAAACTTTAATTCTGCATTTGATACTGAACAGGCAAGCTCTTAGTTATAAGTAATATGGTCTCCAGAATAGAATCTGGAGTCAGAAAAGGCTGTACAATGAGCCCAAGCCTATTTGCTTTTTTCATTGAACACCTAGTTACAAGCTTACCAAGTGGCATCGAATTTTCAGGGCTCAGTACTACTCTTGGCAGATGAGATTGTTCTTATGTTTTTATAGGCTTTTTGATCATTGATATGGTTAATTAGTTTAAATACTTGGAAGTTTGCTTCATAAGTTTTCCAACTATCATCCAATATGTCCAATTACATATGGTTATGTTAAAAATGGGTTTATCGCCTTTTTATATTCGAAGGCTTAAATTACAAAAAGATTATATCCTGGAAGTTATGAAGATCTAAAATCCACCGGCTTCCCAAGAAAGCGGATCTTTAAGTCACACGTTTTAAGTCAAGTTAGTTTGGTGAATGGTTGGAATCAACTAGAGACTGTGAGATTGATCTCATAATTGAATTCGCATTTGATAACTGAAAAAGTTCTCGTGTCTCTCATGATTTTTGTCAATAGCTTATTTTCACTATGCGACCACACGAATATCACACTTGTGTTCGCAAAATATTGAAACATTTCATAATCGGTATTACTCATGGGAAAACAATCGATATTAACAATACTATCGATATATTATCGATATTAAGCCATGGTCTTGGTTTCACTTCATTAAATTTGTTCGCCGATTAAGGGTAGGCACTGGAATTTTAGTCGACCGTAAACTCTTATTTTCCAGTTCTGCAGATATTAAAGTTTTCCAATTCAGCATAGGAGCACAGCTACCATACAACACCAATTTAAGATTTATGTGACGACTTAGGTTTGATTCCCAGGCGCTGCAAAAATGAGGAAATGACAAATCCTCCGAGGGTATCTCTTGTCATGAAAAGTGCTGCTCATTAGCCCTTCGAAATCCGCAGAGAATTGTAGATTGCCTGCATGCCTTCGTGGTAAGCACACAGGAATGGTTGAGAGTCCTAAGTCACAAGGCTTAAGTCCTTAGCCATAATGGTCACTAATTAATTAATTTTTTCTGTTTTCAAATTTTTTCCGTACAAAACAGAACTTGCATTATTATTGCTGTCAACGTAGAGCACTACAGGTCGACAAAAATAAAGTTCTTTTGTAAGTAACTTGTTGTAGATATGGATAATAACGAAGCGTCTTCGTATAATGAAGATCATATCAGGTTAAGCTAAAACAGAAGTTCTTATATATTGAAAAGCTCTGTTTAATGCAAGCATTTGCTATAAGATTAATTTTCTCTCTAGGTTTTTCCACTTTTAGCTGCAAGAAATTCCAACTTTTCATATTCATCGTTTAGTTTTAAATGTATGTACATTAGACTGGGCCAAAAAAATTTACTATTTTTTTTTTTGAAAGATATATCGAGAATATCATTCAGAATGACAAAAAAAAATTTTCGTAAAAGTTTGAGCCCTTAATATCAATTTTAAGAGGGCTATCATCGCTAATTTTGATTTTTAGTCATAATTTCATGTTTTGCGTCAGAACTGACAAAACATTGAAGTAAAAAAAAATTATTTTGACTTACTTTTATATAAAATTAAATTCCCTACTAAAAAGGTCTAATTGAAAATTTTCGTCAGACAAGCCGTTTTTGAGTAATTAAGCTTAATAAATTGTTATTTTTCGTTAGTTACAAAATTCCAAATTAAAAAAGTAAAATCGAAGAAAAATAACAATTTATTAAGCTTAATTACTCAAAAACGGCTTGTCTGACGAAAATTTTCAATTAGACCTTTTTTGTAGGGAATTTAATTTTATATAAAAGTAAGTCAAAATGAATTTTTTTTTACTTCAATGTTTTGTCAGTTCTGACGCAAAACATGAAATTATGACTAAAAATCAAAATTAGCGATGATAGCCCTCTTAAAATTGATATTAAGGGCTCAAACTTTTACGAAAATTTTTTTTTGTCATTCTGAATGATATTCTCGATATATCTTTCAAAAAAAAAATAGTCAATTTTTTTGGCCCAGTCTAATGTACATACATGTGTGAATTTAGTTGAAGCCACTAACAGAAGACTGAACAAGTAAAATATAGATAACAAATATATATATAAATAGCTTCAAAGCAACTAGCTAGTTACACATTGCTTATAACATCAAGAATTTAATACGAAAAGCTTTTACATAAGCTTTGGAAAAATTTTGTCGGAAAGGCCAAGGTTTTGTTTTGCATCATTTTTCATGATGTTATAAACTAATGACTCATTCATTGATTGAGCATAAAAAGTGGCAATGATGTAACACGATTTGGTTAGCTTTTTTTCTTATTTAAAATAGGCTTTAATTTAAAAAGTGGGATGCCACTTAATTTCGTACGAAGTTCATCTATTACAATTCGGGCCAAAAGAAATTGTTTATTATCGATCGATAGCACTCGTCGTTGACGATGATGACCTGGAAAACGTCCTTTTCAAAAAAAGAATGGATCAGTGACTTTTTCTGAATACATTGGAATTTAATGGATCTCGTGTGAATTGGGATCGTCCAAATAATCGACAATTTCGCTTGTTGACGATCCGATTCATCAAGAAATAAGCGTCATCGCTGAATATGATTTTTTCACAGAAATTGGAGTCTGCCCGAGAGCCCACACACTTCGTTTTTTTATGGTAATTAACTGTGAGGTCCCGGGATTGTTGAAGTTTTCACGGGGCTCAAGTCATGATGGAAAACTCGTCAAGTTGTGAACTGCAATAGACAGAGTTCTTGTGTGCGGCGCGGGATTGATTGCCTCAGATTCTACTGCGCATTCTCACGGACAGCGGCGATATTTACGAGTGTTATCCACCAAGCTGCGAATAGTGCTCTTGGAAGGACAATTATGGCGATCGTAAAACGGGCGAAGTGCGCTAAATGAAAAGAGCTTCAGCCGTATAGCTGTTCGGAATCGACAACAACCACACAGGTATGGCTAGGAGTTGTGATTCACTAGGCACTGTTTCTCTACGATCCCTTGTACCTCGAATTTATTTTCATTTATTTTATTCTGTCATGAGGATCGCGCTTGTACTAATCAACGATATTGAATAATTGCATTTTAATTCTCTCGTATTTACATTAAGCACTTATCGCATCTTTTTTTTAGTAAGTAGATTTCAGCTGGAAAAGTATAAAATGAATTAGAATTGAAAAAAGAGACACAGTGCATTATAAAGTTCTCGCTTAAGTAAGTCAAACTAATTCTAAGCGAACAAATAATTTTTAAAATTTTAATTCTTTTTTTATTTCAGTTGTAAAATGAAACTGATCTACTTGTTTGTCATAATCTTCGTTTTTACGAACATCATAGAAGTTATCAAAGCAGACTGTTGCTATTATACATACCGTGATGGAGATTATTACTGCGGTAATGGACTTCTTACCAGAGGATTTTGCTGTGGAATTGGTAGATGCAACGTCTTTTGTTGTGATTGTGAGGGTGGTTGCCGATAAAAACCAATCATGAACTATAACTTCATCAATGTGCACAAAAAAAAAAAAAAAAAAAAAAAAAATAATATATATGCACACATTTTATTAATTAAAAAAAAATATATTGAAATTCAGAAACAAATTTTTGCACAAAGGAATTTAAAAGCTGTGGAAAATGAAAAGTCAGGGAAATTATATCAATACATGTACATATGTTTGCATAACTCTTTTGGAAATTAATAAATTTTACTGAGCTTACATATATACTCTGGAGTAAAGGTTTTTCATTTTTTGTATATTACAGCTAGTTTTCAGAAGACTTAACAATAAATGAATTAAAATATCAATGCTTTTTTTGATTAGATTACCTACATTAGGGCATTAGGGCTAATTCAATAAAAGTTCGTTTTACCACAGGTTTAGTCATGACCTACACAACAATATTATGTAGCCTGCGAATTTGAAGATTAAAGAATCATCCTCATATAGAATTACAAATACAATTCTGTGGTCACAAACCAAAATAGCTTAACTCGAGTTATGATGAGATTGGGTTTTTTTTTTCTTATCTAGTTCAGAATACTCAAATATACGTTCACTCAATTTTTTACCAAAACAAATTATTTTTTAACAAGACTTTCGAAAAAAGGTCTCATGAACTAAAATTAAAGACTAAAAGTTAAAATGTCTTCCGTTTTAGATCACCAATGTGGATTTAACCACATTCTGGAATACCACAATTCAGCCATCTTGGTCCCATGTTACTTATTTTGGCTACCAACAATGTTGCCCAGATTTTTTATTGTTGTCTGTCTTCTTAAGCAGATTATATGCAAATTTTCAAACGTATCTATATCATCGAATGCAGACTCTTTTGCCCTACAACCTTACAAACTTTAATATTTTTACATCGGTTGCCGAAAAAACTTCTTTGAACTCAACGTGAGTAAATGCAAGACTACAATATTTTCACGTAAACGGCCTCCCCCACCTCCCTGAACCTATCATATAAATGGAGAACTAGGTAATATCTGCGCCACATCGAGAACCTCATGTGGGTTGGTGTCGTCTCATATATGAATGCTCGTTAACACAGCAATTCATACAAAAAATACGCCTTGTCGCTTAAGATTATTTTTTGGCCAAAATTGTAATCCTCTTTAAACGTTCCTAAGCCCTGTCAGCGAACAATTGGCGTCATCTATGGTCATGAACTTTGATTTCCTGTGTCAGTTGGATCTTGTACTGGTATAGCCCCAAGCTCCGCAGCTAAAGTCCCCAATTTGAATTTTGGGAATGGCCGAGTTCATGTTAATGGCGAGGAATTGGCTGCCTCGGATTCTACTGCACATTCTCACGCACAGCGTCGATATTTCCGGCAGATATTTGCCGTTTGTTGACGTACGAGTACTGCTGGATTGTTGACTAAGGTGTTTCGAATTTATCCACAAAGTTGCTAATAGTGCACTTGGCAGGATCGCAAAACGGGCGAAACCTGCCATATGTTGCTCGAACGGAGGACCCGCTTTCATAAAACAATTAAATTATTTGCACATGTTGCTGAAGGCTATAATTCTCCGTGTCGATTTGAAACACTAGGCAAATGACAGCTAATTTGGCAGATGTAGACAATTTCACAGATGTAGGTTAAACTGTATGCCTGGGAGAGCTCTGCGAGTGCAGTAAGGAATAAATTTTTTTTCCTTACCATAGAGTAAACTATGGACTCAATGAACCGATTACTCGGTGTATTAAACAAGCTAATTTAATTTGTAATCATATTGGCGCAAAATTTTAATTGAATTAGTACGATGCTAAGGCTGTTTTAGTATGATACTAGGTTAAAACAACGAATTTTGCAAATTTTAATCGAATATAGCATCATACTTTCTCTACCCTTTTATTAAAGTTAAAATCGTCGAATAGCTTCTTTATTTTTTTAGTATCGTGCTAGCTTCATATGAATCTTTGACATTTACAAACATCAAAAAAGGTTCGCGTACTTCCTTTTTTGCACGAACTGTCATTGTTTTAGGTGTGTTTAGAAGCAATTTATTAAGAAAATTCTTTTAGTACGATACTAGTAAGTTAGAAAATGTTCAAAATTAAGAGTGAGTTAGTAAACTACTATAAAGTTAGCATATTGTTAAGTAGTATCATACTAACCTTAATAATAAGCTGTTTAAAATTTTGCGCCAAAGCTTTTATATACAAATTTCATAAAAGATTTTTACGAAAAAAAAATTGGTATGCCAACTTTAAGTTTCGATTATTGTACGATTGAAAATTATATTTCCAAAAAATATATTGAGGCGTTTTTGAAATATCGAATTTTCCAAAAAAAAAAATGATTTTTTTTTTTTCAAAAATTCAAAAACGAAAGTTTTGAAATGCAATGGTTTTTAGACTTTTTAGAAGAATCTCTACAAAAAATTTCATTAAAATCCGTTATGTCGATAATGAGTAATTCAAAATTTGAAAAAATGGTTCTATGGTAGGTACAAACTGTAATATCTTAATTTCAATTAATTTTTTTTGCAATATTAAAGATCGTTAAAATTAATTGAAACAAAAACAATTTTATCAAAATTCTAGGCGCCGCGCCGCCGTTTTCGAGAAAAATACGATTTTTGAAAACCATTTTTTAACATTTGTATGGTGGGTACCTTTATTTTTAGGTAAAATAAAACTTTTTTTTATACCCATTGTAGATTATGTTGAGAAACTTTTATTTTTTAGTTTTAAAAAAAAATCTAGCATAAGGTTTTCGAAATATTGAGTTAAAAGAAAAATTTAGAAATTTTTTTAAAAATCCAAAAAAAATTTTTTGAAATTTTGAATACACAATTCTATTCAAGTTTTTGGAGAGCTTTAGCAAGTACTAACCACGCACAACGATGCTTGATTTCGTTGATCGATAGCGATGCTATTATCAAAGCCTAGGCCGTTAACTAAATGTCTGTAGCTGACAGTGTCGATACGAAAGTTCATAAATGATAAGGTAATTTTAGGAATCGACAATGTAGTTCATCCGGCGCATTTCATAATTCAGTTTTACAGCGGATGCGAAAGGTCAACGGATCGAGTCCACTCACCGGGAGTAAAATTCTGCGAATTCTGTAATAGACATGAATATGGTTTTCGTGGGTTATGCCTCTTGCTAGGAAGTGACAAATCCTCAAAGGACATCATGAAAAGTGCTTCGGACGTATAGCTGTTCGGAATCGGTAGTTAGTTGTAAGTCCTGTCCATTCCAACCGACAACAACCACATGGGTATGGCTGGGAGTTGTAATTCATTAGGCACTGTTTTCCTACTATCCCTTGTACCTCGAATTTATTTTTATTTATTTTATTCAGTCATGAGGATCACGCTTGTACTAATCAGTGATATTGAATCATTGCATTTGAATTCTCTCTTATTTACATTAAGCATTTATCGCTTCTTTTTTTTTAGTAAGTAGATTTCAGCTGGAAAAGTATAAATGAATTAGAAGTGACTTAACAATAAATGAATTAAAATATCAATGCTTTTTTGATTACCTACAAAGCATTAAGGTTGATCTAATAAAAGTTCATAACGGGTATTGGTATTTCCGTCTTACCACAGGTGACAATTCTTTTGACATGACCTACATAACAATTTAGAGCTTGCGAATTTGAAGATTAAAGAATCATCTACGATTAAAATTGCAAATACAAGTCTGTGGCCACAAACAAAAACATCTAAACTCGAGTTATGATGAAATTGTGTTTTTTTTTGTTATCTAGTTCAGAATACTTAAATCTACCGGGTAAGGCATTCCACATTCCTGTAGTGCGCAAAAAAAGAAGCTCCTTACTTGACAGAACGTGCGAAATTGGGATCAAGGGTAAACTGATGAGCATTCCCAGAAGTATGTATGTATATTGATATTGAATTGTTTGAGGGAAGGAATGCAACTGGCTATTTCACTAGAGCACTGTTTTTGCAAATAGCGGTAAAATAATGATAGACATGAAACATTGCGGCGGCGCTGGAGAAATTCAAACGTTTTCGTTATATTTCTATCGCCTATCATTTCAAAGCTTTTTTTTTTAATTCTATCCAAGAGGCTCAAGTGGGTTATTGGAGCACCTGCTTAAATATGGAAATTTTACTCAAGCCTTGGACGAATATAGTTTTTTTTAGATTACAACCAGATCAGAAGGGGTGAAAAACTCCTTACATCGGAGTTAGCAGAGTTTTTGGCGACATCAAATCACTCCATAAAAGATGATCTGTGATGCACATACCTAGAACTGAAAGCTGTTTAGTCTTCTCGATGCAAGTGCCACCAATGGATAATGGCACTAAGGGAGGGTTACGCTTTAGTGACGGCAGAAAGCATTGAGTTTTCGAAGCACTAAATTCCATACGGTTTCTGATCCTCTATTGGATAATGCTGTTAATATCAGGTTGTGAAATTAAAAACGATTATGAAAAGCTGAGGGTACAGTTGGCAGCGAAACAATTAAGTGGATTAGAAGTTTCAGACAAAAGATCATTTATGAATCTAAGGAAGAGTGTCGCAGACAAAACGGAGCTACTTGTAGTGATCGGTCCGAAAGGAAATTTCTAATCCAACGAAGAACGTTTTTCGATAAGAAAGCTTGATGCCAAATCGAATCAAAAATCCTAAAAATTTAAAATCCCGCCTTTTAAAATACCGCTTTTTTTAAATCCCGAGTTTTAAAATCCCGCTTATTCAAAATCCTGATCTGTTACAATCCCGCTTTTTGAAATCCCGACTTATCCCATTTATGACCACCAAACTCGTTTTTTTTTTTATATTTATATTTGAGTATTATAAACGCTTTATACATACATTAAAATGATTAAGAAAAACCATACTAAAAGATAATGCATCAGCTAATTTCTTATCTCGACTGTACGCATTTGTTTTTGATCTCTAAACTCTAAGATTAAATTAAAATTACCTTTTACTCATTTTAAATCACTGTACAAAAAAAAGAGAAACTATATGAGTAAAACCTGTTTTTTGCGGCGCATCACTCACAATATGCAGTTGAATTAAAATGTATATATATATTTTACTGTAGCCAAAATATCACATTTTTTCTTTCTTTTACCTATATTGCACAATTTATAGAGATTGATATACGCTACCTTACTACTGCCAAATAATGAGTTTTTTTAATAATACATATGGAACTTTTGAAACAAATTTGGATTGAAGGAAAAGCTACGATCAAAAAACCTTCATTTAAAAAAAATAATAATAATTGTAATAGATAGATAATAATATTAAATAATAAAAAATTGTATGAGAGAAGGCGTGGTTAACAAAAACAAAACATCTAACAATGCCATTTACAAAATAGCTTTTACAAATAATAAATAAATTATAAAAATAAATTATAAAAATAAATTAAGAAATGTAACGAAATAATCAGTAAATAAATTAATGGACATACATATATCAGTCTTAAATTGAAACAAATGGAAAAAAATAATTAATTAATAAATAAATAACAAATAATTACATTATATCTGGAAAAATAAATAATTAACAAAATATATAACAGCAAAATGAACGAATGAATAAATAAATAAAAGAATAAATAAATAAAAAAATAATACATAAATAAAAAAATAAATAAAAGAAATAAACGAATAGATAACAAATTAAATAAATAAATCCAAAAACAAACAATTAAATAAATAAAATAAATATATAGATAAATAGATTAAATAATAAATAATTGGGTGTACTTATGTATATCTATGAAGCTAGATTTGATACCAAAGCACTGTCAGAAGATACGCAAGAATTAAAATGTGTTTTCTTACAAATAAATACTTTATTTTTGTTTAATGTTGCATTTGTTATAATAAAATGCTATTCAAAATAACTCTTTTTTTATTTCCTAAAAGTTGTTTTACTATCCCGTTTTTGCAATCAATTTAAAAAAAAAATTGAGCGATTTAAAAAAAAACAACTGGTTTTGATTCCAAAAGCGGGATTATAAAAAGCGGGATTTTAAGAAACGGGATTATAAAAACCCCATTACGACGTATACAGCTAGACCATGATGAGAAAAGAATAATAAAATTTCACAATTGCAATTTACCAGTCTGTAGTCTTATGCCTTAATTGCAAATATAGTCAAATGCTACACTGTAGCATTGTGTAAAGCACTGTGTTTATCACACAATGTATGCAGAGGCTATACGAAGCAACTGCGAGCGATACGTTGGTATCTTTTTTAAAACCTTAAAGCCTTAAAATACTTTGCCAATACAAATTATTTTTTTCTGTTGCTAAATACGGTTTTGTAGTGGACAGATTTATATCTACCAATCTGGTAGAATTTGTTTCCAAAGCACTGTACACACTGCTACTAGTTTTAGCAGTTTAACTGGGGGTTAAAGTTAATATTTCTTCCGTTTTAGATTACCAACTTCTTTCCCTTTAAACGCACATTCTGAAATACAACAAGGCAGCCATCTTGGTCCCATGTTATTCATTTTATCTATCAATAAAATTGCTCAGATTCTTGTTTCGTGTCTATCTCTTTATGAAGATGATATGTAAATTTTCAAACGAATGCAGACTCTTGTGCCTTACAACAAAACCTTAATATTTTTACATCTAGTGCCAAAAAAACGACAGTTAATGCAACACTTTTTTACGGCTTCCTCTACCTTCTTGAACCTACCATATACATAAATGGAGAACTAGTTAGTACCTGTGTTTTATTTTAGATAATGAACTACATTGACAACACTATCATTAAAAGCTAAACTCAAAGCTTGGCTTTATTAAACGATGCGATGATAAAAATAATTCTCTAACCCAAATATTTTCCATATCCCTTTATATCTCATTTATCTGACCCATTCTAGAATATGGCTCTCAAGTTTTGTCCCTACATTAAATTACCGTTAAATAAATGGAATGAAGCTTTGCAAATTAGGTTTGTCCGTTTTGCCTGCGTAGTCTTCCGTGAGATGACATCTATTAACTACCCTCATATATATTAATCTCCTACAGCTGATTAACCTTCAGTGCCCGGAAAAACCTAGGGTAACCGCATATGTATATTGTTTTTTATCCAAGACACACTTAACGGTAATAATGGTTCAAATGCCGGTATGAGCAAATCGAATGCCAATTCAACTCACGTCTACAAGAGATAAACTTACCCTCAACTCTTTCATGTAGAACGTCAATCGTAACGTTCGCTGTGTGGAACGTAGCACCATCCTGCTGGAACCACATGTCGTCCAGGTCTATATAATATAGCTCAATTTTGGCCATAAGAAATTGATTATCATCGCTCGTAACGCTCGTTATTAACGGTGACAGCATCCCCAACGTCGTTTTCGAAAGAAAAAGTTTGGAATAATGAAGCCGCTGCGACGGCCAAAAATCCAAATGGACTGCCTCGGGTTCTGCTGTACACTTTCACGAACCGCGGCGATGTTCTTGGCCGATCTTGCGTTCCTTTGACGTACCAACTAACGAACACTCATTTCAATAATAAAGTTTTATCGCTTGGACGTACTGTTCAATCATGTTACTTGCCATAGTAATTTGGTATGAATAACTGAATGATAAACAACAAATTTGACAGATATCACTAAAACAATATGGCCGCCAAAATCTGTCAGCGCTAATTGAAAAAAGAAGCAAATAAATTCGATCCAGCCGTTCATTATATTTTTGTAAACTACGAATATATGGTTTATATTTTTGACCTACATTATGTAGGCTTTGTTAAATGATTAAAATAAAAACCATAACTATAAAATACGCGTTTCCCTAAAATGTGAAAAATACAACTCTGGAAGTTGAAGACTCGTGATATGAAAGACGTTATATGATTTTTACTAACAATTAATTATGGTTGAGAACAAGTACGTGTGGCTTAGTAGTATGATTCATATCTTACCAAACGTGTTACATTTCTAATACATACTTAATTTTTAAGAATTTATAATTAAAATAAATTTGAAGTTCTTTCTTTTTTTTGATAAGAAATTTAATTATAGTGCTAGTTTATTCAAATAAGTTGTAAATCTATTTAGGTTAATTAGCTCCATGACAATTAAACTTTTTGCCTACCTCAAGGAATCTCTATTTTTGTTTTAAATGCAAATTTATACAACAATAAAGCATAGTGAAAAAGTTCAAGATTAAAGAGTAATAATCTGTTAATTGTTTAATTTTTTTTTGTTTTCTTGGATTTGTGGTAAAATCAAATCGATTTCTTTTGCTTGTAGCAAATGATTTTTTTTTGCAAAATCTTGAATTTTGTTTCTACAAGTCTCAGTTCTACTTCAATAAATTGCTATTATAGAGTTAGGTAAACTTGTTTCGCCGAAAATGAACATATCCCCCGGAGGTGTTAGGGGCGTTGACAGCAACGACTGCTGTAAACAGTGGATTATTTTAGCATTAATTAGGGGCAGATATCAAAATGATGTTTTGTTTTTAAATAGTACCTTTTCGTACTCATTATGGTATTCATTATATCCGATAAAGAAGAATGTACAAGAGATAAGTCTAATTTATATTTTGTATTACAATTTAAAATTAAATATAAGTATATCTCCTGGGTAACTGAGAAAACACTTGTGAAATAGAAAATTCACAATATTTTGTTTTACATAACTCAAAAGTTTTAAACAATATCAAATCATGGCATATTTGAGACATTGTAAGATGTTTAAAACTGTTAATTAAATAAAATGCATTTATCTACTAATAAGTCGCAGGTTCTTGTTCAGTTGATATGGTACCAACTGTTAAACAGAAGGTGGTTCAACTGCAATACTAGTTAAAAAGTGTTTAAAAATAAGAAAAAACTAGCAAACTACATGCCTCAAGCAAATTGTTAAAAAGTATCATAGTACAACATTGTAAGAATTTTAAGACTTTAGACTAGGCTGTTTAAAATTAAGCGCCGCTTGTGTTGAGGCAATAGATTTTATATTCGTTGAAGATTTAAATTATCGGTTTAAAAATTGTAATAATAATTGTAAGTCTTAAAAGAGTCGACAGAACTTAAAACAAATTAATTTCTAGTTCAAGTAGATAAAGCTGATTGGTCCAAGAAAAACATTTCTTATTTTTTTATTGAAAATTCCCTCTAGGAAATTTCATAAAAATACTTAACAATTCCCATACATTTAGACACTAACTAATTCCGTGGAAAGAAACGAACAAACATGCATCCCAGTGAATTTCATGACGAAAAACATGAACGGGTAATTTAAGCTTGTCAAATTCGGCGTTGGAAGCGACGTTTTTCTTTTTGTTTAACCCCAAGCCTGAGCTGTCAAAAAAAGAACTATATGTCACTATTTTTTTACCCGAAGCGCTCTGAGAACTCAACTTGGATTTCTTTTTTAGCTCAGAATTCGAAAAAAGACCGAGGAGATCAAGCAAAAAGATGAGCGCAGCTAACTTCATTAATTTTGTTTCCATTAAGCTTAAGCCAGATATTAATTACACATGAAGAAAAGATTCTTGAAAACACCAATTTTACAACTACATAATATTAATAATTTGAAAAGTTTATTAAAAAAAATGATACATACGACCTCTTTTTGCTCAGGGCCCGTTCTGTGCCCCGCATAAGGATAAATATCTTCTAACCACACACACAAATACATCTGATCGAAAAGTTCAATACTAAGAATAAAGCGCGGAACAGAGTGAACCAGCAACAGCACCGTCAACAGCAACAGCGGCCGCCATTAATTAATGTATTTCAATTGTTCAACATACATAAGAACAGCAACAGCAACGCCAACAGCGTCGTTTAGCCAAAGTCCTAAATTTGCTGTTGCTGGTGTAGTGTTGTCAATTTTCCCACTGCAATATTCAGTGGCACCACAATGAAAAACTTTTTTTCGATATGAAATGTCAAACAAATGAAATGACGTTGCTGGTGGCAATGTGTTTGAGAAATGTTTGCTGGACAGCGTGCTGTTTGCTGTTGACGATGCTGGTGCTGGTGCTGGTGCTGTTGCTGGTTTAATCTGTTTCCCGCATAAAGCGTAACATTTTAAACATTCCTTGTTTAAAGGACTATTCACATGAAAGTCACCAACAAACGACGAATGGACAAACATTCATCCGTTTCATTTGCATCCATTTTTGTATTTGTCCCGAATGACTTTTAAAACAAACAAAAATGATTTTCAGGTTTAACGGCGCGAACAATTTATTCGTTGTAGTGTGGATTATATTGGTTACAATCAGATTGAAATTGATGACGACCAATTTATTTTCTCTATTTTAAGCAATTAAAACCAAAAATTTGGTATTTTAACTTTAATTTCAATTAAAAATAAAATTATAAATTTATTAAAATTTGCATTTTAATTGCTAAAATAAAACAAATTTAAAAATATAAACTGGTCGACACGAATAATATTGTAGTCTGATTGTTACAAACTGTCAAATTCAATTCGTGTTCCACATAATCATCTACACTTTATTTGTGCGTGACTAACGTCAATATGACTCTTGTTTTTGTCTTCTAGGAGATAGATGACCATTCACCAAATTCTATGTGAACGAAATGTCAAATTGGACGAATGTTCGTTCATTAATAGGTTGTTGGTCGCTCTCATGTGAATACTACTTTAAGGTATCAAACCCGCTCTGCTTAAAGCGCGGAACAGATTGAACCAGCAACAGCACCGTCAACAGCAACAGCGGCCGTCATTAATATAGAGCCGATGTATTTCAATTGTTCAACACACATATGAACAGCAACAGCAACGCCAACAGCGTCGTTAGGCCAAAGTCATAAATTTGCTGTTGCTGGTGCAGTGTTGTCAACTTTCCCACTGCAATATTCAGTAGCACCACAATGCAAAACAAAATAGAAACGGAACTTGTTGGTTGCTGACATTGTTATTGTTTTCGTCGTGTTTGAGGATTTAGGTTTGTTTTGATCTGTATACGATTATTAAGGTAATGGAAGAAAAATTAATTTGACCTTATAAGGAGAAATTCGTTTTTCTTCGATAAAAGAAGAAAATCCAATTTTTTGTGAAGAATTTATGCAAATGAAAAACTTTTTTCGATATGAAACGTCAAACTGATGAAATGACGTTGCGGGTGGCAATGTGTTTGAGAAATGTTTGCTGGTCAGCGTCAGCGTGCTGTTTGCTGTTGACAATGCTGGTGCTGCTGCTGGTTTAATCTGTTTCGCGCATAACATAGTCGTTAAAATGCGAAAGTCTCAGCCCGATTATCTCCATTGTGAGGAGTCACAACTCACAAGCAGTGGTGCTTGTACAATATTTCGAATTCTCCACAATAAAGCTCAGAACGAAACTCACCACCATAAAGGTGAATTTAGAAGTCATCATTGGAACATCTTTTTAATATTTTAAGAAATAATGGGAGCGTTAAGCAACATTTTATATATCTTATACATAACAGAAAAGAAGAGATATAATAACCTTTTATATATTTTTAGAAACTCAAGCAATTTGTCAGTTCACAATTATATTTTTGTGACTTTCGCAAGTTTGAATGTAGTGGAGAATACGAAAAAGTCAATAAATCAATTTCACCTCATCTTCTGACTTGTGAAGTATTTGTATTACTAATGTTGGGAGGAATCGGGCTGTTAGTCTAACTTTTTTATAATTTTAAAAACTTTTAACAACACTTCTAACTAATGTGAGCTTCGCATAAAAAAGTAGGAAAATTTGCTCAGAACAACCCTTAATTTAATAGATAAGGAACTCAAGCAAAACTAAACAAAAAAAAATTGCCTGTTAGTAATAGTATAATTTTTGTAATTTAAATTTAACAAAAATTCGATTCTCCTCTTAAAATAATTTTTACAGTAGACTCGAATTTTAAAAACCAGTTTTAAATGTTTAGAATAAATTTCACAAACTAATGCAAGTATGTGAAACATATTTTATTATTTTATCTACAAATAAATCCCATTTTGTATGAATATAAGTAGTGTATATTACGTCTTTTATTTAAATGTTTATAATACAGCGTAACGGATACAATTATTGGCACCCTCTTATTTTGGACCAACTTATATTATTAGCATACCTTCAGTCAAAAAGGGTTTTTATAAAATCTAGTGACCCGAGCAATTAAATGCTTTTTGTTTTTCTTAACCCTGATTCCTCATTATTCTTTTTTTTTTTGTTTTAATTAATTTCCTCTTCGGCTCGATTTTATAAATGCAAAAGTAAAAACATTTAAGTGTTGTGAAAAAGTGATCAAAAATTGAGTGTTCCCGCTAAGGAAAGAGAATTTGGTATGTGTTCGTTTTTTGATTATTTTATATCTAATATATTTAATAAAAATTTAAAGTATTTGTTATAAAAATATATTAAAGTTAACGTTTCTAATAATTTTTTGTTAAACAAATTGTTAAATTTTAAGAAAAAGGGGTGCCAATAATTGGTTTCGCAAAAAAGTAGGAGTTCAATAATTATTGGCATGTGTAGGTGCCAATTATTCAATCTATGAGGCTTCAATTATTGGCACTGCCAAAAAGTTAAGTTAAGTTAAAGTTTAAGAAAAAAAATTTCAAATTTTATTTTGATGTAAAAAATACATATGTATGTATATCAACAGCCCTTTTAATGCGAAAGTTATTCACATTTTAAGATGAAAATTTCCTTAGGGTATCCGTTACGGTATAGACATACAAATTTGAAGCGCAAGAACTCAGTGAAAACCAGTGCTTAGGAGGACAAGTTTCAATATTTTTTGTGTGCGTATTGTCTCATTTCGGCGGTAACAAAATCGGGAGGCATCAAATTTAGAGAATCGTTAGGGCCAGTTCATATCATCACTTTTTGATATTATTCATCCGGGAAAATTTCTCCTAAAACTCGCATCGTAGCACGAACTGGATGTGATATGGCACCGTCTTGTTAAAACCACATTTATTTTGTAGGCCTAATTGATCCAATTCACGCATAACAAAGTTTTCCAACATATCCCGATAGCGAACATTTCATTCACCAAAAAAAAACGCAAATAAATATACAATCGGCCAGGAACTTAAAACTCACCCTTATTTCTGTTTTGCTTTTTAATGTCAGTGATTACGCCCTAGGGGTACAACTTTTAATATATTTAAAATATATATTTACAAACAACTTGTTAAACCTCTTATATAACTTATATTAATGACAGTATTTAACGAACACTCATTTTGATAATAAAGTTTTATCATTTGAACGTGCTTCAAACATCTAATTAGCCATTGCGACTGGTATCAGTAACTAAATAAAAAACAATATATTTGACAGATGTCGCCAAAACAACATGGCCACAAAAATCTACCCCCGCCAATGGAAAAACCCTTTACGAGTAGAATATGTTAAAAATGCAACCACATTATTAACTGAAACTATTGTCTAATTTTTCGAAAAAGAAGATGAATAGGTAATCGCACAGTTGCACCCTTAACTATTTTCTTGAAATTCATTTGGTATTTTTTTGATAAAAAAAAACTATTAATAAAACAAGTTGTTTTAAAACCTTAAAGACTACATACTTTTTATTTTATTGAAATTTTACATCAAACAGACTTTAAAACAGTAAACACATTCCGAGCAGTAAGAAGACTTAAAATATTTGAAAGATTCCTATATTCTTCCAAAGCTCCTATATTTTGGGCAGGTGCTCCAATAGCACTCTTGAACCTCTTGAAAAGAATCCAAAAAAGATCTTTAAAAATGATAGGCGATAGAAGTATAACAGAAATATTTGAATTTCTCGAGCACTACCACAATGTTTCTTCTCTTTCATTATATAAGTGTTATATAAACAGCATTTTAGTGAAATAGCTAGTTGCATTCCTTCCTTTAAACAACTCAACAGTAGTAATACTCGCACTTTAGGGAATGCCCATCAGTTTATCCTTGAGTTAAGCTTAGGAATTACTCTTAAATTCAGAGATTTTTTCTTTAGCGGCACTACACAAATGTTGAATGCTTTACCTGACTCTATATTTCCCACACGTTACTATATTCAGACATTCAAAATCAATGTGGACTAGTATCTATTTTTCAATCCTCTCCCACTCTTCTAAAACGCTCGCACTGTGCTCAAACATTTTAAGGGTAATCAAAAGCAGCCAAAATATTGTAATACTTTTAATGCATTCGAAAGACTCCAAGAACGCAAAAAATTCAAAAGGCCTTTGAAATAATTTAAGGAATTCAAGCAGTTCTTAGTATTGGATCAACTGCTTTGGATGGTTGCATTTTTAAAGCCTTCAAAATTGCCTGGTTAGCAATAGCTTTGGAAGTAAACATAGTAAGAAAGTGTTTGACAGCATAGAAAAATTTGGGATTTCAAAAAAACAAATACCAAAATCCTGCATTCTTTTACAATTTGAATGTGTATCGTCAAGCACGCAGTTAAAAATGAAGTAAATTTACTTTACAACTATTTTATCTTGGATATGAGAATTTATTCGTGATGTAAAAATACCCGAGTTTCACCTTTGAATGTTAAACTTAAAGATTCAGATTCTTTCTAATCTACAAATGTAAAAGTTTGGTTCTCTACGATCATATTGTTAGATTTTTTAAAAAATGAACCCAATATCTGCTGTATAGAGGTTTAACAAAAATAGCAAGGCAACTTATCGCTCTTTGATTAAGAATTTAAAACAAAAATTAAGTGTTTTCGAACACAATTCATTGTTTTAACTGATTTGTAAATCTCTGGCTTCAGTGATTTTAGTCTAAATCTACCTTCATCATGTATAAATTTCAAGGGTTCCATCGTTTTTTTTGGTGATGATCTATTCGTAAATTGTTAGTTTCGTTAATCAGTTCCCAGAAAGATCAATTTGCTGCTCCATTTTTCTTTGTCACATTTTGTGTTCAAATAACCCACTGTACAACGAAAGGCACGTTGCAGGTTAAGGTATAGTAGTTAAAATCGAATAAAATTAATTTAACTTAAATTTGAGAAACGTTGACAAATTCTAATCACTTTCGTTTACGATTTTGTTTAGTAGAGTTCGTTTTGAAAAATGGACGTATTGTTAGTAATTGGATTGATTTTTAGTGTTTTCGCAAATCTGGTTATATCTCATGGTAAGTTAGACTTGAAAGTGTTATATAATACCGTTTAAATAATTATTTCTAAACGCGTAAATGAAATTAAAAAAAAAAAACATTAAAACTGCATGAAATATTAAGTGTTTTACCTTAATTACCTAAGTGTCAAATTGTCTTATCAATTATGTCCATAGACATTATACTACCTTGTTCAAGTTTCATTGTGGTTGTTTTATTGATGAAAAGTTATAGTGAGTTTAATAATAAAGTGTAAAACTTGAATTGTATTGTTTTAAGGTAATGAGCATTGTTCTTGTACTAAATTAGTAATCTTTTTGATTGAATATAAAACTTTCTTAAAAAATAAATGTTCAAACAAACCAAACTAAAAAAAATTGTTGGTACTGTTTTTCCTGCCTACGAATTTTTTTATTTCATTTTTGAATTTTAAATTAAATTATCACTTTTAAAAATGCTAATATGTTAATACAACAAATGTGAATTTTTTGTTTTTAATATACAATAATTTATTCATATGTATATAAATATTTGGTTGTGTTGCTCTTAAGTTCCAAAAATATTATACACAAAGTAGTTAGCAGGTTTCCACTTTAAGTCTTCAAAATTATCATACTACGATATAGTCAAGTCAGTGAAGTGAAAAACGTGTTGAAATCCTTAAATCCCCAGAAACAGTTTTGACGAATTTGGTTTTTTATATGTTTTTTTGAAAATGGAAACTTCTTTATGCGAGCAACAAATTTAAACTAAACACAGTAACTTAATTAAAATCCAATTGCGAAAAGAAGCGATCTCATTTTGACCAGTTAATTAATTGAGGACCTAGTCAGCACAAATTGTATACATTTTTTAACACAAATTCAACCTAAACTATATTTTGAAGTACATATATCATTAAAACTGAAAGATATTTCTTCATTCTAATTGAGATGCTTTGGAAATATTAGGTTATTAAAACATAGCGGAAACATTCGAGGGTCTCCTCATACACCACCGTGGCAAAAAAAAGCCCATATCCTTATTTTATTGTAGTTTCATAAGCAATGTTTGCAGTTAAATAAATAGTTGAACTCCTGCTCTGTAAACAATTTTAATGTGATAAATGGGGTTCCAGGAATATCCATTAGATTACCCATTTTCGGACGTGCTCTTAAGTATAGAGATTCTTTCCTAAATCGTACAACACGAATATAATCTATTGTGCCCTATTTTTTTTTCTATTTTTACCCACAATGTGGTATTCAAAAAATTAAAACTAATGTGCATCCTTTTCAATTTATACCTATTTTGATTACGCGGCTTTGATTACAAAACAAAAATATTTATGGAAAATCGAAGAGATTTCTTTCTTCTGTCCGCATTTTTCTGAAATTTAAACAACTGAATTAAGAAATAAACTTTGTTATATGAGAAACGTTGATTTAAGAAAAAATGTTAAACAGGAAAAAATATAACTTTTGGTCTGTTTTCCAAATTGTTGTAGTAAAGTTTTTATAGAATTTTTTGTAAAATTAATTGCGATCCAGGGTTTCCTTCCATATGTTACATAATTATGTATACAAAAACAAATATTTCTTACAAACAGAGGGTGAATCTGTTATAAGCATATAAAAAAAGTATTGGTTTCAAAATTCAAAATAGAGCCTTATGGTATACCCATCTTCAAATATGTAGGTTGTGATAAATCATTCTGAACAGCAACAGGCTTTGTCCTGTTTTTTCAGATTACACTTGATAAAAGGAGCTGCCAAATGCGATAAACAAAAGTAATGTACATACATACATATATACGTTTTTCACAGAGAACTGAATGATTGACTCTGTCGAACGCTTTGGAAAAATCTAATAAGCACACCGCCGTGAGTTTATCTTCATAATATTGCAGTCTTCAATAAATAAATCATCCCAGATTTATAAACCGTAAAAAATTAAGCCGAAGAAAGAAAAAATTAAAATTCTAGGTGCCATTTTCGAGAAAAATAGGGATTTCAAAAAACATTTTTTAACATTTGTTAGATATTTGATATTTTTTAGATAAATAAAAAAAATAATCACAACTTATTAATAGTATTATAAAAATTACAAATTTTAAAGATAACAAAAAACCACTATATGGTTTTCGAAATTTTGAATTTTCATAATAAAAAAATTTAAAATATTTTTAAAAATAAAAAAAAATAAAATTTTAAATTTGAATATGTACTTAATAATTTTCAAACTTTCAAGAATCTTTAGAGTAAAAAAATAAGCAAAATCAGTTGAACAGTTTTTGAGAAAATCGATAGTAAAAAAAATGGGTTTACGGGGGTAGGTACTATTATTAAATATTTTTCAGAAATCTTTTTGAACCATTTTTTTGTTTACTTTTTACTTTTACTAAATGATTTTTTTTTAATCTGCTAAACAGTCTTTGAAAAAAAAACAAATATTTTTAAAAATTTAGAAAAAAATTGTATGGCAAGTACCGTTATTTTTATTCTTAAAAAACAAGACTTGTCACAGAATTTACATTATTATTTTTATTTGCTATCTACAAAGTTTCAAAAAATCAGCAAGCCACTTGGCTATAGTCGAAGAGACAGACCCCATCCCTATCATCGTTATGTCATGTCGGATCAAAATCTTGAGTTCGATTTCTTTTACGAATACATTACTTGCCATATAGTACCTACTATATGTATATCGCAATTAAAAATGAAAACAATGAAAAATTTGCTTATGCAAAACCATACCAAAATGACACAATAAGAAACGATTTTTAATTTAATTTTCGAAAATATGTTTTTTTTTTCAAAAATTTCATTCAGTAAAGGCTAGTTTGTTTTTTAAAAGCTCAATATTTCGAAAAACACAAGCCCTATTGTTATTTTATCTAAAAATAACGATAGGTACCCACTGTACAAATGTTAAGAAATAGGTTAAGAAAGACCTATTTTTCTCGAAAATAGCAACGGGAATTTTGATAAATTCTGCATAAGGGATTTAAGTGAAATTTTGTATACATACCGTCTAAAAAGTTAAAAAAAAAACATTTCATATCAAAACTTCAAACATGTTTTTTTTTCTTTAATTCGATATCTGAAAAACAGGTTAATGATGTTTTTGAAATTTAATATCTATTTACATTTTAAATAAATCTTAAAATTGACGTTCCAAAATTATTTCTTAAAAAGGTTTTAAAGGTCCTAATATTTTTTATTTTAAACCGCAACAACGATTTTGAAATGTTTGTTCATATTTGCCAAAGAAATCACATGAAATTATTTGGTTTAATTCCAACCACTAATGGATTTGTTTTAGCTATTTAAAATATGTGTTTAAATTCTAAGTCTCTTAAAAAGAAGAGCTTGTTTGGGCATTTTATTTAGTATACATTACGTTATGTTGTTAGAAAACACAGTGATTTTTTTTTTCATATCAGCCGCTCAGATTTCATAGAAGAGAATTCTATGTACAGTGGGACTCGATTTATAGATATTAACTTTTTTTTAATAGAGTAATGAATCTACAAAAATTCTCCAAACAAAATTTTATATGTTCTATTAATTGGATCATCAATATTAAAGTCTTTTGTTCATTCAGTACCCCTTGGCATAATTATTATTGCGTTGGACTGTCATGCAGATGGTCTTGGTTTCGATTCTCAGCCGTTGCAGTGGTGTACTGACTTTTTCGAGGAAATGACAAGAGATAATATACTTTTGTCATGAAAAGTGCTATTCATATCCATTCGGAAACGGCAGAAAATTGTAGGTCCTTTCCATTCCTTGTAATACTCACACAGGAATTGTGGAGAGTTGTAAGTCACTAGGTCCTGGTTCTCTTCAAGCTGTTGATTTAATGAGGTCCATTTTCTCATATAATTGAAGAAACGTTCAGTAGTTTCATTTAAATTATAAATGTGTGCAATTTTTCGAAAAACCAATGGAAAACTAAATTACAATGCTAAATTGTCAGGGTTAATAGATTTAATCCACAGTTTTGCGAAATATTTGCCTTGTAATGCTTTTCCAGATGAAATTGTCAGAAAAGTTATATCTTTTTTGCTTTGTTCACTATAAATAAATATAAAATATTAAAAAAAATATATTTAAGGAAATTACAGGTCGTTCATTCAATCACTAATTTTGCACTTTCTTTTTACAATTTTTGCGTTTTTGTTATAAAAGAAAAATTCTTACAAAGAAGTGAAACAAAACCAAGCAAAAGCCATTAAATTCGAAGGACACAATATTCAGAGTATTCAGGTTCTTTCCAAAGTGTTGCTACTATTCTTTTGGAAAGTTGAAGCCATAAGGCGTTTTCTTTTTTAACTCTGACCAAAGCACTGAGTAGAGCTTGACCATGTCGAATACGCTCTGAGCAGAGTTTTTTTTTGATTCCCATTCTTATTTGTTTGTCTGTTTTTTTTTTCGCCCTCTGTCTGTGTCGTATCTAACAAAAAAAATAAAATGCACGACTGGATCGCACGAACTTGCTCTTATGTAAAAGTACTTTGGAATTTAAAATACATTTTATAATCATAAAACATGGATTTAATAAGATAAAAATGTTCAAATACATGGAATTGCCGTCTGATTTCCGGAAAAGTATGAATTTGCGTATATAAAGTTCAAACATTTATTTTATTTTTTATATTTATATTTTTTATATAACAAATTTCTTTCAATTTTTTCTAGAACACAATTTGGGATGTCAATTTTAAGTGCTTAGTAATATAGATTTTAGGAAATAATTTCAAAAAACAATCGTTCACACGTTTTCAAGATATTGATTTTTCAAAAAATAAATTAGATTTTTTTTTTGCAAAAAAACAAAAAAAAATATTTTTTTCGAATATTTTTATATACAATATTATTTTAAACTTAAGGGGGCTCCTGGTGAAAATTTTTGGTTAAAATCTTTAGAGCCGTTAATGAGAAATTCGAAAATCAAAAAACGTTTCTATGACAGGTAACGTTAATAACATTTTGGCCCAAAATTTTGTTTGACCAAAATGTAGTCCATGTCTATAACATCACATTTAATTTTTTTTATCAAAATCGTTAGACCCATTTTCGAGAAAAATAAGATTTTGCATTACGGGTGTATGGTGGGTACCGTTAGTTTTGGAGCTAAACAAAAATTCAATTTCCCCTCTAGGGAATCACCGAAGACCCTTAACTGCCGGGATTGAAGAACGTAGGTCTAGTGGTTTAGGTTGAAGGGAGAGGTAAAGACATACAGACATACAGACATACAGACAGACCAGATGGAATTGTCGAATCCACTTTATTCGTCTTCGCTATCATCGTAATGTTAACTTTGATCAAAATCTCGAGTTTGATTTTTTTCCAAATGCAGTACTTGCCCTATACTACCTACATATGTATATCGCAAGTAAAAAGTAAAGTTAGCCGCGCTCAGCTTTATACTCCATCTGCTCGGTTATTTTATTCAGAGCTCATAGCGCGCTCCGATCTAGCTCTGATTTAAAAAAGAAACACAACTTATGCGCTCTGATGTATCGGAGCTTAAAAAAAACACACATATCTTTTTTTGACAGCTGCAATATTTATGAATGCAAACCGGTTTTGACAAATGCCATCATTCACTAAATGAAATAGTGAAGTAAATTTCTTAAATGCGTACTTTTTATTTCTTGAAATTAATATTTATGAATTTGTGAACTTCTCAAATATGAACAAGAACACGTTTTTTTTTCTATTTAGATTTGAATATCTCAGAAACCTGATGTGATGGAAGAATTCTGGAGACAGATTTGAATTTCAGGGCATCAAAATTCTTTAGAAAGCAACATTTTGGGTTTTATGAGCAACAATTATGTTGATTATTGATATTAATTTGCCTTAAAACTTCTTTCAAAAAGTTATTGTCCCGTAAAAAAGATTTGATGATCAACTTCACTTTTGAACAACTCTATTAAAGAGTGACTTGGAAGATAAGGTTTTCCAATATTTTAAAGAATTTTCAAAAAAAATCAGATGACGGACGCGATTTTATGTATCATAATTTATCTCACAGTCAGTGTCAGGATGAAATTTTTGAAAGAAATCGGTTCAGTTTTGATAAAACATGATACGTCATTTTATGCCAGCTACTCGTATTTAGAGTTTGTCCTATTCTGTTTGCAAATTACAATTGACTAAAAATTACTGGCACTGCAGGTTGGATTTTCAGAAAAAATAGTCAGGTTTTACCTTTTTGTATTGGTGAACATCTATTTAGGGCCTGATTGTAAACTATATTATTTTTCGTGTCGAAACTCATCCTTAATATATTTAAAAAAAAAAAGTATTAAAGAACAGTATAGACCAAGGTCAGGAAAGTAAGTGAGATGCAAATTCGGTTTTACGACGAGGCATCTCAAGCCCAAACTGCACCACTGTAAAGAAATAAAAAAATTAATTATTTGTGAGACTTATAATTGTTGTTAATTGAATAAATTAACATATAATAATCACTTTAATTGCTAAGTAATAAATTACAATCAAATGTATTTTTAAATAATAAGACAAAGTAAACCTATTTGTAATAATTTTCATTGGGGAATCCCCCGACGTTTTGATAAATCGAATGCAAGTTGTTTCCTTCAAACTAATTGTAAAATCAAACAATGTTTCGCAATGTTAAACCAGTTACCAACAAGTGAAGATAACACGAGTTCAGCTCATTTACATATCTATGTATAAATAAAATAAATCAACCCCTCCAAAACATGTTTTTAAAAAACCTTTTTTTTTATTTTAGTTAGCTTGTCATAAATTAAATTGCTAAGCATTCACCATTTTAAAATGATAGTTAATTGTTGTCAAATTATAAATGAATTTTTGTTTCGAGTACGCAATATAATTTGACACGAATTAGAAAGGGTCGTTTTCGATTTAATTTTGTTACTTGCTCTATTTTAATAAAATCTTTTATTGGACGTAAACTTTAATGCTAGCTACACACGACACGAGGCAACCGTTGTAGCAACGTGTTTCGTTTGTTCACTACACACGTGGCAACTGTTGCCGCAACCACAGTACTCTTGGAGCAACCGACCGAAAATATCAAAACTTTTTGATATTTCTGGTAACGGTTGCAGCAACACAAAATCAATTGGCAACATAGCTACACACGAAGCAACGGTTGCTTCAACATGGCTGTGTTGCTGCAACGGTTGCCTCGTGTGTAGTTAGCATAAGATCGAATAAAAAAAATTAATTTTTACTTAGATACAGCACACTTATTATATTAAAAGATCTTCATTCGTTCATCCATTTACTTATACCCGAGTTCGGATTGGCTTGAAAATTTCGTAAATGTGTACATATATAATTTCCAATAAGGCAAAAACAATTCGAATCATTGTTTTAGCTAGCTCATCTAAAATAGTTGATTCTAATATAATGGGCTTTGCTTGTTTTGAAAATGTCTTAGCGATTTAAGCTTGATTTCTGTTTTGCAGACTTCTTCAAAAAATTCTTTTAGTAAAAGCTAGCCTAATATGTCAAACAAAAAATTCAATAAAAAACAAAATAATGGCGCTCTTTGAGATTTTGAATTTTTTTTAATGATTTTTTTAAACTTCTTTAAAGTTCCTGTTTACAAAATTTCATTTAAATCCGTTATGTCGAAAATGAGAAAGCCAATAATCGAAAAAAGTTTCTATATGTCACAGGTACTGCTAGTAATATATTATTTTGAAGTTTTTTTTTTTTAAATTTAAGATCGTAAAAATTAAGCGAAATATATACATTTTTCAAAATTCTATGAGCCGTTTTCGAGATAAATACGAATTTCGAAAAACAATTTTTAATATTTTTATGTTGAAAACTGGAATTTTTAGATAAAATAAAAATTTTTTTCCTACATCTAGTTGGAAAAAAAACTGTTAATTATCAAGTTTCAAAAAAAAAAATCGATTATATATGGTTTTCGAAAATTGAAAAACTATTAAGCGAGAAAATTATCATGCGCAGAATGACTCCATGATAGCTCTGTTTGCTATCAGATCTTATCCAAGTAATGAACAGAAGCTTGGGCCGCATCTGCCCAAAGATTTAAGTTATACTCGAGCTTTGGACATATAAGCACTTTACAAATGGTAGCCAGATCAGAGGGGATGAAAAATGTCTAACATCGGTATAGAAATCGCGTTTTTGGCGGTCTCGATAATATGGTCATTCCAACGGAGATAGTCGGTGATATTGACCATTCAAGGACAATATCATGAGGGAAACATTTTGCTTTCACGACAATAGACAGCATTGAGTTTTCAAAGTATTAAACTCTGCACGATTTTGTATATCCCATTTAAAAATGCTTTAAAGATCGTAGATTGTATCATTCGATACGAGAAATAGAGTCGCAGACAAAAAGGAGCCCTGAGGAACACCAGCATTTATTTTGTGAAGATCAGACTTGAAACACGCATATTCGTTAAAGGAGCCTGGTGCCAAACTCTATCAAATACCTTGTTGCTTAACTCTCTATCTGAGCATTTAATTGCCCAGAGGTTCAGTTACTAGGTTAAGGAGCTGCAATTAGCCTTCCTTATTTTTATTTTTTTTTTTAATCCCTGAGTGTTGTTTCTCGATTGTGAGACTCATATTTCTCTTTGAACTGGGAGGCTGTATTAGCCTTCTTCTTCCTACGCAGGACCTTCTTCTCCTTACTTCACCATATGCATGCGCATCTTCTGTTCTGTAACTATTTTCAATTGAACACATTTATCATAATAACACGGGTTCTTCATTTGGGGTGCTTGAAAGTTTACATGCGATCAAAATTGAGATCATCTGGTATTCTGTTAACTATCGAGTCAACAAAATTTGTGGATTAAAGTCTTTTTTCGTCAATAATTCAACAAGTTTAACTAAACAATGCTAAACAAGGTGAATTATCATTATTTTATATTAATTTAAAAATATACTTTATTGATTCCATTAAATTAAGTCTGAAAAAAAAGAAGTGCGTTAAAAAAGCGTTGCAGTTTTTCGAAAGTGGTTAAAGCACCTAGGGTAAGCTCAGATTAAAAAAAAAGTATACTTGATTTACGTCTAAATTAAATATTTATTTATATAAATTTTGAAAAATCAAGATTCGTTTTCCTTTAAAACCTTTCGAAACTCTATGATAGTATGAGATAATATTATAATGTAAGATGATTGATACTCGTAGTTATATGAAAGATTCATCGTACAATTCGGGTAAAATGTGAAATTATTGCCTTAGCAACCGGAATTCTCCGACTTTATATTATTCAAAATGTTAACAAAATTATGAAGAAGACAAACAGAATGAAAGCTTTCAGAATGGGATTTCCACAATCCAAGCAATAAGCTTAAAGGTTTTATTAAAAAATATTGTAAAATCCTCAAACAAAAATAAGCAATTAAAAATAAACAAAAATAATTTACATTTTATTTAATGAAGTTTATTAAAATAGATCAGCACAAATTCTACTATTTGAACAATATTTATGTAACAGGGTACGAGACAACTTTTAAAGACTACTTACTTAATAAGTTAAATAAAAATAAAATCAAAATTTGTATATAGTACTTTCACTGAAAACTAATAAATAATATTTATCATAAATGAAATTAATAAATAAAATAAGATTTAAGATGCAAAATATAGCGACTATTAAAATAAGAATAAATTAAAATCAATGTTTTTTGTGTGTTTTATCTGCATCCCTTATCACAATTACAACAGAATATATTGCATTTGCCAACCCCACAGCATGATCCAAATGTAAGAGGTCCATCATTGCACCATTTATAAAATAGCGCCCCGCTAGGATTGCAACAGACTGCGTTAACAGCAGGTGCTATGTTAGCCAAGACGAAGATTATGGCAAATAAATAGAGAAACTTCATTTTTTAACTGAAAATAAAATAAATTAAAAGATTTGTATTGCATGAAATTTCTTTGGGGGATTAATAGGACTTACTCGAGTGAAAATCAGTAATGTTCTGTGATACTCTCTTAATTGCTATTTGATTTTATATTTCGTTTAATTTAACCATATATACCTCGTGTCTTTTTCTACGAATTGAAACTAGCACTAGGAGTGTCATCAAGTATGGTAATCAAGGGCGGAAATACATGACTACGAATATTGTGTGGGACATTGCTGTTATGAGATGACCCCCTGTGCCATATCCAACTTCCAACTGGTAATATTTCTTTATATTTTCTGTTTAATAAACATAAAAAAACATGATGAAGCCAGTGCTGTTTTTACATGGAGGCAGTGACGTATCTTGCCACTTGAGGGCGCCGCCTCAAAATTTCTTGGGGGCCCTCTTTTTTCCACCTATGGGACACAGCTTTAGGTAAAAGCGTTTGTTTTCCTACAAACTAATCCAAAAAAATGTATTTTTAAAAGTATAACAATCTTGTTTTTGTTAAATCTTTAATAAACTAATTTTTACAGATTTTCTACTATTACAGACATAATTGATAAGTCCGATTACTGATTTTAAATAGTTTCGGTTTCGAAAAAAAATTGTAACTGGAAGCTTAAAAAAAAGGAAGCATGCAGTAATAACTTTCAGAATTCTAAAAGCAAGTAACCGAATGAATAATAAAGAACAGATTTGACACACGCCTTCAAAGTAACATGGCCGCACCCGACTGTCAACTCCAACCATTGACAAATTTATAAACAAAGTTACGCATTTTTAGAAAAAACCGTTGAAAGGGAAGACCTGTCTATCTTTTCGGCTACAGCTTAAGCAGCTGGGTCGTTTTTTTTTTTAAATTCGTAGCTTACAGTGGGACTTGTAAATTAAAAAAAAAAGTTAAAGCTAAAACTTGGCTAAGTTTTGAATGATTACAAACAATTAGCAAGTAAAAGTTGTTTTCTAGTAAAATATATTTTAAAATAGCCAAAGTTAATTTCATGCAGCTTTAGTTTGTTTTCCCATTTATTAAAAATAGCATAAGCTAGAATACTATAGAGAGAGCTGCAAAAATTTCAAGATTATTGGAGACCTGATTAGAAAGATTTTACTAGTTCTTATTTTAAGCAAATCTCTTCAGTAGAAGTGCGAATATGGCCGTGTACGACAGCCAAAAGCGGTCAGGAATTAGTGAAAATGACTTTTATAGTTTCATTCGGTTTTGCGAAAATGTTTAGTGGTTTTCTGATAAGTTATTAGGGGAAGCAATAAAGTCTAAGGGAGGTGCACTGAGCTCTGAGCAGAGGTAGGAGAAAATGTTGAAGTAGAACGCATTATAGGATGCAATACTTTTAAGCGTTAGATTATAGAAAAGTTTTACAGTAATATTAGATTTCCTCTTGTCGTTGTCTTTTTGAAATTGCTCTGGTTATTACAGGTGAAAATAAATAAATAAATAGGATAACATTACGGCCGGAAAGAGCCTAAACCTAGTGACTTACAACTCTCGACAATTCCTGTGTGCGTGTTACCATGAATGGAGGGGACCTACAATTTTACAATTCCGGAGAGCCAATGAGCAGCACTTCTCATGACAAGAAATACTCTTAGAGGATTTGTCAAATCCTCGCAATAGGTAGTACTCTCCTGAAAAATTTTTTTTGCAGCGGCTAACAATCAAAACCAAGACCTCCTGCATAACAATCCAAAGCACTAACCATTATATCAAAGGGTATCAAAGGGTGCAAAGTTTAATAAAAATGCTAGCTAATCTAGCATAACAGTTTGAACTCTGTCTCTAGAAAATTAAATAAAAATGCTATACCAAATTTGAAGTGAATCGGTTCATCCCTTTAAGCTCTAGTTTGATAAACATTCATTGTACCGTGGACTTACAGAAGCACAGACTGTGTACGGTTTTGGGACTGATTCATCAATCATCGTAATGTTAAGTTTATTTGAAATCACGAAATATTCTTTTAAAGTGAGAACAATATCTGCCATAAGGACAGAATTAACAGTTTTGGTGAACCAAAATCCCAAATTCCCTTGCTTTTGCTTTTCGGTCTTGAAAGCACTTGAATTAACAACCGGAAGCTAAAAATATTGGCGCAAAATTTTAATTGAATTAGTGCGATGCTAGAGCCGTTTTAGTATGATACTAGGTTAAAACAACGAATTTTCAAATTTTATTCGAATTTAGCATCATACTTTCTCTACACTCCTAGTAAAGTTAAAATCATCGAATACCTACTTTATTTTTTTAGTATCGTGCTAGCTTCATATGAGTTAAAGTTCGTACTAAAAGCTTTCTTTAACAGAACATTTTAAATGAGTGGTATATGTTATATAGTACACCTATAGATTTCCTTATTACTTTTGAAATAGAAATACTAACCTTTACTTATTAAAATTATGCATATTTAGAACAAACATTTTGAAAATCAAACAGCACAAACTTTTAAAATGTATTTCAGATAAAATTCAACTTTAACACAAAATTCATTGCCTAAATAGTTTTAACTACGAGCATCGTTTGAATATTTTGAAGCAACAAAGTTCAGTTCAATCTACATCCTGTTGTGTAACAAAGTTCTATGTGCATTTTTTTTTTAAATTTTAACAACACTAGGTTCTATTTACCACTTAGAACTTTGTGAACTTAGTTTTTTAATAAATTGATGTACATAGAACTTTGTTTTATGCATTTTTGTTGACTAATTAGGAAACTAAAAGAGATAGACAAAAATGGATGACATGAATCGAAAGAGCATACTCGATTTTCTACGAACACATGTATAACTCATTTTTGAAAAAAATTTCAGTTAGAACCCTATTGTCCTAAAGTCACGAAATATCAAAAGGGTTTTGATTTTGTTCAATATATTGCACCACCTTGTATATCCATAGACGGACTATAATATTGTGCAATATCAAATATTGCACAATAATATTGAGCGTCTAGGGTCCGTTTTATACTATATTAATGTTATGCTACTCGAGGAAATACAGGTCATCAACGAAGACTCATCCAAAGCTGAAAGCACTATTTTTTTCTTCATCAACATGTTCATCTTCAACCCATGCCACTGTTAAGCTAAGTTTACACGTTTGGTAGATCTAACAATATTGTTAGACCTGACAACGTCTGAAAGTTATATACCAATGAGCTGAAATTAAGTTGTGGTAAACACACGGTTGGTAGAAAATCTACCAATCTCTTACAATTTATTGTCAGAAGTTGGCTGAAAATTTATTGTCAGATAGCTGGCTGAATATTAATAATTACCAATTAATTGTAAGATTTTCTACCATCCGTGTAAACATACAACTAATAGTCAGTTTTCGTTGGTTTTGCTTCATTTATACATTGTACATTTTTTCCGATGTTTTTCCAGATTGGAAATAAATGTCGTACGCAGATTCTCCCATTTCCCCTTGCATTTAGCTATGGTCATATCTAGAGCATCTGCGATTCTTTCCATAAAATTTCTTTTGGCAACTTATAGCCGGGGCATCCAGCGTCACACAGACTGCTTGGCACCTCCATCTCATGAATTAATCTCCGAAATGTTGCATCGGTTGCTAGTACTATTTCCACTTCTGGTCTTTCTATATTGTTTTCTATTAAATAAATGCAATAAATACAGCAAATTGTTAAAAAAATTAAAGGATTAACTTCACTATCCGCATTAACCTCAAATCAACGTTCAAATTCCCTGTAAAATGCCTGACATTGAAAAAAATTTATGATGATAAGAAAAGTACATGTTCCAATTTCTTCATTGCCAGAAATCTCAGACAACGAAACAAATTGGCAGGCCTGGCAATAAATTGTGTGTTCACACGATTATCAAATACCTTACAATTTATCGTCTTGCAATAAATTGTCAGATACATTTTCTGAAAATTAATTGTAAGCATGTTTTTCACTGACAGATCTGACAATATTGTATGATCTAATAATCGTGTAAACTTAGCTTTACTCCTGCTTCACCATTATATACTACAGGGGCCGAATTACCGCTTCAGTGACGAGTGAGTGAGTCCCATCAGTGATCGAATGAAAATGTCAAATTGGAGTAATTTATTGCTCGATAACGTAAGCGGTAATGCCAAACTCAAATAATTCAGTCTTGTATTACTCGATAACTGATGCGGTAATTCGGCCCCAGCTTTCATTACGTCTGCTCCTGCTTCACCCTTACTTCTACCGGCTACATCCTCGTGGCTCCTCGTGTCTCTTTCGTAACGAGTAATTTTACTTCACAACTCTCACACCCTCCCAACCTGGCTGCGTATTGCCAAACTGTATATCAGTACAGAGCTCCGACGCTCTATAATAGACTACAGAATGCTCGTTCAAATTAAGAGCATACTATATACTCATGCTTATTTTGACATTCTCATGAATAGTCTATTCGTTAGAATGATTCTATTCCTTCGAATGAACTTTCTTAATTTTGAGATTCGAACGAATAACATTCATTTGCGAAAGATAGCATAAAATGAACTTCAAAAAAGATTCATTTTCATTGTCAGCTGCTTGACATTTACTATATTTCTATTTGAATTAGTATGACCGTTTTACATTTTTTTGTTTCTAAACATTTTATAGATGTTGGATAAATAATCAAGAAACAAAATAAATAATACACTTTTTCATTATAAAGTAAAGTTTAACCATAAAGAACTACATATTTATTACATTTTTTGTGTCAATTCAGCTGTTTTGAAACTATTCTTAAAAAATAATAAGTTGTTCATGACGCATTCTAAATTTTTATTTTTTTCGTATACACTTGGTCACACTAAAATATCAAAAACAAAAAGAGATGTGTTTGTGAAATGTCAAAACCAAAAGGTGAAATCTTTGTTTATTTGTAATTGTTTTGTTTATTGTTTAATAATTTAGATTTCTTGGATAAAAACATAAAATAATAAATAAAAATATGGCATTTGTGTTGTTTATAAATTAAGATGGTGTTAAAGGAAGTGCAGAGGAGAAGGATAGTGGATGCTTTCTTTCTTTCCGTATCAACGCGGGTGGTAAAAAAAACCCTTTGCTACCTCCAGGTTTTCTTCCATTATTTTAACTAACTTTTCCTTTTGTTCGCGGTTTTTCCAGTTGGAATGCGACCTTTTAACATAAAACAAAAAAAAATAATAAAGGTAATTTATTTTCCATGAAATAATTAAAAACTTACATGTTTTGTTGTTTACTCGACAGAAAAATTCAAACGACACAAAAATGACATTTAATTCTATTCTTTCGAATGTCAAAATTGAATTAGCTTTCGCAAATAAATGAACTTTCTATGGATTGGGTGAACTTTCGATTTGTTCGATTAACATTCTAATCGCCGAGTCTCAAAATTAAGTTTCAACGAATTCGACTCACTTTCTAACGAAAGAGAACGTCAAAATAAGCACCACTGTGTCAGATCAAAAGCAGATTTTTCTGTATTGGTATACATTTAGCTCAGGAAACTAAGAGCAAAGTACCTGTGATTACAGAGCCATCGTTCACGTTGGTGTGGTTATTGTGTGTGGTGTGTGGTGCCGTGACATACGGCCAAGTGACAAAAGGCCAAATTTGTTTGTGACTTAAGGCCAAACATAAAATGTTTTGTCTTGAGCAACAGTACCTTGGGTGGCCCGCTTCGCGGGTTTTCAGGATTTTAACTCCCTTTTCGGGGCTCACACCCGCTCACGCAACTCCGTTGCTCCGCTAAGGGTGTGTTCAGTCGCCAGGCAGGCGCCTGTAGCAACAGTTTTCCTGAGCAGCAGTACATAACTGTTAGTTGTTTACTCCAATTAATGTAAAATACAAAACTGTTGCTACAGGCGCCTGCCTGGCGACTGAACATACCCGTAGCGGAGCAACGGAGTTGCGTGAGCGGGTGTGAGCCCCGAAAAGGGAGTTAAAATCCTGAAAACCCGAGAAGCGGGCCACCCAAGGTACTGTTGCTCAAGACAAAACATTTTATGTTTGGCCTTAAGTCACAAACAAATTTGGCCTTTTGTCACTTGGCCTTATGTCACGGCACCACACACAATAACCACACCAACGTGAGTCGTGAACGATAGCTCTGTAATCACAGGTACTTTGCTCGATCTGAAATAGTATATAGTTTGCTTCAGCTTTTTTAATATTTTACAAGCAAACTGCATGTGAGATGTGACCACAGAGCGCTCTGTGGTAGCATACAGTTTGCTCTACAATACTTTCAAATTCGGTGAGCAGAAAATGGCTGAGCACAGACTAAGGAGATCTGTGCTGATATACAGTTTGGCAATACGCAACCTGGCTAGTACCGAAAATGGAGTTATTGGCAAGTGAGGGTCTTTTCAGTTAAATTTGTTTACCACAGGCCGTTAAGAACTAGCTTGAATTAAAAAATTCTAAGAGTTCAATACAATAGTGATAAATAAGAATATTTATAATATTATTTGATATTTATTAGGAAAATATATTTTATTGATTCCATTAAATTTAGTCTGAAAACAAAAAAGGAAGTAAACAGGAAAATAGTTTCAAGCTTTCCAAAGTGGTTATGGCTCCTATGGGGGTGATTTCAATTTCATAGAATTAAATGTTTTTAACAATTTACAATTTTTGTCGTAATGAGGAAAGTTTTATTCTATGAATTGTTTTCTATCTGCAACCGCCATCACAATTACAACAGAATATGTTGCATTTGCCAACACCACAGCATGCTCCATCTCCTACAAATCCATCATTGCACGTTAGATCAAAAAATAAACCTCTAGGATTGCAACAGACTGCGTTAGCAGCAGGTGCATTGTTAGCCAAGATGAAGATTATGGCAAATAAATAAAGTAACTTCATTTTGTAACTGAAAATAAAATAAAATATATAGGATCTTTAATGCCTACAATATTTCTTTTGAGGACCTACTCGAGTGAGAATCAGTAATGTTCTGCGATTCTCTCTTAATTGCTATTTGATTTTATATTTTGGAGCTCTCAACCCGTATTTATTTGTTCGAACTGAAGCTAGTGGGAATGTCATCAAGTATGGTAATCAAAGGCAGAAATAAATGACTACGAATATTGTGTGGAACATGGTTGTTATGAGATGACCTGTGACATACCCAACTTCAAACTGGCAATATTTCTTTATTTCTCATTATTTTCTGAATACAAAATCACGTTGAAAATGCGCCGCTGAATGAAAAATATTAAAATTACAACTGAGTACGTAAAAGACTTAAACACTTCGAAGTTGTAGTGGACCTGATGGAATTCTTGCTTGCCTTCTAGGAAAAAATTTCTTAACATAAACCAATAGCTAATTTAAGAGTTTTTAATCAATTAAAAACCTTTTCTTGCCATCACGCGGGCTTATGAAACACTTATCTTCTCGAATTCAAGTCGTTAACAAAATATAAAACTGCTAAGAAGGACCATCAAGTTGGAGAGCTTGCGCATTCAGCAAAAGCTTGAATTCACAATGAACACAAAAGAAGATAAAGACAAGCTTAGCGCAGCTTACACTAATGTGATAAAGTAACCCACCTGTGATATAAGTGTTTTTTCTGTTTGGTTTAGTTTGTTGTATTAAATTGTTATAGAGTATTTATTTATTTATTTATTAAATTATTTATTTTTTAAATTTTAAACTAAAAATTTGAGAAAAAATTTGTAATGTAAATTCAAACTAAAAACAAGTAAGTTTTACAAAATAATTTGCCAATGCTTCAAAATGTTAAATAATTGTGTTTACTAAGTTTCAATAAAGTGTTGCCCCTGAGGATGTTGAGAATTTTCAACGAAACGTAGGGAGGAAATATGGAATTGTTTTAATTCGCATAGAAAAAAATGATCAAAAAAGCCTATAAAACAAATAATAATACATTAGTTTAGTTTAGTTTATTAGTCAATCAGAAATAATTCTTACAGACTAGAATAAATAATTAATATTGATAAAGATTTAACAATAAAAAAGAAAATGTAGATAGGAAATTTATAAATACATATAACAATTTTAGATTAAAGATTAGCTAATACATTCAACAGTTTATTTTTAAAAGCAACTCTTGAGCAATTCTCAAAAATATCAATTAACATACAAACTGAGTTTACCTCTTTGATGCATCTTGTAATTGGTTCATTGTAACCATAGTTAGTCCGATGAAAAGGAACGAAAAACAAAGCTGTTACCCTTATATTTCTTGAGGGGATACGGAGACCCAATTCATTTAAAAGAGATGAACATTTAATACGATAAGAAAACACATCACGAACAAACATAATAGAGAAATATTTTCTTCGAAGAACGAGAGATTGGATTCCAATTAATAAGCATCTCGCATTATAGCTCGGTAAATCACTATTCCAATAATTAAGTTTAAGGATAGCGTATCTGGAAAATCGCCTTTGGACTCTTTCTATTCTATCCGAAGCATTATTGTAATAAGGGTTCCAGATAATAGAGCAATACTCTAGAACTGAACGGACCAGTGAAAAATAAATTGTTTTAAGAGTTAGTAAATCTGAGAACTCACGACTATTTCTAGAATTATGCCCAGATCTTTTTTTTGAGAAATTCTTTCTATGTTAATATTATTCAAATTATATCTGTAATTAATCCAGATTTTCTTAAGAGAACAGGTTAGAACCTGACACTTAGATAAATTCAGATGAAGGGAATTTATGTCGCACCATTGCGAGAGTCTTTCGAAGTCATCTTGAAGGAGTAAACAATCATGAAAGGATTCAATCTTTCTATAGAGCTTCAGATCATCGGCATAAAGCAAGCATTTAGAATGAATAAAAATATCTGATATATCATTAATAAATAAAAGAAATAGCAATGGTCCAATGTGGCTACCCTGGGGAACTCCTGAAGGCACATAGATAGGGTCAGAAAAACTTGTATCGATTTTCACGATTTGAACTCGACCAGTTAAATACGATTCGATCCATTTCAGTAAATTAGAATGAAAGCCAAGACAAGCGAGTTTATGGAGTAAAATCTTATGGTTTACTCTGTCGAATGCTTTAGCAAAATCGGTAAAAATGATATCAGTTTGTAAGTAGCTTTCAAAATTCGAAATTATATGATTGACAAAGATAGCTAAATTAGTTGCTGTAGATCTTTCTGGTATGAAGCCGTGTTGAAAGATCGATACATGCTCTCGGACAACGAAAAGTATTTTATCACATATGATTTTTTCAAATATTTTTGGGATAACTGAAATTTTGCAAATTGGTCTGTAATTTGAAATGATTTGCTTGGACCCAGCCTTAAAAATTGGTGTAAGATAGGAAATTTTCCATTCCTTCAAAAATAAGCCATTAACCAATGACTTATTAAACAAAATTGTAAGTGGTTCGGCTAGAGAGTTTGCTGCATTTTTTAAAAAAAGTGGTGAAAAACCATCCGGTCCAGCCGACTTTGAAGTTTCTATTTGCTTCAAGGCAACTAAAACTTCATCAGCGTCGATATGAAGGTAACCCATACTAAATCTTTCAGGTATGTTAGGAAGATTTTGAGAGTGTGTTTCGTTAGTATAGACGGATTCGAAGTATTTGGCAAAAAGATTGCATATTTCTAATATATCACTTGAAATTTTTCCTGCGTGACTCATACAATTTGGAAGGCCTGTATTTTTTCGTTTGGAGTTAATAAATTTCCAGAAATGGCCACTATCATTTTTGATCTTAATCTCAGTAGAAGTAATATAATCATTGTATAACTCTAAATTAAGAGAATCAAACAAACGTTGCAATGCAAGATACGTATTATGAAGATCTTGATTACTTTTATTAGATTTGTATCTCTTATAGGCTTTATTTTTCTTATTTTTAAGACGCGACAACCTTTTATTGAACCAAATAGGATTCGAATTACACGATATTGTTTTTTTGGGAACAAAACGTTCTATAGTGTTATTAATTATATCTTTGAAGGTATTGTACGCATTCTTTAAATCAGGTTGATTCATGATATCCCCCCAAGACAACGAGGCAAGGTACGCATTTATTGCATCAAAGTCAGCATTCTCAAAACAATTTACAACTTTTGAATGAACTAAATTGCTCTTTTTTAAATAGCTATAGAAAGTAAGATTTCCCTCTAATGCACAATGATGGACTGAGTTCTGAAGCATTGGTAGCAAACATTTTTCAACATCGACATTAAATTGTTTATCGACGAAAACTAGATCAAGTATACGACCGAAATCATTATGACAGTTATTAGTTTGAATAATATCAAATTGGCTGAAAAAATCTACTAACAGTGCCTCAGAATCAGTATTTATATTGAAAGGGATTAAGTATTTCTCATCCTGATCAAAGATCCAATTAATTTCACTTAAATTAAAATCTCCAGCATAAAAAACATGCTGAGAACTAGAAAGATTTTCTAGAATGTTTTTACAATTACTTAGATGTATATCATATAGATCGATAGTACTTCTTGGTGGTATATAACCAGGACCGGCCCGAGCTAAATTAGAGCCCTGCGCAAGCCTTATCAGTGGCGCCTCTCATTTGGATTGGATTTGCGGAAAAAGTCATTTCCTCATTACCCAAGGGGTACCCTCTGCAATGCGTTTTTTAACAAGGGATCCCCAAGAGGCCTATTCCTAGATAATGCTTATATTTAATTAAAATAAATATGATTTTTATTAAAAACTAAGAAATCAAAAATATATCACAAAAATAATAGTCAAAAAATATATCACACAAATTTAGGAACTGAAAAAAATATTTTTTGAAGTAAAAAATATTTAAAAACTAATTCAAAAACATAACAACATACAAATAAATAATGAACTCATTAATTGTTGTTGAATTAAAAGTTTTATATTCATATTTAATTTATTCAGTGTAGGAAATAATAATAAGATTATTATTTTAATTAAAATAAATAGAACCGAATTTATTGCAATAGATTAACTTTTCTGGCTTCTGTTTTAGCAAACTCAGCTACCAGATCATCATTATAATGACTTGACAAGCTCTTTCTCTATAGCCATGATTGACTAGTCAACTTATCTTTCATGAGTCATTGGGGTCCTGAAGTAGTTTATTATTACTTTTAGTTTAAAAAAACTACGTTATTTGAGGAAACTGTGATGGTATTTATAGATTTAGAGCTATGGCTTCAGCTGATTGCACGTTAGTGAATTGTTCTTCTGATCGCATTTCCACAAAAGAGTTTTGAGTAGCATATTTAGTATAGATAAATTAGCAGACGGAGTTTGTAAATACTTACTAGTAATATTGGCGCAAAATTTTAAACAGCCTATTATTATTTGCTAACTTTATAGTAGTTTACTAACTCATTCTTAATTTTAAACATTTTCTCACTAGTATTGTACTAAAAGAATTTCCTTAATAAATTGCTTCTGAACACACCTAAAACAACGACATTTTGTGTAACAAAATAACTTAACGAACCTTTTCTGATGTCTGTAAATGTCAGAGTCATACGAAGCTAGCAAGATACTAAAAAAATAAAGTAGGTATTCATTCGATGATTTTAACTTTAATAAAAGGGTAGAGAAGTATGATGCTATATTCGATTAAAATTATTGTTTTAACCTAGTATCATACTAAAACAGCTTTAGCATCGTACTAATTCAATTAAAATTTTGCGCTATTATTTTTTTCTTAAATATCAAACTAGATTAATATGCATCATATAAACTTGAAACTAAAATTTGACTTCCTAATGACAGCATGTTTCTATTCTCAACGTTTCCAGCCTCACATATTTCAATAAGAGCTTCATATTATAGATTCTAAGATCTTTTTGAATGGTTTTAAAGCATTTAGTCTACTCCCATCTGGTTTCAGAAAGGGGTTTTAAGGTCAAACCAGCGAAATTTTTTGTATATACATATGTATGTCCCAACGCATTGTTGAACCTGATACAAAGTTTTATATGCATTGAGCAATGTCAAAAAACTTAACAGCTTCCAATGAACAGCAAGCTGAATCATTAAAAACCAACAACAACCAAAGGGAATGCAAGTAGCCTGAACAAAATAAGCTCTTGGTTCAAGACACTTAATTTTGTTTTGAACACCAGCCTCTTTTCCTTTCATGTTTGAACCATTATCATAACCTTATACATACTCGTATACACTACTGGAATAGTAGCGTAGCAAGTTTTATTGTCAATATAGATTCCCTATCCTTTCTTTTGTTTTGAGTTTTTTTTACCATAATACATAGACAAATAAAGTAATTAGTTCAGTCAAAAAATCCCTTTTTTAAATGTAAGCAATAACTGGCAAGAACAAAAAAATAGAGAAAAAGAGAAATTGAATAAAACAGATTCACTCATTAACGACAAACCTCAACATTAATCATCGCATCATCATCACTCAAGTATTTCCATATTTCAACCCTTTGTCTCATTCTCGACACACGACACAGTGATAAAATTTCACTCATAAACAGAGGCCAGTGCCAAACTAAAACATAGTACAAGAAACACTCAACCGTAAGAGTTTAAATTCCTAGACTCAACTTTTAATTCTGCGCACTGACATGTCAATGAGTATGAATTTTGTACCTCAGAATTTCTGTTTGAGTAACATTGCTGACTTCGATTTCATATAGAAGAATTGGCATCGTACTCATGTAGTAGTAAGTAAGTAGTAGTAGTAAGTAATTCATTTATTATTTCGCTTAAGATACATTTTTTTTAAATTATAAACTATGAATTTTTTAAGCTATGGCATTGCCGTCAGCTCGGTTAGCAAATTATTATTTTTATTTTATATATGAATGACTTTTTTTTTAAACAAATTCGGTTATCAGTAACATCCTATATGCGTATATATTTTTTAAAAATAGATAGAGCGTTTTCCAATCAGAATCATTTAGCACTGCGATTGTTTCTTCTAACGTCATAGTTTTCTTTCCGAAGTATGTTTTTCGCTGGGGAGTAAAAATAGGACATACACTCATGAAGTGGAAGCAATCTTCTTTGGCTTTTAAATTGCATAGTGTACAAAACTGGTTAAAACTGCCGTTATATGGGGATCCGTTCAACCCAAGGACTTCACATCTTGTTTTAAAGATCAAAGATATTTCTTTGTAACTAAGCGAATCATTAAAGTAGTTTGATTGCATAAGGTTTAGGTTAAGTTGAGAGTAAAGAATTCTGCTATCTGAATTCCGTGCCTCTTGTATAAAAGCATCGCGTACAGAATTTTCGTGTGATCGAATTATGCTGTAAAGTTGTTCCTTGAGATCAACCAAATTATTTGGATTCAACGTTACAATTTCTCCTACACAAGCGCTTCCTAAATTTTTCCATTTCGGGGCCCACCAATCTTCGTTTCTCAACTCATACATTGCCATTCTTTTTGTCAGTCGGTTATCCTGATGAGACAACACCTTAACGATGTAGTCGGCTTGTGACTTTAGAGTGTTAGTGTAAATTTTGGGCAGTCCTGTTTCCAGATATAAGGCATAGTTCGGTGTTTTTAATGGAAGATTAAAAAGTTTCTTTAAAAAACCTCTATGGAATTTTTCTATCGCCTCGTATTCGTTGATTCCCCATACCTGTGCAGCGTAGCAAAGTGAACTCTTCACAACAGCATCAAATATTTTGTATTTCGCTGACAGAACTATCCGTTGATTTAAAAAAATGTTTCTCCACGAAAGATTTAAAAGGCCTTGTGAAGTTTTTGCTTTGATCAAAACGTGTTTAACAAAATCTATCGTATTATTAAGATTCACTCCCAGGTACCTGTACTCTTTAACTTGTTCTAAAGGATTACCACTGAAGGACCATTTATATGTAGTCTGATTCCGAGCATATCTTGAGAAAACCATTACTTTCGATTTGTCAGCATTTATTATAAGTCCCCACTTTCCACAATAATCTGCTAATCGGTTTATCATTAGCTGAAGATTATCTGGAGACTCAGATAGTATCACCAGGTCATCAGCGTACAAGAGGACGTTTATGGTCAGATCCGCAATCCGGATACCTCCAGGTAGATAAGCTTCTACATCATTAATAAAAAGTGCAAACAGAAGAGCGCTTAAGAGGCATCCTTGTTTAACACCTGTGTCTGTTTCAAACCATTCGGAGTAAGCTAATCCATCCCAGACGGCTGCTTTCGATAATGTATACATTTCCTTCACTATACGAATGAACTTTGTAGAGATGCCTAGTTGTGAAAGTTTGTAGAAAAGCGCGTTTCGACTAACCAGATCAAAAGCTGATTTGAAGTCAACGAAAAAGGCATAGACATTCTTGTTCCTAGCTTGAAATGCTTTAACGATCGAGGTTAGAACAAAGATATGGTCTATGGTTGAGAAGTTTTTCCTGAAACCAGCTTGGAATTCAGTAAGTATATTGTTGGTCTCTACCCATGTTTCCAGTCTTTTCACAAGTACACCACAAAACAATTTTGAGATAACGTTCATAAAAGAAATACCTCTATAGTTTTCGACATTATCGATGTCTCCTTTTTTGTGAATAGGGAATATAACAGACCTTTTGAATGATTTAGGGACGTCTTCTTTTGAAAAAACTTCATTGAAAAAGGATGTAAGTTGACAAACAAAGGCTGGTGTGGCGTTCTTGAAATATTCGTATGGAATCCCATCTTCTCCTGGAGCTTTTCCGTTTTTCGCTTTGAGGATAACAAGCTGTACTTCGGCTACAGTGATTTCGCTATCCAATATGTCGTCAGTGAATAGAGGTTCAGCATACGAAAATGTAATGTGTCTTTTGTTCTGTAAAATGTTTTTAAAATGGGTTGCAAGCTCATTAGCACATACTCCTGATCCTATTTTAAAGTTGGATCCATTAATTTCTTTTGTCACCTTCCAAAACTCTCTTGAATCTCTTGTTTGCCCAAGTGTGTACGCTTGATGGTTTTCGAATTCAGTTTTCTTTTTAAGACATATATTTCTGTACAGTTTATTTGCTTCTATGTACCACTTTTTAAGGTTTTGGCAGCTGGAATTCCGGAGCGCATTTAAGAGAGAAAAGGATTTTTTTCTCGCGTTCATACACTCTTTGTCAAACCATTTTTGTTTGTAACTTTTACATAAGTTTGAAGGTGCTGTTGATATAGAGTTTCTTATACAAGATACAAGTCGATTTGATCGTTCATCAACTGAATCAGTCATTACATGTACTGTAGAAATATTCATATCGTACTCATGTTATCAACTTGCAAACTGTTAACTGTCTGTATTTGCTGTTGAAATTCTGTTCTATGTTACACTGCATAGGGGAGGGATAACAAAATAAAATAAATGCCTTCACTCATACATGCGATGGTGAGTGTGAAGAATAACGTAACAGTAGATTGATAAAGAGAAAAATAGCAAATATGTAGGTATCTGTTGTTAAGAGAACAAAATTGTGCACTTTGTAAAGATTTTGTGATGTAGTTTTTTTTTACTGTGGTAATGGGGGTGTGTATAGGAAATTAAACATCGACTTATTTTTGGAAAAGTAGATATGTATCTATCTATGTATATATGTATATCTGCCTTTAAATTCAGAATTAGCTGTTAGTTATTTAATAAATACCAATATTGGAGTGAGCTATAAAAAGAAATGAGACTTAAAAAAAGAAGGTAGGTAGTGGTTATGAAGTAGTGGCTTTTTTAACGCTTGCCCAAGGCGCCTTTTGAGTTCAGCGCCCTGCGCATTTGCACAGCTTGCACGTATAGCTTGTCCGGCCCTGTATATAACTACTTAAAAAAAATAGTGCGAAAAAGATTTCCACTAGCCTCATAAAACCGGTTTTGTCTTCTAAAACTAAAACTAATAAAAAACCTAAAACTAATGTATCTGGTTACTGGTTCGACTTACACTGATCATTGCTTTTAAGCTTTGTTTGTGATCGAAGGGTGCGCGGGGGTACCACTGAAGCATCTCCACATAGAGACGAAGAGAACTTTGCAAAATCAGAGCAATTTTTAGAAAAGAGCACAAATAAATCATTGACTCTTGCAACACAAGATAAAATACTGATTTTTTTACACTTGTCACATATCCAACATAGATTGTCATTAGATTTTAAAGAAGAAGAAATTGTGTCATTTACATTTGCACATTTTAAATGAAAACTGGCTCTACAAATTCCACAATTAATAAAGTCAATCTTGGATAATAAGACATCACACTTGGAACAATTAGTAGCCATGATTTATGTAAAATTGAAATCCAATATTGTGAAGATAAAATAATTAGAAGCAGTTGACTGCACAAGAGTTAGTCAGAGTGTATCTATTCATTGAAGCTTCGACAAGTTGTCTTTAGTCTTATCTAATTCAGCTTTCGTTCTATAGATCAGATAATATTTAAAGGAATACCTACATACGCAGAATAATGATCAGTTAAAAACAACGTAAGACTCAACTTAAATTAATTAATGAGACTGCTACTATAAATCCTGCAAACTTATCCGGTTAAAATTACACTCGTCAACTCGGTTAGTAAATTAACAAAATCTGATCGATTATTTTAAACAAATTGATGTAGAATTTTAACAATCTTCAGTTAGTAGTTAAATGTATTATTTTAAAATTACCATTCGGTAAAATGAAATCCCTGTATCATGCCAATGAACGCTGAAAACCAGTCACATCACTCCGTTCTAAATAGCTGTTTTTGTGTCTTCATACAAATTTTGTAAGGTTCTTCCAAATTTGTATGACACCCCTTTGCAATCAAAAGCACCATGGATATCTACAAATAACTTTTGCATTCTAGGACCAAAATGTTGTCTATTGTGATCCAACCGATTCTGAGTCCCCCTTGGCATTCACTTATTTTGCCATTTTGATTCGTCCATGATGATAATAATCTCCTTCAAAGCTTTATCGCATAGATTTTCGTTTACATAGATGCATTTTAGAAAAAAAGATTTCTCTGTAGATTCCTAAATCATTAAATTTGCCTTTATTATCCATAGGTAACAAAACTGACTTCTTGAAACTTTCTGGTATTTTTCCGGTTTCGAAGATTTTGTAATATGTACTAAAATGTAAGTTGATTAATAAATTCGTATGAATCGTACTTAACAAATTCAGTTGATTCTCTCTGATCCGGCAGCTTTATTATGTTTAAATTTGACATCTGCCATTCTGATCATTGCATGTTAAGTTTTGTTCTGGTTGAAGAGCTGAACGTAATATGGCCTCATGAATTTATTATCAGCATTAAGCAGACTTTGAAAGTACCGACTTCAGCATATCTATAGATGTCTTACTTTTTCCCAGAAGTTATTTGCACTCCTGAAAAACGCCTGATATTTTTGCAAATGAGGCAATTTTATTTGTGTTCTTTTTTTCTGAAATCCGCGATGGCTTTGTCTTTAAACCGGAGGTTCCGCGAACATAGGGGATGGAATTCGAAGACTCTCTGAACTGGAGCATTGTTCTCCATTCGTTCAAAGTGGCCGGGCTAATAAAGTCGACGTTTTTTGGCTTTCTTGACTATATCTACATCTTGATACAGCTGATAGAGTTCGCGGTTATATCTTCTCTTTTTCGCCCTCCTCGCACACAGGACCTAATATCTGTCAAAGAATGTTTCTTTCAAAAGATTCCAGTATCTCTCCCTTTCTGCTTATAGTCCAATACTCTACACCGTAAAGCAAAACTGGTAGTATAAGCTTGCACTTCTTTTTAAGAGTGATGAGTTTTGAACCTATTTTTTTGGCTAACCGAAGTAACAGCGGTTTGCTAGGATCTCCACTAAGGTTTTATTATTATTTTGAAGTTTTTGCTATTAATAGTGACGTTTCGACGTAATAGGTGGAGAGATGTTTATTTGTTGATAGCATATATTTGGTCTTGTCCTCATTTACTTCAAGACGAACAAATCTCGCCGTGATGGAGAGATTGTAGATGGTTTATATGAAGTTGCTGCCCCAGTCATCGGACATGCTCGGGCATGGTTTGATGCATGCACCCTTCCAAGACATCACCTCCGTATCTGAAGAGATCTGCGGGTAAGATATGATCCTGTGGCCAAATTTATAGCATAACCTAAATCTTCTATTCTGGGTGGTGGAACTGGTTCTTATTTGATTGGAATCGGTTCTCTCTTTGCCCTATTAAACGCCCAACGCCCATTAAACAGCTGCTGAAAATGCAGCTTGAAAGCATCTACAAATCCCTGTAGTTCGTTGACTAGGTTACCTTCGTTGTTTCGAAGAACCTGCGTTCTGGTCTTGAAAACAGCAGCCTGGATATCTTCTGTCATTCATTTCAGTTGAACGCATTTATCATCAATATGATGGATTTTTTCTCTGGGTTGGTTAGTAACCTATGGTGGTTTCGGCTAGATCTTTGATATGACGATACTGGGACCACCGATTGTTGGCGTCTGAGGTATGTAGGTGAATACATATTGAAGAACTTCTTGCTGAAGTGCTCTTTGTAAGCTCTGGCAACTCAAGTTATGCTGAGACGTCAAATTTCTTTCTCTGGGCAGTTCGCAGTTTCTTTTCCTTTGACAGTCAAGCCGCAACTAATACATTTTGAGATTCGACGTTTGACTTCCGAAATGAACGCATGTCTTAAATGCCAGCTACTTGCCTTGCATCGATTAACATGGTTTTTCGAGCGTTGGAGAGCGCCAGGTTGATTGTGGAAACCTACATAGTTCTACTTATCACTTATCTACTTAGTCGGTATAGCCGTTGTGTATTGTCGCTTCGTGGAGACTGTGCTTACCAACTAATCCGCCGAGGATGTCTTCCTCTTTGATTTTAGCATTAAAGTCCCTGAGCACAACTTTGATATCGTACTCCTGACAGGCTCCATAGGCTCCGCATCCAGGAAGGTCATAAGACTCCACCTTGACAGGTTCTTCATCTTCATCGGTAGAGGCGTGTGCGCATATTAAGCTTATATTTTGCTTTGATGCGGATCACAGCCAGGCGATCACTTATCGGCTTAAAGTCAATAACTTTGTCTCTTAGCCGATTTCCCAATACGAATCCTCATTCTAATATTTACATCCTTTTATCGCAGCTAATGTAATAAAAGTAATTTTGGCAGCTTTTTTTTTTCAAAAACTTGATCCTCTTCATCGTATCTCCTGGATTGCGTTAATATATGCCTCATACCGCGTGAGGACATAATCAAACTTTTGAATAGCATTGATTCTATCTAAAGAAAACTTCCGCCACGACTTTTCGAGAGTGCCTTGTACACACCTTCGTTGCAGAGTAATTAGTAGTGACATGCCACTTCAACCTGACAGAGATGTGAAAGAATGCAGTCTTTTTAGTATTGCAGTCAATTGAATGGAAATACTTTTTTTTAAGTCTTTTGATTTAACCTCAGTACTGTGACTTTCAAACTAAAGTCCCAGTCAATTTTGCAGTTTTTTATTTAAAAATCATCTGAAGCAGTCAAATGAATTAAAATCAAAAGAATGCATTCTTTTTGGACTGCTTGTAGTCTTTGAAGTCTTTCAAAAGTCTTTTACATTCTTTGCATTCTTAAAGTCTTTTCAATGCATTCAATGTATTGAAGTCTTTTTACGACTTTGAAGTCTTTTTATTGATTGAATCCTTTTTACTGCTGAAAGCTTTTAAACTGTTTTCAAGTCGGTTAAAAGAAGCACACTTCAGCAATTATTCTAAATCTCCACTTAAAATCAAAATTTTGCCAAAGCAGAAGTCCTTGTACGAGTTAAACGGTTTTCGCACAGTTTTTCTTTATGACTATATATCTTTATAAATGATAGTATTAGCTTACAGATGTTCCCTAAAAAGGCTTTCATAAGTAGTGAAAAGTCTTCAATTAGTAATAAGACTTCAAAGGAGTAAAAAGACTTCAATACATTGAATGCATTTAAAAGACTTTAAGACTGCAAAGAAAGTAAAAGGCTTTTCAAAGACTTCAAAGACTGCAAGCAGTAAAAAAATAATGCATTCTTTTTATTTAAAGTCTCTTGACTGCTTTTGATGATTGTATTATTTAAGACTTCAAAATAGAATGGGAATGGATTTCTGAAGTTAAAAGAATGAGATGATAAATTCTATTGCATTCCCGAAGAATCAGTTGAATGAGTGGGACTTTTCGGAATGCAATACCATAATATTGCATTCTTTTACAACTCTACAACCTGTCGACCATGGTAGGCCCTTCTGCCGAAACGAATTTCGCCATCGCATATCTCTAGATTTCATCGTAGTAGTCACCCTAAGACCCTGCGCTACGTCAAAGATTACCCCATGGGGGGTTATACAAATATGTTTAGAAATTTTAGAAATCGGCCAAAACTCGATCTGTTTCATATATTTTAAAAGATGTGGAATTAGCTCAATATATTGGTGTCATTATGCCTTGCTTGGGCGAAATGGGGCTTGGCTTGTAATCATTTGATTTTTGCAGAAGCTGTAGGGAATAGAAAGCAATGATACATCAGCTTCTCTTCATATTTCAAGCTATCTTTTAATGGTCCGAATGTTCTGGCAAACACAAAGATAAGTAGTTTCGCACGATTCATAAGAGTGTCCGAATTCCTTCTGTCAGCAAATTCAACCTAACCTTATAAACATACGTTTATTAACTTTCGATTTTTAAAAATTGGCAGTTAAGGAACGGGTATTTTAGCATCCAAGCAAATTATTTTTATATATATACAGACAGACAGACGGTACTGTAGGACACACGTATCTTTTCCAAAAAAGGATAGTTTTCGTAATTTTCAATTTTGCCAAAAACTTGCAAAAAAAAATTCATAAAAGCATTGAATACTAAGATCCAAACTTGTGATAAATATTATAACACTAAACATTGGTATTTTTATTTTTTCAAATATTTTGAGTTGGACAACAGTTTTTTCAAGAATTTTTTTATTGAAGAAAACTAAATTTAAAAATGAAATAAAAGAATACATTTCTGGTTTCCCTATTAATTTTGTCGTTATTGTTCCCACTTTAAGTTTTTTTTTTTTCTTGAAAATTGCAATTTTTTTATTTTTAACTAAAGCTTACCTTTAGTTGAAATCAAGTTTTAAAATACAACAGTTCTAGACAGTGTTATTAATAAGAAATTCTAAGAAGGTTAAAAAACTAGTTTTGTGAGCAAGAGCAAGCACATGGAAAGGCAATTTTTCTATTTTCATTTTATTTATGAGCCCCACGTGATGTTCACATGGCCATTACCCATAACTTTGTACCTACTACGCGCTAATCTAATCTTGAAGCTTGTTTACATTTCTGTCTTATAATATTTCTTAGTAATTGATGCATAAAATCGCAAAGACACAACGAGAAGAGCATGAGCTTTATTGCATAAAACTGCATTTGATTAAAAAGTTGAAGGTATGTATAAAGGTATAATAGAATGCACGACCAGATCGCACGTACTTGCCCTTATGTTATAGCAGCTTGGAATTTCAAGAGTAGTATATTGCTTAATACATAATTTCAAAACCTTAGACTCTTGCCAAAAAGACTTAATTTAATAAGAAGTGTTCGAAGTAGTAGTAGTGAAAATTTGTTTTTTATTTTACAAATTTCACTATAAAGAACATTGGGACTTGCTTTTAGCCCGAAAAAAGAGTATAAAAGAGTGAAATAAAATTGATGAAGTGTACAAAATTGTTTGCAAGCGCTCAGTTAAAGTTCATATAATATTTTAAGTCGGATAGACTGTACCTATATATTTAATTTTCATGCAATTATAATTTTACCAAAAAAGGAAAAATCTATATTTAACCATCAGATTTTAAAAGCTTCATTCCAATACTAACCACTTAAAACTTGTATGGCTTCATTTCGAGTGAGATTGCTTTTTTCCCAGTGTGATCGTCTAATTGATGCTAAGATCGGACTAGTTCCTAGAAGATAAACACAATTTTTCGTCTTCTTGTAGTTGTTAAGGGTACACTCAATAGTTTGTTAGGGCCATGCAGCCTCCTGATGATTAACCAGTTAGCGGAATACTGCAAAATATTTAATTTTCGAGGTTACGAGTAACACGTTGAAGTCAAAAGTGATGATTTTTCAAAAAGATTCCATGGAAGAAAACTTGAGTTATGCAGGAAGAAGTGGGAGTAGTAAAAACTTACTTGGGAATAGAATTAAAGTACAACCTTAATATGGAAAGACATCTTAAACAAAAAGTAGACTTAGCTTAAGCTGCAATAGGCATTAATTGGAATCAAATATTAAATGACAAACATGTGTCAGTAGGAATAAACGCAAAATACAAAGTTTTCAAATCTACTGCTAAATCTTTCCTTCTTTTTGGAGCTCAAGTATGGGTATAGTAAAAAAGTATGATACTGTAGACAATCTTTTAAGTTTTTTCTGTGGAAGAAAATCTTCCTACCAATGAACACTCCTAAGTATATATGTATGTGCTACCTATAGCTGCCATTCGGTACAGACTTCTGAATTTTTCTGAAGTATAGTTGCCTTGCAATGATTTTGACCATCCGAAGATTCTCCAAATACGTCGCGTCTGTCGTTGCTTTTTAAATATAGCTAAGATGCAATTAGATCGACAGAATTAAGAGCAGCATATATGTACGTGGGGGTGTTTTTAGGTAGCCAAAATATTTGCTTGACCAAGTACCACAGTAGCTTTTTCATATTCTTATACTGCAGAAATCATCACCTTGACCAGAATAGCACATGATCGATTTCATAACTGCTGTAAGGAGTTTATATATTTCTCAGTCGCTGCAAGAAAGTTTTTTCCAGGGGTGTACTGCCCCTTGCGAGGAATTGACAAATTCTCCAAGAGTATCTCTTGTCATGAAAAGTGCTGCTCATTAGCCGTTCGGAATCGGCAGAAAATTCTAGGTCCCTTCCGTTCCTGGTAACATGAACACAGGAATGGTTAAGAGTTGTAAGTCACTAGGTCCTGGTTCACTCCGAGCTGTCGCACCACCAAATTTATTTATTTATTTATATATTTGGCGTAATTAATACGCTATTCACACCTAATCAAAATCTAGATTTCGAGCAAAATTCTCAAAATCTCATCCAAATCTACTAGATTTCCCATACATTTTCAGATTTCCAAATCTACTAGATTACGACAAAATCTCCTCAAAATCTACTTTAGAACACAAGATTGTCGAAACAAACAAACCTATCGAAATGTTCTGCCTTGTCAGCAAATTGTCAGCAAGCGAAAAGGCAGATAAAGGATTCTCTCTTTGAATTGTGGAGAGAGAAGGAGAGAAGATAAATTATATTCGAGGAAGCAGGAAAAATGGACAGATTTATAAAGAATAGAAATAGCTGCATCTTTTGAAAGAATGTCCATTGCTGATGAAATTTAAATCATTGACGAGCGCCTTTAAGTAATAGTAGAAAAACTAAATGAAATGGATGCCGACAATAACAACATTTTAAAAGAATATATTGAATCAGCTAAGGAATTTTTAAGTATCAGGATTCATTTTTTGTTCACATTAACAAGAAATTAAAAATAATTGGCAAGATGAAAGAAACGTCAAACGAAATCCTGATTCTGTTCGGTGCGAACGCTTCAACGAGATTTCGTAATCTTGTTGCTGAAATCCGAGATTTAAATTCGGTGTGAAAAGCCTATAACCTTGTAGGATTGAAAACAAGATTGGTAATTGAATTGAATGCAGCCTTTAACGTTTGAAGCGAGTGGAAACCAGGATCTTCGGTTGGTATGATGATATAGTAACGGATGTCCACTAAGTGAAACATACAATTTGGAAATATGTAATGGAATCTAAATGGATATCTCTGAGTGCTCCATGGAAAAATGGTGTATGTGTATTAGACTATTCAGGTGAAGTCGGGGATTGATTCCTGCCCCTGAAGGGTACTGCGAGTCTTGCGAAGAAGCGAGTGAATCCTCCAAGTTTATCTCTTGCTCCTCTAGGATAAGAGAGTTACGAAAATTGTAGGTCAATTTCACGCTTGCAAAAATAATGAGATTTATTTATGTGTTACCATAGGCCCAAGCTTACCATAAGCTGTTCCAGCTTCGATTTCAATCGAATCAATGTTCCTTTTATCTATAGCATCTTCCCTTGAGCTCAATTTCGGACGTATTGTCAAGTACAGAGATTCCCTTTTTAGACGCACTACACGAATGTGGAATGCTTTACCCGTTTCCCATTCATTGCAATGTACAGACATTATAAACCAATATGCATCGATATCTGCTTTCTAATTCTTATCCTACTTTCCTAATTGCTGTGTTTACAATTATAAGGGTATTTATAACCCCTTGAGTGCGCGTATAACATAAACAAAAAAACTTATACACAACTGCGTATTGTAACACAACACTACAAGTCTACAAGTCCAAAGCCACTTGTAGGATCAGGTTAGTTTAACAATTTGCTGTAGATTATTTCTTTATAACACAGAAGAAAATGCACAGTTGTAAAAAATGAAAAATCAAAACGAAAGAATAACATCATCAGCCAGGTTCTACATTTCACTTTTACTCAAAATGGAATTGAAATCGATACAAAATAGAATTTGGTGTTCTTTAATATTCACTTTTACCGATATCGATTTCAGTTTTTTCGAAGTGAAATTGCTGCGAATTTCCGTGTTCCAAAATTCGATTTTACAGAATTTCAGGTGATTTAAATTCTACGAGAACTAGTGTGAACTTATTATTTATTGTGAAATTATCAGAAAAAAATAATATGAAATAAAAGAAAAATATCCCTTTCTATTACAGAATAACGTTGAAACTTTATTTGCGTCCTATCCAAGCCTCCTATGACTCTACGAATATTAAATTTTTACAAAAAATTAATTTTAGATTTTCATGACATGCCTCTTCATTGGTCATTTCAGGTTGAAATTTTACTGATTTGGAGGCACTGATGAAAAGGCACGTTTATCAAGTCAGCGCGCATCATCAATTCCTAATGGGTTTGAATGGTCTCTCTTCTTTTTTTTCTGTCTGCACATTCACGCTTGGTACTTTGTAATATCACTGCATGCAACTAAGCACTCCTTACAATATTTTACAGAAATACCTAATTTTATCAAAGTTAAAACAAAAAATTTTAATACATAGCAGTCGAAAAACCTTACAAACAAAATAGTTTTGTATTTGCGCACTGAGAAGTGACAGATGATAGCTGTTTTCAATTTCACTTAAAATGGTTTCGAACTGATTTCGAAATTATCAAGCGAGTGAAATGTAAAATATCGAAAACAAATTCACTCGATTTGGAAATTCGTTTTCATTGTGATTTCACTAGATTTTTGGAACCTGGCTGTTGGTTTTTTTATTTAAAAAAAAAAACAAAACAACTTTAACATATACTCAGAGTTACCACAGTTTATTTTACATATTATATGTGTTAATTTCGATTGATTTATTCTTTGTGACCTTCACCAAACCGAGTCAGTCGAGTCAATTTTAATGTTCCTCAATTTTAAAACTTTGAAAAATATCAAACATATTCATATTAAAATCAAACTCAAACACATACGATTTGGCATGGAATCGATATCTATTTAATTTTAATAGACATGTATTTACCCATGGTTGACACGATTTGAATATGATTTTGTTTAAGTTTACCTCGCTTTCTATTTGATTTAAAAATGTTTATATTTGTTTAAATTTGCTTCATTTGATTTTGATTCAAACAGAATCATATTAATTTTTGTTTAATATTTCCATGTTTGAGCCAAATACGTATTTTGTTTAAGACAAATATATTTGAATTCCGATTTTTCAAACAGATATTAATTATTCTATACTTACATATATCTATTTAGTTCCTTTAAACACACGATTCAAACTGAAATGTTTTTTATTTATTTATTTATTATTATTATATGGTAAAGTTTCCAATAGAGACAAACGAAATACAGACATTTAAAAAATAAGCTCAACACAAATAAAAATTAATAAGTATATCTTTATATAAATTACTAAAGCGAAATTTTGAAATTTTTCCAAAAAGGATTTTAAATGTTGTGGAGCGTTTTGAGATCTCACAAGCGCCAGGTGAACTTAGCCCAACATGATTTTGAATTTTTCTTTAAAATCTCTTCGTGAAATTGTGTTTCATATAATTCGCCTTCCGTCTTCTGGAATTTGATCCGTTTATCTTCTTCTATAGTCAACCTTTGGGAAGAATATAAAAGTCAAATAATAATTTTATATAATATAACAGGTCTTCTTATATTAAAATAAAGGTTTAAATCAATCTCCATAAATATATTTTGTATTCTTTATCAAACAATAATAATTTAGAATAATAAAATAACAAGCTTTAAAAAGTATACTTAGAGCTAGGTATAAAGTATATTATATTGTAAGGTATGTATATAAAGCTTAGAGTAGGTATTGTTAAGAACTTATGAAGGACAATATGCCTTACAACTCGGCCAACCTGACAAATGATCGTCCCGATCATAACGATTTATAAATTATAAAGAATTTAATATTGATTTTTCTTTATAGCTTAATGAAAGCTTCTTCATCATTCAACTCTGTAATTTTCTTCGGAATTATATTATTATATTATATTATATGTTCGTAATCTTCGGAATGTTCATAATGTTCAAATTGTTCATAATGTTCGGAATGTTCGTAATCTTCGGAATGTTCATAATATTCGTAATTGTTCATAATGTTCGGAATGTTCGTAATCTTCGGAATGTTCATAATATTCGTAATTGTTCATAATGTTCGGAATGTTCGTAATCTTCGGAATGTTCATAATGTTCGGAATATTCGTAATCTTCGGAATGTTCATAATGTTCGGAATGTTCATAATGTTCATAATTGTTCATAATGTTCGGAATGTTCGTAATCTTCGGAATTTTCATAATGTTTGGAATGTTCGTAATCTTCGGAATGTTCATAATGTTCAAATTGTTCATAATGTTCGGAATGTTCGTAATCTTCGGAATGTTCATAATATTCGTAATTGTTCATAATGTTCGGAATGTTCGTAATCTTCGGAATGTTCATAATATTCGTAATTGTTCATAATGTTCGGAATGTTCGTAATCTTCGGAATGTTCATAATGTTCGGAATGTTCATAATGTTCATAATTGTTCATAATGTTCGGAATGTTCGTAATCTTCGGAATGTTCAGAATTTTCGGAATTTCCATAATTTTGAATAAGTTCAATTCTTAGTGTTCGGAATGTTCAGAATCTTCGGAATGTTCGGAATGTTCGGAATGTCTGGAATATTCGGAATGTCCGGAATGTTCGGAATGTTCTAAATTTTTGGATTGTTCGGAATTTTCAGAATCTTCGGAATGTTCGGAATCTTAATAATGTTCGGATTTTTTTTTTTAATTCAATCTTCAATCCTCAATTTTAAATCTTCAATTTTCAATGTAATCTTGGCTTATCCCACTTCTGAGTTATAACAGGTCTTCTTATATTAAAATAAAGGTTTAAATCAATCTCCATAAATATATTTTGTATTCTTTATCAAACAATAATAATTTAGAATAATAAAATAACAAGCTTTAAAAAGTATACTTAGAGCTAGGTATAAAGTATATTATATTGTAAGGTATGTATATAAAGCTTAGAGTAGGTATTGTTAAGAACTTATGAAGGACAATATGCCTTACAATAATGCATATTAATCAGTATTTTTTTAAATAAAGCTATTTAAATAAACAGTTTTTGCAAAAAAAAAATATTTTTTTTGCACTTACCATAGACAGCAGGGAACAATGATATTAAGTTCCACTCCTCGCGGAACACTAACCGATGTGCGCAACAGAACACACTAAACGACTTTCGACGCCAAACGTTAAGAAAACTTATGTATTTACTTCGTTTTAGTTCAATTCAAACTCGTTCGGGTTTAAATTTAACATTTATGTTTAATCTCTTTCTCTTGTAAATATTTTAACTCTGTTTATATCTAAAACAAACTCGTTCATGTTCATTGTATGTTAAACATTTTTAAGTGAGTAAAATAACTAAACATGCACTGCAAAACTCAAACTCAAGCTAGTTTAAATACATTATGATTTATGAGTAATGA